>CM022301.1:540449115-541802513 GCA_011799875.1 Thinopyrum elongatum
TTACCTCATCAAGTTCTACTTTCCTCCCACTCACTTCTTTCGAGAGAAACTCCTTCTCTAGAAAGGATCCATTCTTAGCAACGAATATCTTGCCTTCGGATCTGTGATAGAAGGTGTACCCAACAGTCTCCTTTGGGTATCCTATGAAGACACATTTCTCTGATTTGGGTTCGAGCTTATCAGGTTTAAGCTTTTTCACATAAGCATCGCAGCCCCAAACTTTAAGAAACAACAACTTGGGTTTCTTGCCAAACCACAGTTCATAAGGTGTCGTCTCAACGGATTTAGATGGTGCCCTATTTAACGTGAATGCAGCCGTCTCTAAAGCATAACCCCAAAATGATAGCGGTAAATCAGTCAGAGACATCATAGATCGCACCATATCTAATAAAGTGCGGTTACAACGTTCGGACACACCATTACGCTGTGGTGTTCCGGGTGGCCTGAGTTGCAAAACTATTCCGCATTGTTTCAAATGAAGACCAAACTCGTAACTCAAATATTCTCCTCCACGATTAGATCGCAAAAACTTTATTTTCTTGTTACGATGATTTTCCACTTCACTCTGAAATTCTTTGAACTTTTCAAATGTTTCAGATTTATGTTTCATCAAGTAGATATACCCATATCTGCTCAAATCATCTATGAAGGTCAGAAAATAACGATACCCGCCGCGAGCCTCAATATTCATCGGACCGCATACATCAGTATGTATTATTTCCAATAAATCTGTTGCTCGCTCCATTGTTCCGGAGAACGGAGTTTTAGTCATCTTGCCCATGAGGCATGGTTCGCAAGTACCAAGTGATTCATAATCAAGTGATTCCAAAAGTCCATCAGTATGGAGTTTCTTCATGCGCTTTACACCAATATGACCCAAACGGCAGTGCCACAAATAAGTTGCACTATCATTATCAACTCTGCATCTTTTGGCTTCAATATTATGAATATGTGTATCACTACTATCGAGATTCAACAAAAATAGACCACTCTTTAAGGGTGCATGACCATAAAAGATATTACTCATATAAATAGAACAACCATTATTCTCAGATTTAAATGAATAACCGTCTCGCATCAAACAAGATCCAAATATAATGTTCATGCTTAACGCTGGCACCAAATAACAATTATTCAGGTCTAAAACTAATCCCGAAGGAAGATGTAGAGGTAGCGTGCCGACGGCGATCACATCGACTTTGGAACCATTTCCCACGCGCATCGTCACCTCGTCCTTAGCCAATCTTCGCTTAATCTGTAGTCCCTGTTTCGAGTTGCAAATATTAGCAACAGAACCAGTATCAAATACCCAGGTACTACTGCGAGCGTTAGTAAGGTACACATCAATAACATGTATATCACATATACCTTTGTTCACCTTGCCATCCTTCTTATCCGCCAAATACTTGGGGCAATTCCGCTTCCAGTGACCAGTCCCTTTGCAGTAGAAGCACTCAGTCTCAGGCTTAGGTCCAGACTTGGGCTTCTTCACTTGAGCAGCAACTTGCTTGCCATTCTTCTTGAAGTTCCCCTTCTTCCCTTTACCCTTTTTCTTGAAACTGGTGGTCTTGTTGACCATCAACACTTGATGCTCCTTCTTGATTTCTACCTCCGCAACCTTTAGCATTGCGAAGAGCTCGGGAATTGTCTTATCCATCCCTTGCATATTATAGTTCATCATGAAGCTTTTGTAGCTTGGTGGCAGTGATTGAAGAACTCTGTCAATGACACTATCAACCGGAAGATTAACTCCCAGCTGAGTCAAGTGATTATGACACCCAGACATTTTGAGTATATGTTCACTGACAAAACTATTCTCCTCCATTTTGCAGCTATAGAACTTATTGGAGACTTCATATCTCTCAATCCGGGCATTTGCTTGAAATATTAACTTCAACTCCTGGAACATCTCATATGCTCCATGACGTTCAAAACGTCGTTGAAGTCCCGGTTCTAAGCCGTAAAGCATGGCACACTGAACTATCGAGTAGTCATCAACTTTGCTCTGCCAGGCGTTCACAACGTCCGGCGTTGCTTCTGCAGCGGGTCTTGCACCTAGCGGTGCTTCCAGGACGTAATTCTTCTATGCAGCAATGAGGATAATCCTCAAGTTACGGACCTAGTCCGTGTAGTTGCTACCATCATCTTTCAACTTAGCTTTCTCTAGGAACGCATTAAAATTCAAAGGAACAGTAGCACGGGCCATTGATCTACAACAACATAGACATGCAAAATACTATCAGGTACTAAGTTCATGATAAATTAAAGTTCAATTAATCATATTACTTAAGAACTCCCACTTAGATAGACATCCCTCTAATCATCTAAGTGATCACGTGATCCAAATCAACTAAACCATGTCCGATCATCACGTGAGATGGAGTAGTTTTTCAATGGTGAACATCACTATGTTGATCATATCTACTATATGATTCACGCTCGACCTTTCGGTCTCAGTGTTTCGAGGCCATATCTGCATATGCTAGGCTCGTCAAGTTTAACCCGAGTATTCTGCGTGTGCAAAACTGGCTTGCACCCGTTGTATGTGAACGTAGAGCTTATCACACCAGATCATCACGTGGTGTCTCGGCACAACGAACTTTCGCAATGGTGCATACTCAGGGAGAACACTTGTACCTTGAAATTTAGTGAGAGATCATCTTATAATGCTACCGTCGAACTAAGCAAAATAAGATGCATAAAGGATAAACATCACATGCAATCAATATAAGTGATATGATATGGCCATCATCATCTTGTGCCTTTGATCTCCATCTCCAAAGCACCGTCATGATCACCATCGTCACCGGTGCGACACCTTGATCTCCATCGTAGCATCGTTGTCGTCTCGCCAACTATTGCTTCTACGACTATCGCTACCGCTTAGTGATAAAGTAAAAACAATTACATGGCGATTGCATTGCATACAATAAAGCGACAACCATATGGATCCTGCCAGTTGCCGATAACTCTGTTACAAAACATGATCATCTCATACAATAAAATATAGCATCATGTCTTGACCATATCATATCACAGCATGCCCTGCAAAAACAAGTTAGACGTCCTCTACTTTGTTGTTGCAAGTTTTACGTGGCTGCTACGGGCTGAGCAAGAACCGTTCTTACCTACGCATCAAAACCACAACAATTTTTCGTCAAGTGTGATGTTTTAACCTTCAACAAGGACCGGGCGTAGTCACACTTGATTCAACTAAAGTTGGAGAAACTGACACCACTAGCCACCTGTGTGCGAAGCACGTCGGTAGAACCAATCTCGCGTAAGCGTACGCGTAATGTCGGTCTGAGCCGCTTCATCCAACAATACTGCCAAATCAAAGTATGACATGCTGGTAAGCAGTATGACTATTATTGCCCACAACTCTTTGTGTTCTACTCGTGCATATAACATCTAAGCATAAACCTGGCTCGGATGCCACTGTTGGGAAATGCAGTAATTTCAAAAAAAATCCTACGAACACGCAAGATCTATCTAGGTGATGCAAAGCAACGAGCGGGAGAGTGTGTCCACGTACCCTCGTAGATCGAAAGCGGAAGCGTTTAGTAGCACGCGCGTTGATGTAGTCGAACGTCTTCGCGATCCAACCGATCAAGTACCGAACACACGGCACCTCCGTGATCTGCACATGTTCAGCTCGGTGACGTCCCTCAAACTCTTGATCCAGCTGAGGCCGAGGGAGAGTCCCGTCAGCACGACGGCGTGGTGACGGTGTTGATGAAGTTACCGACGCAGGGCTTCGCCTAAGCACTACAACGATATGACCGAGGTGGAAATCTGTGGAGGGGGGCACCGCACACGGCTAAGACAACTGTCAACTTGTGTGTCTATGGGGTGCCCCCTCCCCCGTATATAAAGGAGTGGAGGAGGGGAGGGCCAGCCCTCTCTATGGCGCGCCCAAGGGGGGGAGTCCTACTCCCAGTAGGAGTAGGTTTCCCCCTTTCCCTAGTTGGATTAGGAGAAGAAGGAAGAGGGAGAAGGAAAGGGGGGGCGGCCCCACACCCCAATTCGGATTGGGCTTGGGGGGGGCGCGCCCTCCACCTGGCCACCTCCTCCTTTCTTCCACTAAGGCCCAATAAGGCCCATTGACTCCCCGGGGGGTTCCGGTAACCTCCCGGTACTCCGGAAAATGCCCGAACTTATCCGGAACCATTCCGGTGTCCAAACATAGCCTTCCAATATATCGATCTTTATGTCTCAACCATTTCGAGACTCCTTGTCATGTCCGTGATCACATCTGGGACTCCGAACAACTTTCGGTACATCAAAACACATAAACTCATAATACCGATCGTCATCGAACGTTAAGCGTGCAGACCCAACGGGTTCGAGAACTATGTAGACATGACCGAGACTCATCTCCGGTCAATAACCAATAGCGGAACCTGGATGCTCATATTGGCTCCCACATATTCTACGAAGATCTTTATCGGTCAAACCGCATAACAACATACGTTGTTCCCTTTGTCATCGGTATGTTACTTGCCCGAGATTCGATCGTCGGTATCTCTATACCTAGTTCAATCTCGTTACCGGCAAGTCTCTTTACTCGTTCCGTAGTGCATCATCCCGTAACTAACTCATTAGTCACATTGCCTGCAAGGCTTCATATGATGTGCATTACCGAGAGGGCCCAGAGATACCTCTCCGATACTCGGAGTGACAAATCCTAATCTCGATCTATGCCAACTCAACAAACACCTTCGGAGACACCTGTAGAGCATATTTATAATCACCCAGTTACGTTGTGACGTTTGATAGCACACAAAGTGTTCCTTCGGTATTCGGGAGTTGCATAATCTCATAGTCATAGGAACATGTATAAGTCATGAAGAAAGCAATAGCAACAAACTAAACGATCATCGTGCTAAGCTAACGGATGGGTCTTGTCAATCACATCATTCTCTAATGATGTGATCACGTTCATCAAATGACAACTCATGTCTATGGATAGGAAACTTAACCATCTTTGATCAACGAGCTAGTCAAGTAGAGGCATACTAGTGACACTCTTGTTTGTCTATGTATTCACACATGTACTAAGTTTCCGGTTAATACAATTCTAGCATGAATAATAAACATTTATCATGATATAAGGAAATATAAATAACAACTTTATTATTGCCTCTAGGGCATATTTCCTTCACCTAAGGCCTTCATCCATATTAGTTTGTTGTCATCTCTATTTGTATCGTGCTACTGTGTTGCTACTGTCATGAGAAACTCCTTTATCTTTGCACGTTAAAGTTTTGCAACCTATGATACATGGCAATGCTTTGAGTGTTGAGCTAATTGGCACTGATTAAATAAACTAATACCTCTCTTTACGCAAGACTACTATGTTGCTAACTTTACCCATTAAGATAATGAGGGTGCTTCTATTTGTTAGTGTATGTTTCATCAACTAGTCCCACTATTACAGTAATCTCACTCTCTCAATATATGTGCCAACGGGGATGCTCGATTTTGGTGGAACTGCACAAAAACTTTGGGTGCTTCGTTGCCTCGACTGCATCCTTCCTTTCCTGTCAGTCGCTTATCTCGGCTTCCAGTCAAAGGAAATAGTAATTGATATGCTACCTCACACAGGTTGGTACCGGTCTTTATCCTGATTATTGTGCTTGTCATATGTATTGGTAATTTGGTATTGTGCTATTGTTTGCCGATTTCATAAAGGGGTAACTTGGAGCCTAAACTCGTAGGCAAATCATTACATTGGGCGATTTCAGTAGAACTGCACAAAAAGATCAGATTGACAGATACTTATGCTGCTGCTATGTACTCCAAAGTTCACTCAGACAAGCATCGATGTTGACAAGAAGAAGTGCCAGAGTGAACGCCAACAATATTGCTTGGCGCATAGCCCAGAAAAATGCAGTCCAGTCTTTGGTCCCAACTTGTGCCTTTTGGTTATCGGCACATATGGTAGCGAACTGTATGGCATGGAGTCTAAAGATTCCAGACAAGTTGGTTGACGCGTATATTCATCTGGCACTTAATCAGTCTGCACGCCAAGGATGCTCCATTTCAGTTGAACTGCATAAAAAATTTGGGTGGTTCATTTTATCGACTGCCTCCTTTCTTGTCTGCAATGTAGAATTTTGGCGAGCTACAGAACCAAGATGAGCTAGTAAACTAGTTGGATGAAAGTAGTGGCCAAGTTGCTCAAACCTCCCTCGGCATCGAGGCCACTATCTCGAGGATAAACCTACAAGCAAAGTTCAGACTGTCTGTGCTGCCTCTTATGTACTCGAAAGTTTACTCGTACAAGCATTAATTTTAGCAAGAAGTACCACCGAGTGAACACCATTTACCAGTCTGTATCATAGGTCATTAAAGTTTGTCCATGGGTTATATTGGCTGTGATCTCAATCATTTGGATGCATAAACGTACTGAACATGTGTATATCTGAATCTTTTTGTGAATTATCTATGAATATTGTCTTGTGATCTATCAATCATTTGGATGCATAGACATGCTGAACTTGTGTATATATGAATCTTTTGAGTTGTTGATTGTGAATGTTGGCTATGAATATGAACGTGTCCTGTGAACCTGAGTTTGATACAAATGTTTACCTTTTCTGTTGTACTTGTGTGTGAACTTGTTAGAATGTCTACTGTGGGATTGTGACGTGTGGGTGTCAACGGCACACCTTCTTTCCGAGAAAAATTGCACCTGCTTGTTAGGGTAGCAACGGCGCATCAGCTCTTTTTTATCTTTTTGCTCTGTCTTCCCCCCTCCCCCGCTCAACCCCTGTCGTAATATTTTCGGCCTCAAAACAAACATAGTACTTCGTTGTTTTGGGGCCTTGATGAAAAATCAAGTGCTGCTTTCTGTAGGTTGGCCCGCCCAGCAAATGGGCTGCTGGTCCACCACGGACTAGGAGGCTCAAAATACAAGTTGTATGGTGCAGAGGCAAGTAAAAAAAAGCCATCGAGAGCCATCCACTGGAAAAAATTGCGTCTGATGTGCTTCTTCAGTTGCGCCGCCGGCCCCCTCTTTAATCCAGTTCGCTCCATTCCCCAACCGGCAGCACGGGACGGAAGTTTATTTCCCCCTCGCGCTGCCGGGGGATTGAAGAAGCGCGGCATCAAATCCAACACCGGTGATGACTGCTTGTCAAAGTGATTTTCAGATAAGAAACTGCATGTTTCAGAGGCAGAGCATTTAAATCAACAGGCACTTTTCAAACATGGATAATAGAATGTTGGAAATTTTATTCATAGTAAAAAATGGAACTAACAACAAGTTAACATCATGCTGATCAACATTCATGTATCGCACATCTTCATATGATGCAAAGTAAAAAAGATATGCTATTTTCAAAATGGCAAGATAATGTTGAGTGTGCGAAAAACTGGGTAAACTAGGGACGAAATTTTGGCAAGCGTTAGATATTTTTCAACTGCACCAGTTGGAATCGAACCCGGGCAGTACAGCTTTTGGGTGAGAGGGCTGTAGCCACCGGGCTAGTGCGGTATGTTTGAAAGAATGAAGGCGTCTTCCCCGGCTCCGGTTCTTTCCCGTCCGTGTGCGCTCGCCGTGGCGTTGCCGTATGCCGTTGTCAACATGCTCAACAAACGAGAGGAATCCGGAGAGGATTGTATGCCGAGAGGCTGACAGTGGGGACCCACCAGGTCCAAGCCGTACGCAAGCAAGTGCCTCATTGGAAAAAAAGTTTCCTCCTAATTGTATACTAAGGTTGGGACCCACGGGTTTGTCAACCTAGTCAATAAACGAAATAAATTTCCAACGATGACTGTCATCGGGGAGTTTTTTTTTCTAGGGGTATCGGAGATCTTTTTTTTTTGTCGCGGGAAACGGGTATCGGGGATCTAGCTGGTATCTTTTTTTCCAGAGGGCGAACAAGTATCAGCTGGGCCTAGGTTTTGTTTTTTAACATGCGTAGCCCACGCATACCGAGACAGTGATTTCAACTTATTTTTTGAGGTCCATCATGTACGTACCGGCCTATGGGCCTTCCAGCGTAGGTTTTACTTTTTCTTAAACATCGGCAGCCCAATGTATTTTTTTAAATAAAACGCAGATCTCTGTTCTATTTATCTATATGTAAGAATAATAATGCAGTGTCCAATTTATATTTTCCTTTCTAACCATATTATATATATTTATATTATTACTATTATCATATGTTTAATAGAGACTTATATATACATTATAAAAACATCCCACATCTTATCTATTTATATATAAAAAGTAATTGATGGGTTAGCCACAAAAAAGAGAAATTGATTAAAACTCCCACAATAATTAGAAAGATCTAACCATCTATTTGGTGGATTAACGATTAATAGCCATTCGATTAAAGTGATTAAAATTACCCACCATTGCCATTACATACATGGAAAATGCCCTTGGTCTAACATTTTTTTAGATTTATATGTGTAACATATATAGCATTGTGGCAAACTACAACGTGTCCGTAACTTTCCCTACCCAACTCTGAAAAAGAGAATCACCTACCACGAGAATCCCTAACGTGCCTTACCCCAACTCTAAAAACAAATCTTGCCCTACATGTTTCTCACGAAGGCTCAAACTTGCCCAAGCCTTCGTCTCTTTGGGAAGCGTCCCTCCATCCCTGATCCCAAGAAACGGGAGAATTACATCCGGTGACAGTTGCGATGAGGCTGGTGAGACCTCCTCCTCCTGCGTGTGGCGGAACGATCGGATGCGCCCCCTCCCATGGATGTGCCATCAAGAACAGAGTTGTTGCCCGTAGGCTAAGGCGCTTGGATGTGGAAAATCAACTATAGCTACTCGCCGAGGGGTAGATGACCAAGGTTGGGGGTGGATTGATTGTGGATGAGGTTTAGGATCATCCACCGAGTGAAGATAGGTGAGGAAAAAACTGCTCTTCATCTTCTTCCCAATCCCAATCCCCGGCACGCTCCTCCGATCATTATAGAGATCATGGGCGAAAGTTGCGCCACCAATCATCTTCCCAATCGCAATACTATGGAGGTAGCAGGTAAGCACGCTTCCCTTTTCCCCAAATTGAAATCCAAACAATTATATGTAGATTATGTGCGGAGACTGCAGCCATCGAGGTTCTTTGGTCGTGGAACACACACACGTACACGAATATGGTAGAAACATGTTGATTGATTCTTCGGGAGGTTAGCTACCAACGTGCAAACCTAACTGATTAGGTGATCAATCTATTCCAACAAGCACATGCCTGATTGTTAATGGCACAAATCGTGCTTGCTTTCTTCTCTATTGATGTGAGTTCACAGGAAGTTCTCGCCAAGATAATGAATCTAGACAAGCTAGCTCACGTAGGTTCACATATGGGAGTCTCCTGTCAGTACACTCGTGTGGAACACTAGACGGGTCACCTAACCCCTCCCGCGACCCCCGCGTCCCCTCCCCCGGCGGCGGCGGGGAAACCTAGCCGCGCCGCCGCGGCCCCCTCCCCACCTCGCCCCACCTCCTCGCCGCCGCCTGAGGCAGCCGTCGGGCAAGCCCGGGGCGCCAAGGATGGTGGCGGCGGGGCCTCGGCTGCCCTGCCTCTGCGTGGGGAGTCCCGGATCTGGAGCGGCGGCTCCTTTGGCGAGGCATGGCAGGCTCCGGCGAGCAGCCGTGCGGGCGGTGGATTTGGCGTCCTGGCCGCGCGGGCGGCGGGATCCCGGTGGTCGTTGGCGGCTGGCGGCGGCTTCTGCGGCGGTTGGTGCGCGCGATCTGGCGCCTCCCCTCCTCCCCTGTTCGGCGTGCGGGCCAGCTTGGTCGGGTCGCGCTTCCCTTGGTCGCCGGTTCTGTACAAGAGGCGCTACTGGTGGCGGGGATCTAGTTCGGGCGAAATCCCTGGCCGGCCATGACCGGCCGCGCCAACGGCGACGCCTGAGGGCGCTGTTCCCCTCCTTGAAGGCGTCGGTATGGACTGATCTCCTCACTTCCCCTTCCCCTAGGTCTCCCAGGCGAAAGCCCTAACTTTGTTGGGCGGCGGCGGCGCTCACGGCGCCGTTCCCTTCTTGAAGCGCCGCTTTGGAAACCTTGGGGTTGGGTGGCGCTTGTGGGTGGTGGGCGACGGCAGTGGTGCGGACCTATCCTAGCATGGATCTACGTCTGTTGCTTGGAGATGGACTCGCGTAGGTGGAGGTCGTCGTTTGGCGTCGTGGTGGCGTCGATGGTGGAGGACCTGCCAAGGCTCGCGTAGGTGGAGGTCGTCGTTTGGCGTCGTGGTGGCGTCGATGACGGTGGACCTGCCAGGATTGACACCTCAATCTGCTCTGAAGATGGACCAGTGGAAGATGGCAGCGACGACACATGTGAGTGCATCGGATCGGTTTGTGCCCCGGACCCGGTAGATGGCTCGGTCGGGGCCTCCGGCTTTAGATGTTAGGCTTAGATGAGAGGTCTGGGTATGTGGCCCAGCTTGCACCCCTTCATCATATGGATAGGAGTAGCAGCAGATGTTGTCAAGATGGCGGATTCAGGCATATTGTTGTTCTACTTTGTAAGGTCCTCAAGAATAATCAATAAAATGGCCGCATGCATCTCCCAGATGCAGAGGCCGGAGGTCATCCTCCTTTTCTAAAAAAAAGAAAAAAAGCTATTTGCACACACGAAATCGATCAAGTCTCACGTACCTTAATACGCTGCAATCGATCTAATAGCCAGCTTTGCACGGCAATCTACATGCGTGTTGGCCTGAAGCAATGGAGGTGACCCTTACAGTAACCAGGTAAGGTTCATGTACGTTCTAGCATACCTACACTAAGCCATCCATTACACCTAAGAAATTGGTAGTTTATTCCTGTGTGATTGATTGATATTTTGCAGTACAGTTGACTGACTGATGTTGAAGAGCACTTTGATGACAACCGCCATGGACCTCTGCAGGTGTACAACCACCATACTAATCTTGGTGACTAGGTCAACCGGGAGAACCACCAGCGAGGATGGTTGGAGTGTTGGTAAACATCAAGCTAGCAGGTGAGACATTCCAGGAAACATCATCGTGTCCGTGGTGCCGCACGCAAGGACGTCTCGACCAAGCCATGTCAACTAATACAAAGCTGCACGTACAGGAAAGTTTGGTGAATTACCTTGCCAATTGCTTCACCTGCAATCCTATATCAAGAAAGCAGACATGTCCTGCCTGTATGTATTGATTTGTTTTGTTAGTTATTATTAAATAATCCATTTGATTGGATAAATATACGATGGTATTTGGGAGATAAGAAAATTGATATTTTTACAAAACATGCATGATTCTCATCGTTCTATTTTTTTCAACTTAATTACGTTTATTCCTAGCAAAACACACATTATAACTGAAATTATATACATGTTTGAAGGTACGTTCACATATGGCTGTAGCTTCCGGCCTTCCTCTTCCATCGCCTTGCCTCTGCCACGCTCTATTGCACTATTCTCCGCAAGTTCTGCACGTAGGTGGGTGGTAGCAGGAACATGGCGAAGGCTGCTCCTGCGGTGGCATACTGCCCACACTTTGAAGGTGGATTGGTATGGCTTGCTCACACATAGGTCATGATAATTGTCCATGTATCCACGGGTAGAGCTCAAAGCCTAAGTCGTGCCTTTGCCCTCACATAGTACAACAGTTATGTATATTTGCAGTTGCATCATCAATTGATCAGGGCTCCTCTGAATTTGCTTGCAGCATGTCAGTACGAGGATCAAAGAGAACGAGCGTTATGGTCGCTAGGTCAATACTCCTGAATGGGAAACATTTGCGTAAGACCAAGATAATTAGTATTGGTTGAAATCCATTGGACAAGCGGTTGGGCTTAGAAAAAGGTTTAAATCTTCCATACTCCTTGCTATTGTCAGAGGTTCTTGATTATTTCTAATTTGCAATGCATGGAGTTTCAGATCCTTGGACAAAAGAATTATAATTTATTAAAAGCTAGGTAAAATAATAATGGTGCAAAGTTTGATCAACGAAAATTTGCTACCAACAGTTTTGGATTCGATGTAACATGACGTTTGAAATGTTAGTGTTCTCTGTTGTACTGTTTTATATGGAACCGATTAAACTATTAAGTTCAATGTCTCTGCGATTCTGCAGTTTCAATGTCAATTTTGCATATATATTTTTTATATACACCAGACCGTGTCTCCTCAATTTTTCAACCAATGCGTTTTGTATGCAGAAAGAGATGGACAACTTCAAGAAGTTGGATGAGAAGCTTCTACGTGGTAACATTTTAAGAATCATGTTCTCCTGGGCGTTGCAAATAGAAACTAGATACTTGCTCATTGATGTTATATCAAATTTTATGTTTACTCCATCAATCATTGGTATATCAATTCACATAGGAAGGTATTCCACTGTCGGTATGCTACCTATGCTGTGTATATGTAAGTGTGTTGTGCATTCCCAACTTGCGTATATTTTTGACATGTATGTGCATACACAGAGAAAATGGAAGAGAAGAGATATAAAAAGTTTAGTATTCATGATTCTCTATCCCTAAATGTATGTTTGTAAATAATATTCAAGCTAGCCGCTCTTTTATGAATGATTCATTTTTCTTAATGCCTCTTTTTTAGAATGGGTTGTGATCTATATACAACTTAGATCTATGTAAATCCTAAGACATGATTGCAATAGTAATCTATTTATTAGTTTTATAATGTTTTTTTAGGCCTATACAATGTTCTTCATTTGGCTCTCTACGCAAATTGGTGCAGGTAGGGTAATTATGTTATTCTACGTAAGTTGTAACTGATACCACTGAAATGCATTTAGCACCCAGGGCCGGCCCTGGGCGCAGCGATCGATTCCTTCCTTTGTCCACGTAAAAAAAGGTCTGATTGATCCCTTCCTATTCGGCTATTCCATCATGTAATCACGCAAAAATTCCCACCGGCCGCCGACGCTTCGTCAATTCGCGGCTGCCCGCTCGGTGCTCCTTTTCTGTTTTCTCCAAAATTCTAATTTCCTTCGTAATAGTCAGTTCGCCGCCGCCGATTTCAATTCGCAGGGGCCCTTGTCACCACCCCGCTTTGCTATCAGTCTTCAGATTCTAAGCGTTGTGTAGCAGTACAAGCACACACACATCATCGATCGGAGGTATATCATTATTCATATTGTCGTTCACTGGATGCGTAGCCGGCACCGGCATGGCGCCGTTCCACAACTGATGCAATTCTCTTATTTATTTTCAGCATTGCGTGTTATCATGTCTTCCCGAAGTATGCATCTGGCAGTGATTATAGAAATGGATTTTATTTCTAGATGACATGGAAGCAAACTATTGTTAAACAAGAAGATGACGAAGAAAATATTAATATCAACACAGATGATAATCTTGTGAGTAATCATGCACGTCCTTTAATTTATCTTCTATCTATAGAATCTAGTAGTCTGGATGAAGAACATTTTTTATTATACATATTTATGATCCAAGAAATTGGAATAATCTTGGTAGAAAATCAAGGGACACTTTATATATAGAAACACGGACAATGGCAACTTTTTCGATGTTCAAGTTATGGGGCCTCAGGTTATAGTTTTGCCCCAGGCCCCCGAAATCCCAGGACCGGCCCTGTTAGCACCATAAAAGAACGAGATGTTATTCAACATAGGAGAGGATGTGTAGTGCATGTAGATAGTTTTTATCACTTCTCACTGGTACTAAGAATTCAATTTTTTTTACGTACTTTGTTAGCCTCATTGAATTTTTCAGCACTGTAAACATCATTAGATGAAGTGGTGAAGCTAAAATACAATACTTATCCCGCAATCTGGCTAGATGTGCAGAAATTGGACATAAGAACCAGAATAATCACAAGGTGAGATAGATTTGATTTGTTCTATATGATACCTATTTTTAAACTGCCATAATAGAAGTTATGTTCGCTGCTAACAACATCCGGTTGGAAAACATCTTAGAAAAATCATTGGTGGATATGTGCACTTCCTTTATTAAAGTTAAGTATCTTTAATTGTTAAGCACACCTTTATTAGAGATATCTCTTTAGGTCGCACAAGAAATTCAACAAGCTGAAGGTTATTCTATAACCATATTTTCCCTTTTCAGTTTGTGTGAATGTGGATCATGGTTTGAGTTACTAGGTCATCGATGTGTATCCCAGCTATACATTGAGAATGAAAAGTATATACGACCATTAGTATACATGCTCCTTTCTGCCTAAATGTCCAATTCCATCGAATAATCCCTCAACTATGGGCCTCCTATGTATGTATATGTGTCAATTTTGGAGGAAGGTAGTACATATACTATATGGTTACGACATGCAATACTCTCGATATAAATCACTTGTGTCTTTATAATCATGTCAATAGTGTTGCATGTCGCTTGGTGACCTAACACAAAGACAACCAAGCAGTTAACTACAATGTTCCCGCACTTGCCTAATTCTAGACATGCAATTATTTCGGCATCTTCCTTGGTTCAAAAACTTCTCGAATGATCTATTAATGATGTAATTACATCATTTTATATTATATATTATCATTAAGGGCGACTATGCATTACCAATTTACACTTTTAGATAATTTTTATTTTGTCAATCAAGATATCATGTCAGTGCTTCACATATAGACATGATATATTTGTTGCTCTTCCATGTAATTGCACTAATTTCTTCCTATTAATAAAATGTAGTAATAATGATAAACATTTTTAACGGACTCTTCAGCCTTAGGTAACTTCACGATGTGCATTAATGTATTTTTTACCATGAATCATAATCAATTTGCTAGCTCACTTATATGGGTGTTGCTGACTTTGTTGCAACCATTTCCGACCATCACAGTAAGTATTTAAGGTTACATTATATGCCACTACTTTATGTTTTTGAGTGCTTCTGTGCGCCTGTTTCAACCGATGTTTCACTTGCGCTACTAAAAGTGCAACTAATCCCTGGGTGGTTTTGGTAATTCTCAACAACATATAGCTCATTGAACTAATGTTCTTTCAAGGTAATCATTTCAGAAAGTTCAATGATTGGCATGGCATGGACTAGAGATGTGGACCCCTCAAAATGCTAAGGACACATATTGGCAAAAGCTCAAGACTCTACATTTTTATTTTAGTGATCCAAGATCACATTGAGTCCATAGGAAAAGCCAATACTATTAAAAGGGGATGAGGTGTTGCTTAATGGCTTGCTTGCTCAAAATGCTTAGTGATATGCTCCAAAAGCCCTAAACCACTTTCACATTTTCACATATGTCCTAAACCTAAAGTCAAACTTGGCCCCACCGATTTGATCTATCCGGCGCCACCGAGTTCACTTGACATAGCCACTGCCAGAAACCCTAATCAATTCGGTCTAACCGATAGGAATCTCGGTCTCACCGAGATGGGATTGCTAACTCTCTGTTTCCCTTCGTAACGTTTCGGTCCAACCGAGATGAGCGATCGGTCCCACCGAGTTGGTAATGCAAACTCTCTGTTTCCTTTTCGTAACGTTTCGGCCTCACCAAAATGAGCGATCGGTCCCACCGAGTTTGCCTGGCCAAGTCTCTGTTAGCTTATTACTGAAATCGGTCTCACCGAGTTCATGTGATCAGTTCACCGAGATGAGGTTTCGCCCTAACCCTAGCACATCGGTTCCACCGAGTTGATCATGTCGGTCCCACCGAAAAGCCTAACGTTCACATTTTGAACCAATTCGGTCTCACCGAATTTCACTATTCGGTCCCACCGAGTTTGGTAAATTGTGTGTAATGGTTAGATTTTGTGTGGAGGCTATATATACCCCTCCACCCTCCTCTCCATCAGAGAGAGAGCCATCAGAACATGCCTACACTTCCACTACTCATTTTCTGAGAGAGAACTACCTACTCATGTGTTGAGACCAAGACATTCCAATCCAACCACAAGAATCTTGATCTCTAGCCTTCCCCAAGTTGCTTTCCACTCAAACCATCTTTCCACCATATCCAAATCTGTGAGAGAGAGTTGAGTGTTGGGGAGACTATCATTTGAAGCATAAGAGCAAGGAGTTCATCATCATCACACCATCTATTACCTTTTGAAGAGTGGTGTCTCCTAGATTGGTTAGGTGTCACTTGGGAGCCTCCGTCAAGATTGTGGAGTTGAACCAAGGAGTTTGTAAGGACAAGGAGATCGCCTACTTCGTGAAGATCAACCCAAGTGAGACAAGACCTTCGTGGGAGATGGGCATGGTGGGATAGACAAGGTTGCTTCTTCGTGGACCCTTCGTGGGTGGAGCCCTCCGTGGACTCGCGCAGCCGTTACCCTTCGTGGGTTGAAGTCTCCATCAACGTGGATGTACGATAGCACCACCTATCGGAACCACGCCAAAAATCTCCGTGTCTACATTGCATTTGCTCCCTCTAAACTCCTCCCCTTTACCTTCATATGCAATGATTTACATTCCGCTGCTATACTCTTAGAATTACATGCGTAGGTTGATTGCTTGACTTGTGTTAAGTTGCTAAAATCTACCAAGACTTAAAATTGGGAAAAGGCTAGATTTTTATTTGGTAAAGTAGTCTAATCACCCCCCCTCTAGACATACTTTCGATCCTACAAGTGATATCAGAGCTTTGGTGTAACACCCCAAAAATATTTCTTATGGATTTTCAAAACCTTTTCCTTAAAATGAAATATTTCGAATTATTCTTGTTATTTATCTCCTTATAGTTCTTTTATTCTGAAAGTTATTTTCAACTTTAACGAGATTTCAAATTTTCTTTAGTGGTTCAGTTTTAAAGGGTTTAAAATTATTTGGATTATTATTTTGGAGGTTTTCAAATAGTTCATTTAAAAAAAAGAGGTTTTGGGAGTGATTTAAATGTTTTTCAAAGGAAATGGCCCCGTTCATTTCTCTCTAACCCTTCTAAAATCCATCTAACAATTTTTCTTCCACTCCAAATTCATTCCACAAGTCAAGCACATCTTATAGGACAGTATCCAACTCCTTTCCACCTCACAAAAATATTCTTTCAATATTTTACAAATTCCAAAGTTGGGATTCATATTATCCATCATTCCTATGGTTTACAAAGGAACCACCATTTCTACAAGGATTCCACCTCCACCAAAATTATCTCAGCTAATATATGGTACCCACAACCCATTTCTCCAAAAAACCTTGGGGTCCAAAGTTCAAAATTTTCAAAATTCACACAGTTCCAATTTGAACCAGAAACAATTTTCTTGCTCAAAACCAAATCTAAATTTCTCCAAAAAATTCTGAAACCTTGGCAAACTCATTTTTGAGCATCTTCACATCACCACAAAAATTTACAGAAATTCCTAAAATGCCTAGCACCTCCTGGCATTCTATCATATACCTTATATGCATACTGTTCACTGCTGAAAAAAATTCAGTTAACTGAATTTGTTCAGTGGACAGAGGTGCTCGGTGCCGTGCACTCCTCCCTTTCCTCTCTCCCGCATGGCGTCGCCTCCCCTGGCCTTCAATGCATCTCCACGGGACCCCTTGGTCAGTCCCTCGCCATCAAAGGGGCCGGTGGCTGGCCGATGCACCGGTCACCGAGCTCATCCGCGACGGACCGAGCAGAGCCGCCACGGCCACCGACTTCAATCACTGCGCCGCAACTCCCTTACCTACTCTCCTCCATGCGGCACATTCCCCCGCATCCCCGCGCGCCGCCTGCACCATTCGAACCCACTGGAGCCCGCCTGGCAGTCGCCGGAGACGGACAGCGCCGCCGCAACCGTACGGGAGCTCCTCCGCTCCAGGATAAGCTCGAGGAGCTCGATCTCGACCGCGTTAAGGCTTCGGGAGAGATCCGTCAACCTCCTTGATCACGCTTCAAACTTGACCACCGCCCAAACCAACCTCGCCGGAGGAATTTATTTCGGCGTCGCCCGCAAGCCACTGACCTCCTCGGACTGCCTTTATAAGTGGCCCCCGAGCCCCGGCGATCACTCACACCGCCTCCACTGCCACCCAATTGCCCTCTCCCGCACTCCTCCGAGCCCGAGAGGGTCATCTTCCCCAACTCCGGTCACCATCCCGCCGCCTCTGTCTCCGTTCGGTTCATCGCCATTAAGTCACCTCCGCCTCCCAAACTTCACCAATCATCTCACACCACACTATCTCGTCGAAACCACGTTCCAATTCGACATCAGAAGCTCTCTCCGGCGAGGCCCATTTCCACCGAAACCACCATCCGCCGCTGACAACCTCGCCGGCGACCTCCACCGCCACCCACTGACGCGATACTCATCCCTGGACACGATCACACCATCGCCAGCCACTGGAACCCCGGCGATCGTCGCCGACGATCGCCGCACTCTCTCTGCACACGCGCGAACGCGTTTGAGTTTAAACCTGACGGGTGGACCCCACCCGTCAGCATTCTTTTCTTTTTTTCTGTGTCTTATTCAAAAGCATATTTCTCTGTTTACGCTTTCTGCGCTGAGAAGCGTATTCTCGGCCAAACCGTTTTCTTTATAATAGCACATGGACCTGCTGTTTTACAGAAAGGCCCCTGGATTTGAAACCTTAATATCTTTTAAACCTCAACTCCGTTTGAGTTGATTCTTTTTTTGAAATTTTTATTTTTGTCTCTAGTTTTTTTGTATTTATTTAAAAATGTTTTGAGACAACTTTTTGTACTGTTACCAAAAATTTTAATTTGAGTTGATTTTGAATTTTTAGAAAAAGAAGAGGGAAACTTTGCCGAGAATTTTGAAGGGTTTTCACCTGACTACTTTGGACAAGGCAAGCATTATTGAACTTAAGATATGGTGATTGCATTTGCATTTGCATGTTGCATCGGTTGATATTGCACCATATTTGTAGTATGTCACTAGCACTTGCATGCATGGTCATATCTCTTTTGCTCATAGCTTGCACATCACTCAAGCAAGAGATTCTTCTGACATGGTAAAGTTGTGGGAATACGGGAGAGTGTCTCCTGCCTTGGACGTGTCGGTGGGCACGGGCCCTTATGCTTGACACGGTGGTGTCATGTGACTTAAGTGGAATATTCCGGTGATGTTAATTAACACCTCCTGAGTCGGCCTAGATCGAGTCTTGTTCCGTTACACCTAGCTGGATACCGTGCTACCACGGGTCCTTCCGCAAGGAAGGTGCGGCTGAGTAAGTTGTTAACCCCTGTCCAGGTACACACCGTACAGAGGGCCACGATGAGGGTTTCCAAAGGCCTTGGACTAAATCCTGTCATCGGGTCTGGGGGCATGGGTGTTTCCGGTTGTGACTGAGAGGGGGGCACCCCTTGTAATCCGCATGTATTAATAGTGATCCCATGCAGGACGTTGGTCTCTCCGTCTCAGAGTTTTTCTTGAACGATGCTTTGGGTGATTCCTGGCATCCGGAGAGTTATTCTGGTGTGTGCTGGTCAGGTGTGTTTCCAACCCAAAGACCGTAAAGGGAATTAGTTAGTGTCACGGTACTGACTAAAGAAATCCTTTACTTGTGGGGAAAGAGTACACCCTCTGCAGAGTTAAAACTGTTCGAATAGCCGTGTCCTCGGTCAAAGGGCGTAGCTGGGTGGGTCAAGTGTCGGTCACGGTATCGGTCTCCGGAGGAAATAATAAAAATGTGTCTGACTCATTTTTGCAGTATAATTATTGATACCCTATTACTGCCTTGATTATTTTATGCTTATTAAATATTATTATGGCTAGGCATAATATTGAGGACTAACCGTTTCTCTCATTTTATTTTCTTCCTGAGTGTCTCAGGGGCTGGCTAGACTACCCCGGGCACTCAACTATTATTTCCAAGACCTCTCGTGGCGTCTCTCGAGTTAATAGGCGGTTTATCTCGCCACTACTCTTGTGGACACCCGATTGGCATTTCTCTTCAAGTCCAACCGTGGCGTCACTTGACGCCCGACAGGCATTTCTTTTCAAGACCTCTCGTGGCGTCTCTCGAGTTAATAGGCGGTTTATCTTGCCACTACTCTTGTAGACACCCGACCGGCATTTCTCTTATTTTTTTTCGGAATGTCACTTGGGCTGGCTAGACTACCCGTGGCATTCACTTGCTTTTATTTTCTTAAGAGACTGGTTATGGCTAACTTGTTTTATTTACTTCCGCATCATTTTATAATTATGTCATGACCAGGATTTTAGTCAGCATGAGCATGTGCATCCATTATATCTTTTGTTCATAATGTTTGCGAGTACATTCCAACGTACTCACTAGCTTGTCCCTGGCTATTTACTTGGCCAGACTTGGAGGAGGACGAGCTTGTGGAGAAGAATTGCGCTAGCGAGCCCGACGCATAGAGGAGTCCCAGTCAGTCAACCTGTGAGATAGGAGTCTACCACCTGTATCATCCGCTGAGCTTCCGCTACACCAATAAATAGTCAAGCCTCACTCTGACGCTTGGCTTTACGTTATTGTATCAGAGATGTACCACCACCACACCACTGTCATATTCCGCCGCTGCCATATATTTGGCAACTTTGTAATAATTTTGTTGAGCCTTCAGACTCAACCCTGTGTAATATTATTTGTACTAGTTATCTGTATCAAGGAAGTCCACCAGTTGTGTTGATCTTGGGGCTGGTGTGACTTAGGACCTTTTCTGAGATTTATTCCTAGAAAGGGGCCCGACAGGACTTGGTACCATAGCCAGGCTGACTGTAGGAAACCCTAGGCACGATCGCTAGCACTCGAGTCAATACTAACATTTTTTTTAGCATGCATCTCATGCATCATAACAAATTTTCCTTAGTCATCATATTCTTATAATATGACTGTTTGGATTTTTGTCTACTGATGTAGATGTCTGGCGGCAGTTGCCCATCCCAGATTTTTGCCAACGAGCCGGCGGGATTTTCCCGTCTTCTTGCCGTCATCGCTAGGGATGCGATGAGGTCTCCGAGCCGTCCTGAGTACACGATTTTTCCTGACAGGGTCACAGACACTCTGACTATGTACCAGGCTTCGGTATATATTCGGGGTGGAAGTAACATGTCCTTCCGCAACTACCGTTTCATGGGGAGAGTCATGCCCTCTGAGAGGCATGCTATCCAGATGGCCGCACGTGAGGCTATTGCACGTCTTAGGGACATCCTGCCTAATATGCAGACTCGTCCCTATCACTACCTTCCGTGTCATGTTCCTTATACCAACCATTACGCTTTTTCCTGCACCGCGGGAGAAAGGGATGGGGCGATCGAGCCCCTTGTTCAGTACATCATGGCACTCGAGTCGATCTTTACCGCACTGGTGGACGACCATCTTGCTGCACGAATGGACCTGGCTCGTGCGAGGATCACTCGCAGGAGTGAGTTCTGTTCACCTTCACCACGTGCCCCTCATATTCCGACTCCACCACACTACTCTCCTACACAGCCCGCGGTTCAGCACTCATCCCCGAGTGATGAGGCTAGTCGCTTGGTTGCTCCTATTCCGACCAGAGCTCCACTTTCGACGCACACGGTGCCACCTCAGACAGGCGTGGCATCAACCGCTACACGACTGGAGACCATCCCAGAAGAGGAGGAGGTTGAGTCTCGAGAGCCACAGCTGGGACTCACCCTCAGCGGTGCTTACAGTGTCTCAGACACTCCGTGAGGACTAATCGAGCGTCAGCACCGTAGTAGTCTTTTTATGATGACTTGGTTGTAAGATATTTATTTTCTGTTTCTTCTTCTTTTCTTCTTTTTGTAAGATGACGAGTAATGGACTCGGACCACAGCTCGTTGAGAGGACGAAGTAGTACGCTAGTTGAATAAGTGGTCTTGTAGTATATAGTTTCTGCAAGCATCTTGTATAATTAAATCCTGCATGTATGATATAACTTGTTGTACTTGCATCCTGGGGGGAGATTTACTTTCAGTCTCTTAAAAAAATTGTTGCCTTTATAATTTCTTTTCTCATTAATGTTACACAAATACCCCCAGAAAGAAAATGCATCGCCCCTGGACCCGTTCTATGCCAAATCCGCCAGAGAGCAACCATGGACAGATGGGAAATAATTTTACACAAGGACAAAGTAGTCAACAGGACAGTGACACAGCATTTTCACAAGTGTGCCGTCTGTACGAGCAAAGCCAGCAACAGCACCAAGAAATGATGCAACATTTAATCAATATGGGAAACCACCAAGGACAAAATCAGGACAGGTCAAAATTATCTGAGCTCCAGAAGACCAATCCTACTGTGTTTTCTCACACCGACAAACCATTGGAGGCAGATGATTGGCTACGTGATATTGAAAGAAAATTGGTTATTGCCCAGTGTACGGACCAGGAAAAAGTACTTTATACCCCATACTATTTTTCTGGTACAGCAGCATCATGGTGGGAAAACTTATGCCACACTCATCCCAACGGAGCCAATATGACATGGGAACGATTCAAGGAAAATTTTCGGGGAGCACATATCCCCAACAGTATCATGAAACTGAAAAAGAGGGAGTTTGAGTATCTCAAGCAACGAGGCACCATGGTGACACAGTACCTGGATCAGTTTACTCAGCTGGCCCGGTACGCCAACGATGAATATATGACAGAAGACAAAACGATGGAAAAGTTTCTCGATGGACTTATTCCATCTTTAAAATGCCAACTGGTGGTCCACACCTTTCCTGATTTCAAGACACTGCTGGACAAGGCAATTATACTGGAGAACGAGCATCGTAACATGAACGAGATACGCAAGCGCCGTATGAACCAGTCATCTCAGGTTCGCAACAATAAACCCAAGAATGAATTTCAGAAGCCCACAACACACCGACCAGCAACACTACTACCTCGACCCACAGCTGTAACGCCACAGCAGAACCGCAGTGCTTTCAACAACAGAACCAGAGATACAACATACTATCCGGGCATCACTTGTTATGCCTGTGGAGGCAAAGGGCATTACTCCAGGCAATGCCCAAAGCAGGGAAATAATACTACTAAGCCCAACAACAATGGACGTGGTACAAACACAGCCCCCAAGCACAACAACATCAACCACAACAACAACCAAAGGAAGGGACAAGTCAACCACATGACCCTTAAGGAAGCACAAAATGCACCGGATATTGTGTTCGATACGTTTCCTGTCAACTCAATTAATGCTACAGTTTTATTTGATTCCGGAGCTTCGCATTCATGCATCTCTAAAAGGTTCGCCGCGGAGAATCGATTTTCTTTTTCGCCTTTGCAAAATTCCATGGTTATTCAGTCCCCGGGATCGAAGCAAAGCACACAATGGTACTGCAAGGATGTAAGTATCGAGATCAAAGGAATGGTATTTTTAGCCAACCTTATTGTTCTGGAAGCAGTCGAACTGGATGTTATTCTGGGAATGGATTGGTTAACCAAAAATAAAGGTTTCATAGACTGCTACAACCGCACGGTGACTCTTACAAGCTGCCAAGGAGAAACAATAAAATTTGGCACAAGGAGGATTTCCGCATCACAAAGAAAACTAAATCAAGTGGATGCGGCAGAATTAAGTAAGGTCCTTGTAGTCTGTGAATACCCCGATGTATTTCCAGAAGAGCTACCAGGCATGCCACCTGATCGGGAAATTGAGTTCGTTATTGAATTAGCACCTGGAATGGCTCCCATTTATAAGAAGCCGTATCGTATGGCTCCAACCGAATTGGCTGAACTAAAGAAACAGATTAAGGAATTAATGGAAAAAGGGTACGTCAGACCCAGCTCGTCACCATGGGGATCGCCAGTTTTATTTGCTAAGAAAAAGGATGGTACCCTCAGACTATGTATTGATTACAGGGCTCTCAATATGGTCACCATCAAAAATAAATACCCGCTGCCCAGGATAAATGACTTGTTCGAACAACTAGCAGAAGCCAAGGTATTCTCAAAAATAGATTTGAGGTCAAGTTACCACCAATTGAAAATCCGATCGTCAGATATACCCAAGACTGCATTTACTACCAGATATGGATTGTATGAATTTACAGTGATGCCGTTTGGCTTAACCAACGCTCCTGCTTATTTTGTTCATCTCATGAACAAAGTTTTCTTGAAATATTTGGACAAGTTTGTGGTCGTATTTATTGATGACATACTTATCTACTCCAAGACACCCGAAGAAAACGAACAACACCTACGAATAGTCCTGGAAGAATTGAGGAAAAACCAACTTTATGCCAAATTCAGTAAATGTGAATTTTGGTTACGAGAAGTTGGCTTCCTAGGACACGTTCTGACACAGGATGGGATAGCAGTCGACCCAAGCAAGGTAAAAGCTGTCCAAGAATGGAAACAACCCACCAACGTGACTGAGGTCAGGAGTTTTCTTGGTC
Organism: Thinopyrum elongatum; assembly: GCA_011799875.1. Lineage (NCBI taxonomy): Eukaryota > Viridiplantae > Streptophyta > Magnoliopsida > Poales > Poaceae > Thinopyrum > Thinopyrum elongatum. Next base: position 540,473,352 of record CM022301.1, read on the forward strand.
TGGCAAGATATTACCGAAGATTTATCGAAGGATTTTCCACCATAGCTAAACCCATAACCCAATTGCTTAAGAAGGATAAGAAGTTTGAATGGACTGAAGCTTGTGAGAAAAGTTTCCAAGAATTGAAGAAAAGATTAACAACGGCACCCGTTCTGGTCGTACCCAATGTGCACAAAAAGTTTGAGATATACTGTGACGCGTCCAGGAAAGGCCTTGGATATGTATTAATGCAAGAAGGAAAAGTCGTGGCTTATGCCTCAAGACAGCTAAGACGACACGAGGAGAATTATCCTACGCATGATCTGGAGCTAGCTGCGGTAATACACGCACTCAAAGAATGGCGACAATTTCTTCTCGGTGAGCGATGTGAAATATACACGGACCACAAGAGTCTTAAGTATATTTTCACCCAGCCGGAACTAAACTTGAGACAGCGTCGCTGGCTTGAGTTAATAAAGGACTACGATATCGGAATTCATTATCATCCGGGTAAAGCAAATGTTGTGGCAGATACTCTCAGCCGAAATCCCTGCACCAATAATAATAGTGTGCAATTTTCACAACATGAGTTCAACCAGGAATTTGCCAAACTCAATATGGTCTTAGTCACAGAAGGAACCATTAATCAGCTGGAGATGAAACCAACATTAGAGGATCAAATCAAAGAAGCCCAAGAAGGACACCCAAGTATTGAGGGGATTAAGAAGAAAATGAAACTGGGCAAGGCGCCCGAGTTTACCGTTGATGATCAGGGAATTTTATGGTTCGGGAAAAGATTATGTGTGCCTAATAAGGAAGAATTAAAGAAAAAAAAATTGGCAGAAGCCCATACCACTCCATATTCTATCCATCCAGGAGGAACAAAAATGTACAAAGATTTACAAGAAAATTATTGGTGGCACGGGATGAAAAGAGATATAGCCGTATACGTCGCACGTTGTGATTCATGCCAGCGTGTAAAAGCAGAACACCAGAGGCCAGCAGGACTATTGCAGCCACTCAGAATACCTGAATGGAAATGGGACGTAATAGGAATGGATTTTATCGTCGGACTGCCAAGGTCACGACATGGAAATGACGCTATCTGGGTTATAACAGATTATTTGACCAAGGTGGCACATTTCATTCCGGTAAAAACCACATACTCCACACAGAGACTCGCCAGATTATACCTCTCCCGGATTGTTTGCCTACACGGAGTACCCAAGATCATAGTCTCTGATAGAGGCACCCAATTTGTCTCTAGATTTTGGGAACACCTACAGCAAGCCCTAGGAACTCAACTAGCTTTCAGCACAGCATACCACCCGCAAACCGGAGGACAAACTAAGCGGGTAAATCAAATATTGGAGGACATGCTAAGAGCATGTGTGCTCACCTACGGAGTTAGCTGGGAAGACAGTTTACCATACGCGGAATTCTCATATAACAACAGTTATCAAGCCAGTTTAAAAATGTCACCTTTTGAAGCCCTGTACGGACGAAGGTGCCGTACCCCACTCAATTGGTCAGAGACCGGAGATAGTCGAATTTTTGGTCCCGAAGTTCTTAAAGAAGCAGAAACAAAAGTGAAGCTTATTCAAGACAGACTGAAAGCAGCTCAGAACCGTCAAAAGAGCTATTATGATCAAAAGCACCACCAAATTAGTTTTGAGCCCGATGAATACGTGTATCTCAGAGTATCTCCAACTAGAGGACTACAGAGATTTAAAGTCAAAGGAAAATTGGCACCAAGATTTATTGGACCATTCCGTGTAATCACAAGAAGAGGCAAGGTTTCTTATCAACTAGAGCTACCGGCAGATTTATCAGATGTCCACGATGTGTTTCACGTGTCACAATTAAGAAGATGTGTTAGTAACCCAGACAAGCAAGTGCAACACCAAGACTTGGACCTTCATCCAGACCTCACATATAGGGAGCATCCTATAAAGATTTTAGAGGAGTCTGAACGGAAGACCCGGCAGAATGTAATAAAATTTTACAAGGTTCAATGGAGTAATCACACCGAGGAAGAAGCAACATGGGAAAGAGAGGATCATCTGAGGACTGAATATCCGTACCTGTTTGAGGGACAGCTGACATCTCGAGGACGAGATTTTTCTTAAGGGGGGTAGGTGTTGTAACACCCCCAAAAATATTTCTTATGGATTTTCAAAACCTTTTCCTTAAAATGAAATATTTCGAATTATTCTTGTTATTTATCTCCTTATAGTTCTTTTATTCTGAAAGTTATTTTCAACTTTAACGAGATTTCAAATTTTCTTTAGTGGTTCAGTTTTAAAGGGTTTAAAATTATTTGGATTATTATTTTGGAGGTTTTCAAATAGTTCATTTAAAAAAAAGAGGTTTTGGGAGTGATTTAAATGTTTTTCAAAGGAAATGGAACCGTTCATTTCTCTCTAACCCTTCTAAAATCCATCTAACAATTTTTCTTCCACTCCAAATTCATTCCACAAGTCAAGCACATCTTATAGGACAGTATCCAACTCCTTTCCACCTCACAAAAATATTCTTTCAATATTTTACAAATTCCAAAGTTGGGATTCATATTATCCATCATTCCTATGGTTTACAAAGGAACCACCATTTCTACAAGGATTCCACCTCCACCAAAATTATCTCAGCTAATATATGGTACCCACAACCCATTTCTCCAAAAAAAACCTTGGGGTCCAAAGTTCAAAATTCACACAGTTCAAAATTGAACCAGAAACAATTTTCTTGCTCAAAACCAAATCTAAATTTCTCCAAAAATTCTGAAACCTTGGCAAACTCATTTTTTAGCATCTTCACATCACCACAAAAATTTACAGAAATTCCTAAAAATGCCTAGCACCTCCTATCATACGCCTTATATGCATACTGTTCACTGCTGACAAAAATTCAGTTAACTAAATTTGTTCAGTGGACAGAGGCGCTCGGTGCCGTGCACTCCTCCCTTTCCTCTCTCCCGCACGGCGTCGCCTACCCTGGCCTTCAATGCATCTCCACGGGACCCCTTGGTCAGTCCCTCGCCATCAACGGGCCGGTGGCTGGCCGGTGCACCGGTCACCGAGCTCATCCGCGGTGGACCGAGCAGAGCCGCCATGGCCACCGACTTCAATCACTGCGCCGCAACTCCCTTACCTACTCTCCTCCACGCGGCACATTCCCCCGCATCCCCGCGCGCCGCCTGCACCATCCGAACCCACTGGAGCCCGCCTGGCAGTCACCGGAGATGGACAGCGCCGCCGCAACCGTACGGGAGCTCCTCCGCTCCAGGATAAGCTCGAGGAGCTCGATCTCGACCGCGTTAAGGCTTCGGGAGAGATCCGTCAACCTCCTTGATCACGCTTCAAACTTGACCACCGCCCAAACCAACCTCGCCGGCGGAATTCATTCCGGCGTCGCCCGCAAGCCACTGACCTCCTCGGACTGCCTTTATAAGTGGCCCCCGAGCCCCGGCGATCACTCACACCGCCTCCACTGCCACCCAATTGCCCTCTCCCGCACTCCTCCGAGCCCGAGAGGGTCATCTTCCCCAACTCCGGTCACCATCCCGCCGCCTCTGTCTCCATTCGGTTCATCGCCGTTAAGTCACCTCCGCCTCCCAAACTTCACCAATCATCTCACACCACACTATCTCGTCGATCCCACGTTCCAATTCGACATCAGAAGCTCTCTCCGGCGAGGCCCATTTCCACCGAAACCACCATCCGCCGCCGACAACCTCGCCATCGTTCTGCTGCTCGCCGGCGACCTCCACCGCCACCCACTGACGCGGTACTCATCCCTGGACACGATCACACCATCGCCGGCCACTAGAACCCCGGCGATCATCGCCGACGATCGCTGCACTCTCTCTGCACATGCGCGAACGCGTTTGAGTTTAAACCTGACGGGTGGACCCCACCAGTCAGCGTTCTTTTCTTTTTTGTGTGTCTTATTCAAAAGCGTATTTCTCTGTTTACGCTTTCTGCGCAGAGAAGCATATTCTCGGCCAAACCGTTTTCTTTATAATAGCACATGGACCTGCTGTTTTACAGAAAGGCCCCTGGATTTGAAACCTTAATATCTTTTAAACCTCAACTCCGTTTGAGTTGATTCTTTTTTTGAAATTTTTATTTTTGTCTCTAGTTTTTTGTATTTATTTAAAATTGTTTTGAGACAACTTTTTGTACTGTTACCAAATTTTTTAATTTGAGTTGATTTTGAATTTTCAGAAAAAGAAGAGGGAAACTTTGCCGAGAATTTTGAAGGGTTTTCACCTGACTACTTTGGACAAGGCAAGCATTATTGAACTTGGGTTATGGTGATTGCATTTGCATTTGCATGTTGCATCGGTTGATATTGCACCATATTTGTAGTATGTCACTAGCACTTGCATGCATGGTCATATCTCTTTTGCTCATAGCTTGCACATCACTCAAGCAAGAGATTCTTCTGACATGGTAAAGTTGTGGGAATACGGGAGAGTGTCTCCTGCCTTGGACGTGCCGGTGGGCATGGGCCCTTATGCTTGACACGGTGGTGTCATGTGACTTAAGTGGAATATTCCGGTGATGTTAATTAACACCTCCTGAGTCAGCCTAGATTGAGTCTTGTTCCGTTACACCTAGCTGGATACCGTGCTGCCACAGGTCCTTCCGCAAGGAAGGTGCGGCTGAGTAACTTGTTAACCCCTATCCAGGTACACACCGTACAGAGGGCCACGATGAGGGTTTCCAAAGGCCTTGGACTAAATCCTGTCATCGGGTCAGGGGGCATGGGTGTTTCCGGTTGTGACTGAGAGGGGGGCACCCCTTGTAATCCGCATGTATTAATAGTGATCCCATGCAGGACGTTGGTCTCTCCGTCTCAGAGTTTTTCTTGAACGATGCTTTGGGTGATTCCTGGCATCCGGAGAGTTATTCTGGTGTGTGCTGGTCAGGTGTGTTTCCAACCCAAAGACCGTAAAGGGAATTAGTTAGTGTCACGGTACTGACTAAAGAAATCCTTTACTTGTGGGTAAAGAGTACACCCTCTGCAGAGTTAAAATTCTTCGAATAGCCGTGTCCTCGGTCAAAGGGCGTAGCTGGGTGGGTCAAGTGTCGGTCCCGGTATCGGTCTCCGGAGGAAATAATAAAAATGTGTCTGACTCATTTTTGCAGTATAATTATTGATACCCTATTACTGCCTTGATTATTTTATGCTTATTAAATATTATTATGGCTATGCATAATATTGAGGACTAACCGTTTCTCTCATTTTATTTTCTTCCTGAGTGTCTCAGGGGCTGGCTAGACTACCCCGGGCACTCAACTATTATTTTCAAGACCTCTCGTGGCGTCTCTCGAGTTAACAGGCGGTTTATCTCACCACTACTCTTGTGGACACCCGATTGGCATTTCTCTTCAAGTCCAACCGTGGCGTCACTTGACGCCCGACAGGCATTTCTTTTCAAGACCTCTCGTGGCGTCTCTCGAGTTAACAGGCGGTTTATCTTGCCACTACTCTTGTAGACACCCGACCGGCATTTCTCTTATTTTTTTCAGAATGTCACTTGGGCTGGCTAGACTACCCGTGGCATTCACTTGCTTTTATTTTCTTAAGAGACTGGTTATGGCTAACTTGTTTTATTTACTTCCGCATCATTTTATAATTATGTCATGACCAGGATTTTAGTCAACATGAGCATGTGCATCCATTATATCTTTTGTTCATAATGTTTGCGAGTACATTCCAACGTACTCACTGGCTTGTCCCTGGCTATTTACTTGGCCAGACTTGGAGGAGGACGAGCTTGTGGAGAAGGATTGCGCTAGCGAGCCCGACGCATAGAGGAGTCCCAGTCAGTCAACCTGTGAGATAGGAGTCTACCACCTGTATCATCCGCTACACCAATAAATAGTCAAGCCTCACTCTGACGCTTGGCTTTACGTTATTGTATCAGAGATGTACAACCACCACACCACTATCTTATTCCGCCGCTGCCATATATTTGGCAAGTTTGTAATAATTTTGTTGAGCCTTCAGACTCAACCCTGTGTAATATTATTTGTACTGGTTATTTGTATCAAGGAAGTCCACCAGTTGTGTTGATCTTGGGGCTGGTGTGACTTAGGACCTTTTCTGAGATTTATTCCCAGAAAGGGGCCCGACATTTGGTCTCCATTTACCTTGATTTCCATAGCTTTGGTGATCATAGCCTTGGTTTCACAACCTAGGAGAGTATGGCGTCTAGCGAGGGAAATTACCACCGTAGAGGTCCTTGCTTTGATGGTACTAATTTTGCTAGTTGGAAGCATAAGATGAAAATGCATATTCTTGGACATAACCCCGCCATTTGGGCTATTGTGTGTATTGGTTTGCAAGGTGAATTCTTCAATGGGAGAGAACCAAATCACGAAGCAACTGTGGAAGAATTGAAAATGCTGCAATACAACGCTCAAGCTTGCGATATCCTCTTCAACGGATTGTGCCCCGAAGAATTCAACAAAATCAGCCATCTTGAGAATGCAAAGGAAATTTGGGATACTTTGATTGATATGCATGAAGGTACCAACTCCATCAAGGAATCCAAATTGGATGTGCTTCAAAGTCAACTTGACAAGTTCAAAATGAAGGATGGTGAAGGTGTCGCTGAAATGTACTCTAGGCTTGCTCTCATCACAAATGAGATTGCCGGCTTAGGAAGTGAAGAGATGACCGATAGATTCATCATCAAGAAGATCCTAAGAGCCTTGGATGGAAAATATGATACCGTGTGCACATTGATCCAAATGATGCCCAATTACAAAGATCTCAAGCCAACGGAGGTCATTAGTAGAATTGTTGCTCATGAGATGTCACTCAAGGATAAAGAAGAGCTTCACAACAAGTCTAGTGGTGCTTACAAAGCTTCATGTGATACTCCTACATCATCAAGTGAGAAACAAGCTTTCAATGAAGAATTGAGCTTAATGGTGAAAAACTTCAACAAGTTCTACAAGAGTAGAAGCAAAGAAAGAAGTTCCAAGTCAAGGTCCTACAATGACAAAAGATCTTCTAGTCGTGAACGTAATTGCTATAATTGTGGAAGACCTGGACACTACTCCAATGAGTGTACGGCTCCCTACAAAAGAAGAGAAGACTCACCTAAAAGGAGAAGCAAAAGAGAAGAATCACCTCCAAGGGAGAGAAGGAGTAGAGATGATCGTTATGAACGAAGAAACTCTCGCAGAAGCAAGGATTCGGAAAGAAAGGACAAGTCATCAAGGAGCTATACAAAACGAAGACATCAAGCTCATGTTGGTGAATGGGTATCCGGTTCCGACTCCGACCACCACTCCGAGAGAAGTTATCACTCCGACTCCGAATATACTCAAGATGAAGGTGTTGTCGGTCTAGCACTTGTGTCAACCAACTCCTACGACATATTTGACTCACCAAATGAAGGAATTGGAAGATGCTTCATGGCTAAAGGCCCAAAGGTATCACACCCCGAGTATGTTGATTTCAATAGTGATGAAGATGATTTGCTAGGTGATGATGATTTACTTGTTGACAACTCTAGTGATGAAATTGCTATTAATCATGCTAATCAAGATAAAACGAATGACGATGATAAGAAGGAGATTGAGCGTCTAACTAAATAACTAAACACTCTTAAGTTAGCTCATGAAACTACCTTAGCAGATCATCGAGAACTTCTAAAGACTCATGAGAAGCTACGCTTTGAAAAGATCAATCTAGAGCAAGAGCATGGGTTCTTAAAAGCAATCAATGATGATCTTCGTAAGAAAAGTTCTTCTTACATTGCCAAGCGTTTACTCTTGTCTACTTACATGCCACAAGTAAAATCTAACAACAAGAGTAAGAAAGATTCTTCTTCTAGTAGTAACAATAATCATGCTAAATCCAATATTGTTGCTTCTAGTAGTTCTCTTGATTCCACTAATGATTCTCTTAGCCAAGTTACACTTGAGCAAGAAAATAGCTTATTGAAGGGAATTATAGAGAAAGGTGTTTACAAGAGCCTTGCCGGAAGTAAGCAATTTGAGGAAATTGTACGCAAGCAAGGAAGGCACCGGAAGAATCAAGGTGTTGGTTTTGAACGAAAGTTCAATGCCAATGGAGTTGAGTGGGAAGAAGATCAATACCCAAGACGAAGTTTGTTCCTCAACAAGAGAAGTATGATCCTACTTCCTTCAAGGGGACACAAGCTCAAGATGATCTTCCACCACAAGACCTCAAGCTAAAAGGCAAGGACAAGCTTCAAGAGGAGATTGATGCATTTGAAGAAGCTCCTAAGGCCTTGGCCAAGTGGGTTCCCAAGACTACATCAAGTTCTACTTCATCAAGTACGACTACAACTCCAAGGATTCCCATCAAGATGATGTGGATCCCGAAGAAGAAGAACTAGAGAGTTCTTGAGGGTGACTCTGCCAACACACTTCACTCATATTCATTTTGGCAAGAACAAGTGCAATCAACTTTCACATCTTGCACTAGTTCAAGGAGTCACAAACCCTCTTGTTGGTAAGTCAAGGGACAAGGTAACCTAATGCTTTCATGGACATCATCTTGTGTGTACTTCACTCTATGTCTATGGATATCCTTGTTTGTTCCTTGTGGGACTAACCCATGTAGGTATTGAAAGTGCAACTCACTCTAATGGATTACTCCAAATGATCTACATCAACATTGAGCATCTACATCTTCAACACCTACATGAAGTCATCATCGACAAAACCCAAGGTTAGTTCATCCCTCTTAGGGGGGATATCACATCTAGGGGGAGCTTTACTCTAAGAATTGAGCTAAAGCAACTCTAATGGTGTGAACACAACAATGATTTATGTAAAAGTGGTAACCCCACTTGCGCTTAAACGATGAGTATGACCTATGATCAAATGTTCTCATTTGACTCCTAAGTCAATATACTCATATATAGATGACCTAGTCATCGCCAATTGCTTGATAGATGCTAGAGTGTTTGTGCATGCTTTGCCACATATTTCATTTGCCATCTTATTGTGTGAGCATGTTGAGTGCATATTTTTCTCATTCGAGGACATCCATTTGTTGCTTTGATTGTTTGGTCTTTTCTTTTGCCAAATGGATAGCAAGAATGCCTAAGGACTCCCTCTAGCTATCTATGATTTTCTCGTCTCAAACTCTATTCATGCTACATCACAAAGTTTGATCAAGTCAGATTCGAACCCTCTGGGTGAGGAGCACTCGGATCCACCGATTCGTCATAGACTTAAACTTCCAAAACCTCTCTATGTATTTCGGTCTGACCGATTCACTCCTTTCGGTCATACCGGGTTCATTGAGTTGATCTAGGTTTCAATCTCGGTGCAACCGATTTGAACAGTTCGGTCACACCAAGTTGCAGCAACCGCTTGCGATTCTGCATCTCGGTGCCATCGAGTCGTTCCACTCGGTCACACCGACAGGGTCTGGATATATATACCCACGGGTCAAATTTTGGAAATTTCTCTGAAACTCTTCGCCCGCGCATATCCAGCTCTGCTGACTCGAGGTCTCTGGATCGTCTCCTCATCGCCAGCGACCTCTTGCCGCTGGTCTCCACCGCCGTCAACGGGAATCTTCACCGCCGTTGTCGCCGTAGCGAGTTCACCGCCGAGTTAGGGGTCAGCTTTCAGTTTTCAGTGTCAGCCATGTCAGATCAAAGTGACAGCCAGAACAGATCTGAGGAACAGGTTAACTTGAGTGAGGGCACTAGTCCCTCTGGCAGTTATGATGAGGGTAGCAGAAGTACTCCTAGCAACTTGCCTAAGGCTGCTACTAGGCAGAGGAGGAAAAGGAACTCAGATTCTGAAGATGAGGACTATGTTGCTGCTGAGGAGGAAGTCAGCTCCAAGAAGAAGGTGCTAAAAAAGGAATATGCTGCTGCTGCAACCAAGCCTGTGTTGCACAAGTAAGCTCCTGCCAAGAGAGTGCCCATGTCCAAAGCCAGAGCCTCAACTCAGGAAACCATTGAGTTCACTCTTGAACCAAAGGAGGCTGGTGAGGGCAAGAAGAGAAAGGAAAGGGTCAAGAAGACCATAGCCAGAGTAATTGGCAGGTCCTCAATGATGAGAGACCCAGCTGAGGATGAGGAAGAGGATGATGAAGAAGATGCTGCACCAGCACCAAAGACTCAGAAGTTGATGGGGGATGCCATCAAGTCAGGGGCTGCTCCATCAAAGCCCAAGACTGCCCCCAAGGCTACTGCTGCTACTCAAGCTTCTAAGCCTGGAGCACCCAAAAGATCAACTAGGAACATATCAGCTGCTGAGAAGAACAAGGCCCCAGTGCCTGAAATGGAAGAAGAAGAAGAAGCCCAAGTGCTTAGAAAATTGAAGCCCAAGATCCCAGATCATGATGATACACATCCTGTAGCTGAGAACATGAAGCTAAGGAAGGATGCAGGTCTCAGGCTATGGAGGCAGATAGACCCATATGCCACCAGAAGGAGGACTGTTGTAGACTACAGATTCCACACAAAGGAACAACAAGATTTCTATGAGACTGTGCTCCTGGACAAGAAGCCCATAGTCAGTGATATAAGATGGGTTGACTGGACTTACATTGACAACAATGCAGATCACTTCCCAGGAGTTCGTGACAGCTTCATACTGAATGGAGTTGACAAATTTGTTGGCAAAAAACTCACCAAGTGGAATGATGAGATGGTGATGCAGTTCTACTCCACAACACATTTTTACCCAGATGGTAAAATTGTTTGGATGACTGAGGGTACTAGGTACCAGTCTACAGTTGCTGAGTGGGCCAAGCTTATCAATGCCCCTGAAGAGCAAGAGGATGACACAGATGTGTATGCCAAGCCAAGGAAAGGACACAACTCCATGGCACACATGTACAAGGAGATTCCTGATGCTGTCCTGGATACTCACAAGTTTGGCTCTGTGTACTATCTGCTGTCTGGACTGCCCACAATCAACACTATCCTCAGGCACACATTGTTACCCAAGTCTGGAGATGACAGGATGATAAGAGGACATTCCATCAATTTGTTGCACATGTTTTACATACCAAAGAAATTCAAAGTGATGACATTAATTGTAGAGACAATCAAGAGGACTGCTGCTGATCAAAAGAGATCATATGGCTATGCTCCACACATTCAGATGCTCATCAACTCCAAGATGGGCACAGGCACATATCTGTTGGACAAGGAGCACCTTCCCTTGTTGCCTGAATTTGAAGACAATGAAGTTGTCATGGATGCTACACATCCCACTTCAGTAGAGGCTCAAGAGAAGAGGGAGAAAGCTAAAGCAGAGAAGGCAGCAAAATCTTCACAAGTTCCAGGTGCTTCAACTGCTTTCCTCAAGACCAAGCGGGATCAGCTGAGCTATCTGCTTGAGGCCACTGTCAGAATTGAGAAAGGATTAACAACCCTGACTCAAAATCAAGAGAGTCTTGAGAGGATCATCGAGACAAAGTTTTATGATCTAGACTTGAAGGTCACAGAGATCCAGACTGCAGTTGAGCAACTCCAGGATGAAGCTGAAGAGAGAAGAGGGAGAGCTACCACTGCAGCTTTTCAAAGAGTGCCTAGGCCACAAAGGTCTGTACCAGTGCCAGCCAGTGACACAAGGGCTACTACATCAGCACCAGCAGCTACAGCCTCTGTTGTCCCTCTAGTTGCTACTCCACCAGCTCCACAATCTTCTTCAGATGCATTCATTGTAGGACTCCTCTCCACGCCACCTTCGCACTCCGGAGCTCCCGGAGATCAAGCTTAGAGAGCCGCATAGCACTATGCATTTTCAAGCTTTTTGGTAACTTGTTGCCAAAGGGGGAGAAAGTGTATAGATCATAGGCTTCGAGAGAGAGTGTTTTGCTTCTTTTGCCTCTCTTGCTACTTTATTTTGCTCGCTTGTTTGGTTGATACTCTACTTATGTGTGTGTGGAATACCTATATGATCATGTGCTTGATCATATCATACTTTAATGTTTGAGCTTGAATGATGATATTCTATCTCTCATATATGATCATTCACATCTTGTCTTGGTGATGAGTGCATACTTCATATTTTATCATTTTGATCGCTCCACCAAGATGTATGTGACATGGAAGAGTAACCCATGATCCTAATCGATTGTGCATTTGCATTCAAAAGCAAATTTTAAATAATGCACAAATTTAGGGGGAGCTCTTGCTTATCACATACCTCTCAAAGCGACGATGTATTTCATTCTTATTATCATTTGTCGAAGCTTTGATCTATATGTTGTCATCAATTACCAAAAAGGAGGAGATTGAAAGTGCAACTAATCCCTGGGTGGTTTTGGTAATTCTCAACAACATATAGCTCATTGAACTAATGTTCTTTCAAGGTAATCATTTTAGAAAGTTCAATGATTGGCATGGCATGGACTAGAGATGTGGACCCCTCAAAATGCTAAGGAGACATATTAGCAAAAGCTCAAGACTCTACATTTTCATTTTAGTGATCCAAGATCACATTGAGTCCATAGGAAAAGCCAATACTATTAAAAGGGGATGAGGTGTTGCTTAATGGCTTGCTTGCTCAAAATGCTTAGTGATATGCTCCAAAAGCCCTCAACCACTTTTTCATTTCCACATATGTCCTAAACCTAAAGTCAAACTCGGCCCCACCTATTTGATCTATCCGGCGCCACCGAGTTCACTTGACATAGCCACTGCCAGAAACCCTAATCAATTCGGTCTAACCGATAGGGATCTCGGTCTCACCGAGATGGGATTGCTAACTCTCTGTTTCCCTTCGTAATGTTTCGGTCCAACCGAGATGAGCGATCGGTCCCATCGAGTTGGCAATGCAAACTCTCTGTTTCCTTTTCATAATGTTTTGGTCTCACCGAAATGAGCGATCGGTCCCACCGAGTTTGCCTGGCCAAGTCTCTGTTAGCTTATTACTGAAATCGGTCTCACCGAGTTCATGTGATCGGTCTCACCGAGATGAGGTTTCGCCCTAACCCTATCACATTTTGAACCAATTCGGTCTCACCGAGTTTCACTATTCGGTCCCACCGAGTTTGGTAAATTGTGTGTAACGGTTAGATTTTGTGTGGAGGCTATATATACCCCTCCACCCTCCTCTCCATCAGAGAGAGAGCCATCAGAATGTGCCTACACTTCCACTACTCATTTTCTGAGAGAGAACTACCTACTCATGTGTGGAGACCAAGACATTCCAATCCAACCACAAGAATCTTGATCTCTAGCCTTCCCCAAGTTGCTTTCCACTCAAACCATCTTTCCACCATATCCAAATCTGTGAGAGAGAGTTGAGTGTTGGGGAGACTATCATTTGAAGCACAAGAGCAAGGAGTTCATCATCATCACACCATCTATTACCTTTTGGAGAGTGGTGTCTCCTAGATTGGTTAGGTGTCACTTGGGAGCCTCCGTCAAGATTGTGGAGTTGAACCAAGGAGTTTGTAAGGGCAAGGAGATCGCCTACTTCATGAAGATCTACCCAAGTGAGGCAAGTCCTTCATGGGCGATGGGCATGGTGGGATAGACAAGGTTGCTTCTTCATGGACCCTTTGTGGGTGGAGCCCTCCGTGGACTCGCGCAACCGTTACCCTTCGTGGGTTGAAGTCTCCATCAACGTGGATGTACAATAGCACCACCTATCGGAACCACGCCAAAAATCTCCGTGTCTACATTGCGTTTGCTCCCTCTAAACTCCTCCCCTTTACCTTCATATGCAATGATTTACAGTCCGCTGCTAAGGCATGACGGCCGGGTGATCCTCCCGGGTCCAGCTGATCGGGCGCTCTGACTAGTGCATCTACTTAGGCATGGCCGAGATGACGGTGTTCACCTCCTGCCGAAGCAGGCACTCACTATGCTTTGTCGCTGCCCATGCTAGTGAAGACGATGTAGCAATTGTTCGGGTTGGGGAAGGCTTCATCACGCATGGCGCCGGCCACCGGGGGCGGAGGTGGCTGCCCCGCACCCGGTGCCAGAGGAGGAGGCGGAGGGATGTCGCCCCTCCTGATGAGCTTGGTGATGGCGCACTGTCAGAGCATGTGCATAGACGGCCATGCGTCATTGTGGTGCTTGCAGGGGCGTCGAGCATCTCTTCGTAGCTCATGGCGGGTTGCCGGCCGGCTCGGCCGGGGGCGCTTGATCGATGGCAGCGACGAGGCGGTTGTGATAGCAGGGAGCCGGCTACTTAGCCTTACGCTTGTTGTTCTGCTGGTTGTTCTACTGGCGGCTGCTCTCGCCAGCCGACTTGGGGGGCGGCGCCGGCAACGCCTTGCCGGCGTCGTCCAACACAACTTGAATCTTCATGGCGGCGTCGGCCATGGTGTACTTGTCCGCCGTGGCCATGAGCGCGGCCATGGTGGTCGACTCAGAGCGCAGGAACTTGTGCTTGAGGAGGGTGCCATCTTGGCAGCCACTCACAAAGTACTGGATGGCCTGGACCTCATGGACCCCCTCGCAGCTATTCCGAAGCTCGGTCCAGCCCACGAGGTACTGGCGGCCAGTCTCACTGGCCCCTGGACGCACATGGTGAGCTGGCGGGGCCGGCCGAGCCGCTTGTAGGTGCAGGTGAATTTGCGCACGAAGGCTTGCTCGAAGTCGAGCCACGAGTTGACGTTGCCGGCCGGTAGGCTGTTCAGCCACATCCAGGCTGAGCCCTACAGCATGAGCGGGGAGTAGCGCACGGCCAGGCGCTTGTTGCCGCCCGCGATGCCAATGGCGGTGGTGTAGTCGGTGAGCCAATCCTCCAGCTTGGTGGTCCCGTTGTACTTGGGGGTATCGCCGGGGAGCGTGAACCCCTTGGTGAAGGGCTCGTCTCGGATACGCGGGTTGAAGCAAGCCGGGCCGACTGCGTCGTCCTCCTCCAGCTGGAGGAAGAGAGCCAGCTGCTCGATGCGATGCCGGGCGTCGTTGTTGTTGATGTCGGATGGGCCCAGCCGACTAGCGACTGGGCCACGGGGATCCGGCCCGACGGAAGTCGGGCGAGCGCGCCGGCCGGATGGCTGGGGGAGGAATTGCCAGCGCCGATCGTCTGGAGCTAGCTCGTTGCCCAGGTTGTCGCCGGCTATCACGGCGCAGTCACGCTGGGTTCGGCCGCTCCGAGTTTTCCCAGACTGGGCCTCGCTGGGGCGCGGAGAAGGTGCCTTCTTGGTGTCCCGGGGCTCACGGTCTTTGGCACGATGCGAGCCGGATGCCCCAGGAGCGTCGAGGTAGTTCTGCTGCGTGTTCGCAGCGGCGAGAAGCTCGCGCATGCGATGCAGGCGCTCCTGCAACTCCTCGCCCTGCAGAAGCTCCAGGCCCTCAGTGGCCACCTCTGCGGTGCGCATGTTCTTGACTGGGGTCTCATAGACGGGCGGGACCACACCCAGCGTGTGGCCGATGGCGCCGCCACGGGTCCGCACCTCGGCGACCCAGCTGGGCTCGGCAATGGCCGATGTGAAGCCGTACGCGGCGTCATGCTCCCGCTGGGCGGACTCCAGCCGGTGCTGCGTAGCAGCAAGCGCCGTGGCCTCGTCCAGCAGGCGCACGCGCTCCTCGTCGAGCCAGGCCCTGGCCTGGGTGGCGTCGACGTCGGTGGTGATGGGGATGCTGAGGTTCTACAGCATCGCGCGCAGTGGATTGGCCGCAGCCTTGGCCGCGGTGGCCTTCTTCGCGGCGTTGTTCGAAGAGGAGGTGGAGCCGGTGGTCAGCACCTCCACGCGGGTGCGGAGATCCGCCACATCGCTGGAGATGTCGCAGTCGACGGGGACGGGCAAATCGGTGACGTCGAGCACCCCACTGGGGTACTTGTTGGGGGCGAGCGCGACAAAGACGTGCAGCGCGCCGAAGGGGACGACGGATGAGCCGGCGAAGCCGGCCGGCGCCGTGCCGAGTGCAGGAACCAAGCCATGCAGGATGCGCTTGCCGTAGTCGATGAAGGGCCTCATCTAAAACGTGACTCTGGCCCATGCCGCGACCTGCCCCACGGTGGGCACCAATTGTCGTGGTGATCTCATGACAGATGCCATGGGATGGCTAAAAGAGGGGACAGACACACGGGCACCGGTGGGTTCTAGAGGCAAGGTTGGCACGAGCAAGTGTGTGACACAAGTCGAACCCAGGTTCGGGGCTCTCCCGAGAGATAACACCCCTAGTCCTGCTGTGTGTGGTTTATATGAAGTGGGTACATGTTTGCTCCTAGAGCTGTTTTGGGGAGGAAGGAAGGCGGGCCAGTTCATGTGTTGCTCCCTCTCCGTGGGTGTGTGTGAGTTCTACTAGTGATCACCTGTTTGTTGCCCGCGTACATGGAGGGCTCCTGGGGGTCTTATAGGCTGACCCCCCCCCCCCAGGGTTACAATGGTAAAGATACAAAGGTGCGGGTCCCTGGTGTCATCGTCTGGGAGCTGGTAGTGGGGGCCACCGGGCCGCCGGGCCTGCCGGGCGTGGGTCTTGACGGGTCCGTCGGGTGCGGGCCGTACCGGGACCGCCGGGCGCGGGTACGGCCGGCTACTAGGTATTGTAGCACGCCTCGTCGGGCGTCATGGAATGGTCAGCGTCGCCCCGCTACAGGGTCGTGCCTCCAGGACACCGCCCGCCCCGGGCGGGGGCATAGGGAGCGTCGTTGCCACACCCGTTGGGGCCGGCATAAAGGAGGGCGCACTGTAGTCACGTCTACTTGTTCATCGGGGGTTGACTTCTTGGGGGCAGCCGGCATGCGCCAGCCGGCTGGCCGGGTCGCGGCACCCGGCCGGCTCACGCTGGGAAGCCGGCCAGGGGCGAGCCGGATTGAGGGGCTTCGCCAGCCCCGATGTTTTTGAAAGAGATCCGGGTTCCGTTGCCTGCCCGGGGGCCATCCCCCCGACATAGTTAGGACAAAAGTGCATTAAATGCACTGCTAGGTGTCGTGTGAAGGCTGAACCCCGGCAAGGGTGATGCACCGCTTATCCACCTACCTCTTATTAGCTTGGCACGCCATTAGGACAGGTGTCAATAAAGGTAATCCTCCTCCCCAGCAAGCTGACACGTATGGGATGCCTCCACTTAATCACCTGCGGGCTCGACACCTCGCTGATCAGCGACCAGCTGGCCAGAGAGGTGGAGTGCTTGCGTTCGGCGGGAAGCCCGTGCTCGAGGGGCTTGCCGGGTCTTGTCTTGCCAGCTCGCTTTTGTCGGGGCTGGTTGCTTCTGTTGTGAATCTTGTGGCTTGCTCCAAGCCTTGGTCTTCCTAATGCGCTCCTTAATCTCACGGAGAGTGGCTTCTCTGGTCTGGTTGTGTATAGAACTTGATGCTTTCCCGGGGGAACTTCAATACGTCTGTGCATAAGTCAGGGCAGCAAGCACCCATGTTTGCTGCACCGACAGGAGCCCCTGGGCCTAGATCACACGTGCTGCCGGGCATCATTGGGCTAGGCCCAATAATGCACAGACTCACGCATTGACCTTGCCGGAGATGGTGTTGTGCTTTGAGATCTTCTTTGCTTCTTCATTAATCTGGATCTAAGCTAACCCCCAGCTCCGCCCTGATATCCTTGGTGCTTGGACGACGCAGGCCGTCTATGTCAAAAACCAGGGACGCAAGCACACACAAGAAGCCGTTAGGGAGCCCGCGCGTGATTCGGGGTGACTGCCATTTCTGCCATCACTTCCCCTTTTATCGCAGCCTTCCCCCTTTCCCCAGGACGCGGATTAGGTGCGAGGCGTGGGATTGGTGCAGAAGGGCGGTCGTGATGGTAGTGCTTTGATCAGATGAGCCAGAACGCCGGATTGCTTGTCCACCTTCCTCTCTTCCTTTGCTTCTGCTTCCATCATGGCGAGAGGAAGAGGCCGGGCTCGTGCTTCGGCCACGGCGACGAGAGCTTCTCCTTGACATCATGCTTCTGTTTCGGCTGTGGTCGCGGAGGCCAGCTCCAGCGCCCGAGGCCGGGCTGCGGGGCGAGGTCAGGGTCGACGTAGCGCCCGCGGTAGAGGCAGGCGGGGCGACGCGCTCGTTGTTTCTCCTCCAACCGCTCCGCCTCCGGCAGCAGGCCATACGGGGGACATGGTGCTCGAGTTCATCGTCGAGATGCGTGATCCTCCCCGTAGTCGCCTGCGGCTCCCTCGCCCCTTTGCCAGGGTGATGGAGGTCGACCAGCCGCTCGGGCTGAGGCTGCGCGCGAGCGGTTGCTGTAACAGCACCACATGGGTGAACGTTGAATTCCCCGCGCCTCGCGTCATGCTCCTTAGGCGCGGGTGGAAAACTTTCGCACGCGCTCACTATCTTGCCGAGGGGCACGTTCTCCGCTTAAGTTGGTGGAGTCTGATATGCTCTCCATCAAGACCTTCGGGCCTTCAGGCGCTCGTCTTGGGTGCTACGTAGAAAGCTCGAGCGATGACGAAAGCTCTTCCTCGAGTGATAGCGACGAGGAGGACACCAATGGGGAAAATGGCGGCGGCGGACATCCGGTCATCAAGTCCGAAGACGATGACTCAGACTTTAGCTGAACGCCGGCAGCACTGTCATCACCAGCCAGGCGCCGACAGCACAATCATCTGCAGCCAGAACCCGACAGAGCAATTTGTCGGGGGTGCTTGGCCTGGATGCCACCGCCTCCTCTAGCTGGACCTCGGCAGGCTTGCCCGTGGGCTCCGGCATCGTCTTCCTTGCTGGGGGTGCTCCGTCTAGCCACTCTCTCCATCCATGGCTTCATCCTCCCTGTCGGGGAGGCGCTCTCCCAATCTTGTCGGGCTGCATCCCTCTAGTCCTAGCGGTGGTGACCAGGGCATCGCCTAGGCGCTCCTTTTGCCCTTTTTTGTACTCAAAATAAACCCTTAGGAGGAGAGGGACAAGAAAGGCATTACGGAGCACTTTTCTTTTTTCAACAAAAAAAAGATGTAGGCTTTTGCTGTGTTTGAATCAAATATAAACATTTCCCATCCATACTCGCACTTGTATAACTTGTACTTGTTGCCTCACGCAATTTTGAGAAAGAAAACTAGTCGGAGACACATACTTGCCTTAGATGACTCGAAGGACTAGCCCTCAGTAGTCTTTTATGAGTAAGATATCTGGCAAAGCCTCTTGCCGGTCCCAAATGCAGCTACTACTATCCCTTGTCGAGCAGACTCGAGGTAAGTTTTAGGAGCGCGGATGGAGGCTGGTCCCTTGCCGGTTTTTAAACGCAGCTGCAACTAATCCTATCGAGCGGACTCGAGGCAAGGACAAGAGTGCGAATAAAAAATGTGGCAAGGTCTCCTCGCGTGCAAGTTTCTCATAGGTAGACGGAATATGGAATGATGGGAAATTTCAAATGAAACAAACTTCTGACTTATCTTTCTTTGTTGTACTTCTTATCGTCTGGATAAAAAGGGGTCGCCGCAGGTCCAAGTGTGCACGCCACCATCCTTCCCTTGGGAAAGTTGTTCGCGAGGAACCCTCTTCTGCCCTTGGTAGAAAAAGAAAGAAGAGAAAAGACGGTAGAAGGCCCTTGGCGGCATGTTAATCAGCTTATCGAAACAAGTGTAATCACATGTAAATCATACTAAAGCATATATATAAACATGCATGCAAGTTTTGGAAAACACTTGGTTTTTTATTCAGATATGCATAGGGTCTATGCCTGGCTTTGTATGAAGGGTTACAAGCCTCTGAGGCTATGCTTGTACAAAACAGGTTGCCGGGGCAAGGCCCGGCAACCGCGCCTTACGGGTAGAACTTGTGAAGATGCTCAATATTCCACGAGTTTTGCACACGAATGCCATCTTCAGTCTCCGTATGGACTGCACCAGGTCTGGTGACTCGTACTACCCGGTAAGGGCCTTCCCACTTTGGCATCAACTTGTTTGTACCCTTGGCAGACTGAACACGCCGAAGGACAAGGTCACCTTCCTCAAGGCTCTGGGCATGAACCTTGCGGCTATGATAGCGGCGCAAGGCTTGCTGATAGCGTGCAGCACGCACAGCCGCTCGAAGACGATCTTCCTCGAGGAACACGGCATTGTCATGCCGCAGCAGCTCTTGCTCTACTTCATCGTAGGCAAGTACTCGAGGTGACCCGTATAAGAGCTCCGTGGGGAGCATCACTTCTGCACCATAGACTAGGGAGAAGGGTGTCTGGCCAGTAGCTCGATTTGGTGTCGTTCTGAGTGACCAAAGAACCACCAGCAACTCATCAATCCAATGCCTCCCTCACTTGTGTAGTCTATCGAAAGTTCTTGTCTCGAGCCCGTGCAACACTTCAGCATTTGTCCTCTTTGCTTTCCCGTTGCTCCTTGGATGAGCAACAGATGCGAAGCACACCTTGCTCCCAAGGCTCTAGGTATATTGCATGAAGGCGCGGCTCGTGAATTGTGTCCTATTGTCGGTGATGATCCTGTTCGGGACCCCGAACCGGCAAACTAATCCTTTGAAGAACTTGACGGCTGACTGTGCTATTACCTTTCTCACTGGCTCCACTTCAGGCCACTTCATGAACTTGTCGATGGCAACGAATAAGAACTCAAAGCCCCCGGTAGCATGGGGGAAGGGGCCCAAAATATCGAGCCCCCAAACCGAAAAGGGCCAGGAGAGAGGAATCGTTTGGAGGGCTTGCGCTGGTTGATGTATGCTCTTTGAATGTAACTAGCATGCTTCACATCTTGTTACTAGATCAGTTGCATCCTGGAGGGCAGTGGGCCAATAAAAGCCTTGCCGGAAGGCTTTCTCGACAAGGGTTCTTGCACCTATGTGTGAACCACATATGCCTCCATGTATCTCTGCCAACAACTTTAGTCCATCTTCCCGGGTAACGCACTTTAATTTCAACCCGTTTGGTCTCTTTCTGCACATGATGTTATCCAAAAACTGGTACATACTTGACTAACGGGCTACTTTCTCAGCTTGCTCTTGTTCCTCGGGAAGTTCTCCTGTTTGGAGAAATTGAACTATCTGTTGTGCCCATGTCAGAGCTTGGGGCTCGACAACAAGGACTAAAGGCATTTCTTCGGCCACGGGAGCGCTGATCTCATGGGCAAGAATCTGGGATTTTGCCTGAGGCCGCTGCTCACCGGCAGGCGCATCACTGCTCCCGGCAACAACCTTGCCGGCGGCTTCTGGAAGCTCTATCGGAAAGTATTTGCCGGTGCTTATCTTCCTCCTCTTTTTGGCTCTTGTTGACGAGGTTACTGATAACCCACAAGAATAGGAGATCGCAACAGTTTTAAGGGTAGAGTATTCAAGACAAATTTATTGATTCAACACAAGGGGAGCCAAAGAATATTTGTAAGTATTACCAGTTGAGTTGTCAATTCAACCACACTGGGAGATTAAATATCTACAGCAGAGTGATCAGTAGCACAGTAATATGATAGTTTGATAGTAGTAGTAATGATAGCAGTGGTAACGGTAACGGCAGTAACAGCTTGTAGCAGTTGTAACAGTAGCAATAGCAAAAGTAACTTAGTAAGAACAATATGTGAAAAGCTCGTAGGCATTGGATCGGTGGTAACGTTGGATAATATTCAACATATAACAGTCATAACCTAGGGCGTCACAGAACTAGCTCCAGTTCATAAATATAATGTAGGCATGTATTCCATAAATAGTCATACGTGCTTATGGAAAAGAACTTGCATGACATCTTTTGTCCTACCCTCCCGTGGCAGCGGGGTCCATAAGGAAACTTAGGGATATTAAGGCCACCTTTTAATTGAGAACCGGAACAAAGCATTAGCACATAGTGAATACATGAACTCCTCAAACTACGGTCATCACCAGAAAGTATCCCAATTATTGTCACCTTGGGGTTTACGGATCATAACACGTAATAGGTGCATATGACTTGCAAGATCGGATCAAGAACATAGATATAATGGTGATAACATAAACGGTTCAGATCTGAAATCATGGCACTCGGGCCCTAGTGACAAGCATTAAGCATAGCAAAGTCATAGTAACATCAATCTCAGAGCATAGTGGATACTAGGGATCAAGCCCTGACAAAACTAACTCGATTACATGATGAATCTCATCCAACCCACCACTGTCCAGCAAGCCTACAAAGGAATTACTCACTCCCGGCGGTGAGCATCATGAAATTGGTGATGGAGGATGGTTGGTGATGGCGAAGACTGAAGATCCCCCTCTCTGAAGCCCCGAACAGGCTCCAGATCTAGCCTCCCGATGAAGAACAGGAGGTGGCGGTGGCTCCGTATCATAAAACACGATGAAACTTTCTCTCCTATTTTTTCTGGAAAATAGGATTTGATAGCATCGTAATTAGGGTCAGCGGAGCCTCATGGGCCCCACTACCCACCAGGGCACGTCAGAGGGGGGTGGCATACCCTGGTGCCTTGTGGGCAGCTGGGGCCCCCTTCCAGTGGGTCTTGGTTCCGGTATTTTTTATTTATTCCAAAATAATTCTCCAAAAAGCTTCGTCCAAATCTGAGAACTTTTATTTATGCACAAAAACAACACCATGGTAGTTCTGCTGAAAACAGCGTCAGTCCGGATTAGTTTCACTCAAATCATGCAAATTAGAGTCCAAAATAAGAGCAAAAGCATTAGGAAAAGTAGATACGATGGAGACGTATCAGTTATTGTGGGTCGAGTCAAGTGGAGCACAAAAGTCCTTGGTTCCACAGGTAGTTTTGGGGCAGCACACTTTGACAGCTGATCGGCGATGCTATTTTCCGCATGAAGGATGTGCTCTGTTTGCAGACCGTCAAAGTGTTCTACCAAATTCTCACTTCATCCACGTACGCTTCCATCAATGGTCTCTGGTAATCCTTGTTCACTTGCTTTACTACGAGCTGCGAATCCCCGCGGACGATCAGCTTTTTGATTCCCAATTCTACCGCAATTCTAAGGCCGCCAAGCAGTCCCTCATACTCAGCAGTATTGTTGGTAGCTTCCTCATAGGGGAAATGCATTTGGACCATGTACTTGAGATGCTCCCCGGCGGGTGCGATAAACAACACTCAAGCACTGGCGCCTTGCAGCGAGAAAGCACCGTCAAAGTACATGATCCAATTCCCTTGGGTTTCCCTGCCGGGGAGGGATGATTCCTGGATCTCATCATCTGGTGTTGGCGTCCATTCCGTGATGAATTCAGCCAATTCTCTGCTCTGAATAGTTGATGTGCTCTCAAATTTGAGCGCAAAGCTTGATAGTTCCAATGCCCACTCTACTATCCAGCCGGTTGGTTCTGGATTCCTCAGAATGCGCTGCAACGGGAAGCGAGTGACCACTGTGATCTCATGTGCTTGAAAATAGTGGCGCAGCTTTCTTGAGGCCATGAGTAGGCCAAAGAGCAGCTTTTGCACGCCCGAATACCTTGATCTAGCCCCCTGTAGTAGGGAGCTAACAAAGTATACTGGCCGCTGCACCATTTTCTTCTTCGATGTAACCTGCTTCTCAGCTATTTTCCCTTGCGCCACTTTTTCCTTCCCGACATCTAGCCTTGCTGGGGAAGTCATTACTTCGTCAAAGGAGGACTCTGCCGTTGTTATTTTCTCATCGTCAGCTTCCCTTTGCGCAACTAGTGTAGCACTGACCACTTGATTCATTGCCGCCAAGTATAGCAGCAACGGTTCTTGTGGTTTAGGCGTGACTAGAGTTGGCGCAGAAGACAAGTACTTTTTCAGGTCCTGCAGTGCGGCCTCCGCTTCCGAAGTCCATTTTACCGGACCCTCTGATGTCGCTTGAAACTACGTCGGTATTTCCCCAAAGAGGAAGGGATGATGCAGTACAGCTACGGTAGGTATTTCCCTAAGTTATGAAACTCAGGTATCAATCCAGTAGGAGAACCAAGCAACACTATGTAAACGGTACCTGCACACAAAGAACAAATACTTGCAACCCAACACTTATGAGGGGTTGTCAATCCCTCTACGGGTAACGGCGCCAGATATTGTCGAGTTGACGGGATAAAAATTATGATAGATTGGATAAATAAATCTCGATAAAATGCGAAATAAAATAAGTAATAAAAAAGTGCAGCAAGGTATTTTTGGGTTTTTGGAATAATAGATCTGAAAATAAAAGATGCAAATAAAGAAAAAGCCAAATACTTGTCATGGGAAACCACGGCCACCTATGGGACCAAGGGCCCCTTTCTGGTTCGGCAGGGGGACGGCGCGTCGCACAAAGAGCGGAGAAGCATCATGCAGCACGGTAGAGATCACACAGGCAGTCTTTTACCTAGGTTCCAGCTGCCGCGAGGCGTAAAACCCTACTCCTGCTTTGGTGGATTGATGTGGGAAAGGTGGTGGTGGACGCAGCACACTTGCCCGGCAAGGGTGCCTCAGGGCGAGAGTGGCTACGTGCGTATGGATATGCGAGGGTCCAACCCTTTCTACAGTTGCCATGGGCATCCTTTTATAGATTAAGGGGTCACCACAGTGGCAAATTAGTCTTTATGCACTGATATGATAGCAAATAGTGCTATCATACCTAATTCTGCAGGCTGACAGGGCGCATTAAATGCACCGCTTAGTGTCACATCGTAGCTTGCCTGGCAGGCTCTGCCGGGCTGTTTCACCAGCTTCGCGCCTATTTGCTTGACACGTCTCAGAACGGGTGTCATCTGGAGGCATGTTATGTAGGAAGTGGCTGCCATGTGGTGAATAGCAGCCACCTAGTCACTTTGTGGCTTGACACCGCACTGATTAATGACTTGGGTTGCTTGTGAGGTGGAGCGGTGGCGTGGTTTGCCTCCGCTAGCCCCGGCAAGCCTGCCGGGATGATCTGGAAGCTTGCTTCTGGGGCGAACCCAACCTTGCCAGGCTCGCCTGCCCGGCAAGGGAGGTTCTTTCCTTGGCGATATCTTGCTTCTCTCTGGATAGTCTTGGTCCTCTTGTGCTGCACGCTGGTCCTTTGAAGAACTGATCCTCAGTGTTCCAATCTGACCTTGGTGCTGTGATCTTGATCTCGTGCCTGTGCACAGTCTGGGCAATGGACCCAGGGTTTGTTGCACTGACAGAAGCCCCCGGGTCTGGCCCGAACGTGCTGCCGGGCGTCGTCGGGGTAGGCCCTAATAAGTGCATAGGCAGGGGCGTGGAAGTGGCTAGCCCCTTGAGATCTTCTTTGCTTCTCCATTAACTTGAGCCCGGGCCAGTTTCCGGTTTCCCCGCGCGTCGTGTAAAGCCAATCTTGGTGGGGCCATTTTTGTAAATGGCCCATGAATGACTTTAACGCACGGGGGAGAAACTACCAATTCACTCTTCCCACCACGCCCTTATCCTCAGCCACGTATGCCGCATGCCTCGCGCGGGGTAGGTAACGGAGGCGTGTGGTGCGGGAGAGCATCAAGGCAGGGGCCCTGTCTTCTTCGCATTGGTCGAGGAGGATGGTGGTTACTTCGCCGGGGAATCAGCCCCCAGTCCCGCCTTGCCTATAAAAAGCGGAGCGGGGATGAAGCAGAGACACTCATCCACTTTCCTTCATCCTCTGCTTCTTCTTGAGTATGCTGAGAGGGAGAGCCCGGGGCTAGGCCCCGGGTCCTAGCTTGGAGTTTTGCCTGAGTCATAGGGGGGCGCTCGGGCGGCGCGGCGATAACACTGGAGGTCGTGACTCTGGTGCGCTTGTCGTCGGGTCGCCCGTAGCTTCAATCCCAGTGAGAGGTGACACAGGCGGCACCACGCCGTGGCCCATAATGGGTACGAGGCGCGGTAGTCGGTTGTGGCTCATTCCCCTTCTCTCGCGGTGCCGGAGAGGGGTTGCAAAATGGGTTTACCATCAGCAAAGGTCAATCTGACCCCCTCAGGGCACCGTTCGCTTGTCGTGCAGGAGGGCTCTTTGCTCCCAATCACGCCTCCTGAACATGCAGTGGTTTTTTATGTCAGGGCCGTCGGGGACAACCATGCTCTCTGTGGGATTATCCAGAGAGTAGGGTACCTGGCGCAGCTGTCATGCTGGGATCTTCGGACAGCAGTGATGCGGAAGGTGGCGGCAACTCACGACGCATCAAGAATGGGGACAACCGTTTCGACGAGTCGTGTTTGCCGATGACTCCGCCTCCCCCCCCCCCCCCCCCATCGGGGCCTCCGGCAGCGTCACCATCCGCACCTGCCCTCCGGTTTCTTCCTCCTTTCTGAGAAGCGGTGCCATCCTGATCCTGGGGAGGCGCCGAATCCCATCCGGGTCCCCCCTTCGCCCTCTTCGTCTCTTCCTGTAAGAGATAGACAAGGGCAAAGGCATCACGGGGCACTTATCTTTTTTCAATCTTAAACTTGTAGGCACTTGCCAAATTTTAGTTCAAATAATGTAATCCCTTATATCCATGTTAGTGTTCTGTAAGGTTTGTACTTGTCTGAAGCATATTAATGAAAACGATGAACCTTGTCGGGGACTCGTGCATGTATATGTCCATGCGGAGGTAGGATGCCTCTATACTGTTAAGTAAACGAGTTTTCCCCGGCAGGCTATCCTGCCGGTACCCTTTGCTTTTGTTGCCAGAGAGCTAAGCCTACCGGGCACAAGTCGCAAGGAGGGTCCTGCCCCCTGCCGGTCCTTTTTCCACAAAGGCCACTGCGACCACCTCGACCGAAGCAACGTTCGAGTCGTAGGCTAGGAGCACCTAAGTTTCAAAGAGTAGCAGGGTTTTCTAATGCACAAGACCTCACTTACAGAACTCGTATGGATAGAAAGGAAAAATTTTATCTGTTTGGCTTGCAGGAGACCGCAGTGCTAGCTTGTCTTCTCATCTCCTCTTGGGGATTGAATCCACGGTAGGAGCCTGCAGTTTATGCAGATGAAAATGATGCCAGATGCAATCTATCTACATGATCATGCAACCTATCTACATGAATCATGCGATGCTCATGATATGCTTATGCATGCATGCAACTTGTCGGGGGCCCCCAGCACTTCGTTTATTCCTCTGTTGCTCAGGGTCTGCGCCTGGCTTTGTACAAGGGGTTACATGCAACTGAGGCAAGGCCTGTACAAAAGAGTGGCTGCCGGGCAGGGCCCGACAGCCGCGCCTTACTGGTAGAACTTGCGAAGATGCTCAATATTCCATGAGTTTTGCAATTGAATGACATCTCCGATCTCTAGACGGACTGCGCCAGGTCTGGTGACTCGTACTACCCGGTAAGGGCCTTCACACTTTGGCGTCAACTTGTTTGAACCCTTGGCGGACTGAACACGCCTAAGGACAAGGTCGCCTTCCTCAAAACATCGGGCATGAACCCTGCGGCTGTGATAGCGACGCAGGGCTTGCTGGTAGCGTGCAGCACGCATAGCAGCCCGGAGACGGTTCTCCTTGAGTAGCACAGCGTCGTCACGCCGGTGCTGTTCTTGCGCTACTTCATCGTAGGCAAGTACTTGAGGTGACCCATAAATTAATTCCGTGGGGATAACTGCTTCTGCCCCATAGACTAGGGAGAAGGGAGTCTGCCCGGTAGCTCGATTTGGTGTCGTTCTGAGGGACCAAAGAACCACCGGCAGCTCATCGATCCATCGCCTGCCGCACTTCTGTAGCTTATCAAATCTTCTTGTCTTGAGACCTCGCAGCACTTCAGCATTCGCCCTCTCAGCTTGTCCATTGCTTCTAGGATGCGCAACAGAGGCAAATGAGATCTTGCTTTCGAGGGCATGAACATATTGCATGAAGGCGCGGCTCATGAACTGGGTGCCGTTTTCAGTGATGATCTGGGCAGGAACCCCGAAGCGGCACACCAATCCTTTCAAGAACTTGATAGCTGACTGAGCAGTCACCTTTCTCACGGCATCTACTTCCGGCCACTTTGTAAACTTGTCGATGGCAACGAACAAGAATTCAAAGCCCCTAGCAGCTCGGGGGAAAGGGCCGAGGATATCGAGCCCCCAGACCGAAAACGGCCATGACAAAGGGATTGTCTTAAGAGCTTGTGCAGGCAGATGGATGTTCTTGGAATGGAACTGGCAGGCTTCACACTTAGTGACTAGCTCGATCGCATCTTGGAGGGCTGTGGGCCAATAGAATCCTTGCCGGAATGCTTTCCCAACTAATGCCCTTGATCCAATGTGGGAGCCGCACATGCCTTTGTGTATCTCTGCCAGTAGTTCCTTTCCCTCTTCTCGGCAAATGCACTTCAATTTCACACCGTTAGGCCTCCTTCTGTATAGAATGTCATCGACAAACAGATACATACTAGGCCTCTGGGCAACTCTTTCAGCTTCTTCTTGCTCATTGGGAAGTTCTCCAGTTTGGAGGAAATGGACTATGTGCCTTGCCCAAGTTGGAGCCTAAGGCTCGGCAACGAGGACTAGCGGCACCTCCTCATTCGTGGGGGCGTGCCCCTCGACCGCGGGGACCAGTGGTCCGGCAGGAGGATGCGTCCTGGCAACCGAAGGGGAGTTGTTTCCGGTAGGGTCCCTGCCAGGAGTCCGGGGAGGCTCTACCGGGAGAGGCTTACCGGAGTCCAGTTTCCTCCTTTTTCTGGCCATTGTTGCTGGGGATACGGAGGGTTGAGTAAGGTGGAGAACAAAAGTTCCTGGTCCCACAGGAAGCTTTTGCGCAACACACTTTGACAGATGATCAGCAATGTTGTTTTCCACACGGGGTACGTGCTCTGTTTGCAATCCGTCAAAGTGCTCCTCCAATCTTCTCACTTCCTCGACGTCTACCTCCATCAATGGACTTTGATAATCCTTGTTGACTTGTCTCACCACAAGTTGTGAATCTCCTCCA
Source organism: Thinopyrum elongatum (assembly GCA_011799875.1). Classification (NCBI taxonomy): domain Eukaryota; kingdom Viridiplantae; phylum Streptophyta; class Magnoliopsida; order Poales; family Poaceae; genus Thinopyrum; species Thinopyrum elongatum. The sequence goes on from CM022301.1 coordinate 540,501,918, forward strand.
ATAATCAGCTTCTTGATTCCCAATTCTGTGGCGATCCTGAGCCCGGCAAGGAGCCCTTCATACTCTGTTGTATTGTTGGTCGCCTCCTCCCGGGGAAAATGCATCTGGATGACGTACTTCAAGTGCTCTCTAGTGGTAGCAACGAGAAGCACGCCAGCCTCTGCACCTTGTAGGGATAAGGCCCCATGAAAATACATGATCCATGCTTGTGGTGCTTCCTTGCCGGGGGTGGCTATTTCCATCACTTACTCATCGGGGGTTGGCGTCCATTTTGCAATAAACTCTGCCAATGCCCTGCTCTGAATGGTTGTTGTGCTCTCAAACTTCAGACCAAAGCTGGATAACTCCAAAGCCCACTCCACTATTCTTCTGATAGCCTCAGGGTTTCGGAGTATCCTTTGCAATGGGAAGCGGGTGACAACCGTGATCTCATGGGCTTGGAAGTAGTGGCGCAGTTTCCTTGAGGCCATGACAAGACCAAAGATCAACTTTTGCACACCATAGTACCTTGATCTAGCCCCCTGTAACAAGGAGCTGACGAAGTACACTGGGCGCTGCACCACTTTCTTCCTTACCACAACCTTGGGGTCGCCCTCGTTGTCATGCTTATCTTTGTCCTGGTCCATATCTGATTCTGTCGGGCTTTGCTTACTCTTTGTCCCTTCTACTTCCCGTTGTGCCACTAGGGCTGCACTAACCACTTGATTAGTTGCCGCTAGGTATAGCAGCAACGGTTCCTATGGTTTGGGAGAAACCAAAGTGGGCACAGAAGACAAGTAGGCCTTCAAATCTTGCAATGCTGCGTCTGCCTCCGGGGTCCACTTCATGGGCCCTGCCTTCTTTAGGATTTTGAAGAACGGCAAGGCTCGCTCGGCAGACTGTGAACTGAATCTGCTAATGCGACAACACATCCTGTCAGGCGCCTCACATCCTTGACTGTCTTGGGTGCCTGAATCTGCTCAATAGCCTTAATCTTATCTGGGTTGGCCTCAATCCCACGGTGGGACACGAAGAAACCAAGTAGCTTGCCGGAGGGAACGCCAAACACACACTTCTCTGTGTTCAACTTCAAGTTGATCTTGCGCAGATTGGCAAATGTCTCTTCCAAATCCTGAATAAGGGTTGATCTATCCTTGGTCTTGACCACAATATCATCCATATAAGCTTCAACGTTTCTGTGCAACTGAGGTTGAAAACCAATCTGGACTGCTCTTGCAAAGGTAGACCTAGCACTCTTCAACCCGAAAGGCATGCGCACAAAGCAGTATGTGCCACATGGGGTGATGAATGAGGTCTTCTCTTCGTCCTCCTTTGACATGAAGATCTGATGATACCCAGAGTATGCATCCAGAAATGAGAGCAAATCACACCCGGAAGTGGAATCCACAATCTGGTCGATGCGCGGCAAGGGGAATGGGTCCTTCGGGCAAGCCTTGTTCAGATCTGTGAAATCTATGCAAAGCCTCCATTTTCCATTAGCCTTGTGCACAACCACTGGGTTTACTAACCATGTTGGATGTAGTACTCCTCTGACTAAACCAGCTGCCTCAAGTTTCTTGATCTCCTCGGCAATGAACTGCTGCCGCTCCAAGGCCTGCTTTCGAACCTTCTGCTTGACAGGTCGGGCATGTGGGCAGACAGCAAGGTGGTGCTCGATTACCTCCCTGGGAACACCAGGGATATCAGATGGTTGCCAGGCAAACACATCAATATTCGCCTGCAAGAAGGCAACGAGCGCGCTTTCCTATTTGTCATCAAGGGTGGCACTGATAGTAAAAGTACCATCAGCGCCATCCAGCCCTGCCGGGACCTTTTTCACTTGGGGTGCAACAGCCTTGGATTTCTTGCTGTTGGAACTCTCCGGCACGTCATCAATAGGTGCCGCACACTCCGAGGAGGTACGCTTCCCGGATTCCTTGCCGGCATCCCTATTTGCCTTCCTCTTTCCCTTGCTTTCCCTGGCGGGAAATGTGGCTTCAGCGGCCTCTGTCGCGACTGCGTCCCAGTACATCTTATCCACGCAGATAATCGCATCCTTCTCATCCGATGGAATGGAAATGATGCCCACTGGCCCTGGCATCTTCAAGATGTTGTAAGCATAGTGGGATGCTGCCATGAATTTTGCCAGAGCTAGGCGTCCAAGGATTCCATTGTACGGCAGGGGAAGGTCGACCACATCAAACACAACTTTCTCTGTCCGGTAGTTCAACTCTCCTCCAAATGTCACGGGCAACGTGATCTTTCCCTTAGGACGACTCCTGCCTGGGTTAATTCCTTGAAACGTGCCCATGATCTTGAGCTCTTCCTCCACTATCGGGAGTTTGCTGATGACCTTTGGGGAAATCAGATTCAACCCGACCCCGCCGTCAACCAACATCTTTGTGACTTTGAGGTTGCGTATCGTTGGTGAGACCAACAACGGCAAGCACCCTACCGCGGTGGTGCGGTCAGGGTGATCCTCTTCGTCAAAGATGATGGGCGTGCATGACCATTTGAGCGGCTTCCGAGAATCTGCCGCTGGCTCCACAACATTGACCTCATGCGCCCACTGTTTAAGTTGGCGGTGAGAGGAGTGCAAAGATGCACCCCCGTCAATGCATAGGGCGTCAGTAGCCTTCTGGAATTCCTGCTCACTGGTTTCCTCTTCATCCCCTCTATCACTTTCATCATTGCAATCCTCCTTCTCTCGGCCCCCGACGGGTTTCCCTTGGTTCCGATGAACCTTGCCGGGGCGATTTACTTCACCGCCTCGGCCCTTTCCGCCAGCACCATTCTGACCTCTCTCCTTGTCATGCTTCTCATACTCGGCCCTTTGCTTCTTGACGAGCTGCTCAACCTGATGACACTCTTGGAGATCATGGCCCTTGGTCCGATGGATCTTGCAATATGGCCCCTCACCTTTCCCAGCTTTCTCGGCAGCCGCAGCCTCCCGGCAATCAGCGCATACAGCAGCTTCCTTGTCGGGGGCTTCGGTCTTAGCCCTCTTGCTGGTACTGGGTGTACCAGATCCCTCGACAGTCATCACCGTCTTGTCCTTGTGCTTCTTGTTGCGCTTCTTGTTTTTCTTCTTCTGGCTGGTGGTCTCGTCGTCATCCTCTGAGTCGATGTCGACGCAATCTTCTTCCCCAGGGAGTTTCCTCCCTTCTTCCACCCGAGCACACTTTTCCACCAGGGTGTAAAGCTCCTTCACAGTCTTGGGCAACCGAACATTCATCTTGGAACGTATCCTTCGGTTGCGCACATTGGACTGGAATGCTGCTATCACTACTGCCGGGTGCATATCTGGAATGTTCCGGTGGACTCTGCTGAACCTTTGCAAGTACTTCCGCAGAGTCTCTCCTTCTTTCTGATGAAGAAGCTGCAAGTCACTGGGCCACCCTGGTTCTTGATGGCCGCCCGTGAAGGCGCCAATGAACTCATGGCATAGGTCAGCCTAGGTCGAAATGGAGTTCTCCGGCAGGTGCATCAACCAAGACCTCACATTTGATTTGAGTGCCAAAGGAAAGTAATTGGCAAATACCTTCTCATCTCTTCCCCCGGCAGCTTGCACAGCGATGGTGTAGATGCTCAGGAACTCTGTCGGGTTCAGCTTCCCATCATATTTTTCCAGAATCTCTGGCTTGAACGTGCGCGCGGACGGCCAACGGACTTGCCGCAGATCACGGGTGAAAGCAGGGCACCCAACCTCGAAAGGAAGGTGCCCGCCATCTCCGAGCGCGGGCTCGTCGACGTCGGGGCCATCGCGCCCATCGACACAGCGGTGGTCGTGGCGGTGCTGCTCGATGGTGACGCACGTGCCTTCCCTCCGCTGGTCCTCCGAGGCTCGATGTTGGCCTTGTCGTGCTCGAGGGTCAGAAGAGGCCATCGAGACGTCATCAGATTCTTGGTTCCGTGGCTCCTGTGCTGGTTGCCATGGCGGGGACTGCATAGTGGGGGTGACTCCCTCCGTACGGCCAGCGGCACGAACCGTTGTTGCTTCCTGGGGAGGTCGTGGCGGGCCAGCTCGCTGTGATCCTTCCACTTCGGCGAAGCCAATCAGACTTTGGATGGTGGCCCGCCACTCATCCATCTGATCGGCTGCCGAGGGAAATCTCAGCAGCAGTTGGGCTCGCGCCATGGCCTCTGAGGCAGTACTTGGCATAGGTGATGATGACGCGGAGCGTGGCGTAGGTCGGCTCCTGATGGTGCCGGTGGTGATCGCGCCGGGCTCCCGTCGTTACGAACCAGCCGCTTGGACGGCGTAGTGACGAGGTGGAGGCGCTCAAGGGCCAGCTGCTCCATAGGGCGCAGTAGCTGGGTTGGCCCGTTCTGGGGGTGGCGCATGCCCTACGGTCGCACCCGCAGCGGGGGCAGCCAGAGGGTTGCGGTTCGCCCCAGAACAAGCGCCACCACTACGGCTGTGCCCTTAGGCTAAGAGAGGAGGTGTGGACGGAATGATCTCTCCACCCGTACCTCGTGGGGCATGGCCGCTGGGATGCTGCTGATGCTGTCCTTCCCTGGTGCCTCATGCTCCTACTTCGGCCATGGGGGAGGTGGTGGCAACGCCGCCTGCGCCGACCACGCCAACCACAGCGTCCACATCCTCACGCGCCTCCGCAGCCCCCGCAACATCAGCGGGCGCGGGAGGCGGAGCCTTCGAGGTGGACGGCTTCGTAGCTCCGGGCTTCTTCTTGGGCGCCATAGTTGACGACGCCGCTGACGATGAAGATGGTGATGCAGGTGACGCACTGCCTACACTCTTGGGTTCGCGCGAGCGAGCCGCCTACCTGGCGTGCCAAAGATGTCATAGGAAACCACGACCACCTATGGGACCAAGGGCCGCTTTCAGGTTCGACAGGGGGACGGCGCGTCGCACAAAGAGCGGAGAAGCGTCTCGCAGCACGGCAGAGATCACACAGGCAGTCTTTTACCCAGGTTCGGGCCGCCGCGAGGCGTAAAACCCTACTCCTGCTTTGGTGGATTGATGTTGGAAAGGTGGTGGTGGACGCAGCACACTTGCCCGGCAAGGGTGTTGGGGAACGTAGCATGCAATTTCAAAAAAATTCCTACGCTCACGCAAGATCTATCTAGGAGATGCATAGCAACGAGAGGGGGAGAGTTTCTCCACGTACCCTCGTAGACCGAAAGCGGAAGCGTTAGCTTAACGCGGTTGATGTAGTCGAACGTCTTCGCGATCCAACCGATCAAGCACCGAACATACGGCACCTCCGAGTTCAGCACACGTTCAGCTCGATGACGTCCCTCGAACTCTTGATCCAGCAAAGTGTCGAGGGAGAGTTTCGTCAGCACGATGGCGTGGTGACGGTGATGGTGATGTGATCCGCGCAGGGCCTCGCCTAAGCACTACGACAATATGACCGGAGGAGTAAACTGTGGAGGGGGGCACCGCACACGGCTAAGAGAATATCTGTTATACTATGGGGTGCCCCCTTGCCCCCGTATATAAAGGAGGAGAGGGAGGAGGCCGGCCCCCTAGGGGCGCGCCAAGTGTGGGGAGTCCTACTAGGACTCCCAGTCCTAGTAGGATTCCCCCTTCCATTTCCAGAGTGGGAAAGGGGGAAAGGGAGAGGGAGTAGGAGAGGGAAAGGGGGGCGCCGCCCCCTCCCCTAGTCCAATTCGAACTCCCATGGGGGGGCGCAGCCACCCCTTGTGGGTTGTCCCCTCTCTCCCCTATGGCCCATGAGGCCCATTACCTCTCTCGGGGGGTTCCGGTAACCTCCCGGTACTCCGAAAAATACCCGAAACGATCCGGAACCATTTCGGTGTCCGAATACCACCTTCCAATATATCAATCTTTACCTCTCGACCATTTCGAGAATCCCCGTCATGTTCGTGATCTCATCCGGGACTCCGAACAATCTTCGGTCACCAAAACACATAACTCATAATACAAATCATCATCGAACGTTAAGCGTGTGGACCCTACGGGTTCGAGAACTATGTAGGCATGACCGAGACATATCTCCGATCAATAACCAATAGCAGAACCTAGATGCTCATATTGGTTCCCACATATTCTACGAAGATCTTTATCGGTCAAACCGTAATGACAACATACGTTATTCCCTTTGTCATCGGTATGTTACTTGCCCGAGATTCGATCGTCGGTATCATCATACCTAGTTCAATCTCGTTACCGACAAGTCTCTTTACTCATTCCGTAATGCATCATCCCGCAAATAACTCATTAGTCACATTGCTTGCAAGGCTTATAGTGATGTGCATTACCGAGAGGGCCCAGAGATACCTCTCCGATACTCGGAGTGACAAATCCTAATCTCGATCTATGCCAACCCAACAAACACCTTCGGAGACACCTATAGAGCATCTTTATAATCACCCAGTTATGTTGTGACGTTTGATAGCACACAAGGTGTTCCTCTGGTATTCGGGAGTTGCATAATCTCATAGTCAAAGGAATATGTATAAGTCATGAAGAAAGCAATAGCAATAAAACTTAACAATCATTATGCTAAGCTAACGGATGGGTCTTGTCCATCACATCATTCTCCAAATGATGTGATCCCGTTCATCAAATGACAACACATGTCTATGGTCAGGAAACTTAACCATCTTTGATTAACGAGCTAGCCAAGTAGAGGCATACTAGGGACACTTTGTTTTGTCTATGTATTCACACATGTATCAAGTTTCCGGTTAATACAATTCTAGCATGAATAATAAACATTTATCATGATATAAGGAAATATAAATAACAACTTTATTATTGCTTCTAGGGCATATTTCCTTCAAACGGTGCCTCAGGGCGAGAGTGGCTACGCGCGTATGGATATGCGAGGGTCCAACCCTTTCTACGGTTGCCATGGGCCTCCTTTTATAGATTAAGGGATCACCACAGTGGCAAATTAGTCTTTATGCACTGATATGATAGCAAACAGTGCTATCATACCTAATTCTGCAGGCTAATAGGGTGCATTAAATGCACCGCTTAGTGTCACATCGTAGCTTGCCCGGTAGGCTCTGTTGGGCTGTTTCGCCAGCTTCGTGCCTATTATCTTGACACGTCTCAGGACAGGTGTCGTCTAGAGTTATGTTCTGTAGGAAGTGGCTGCCATGTGGCGAATAGCAGCCACCTAGTCACTTTGCGGCTTGACACCGCACTGATTAATGACTTGGGTTGCTTGTGAGGTGGAGCGATGGCGTGGTTTGCCTCCGCTAGCCCCGGCAAGCCTGCCGGGACGATCTGGAAGCTTGCTTCCGGGGCGAACCCAACCTTGCCAGGCTTGCCTGCCCGGCAAGGGAGGTTCTTTCCTTGGCGATATCTTGCTTCTCTCTGGATAGTCTTGGTCCTCTTGTGCTGCACGCTGGTCCTTTGAAGAACTTATCCTCAGCGTTCCAATCTGACCTTGGTGTTGTGATGTTGATCTCGTGCCTGTGCATAGTCTAGGCAACGGACCCAGGGTTTGTTGCACCGATAATACTCGGGGGCCGTAGCAATGTAGATCTGAAAATATATGATGGGAAAATAGACCCGGGGGCCGTAGGTTTCACTAGTGGCTTCTCTCAACAAATAGCACATGGTGGGTAAACAAATTACTGTTGTGCAATTGATAGAAGATCAAATAATTATGACGATATCCAGGCAATGATCATTATATAGGCATCACGTCCAAGATTAGTAGACCGACTCCTGCCTGCATCTACTACTATTACTCGACACATCGACCGCTATCCAGCATGCATCTAGTGTATTAAGTTCATGGAGAAACGGAGTAATGCAATAAGAACGATGACATGATGTAGACGAGATCTATTCATGTAGGAATAGCCTCCATCTTGTTATCCTTAATAGCAATGATACATGCGCGTCTTGCTGCCCCTTCTGTCACTGGGAAAGAACACCGCACGATCGAACCCATCACAAAGCATCACTTCCCATGGCAAGAAAAATCGATTTAGTTGGCCTAACTGAACCAAAGATTCGAAGAAAAAATGTGAGGCTATAAGTAATCATGCATATAAGAGATCAAAGAAGACTCAAATAACTTTCATGGATATAGATCTGATCATAAACTCAAAGTTCATCGGATCCCAACAAACACACTGCAAAAAGAGTTACATCAAATAGATATCCAAGAGACCATTGTATTGAGAATCAAAAAGAGAGAAGAAGCCATCTAGCTACTACCTACGGACCCGTAGGTCTTTGATGAACTACTCACGCATCATCGGAGAGGCACCAATGAGGATGATGAACCCCTCCGTGATGGTGTCTAGAATGGATCTCGTGGTTCTGGAACTTGCGGCGGCTGGAATTGTTTTTCGTCGACTCCCCTAGGGTTTCTGGAATATTTGGGTATTTATAGAGTAAAGAGGCGGTGCGGGAGGTCACTGAGGGGGGCACAACTAGGGCTGCAAGAAAAGCTCGAGACTCGTGAGCCGCTCGAGATCGACTCGTATTCTGGCTCGACTCGAGATCGACTCAAAAATAAATGAGCTGAGTATGAGCACTTTATATAACTCGATTGAGAAATGAGTTGAATTTTGGCGCGCCCTGGTGGGTTGTGCCCACCTCGGGCCTCCCCTCTAGTACTTCTTTGGCCCATATTCTGTCTTCTGGTCCAAAAAAAATCTCCAAAAATTTTCGCTGCGTTTGGACTCCGTTTGGTACTGATATTCTGCGAAGTAAAAAACAAGCAAAAAACAGCAACTGGCACTGGGCACTATGTCAATAGGTTAGTCCCAAAAAATGATATAAAGTTGCTATAAAATGATTGTAAAACATCCAAGAATGATAATATAATAGCATGGAACAATCAAAAATTATAGATCGTTGGAGACGTATCACCCTCCTTTTTCAATATCTTGAAGAAAGGCAGGGCGCGCTCGGCAGGCCTTGAAATAAACCAACCCAGAGCTGCGACACAACCGGCAAGGCGCCGCACATCCTTGATGGTCTTGGGTGCTTGGATATGCTCAATAGCCTCAATTTTGTCAGGGTTCGCAGGTCTGGTGACACAATGCATGAGGATGACAATAGTGCTCTCAGGTCTGGTGCTTGTTTGAGAAGGTGATGACTCAACATAAAAGTAAATAGATAGGCCATTCGCAGAGGGAAGCAGGGATTTGCAGAGGTGCCAGAGCTCAAAGCTTAAATCAGAGATAAATATAATTTTGGGAGGTACACCCTTCCTGTCAACGTTATGACCAAGAGTTTTCAATATCTTCCATACTAAGCACATTAGTGGCGGTTCCCAAGCGATAAAAGTAAAGTTTACTCCCCCTCCGCCAACAAACACAAGCCATGGCTAACCAAATCCATGGGTGCCTTCCATACCAACAACAGTCTCGAGGGAGTTTTGTTTAATTATTTGCAAAAAAAAATATTTTGAGACTCGGCATCCCTATTACCAGCCCCTCTCGTGCAAGGACGAGTGAATAAACACTCATCATGAGAATAACCCGCTTAGCATGGAAGATACTAACCACCCCCTATCGCTCCATGAGCGGTCCAGGCACACAAAACAGATGTTCATTTGAAATTTTAGAGGTGGCACATGCAAATTTACTTGGAACGACAGGGTAATACCACATATAGGTAGAAATAGTGGACTCATCTGGAATGACTTTGGTTTAAGGATTTTAATGCATAAGCAGTATTCCCGCTTAGTACAGGAAAAGGCTAGCAAATAGATTGGGACGCGGCCAACTAGAGAGCAAAAACGGTCATGAACATGCATTATGAACAATCAACATTGAATACTAGCATGAGTAGGATATAAACACCATGAACATAAATATCGTGGAGGCTATGTTGGTTTTGATTCAACTACATGCGTGAACGTGTGCAAAGTCAAGCCACTTGAAACATTCAGAGGAGGATACCATATCATCATACTACATCACAATCATTTTAACGCATGTTGACACCCAAGATAAATCATTATCCACTCCTAGCTACTTAGCATGGCATGAGCAACTATAATCTCTAATTGTCATTGCAAACATGTTCAATCATAACATGCTAAATCATGGATACTGAGTTAAACATATTTAAAAAACAAAAACAAGTTGAGTTCATACCCGCTTTTCCCTGCCACAGTCACTTCATCAAATATCGTCATTATTGCCTTTCACTTGCACGAACGAATGATATGAGAATAATAATAGTGCAAGAGTGCCGTGGACTAAGCTGGAATCTGCAACATTTTATTCAGAGAAGAAGACAAAATAATAAGGGCTCCTGATACGTCTCTGTCGTATCTACTTTTCCTAACGCTTTTCCTCTTGTTTTGGACTCTAATTTGCATGATTTGAATGAAACTAACCCGGACTGACGTTGTTTTCAGCAGAACTAACATGGTGTTGTTTTTGTGCAGAAATAAAAGTTCTCGGATTGGAATGAAACTTTGCGAGGAATTTTTATACAAATAAAGATAATTTCTGGAGCCAAGAACCACTGGAGGGGGGCACCTGGGTGGGCACAACCCACCAGGGCGCGCCCACACCTCCAGGCACGCCCAGGTGGGTTGTCCCCACCTGGTGGCCCTGCAGACCGTGAAACCGATGCTATAAAATCACATATTTCCAGAAAAATCAGGGAGAAAGAATTATCGCGTTTCACGAGACAGAGCCACAGCCACCTCATGTTCTTCATCGGGAGGCCAGATCTGGAGTCCGTTTGGGGCTCCGGAGAGGGGGATCTTCGATCTTCGTCATCACCAACCCTTCTCCATCACCAATTCCGTGTTGCTCCCCACCGGGAGTGAGTAATTCCTTCGTAGGCTCGCTGGTTGGTGAGGAGTTGGATGAGATTCATCATGTAATCGAGTTAGTTTTGTTAGGGCTTGATCACTAGTATCCATTATGTTCTGAGATTGATGTTGCTATGACTTTGCCATGCTTAATGCTTGTCACTTTGGGCCTGGGTGCCATGATTTCAAATCTGAACCGTTTATGTTATCACCATTATATCTATGTTCTAGATCCGATCTTGCAAGTTATAGTCACCAACTATGTGTTATGATCCGGCAACCCCGGAGTGACAATAGTCGGGACACATCCCGGTGATGACCGTAGTTTGAGGAGTTCATGTATTCACCGTGTGTTAATGCTTTGTTCCGGTTCTCTATTAAAAGGAGGCCTTAATATCCCTTAGTTTCCAATAGGACCCCGCTGCCACGGGAGGGTAGGACAAAAGATGTCATGCAAGTTCTTTCCATAAGCATGTATGACTATTTACGGAATACATGCCTACATTATATTTATGAACTGGAGCTAGTGCCGTATCGCCCTAGGTTGTAACTGTCACATGATGAATATCATCCAACAAATCACCGATCCAATGCTTACGAATTTCTCTTATATTGTTTCTGCTAAGTTGCTACTGCCACTGTTACTATTACACTTGCTACAAAATCACTGCTATTACTGTTACTGCTACTATTGCTGTTGCTACTACTATCAAAACTATCATACTACTTTAGTACTGATCACTTTGCTGCAGATAATTAATCTCCAGGTGTGGTTGAATTGACAACTCAGCCACTAATACTTGCAAATATTCTTTGGCTCCCCTTGTGTCGAATCAATAAATTTGGGTTGAATACTCTACCCTCAAAAACTGTTGCGATCCCCTATACTTGTGGGTTATCAAGAGCTTTTTCTGGCGCCATTGCCGGGGAGCATAGCTATATTTGCTGAGTCACTTGGGATTATTATCAAATTGTCACTATGAAGAATCTGAAGGATGCTAAGACTAAGATTTTTCCCTCTAAGATGAGGGGAGGTAAGGAACTGCCATCCAGCTCCGCTTTAGATTCACCTTCTGTTATAAGTAGACTTGCAACACCACCACATGCTATCAATTCTGATATGTCGCAAGTTATTGATGATGCTTCTGCTATGAATGCTACTCATGATGATGCTAGTACCTTGCTTGATGATAATGTGCCACTAGGTGAATTTCTTGATGAACAAATTGCTAGAGTAAGACAAAATGATATTGTTGAAACTGATGAAGAACTTGAAACTGAAAATCTTGAAACACCTATTAGATCTAGTCCTCCTAGATATGAATTGCCTAAGATACTGAAAGGTTATGTTATGGATGAGGAGACAACTAGAGACTTTCTTGCTTGCAATGATAGGGATGATCTGAAAAAATTATTATGCAAATTGAAAGAAAAATCTTTAAATGCTAGAATGAAATGTGATCCTCAGTTTGCTACTTCACCGATCTTTGTTGATGATAAGGATTATGAATTCTCTGTCGACCCAGAGTTGATTACTTTGGTTGAATCTGATCCTTTCCATGGTTATGAAACTGAAACTGTTGTGGCACATCTTACTAAGTTGAATGACATAGCCACCCTTTTTGCTCATGATGAGAAGATTCGCTTTTATTATATTCTCAAATTATTTCCATTCTCATTAAAGGGTGATGCTAAAGCTTGGTACAATACTCTTGCTCCTGGTTGTGTGCGTAGTCCCCAGGATATGATTTATTACTTCTCTGAAAAATATTTTCCTGCTCATAAGAAACAAGCTGCCTTACAGGAATTATTTAACTTTGTGCAAATTGAAGAAGAGAGTCTCCCACAAGCTTGGGGGAGGCTTCTCCAATTGCTTAATGCTTTGCCTGATCATCCTCTTAAGAAAAATGAAATACCTGATATCTTCTATAATGGACTAACCAATGCTTCTAGGGATTTCCTAGATAGTTGTGCTGGTTGTGTTTTCAGGGAACAAACTATTGAACAGGTTGAAGAATTATTGAATAACATATTGAAAAATTATGATGATTGGATCCTTCCTGAACCATCGCTTAAACCCACTCCGAAGAAGAGGGGTATCTTATATCTCAGTCCTGAAGATATGCAAGAGGCAAAGAAATCTATGAAGGAAAAAGGTATTAAAGCAGAGGATGTTAAAAATTTACCACCTATAGAAGAAATACATGGGCTTGAAACATCACCACCACCTAAGGTGGTAGAGGTAAATTCTTTATTAAAGTTCGATGAAGGTGATATCTCTTATAATAAACATCCTAGTCAATGCTTATATGAGTTTGATAATTACATTAGAAAGCAAGATCACTTCAATGCAAATGTTATGAAACAATTGAAATACAATGCTGATATGATTGCTTGCTTGAGTGACTTGTTATTTAGAATCTCAAATGATGTTAGAGGTGTGGGGAAGCATGCTTCTATGGTTCAAACTCAGTTAGAACAAGTTGCTAAATCTCAAAGAGAGTTGTTAGATGAAATGAATAATAATATCAATGATCATGTTGTTAGAGTAATGACTAGAGGAGGTAGGATGACTCAGGAACCACTTTATCCTGAGGGACACCCAAAAAGAATTGAAAAAGACTCTCAAGCGGTTAACACTGATGCACATAGTCCTTCTAAAAAGAAAAATAAAAAGAAAAATGATAGGACTTTGCATGCCTCTAGTGAACCTGAAGTTGAAAAACCTCCTAATAATGATAATGAAGTTTCTATTTCTGATGCTGAAACTCAATCTGGTAGTGAACACTCACCTTCTGATAATGAAAAAGATAATGATGAGGTTCATGAAGACACTCCAACAAATAATAAAGAACCAGACAATGATGTTGAGATAGAACCAGCAGTTGATCTTGATAACCCACAACCCAAGAATAAAAGATATGATAAAAGAGACTTTGTTGCTAGAAAACACGGTAAGGAAAGAGAACCATGGGTTCAAAAACCTATGCCCTTTCCACCTAAGTCAACTAAAAATAAAGATGATGAAGAATTTGAACGCTTTGCTGAAATGATTAGGCCAGTCTTTTTGCGTACTCGCTTGACTGATATCTTAAAAATGCCTCCTTATGCAAAGTACATGAAAGACATCATCACCAATAAGAGAAAAATACCGGAAGCTGAAATCTCCACCATGCTTGCTAATTATACTTTTAAAGATGGAGTACCTAAAAAACTTGGAGATCCTGGGATACCAACTATACCTTGCTCCATCAAAAGAAATTATGTGAAAACTGCTTTATGTGATTTGGGAGCTGGTGTTAGTGTTATGCCTTTCTCTTTATATAAAAGACTTGATTTGAATAAACTCACACCTACTGAAATATCTTTGCAAATGGCTAACAAATCAACTGCCATATCTATCGGTATTTGTGAGGATGTGCCCGTTGTTGTTGCTAATGTTACTATTTTGACTGACTTTGTTATACTTGAGATGCCTGAGGATGACAACATGTCAATTATCCTTGGTAGACCCTTCTTGAATACTGCAGGGGCTGTTATTGATTGCAATAAAAGCAAGGTCACTTTTCATATCAATGGTAATGAGCATACGGTGCACTTTCCGAAGAAACAATTCCAAGTGAATGGTATTAATGTTATTGAAAAATCTCCGACAATCACTATTGGAGGTTTTCAACTACCTCTACCTATTGTTAAAAAGAAATATGAAATGCTTATTGTTGGGGACATTCATATCCCCGTTGAGGTAACTTAGTGATTTATGAAAGTTCTTCGGTTTCATGGTAATCGAAAGTGGTTGTTAATAAGACTTGATCAACCTTATTAATTGATCATTTTTGATAGGTATGAAGTTGATGAATTTAGTGAGCACTAGCTTCTGTCCCTACCTTTTGTTTTCTGTTTTTATTAGTTAAATAAAATAAAATGCCAAGTTTTGTCTGTTTTTTGAATTTCCTGTGCAATAAAAAATGACCCAAAAATAAAAGTTCTCAGAATGCTCTGAAAATTTAATACGATTTTTTTCTGAATATTTAAGAATTTTTGGTGCAAATAACATCAGACGGAGGTGCACCAGGTGGGCACAACCCACCTGGGCGCGCCAGGACCCCCAGGCGCGCCCTGGTGGGTTGTGGTCTCCACGTGGGCCCCCTCACTTATCTCTTCATCCCACATCATCACCTACCTCCAGAAAAAATCACCATTGCTCTCTCTCTCATGTTCTTGCTCCCGAACCCGCGGATTTTGATCTATTTGCTCAAAGCTCCGTTTCCGAAACTGTTTCGGGGGATTGTTGCTTGGTATGTGACTCCTCCGTTGGTCCAATTATTTTTTGCTTTAGTAGTTTATATTTTGAATAATTAGCTACTCTTGGTGCTGCTGTAGATGAGCTTGCATTTTGAATTCTTAGAGTTCTAAGTAGTTTGAATGCTTGCTATGGCCTCTATGCATCCTTATGAGTAGTTGCTTTCAATCTTGTGAAGTTTTGTTGAGAAAAATTTTGTGGACTAAAAATTTCAGAATTTTGTTCATAGGAAAAAGATGAGTATCTTTAGGAAGTTTGCTTCCAAGAAGAACTCCAAGGGAGTTATTGGGGAGTCATCTGACAGTGATCTCCATACCCGGAGAATGGCGGAGGTATGGCCATGCGAATGGCCGCATAACCCATTCATGGAAGGGGTCGGAATCCTTCAGGAGTTTGCACAATATGTTGCTAATGCCGGCCTCACCGACTTCATCGCAGCTGAATGTGAACAATATCATCTCCTCACAAACTCCTTTGTGCAAAGTTTTAATTTCTTGAGTAGGAATAATCCCCCTGAGGTGCAGTTTAACTTATATGCTGAACCCCATCAGATACCGCTTACTGAATTTTGTGACATATGCTTGCTTCCTTCTGATGGTGGTTTAGTAGAGCCTAGGCCCGTGGAGTTTGATGGTTTTTACCGTTCTCTGACAGTGGGGGATGACAGAGGGGTATCGGGTGTCACTGCCACTAGCTTACACTTTCCGGCTGTACATTATTTTGCTCTATTCATTACGAAGTGTTTGCTTGCTAGAGAGAAGGTAGGTGCACTTAGTGCTCCAGACTTTGTTGTTTTACGTCGTGCACTTTACGACGACAACACTTATAGCTTGGGAGCTATGGCACGTCACCTCCACATTAACAAATCCAAGGGCAAAATACATGGTGGTATTTACGCTACTCGCTTGGCGACTCACTTTAACATTCAGATATGCCAGCATGATTATCCTTTGCCCAAGGTTTACCTAGATCGCGTGGCTATGGCACACCACCAATTTATTGATAGCGAGAACACCACTATGGATGTTCCATATAACTTGGTCTTTAGTGAGATTACTCGTGATGTTATTCCGTTGCCTGCACCTACTTTGTTTGATCCTATTGCCAGGGGCGGATACAGGATTATGCCTGAGGACATTGTCGCCTACCGGAACAACCTGGCTGCGGCAGAGGAAGAGCCTCGAGAGTGGGACCCTCAGGTGCCCGCTCCCCAGCACTTCAATGTAGGACCAGATGGCTTCTTCAAGTGGTGATTACCAGGCTAGGCCAAAAGCCTAAGCTCGGGGCAGTGCGTATGCCCACCGACATTACATTCATGTTCACACATTTCATTCCAGTTGTCGGTGTCCACACTTTTTCATTGTATCATCCATGTTAATTTATTTTCTAGCTTTATTCTTGTGTGTTTGAAAAACTTTGAAAAAACCCAAAAAAATGTTGCTTGCTTCTTTTCAGTTTTTCTTTCTAGTGTAGTTAGTTGTAGTATTTAAAAAGAAAACCCAAAAAGATTTCCTTGTTCTTCTTCTTGCTTGTTGGGAGCTTTCCCGTGTAAATAGTTTTTCTCATTTTGTTTTTCCTTGTCTTTAATTTGCGTCCTTCAAGAAAAACCAAAAACTCCAAAAATATTTTAGTGTGTTTCTCTGAATTTGTTTTTCTTTTTATTGAGTCATACCGAGGAGAAGACCACGATGAAAATGTTGAGTGGCTCTCATATGCATTATTGTTGATCTAACAAAGAGCCCATATTACCTTGTCTTCTCCTTTTGAATAAAATGTTTGCAGATTCCAGCTTAGTCCACGGCACTCTTGCACTATTATTGTTTTCAAATCGTTCGGTCGTGTAAGTGAAAGGCAATAATGACGATATTTGATGAACTGGCCGTGGCAGAGAGAAATGGGTATGAACTCGACTTGTTCTGTTTTTGTAAATATGTTTAACCTAGTATCCATGATTCAGCCTATTATGATCAAACATGTTTGCAATGAAAATTAGAGATTATAGTTCCTCATGCCATGCTTAAGTAGCTAGGAGTGAATAATGATTTATCTTGGATGTCAACATTGCATTAAAATGATTGTGATGTAGTATGATGATATTGCATCCTCCTCTGAATGTCCGAGTGGCTTGACTTGGCACATGTTCATGCATGTAGTTGAATCAAAACCAACATAGCCTCTATGATATTTATGTTCATGGTGTTCATATCCTACTCATGCTAGTATCCAATGTTACTTATGCATAATGCATGTTCATGACCGTTTTCGCTCTCTAGCTGGCCGCTTCTCAACCTATTTGCTAGCCTTTGCCTGTACTAAGTGGGAATTCTGCTTGTGCATCAAAAACCTGAAACTCAAGTTATTCCAGATGAGTCCACCATACCTACCTATATGCGGTATTACCCTGCCGTCCTAAGTAAATTTCCATGTGCCACCTCTAAAAACTTCAAATAAATAGCCTTTTTGTGTGCCTGGATTGTTCATAGAGCGACAGGAGGTAGTCAGTATCTTCCATGCTAAGCGGGTTATTCTCATGATGAGTGTTTATTCACTCGTCCTTGCACGAGAGGGGCGGTAATAGGGATTCCCAGTCCCGAACTCAAATTGCAAATAATTAAACAAAACTCCCCCGAGACTGTTGTTGGTATGGACAGCACCCGTTGTTTCGGACAAGCCGTGGAGTGTGACTGTTGGTGGAGGGGGAGTAAACCTTAACTTTTATCACTTGGAAACCACAACTAATGTGTTTAGCATGGAAGATACCGATAACTAATGGTCGCGAAGTAAACAAGAAGGGTGCATTTCTCAAAATTTCATTTACCTCCGTTTTAAAAACTTGAGCTCTGGCACCGCTGCAAATCACTGCTTCCCTCTGCGAAGGGACTATCTATTTACTTTTAAGTTGAGTCATCACCTTCTCTAATAAGCGCCAGATCTGAGAGCACTGTTGTCATCCTCATGCATTGTGTGTAGCTAATGTTGGGTGCATCATGTCTGGATCTTTTCTACCATGAATTACAATGTTTAGTCGCTGCTTGAACTTTGGAGGTGCTCTGCATTTATGTTTTGCGGTCTCAGAAAGGGCTAGCGAGATACCACTATTGTCATATTATATCATGGTTGTTTTGACAACGTGTTGTTGTTTGAGATATCTTATTATTGCTCGCTAGCTGATTATGTCATTGATATGAGTTAACATAATTTTTAAGAGTTATTGTCGACATGATTAGTTATAATCTTGGCTGAAAACCTGGGTGCTGTTTAAGCTTATTTATGAAAACATGAGCAAAAGAGTTCGTAAAAGTTTTTCTTTTTCACTTTCAGTTTATCAACTGAATTGCTTGAGGACAAGCAAAGGTTTAAGCTTGAGGGAGTTGATACGTCTCCATCGTATCTACTTTTCCTAACGCTTTCCTCTTGTTTTGGACTCTAATTTGCATGATTTGAATGAAACTAACCCGGACTGACGCTGTTTTCAGCAGAACTAACATGGTGTTGTTTTTTTGCACAAATAAAAGTTCTCGGATTGGAACGAAACTTTGCGAGGAATTTTTACACAAATAAAGATAATTTCTGGAGCCAAGAACCATCGGAGGGTGGCACCTGGGTGGGCACAACACACCAGGTCGCGCCCACCCCTCCAGGCGCGCCCAGGTGGGTTGTCCCCACCTAGTGGCCCCGCGGATCCTGAAACCGACGCTATAAAATCACATATTTCCAGAAAAAAATCAGGGAGAAAGAATTATCGTGTTTCACGAGACGAAGCCGCCGCCACCTCCTGTTCTTCATCGGGAGGCCAGATCTGGAGTCCGTTTGGGGCTCCGGAGAGGGGGATCTTTGATCTTCGTCATCACCAACCCTTCTCCATCGCCAATTCCATGATGCTCCCCACCGGGAGTGAGTAATTCCTTCGTAGGCTCGCTGGTTGGTGAGGAGTTGGATGAGATTCATCATGTAATCGAGTTAGTTTTGTTAGGGCTTCATCCCTAGTATCCATTATGTTCTGAGATTGATGTTGCTATGAGTTTGCCATGCTTAATGCTTGTCACTTTGGGCCCGGGTGCCATGATTTCAGATCTGAACCGTTTATGTTATCACCATTATATCTATGTTCTAGATCCGATCTTGCAAGTTATAGTCACCTACTACGTGTTATGATCCGGCAACCCTGGAGTGACAATAGTCGGGACACTTCCCTGTGATGACCGTAGTTTGAGGAGTTCATGTATTCACCGTGTGTTAATGCTTTGTTCCGGTTCTCTATTAAAAGGAGGCCTTAATATCCCTTAGTTTCCAATAGGACCCCGCTGCCACGGGAGGGTAGGACAAAAGATGTCATGCAAGTTCTTTCCATAAGCACGTATGACTATTTACGGAATACATGCCTACATTATATTTATGAACTGGAGCTAGTGCCGTATCGCCCTAGGTTGTAACTGTCACATGATGAATATCATCCAACAAATCACCGATCCAATGCCTATGAATTTCTCTTATATTGTTTCTGCTAAGTTGCTACTGCTACTGTTACTATTACACTTGCTACAAAATCACTGCTATTACTGTTACTGTTACTACTGCTGTTGCTACTACTATCAAAACTATCATACTACTTTGCTACTGATCACTTTGCTGTAGATAATTAATCTCCAGGTGTGGTTGAATTGACAACTCAGCCTCTAATAGTTGCAAATATTCTTTGGCTCCCCTTGTGTCGAATCAATAAATTTGGGTTGAATACTCTACCCTCGAAAACTGTTGCGATCCCCTATACTTGTGGGTTATCAGCTCCTTGTTAGATCAAGAATAATGCATATGAGAGCCACTCAATATTTTCATCGTGGTCTTCTCCTTACTACGACTCAACAAAACAAAAGAAAGGAATTTCAGAGAAACACACTGAAATATTTTTGGAGTTTTTCATTTTTCTTAAAGAAAGCAAAAGAAACGAAAATGAGAAAAAATATTTTCACGAGAGAGCTCCCAACAAACAAAAGAAGAAATGGGAAATCTTTTTGGGTTTTCTTTTGATACTACAACTAAATTAAACTAGAAAGAAAAACCGAAAAGAAGCAAGAAATATTTTTGGGTTTTCTCAAAGTTTTTCAAACACATAAGAAGAAAGCGAGAAAATAAAACTAACATGGATAGTACAATAAAAAAGTATGAACACCGACAACTGGAATGAAGTGTGTGAACGTGAATATAATGTCGGTGGAAATACGTACCCCCCCCCCCCCCCCCCCCCAAGCTTAGGCTTTTGTCCTAGCTTGGTAATCACCATCCGTAGTAGCCATCCGGTCCCATGTAGAAGTGATGTGGCGGCGGCACCTAAGAGTCCCACTCCTGGGGTTCTTGCTCTGCCGCTACCTGGGTGTTCCGGTAGGCAACAATGTCTGCTAGCATGACCCTGTATCCGTTCCTGGCAATAGAATCAAACAAAGCAGATGCAGGCAACGGGATAATATCACGGGTTTCTCTACTCTTATAAAAAAACAAATTGGTGATGATGGTGTGCCTGCCATCCTGCAATATAGACCGTCCGATCTATATCTGACGGATAGAAAGCAAACTATGGCAATTTTGCAAAAAGATACCCACACATCTCTCCATATTTGCAGATAAGGCCTTCCCTTGTTCATCCTTATCTCCCACAACCTCATTGTTGAGCAATTAAAAAAGGAAGCCTCTGGAACAATCTGGCATGGTGGCCGCTGCGGGCGTCGTCCATCCCCATGCCTCCGCTCAGTCCGACCACCAACCACCACCACGCCCCACTCCTCACCTTATCTCTCCTCTTTCTTGTCTACCCCACCTCGGGTATCATCACCAACTCGGTTTTTTATAAGAGTAGAGATATCGTTAGTTTTTACACATAGGATTACTCCCGCATGGGTCAATCACAACAGATGTTTTGTAAAATAAATGCATCTTGGTGTTCCGTACAATGCACGGGCATCTTGCTAGTTCTCACTGAAAACCAAGTTGTAACGAATGTTGTTAAAAGAATCAGCAGCATCAATAAATTGGTGATCCACCATCGCCTGGTGATCTAGATAAACTCGGGGCAAACGATAGTCATGGTGGCGTATCTGAACATTAAAATAACTCGGTAAGCGAGTGGCATAAATACCATCATGGATTTTGCCCTTAGTTCTGTTAAGGTGCAGACGACGTGCAATAATAGCCCCTAGGTTAAAGGTGTGATCATTGTGAAGTGCACGGCGTAAAATGGCGAGATCAGGAGCACTAAGTATATCGCCCTTCTCCCTAGCAGTCAAACACTTCGCGTTGAATAAAGCAAAGTAATGCACAGAAGGAAACTGCAAACTAGTGGCGGTGGCTTTCGACACGCCTCTTTCCTCACCCACTGTCAAAGTGAGGAGAAAGTCCTCAAACTCTGCCGGTCTAGGCTCTCTTAATTCCCCGTCAGAGGGAATCTATTATATACTTAAAACAAAAGGCAAACAAGACACAACGTTCATCCACATATATTAATTTATCTTAACCATTAGTTTTGGAGATTAACGGTTAAGATTTGAAGATGTAAACATTACATACAAATATTGTGTATATGCCTTTTTTGGAACATAGGAAGTATGTCACGTGTCTATTTTTTGAGAAATCACATACATGTATTCCGATGGAACATAGGAAGCCTGGCACGTGTCTATTTTTTGAGAAATCACATACATGTATTCCGATGGAAAGGTGCAAAGCACAATCACGTATGGGACTAGGAGACCTATAAGTTTGCAACCACAATTGCTGTACGTGCAAATAGGGAGGCACCAGTTCCAATCCAATTCTAA
Organism: Thinopyrum elongatum; assembly: GCA_011799875.1. Classification (NCBI taxonomy): domain Eukaryota; kingdom Viridiplantae; phylum Streptophyta; class Magnoliopsida; order Poales; family Poaceae; genus Thinopyrum; species Thinopyrum elongatum. The sequence goes on from CM022301.1 coordinate 540,523,745, forward strand.
TTAGTAGGAGACGTATAACAGAAAAAGACCTCCAAGTTTACAATCTCATGTGCTTTACAGGCGCAGAAACCTGTACGGCAGCTACCAAGGCAACCAACTCTGGCGGAGTCTGATTAAAAAAAGACACCAAGTAAGGAAAGTACGGCAGCGAACAAGGCAGCCAACAAAGGAGAGGTCCGACTCAGAAAAAAAGTCACCAGGCAAGGAACGTACGGCAGTAAGCAGGAGTTCGCATCCAGAAAAAAAAAACACCAAGGAAGGAAGCGTCTACATGTATGCAAGATATGAGTATGCCGTGTGGTGAGAGAGATGCATCAGGTATTAGCTAATCTCAAGGGTCAAGTCAACCCATATAACACGCCAATAAAAAAACTTCGGTCGGAATTCATTAGACCAATGTAGTTATGTACTACATCATACGATGAAAAAAATTATATTAGATGGTAGAATAAAAAAGACAACCTTTATATGCCAAGCAAGTGAGCGATTTTTTTATAAACGACAAATACATGGCATTAGCAATTTTATTTGTACATTCTCTACATGAAGCCCTAAGTGGTAAATTTCACCTCTCAAAAAAAAAGTGAAAATTTTCAGATATAACTTATAAAAATTATAAGTTGAATTTAGGAATACAATTATATTTTCTACACAAAATTTGTGTTTTACTCATAATCAAGGAAAAGTATAAAAAGAGTTGAATTTCTCAAAATAGATTTGCAGTTTGATATTTATTCATACTCTATATGAATGCCATATACAACTATATTTTGTAAGTAATATATGTACATATTATAAGTTCAATTAAAATACAAATTCCTCGATTACAATTGGGTGAAAATTGATAATTTGATTTAACACATGTGAGTCCTGTAAATAGCTAATTTTCTAAACTGTTCCATGTCAAAATGAGTTATTGTTTGAATGTGGAATAATATATTAAATAAATAAGACAATACAGCGATGACGCATGCAATAATATAAAACATGCCTTTGTTTGATGTATCAACATGCACATGTTGGATAAGGCAAATAGGCAAAGAGGTCGAGGAAATGGAGTAGAGACGACCCTGCTTGGTGTCCATGCACCTCCTAACCAGTCTATTACGAGGTTCACACCTTTAAAGCAGTGGAGATGCCAACTAAAAAAATTAAATATATGTACAAGAATTATGTACTCCCTCCGTCCTAAAATTCTTGTCTTAGATTTGTCTAGATATGGATGTATCTAATACTAAAACGTGACTTGATACATCCGTATTTAGAAAAATTTAAGACAAGAATTTTGGGACGGAGGGAGTACGTGACATGATGGCATTGGGTAAAAAGAACGAGATATCAGTAGACATGTTTATGAGCAAGTGTATTAACAACATGACTGAGATAAAAAGTGTCGCCACTACTGCAGAAAAGCCAAGCATGAGCGGGAAGAAAAGTCTTCATGGAAAAGCATTGACAATTAAAAATAAATAAACATGCTTGAAAACATCTGACATCTAAGACAAATATGTCGCTCAAGATGAGATGATGGAGGAGGGTATTTTTTTAATCCTCAGTAAAAGAAAAGTTCATATGGGCACTAAATGGACAAGAGGCAGTGGAAAAGAAAGATAAAAAGTTACAATTTCGCATGTCAACAATGGTAGTTAATCTACCTTTGTTACATATGAGGTTTCTTAGAAGCAACTTAATAGACTTTATTACTAAATTCGAATCATGCACCTGATTTATATTGAATTTGGTAGTGAAAGTATTACTAACAAAATTTGTTTTAATGTTGTAATATGCATACAAGGTTTTCTATATTTGAAAGTTTCTATGTAACATGCATCCACATTTTTAGGTCATAAATATAGAAGTAAAGTAAAACATAAGGTTTATAATATATAGCTAATCACCCACAAAAATATATATAACATATAGCTAATCTAGCCGCGCAAATGCGCGGGTCACCCAGCTAGTTAAACATATCTCACAAAATTCAGTGAGTGGTATCTGACGAGTTTCAGAATATAAATTAAACCGCACCGCAGGAGGTTCATGCCTATTCAGAAAATAATTTTTTTGCAGAAAGGTGTTCATGAGGAGGTGGTGTTGGTCACACTCATCTGCAAGGAAGTTAGTTAGACCGGCATTTGCAATGAATTGGGCAAACTCTTGATCGAACCCGGCCTCGTCCATGAAGGCATTATATGGCCATTCGCACGGCCGCACCTCCGCCATTCTCGGAGTGTTGAGGTCGCTGTCCGATGATTCCCCAATGACTCCCTTGGCACTCTTTTTGGAGGAATACTTCCGAAAAATACTCATCTTTTTCTACGAACAAAATTCTGAAAATTTTGGGCCACAAAATTTTTGCCAACAAAACTTCACAAGATTGATAGCAACTACTCATATGGATGCCTAGAGGCCAAGTCAAGCATTCAAACTACTTGGAACTCAAAGAATTCAACATGCAAGCTCATCTACAGCAGCACCAAGAGTAGCTAAATACTCAAAAATTAAACCACTAGAACAAAAACTAATTGGAGCAATGGAGGAGTAACATACCAAGTAGCAATCCCCCAAAACAATTTTGAAAACGGAGCTTCGAGCAAAGAGATCGAAATCTGTGGGTTTGAGAGCAAGAACACGAGAGAGAGAGAGCTGGAGTGAATTTTTTCTGGAGGTAGGTGATGACATGGGCTAAAGGGATAAGTGAGGGGGGCCACGTGGGGCCCACTACCCACCAGGGCGCGCCTGGGGTAGCTGGCGTGCAAGGCACCAGGGGCACCCCCCACTGTGATGTTATTTGTACCAAAAATTCTTAAATATTCAGAAAAAAAAATCTTGTAAAAATTTCAGGTCATTCTGAGCACTTCTATTTTTGACCACCTTTTTTTATTGCATGGAAAATTCAGAAAATAAGCTAAACATGGCATTTTATTTTATTTTACTAAGAAAAATAAAAAACAAAAGGTGGGGACAGAAGGTTGTGCTTACTAAATTCATTGACCACATGCCTCTTGAAAATAATCCATTAATAAGGTTGATCAAGTCTTATTAACAATCACTTTCGATTAACATGAACCCGAAGAACTTTCGTAAAACACTAAGTTACCTCAACGGGAATATGCATATCCCCAACAGTAAGTGTTTCATATTTCTTTCTGGCAGTAGGTATAGGGAGTTGGAAACTTCCAATAGTGATTGTCGAAGATTTTTCAATAACATTAATACCATTCACTTGAAATTGTTTCTTCGGAAAGTGCACTGTATGCTCATTACCATTGATATGAAAAGTGACTTTGCTTTTATTGCAATCAATAACAGCCCCTGCAGTATTCAAAAAGGGTCTACCAAGGATAATCGACATGTTGTCGTCCTCGGGCATCTCAAGTATAACAAAGTCTATTAAGATAGTAACATTTGTAACAACAACGGGCACATCCTCACAAATACCGATAGGTATGGCAGTTGATTTGTCAGCCATTTGCAATGATATCTCAGTAGGTGTGAGTTTATTCAAATCAAGTCATTTATATAAAGAGAAAAGCATGGTGGAGATTTCAGCTTCAGGTATTTTTTCTCTTATTAGTGACAATCTCTTTCATGTATTTAGCATAAGGGGCCATCTTTAAAATATCAGTCAAACGGGTACGCAAAAAGACTGGCCTAAGCATTTCAGCAAAGCGTTCAAATTCTTCATCAACTTTTTTCTTAGATGGTTTAGGTGGAAAGGGCACGGGTTTCTGAATCCATGGTTCTCTTTCTTTACTACGTTTTCTAGCAAAAAAGTCGCTCTTATCATAACATCTATTTTTAGGTTGTGGGTTATCAAGATCAACAGCAGGTTCTATCTCAACATCATTATCTGGTTCTTTTTCGTTGTCTGTCTGAGCATCTACATGAACATCTTTATCATTTTCATTATCACTAGGTGAATGTTCATTACCAGATTGAGTTCCAGCATCTGAGATAGAGACATCATTATTATCTTCAGAAGGTTTTTCTATTTCAGGTTCACTAGAGGTATGCAGAGTCCTATCATTTTTCTTTTTCTTCCTCCTTCTAGAAGGACTAGGTGCATTAGTATTAATTCTTTGAGAGTCTTGTTCAATTCTTTTAGGGTGTCCCTCAGGATAAAGTGGTTCATGAGTCATTTTGCCTCCTCTAGTTGCTACTCTGATAGCATAATCATTCATATTATTGTTCATTTCACTAAGCAATTCTCTTTGAGATTTAGCAACTTGTTCTAACTGAGTTTGAACCATAGAGGCATGTTTTCCTACACCTCTGACATCATTAGTGATTCTAAATAACAAGTCGCTCAAGCGAGCAATCATATCAGAATTTTGTTTCAATTGTTTCATAACATTCGCACTGAAGTGATATTGCTTCATAATGTAATTGTCAAATTCATATAAGCATTGACTAGGATGTTTATTATAAGGGATGTCACCTTCATCAAACTTTAAAAGATGGTAAATTATTAACATCTTCAGCTTTAATACCTTTTTCCTTCATACATTTCTTTGCCTCTTGCATATATTCAGGACTGAGAAATGAAATACCCCTCTTCTTTGGAGTGGGTTTAGGCGGTGGTTCAGGAAGTGTCCAATCATCATAATTCTTCAATATATTATTCAATAATTCCTCAGCTTGTTCAGCGTTTTGCTCCCTGAAAACACAAACAGCACAACTATCTAGGAAGTCCCTAGAAGCATCAGTTAGTCCATTATAGAAAATATCAAGTATTTCATTTTTCTTGAGAGGATGATCAGGCAAAGCATTAAGTAATTGGAGAAGCCTCCCCCAAGCTTGTGGGAGACTCTCTGCTACAATTTGCACAAAGTTAAATATTTCCTGCAAGGCAGCTTGTTTCTTATGAGGAGGAAAATATTTTTTAGAGAAGTAATAAATCATATCCTGGGGACTACACACACAACCAAGAGCAAGAGTATTGTACCATATCTTAGCATCTCCTTTTAATGAGAAAGGAAATAACTTGAGAATATAGTAGTAGCGAATTTTCTCATCTTGAGCAAAAAGGGTGGCTATATCATTTAGTTTAGTAAGATGTGCCACAACAGTTTCAGTTTCATAGCCATGGAAAGGATCAGATTCAACCAAAGTAATTAACTCTGGGTCAACAGAGAATTCATAATCCTTATCAGTAACAAAGATAGGTGAAGTAGCAAACTTAGGATCACATTTCATTCTAGCATTCAAGGATTTTTCTTTCAACTTGCATAATAATTTCTTAAGATCATCTCTATCCTTGCAAGCAAGAAAGTCTCTATATACCTCTCCATCCATAACATAACCCTCAGGTATCTTAGGCAATTCAAATCTAGGAGAGTTAGGTCTAATAGGTGTTTCATAGTTTTCAGTTTCAAAGATTTCATCAGTTTCAGCATTCTCAATGTCTTTAACTCTAGCAAGTTGTTCATCAAGAAATTCACCTAGTGGCACATTATCATAAAAGCATGGTACTAGTATCATCATAAGCATCATTCATGGCAGAAGTAGAATCATCAATAACTTGCGACATATCAGGATTAATAGCATGTGGTTGTGTTGCAAGTCTATTCAAAACAGAAGGTGAATCAAGTGCAGAGCTAGATGGCAATTCCTTACCTCCACTCGTCTTAGAGGGAACGATCTTGGTTCTGGTATCTTTCAGATTCTTCATAGTGATAAATAGATATAAATCCCAAGTGACTCAACAAATATAGCTATGCTCCCCGACAACGGCGCCAGAAAAAGGTTTTGATAACCCACAAGTATAGGGGATCGCAACAGTTTTCAAGGGTAGAGTATTCAACCCAAATTTATTGATTCGACACAAGGGGAGCCAAAGAATATTTGTAAGTATTAGCAGTTGAGTTGTCAATTCAACCACACCTGGAGATTAAATATCTACAGCAAAGTGATCAGTAGCACAGTAATATGATAGTTTGATAGTAGTAGTAACGATAGCAGCGGTAACGGTAACGACAGTAATAGTTTGTAGCAGTTGTAACAGCCAGATAATGTGGATGGATCCACTGAAGGTTCCTTTGTGGCAACCCATGTGGTTTTGGGGTACTGCTCAGGTGTCTAGTAAGAGCCATCAACATTCATGTTTCTTTGGAAACCAACACCCTCTTTCTTAGGGTTTTTGTTCAAGATCTGCTTCTTGAGGACATCACAAAGAGTTTGATGCCCTTTGAGCCTTTTGTACATGCTTGTTTCAAGAAAAGTCTTCAACCTAGCATTTTCATCAGCAATAGTAGTGGTTTCCTTAGAAGAAGGGTTAGTTTCCACTTCAATGGTTGAAGATATTGCAATTTCAGAAGCATTTGAACACTCAGTAGAAGAAGTAGCATTATCATGCTCAAGACACTTTAAGCAAGGTGGCACAAACTCTTCCAGAGCGGTACTAATCTGTTGAGCAAGTACTGAATCATTTTCAGTTCGAAGATCATCATGATACACTCTCAGCTTTTCTAGATCTTGCTCCTTTGAAGAAAATTGTAGGAGAGCTTCTCATGATCTAATGAGAGAGTATCATGACAACTAAGAAGTCCTTCATACTTAACTTGAAGAATTTTTATGTCTTCAATTAAGGATTGACTTTGATTCATTTCCTCGTCCAACGGATCATCGCTTCTGTCTAACAGTTTTTGAATCTTTTCCATAGCAGTTGGTTGCTCAGTTCCAATTTTTGCAAGTGTCTTATAGCTAGGTTTGGATTCACATTCAGAGTCATCTTCACTTGAGGTTTCAAAGTAGGCAGCGCGGGATGTTACCTTTGTGCCTCTTGCCATGAAGCAGTAGGCAGGAGCAGAGTCGTCATCATTGGCTTTAGTGTCCGTGACGTAGCCATTGTCATCATTGTTGAAGATGGATTTGGCGACGAACGCAGACGCTAGATCTAGGCTTGCCATGCCTGAATCATACTCCTCCTCTAACTCCACCACCACTTCCTCAGAAGCAAACTCCTCTGAATCCATTTCCTTGTCGATGAATGCACGAGCTTTGCTGAAGGAACTTTCTTGTGTGATGAAGACTTTGAAGAAGACTTTGAGTATCTCTTCTTCTTTTTGTCTTTAGAGTCAGAATCCTTGCTCTTCTTCTTGCTCTTTGATTCCATTTCCCATTGAGGACATTCAGCCATGTAGTGGCCTGGCTTCTTGCCTTTGTGGAAAGTTCTCTTCTTATAGTCACGAGTGGAAGCCTCTGCCTTCTTGGAAACATACTTTGAAGACTTTCCGAAGTGGTTTTTCTTGGTGAACTTCTGGAACTTCTTCACTAGCATTGCAAGTTCTCTGCCAATGTCTTCAGTGCCACCGACTGCAGTCAGAGTCTTCATACGAAGATACAACCTTTGCCTTCAGAGCATGGGCACGTCCATAGATATATCTCTTCTCAGATAGTTGGAATTCATGGGTATTGAGCCTTTCAAGAATGTTGGCGGGATCCAATTGCTTGAAGTCAGGGCGCTCTTGTATCATTAGAGATAGGGTGTCAAACGAGCTGTCAAGACATCTCAATAGCTTCTTCACGACTTCATGCTTGGTGATGTCAGTGGCGCCAAGAGCATGAAGCTCATTGGTGATATCAGTGAGACGATCAAAGGTAAGGTGAGCATTCTCATTGTCGAGCCTCTTGAAGTGGTTGAAGAGACTGCAAAGAACATTGATTCATGAGTTTCACTGGGATGAGATGCCTTCATTGACCTTGGATAGCCAGTCCCAGGCTAGCTTTGCGGATTCCAAAGCACTCACATGCCCATATTGCTCTTTGATCAAATGACCACAGATGATGTTCTTGGCGGTTGAGTCCAGTTGCGTGAACCTCGTCACATCAGCAGCGGTGACACCTTCACCGACTTTGGGAATGCCAGTCCTGACGACATACCAGAGGTCGTTGTCAATGGCTTCAAGATGCATGCGCATCTTATTCTTCCAGCAGGGGTAATCAGTGCCATCGCAGATGGGACACGCAGCGGAAACCTTCATTATCCCTACAGTCGACATAGCTAAACCTTGATTATCCCTGAAGCACGTTAAAAAGTATGAACCAATTGCTCAATTTGTCATCGGTGTTGTGCATGATAAATACATTGTGTTAAGAAGATTGAGCATTCCAAGACTATATGATTTTGTAGGGATAATGTTCTTTAGCATTTTTATTTTGAAAGACATGATTGTTTGTTAGTATGCCTGAGTATTGATGTCTTTATATCAAAATAGACTATTGCTTTGAATCATTCGGATCTTAGTATTCATACCATAAAAGAAAGATTACATGATGAACATGTTAGGTAGCATTCCACATCAAAAATTCTGTTTTTATCATTTACCTACTCGAGAACGAGCAGGAATTAAGCTTGGGGATGCTTGATACGTCTCCAACGTATCTATAATTTTTTATTATTCCATGCTATTATAGTATCAATCTTAGATGTTTTATATGCAACTATATGCAATATTATACATTTTTTGGGACTAACCTATTAACCTAGTGCCCAGTGCTGCATGCTATTTTTTTTTTTGCTTGTTTTTGGCTTTTTTTACTCTTTGGTCAGATGACCACAGATGATGTTCTTGGTGGTTGAGTCCAGTTACATGAACCTTTTTCACATCAGCAGCGGTGACACCTTCACCGACTTTGGGAACGTCGGTCCTGATGACATACCAGAGGTCGTTGTCAATGGCTTCAAGATGCATGCGCATCTTATTCTTTCATTAGGGGTAATCAGTGCCATCGAAGATGGGGCACGCAGCGGAAACCTTCATTATCCCTGCAGTCAACATAGCTCAAACTCCAGGTGGTTAAACCGAATCACACAGAACAAGGGAGCACATTGCTCTGATACCAATTAAAAGTGCTAGTTATCGACTAGAGGGGGTTGAATAGGCATTTTTTTACGAATGTCTTCGAAGATGTGGAAGCAAAAACAGTAACTAAACAGGATACAGCGAAGATAAACTACACTAGGCATGCTGGCACACAACTAAAGTGAGAAGTGAAGACAGACAGCAAACTAGGTAGAACAGAACATTTCAAGAATATACTGAGAAGACAAAGATATAATCAGAGTGATAGTCTTCACACAATGTCTTCAAACAGAATGAGCAGGCAAAGGCTTCATGAAACTAAACAGTAAGTAAAGCAGTGAAGTGATAGAACCAGTTGCTTGGAGAAGACAAGAGATTTGTTTGACCAGTTCCAGTTGTTGCGGCAACTGTACGTTTGGTTAGGGAGGCTGAGATTGAACTCAGAAGATCTAGTCTTCACCTTATTCCCCTTGAGCTAAGATCCGCAAATCTCGCTGATACGTCTCCAACATATCTATAATTTTTTATTGTTCCATGCTATTATAGTATCAATCTTGGATGTTTTATATGCAATTATATGCAATATTATATCATTTTTTGGACTAACCTATTAACCTAGTGCCAATTGCTATTTTTTGTTTTTGGCTTTTCAGAAAATGAGTACCAAACGGAGTCCAAACGCTATGAAACTTTTTGATGATTTTTTCTAGACCAAGAGAGACCCTAGAAGGTTCGAGAGAAGACCAGACAAGCCACGAGGGAGTGACAGGCTCACCAGGTGTGCCCCAGGGGGGCGCACCCCCTGAGCTTGTTGGCCTCTCGTGACACCTCTTGACCTAATTTCACCTCTATAAATTCTCCAATATTCCCAATATACCAGACATCCACTCGAAACACTTTTTCCGCCACCGCAAGCTTCTGTGCTTCCGCGATCCCATTTGGAGGCCTTTTCTGGTACTCTATCGGAGGGGGAATCGATCACGGAGGGCTTCTACATCATCCATTCTACCCTTCCGATGATGGGTGAGTAATTTACCACAGACCTGCGGGTCCATAGCTAGTAGCTAGATGGCTTCTTCTCTCTCTTTGATCTTCAATACAATGTTCTCCTTGATATTCTTGGAGTTCTATTCGATGTAATCTTCTTTTGTGGTGGTGTGTTTGTTGGGATCCAATGAATTGTGGGTTTATGATCTGAATATTATGAGAAATATTTGAGTCTTTTCTGAACTTATTTATGCATGATTGTTATAGCTTTGTATTTCTCTCTGATCTATCCGTTTGGTTTGGTGCTTTGTAATGGGTTCAATCTTGCTCCATCCCAGTGACAGAAAGGGAACAGACATGTATTTGTATTGTTGCCATTAAGGATAAAACGATGGGGTTTATTCATATTGCTTGGATTTACTTTGTCTACATCATGTCATCTTGCTTAAGGCGTTACTCTGCTTTATACTTAATACTCTAGATGTATGCTGGATAGCGGTCGATGAGTGGAGTAATAGTAGTAGATGCAGGCAGGAGTCGGTCTACTTGTCTCGGACGTGATGCCTATATACATGATCATTGCCTTGAATATCGTCATAACTATGCGTTTTTCTATCAATTACCCAACAGTAATTTGTTTACCCACCGTATGCTATGTGTTTGGGAGAAAAGCCTCTAGTGAAAACTATGGCCCCCGGGTCTACTTTTATCATAGATAAAATACAAAAAATACCTTGCTACACTTTTCTATTTTATTTTATTTTGTAATTTACTTTATCTATCTACCACTACAAGATTTGATCCTTGCAAATAACCGCCAAGGGGATTGACAACCTCTCTTGTTTGCGTTGGGTGCAAGTATTTACTTTTGTGTATGCAGGTGCTGCTAACGAGGTTCTGTGTGGTTAACCTTGGTTCTTAACTGAGGAAAATACGTATCTCTATTGTAATGCATCATCATCTCCTCTTCGGGGAAATCCCAACGCAACTCACAAGTAGCACTCGTCCAATCACTCAGGTAAGTCTTCAAGGTAGACTTCCAAACCTTCATAGACTTTGTTCACCGGCAATCCACAATGACTCTTGAATGCTCAGAATGTGATGCCTAACCATCTGGAAGATCACAGTCTTCAAGTGTAATAAGTCTTCTGTTCACACAGAACAAAATGTCTTCAGTGATGCTCAATCACTTTGGTCTTTGGGTGTTTTGGGTTTATCCTCGCAAGGAGTCTCTCTCAAAGGCTTCGGAGGTGGGTTGCTCTAAAACGACAACAACCATGTAGTAACTCGGAGCAGCCACCAATTTATGGTGGAGGGGGTTGGCTATTTATAGCCAGGGGCAACCCAACATGATATGACCAAACTGACCCTGGGTCAGTGACCAACCGACACGTGTCCAACAGTCGGATTTTAAACCCACGCGACAGCTTGACTTGGGCTCCAAGTAAAGCTGACTCAACCAACTCTGGAAGAGGTTTTCTCTCATTATCTTCACTCGAAGACATAGGATTTTAGGTTGAGCACCACGTCAGTTTCTGACTTTGTTTACCTTGCCCCACTTAACAGTACGGTGGTTCCTATGACCCAAGAAAGAAGAAAATGAAACTACTGAAAGACTATGTCTTCGCGCTCCATTGTCTTCAAGCGAATGGCTTCGCGAATCACCATTATCTTCAATGTCTTAATACATTTTTAGGGGTCATCTTCGATGGGTAAACCGAATCCCAAGGGACTTATACCTGTGTTCTCCTATGAATCTCACAAACATATTAGCCCCTCAATCAAGTTTGTCTTCAATACTCCAAAACCAACAAAGTGTGGCACTAGATGGACTTACACCATGACACCTGATGGAGACATGGCGTTGGTGTTGGCCGCGGCGGCGGGATCGACCGTCGGGGCGGCCTTGCGGGCCTCATCCACATCCGCCTGTGTGAGATCGATCTGCTTGGAAAGGTGCTTGAGCTCGTTGGAGACCTGGTCATTGTATTCGATCTGCGCTTGATCGCGCTCGTCGGCGGTCTTCTGATTGGCGTCGAGGTGGCAGATGACGGACTCGAGCAAGCTCTGCAGCTTGTATGTGGTCTCCGACATTGCGTCGAGCACGCGTCGGGTCTGCGCCGAGGGCTTGGATGGCGGCACCGTGGTCTCGCTCCAAATCGAACCGAACCCCGAGCAGGATTTTGGGTGAGCTCGCGGGAGTGGCTCGCTCCTGACCCGGTGGATTTTACCGGTCGATCGAGAGGATGTGAGAGCGGCGGCAGCGGCGGCGATTTGGTGGGGAATTTTTTTGTGGAGGCTCTGAATACCATATTGTAATGACCTGGGATCTCGATCCAGAATTTGGGGAGGAAGAGAGAGAGCATAGTAGGTGAGGAAAGCGTGTGAGGGAGGAAAGATTCTGTTACTTCTTCGTTCCTTTTCTTAGAGGAAAAGCCAAGTTTTATTCATCATAGACCACAAATTGTGAGATACAAGCAGTGTCATGGGATTGGCCAAACCAGACACATGGGCTCAACCCAAACCCACACATGACTCATTTACAAGGCCCATGGCCCAAGTCACCATGCAGGCGTTGCAAGTTCAGTTTGCACTTCTTCAGTCCGCTGCAGATGCAGAGCTGGTGCTATCTGCAGGCGCGACAGTTAAATGGGTGGGTGTGCAGTGCACCACTGGATTTTTGAATTTGGGGTTTAACCTTAAAACCATATGGTAAATTAAGGGCGCCCCTATTTGTCGCCTTACGCGAGAGCGGGGCAAGCCTCGCGCCGGGGGCAGCCACAGATGGGTCGGCCCAGCCGCGCGGGAGACCAGCGCCAGTTCTTCTTTTGTTTTTTTTCTCTTTTCTGTTCTCATATTTTGCTTTATTTGTGTACTTTTATTTATACTTTAAAATATTCTACATATATATTACAAAAAAGATTCTTCAAAACACATTTGAAAAATGTTGAACAAGTATTTGAAAAATATTGAATAAGTATTAAAAAATGTTGAACGAGTATTTGAAAAATGTTGAACGGGTATTTGAAAATGTTGAACAAGTATTTGAAAATGTTGAAGAAGTATTAAAAATGTTGAACAAGTATTTGAAAATGTTGAACAAGTATTTGAAAATGTTGAAGAAGTATTAAAAATATTGAACAAGTATTTGAAAAATGTTGAATGAGTATTTGAAAATGTTGAACGAGTGTTTGAAAAATGTTGAATAAGTATTAAAAAATGTTGAACGACTATTTGAATTTTTTTGAACTAAACATATTTGAAAATGTTGAAAAACTATTCAAATTGTTGAAAAAGTATTTGAAGAATGTTGAACGAGTATTTAAAAAGTGTTGAACGAGTATTTAAAAAATGTTGAACAAGTATTCAAATAATGTTGAATAAGTATTAAAAAAAATTGAACGACTATTTGAAATTTAGTGAACAAAACATATTTGAAAATGTTGAATAACTATTAAAATGTTGAAAAGTATTTGAAAAATGTTGAACTATATTTAAAAAGTGTTGAACGAGTATTTGAAAATTTTGAACAAGTATTTGAAAAAAATGTTTAACAAGTATTTGAATAATGTTGAACAAGTATTTGAAAAATGTTGATCATCTATATATAAATGTTGAACAAGTATTTGAAAAATGTTAAACAAGTATTTCAAAAATGTTGAACAAGTATTTGAAAAAATGTTTAACATGTATATAAGAATGTAGAATGAAAAACAAATCGGAGAAGAAAGAGAATGTTGAACAAGTATTTTAAAAAGGTTGATCATGTATATAAGAATTTAGAATGAGAAACAAAAAAAGAAGCAAAGAATGTATAGAAGGAAAAAGAAAAGAATGAAAAAATTGGAGAAGAAAAAAGAAGTGAAACAAAAGAAAACAAAAAATAATGAAACAATTCGGAGAGGAAGAATGAATGAATGAAAAAATCGGAGAAGAAAAGAAATAATACAAAAAAAGAAAAAAAATGGAGAAGTCCGGCTCAGTCGCCTCTAGTTGATCGTGATCCATTTTCTAACCAGTAACTGGAAGCTGGTGATGTGGTTAGCTCCGCTGGTTATCCCCGTGTTTCCGGGAGCAACTAGTTGACGAGCGCTCCTTCGGAAGCCTCACAATGATCAGTGCAACTTGGCGCGCTCACAGGCGTTCGCCACATGTCGCGCTATGGGCGCTCCCTCCGGATTTTGTTTTTTTCGCACGCGCTTTCGGCTTTTTAAACGGATTTTTTTTTGTTTTTTCGACGTTTCAATTTTTCACCGGTCTTCCTTAGCTTTTGGATCAAAAAAATTCAAAAAAAAACTTTTGCGTGAAAAAACGCATTTTCTTTTTTTTTCGTAAGAGACACGGCCGTGCCTCTCGGAAACGGAAAAAAAAACGCGTTTCCTTTTTTTTTTTTCCTTTCGCGAGAGGCACGGCCGTGCCTCTCGGAAAAGGAAAAAAAAAGTGTCGTGCCTCTCGGAAAAGGAAAAAAAAAGTGTTTTCTGTTTTTTTCTTTTCGCGAGAGTCACGGTATTGCTTTCGCGGCCGTGCCTCTCGGAAACGGAAAAAAAATGCGTTTTCTGTTTTTTTTTTCTTTCACGAGAGGCACGGTTTTGCTTCCGCGAGAGGCATGGTTGTGCTTTCGCGAGAAGCATGACCGTGCCTCCTCGGAAACGGAAAAAACGTGTTTTCTCTTCTTTTTTTCCCTTCCGCGAGAGGCACGGGCATGCCTCTTTCGGAAAGGGAAAAAACCCGTGCTCCCGGTTTGGTTTTTTTCGTCCGGTTTTTTTCTGAAAAAAAAGTTTGTCAAAACCTATCAACATGGGATCTAGTTTTGAAGATCTCGACGCGAGGAATCCAACGGTGAAAGCGATTCGAGATTTGGATAAACGGATCTACGAAAAAAAGGAAAACTCCCGGGTTGTGACAAGTGGCGCACATGCAGCGCACCACTTGTCGCGACCTTGGGAGGTGGGAGTGATCTTTGCAATGAGTACTCCTCAATTAGTGATTTTCGCGCGTTTCCTCCCTTGTCAGTTTATTTTTTCTTTAATGTACGCGCGATGGGCCGGCCCGATTCGTAGGCGCCAGCAAAAATCTTTCAGCGAGAGCAAAAGATCTGATCGCTTAAGGCGATAAATAGTCCCCGCGGTAAATTAAGAGTTGGACTTGGAATCAGGGTTCCAGTTCAAAAGAAGAAAAAGTGCAACGTTGGACTTTTCCCTGTTGTGGATGCTTTCCAAACGTGACTCCAATACATCCATCTATGTAACTTGTCTCTTTAGTTCATGTTCTAGTATCTCTCTCAACAACAACTTGTCTCTTTAGTTCATGTTCTAGTATCTCTCTCAACAACTCATCTGGGGTGCACAAGAGAATATGTAAAAAATGTCACCGTTGTGCTCTTCATTTTCTTTTGTACTTTTGTGATGAATTGGAAGCACTGAAGGCTGCTGCAAATCTACTTCTACGGGGATCACAATCACAATCAGATAGGCAAAACAAATTAAAAACAGAACCACCAGCACTTTTGTTGGATGCCTGGTAAGTCAATCACCAGTTGCTCTTCTTCTTTCTACACCAACAGAAACAAGTAGCATATGGCTCACTGCTTGAACTAAAACCCGGGAGGAAACAGAAAATAGATCTACAAGTTGAGCGTTTTTGCCAAAAGAAAAAGAGCAGAGGGTCTCCAGGTTCTGCAGACTGAAGATCCATGGATTGAAGAACATGCACTGCCGCCTCACGCCTGCACGCCTATTAAATTTGCCACTCTGCCCTGTAGAGAAACACTAGTGCCAAGTTAGAAACAAGATACGCCACATACAGAAAAATATCGCCAGAATACAAGTACCAACGCAAGCGGAAGGCATTTGTCCATGCAAACAAGAATCCAAACACAGAAAAATACTGAAAGGTTCATAGGGGGGCTGGCTTGGCTTGGGAATCAGCCCGGGAGTTCACGGTCTTCTTTTGGAACTACAAAAGGCTGAAGACCCCAATGTTCTCTTCTTGTCTGTAACCAAACTTGGATGGGTTGCAACGTTTAAAAGGGATGTTATATATGCCAAACATGGAGGTGAGGGACTGCGATGGGCGGAGCAGAGGTTTGCTTTGCACTGGAAACGGAGCGTGAAGTTTACGGAAAACCATGTGATGTCAGGGTATCACATTGGCGTTGACAAGATTTGGGGCGGGGGGTGGTTGTATGGAGGTTGATGGGTTTGTATGGTGAGCCCAAGGCAGCGGAGAAGGAGAATACTTGGAGGTTGCTGCGATTGTTGCATGGACAGTCTAATTTGCTATGGACATGCTTTGGCTATTTCATCAATCAAGTGCTTTTTGCAACTGAGAAGCAGGGGGGAAGAGCCTAAATCTAAGATTTGCATGGACAGATTTAGGCAAGCTTTGGAGTTCTGTGAACTGAAAGACCTCAGCTTTGTGTGTGTGTGTGGGGGGGGGGGGGGGGGGCCAAAATTTGGGTTAGTGCACTCGCTACCCGGGTTACAAAGCGATAAATGGGGGTCCTAGACACTCCGACCACTAGCCTGTTATCCTTGTGCTGGAGCCAGAGTACCATGTCAGGGCCAAGGTGAGGATAACGGCCCATCCAAAGTTTGAAGCCAATTGGCCGGAGGAGGAGCAGTGCGTGGAGGTGGTTCAGAATGCCTGGAACCTGGCTCTTCTATCCGGGGGACACTACTCTTGCTGACGTGATTAGAAAAGTGGGGAGCGAGCTCCACTCTTGGAGCCGGAAGGTGCTTGGTGATCTCAAGAATCGTATAAAGAAGTTGAAGAAAGAGCTGAGTCGCTGCAGAAGGAGGGCAATCTCTCAGGAGTAGGTCTGTTCTGAGCAGCTGGTTCAGTATAAAGTTGAAAGCCTTCAGAGCAAAAAGAATATGTTTTGGAAGGAGCAGGCCCATGCTCATTGTTTGAAGGAGGGGGGCCGAAACACAAGCTTCTTCCATGCTTGTGCTTCGGGGAGAAAACGGGTGAATCATATGAAAAGTCTGAAAGAAGATGTTGGAGGCGTGGTCGAAGGGGGGTAGATTTGAAGGCCTTTATTGCTAACTAATATCAATCTCTCCTTTCTTCATCTGCAGGACATCGCCAGGTTGAGTTACTTAACAAGGTTGCCCGGCTTGTTAATTCTGATATGAATCAGTACTTGCATCAGGTCTTTACCCGGGAGGAGACCAAGGAGGCTTTGAACTCGATGGGAGATCCTCAAGACCACGGAGCCGGATGGTATGCCTGCAATTTTCTACAAGAGATCTTGGGAGCTTGTGAGCAAGAAAGTACAGGCAGAGGTAGTTGCTGTGTTGCATGTGGGTGCAATCCCAGCGGAGTGGAATGAGAGATCATCATCCTTATCCCAAAAGTCAGAAACCCTAACCGACTTAAGGACCTGAAGCAAATCAGCCTCTGCAATGTGCTGTACAAGGTGGTTGTGAAGGTCCTTGCTTGCCATAAATTCTATGGCACCTGATGGTTAACAGGAGTTTATATTTCCCATATAAAAAATAATCCAGTAATCGCTAACAAATATTGGAGCAAAAAAAAAGAGCAGAACAAGCAAGCAGCTGAACGACCCATGAGAGCACATAATGGAGAAAAAGGACAGGGGAGTGAACTATCTAGATGCTGGTGCTTGCGATCTCCGCATCAACCACAAATACTTTCGTGTTGAACCAGTCTCTACCGAATCTGTAAAACCGCTAATAAGTGCAGGAACTGAAGTTTATTTGCATCAGGAATGAAATTTTTATTTGAAAAACTTACACACTCTCAACTGTATGTGAGCTGATAAAGGTATGGCCCATCACAAGATCACATAAGAACCTAGGAAGCGCTTCATCAAAATGATAAGCAAATGCTAAATCCACCTCTTCTATTGTGAAGGTGGGAGGCTGCCACATACATAAATAAATATAGTAAATGTCTCAGAAATTCAGAATATAACAAGACAGTGGAAACATAGTAATTGTCTCAGAATATAACAAGACAGTGAAAACAAATATTTGCGATCATACCTTCGTTTTATTAGGATGAGTCAAGAATTTTCTCAGGAAATCAAACCAGGAGATCTTGTCTTCTGAGTAGGAGCTCTGGAAATCGTAAACCTTCTTAAAACAATCAACTAACTGCACCACATGAGTCCAAGAAGGTAGATTGGGGGGCTGCATCACATGAGGTCCCAGAATTATCTTGGTGGACTCCTGCAGATTCTCAGCTTGATATCTAATGTATCCGTGCACTTCTAAGATCAGACCCTCAACCGCACCAGGGGACAACATTGACACATGATTCCTCAAATAGGCCTTGAAGGCATCCGAGGTACTTGCACCAACTGGCATAGCATTCAAAGTCTGGAGAAGGTGGTCCACATGCACAGGAAATACACCAGCTATGGAGCGTGGAAACTTCCAGGTGAATAGCTGCTTCAAGACTCGGCCTAGGGCTCTCATATCATGTTCATAACCGAGAGGAGTATAGTCTGCATGGTTAGACTTCACATGGTTTTCATGGATTACATAGCTATCCAACAGAGGTAAGTAGATGACATTCTCATGTGTAAAATTCCCATTGAGGGAAATCCCTCGAAGATGTAAGAGATGGAGCATTTCAAATAATTTATGCATGGTGCATCTACCCAAGGTCCTCATGATATGCTCTGTCCCTGCACGGGTCCTCCCTCTCCTTATTCTCCTTATTTTACCCATTAATTCCGGTCTGACAGTGCGTTCCTCAAAGAGATCATCATGACTGAAGCTTTTAATCCGGTCCTCAAATCTGATACCCTTGAATGACATGTCTCTGAATATAGTATCACGAAAGGTTAGTCAAGTGAACAGAAGTACCCTTGAATGACATGTCTCTGCATATAGTATCACGAAAGGTTAGTCAAGTGAACAGAAATCAGAAACTCAATACAAAGAAGTGAACATATGTGCTCACATCGTCTCCACACCACCCCTCACACGAGGCTGGACCTTAACCGTTGAGTTTTGACCTATTTTTTGCGATAGGATGGACCGATCTAAATCAAGCACATGTTGCTCGTATCCGACATAAAAGTCTGGAATGTAGCAGTTAGTTTTCAGCATTGCTTCTGCAATTGCTGAGCCCAGGTCTGCTTCAGGTGTTCGTTGAACGGACACCCTGCGGCCATTTATGTCAACGAAAAACTGCACCAGAAAAAACATGGCATGCGTATATTAAACATTAATCAGTTTGAATCAACATTGCTAAGTAGATTAGTCATACAGTTACCTGGATAATTGAGTCTAAGTTTGGTGGATGATGTGCCTCTAAAGGCTCCTCTTGGGATATTACACCTCTGTTGACATCAGATTTTGGCACGACATAAAAAGAAAATGAGATGGTCTCGAGTGAAAGGGTTTTTAGCGTGAAAAGTTTCACGTCACCGAGTGGAACAACTTTGATGTTTAGGTTATCTTCGTCCAGCCCCATCTTAGGGGCCAAAACTGTGCTCCGAGTGGTAGAATTTAGTGTTCCGAGTGCTTTTTGGCCGGTTACACCTTCAAGACGACCTCGGATGAAGGATCACTCTACATGGATTGTCTTCGTCTCGTCGAGGCGATCGATTTTCATATATAAATCATCTCAATCCGAGTTCGTATGCAAAAGTTAGAGATAATACACTGCAGACTGAACCTAAACGGAAATATGGCGCGAGGTACCAAACACCCTGTCTGATGGGTCGCGCGAGTCATTTGGCCATCAAGATGGCCTTGAATCGAAAAACCTTCAACACGAGAAAGCTTCGTCTCGTCGAGCCGATCGATTTTCATATATAAATCGTCTCAATCCAAGGTCGTATGTGACCTGGAGAGGCAAATCAAAATCAGGCTATATTTTCAGTCGAGAAATCCGAGTAAAAAGCTTGCCGGTGTGAAAGCTTGCCGGGATGAAAAGCTTGCCGGGGTGGAAACCTTGCCGGTGTGAAAGCTTGCCGGGGTGGAAACCTTGCCGGGGTGGAAAGCTTGCCGGGATGAAAAGCTTGCCGGTGTGGAAAGCTTGCCGGGGTGGAAACCTTGCCGGGGTGGAAACCTTGCCGATGTGGAAAGCTTGCCAGGGTAGAAACCTTGCCGGGGTAGAAAGCTTGCCGGGAAAGTGGAAGCTGTCAAAGTCAAATCCGACCAGAAGTTGGAGATGGGCTCGAAAGGTTATTCAGATGATCTCGGATGGAAAAGTGTTCTACACGGAAGTTGTGCGTATCGTCGAAACGGTCAACTTTGCTTTTGGAGTCATCATCATCGGAGATAGTATATGGCCTACAAAGTTGTTACAAGACTCGGACAGTTCAGAAAACTGCATAATTGAATCCGACCCACAGTTAAAGATGGGCCCTAAAAGTCATAAAGATGGCCTTAAAAGGAGAAGTGACCCGCGTTGTATTATGCAGATCATCGAGGCGGACAAGTTTGATGTTGAACTCGACTCCATCCGAGTTAGTATGCGATTTCTACAGCCCACGCAAGAAGCAGGACAGAAATATGGGACAGATCCGAGCTAAATCCGAGTTGGACTAGAACTAGGATTTTTTAGGACGTGAATTAATGTAAAATTCTTGTAAGGAAAGCCTAGATGAATCCTTTACTTGTACGGAAAGTCCAGCCACCTCTTATATATGTTGGGGGTGACGGCCGATTGAACAACACACAATCGAACAAATCAATATACTACTTTTACCTTTACTTTTATCTTCTCCCCTGTTCTTCTTCTTCCTCGTTCTTCGTTCGTTCTTCTTCCTTGCAGGGCGGCGAACATCGAGGCCCTAGGGGCGATCAGGTCGACCTAGGGCAGCCCATAGCCGCTGCGCGCCCTGACGGGGTCCCTCCCGGGCGTGTGGGGTTTTCGGGTCCTGAAAAGCGCCCGCCGGATTGTCTTGCGTACCGCGCTTCCGGCCGGGTCTCCTTCGACGTGAGCTGCGGTGCATCACCCCCGGCGTCGAGGGTACACGGTGACGTGTTCGTGTGCGAACACACTTTTTGGCGACTCCGCTGGGGAAAAGGATCAATCATCATCATCATTCATCATGTCTGGCAACGACAAGATTCCCAAGCCCTCGGAAATCAACGCCGATAACATAATCAAGCCCAACTTTGAGGAGTTATCGGAGGAACATCGCCAAGCCTACGAAGCGCGCAAGAAGCAGCGTGAAAAGGCTTTTGAGGCGCTCAAGAAGAAGCGCGAGGAGGAGGATTTGGAAGCGTTTCTTTCAAGTTTCAAGAAGGACCGTCAAGGCAACATCACTCCGGTTGGAAACGTCAATTTCCCTCCTCTCATTGATGAACAAGATGAAATCACTGTGAGTAAAGTTTTTTCTCCGGAGCAAGTGGCTGTGATTGAGAGTCTTGTTAGTAAGGGTAATGTGATGACGTACAATTCTTTTGTGGCAAATACTAATGCTAAGAAAAATATGCCTCCGTCATCTTGTGGTACTGTTGGTTTATCTAAAAACCCTGGTCCAACTTTACCTATTTCATCGGCACCTCCTATACATCAACAATATAGTATGCCGTTGAATTTTTACCCTAGTCAAACCAACCAGCTTGTGGCTGCACCTGCTGAAAGAACATGCGGTGCCCCCATGTTTGGTTTTGGTAATTGATGACAATCTCTATGGACTAATGGTTTCCTTGAGTTATATTTGAAGGATTTGTCCATAGGCTTTTCTTGGAGTCCATTTGTTGGTTTCAAAGAGAGTTTGTGATGACCAAGATGCTATTCAAGGAAATACCTAAAGATTGGTCATTTGAGAGGTTGATCAAGACTAAGTCAAAGAGTGAATCAAGTTGATCAACACACAAAGCATAGAAGATGTACCGAGGGGGACCAAGCTATCCCATGGTATGGTAAGCATTGTCAATTACGCTTTGTGTACTAACCCATGGTCTTCGTGAGAGTTCTTTGTGGGGTTAGGTTGCGGTGTGCAAGTTCAAGTGGATCATAACGAAGAGATCACATGCTTGAAGCTTGCCGTCCATTGTGGTGGCAATGGACTTGTGAAGATGAGCCAAAGAGTGGCCCACCCATAGTGGAGTATGGGGGAGCAATCAACTAGTCTTCACCGAGCCAACGGAATCAAGAAAGGTGGACCCACTTGAGGAAGTCAAGATCGTCATCATCTAGCTCAAGTGGACTTTGTGTAAGGCAAAGGTTTGCCCTTGATAGGTTTTCTCTTTTACCGGTCTCATGGTGGTAGTTGGGAGACCGGGTTATAGGATCGATTGCCGTACTATCAAGGGGGGCTCTCGATGAGTAGCTTGATCGTATCGTTCGTAGAGAGCTCAAACCATTGCATCCTTGCATCATCTTTATTGATTCTTGTTTGGTTCTTCTCCTTGTGAGTTTTGGAGCTTATGGTCATCTTGATGACAAGCTCGAGTTCATCGAAAACGGAGTTCTCTTGCATCTTCTATGATGTTTTCGATGTTGGAGG
Source organism: Thinopyrum elongatum (assembly GCA_011799875.1). Lineage (NCBI taxonomy): Eukaryota > Viridiplantae > Streptophyta > Magnoliopsida > Poales > Poaceae > Thinopyrum > Thinopyrum elongatum. The sequence goes on from CM022301.1 coordinate 540,545,984, forward strand.
TTATGCCGGTTCTTCTCTGTTGGAGGTTTCACTCCTCTATAAGCTAGGCATACCTCCCCTGCCTCTTCTTACTATTTTGATGCTACTCGTTGGAGGTTCTTCTCTGTCGCTGTTTTGATGCTACTCGTTGTCTTCTATCCAACAAGCTTGAGTTTGCTCAATTCGGAGCTCATTTGTAGAAGTTATGGCAGTTCTGGTTTTATTGTATCCTTCTGTTGTCTTTCGCTGTGAGATGAAGGCTTCCAAGTGCTATAGTTTCTGTGGCGTGCAGTAGTACTGCTCAAGGGAGCAGTAGTACCGCAGGGCCTTGCGGTAGTACCGCTCAATGGAGCGGTAGTACCGCAGGGTCCAGCGGTAGTACCGCTCCTGGTGAGCGGTAGTACCGCTGCCTCTAGCCCAGAACGCTGGCGCGCACGGAAGTAGGCGCGGAAGTAATTTTTTACTTCCGCCCCTACGCGGTAGTACCGCTTCCTTCGAGCGGTAGTACCGTGTCGGATTTTCGCACGTCCCAACCTCAGCGGATGTAGGCGCGGATGTAATTTTTTACATCCGTGGTTTCGCGGTAGTACCGCTATCCCCAGCGGTAGTACCGCTGCTGCACCTGTGTGGCCGTTGAATTCTACCCTTGCGGTAGTACCGCAAGGGCAGGCGGTAGTACCGCTCCGGCAGTACTACCGCCCTGTTGCCCCATTGCAGTAGTGTTTCATTTGGCTACTGCCGCCCCAGCGGTAGTACCGCTCCTTGGAGCGGTAGTACCGCTCGGTGCGGGCTGTGAGGATAACGGTTGGATTTTCCCCCTCCTATAAAAGGGGGTCTTCTTCCCCAATGGATCATATCTTTTGAGCTCTTGTTCTTCCCCCATTGTTGACCTTCTTCGAGCTTGCTATCTCTCAATCCCTCCATAGATTCTTGCTAGTTTTTGGGGGAAAAGAGAGAGAAGATCTAGACCCACATTTCCACCAATCACTTTCTCCTCTATGTGAGGGGAACCCCTTGGATCTAGATCTTGGAGTTCTTGGTGTTCTCCTTCTTGTTTTTCCTCTCATTTTCCTCCCTAGCATTAGTTGCTTCGGTGGGATTTGGGAGAGAAGGACTTGGGCACTCCGTGTGCCCTTGCCATTGCATTTGGTGCATCGGTTTGAGTTCTCCACGGTGATACGTGGAAGTGAAGTTGAGTAGCTTATTACTCTTGGGTGCTTGGTACCCTTGAGCTTGTTCCTCTTGGGTGCTTGGGCGCCCTAGACGGTTGGTGGTGTTCGGAGCTCAATCATTGTGGTGTAAAGCTCCGGGCAAGCATCGGGGTCTCCAATTAGGTTGTGGAGATCGCCCCGAGCAATTTGACGGGTTCCGGTGACCGCCCCCAAGGGTTGCCAAAGTGTACGGGTTCGGTGACCGCCCCCAAGGGTTGCCATTTGTACGGGTTCGGTGACCGCCCTCAAGGGTCCCTTAGTGGAATCACGGGATCTTGCATTGTGCGGGGGCGTGAGGAGATTACGATGGCCCTAGTGGCTTCTTGGGGAGCATTGTGCCTCCACACCGCTCCAAACGGAGATTAGCATCCGCAAGGGTGTGAACTTCGGGATACATCGTCGTCTCCGCGTGCCTCGGTTATCTCTTACCCGAGCCCTTTTACTTATGCACTTTACTTTGTGATAGCCATATTGTTTCTTTGTCATATATCTTGCTATCACTTAGTTATTTATCTTGCTTAGCATAAGTTGTTGGTGCACATAGGTGAGCCTAGTTGTTGTAGGTTTTGTGCTTGACAAATTAACCGCTAGGTTTATTCCGCATTTGTTCAAGCCTAAACCGTAATTATTTTAAAGCGCCTATTCACCCCCCCCCCCTCTAGGCGACATCCACGATCTTTCACCTGCATATCCTAATCCTATTATGAGTGTGCCCAATTCGGCGTCAACGCCGAATCACTTTGTCGCACCACCCATGGGCGCAAGCATGTTTGGTCTTCCGCCGAATTATGGTTCGGCGCCCATCCCATAAGTTGCACCACTAGCTAGTACTCAGGTTGCTCCTATGTCATTGCCACATACATCTTCATCTACCTCGGATCCAATTTTAGCTAAATTAAGGGAGGATTTGCATAAGATGTTTCTAGAAACTTTCGGAAACGAACCGAAAGTAAAGAGTCGTGTGTACCAAAAACCTTATCCTGAACACTTTGATGCAGTTTCGTACCCTCAAGGTTATAAAGTTCCTGATTTTGTCAAATTTAGTGGAGAGGGCACGAAAACAACATGGGAGCATGTTAGTCAGTATCTAGCGCAGTTGGGTGAAGCAAGTTCCATAGAAGAACTGAAAGTGCGTTTATTGCCCTTGTCTTTAACTGGCACCGCATTTTCATGGTTTGCTTCTTTGCCACATGGCTCAATTCTCTTATGGTCGCAATTAGAGCAAAAGTTTCATGATCACTTTTATAGCGGCGATGATGAGCTGAAGTTGTCACATCTTACATCGGTTAGGCAAAAACATGATGAATCTGTCACCGATTATGAAGAGATTTAGAGATATAAAAAACCGATGTTATAGCTTAGTGATAACTGAGAGAGACTTGGCGGATCTTGTTCTTAATGGTTTGAAAACTCACATTAAAGAGAGGCTAGAAAGTTATGAGTTTTCGAGCATTAATCAAGTCTTACAAAAAGCTTTGGCCCAAGAAAGTCGAAGTAAAGAGGTCCATAGGTCTACAACTGATCGTCATAGAATGCATATGGTTGAACACAATGATGATAATTCGGACGATGAGGTTGATGTTTATACTACTGAATTTGTTTGGTCCTCAAAGGCCAAACCCTATATGTGCAATGCTCTTAAGCCGATTCGCAAGAATCGTGATGAGGAGATGAGGTTTACTTTTCATATATCAAAGTGTGATAAAATATTTGATGCTCTCTTGCAAGGCAAGGTGATTAGAATATCACACACCATACCGCCGTTTGAAGAGCTAAAACGGCGTGCTTATTGCAAGTACCATAATTCATTTTCTCATGCTACTAACGATTGCAATGTTTTCCGGCGACAGATACAATCGGCCATTAATGACGGACGGTTGAATTTTGCTGAGATGCAAGTTGATAAACAGCCCTTCCCGATAAATACCATAGACTTGGAAGGGAAGAAAATGTTAATTCGGCCTAACATAGCCGAATCCGCTAATAAAGATAATGTTGTTATTGGTGAACCCAGGAATAGCAAGGAGGGCGACAAGGTCTTGGGAAGAAAGATTGTGCTTGAGAAGCAACCCGATGGCAAGGAAGTGTTGAAGATCACTATAACAAATGCTACACTCGGGGGGCAACCACAAGTACAAGAGGATACTCATGTTAAATTGATCAAGCCCAAGAATTCAGAAGTTGGCAAGTGGAAAAAGAATGAAACTAAGCACAAGAGAATCAAGCCAACTTTTGATATGTTGCTATCCAAATATGCAAGTCAAGCGGCCGGTTCTAGTTCTGATCGGCCATCGCATTCAAAGCGTTCAAGATCGCCTCCGGAGCAAGAGTTTCGATGCCATGCAAGGCCATATGGGTCATGGGCACCGACACCATGGATGTCACAACCCCCCTATACGCCATATTACATGGGAGATTTCAATGGAGGATGGGGGCAACCCCCAATGGCTCCTTATGCTTTTCGTATGGGGTGGGCAGCACCTATAAGGCCTGCTCGTGAGAGGCTTTATTATCCCACACAAGGCTGTTCGAGCCGTGTTGCTAATCGGCCAACAAAAATTTCTCCAAACAAGGTCAATAAAAAAGTGTGGCGTGTTAAGTCACTTAATGCGGAAATTTCAGAATGCGACAAGCAAAAGGAGATCACAAAGCCGATTGTTGGTAATCCGGCTAATTCTAATGGTGATATTCTTATTGTTCAACAGGGTTCCATGGCTAATGATCATGAGGCTAGCACAAGCAGGGCCAAACATAGGGATCCCAAATGTATTCAACCTAGGTGGTGTCCTCCAGGTTTGACTAAACCCATGAAAAGGAGATTACAACGCATGAGGAACCATGAGAAGGTAGAGCGCCAAGATAAGAAGCAAAGGGACAAATTGTTCAATGAAATTCGGCCCGTGGCACTCAGAAAACAAGTGTGGAGGCCTAAACAAAAACAAAACACAGATGCTTCTACATTAGCTACAGCAACACCTTCACCACCAAAAGAGGATGATGCGACCCCTATTACATCGTCCACACCACCTGAAACATCCCCTTCAACTGAGGAAACTTTAAGCCCAATATACACACTGGGAGATGAAGATGAGATGGTGGATTACGAATCTGCGCCGGCTCAGGAAGGTATGGATATTAATATGGTGTATTACTTACCTGCCGAGTTTCGTGCTATAGATGAAGAAGAGGAGGTGGCCCAGCTGGATTTTGGTCCTAAGAACGCTATCTTCGAGAAGCCAAAAGAACCGGTGAAACACTTGAAGCCATTGTACCTCAAAGGTCATATTAACGGATCGCCGGTTGCCAGGATGCTCGTTGATGGTGGTGCTGTGGTAAATCTTATGCCCTACTCGGTCTTCAAAAAGTTGGGGTTAGATGATGATGCATTGATGAAGACCAATATGGTACTTAATGGATTTGAGGGTAAAGAAAAGACAGAGGCCAAAGGTGTGATGTGCATGGAACTCACCGTGGGAAGCAAAACTTTGGCCACCACATTCTTCATCGCGGAGGTGCAAGGTAACTATAATGTTATATTAGGCCGCGATTGGGTTCATGCTAACCAATGTGTGCCATCTACCATGCATCAATTCTTAATACAATGGGTCGATGATGAGGTAGAAGTCATTCATGCGGATAATTCGGCTTGCGTTGCTTTGGCCGATGCATCGGTGGATTGGAATCATCCCGATGTTACTTGCTTAACAGGGCGTGACTTCTCGGAGTTTGATTTCCTTAGTGCCACAAGGAACGGGTTCATTCCCATCTCTTTAAAGCCGATTGGTGGTAATCGGTTCCAAGGTATGATGTAAATAAGAAGTTAAAATCAATGGCCGATATAGAATTATCGCCCCAAGCATGAACATGGCCGATATATATCGCCCTAAGCACATATAAATGGCCGATGGAGTGTTGACATCGTCCTTAGAACAAACATGATACAAGTTATTTTTCGGCACGCTAGCTTTGCCGAAAAACAGGGGGGCATGTGTTGACATCAGATTTTGGCACGACATAAAAAGAAAATGAGATGGTCTCGAGTAAAAGGGTTTTTAGCGTGAAAAGTTTCACGTCGCCGAGTGGAACAACTTTGATGTTTAGGTTATCTTCGTCCAACCCCATCTTAGGGGCCGAAACTGTGCTCCGAGTGGTAGAATTTAGTGTTCCGAGTGCTTTTCGGCAGGTTACACCTTCAAGATGACCTCGGATGAAGGAGCACTCTACATGGATTGTCTTCGTCTCGTCGAGGCGATCGATTTTCATATATAAATCATCTCAATCCGAGTTCGTATGCAAAAGTTAGAGACAATACACTGCAGACTGAACCTAAATGGAAATATGGCGCGAGGTACCAAACACCCTATCTGATGGGTCGCGCGAGTCATTTGGCCATCAAGATGGCCTTGAATCAAAAAACCTTCAACACGAGAAAGCTTCATCTCGTCGAGCCGATCGATTTTCATAAATAAATCGTCTCAATCCAAGGTCGTATGCGACCTCGAGAGGCAAATCAAGATCAGGCTATATTTTCAGTCGAGAAATCCGAGTAAAAAGCTTGCCGGTGTGAAAGCTTGCCGGGATGGAAAGCTTGCCAGGGTGGAAACATTGCCGGTGTGAAAGCTTGCCGGGGTGGAAACCTTGCCGGTGTGAAAACTTGCCGGGGTGGAAAGCTTGCCGGGATGAAAAGCTTGCCGGGGTGGAAACCTTGCCGATGTGGAAAGCTTGCCGGGGTGGAAACCTTGCCGAGATGGAAACCTTGCCGGTGTGGAAACCTTGCCAGGGTAGAAACCTTGCCGGGGTGGAAAGCTTGCCGGGAAAGTGGAAGCTGTCAAAGTCAAATCCGACCAGAAGTTGGAGATGGGCTCGAAAGGTTTTCAGATGATCTCGGATGGAAAAGTGTTCTACACGGAAGTTGTGCGTATCGTCGAAACGGTCAACTTTGCTTTTGGAGTCATCATCATCGGAGATAGTATATGGCCTACAAAGTTGTTACAAGACTCGGACAGTTCAGAAAACTGCATAATTGAATCCGACCCACAGTTAAAGATGGGCCCTAAAAGTCATAAAGATGGCCTTAAAAGGAGAAGTGACCCGCGTTGTATTATGAAGATCATCGAGGCGGACAAGTTTGATGTTGAACTCGACTCCATCCGAGTTAGTATGCGATTTCTACAGCCCACGCAAGAAGCAGGACAGAAATATGGGACAGATCCGAGCTAAATCCGAGTTGGACTAGAACTAGGATTTTTTAGGACGTGAATTAATGTAAAATTCTTGTAAGGAAAGCCTAGATGAATCCTTTACTTGTACGGAAAGTCCAGCCGCCTCTTATATATGTTGGGGGTGACGGCCGATTGAACAACACACAATCGAACAAATCAATATACTACTTTTACCTTTACATTTATCTTCTCCCTTGTTCTTCTTCTTCCTCGTTCTTCGTTCGTTCTTCTTCCTTGCAGGGCGGCGAACATCGAGGCCCTAGGGGCGATCAGGTCGACCTAGGGCAGCCCATAGCCGCCGCGCGCCCTGACGGGGTCCCTCCCGGGCGTGTGGGGTTTTCGGGCCCTGAAAAGCGCCCGCCGGATTGTCTTGCGTACCGCGCTTCCGACCGGGTCTCCTTCGACGTGAGCTGCGGTGCATCACCCCCGGCGTCGAGGGTACACGGTGACGTGTTCGTGTGCGAACAACCTCCATTGGTGGATGATACATTGTTTAAACTGCCTGCATCAGTGTGAATGGTTAACACGTACGGAAACTAGAAAAGACACAATGGTGTGAAAAGACATCAATATACTAACCATGCCTCACATGAACCTTCGGGAAAAGCTTAGTATTATGTTTTTTCTGGTCTACCACAAAATTTACTGGTAGTATATGCTCGTTCTCGAAAGAGGCATGTCGTGGTAAAATCTCGACAGATGCCAGGGGGTGGCTTATCATGGTTGGGGCCATGAGATCGTCGTCGGGTCCTGGAACCGGGAGTGGGCACAAGCTCGGATGGACACGAGATCTACCCAGGTTCAGGGCTCTCCTAAGAGATGAAACCCCTACTCCTGTTCTGCGGGGTCTCCGCATGATCACTATGAAGCAACGAGTACAATGGTGCTCCTAGAGCTGTTCGGCCAGAGGAGGAAGAAGGGCGAGGCTAGCTCTCTACTTTCCCTGGCTATGGTGTGTGTAGAACTGAGGTGGAACATGAGAGGAACCCCTTGCATGGGTGTGGCCTGGGGGATCTTATAGGCTAACCCCCCAGGGGTACAATGGTAATATGGCCGGGTGATAGGCCCCGGCTGTCAGCGTCTATGGGGGCCGGATTCTCCGCCGGTTGCTGGGGCCCACTTCTGCTGGGCCGTGCCGGCTGCCGAGGAACCGGCCGACAGGTGGGGCCCGCCGCCTGCGGGCCCCACTGACGGCTCTTCATTGTGGCGCCGTCCGTGCTGACGAAGGCCGTGTCGGGCGCGCCATGGCTACAGCGCCGCGCCGGGCGGGTCGGCGACCGCCTGGCGGCGCCTACTGTAGCCATGCGGTCGTGATTGGGGGAGGCATGGCGCACTGTGGCCATGCCCCAGCTTGTCTCCCGGTCGGGCTCAAACCCCTAGGGAGGGCACGGGCTGCCTGCTAGGAACCGGCCCGTACCCTTGCCGCCTTCTGGAGCGCGCCGTCTTCTAGGAGGCGGCCTTCTAGCTTCAGCCGCTTTCTTGGGGGCCCGCCGTCTTTTAGGAGACGGCCCTCCGGTCCCGGAGGCCGGTCTTACGACCAGTCGGACTGAGGGGCTTGGCCAGCCCCGATGTCTTGAAATGTGGTTAAGTGCTGATGAGGCTACCCGGGGTCTATCTCCCCGCCAGTAGTCCCCGAAGCTGGTGAGGCTCTACAGCTGACCGGCGAAGTGCCTCAGCAGTTTCCCCTTCGAGAGATCTTCCGCCTTCCGCTCCGTCCGGCTGGGAGGAGCCGGACGCCAGTAGCCGGCCGCGGCGGCGGCCGCCTGGCGGATTCGAATCGACGAGGCGGGAGCTGGGGTGGCGCCGCCCGCCACGCGCGCGCCACGCGGCGCCAGTGGTCAAGCCGGCCTGCCAGAGCACGCGCACCCCCTCCTACTCCCTCTTCTTCCTCTCGCCGCCGCCGCTGCTGCTCTTCTGCTGCCGCTTCGCCGCAACCACTGCTCCGCTGCGGCCACCACGCCGCCCCCGCTGCTCTGCGCCACTGCAGCGTCGCCTGTCGTTCTCGTCCCCTAGCTTCTCCTTGCCGTCCTCAAGCCATGGCGAAGAGCGGCTGGCTAGGCTCCAATGTACATGAAGACCACATCGACTTCCTCCGCGCAGCGCGGAGGCTTCCCCACGCCGACAACATGGGCGTGCGTCTCCGCCCCGAGCGGGAGATCTCGCCGCAGCCGGAGCCCGGTGAGTTTGTTGTTTAACGCACGCATTTCCTTCGCGGCTTCGGGCTCCCGGTTAGCAACTTCTTCCAGGCCTTCCTCGACTTCTACCGCCTGCAACCGCATCACCTCACCCCCAACACGGTGGTGCTCATGGCGGCCTTCGTCACGCTCTGCGAAGGGTACCTCAGCGTCCTGCCCACACTTGAGCTCTGGGGTAGATTCTTCTACCTCAAGCTGGGCACGTCGGCGAAGGACGAGCCGGCCCAGTGCGGGGCATGCGTCGCCGTGAGGCGCTCAGGAGGCGGCACCCGCTTCCCGGCCATCCCTCTGCATGAGTCGACCAAGCTCTGGCAGAGGTCCTATTTCTACGTCCGAAATCTCCATCAGGTCAACGACTACATCAACCTGCCGGCTTTCGTGCCCGGGCCGCCTGCTGGGCCACGGGACAACTGGCAACAGCAGCCGCCCAAACGCCTGCCGGCCCTCATCGTCAGCGTCCTCGCCCGGCTTCAAGAGATGACTGACCAGGAGGGGCTCAAGCCGGCCGACCTGTTGGCCGGCTTCGTCATGCGCCGGGTGTCGCCCCTCCAACTTCGGCCGCATCTCATCAGTGAGATGAGCGGCCGCCGGGACCCATGCCGGATGTCCACCAAGGAGATGTCGGAGGTGGAGGTGGTCCGCCATGTGAACTACTTCTCCAACTGCAAGCTCAGCGAGGAGGAGTGGCACATCGGCAAGGAGCCATACAGTCGGGCCAACCCACCCCTAGCGGTAAGTACCAGGTCCGGCTGCTTTACTTATAATGCTCTCCTTGCCTCCGTCCTGACCAGCCGGCCTTGAGGCAGCGCTTCCCGGGCTAAGGCGGGCCGGCCGCGGACCGAACGTGGATGCCGGACCGCGAAAACAGCGACGTGGGCGCCCCCGAGCTGGGGACGGCCGCCATGGAGGAAGGTGGCGACGACGAGGCCACCGGAGGAGGCAGCGCCGGAGCAGGCGGCTCCTCGGGAGGTGGAGGAGTCGGCGACGTCCGGTCTTGGCCGGACGACGACGAGGAGCGGCGCCGACCTGGCGGAGGCACGGGGCCGGGAGCCGACCCTTCTGCGCCGCGGCCGGCTGCTTCAGTCGTCGGACAGAAACGCCGCCTCCTTTTGGGGAGGTTTGGCAGCCACCTGGCGAAGAAGTCCAAGCAGGCGGACGCGACCAGGCGGCAAGAGGCCCTGAAGGTGGCCGCCGCCCGGAAGGGGCCCAAGCCCATGCCGTACATGTCTGGGTACGCGCGCTTGCTGCCCTGATTTCACATTTTTCTTCTCCCCTGGGGGTTTCCTCATCCTTGCTTTCTTGTTGAGCAGGGCGGCCTGTGTCATCACGCGGGCTCCGTCCGCCTCATTGATGGACGCAGCGGGCGGCTCCGAGGAGGCCAGGCGCGTGGATCCGGCCGCCGCTCTTCAAGAGGCGACGGCGAGGAACACGCGGGAAGCGCGCGAGGAGCAGGAGGCCGCGGAAAAGGCGCGTGCCGACGCCCGGGCGAAGGAAGCGGCGCAGGCGGAGGCCCAGGCCGCGGAGAGGGCGGAGGCGGAGGCCGCGGCCAAGGCGCAGGCGGAGGCCGACGCCAGGGCTATGGTGGATCCGGCTGGTGGTGAGGTCCCGAAGACCATTACACTTGAGCAGCCGGAAGTGCAGGTGGCGGAGAACCGAACGCCGCCGGGGGCAGCCAGAGCCGACCGGTCGGTGCCGGGGCTGGCGGTCGCCAACGCCGCCATCCCGGAGGCGGGGGAGGTTCGGCGCGCGCCAGATGCTGGCGGTCGAGGAGGTGGCGGGCCCGGCCAGCCGGAGGCGCTGCAAGCCGGCGCTGGGCAGGCGGCGGGCCGGGTCTTGGCGGCGCGCGTTCCTGCGCGGGCGCCAGAGCCAAGGCGGGTGGAGGCCGCGGCCTCGAGCTCGCGGGGGGCCAGCACCGGGGCTACGAGCGCTGCTCCTTCAGGTTGGGTGGCAGGGGCCGGCCCAGCCGCCCTGAACTTGGCGGTGCGGGACGTGGAGGACCAGTTCCTCGCCCACAACGCGACTCTCCTGAAGGCGAGGGGAGAGCTGCTGGCGCTGCGGTCGTCCATCCGGGTAGGCGCATCTTGATTTTGCTTTTTCGTCTTGTAACCTTCCGTGGGGGCCCGCCAGCGCACCCACTGGGTGTAGCCCCCGAGTTCCGAGCCGGCTGCTGAGCAGGCGGGTTGGAACTCAAAGGTATTCTTTTTGTTTGCTGAAATGCTTGTTTTTGTTGCAGGACTACCACAACATGCGGGCGGCCGCCTACAACACGCAGATTCGGACACTCGCCACCCAGACCACTGAGCTGACTCAGAGCCGAGGTACGTAAGCCGGCTACCAGTGGGGGGCGCGCCAGCGCACCCGCTGGGTGTAGCCCCCGAGATTCGAGCCGACTGCTGAGCAGTCGGGCCGGATCTTCTCAGGCGGCTTGTTCTTGTTTTCGTTGGAGTAGATGGTGATGTCTCTTGCTTGTTTCAACGGCTGCCGCCCAGCTGAGGGAGCGCGTGGCCGAGCGCGAGGGCCAGCTCCGGGTTGCGGGGCAGAAGCGCGACCAGGCGGCCTCAGCGCGCGACCGGTTGGAGAAGGAGCTGGTGGACCAGGCTGAGCGGCACGCGGAGCGGGTCCGGCAGCTGAAGGCGGACGAGGAAAACCTCACGGCCGAGTTCGAGATCCAGCGCTCGGACTGGTCCGAGAGGGAGAAGATCCTTCGGGACGGCTACACCGTGATCGAGTATCTGCTCGACGGTGCGTCCCTTTCTTTTTGCTGCCGACTACTGGCTGCCAGCTGTTGCTGGAAGCCGTCTTCTGACACTTTTGTCTTTTTTGAACAGAGTTCCTCCCGGGCCACTCTGTCGCCGTTTGCATGGTTATCGAGGCCCAGCGCGAGGAGGGCAGGCGGCGGGGCAAGGAGATCGCGCAGGACCGGCCCCGGACCTTGCGCGAACAGCTCATGGCCGTCCGGATGCGCCTCGAGCCAACGCGCCGCCTACTCCGCCGGCTTCAGCGGGCCGGGTCGCAGGTCTTGGAGGGCTTGTGGCCGGGTACTCGGATCCCGAGGACTCCTAGTCGGACGGCCGACTGGCTGGAGGTGGCGGCCGACCGGCTCGAAGCCTGGAAGAGCTCCGCGGCGCGGTCTGGGGCTGCGAAGGCGCTGGAGTTCGTCAAGGCCTAGTACCCCGAGCTGCGCCTGGCGCAGCAACCCCACCAGCCGGAGCTACGCCTGCTGCCGACCAGTCCGTGCGGCCCGAGGGGCCGTCCGCCTAGATGGCCTGTTATCTTTTTTCGAGTTTTTCTGTCTCGTGCTTGAAAACAATGTCAGTTATGCGCAATTCCACCCACTGGGGGTGTATTTTTAAACTTGATGAATGCTGGCCTTGGGCCCTTTTGCAATGTACAAAGTTTAAATTCCCACATTTTGCATGTGTTGCCGGGTTCTAGCTTGAGTTTGCTTTTGCCCTCTTTGGCTTTTTCCTTCGCCGCGTTCCCTTGGCCGCTTCCCTGCCAGCCGGACAGCCGCGCTGCAGTCTGTGGCTAGGTCAGGGACTTGGTCGTTTTAGAACGGGCAAGTTACTTCGGCCGCTTAGAGCGTAGCGTAGTCGAGCGAGAAGCCGGCCTGCCGGCTGCTGAGCAGCCAGACGAGGGAGGCGAGAGGCTGGCTTGGCCGTAGTCGGCATTTCCTTGGTCGTTTTTCGTGTGGACAGCGTTTTCGGCCTTTGACTCTTGCCAGTCGGACAGCCGCGCTGCGAGCTGCGACATGGAGCGAAGAGAGGGCTTTGGCGTCGGCACACTACTAGTCGGCCCAGCTGGTGCGGACTTAGGCCAAGGCGGCGAGCCCCCGGGTCGGCTGGCCGGAACCCGGACGGGGCAAGAATATACAAAAAAACTCAATTCATGGTAAAAGCTTATCTCATGGATAAAAAGGTAGCCCCCGAGTACGTCTCGGGGGACCTGAGGTCTTTACTTTAATACAAAAGTTGGCGTGGTACATACAGTCGCTTTAACTGTGAAACGGACGGAGTAGGTTCGCGTTCCATGGCCGCTCCGTCTCTTCGCCGGCTGTGCTTCGCTTGCGTGCCCTGGGCTTTTGGGCGTCGATGAGGTAGTACGAGTCGTTGCTCAGGGCCTTGCTGACGATGAAGGGGCCTTCCCAAGGCGCTGCGAGCTTGTGCTGGCCGGCTGATCGCTGGATCAGGCGGAGCACAAGGTCGCCTTCGCGGAAGGTACGCGGCTTGACCTTCTTGTTGTGGTAGTGGCGCAGGCTCTGCTGGTAGATGGCGGACCGGCTGCACGCTAGCAGCCGGGCCTCTTCCAGCAGGTCAACGCCGTCTTCTCGCGCCTCCTTTGCTTCCGCCTCCGTGTACATAGTGACGCGAGGCGAGTCGAACTCGATATCCGTGGGGATGATAGCCTCGGCGCCGTACACGAGGAAGAAGGGCGTAAAGCCGGTTGATCGGGCGTGGTCCGAAGACTCCAGAGGACGGCCGGCAGCTTGTCGATCCAGCAGCCGGCCGATCGCTCCAGCGGCTCGATCAGGCGGGGCTTGATGCCGGACAGGATGAGGCTGTTTGCTCGCTCCACCTGGCCGTTTGACTGCGGATGGGCGACGGACGCTAGGTCCAGTCGGATACCCTGGTTTGCGCAGAAACGGGCCAAGGCGCCTTTGGCGAAGTTGGTGCCGTTGTCGGTGATGATGCTGTGGGGGACGCCGTATCGGATGGTGATGTCGGCGATGAACGTGACGGCAGTCGGACCGTTCAGCCTCTTGATTGGCTTGGCCTCTATCCACTTGGTGAATCTGTCCATGGCGACCAGCAAATGAGTCATGCCGTCACGTGCTGTCATGAAAGGACCCACCATGTCCAAACCCCACATGGCAAACGGCCAGGTGATAGGGATGGTCTTGAGGACAGAGGCCGGCTGGTGTTGCTTGGTGCTGAACTTCTGGCACCCTTTGCACTTCTTGACCAACTCCTTGGCGTCGTCCAATGCAGTCGACCAGAAGAAACCATGGCGGAAGGCTTTGGCTACAAGGGACCGGGAGGCGGCATGGTGGCCACATTCGCCTTGGTGGATGTCTCTGAGGATCTCCATGCCCTTCTCCGGCTCCACGCAGCGCTGATAAACGCCGGTCACGCTCCGCCTGGCGAGCTCTCTGTTGACGATGGTGTAGGCGCCTGCCCGGCGCTGGATCTGCCGGGCTAGCACTTTGTCTGCTGGTAGCACGCGGCTTACCAGATAGTCGCGGATGGGCTGCGCCCAAGATGGGGCCGCCACCACTGTGAAGACAGCAACTGGCACGAGGGTGGCCGGGTTGGGAGGCGGCGGGCTGGAGCCGGCCACTCCTGGTGGTGTCGATGAAGTCCCCGGGCCGACTGCTGCAGTCCCCGGGCCGCCTGCTGGAATTCCTGGGGCGGGTGCTGGTGATGCAGCCCCCGGGCCACCTGCTGAAGTCCCCGGGCCGACTGCTGAAGTCCCCGGGCCGGCTGCTGGAGCCCCCGAGCCGGATCCGACTGCTCTGGGGTCAGCCGGCACGAAGATGGAGTCGGACTCTAGCGAACGCTTGATAGACGGCTTGCGCAGACACTCGAGGGAGACGCCGGTTGGTATGGCCTGCCGGGTGGAGCCGATGCGGGCGAGGGCGTCCGCTGCGTCGTTGTCGGCTCTTGGTACGTGTAGGAACTCGCACCCATCGAAGTGCCCGCTCATCTGCTGGATGAGGAAGCGATAGCTTGCCATGTTGGCGTCCTTGGCGTCCCAGTCGCCGGACGACTGTTGGACCACCAAGTCCGAGTCGCCGTAGCAGAGGATGCGGCGGATGCCGATCTCCTTGGCCAGTCGGAGCCCAAAGATGAGTGCCTCATACTCGGCTACGTTGTTGGAGGCGGCGAAATGGATCTGCAGTGTGTACTTTAGCTTGTCGCCCTTGGGAGAGGTGAGGACGATGCCGGCCCCCAAGCCGGTGCGCATCTTTGAGCCGTCAAAGTGCATCCGCCAATGCGTAGAATCCGGCGCTGGCGGCAGGTACTGGGACTCGGCCCAGTCGACTAAGAAGTCGGCCAGCGCTTGGGACTTGATGGCGGTGCGGGGCTGGTAGAGGATGGTATGGGGAGCCAGCTCGATGGCCCATTTGGCCACCCGGCCTGAGGCATCTCTGTTGCCCATGATCTCGGCAAGGGGGGCGGTGCAGACAACCGTGATGGAGTGCTCTTGGAAGTATTGCTTCAGCTTCTTGGCGGCAAAGTACACGCCGTAGCACATCTTCTGGTAGTGGGGGTAGTTTTGCTTGGAGGCGGACAAGACCTCGCTCAGATAATACACTGGCCTCTGGACCGGCTGCACCTTGCCGACCTCTGGGCGCTCGACCACAATCACCGTGCTGATGACTCGGCTGGTGGCAGCGATGTAGAGGAGCATCGGTTCCTTGGCAGCCAGAGCCGCCAGGATGGGCGGCATGGACATCATGCGCTTGAGTTGACAAAAAGCTTCGTCCGCCTGGTCGTTCCACTCGAAGCAAGTGGTTTTCTTCATTAGCTGGTACAGGGGGAGCGCCTTCTCGCCCAGCCGACTGATGAAGCGGCTGAGGGATGCCAGGCACCCGATGAACTTTTGGACGTCACGCAGCTTGGTGGGTCTCTCCATCCGCTCGATGGCCTTGATCTTCACGGGGTTGCACTCGATGCCGCGTTCAGAGACAAGGAAGCGGAGGAGCTGGCCGGCTGGTACTCCGAAGACGCACTTCTCCGGGTTGAGCTTGATTTGAAAACGGCGCAGATTTTCGAAGGTCTCCTTGAGATCCTCTAGGAGGGTGTCGCGCTTCTCCGTCTTCACCACAATGTCGTCTACATAGACGTGGGCGTTTCTGCCGAGCTGCTTGAGGAGGCACTTCTGCATGCAACGCTGAAGTGTGATGAAGGCGGTCTTCAGCCGATCGGCCGGGTTCAGCTTGATCTGGTGATAGCCGGAGTAGGCGTCCAGGAAAGACAACAGCTCGCACCCGGCCGTGGAGTCGATCACTTGATCTATCCGGGGCAAGACAAAAGGATCCTTGGGGCAGGCCTTGTTGAGGCTCATGTAGTCGATACACATGCGCCACTTGTTATTCTTCTTCAAGACGAGGACTGGGTTGGCAAGCCAGTCCAGGTAGAACACTTCCATGATGAAGCCGGCTGCCAGAAGCCGGGCAATTTCTTCACCAACGATCCTTCTCTTCTCTTCTGATAGGCGGCGGAGGGGTTGCTTGACCGGCTTAGCACCCGGTCTCACATGTAGTTTGTGCTCGGCGAAATCCGTCGGGACACCCGGCATGTCTTTGGGGGACCATGCGAAGATGTCTCGATTCTCACGGAGGAAATCGACGAGCTCGCCTTCCTATTTGCTGTCGAGGTTGGTCCCTACGACAGCAAACCTCTCCGGGTGCGCCGGGTCCAAGGCGATCTTCTTGGTTTCCTTGTCCGGCTGGAAGGAGGCCCCTACTTCCGTCTCCTTGGGATCAGTCGGCATGGCCGGCTTCTCGCTGGCCATGGCTACCATCCGGTCAAGGAGACGCTTCTCTTGAGCGATGACGAGGGACTCGGCCAGCTGGCTGCTGGCGGCGGCGCAGTCTAGCGACTTCTGGTAGTCGCCGGCGACAGTGATGATGCCCTTGGTGCCCGGCATCTTGGCCTTCAGGTAGGCGTAATGCGGGACCATCATGAATTTGGCCAGCGCCGGGCGGCCCAAGAGCGTGTGGTAGGGGCTGTCCAGGTCGACCACCTCGAACCAGATTGGCTCGCGGCGGAAGTGGTTCTTGTCACCGAACAGGACATCGATCTTGATCTTGCCGATTGGAGAGCAGGAAAGGCCGGGAACTATGCCATGGAAGACAGTCCGGCTGGGCTGAAGCTGCTTGACCTTGATGTCCAACCGCTCCATGGTCTCGCAGTACAGGATGTTGATGCTGCTGCCGCCATCTATCAGAACTTGGCTGAAGCGGCAAGTCCGCCTCTCCGTTGAGAAGGTTGAGTCCAGCACCAAGGCGTATGCACCCGGCGAGGGCATCATGGCCGGGTGGTCGGTTTGGCTCCAGGTGATGGGCCTCTCGGACCAGTACATGAAGGTGGGAACCTCTGAGCTGACGGCATTCACCTCGCGGCGCCGCTGCTGTCGGCTGTGCTTGTCGTCGGCTTCGCTCGTGAAGACGACGTAGGTGGCGTTTCTTCGGAGAACTCATCTTGAAGCATGCCGGCAGCTCGGGCCGGTTGCTGAACAGCCGGAGCTATCTGGCTGGCCGGCCGGTGGAGGAGGCGGCAGGGCCTCGCCCTTGGCGATCCGGGCGAACCAGTTGCACTTCCGGGTGGTGTGGTTGGACGGCTTCGCGCCGCTATGGAACTTGCACGGGGCATCGAGGGCTTGCTCAAAGGAGAAGGCAGGCTGCCAGGCACCCTTGCCGCCCCGCGGACGCTTGGGGCCGGGCTGCCCGGCCGGCTGCTGATCCTCGACAGTGGCCATCTGCCGGCTGTTGGAAGCTGGCTGCGGGGCCTTGCGCTTGTTGTCGTTCGGTGGTTGGCGTCGGTTGGCGTCACCAGCCGGAGTTTGGGAACCCGGCTGGACCACCCTGCCGGCTGCGTCAACCCGGATCTCCGACCCCATGGAGGAGTCGGCGGTGGCGTACTTGTCGGCCACGACCAGAAGCTCGTCCAAGGTAGCCGGCTCGTCGCACAAGAGCTTGTGCTTGAGCAGAGTGCCCTCTCGGCACCCGGTGGTGAAGTACTCGATGGCCTGCACCTCGTGGACCCCCTCGCAGGAGTTGCGCAGCTCGCCCCAACGCGTCAGATAGTCGCGAGTGGACTCGGCCGGCCCCTGAACGCACATGGAGAGCTGGCGTGGCTTGGGGGGCCGCTTGTACGTACTGGTGAAGTTGCGGACGAAGGCATCACTGAAATCTACCCAACTGTTGATGCTGTTGGGCTTGAGGCTGTTCAGCCACGTCCGGGCCGTGCCCTGAAGCATGAGCGGGACGTACTTGACGGCCACGCGCTTGTTGCCGTTGGCGATGCCGACTGCTGTGGAGTAGTCGATCAGCCAGTCTTCCGGCTTCACGACGCCGTTGTACTTGGGCGTGTCTCTGGGGAGCATGAACCCTCTGGGAAAGGGTCATCGCGGATACGGGGGCCGAAGCAGGCCGGCCCGATTGTGCGCTCCTCTTCCAACAATTGGGACCGAGCCAGCCGCTCGATCCGGTGGCGTGCGTCGTTTTCGCCGACTGCTTCGCGGGGGCCAAGCCGGCCGCTGAGCGTAGGATGATCGAGCGGCGGCGCGGGATTGGCCGCCCTCTCTCTCCGAGGAGGTAAGCGCTCTTCCGGCCGGCGCCGAGGCTTCGGGTTCTGGAGCTCTTGGTGTCTGTCCGCTATCGTGCGAGGCGTACACCGGCTGTTGCTAGCAACCGGCTCTGGGTCTCGCGACTGCCCGCAGCCTCCGCCGCTAGGGGGCCGAGAGGTCGCGCCGTTCTCACGACGGGGCACGTGGGTGTCGACCCGCCGGCCCGATCCCACCACGCGGTTGCCCGTGTCCTGCTGCGCGTTCACAGCGTCGATGAGTTGCTGGAGGCGCTCCAGTTGCTCGCGTAGCTCGTCGCCCCGCAAGTGCGTGAGCTCGCCTGCGGCCGCCTGGGCGGCACGCATGTTCTGCACTGGGGTCTCGTAGACCGGGCGTTCGACCCCCAGCATGCTGGCAATCGCAGCGCCGCGTTGCCGGATGGTGCCGGCCCAGCTAGGCTCGGCCGCAGCCGGCGTCCCACCGACCACGCGATCGATCTCGCGCTGAGTGGCTTCAGCGCGGCGCTTCAACACCGCCATCTTGGAGGCGCTGTTGAAAAGCTTGACGCGGAACTCCTCCAGCTCCTCCTGGCTGGCGCCAGGGGGAGGAGGCGTCGCCAGGGCATGTATGGTCGCGTCCAGCGGATCCTGGCCGGATCCGCCAGCGCCCAGGCCGTCGCCGATGACCATCACCTCCACGAGGGTGCTGGCATCGAGCGCGCCGACAGGAGCGTCGCTGGCGGCAGGAGGGAGGGGATCGTCGACGATCTCCACGTAGCTGGGGAAATCGTCGGCGGAGGCCGTGTCGACGAGAGCGAGCTTGCCGAAGAGCTCGGTGAGGGAGTCGGTTGCTCGTGCGTCGGCGGCGGGCTCGTCGAAGAGGCTGAGCTCGCTGAAGAGGCCGGCGAGGCGACCCGCGGGGAAGGCGGTTCCTGCGTCAGGCGATGCGCCAAGGCCGCCACGGGTGGGCGCATCGGGCCGGCTGATCTCGCCAGCCGCGGCACACTCGCCGAAGAGGAACAAGGTTCCCATCCAGAACGTGTCTCCGGTCGACGTCGCTGCTGGCCCCACGGTGGGCGCCAACTGTCGTGGTAAAATCTCGACAGATGCCAGGAGGTGGCTTATCATGGTTGGGGCCATGAGATCGTCGTCGGGTCCTGGAAGCGGGAGTGGGCACAAGCTCGGATGGACACGAGATCTACCCAGGTTCAGGGCTCTCCTAAGAGATGAAACCCCTACTCCTGCTCTGCGGGGTCTCCGCATGATCACTATGAAGCAAAGAGTACAATGGTAGCAGACGGCAAAGAAGTGGCCCGTGTGACCTAGCCAGCGCAGTACCCCGTGGGGCCCACTTTGGTCTTTGCCGTCTGCTGGCAGACGGCAAAGAACTCTTTGCCGTCTGCCAGCAGACGGCAAAGAAGTGGCAGATGGCAAAGACCCTCTTTGCCATCAGCTGGTTCTTTGCCGTCTGCTTTGACAAGATAGACGGCAAACAGCCTCTTTGCCATCAGCTGGCAGACGGCAAAGAGCTGGCAGATGGCAAAGACCCTGATTCCAGTAGTGAGCTGTTCGGCCAGAGGAGGAAGAAGTGCGAGGCTAGCTCTCTCCTTTCCCTGGCTGTGGTGTGTGTAGATTGTAGAACTGAGGTGAAACATGAGAGGAACCCCTTGCATGGGTGTGGCCTGGGGGATCTTATAGGCTAACCCCCCAGGGGTACAATGGTAATATGGCCGGGTGATAGGCCCCGGCTGTCAGCGTCTATGGGGGCCGGGTTCTCCGCCGGTTGCTGGGGCCCGCTTCTGCTGGGCCGTGCCGGCTGCCGAGGAACCGGCCGACAGGTGGGGCCCGCCGCCTGTGGGCCCCACTGACGACTCTTCACTGTGGCGCCGTCCGTGCTGACGAAGGCCGTGTCGGGCGCGCCATGGCTACAGCGCCGCGCCGGGCGGGTCGGCGGCCGCCTGGCGGCGCCTACTGTAGCCATGCGGCCGTGATTGGGGGAGGCATGGCGCAATGTGGCCATGCCCCAGCTTGTCTCCCGGTCGGGCTCAAACCCCTAGGGAGGGGACGGGCTGCCTGCTAGGAACCGGCCCGTACCCTCGCCGCCTTCTGGAGCACGCCGTCTTCTAGGAGGCGGCCTTCTAGCTTCAGCCGCTTTCTTGGGGGCCCGCCGTCTTTTAGGAGACGGCCCTCCGGTCCCGGAGGCCGGTCTTACGACCAGTCGGACTGAGGGGCTTGACCAGCCCCGATGTCTTGAAATGTGGTGAAGTGCTGATGAGGCTACCCGGGGTCTATCTCCCCGACAAGGCATGTGCCTTGCAACAAATAAGAAACACATCAAAATGGCAAAGGTCAAGAACAAACTAAACATGATATTGACAGGTCATCATGCTGTTGGTTTACCTTCCGGATTCTGTCCGTTTTATGAAAAAGGACTTCACAGAACTGATCTTCACTTACCCCATCTCTATACAGAAGATAAGAATGATTAGTCACCCAATTTCTTAACTGGGCAAGATGAAAATAGTACTACGAATTTGTGCACATACCTGAAGACAATCCTCTGAGGCCTCCTGCCAGTCTTCCTGCGGAAGGTAATCAGCAATTCACTGCAGACAAAATCATGTCAGGTGCCATCGACAATAATCGTATATCTAATCACATGACTTACTTCATTTTGCCACCATTAGCGGTAACCCTCTGTGAATCTTTGCTTGAATTAAAGAGGTCTTCCAGTACCTCCTGCATGTATGGTTGGGCAGAGGCAAGACCTCCATACTTGGAGGTTTCTGGCTTATCCATTGATGCCACCACCTGCATTAATCCAATAAAAGTAACAAGTGAGAAAATTTGAATTGCAGCTACTTTTGGCCAAGATTATGCTCTAATTACATTGTACTCGGCAGTTATGTGCATGACGATAATTCTATTTGAAAGGTCAAGTTGCAAAGATCAGATAATAAATTGAGAAATCTTCAGCTACCGGAAAACTAACAGAAGCAGTAACTATGACTGTTGGAACTTCAGACACAAATGGTGCACCATTCTCCAGATTATCTATGGTCCCCCCATTTATGATTTTCTGTGCGATCATCTTGAACTCCCATTCAGCCCTGCAAATCCAAAGAGAGTAAGTAGCTACAACGGATAAGCAAGTTGCTCACATTAAAGGAAGTGACCCTAACTAAATAATTAAATCTGACCTTTCATTATCTTTCATTTCCGGATCAATCAGTGTACCAGAAAATTCCTCTGATTCAGAAGGAAGTGAATCTGCAGTGCAAAGACTCTCTCTTCCATCATAGGCGGGCAATTCTCTGCAGTTGTCTATGGTTCCTCCATTAATCATTTTCTGCAGGGAAAAGACTCAAATGAGACCTATCATTTGCACCACCATCAACACCACGTGTACTACGTATGAAATAATGAGCCAAGTCACGAACAAGCTCAACAGTTTTTCAATTTAAGTGACTAGTTTGAAAACTCAAAGTGCAAACAGCAAAAAAATTTGAGTTACTACATAAAAAATAATGACCTGACATTCTTCAATACATTGAGCACAAACAAAGAAGAAACTCAACAAGTTTGCCATGTATTTAGTTCCAAGGAAAAAATGGGTGTGAAAACAATGAAAAAGTAAATACCTTGTTAATCATGTTCCACTGTCCAATACTTAGCGCACAAGTTTTCTCCTTTCCATAATCATGACATCTCAACTGAAACATACAGAAGGATGTGATTATTGCAAATCCTCCCCCCATGGTAACAGGTTGCAGTGTGCATAGCATGTTCTCTAAAACTATCAGAATAGTACCTTGACAAGGTTCCTGTCTGTCAGAGGTCGCGAGGCATCACTTAAGTTGAGGAACTCTATGGCTTGAAGAAGGATGTTGCAGATATATCTGAATAAGAAATGCAGAACATCAAATAAATAAGGGTAGAGACACTGCAATCGGATAACAGTAACAGTGACAGACAGGGGAGGGGAGTACCAATATTGAGTGAAAACCCCATCTGTGTTTGACGTAAGCTCTGGTAGTAACCTCTCCAGCACTCTAATCCTTCACCAATGTCTCCTCTCTGATCAAAAGTGGTGGAGAACAAGGATCTGGACACTGTGACATAGCTGCAATGAAAATTTATTGCCAGCAGTAGTGTTAGGGCTCCAGAAAACTAGCTAGTATGATCAAGAAAAAATGATAGCAAGAAAGTGGAATGTGGATGTCATACTTCCAGGATGGTGACTCCCTGAGGACAACATCAAGCACTTGAATGGTTTCTTGAGGCATATCCCTCTGTCTTCCTTTCATAAACTGCTGAAGGTGGTACAGGTCTGTCCTCCCAGCAACTTTAATGGTGATCTTGTACTCCCTTTCAGCCCTGCAAATGAAGAGGGAGCAAGTTAGTAGGTACAATGAATAAGCAAGTTCATCACATTGAGGGAAGCGATCCTAAGTGCAGAATCCAATATGACCTTTCTTTGTCTTTCTTTTCCGGATCAACCAGTGTAACAGCAAGCTCCTCTGACTCAAAAGGAAGTGAGCCTGCAGTGTAAAGACTCTTTCTTCCATCATAGGCGGGCAATTTGCCCCCAAGCGTTCCGTGCAACTTGATTAGCTCACTGAGTACCTCCCTGTTCACAGCTCTTGATTTTGACTCTTGGTTAATGGAAACCTACAGCGCAAGCAACACATTTAAACATCATTATGTATGCAAAAACAAGGGATGCTCTGTTCTACATTCAGTACATAGAACAGATACAATCAGACCTCTGATTTGTCCAGTCATTTAAAATAAATGAAATCGTATATTTTAATTCTCTGAACTTGTGCTATATTTCACATTCAAAATAGTCCAAGCGTGCAAGTTTAAGTAACACACCATAATAGAAAGCAGTCAATGTGTAAGGGGAGACTACCGGACCGTAGAATTCAGTAAATCAGTACACACAATTAGACAGTAAACGAAATCAACAGATATTAACTTCGCAGGAATGGAAATCTAGCAACACATATATACCATTGTGTGGCCTCCATTTCGAATTAGACTCACAAAAGAAATTCCACTTGATGGTGTGATGTTCGATCATGTTTAGAAACTAGTGGCGAAGGACGCTGGATCCCCAAACGGGACACCCAATACCGGGGGGGTGGGGAGGGAGGGGGGAGGTGGGGGGATGGGGGGAAGTCTAAGGGCCGCGGCTGAGCAGGCCGGCGGGCAACGCCGGAGGCGGAGAAGGGGTGGCGGCGTTGGGTGAGGAGGGGTTGAGTGGGAGGCTGTGACGGCATGGAGGGGAGGGTGGGAGGCTGTGGCACGAATCTCATTGCAATACAGAACAAAATAATAAACCGACCTATGTACTGTGTGTACTAAATAAATTGCTACTCTACTAAAATAGTTCGCCGTCAATTCACAAATAGTAGTACACGTCAAATCCACGCGCAAAACAGATTGAACACTACGGATGGAGATTAACGTGGTAAGCAGAGAAGCAGTTGTACACATAATTTCAGTTGTACGTGTCTATACCACGATTGCGATCAGACAAAAAGAGCGAGCAAATCGTCCTCCTAAGACTCGAACGCCATGCGAACCAACCTGTGGTTGAATGGTTAGAGGGATTGTGGTATCCTCAGCCAACCAGGGTTCAAATCCTGATGCTCGCATTTATTCCTGGATTTATTTCAGGATTTTCGGCGATGCGCATTCAGTGGGAGGAGACGTTCCCGTCGACGATGAGGTGCCTACGGTGACTTCGTAAATTTCAAGATGATATGCCGGCTCAGTCTTTCGAAGATGCTCATAGAGGTAGGGTGTGCATGTATGCGTTCATAGGGGTGAGTGTATGCGCGTGTATATGAGCGCTTGTATTTATACTGATGTTAAAAAAAAAAGACTCGAACGCCATGGAAAATCTCCAAAGGAAAGAAAGTTGGCGACGACGTACTACACGCTAACACAGAGAACCAGATTTACACGGAGCACGCGGCCTCAGCGTTGCATGCTGTGAACCAAAAACTGCAAGACCTGCCATGGGACCGCATGCAGGCAGAGAAAGCCGAAGGAATCGCAAGACTGCTTCGCCAAAAATGCATGGCAGCCAACGTACAAATAAGACGGATGAACCCTGGTCAAGCATCTGCCATCCGTATTGGTCCGTTGCTTTGCCACTTTGTCACCAAAGGAGGACAGTGAACAGACGAAAAACACCATGGAGAAACCAGACGAAAAACATCCAAATCGACAGAAAAGGAGATAGAATGACTACTACCACTGCTAGTTTCCAAGATAAAAGCCTAAGCGAACAGGGTCTATGCGTATGTGTAGGGTGTGCGCTCGACCAAACACCCATGGATAGATCTATCGATGAGCGCGGATAACAGGAACACGTACGAAAACATGCAGGAAACGTCAGATCTGAACTACGAAACACAAACAGAAGCAGATCAAACATGGGAGATCACAAGCAGAGTTGAAGTACATAAAGTCATAAACAGAGGGTACATAGGGTGCAGGACGCGGTAGCGCGAGATAGCTCACATCATAGTGGAAGAGGTTGTTGTCGGCGACGCTGACGAGGAACTCCTTGCCGACGGTGCCGGCGCTGGGGCGGGCGGGGTGTGCGAGCCCCATCTTGAACACCGGCGCGTCGACCTCGGGCGCCTTCTCCGCCACAGGCTGGCCCACCTGCGTCGCCGCGGCCGGCGCCAGTGCGGTCTCGGTGACGAAGAGCTTCAGCTCGAGGTCCTTGGCGACGGCCGCGGTCGACGGCGTGGGGGTCGGCGGAGCGGGGGCGGGGGGCGGCTGGAACGGCTGGGCCGCAGCCGGCGAGGGCGTCGGAGGAGGCGCGCAGATGGTAACCGGCGTCGAAGAAGACGCGCGGACGGTCGACGGCGAGGGAGCGTAGTGGGGTGGCAGAGCGGGTGCGGGGGCCGGGGCCGAGACGCGGGCCGGCTGGAACGGGGCCGCGGCCGGCGTGGGCGTCGGAGGAGGCGCGCGGACGGTGTCCGGCGTAGGGCAAGGCGCGCCCATGGTGACCAGAGTCGAAGATGACGCGCGGCCGGCGGACGGCGAGAGAGCGTAGGGGGGAGGCGCGGGTTGCGGAAGACGACGGCCTGGTGAGGTCCCGTGGCGTTGGGGTTGTCGTAGATGGTGATCGCGGGCGTGGCTGGACGCGAGGCCGACGACGACGGGCCCGGAGGCGGCCAACCCGTCCGCGCGCGTCCATTCCCGCGCCCTCCCGCCGGATCACCCCGCTCTCGGCCGTACCGCTGGTCCTGGTCGCCGCCGCCACGGCCTCCGCCTCCGCGGTAGGCCATGGCGGTGAAGGTGGTGGCGCGAGGACTAAGCTAAGCTACCCTTGCGTTGGATTGGAGGAGAAGAGAGGCGAGAGGAGGGATAGCAATGGTGGTGCGGGTGAGAGGGGCGAGGCGGGCGAGGCTTGCGGCTTTTTGTATGCTGAGCGGAGCCAAACCCTACCGTGCTCTACCGCGCGCATGGAGGGAGGGGAGGGAAGGAAAGGAAATAGGTAGGGCTTATCGGGTTCGAATTTCGAAATTCCGTCCGGACCTGCGCGTAAAAGGCCGTCGCTCAGAGGAGAAGCATCTGGAGTCGCTCTGGTGCCGGGGATGACAGCGTGCGTGGATGGGAATGCGCGGCGGTGCGAGGGCTTTTCTGTAAAGGTGCGGTCCTGGTTGCGCTTCTAACCACGGTTGGGATAGGCTGTAAACGGCGCTGTGGACGGGAATTTCAAATTTCCATTCAATTTGTGGCGATTCCAATCGACGAAGGAAGGCTGTGCTACCAACGGGTGAGCAATCTTGATTTTTGGCACACTTTGTTGATCTTGATTTTAGTTGTACACTTTGTTCATCTTTAATTGTGCAGTCCACTGGCCCTAGCGTGTTTGGATGCCTTTTGATCATGTGTATAGGAAATGCCCATTTCTTCCTTCGCGTAGTTCCATTTGAAAAGATGTTTTCTTTTTTGAATTTCTTTTTGGGGGAGCTTGATTTGTAAAGACTAGTGGAGGAGAGCAAGGGTACGTTGCATATGGAGTATATTCATTCGCAAAAACAAGACAAAAATGAGCATATGGAGTAGACCAACTCGATCTCATACATGACCGATTCTAAACCATATCAAAAAGAAAAGATGGCAAATGGTTTTTTTTTAGTTGGACGGGAAATAGGACGATTTTAATGCGGTGGCAAATAAGCCCCGGCCTGTCCCAAAAGCAGACGAGCCTACGTAGCCTTGGGGAGCGCGCAGGGCGGGAGAGGCGCGTCGCCTGCGCGCGCAGCTCTACCTCTCTCTCGTTTTCGGTCTCTGCAATGCAATGCGTCGTACGTGTGGCCTCGGCACCGAATGGAGCCAAAAGGAAACCCAGGCCATGGCCAGGCCTCTCTGCGTGGGTGGGTGGGATCCCGTCTCCCGCAGAGCGCAGTGCAGATTATCAATGCTGGGGTGCATGCATGATCGGGCTCGGACGCGCCCAGTATACCGCTCCGATCGATTCGCAAAAAGTAAGCAGCAAACTCGGTTTAATTTCTCTCCAAGCTAGACAGAGCAACGGAGGCGAGGACCGACGCATCGCGCTTGCCATTCCGGTGCAACGAGCGGGCGTGGGCGTGCCTGTGCGGAAGAGAAGAGAGTGGCTCACCTGACCATGTGCGTCCAAGGACCGGCTGCGGCCCTGCCTGTGCGGTCAAAAGCAAAAGCTTGGGCGGGGTGACGCGGCGCTGCCAGAGGGATGGAGGAGCTGCGTGGGATGTACGCGCGGTAATCCCTTACAATCAGAGTAGATCAGAGTTTTTTTTTTTTTTTTTTTTGCGGGGAGAGTAGATCAGAGTTTTAGGAGTGACAATCGAAGATTTCTTTTTTTGTCAGTGGAGTTTGAGTAATGAAATTCACTAGTGCAAGTTACCTTCTCGTGAACACAGTTTCGAACCGTTGTGTTGCGATGGTGAGCGATATAGGATGCTAATCTGCAGATAGTTTTACGAAACCAAACATCTGCGAGCAGCTGATTATCACGCACGCGACGAGAGAAGAAACCGTAGTTTGTGGTCAGCTAACCTATCGCAATTCGCAAACCGTTTGTGGTCATTCTAAGGCCTCGTTTGGTGCCAAGCCATCGTCGAGCTCGCGCCACCCTGGCCACCCATACGCGTGGGCGTCGGGGCTCAGGCCGCCGCCGCCGAGAGGGTCAGTCAGCACATCCGCCTCGGCCAAGAAGGGAGTCGCCGCCTCCACGCAGCTGCTTTTCTTCAACGCAGCCTGCATGCTTCTCGTGGACGGCCGCTGGAGAGCCTCCTCGCTGCGTTTGGGCCGGGTGCTCTGAGGCCTCCGCTGTACTAGTCGTCCGTGATCCAGATGCGCGCCGCTGTGCCCAACTCCGGCTGCAAGCTCAGGCTGGACGGCGTGCGCCAGGCCACTTTCCATGACAGCCACACGCGGAGGCCCATGCATGGTATGCGGGGTGTGTGCATGCATGCTCCTGGTGTGTGCGCGCTAGCGCATGAGTGTGTACTCATGTTTTGTGTGTGAGTGGCCGTGCACGCCGGCATGCGTGCGTGCATGCGCTGGTGCATGTGGATGCCGGCGTTGCGTGCGCCACCTCGGCACAGAGGGGGTCGACGAGGACGACCATATAGAAGATTTAATGGAACAATAAAGATTACACGTACTACCTCCGTAAACTAATATAAGAATGTTTAGAACACTACTTTAGTAATCTATATAAACGCTACACCATCAACCAAATAACACATCAGACTGGGGATTGGGGATTTGGGATGACGGGTCCATGACACACGCTACACCAGATGCTTCAGATGGAAACAATGTGTGCGATGAACATTCTGTGACAACTATACTATCACGTACCGTTTGCGATGCGGCACACGTCACACGGGTTTATTAACAGCAAAAGATGACTTTCCTGACCTCTCTCTCCTCTCCCTTCCCTCATGTCGACCATGGCTGCCGATCCCCACCGCCGTCGGCGAGTACTGACATCGACGCGTTCGAGACGATGGTCGTGGGGTGCATTCGTGTACCGCTACATGTGGCCTGTGTACCACAGAGGACGACCGACCCTGGGGTACTCGGCCAAGCTCCTAGGACACGAGCCATGGCAAGACCGGCGGCAACATGTGCCCGGTCCAGGAGGGCCCACTTGCTACAGGGCAAGCGGCTAGGGCTGCAGAGGGGATAAACACTGCCTCTGCACCCTCCTCTTCCATTCCAGATCTCGATCTGCTTCTTCACCACTTCTGGGCGGCACATAGGGTTTCGACTCCTAGGGCTGCTCCTTCGTTCGGCTGGTGGGAGGGGAAAGTGGGGACGATGATAACCCACAAGTATAGGAGATCACGACAGTCTTCGAGGGGCCAAATTTGTTGATTCGACACAAAGGGAGTCAAAGAATATTTATGAGCCTTATCAGTTGAGCTGTCAATTCAACCACACCTGGGATATAATATCTCGGAAGTAAAGTGTTTAGTACACAGTAGTTTGATAGTTTTGATAGTAGCAGTAACAGTAGCAATAGTAACAGGAACAATAACAGAAGTAGTTTGTGATGATTGTAACAATAGCAGTAGTAGTAACTTAGCAAAGATCAATATGAGAATAGCGTAGGCATTGGATCGGCGATGGATATTGATACGTCTCCAACGTATCTATAATTTTTGATTGTTCCATGCTATTATATTATCAATCTTTGATGCTTTATATGCATTTATATGCTATTTTATATCTTTTGGGGGGCTAACCTATTAACCCAGTGCCCAGTGTCACTTCCTGTTTTTTGCTTGTTTTTGGCTTTTTAGAAAATCGGTACCAAACGAAGTCCAAACACGATGGAACTTTACGGTAATTTTTTCTGGACCAAAAGGGGCCCTAGAAGGTTCGGGAGGAGGCCAGAAGACCTACGGGAGAGCTACAAGCTCAAAGTGGGCGCCCCCTGAGCTCGTGGGTCCCATGCAGCTCCGTTTGACCTAATTCCAAGCCTATAAATTCACATATATTCCCAAATCAACAGAGAGCCACTCAAAACACTTTTTCCGTCGCCGCAAGCTTCTGTTCTTCCGCGATCCCATCTGGAGGACTTTTCCTGTACACTTTCAGAGGGGGAATCGATCAGGGAGGGCTTCTACATCATCCTTGCTGCCTTCCGACGATGCGTGAGTAGTTCACCACAAACCTACGGGCCCATAGCTAGTAGCTAGATGTCTTCTTCTCTCTTTTTGATCTTCAATACCATGCTCTTCTTGATCTTCTTGGAGTTCTATCAGATGTAATCTTCTTTTGCTGTGTGTTTGTTGAGATTCGATAAATTGTGGGTTTATGATCAAGTTGTTCATTGAAAGTAATTGAGTCTTTTCTGAACTTTATTATGCATGTGTGACGCCCCGGCCCAATCGTGCACTAATCATACACGCAAATGCACACGATCAAGCCTAAGGACTCACGGGAAGATATCACAACACAACTCTAAAACATAAATAAAGTCATACAAGCTTTATATTACAAGTCAGGGGCCTCGAGGGCTCGAATACATAAGCTTGCGTACAAGCGTCAGCGGAAGCATCAGATATCTGAGTACAGATATGAAACAGAAACAGAAAGGCCTTTAGAAAGGCGGGGCAAAATAAAACACTATGATCGAAAGGCGTAGGCCTCCTGCCTGGGACCCTCCGATCCTACTCCTGGTCGTCAGTCAACTCGTAGTAGTATCCATCCTCTGGGTAGTAGTAGTAGTAGTCGATCGACGGGGCATCTGTCTCAGGGGCTCCGTCATCTTGGTCACGTCAAACTGATATGGGGAGAAAAGGAAAACAAAGCAACCGTGAGTACTCAGAAGTACTCAGCAAGCAAGGATCTACACTACATATGCAACATTTTCAAAGAGAGGCTGTATATGTGGACTGGGCTGCAGAAATGCCAGAATAGAGAGGAAAGCCTAGTCCTATCGAAGACTAGCATCTTCAGCGGTCTTGCAGCAATAGAAGAGAGTAGAACAATACAATATAATGTAGCAGTATCATTAAGTCTCATCCTCACCCAGAGATCCTTTCTCGACTCCCTGCGAGAAAGCAATCCCAGAGCCATATATCCAAGTATCCAGTTCTAAATTTGTATCAATCAGGATACAACTCCGAGTGTCCTTTACCGTAGGACCGGCTATCGATAGAAGTGTTCTTCCCTGCAGGGGTGCACCAACTTACCCAACACGCTCTATTAACTCCGGCCGGGCACACTTTCCTGGGTCATGCCCGGCCTCGGCCAAACGACACATCGCAACCCTACCTAGAGCTCAGCAGAGAGGTCCCCGTCGGTCTACATCCTAAGCGCTCAGAGGTCTTGGGCCATCGCCCTGTGCACTCCGAGTCGTTACGTGCAGGGGGAAGCCAGGCACCAGGGGGGCGCCGGTCCGTCCCGGCCGCAAGGCTGAACTAGACGTCTGACAGAGCTTTCAGCTGATGCATACGATGCAGAACGCACATACTATGCCCACGTGATGGTTAGTGCTATCAGGCCAGAGACCTGCTCGGATCAAATATCCAGATCGTTAATGGACTAGGGCTTGCGGTAACGAGCAGAGACTCACGAAAGATGTGACCCCGTCGCCCCGTCTCGAGGACTTGCGGCAAGGGCCATGAATGCCCGGCCACGCCTCGTATTGACCACTCGGGCACCACATAGGCACCCGTCTTCACAACACTCGCCTCTCAGGCGCACGCGGGTACCCCTCAGGGTCGACCCGCCTTCCCAAGTAACAGTGTAAAGTCCAAGTATCCGTGTGTCCATAACATCAGGGGAATCCGAGGTATCACCCTCGTTGGATTCCTACTCGATGTCTCTGTCAAGGTGAACTCGGAGGAATCACCCTCACTGGGTCCACACTTGAGGTGTTGTACGACAGCGTCGTTATCGGAAGCGGTGAACGAGGAATCACCCTCGATGACCACGACCGAATAGCTACTCTACAGAGTTAACATCCGAAGTGCTACAAGAGGTTTCACCCTCGGCACTCGATAGTAACGCTGCAGTGTCGTTACAACTAAGGGGGATGATGTGTGGTGTCGGGGCCTGGTCTTCAATCCCGTTGATCGGGTCTTCTGACGATCCAGCGCGGCAGTCGGGATAAGTGGGGTCACTGATAGGTCTCTACCCAGCCTATACTAAATAGTTTAGGGTATGCAGGTAATTATCAATAGCAGGTTACAATAAACAGGCTATGCATCAGAATAGGTAAAGCAGCAGCAGCAGCAATTCTAATGCAAGCATGAGAAATAGAATGGGCGATATCGGGATGATCAGGGGGGGGCTTGCCTGGTTGCTCGGCGGCAAGGGCAAGGTTGTCAATGCTGTCTTCGGGCTCCGGAGCGGCGTCGGTCTCGGGGACGACGTCGAGGTCGGGGGCTATCGAGAGAGAAGAGGGGGAGGAAACAGTATAAATATAGAGCAAACATAAGCAACGCAAAGTACGGCATGACAATATGCAGTGCCGCGTGTGTCCTAACGTATGGTTGCACGTCACCGAGGAAGGAGGAATCCATCCGGGAATGTTTTCCCGGTTCCGGACATTTGTCAGACAGATGACCGGAGAGAAATGGTTGCATGTTCGGACAGTTAGGGACGTGTGACGGACGAACGGACCGCGTATTCGAATTCGTCTCATCGTTCTGAGCGACTTTCATGTACAAAGTTTTTCGATCGGAGTTACGGATTAAAATATATGATTTTCTAAAGTTTTTATTAAATTCTGGAATTTATTTAATTTATTAAATCAATATTATCCGAAACAGTGTTTACTGACGTCAGCATGACGTCAGGACCAGTGGGTCCCACCTGTCAGCGTCTGATTAGGCTAATTAGTGGTTAACTGATTAACTAATACTTAATTAAACTAATTAACTAAATTAGATTAACCTAATCAGGATTAATTAACTAATTAATTAATTAATTAATTTAATTATTATTATTACTATTATTTTTATTTTCATTAAACGTTTTTAGGGGCTGGGCCCCGTCTGTCAGCGGCACAGGCCCGACTGGGCAGTGGCCTAGGTGGCCACAGCGGCACGAGCGCGCGGCGCGGCGCTGGCCAGGGGCGAGCAGGCGCCGGGCGCGGCCAGGCGCGTGCCCAGGCGCCGGGCGCGGCCAGGCGCGTGCCCAGGCGCGGGCCGGCGGTGAGGGGCAAGGCGGCGAGCAGCAGCAGCAGGCGCTGAGGAGGAGGGGGGCGAGCGCGGGCGTGGGCGCGGTGGCGCGCGGGACGACAGGGCGGTGCGGCGCGGGGCCGGTGGGGCGAAGGCGAGGCGCCAGCAGCGGCGAGGAGCGGGCGCGGGGTGAGCTGGAGCGGGGCGAGGCCAGGCGTGCGGGCGGCGGGGTCACGGGCAGCGAGCAGGGCCGCGGTGGGGCGGCGAGCACGCAGCAGCAGCGCGGCAGCAGGCGGCAGCCGTCGGCGCGGTGAAGCGGGCACGGCCGGAACGAGCGAGCGCGGCGAGGCGACGCGGGGAGAGAGAGGAGGGCGGTGCGGTGCTCACGGCGGGTTCGTAGGGAGACGGCAGTGGGCTCGGGGAGGGTCGAGGTGGTCGGCGACGGCGAGGCGATGACGGAGACGATCTCGGGGCGCAGCGGCGCGGCGTCGGACGGTGAGGCAGAGGAGGAGGCGAGGGGCAACGGCGAGCGGCGTCGGGGCGCGGTCGGCGCGTCGGGGGCGCGGGGGCGTGGGGTCGGCGACGGGCGCCGGGGAGGAGGGAGGAGGGGATCGGGGGGGGGAATGGATCGGGGGTTGGGGTTAGGGTTCGGGGTCCAGGGGGATAAGGGAGAGTGGGGGTGGGGGTGGGCCGGCATGGGCCAGCTGGGCTGGGGCCCAGTTGGGCCGGGGGGAGGGGGTGTTTCTCTTTTCTTTTTATTCTTTTCTGTTTTGTTTTTCTTTTGCCTTTTCTTTTTCTTTACTGTTTTGCAAAATGTGTGGCCCCCATTAGAGTTTTGTAAAATATGAGAGCTGACCCACAAATCACAGCACAATATATCCTACCACCAAAAACTAGTTTGGGGTAAATATCTTTTCATATCTATTTTAGATTAAATAAAAGGTAATTAAATATTGTCTTTAGTCACTGTTTGGGGATGTTTGAGTCACTTACCCAACTCCAATGATGTTGGTTTCAATTTTAGAATTGTCTCTGATTTATTTGCTATTAAATGAACAATTTAGTTTCTATGTTGGACAACTTTTATTTTCCACTTTCATATAAATTTGAATTTTGAGTTAG
Organism: Thinopyrum elongatum; assembly: GCA_011799875.1. NCBI lineage: Eukaryota > Viridiplantae > Streptophyta > Magnoliopsida > Poales > Poaceae > Thinopyrum > Thinopyrum elongatum. The sequence continues at coordinate 540,579,168 of CM022301.1, forward strand.
GAGTTGAAATGCATTATGATGCAAATGATGATCATGCACTGTTAATCATGCTGACTTGGCATTATCAAAATGGGATTACTGTGGCTAACCACTGGGGGTGTTACAGCATGATTGTTATAGTTTTGTATTTCTCTCCGATCTATCTGTTTGGTTTGGCCAACTACAACTAGATTGATTTATCTTAAGTGAGAGAGGTGCTTTGTAATGGGTTCAATCTTGAGGTGTCCTCACCCACTGACAGAAGGGGTAGCGAGGCACATATTGTATTGTTGCTATTAAGGGTAAAACGATGGGGTTTATTCATATTGATTGGGTTTATTTGTCTACATCTTGTCATCTTGCTTAAGGCATTACTCTGTTTGTCATGAACTTAATATCATATATGCATGCTGGATAGCGATCGACTGGTGCAGTAATAGTAGTAGATGCAAGCAGGAGTCAGTCTACTTGTCATGGACGTGATGCCTATATACATGATCATTGCCATGAATACGTCATAACTATGCGCTTTTCTATTAATTGTCCAACAGTAATTTGTTTACCCATCGTATGCTATGTGTTCGAGTGAGAAGCCTCTAGTGAAAACTATGGCCCCGGGACTATATTAATCATATTATAAAAACCAAAAATACCTTACTGTAATTTATTCACCTTTTATTTTGTTTTGCAATTTATCTATCTACCACTACAAGATTTGATCCTTGCAAGTAACGAGTTCAAGGGGATTAACAACCCTCTTGCCCGTGTTGGGTGCAAGTATTTGCTTTTGTGTGTGCAGGTGTTGTTCACGAGGATTTGCGTGGTTCTCCTTTTGGTTTGATAAACCTTGGTTCTCACTGAGGGAAATACTTATCTCTACTGTACTGCATCACCCTTCCTCATCGGGGAAAATCCCAACGCATCTCACAAGTAGCAGATATTTGTGTTGGATGAAATTCGTCATATAACAGTCACAACCTAGAGCGATACATAATAGCTCCAATTCATTAATGTAATGTAGAAATTTATTCCGTATATAGTCATACGTGCTTATAATAAGAACTTGCATGACATCTTTTGTCCTACCCTCCCGTGGCAGCGGGGTCCTTAGGGAAACTAAGGGATATTAAGGCCTCCTTTTAATATAGAACCGGAATAAAGCATTAACACATGGTGAATACATTAACTTCTCGAATTACAGTTATCCTTGGAGAGTATCCCAACTATTGTCACTTTGGGGTCTATGGATCAGAACAATAACAAGTGCCTATAACTAGCAGATGGGATCAAGAACTCAAATATATTCATGAAAACATAGAGGGTTCAGATTTGAAATTATGGCACTCGGGCTCTAGTGACAAGCATTAAGCATAGCAAAGTCATAGCAACATCAATCTCAGAACATAGTGGATACTAGCTAGGGATCAAGCCCTAACAAATTGACTCGATTACATGACAAATCTCATTCAACTCCATCACTGTCCAGCAAGCCTACGAAGGAATTACTCACTCCCGGTGATGAGCATTGATGCGTCTCCAACGTGTCTCTAATTTATGAAGTATTCATGCCATGTTTACAATAATTTTATATGGTTTTGGTATGATTTGATTAGAACTAACCTGGACAGACGTTGTTTTCAGCAGAATTACCGTGGTGTCTTTTTTGTGCAGAAATAAAAGTTCTCGGAATGGGATAAAAATTTACGGTGATTTTTTATGGACCAAAAGAGACCCCCGAAGCACCAGAGCTGGGCCAGGAAGTGGACGAGGAAGCCACAAGCTCGCTAGGCATGCCCTACCCCCCAGGGCGCTAGCGGCGAGCTTGTGGGCCCCTCGAGCACCCCCTTGACATGAGACCTACGCCAAAAATTCCTATAAATACCCAAATCCCCAGAAAGAACCCTGGATGAGAAGTTTCGCCGCCGCAAGCTTCTGTATCCACAAAAACTTAATCCGGACCCTGTTCCGGCACCCTGTCGGAGGGGGAAATCATCACCGGAGGCCATCTTCATCATCCCGGTGGCCACCATGATGAGGAGGGAGTAGTTCACCCCCGGGGCTGAGGGTATGTACTAGTAGCTATGTGTTTGATCTCTCTCTCTCGCTCTCATGTTCTTGATTTGGCACGATCTTGATGTACCGCGAGCTTTGTTAATATAGTTGGATCATATGGTGTTTCACCCTCTCTATCTCGTTGTGATGAATTGAGTTTTACCTTTGAGGTTTCACTTTTATCGGATTGAATACTTTTATGGATTTGAGAACACTTGATGTATGTCTTGCGTATGAATACCCGTGGTGACAATGGGGTATCATATTGATTCACTTGATGTATGTTTTGGCACTCAACTCGCGGATTCCCGAGGTGACATTGGGGTAATCTATGCATAGGGGTTGATGCATGTTTTCGTCCTTGTTTCTCCGGTAGAAATCTTGAGGCGCTCTTTGAGGTTCTTTGTGTTGGATTGAATATTATGAATCTAAAGTTGTTTGATGCATATCGTATAATTGACCTACGGATACTTGTGGTGACATTAGAGTATCTAGGTGACATTAGGGTTGATTGATGTGTTTTCATATGGTGTTATTCTAGTACGAACTCTAGGGTTGTTTGTGACACTTATATGAATAGCTCAAAAGATTGATCGGAAAGAATAACTTTGAGGTGGTTTTGTACCCTACAAACAATTTCTTCTTATGTTCTCCGCTAGATAAGAACTTTGGAGTGACTCTTTGTCACACGTTGAGGGATTGCCATATGATTTAATTATGTTATCATTGTTGAGAGATTGCAATGTTGTGCTCAATTGATAGAATAAGAATTCTATAAAATGTTTGGCATAAGATCTTTGAATGATGAGCATGATTGCAATGTTGTTAGTATGAATTATTTGAATATCCATGATGCTAATGATATGCAAAGCCATAAGCTTGGGGATGCTATATTTGACGAAGATGGTATTTTTAGTCCCCCAAGTTTTTATGAGCAAATTTATTATGATGATAGCATGCCTCCTATTTATGATGATTGCAATATTTATGAAACTGGGTTTGGAAGAGTGTCAACTTTATATAATAATTATCCCACTATTTTGGAGGGTGTTGAATCTTATTACAATATTGATAAAAGTGGATTTGGTGAGGTCATGACTTTATTTAATGAGGAATCCACTATTTTGGAAGAGGTTTCAATTGACTATGATAAAAAAGTTGCTATCTATGATTATTATTGTGATGATGTGTATGCTATAAAGAGTAATGATATCCAAGAAACTTATCATCGTGATTTTAATGCTCAAATTGATTATGTGAATCAAGTTTCATGTGATAGTTATTTTGTTGAGTTTGCTCCCACTACTATTGATGAGAATAAATTTGCTTATGTGGAGAGTAATAAAAATTTTATGCATGTGGATCATGGAAAGAATGCTTTATGTGATAGCTATATTGTTGAATTCATTCATGATGCTACTAAAAATTATTATGAGAGAGGAACATATGCTTTTAAATATCTCAATAATATCAAGTTTCCTCTCTATATGTTGAAAGTTTTGAAGTCGTGCTTGTTTTTCCTTCCTATGCTAGTTGATTCTTGCTCCCATAATTTGTTTGCTCAAAAAATCCCTATGCATAGGAAGAGGGTTAGGCTTAAATGTGCTAGTCATATGCTTCATGATGCTCCCGTTATGTTTCAATTCTTTACTTCTATGTGAGCATCATTGAAATCATCATGCCTAGCTAAAAAGGCATTAAAGAAAAGCGCTTGTTGGGAGACAACCCAATATTTCTACCTACTATTTTTGTGTGTTCACATGAATAAGCTACTGTATTAATCATGCTTTATAACTTTTTTTTAAAATAAAGTGCCAAGTAAAGCATTTGGGATAGTGTGGATGATGGTTGACTTGATTCTATGCAAAAACATAAACTTTTATGCCCAGTTCTGGAAATTTTTTAATTCACAGAAACATGATTTTTATCTGAATTTTTTACACATAATTTATATATAAATTCCCTATGTTTTCCTAATTTTTTAGAATTTTTGGAGTAACAGAAGTATGGTCATTGTTCAGATCATTACAGATTGTTCTGTTTTTTGACAGATTCTGTTTTCAATGCATAGTTTGCTTGTTTTAGTGTTTCTATAGCTTATATTGAGTGATATAAATTGTGGAAATGATAAGTTACAGTAGGCATTATGTGGAAAAAATTATGAATCTTGACTTCGACAGTACCCAAGTGAATGATTTGCTCTTTATCATACTAACCTATCTCACGAAGTTCCGTTAAATTTTGTGTGATTGAAGTTTTCAAGTTTTGGGTGAGATGTCGATATGAGGCGAATAAGGAGTGGCAAGACCCTAAGCTTCGGGATGCCCAAGGCACCCCAATGTAATATTCAAGAAGTCTCAAGCATCTAAGCTTGGGGATGCCCCGGTTGGCATCCCACCTTTCTTCTTCAACAATGATCGATCAGTTTTGGTTGAGCCTAAGTTTTTGCTTCTTCACATGATATGTGCTATCCTTGGAATGTCATTTTATTTTATTTTCTTGTTGTTTGAATAAAATATTAAGATCTGAAATTCTTAAAGGAGAGAGAGTCCTCACATAGTTACTTACTTGTTTGACTACTCATTGATCTTCACTTATATCTTTTTGGAGTAGTTTGTCATTTACTCTCGTGCTTCACTTATATCCTATGAGTAAATGGTTGAATAAATTGAATATCATAAATCTGAAATTATATATGTTTCATATGCTTATCCCATGGGGAGTAATGACTTCACATATAAGAAGTATAGGTGGTAAAATTTATTGAAATTAGCAAACACAACATTGGTTACTTGAACAATTCATGAAAGAATATTGAAGGAAGAGAGATTTCACATATAAATATACTATCTTGGACATCTTCTATGATTGTGAGCCCCATTAATTATTTTCAAACTTGAGCAAATTAGTTGAAGTTGGACAAGGAAGACAACGTAATGAGTTATGTTTGGGTATATTTGTATAGAAGTTATATTGTTATGGATCTTCCAACATGTGGTGCTTGCTTAGGATCTTTTGCTAGCCTTCACCTGTACTAAGTGGGAATACTGCTTGTGCACCCACTTCCTTAAATCCAAAGTTATTACATATGAGTCCACCATACCTACCTATATGCGGTATTTACCTGCCGTTCCAAGTAAATTTGCATGTGCCAAACTCTAATTCTTCAAATAATAATTTGTTTTGTATGCCCAAATCGCTCATGAAGCGACAGGGGACGGTTAGTATCTTCCATGCTAGGTGGGTTATTCTCATGATGAGTGTTTATTCGCTTGTCATTCACGAGAAAGTGGCTGGTAATTGGGACACCCAGTCCTATGATCAAAATCAAAATCAAATATAATAATGAAACAAAACTCTCCCGGATCGTTGTTGGTATGGAGGGCACCTGAGGATTTGGCTTGCCATGGCTTGTGTTTGTTGGTGGAGGGGGGTAAAAACTTTACCTTTCTGTTTGGGAACAGCCTATAATGTGTCTAGCATGGAAGATATTGGGAACTCTCAGTAGTTACATTGAAAATGAAAGCATACCTCTCAAAATTATATTCATCTCTGTTTTAAAAGCTTCGAGCTCTGGCACCTCTGCAAATCCTTGCTTCCCTCTGCGAAGGGCCTATCTTTTACTTTTATGCAAGAGTCAGTAGTATTACTTCTCATTTCAACCTCAATTATTATCTAGTTGGCAAGTATCATGTGGTGGGGAAAGATCCAAGCATATATGGCCATTCAAATATATTTGATCATGAATTATTATTGTTGACAATTATCTATATGATAAATAAGTTGGGAGGCGAAACATTAAGCCCCTATCTTTCTCTGTGTTCGATGGATGCTATTTGTTCTAAAAATATGCTTTGAGTGTCAGCAATCATGGAAGACTATATCATAGTTGAGTATGTGGAATTTGCTAAATCAAAGCTCTTACATAGACCCTTCCTGAAAATAAGATGAATTGCAATTGTTTGATTACTGGGAACATAGTTTGTTAGTTTTCAAGAAAGTTTATGGTCTATGCTTTAACATGTGAATAGCTTGTTACTTGATCATGAGAAGTTTTATGAGATGAGATACTGTTTATGATATATAATGATGCTAGAAAAAGTGTTTGGAACTATCATTGATCAAATTTATGCACTATGCTAGCATTCACACTTCATAAATTATTTCTTTTATCATTTACCTACTCGAGGACGAGCAGGAATTAAGCTTGGCGATGCTGATACGTCTCCAGCGTATCTATAATTTATGAAGTTTTCATGCCATGTTTACAACAATTTTATATGGTTTTGGTATGATTTGATTAGAACTAACCTGGACTGACGCTGTTTTCAGCAGAACTATCGTGGTGTCTTTTTTGTGCAGAAATAAAAGTTCTCGGAATCGGTTGAAAATTTGTGGTGATTTTTTATGGACCAAAAGAGACCCCCGAAGCACCGGAGCTGGGCCAGTGATACATCTCCATCGTATCTACTTTTCCTAACTCTTTTGCCCTTGTTTTGGACTCTAATTTGCATGATTTGAATGGAACTAACCCGGACTAACGCTGTTTTCAGCAGAATTGCCATGGTGTTATTTTTGTGCAGAAATCAAAGTTCTCGGATTGACCGGAAAATTCACGGAGATTTTTTGTGGAATATATAAAAAATACTGGTGCAAGAATTAACCAAAGGGGGTCCACCCAGTGGCCACAAGCCCTGGGGGCGCGCCTAGCAGGCTTTTGGGGCCCCTGGACCTCCTCCGACCCTAACTCCAACTCTATAAGTACCTATTCATGGAGAAAAAACCCAGAGAGAAGGATTCATCATGTTTTACGATACGGATCCGCCGCCACCTCCTGTTCTTCATCGGGAGGGCTGATCTGGAGTCCGTTCGGGGCTCCGGAGAGGGGGATTCGTTGCCATCATCATCATCAACCTTCCTCCATCACCAATTTCATGATGCTCACCGTCGTGCGTGAGTAATTCCATCATAGGCTTGCTGGATGGTGATGGGTTGGATAGGATTTATCATGTAATCGAGTTAGTTTTGTTAGGGTTTGATCCCTAGTATCCACTATGTTCTGAGATTGATGTTGCTATGACTTTGCTATGCTTAATGCTTGTCACTAGGGCCCGAGTGCCATGATTTCAGATCTGAACCTATTATGTTTTCATGAATATATGTGAGTTCTTGATCCTATCTTGCAAGTTGTAGACACCTATTATGAGTTATGATCCGCATACCCCAAGGTGACAACAATTGGGATTCTTTCCGGTGATTACCGTAGTTTGAGGAGTTCATGTATTCACTAAGTGCTAATGCTTTGGTCCGGTTCTCTATTAAAAGGAGGCCTTAATATCCCTTAGTTTCCATTAGGACCCCACTGCCACGGGAGGGTAGGACAAAAGATGTCATGCAAGTTCTTTTCCATAAGCTCGTATGACTATATATGGAATACATGCCTACATTATATTGATGAATTGGAGCTAGTTCTGTGTCACCCTAGGTTATGACTGCTACATGATGAATATTATCCAACACAATTATCATTGCTGGTCCAATGCCTACGAGCTTTTCACATATTGATCTTTGCTAAGTTACTCTCGTTGCTACTGCTGTTACAATCACTACAAAACTGCTACTGTTACTTTTGCCACTGTTACCGTTACTTCCATACCACTTTGCTACTAAATACTTTGCTGCAGATATTAAGTATTTCAGGTGTGGTTGGATTGACAACTCAACTGCTAATACTCATGAATATTCTTTGGCTCCCCTTGTGTTGAATCAATAAATTTGGGTTGAATACTCTACCCTCGAAAACTGTTGCGATCCCCTATACTTGTGGGTTATCAAGACCTTTTTCTGGCACCGTTGCCGGGGAGCATAGCTCTATTATCTGAGTCACTTGGGATTTATATCTGTTGATCACTATGAGGAATCTGAAAGATACCAGAACTAAGATTTTTCCCTCTACTACGAAGGGAGGTAAGGAACTGCCATCTAGCTCTGCACTTGATTCACCTTCTGTTTTGAGTAAGCTTGCGACACCTACACTTGCTATTGATTCTGATATGTCGCAAGTAATTGATGATGCTACTTCTGCTATGCATGATGCTTATGATGATACTACTACTTTGCTTGATAATATTGTGCCACTGGGTGAATTTCTTGATGAACAACTTGCTAGAGCTAAAGATATTGAGAATACTAAAACTGATGATATCTCTGAAACTGATGAAATTATTGATACTGAAAACTTTGAAACACCCATTAGACCTAGCTCTCCTAGATATGAATTGCCTGTTATACCTGAGGGTTATGTTATGGATGGAGAGGTAGCTAGGGAATTTCTTGCTTGTAAGGATAGAGATCACCTTAAGAAATTACTATGCAAGTGGAAAGAAAAATCTTGGAATGCTAGAATGCAATATGATCCTAAGTTTGCTACTTCACCTATCTTTGTTACTGATAAGGATTATGAATTCTCTGTCAATCTTGAGTTAATTATTTGGTTGAATCTGATCCTTTCCATGGTTATGAATCTGAAACTGTTGTGGCACATCTTACTAAATTAAATGATATAGCCACCCTATTTGCTCATGAGGAAAAAATTCGCTATTACTATATTCTTAAGTTGTTTCCTTTCTCGTTAAAGGGTGATGCTAAGATATGGTTTAATTCTCTTGCTCCTGGTTGTGTGCGTATTCCCCAGGATATGATATATTACTTCTCTAAAAAATATTTTCCTGCTCATAAGAAACAAGCTGCTTTACAGAAAATATTTAACTTTGTGCAAATCAAAGAAGAGAGTCTCCCACAAGCTTGGGGGAGGCTTCTCCAATTACTTAATGCTTTGCCTGATCACCCTCTCAAGAAAAATGAAATACTTGATATCTTTTATAATGGACTAACCGATGCTTCTAGAGACCACCTAGATAGTTGTGTTGGTTGTGTTTTCAGTGAACGAACTGTTGAACAGGCTGAAGTACTATTGAATAATATATTGAATAATGATAATGATTGGACTCTTCCCGAACCACCTCCTAAGCTAACTCCAAAGAAGAGGGGTATTCTATTTCTCAGTCCTGAAGATATGCAAGAGGCAAAGAAATCTATGAAAGAGAAAGGTATTAAAGCTGAAGATGTTAAGAATTTACCACCAATTGAAGAAATACATGGTCTTGATAACCCGACACAGGTAGTAGAGGTAAATTCTCTCTATAGGTTTTATGAAGGTGATATTCCTCATAATAAGTCTGCTAGTCAATGCTTGGATGAATTTGATAACTTTATTATTAAACAAGAAAACTTTAATTCTTATGTTAGTAGACAATTGAAACGAAATGCTTATATGCTTGAATGCTTGGGTGACTATATGTGTAGAACTGTTAATGATCTCAAGTTTATTACTAAACATGCTTCCATGGTAAAAACCCAAGTAGAACAAGTTCTTCAGGCACAAAATGATTTGCTGAATGAAATGAATAATAAGATGAATGATAATGCTATTAGAGTTATGACTAGAGGTGGTAAAATGACTCAGGAACCTTTGTATCCTGATGGCCATCCTAAGAGAGTTGAGCAAGACTCTCAAAGAATTAATACTGAGGCACCTTGGCCTTCTAGGAAGAAAAAGAAAGATGGTAGGACCTTGCATGCTTCTAATGAACCTGTTATAGACACACCTGAGAACCCAAATGATATTTCTATTTCTGATGCTGAGACACAATCTGGTAATGAACATGAACCTAGCAATAATGATAATAATGATGTTCATGTTGATGCTCAACCTAGTAATGATAATGATGTGGGGATAGAACCGGCTATGGATCTTGATAACCCACAACCTAAGAATAAAAGATATGATAAGAGTGATTTCATTGCTAGGAAACATGGTAAAGAAAGAGAACCATGGGTTCAGAAACCCATGCCCTTTCCTCCTAAACCATCCAAGAAAAAGGATGATGAGGACTTTGAGCGCTTTGTTGAAATGCTTAGACCTGTCTTTTTGCGTATGCGTTTGACTGACATTCTGAAAATGTCTCCTTATGCTAAGTATATGAAAGAAATTGTTACAAATAAAAGAAAGATACCGGAAGCTAAAATTTCCACTATGCTTGCTAATTACACTTTTAAGGGTGGAATACCAAAGAAACTAGGAGATCCATGAATACCAACTATACCATGCTCCATTAAAAGAAACTATGTTAAAACTGCTTTATGTGATCTTGGGGCCGGTGTTAGTGTTATGCCTTTCTCTTTATATCGTAGACTTGAATTGAATAAGTTTACACCCACTGAAATCTCTTTGCAAATGGCTGATAAATCAACTGCTATACCCATCGGTATTTGTGAAGATGTGCCTGTCGTAGTTGCAAATGTTACTATTTTAACGGACTTTATTATTCTTGATAACCCACAAGTATAGGGGGTCATTTGTAGCCTTCTTCGATAAATAATAGTGTCGAACCCAACGAGGAGCTAAAGGTAGAACAAATATTCCACCAAGTTCTATCGACCACCGATACAACTCTACGCACACTTGACATTTGCTTTACCTAAAACAAGTATGAAACTGTTTTGTAAGAATAAAACTACGAGTACTTTGTGAGAATTAAACTACGAATAAATTGCAAGGTAATAAAAGTGGATAGCTTTTGTCAACAAGAAAGTCATTTGCCCCTAGGTAATCAATAACTAGACCGGTAATCATTATGCAATTTTATATGAGGGAGAGGCATGAGCTAACATACTTTCTCTACTTGGATCATATGCACTTATGATTGGAACTCTAGCAAGCATCCGCGACTACTAAAGATCATTAAGGTCGTGAAACCCAACCATAGCATTAAGTATCAAGTCCTCTTTACTCCCATACGCAACAACACACTTACCCGTGTTTAGGCTGCTGTCACCCCCGCAATCGACAATAAGCGAGTCATGAACATATTGCAACACCCTACAGCGAGGATCCCTCCGTTTGCGTGACACGGAGGACACCGTAGGATAACACCATAAATAAAATATACACTCATACCAACCAAGATCACGATTAACCCATAGGACAAAACGGATCTACTCAAACATCATAGGATAGCCAAATATCATTGGGAAATAATATATGCAGTTGAGCACCATGTTTAAGTAGAGAATACAGCGGGGAGAAGGGAGGTTACACTGCTGCATAGAGGGGGAGAGAGTTGGTGTTGACGGTAGCAAGATTGTCGATGTAGATCGCCGTCACGATCCCTGCCTCGGTGGCACTCCGGCGCCACCGGGAGAGAGGGGAGAAAGCCCCCTCCTTCTTCTTCTTCCTTGGCCTCCCCCTAGATGGGAGGAGGGTTCCCCCTATGGTCCATGGCCTCCATGGCGGCGGAGGGGTGGGAGCCCCTCCGAGATTGGATCTCCCTCTCTGTTCTATTCTATTTCGCGTTCCCCAGATCTGGCCGAAAACCATTTCTTATATTCCCGGAGATCCGTAACTCCGATTGTGCTGAGTTTTTACCACGATTTTTTTCCGGATATAAGCTTCCTTGCGCCAGAAGTAGAGACCCAACCAACATCCGAGGAGGGCACAACCCACCAGGGCGCGCGTGACCCCTGGGGCGCGCCCTAGTGTCTTGTGGGGGCTGTGGGCCCCTGTTTGCGTTGATTCCAAGTCCCAAAAATCACATATATTCCAAAATAATTCTCCGTAAATTTTTATCGCATTTGGACTTCATTTGATATGGATTTTCTGCGAAACAAAAAAACATGCAAAAAACAAGAACTGGCACTGGGCACTGGATCAATAGGTTAGTCCAATAAATTATATAAAATGTTGCCAAAAATATGTGAAAGTTGTATAATAATGGCATGGAACAATCAAAAATTATAGATATGATGGAGACGTATCAACATCCCCAAGCTTAATTCCTGCTCGCCCTCGAGTAGGTAAATGATAAAAAAAGATAATTTTTGATGTGGAATGCTACCTAGCATAATCTTGATCATATATCTAATCATGGCATGAATATTAAGACATGAGTGATTCAAAGCAATAGTCTATAATTTGACATAAAGACATCAATACTCAGGCATCCCAACAAACAATCGTGTCTTTCAAAATATCAACACTAAAGAAAGCTATCCCTACAAAATCATATAGTCTTGTCATGCTCTGTCTTCTTAACACAAAGTATTTATCATGCACAACCCCGATGACAAGCCGAGCAATTGGTTCATACTTTATAACGTGCTTCAGCTTTTTCAACCCTCACACAATACATGAGCGCAAGCCATGGATATAGCACTATAGGTGGAATAGAGTATGATGATAGGGGTAAATATAGAGAAGACAAAAAAGTAAGAAAGTCTCACATCGACGCGGCTAACCAACGGGCTATGGAGATGCCCATCAATTGATATCAATGCAAGGAGTAGGGATTGCCATGCAACGGATGCACTAAGAGCTATAAGTGTATGAAAGCTCAATATGAAAACTAAGTGGGTGTACATCCAACTTGCTTGCTCATGAAGACCTCGAGCATTTGAGGAAACCCATCATCGGAATATACAAGCCAAGTTCTAAAATGAAAAATTCCCACTAGTATATGAAAGTGACTAAATAGGAGACTCTGTATATGAAAAACATGGTGCTACTTTGAAGCACAAGTGTGGTAAAGGATAGTAACAATGGCCCTTCTCTCTTTGTTTGTTTCTTTTCTTTTTCTTTTTTTCTTTTCCTCCCTTTTTTTCTTTTTCTTTCTTTTTCTTTTTTTCTCTCATTGTCCGGAGTCTCATCCCGACTTGTGGGGGAATCATAGTCTCCATCATCCTTTCCTTACTGGGGCAATGCTCTAATAATGAATAATGAAGGTCATCACACTTCTATTTACTTATAAGTCAAAAGAAATAAAAATTACAACTCGATACCTAGAACAAAGTATGACTCTATATGAATGCCTCTGGCAGTGTACCAGGATGTGCAATGATCTAGCGTAACAACAATATCAAAAAATGGACAAGCCATGTAAATATCATGCTAGCTATCTTATGATCATGCAAAGCAATATGACAATGAATGCTCAAGTCATCAAAATAGAGGCGGTGGAAGTTGCATGGCAATATATCTCAGAATGGCTATGGAAAGGCCATAATAGGTAGGTATGGTGGCTGTTTTGAGGAAGATATAATAAGGCTTATGTGTGATAGAGCGTATCATATCACGGGGTTTGGATGTACCTGCGAAGTTTGCACCACATCTCGAGGTGAGAAAGGCAATGCATGGTACCGTAGAGGCTAGCAAATTGCGGAAAGGTAAGAGTGCGTATATTCCATGGACTCACATTAGTCATAAAGAACTCATATACTTATTGCAAAAGTTTATTAGCCCTCGAAGCAAAGTACTACTTCGCATGCTCCTAGGAGGATAGATTGGTAGGAAAAGACCATCGCTCGTCCCCGACCGCCACTCATAAGGAAGACAATCAATAATAAATCATGCTCCAACTTCATAGCATAACGAGAGACTATACATGCATGCTTCGGGAATCACAAACCTTAACACAAGTATTCTTACTAACCACAACAGTTTACTAGTACCTCCCACATATTCCATCTCTATATCGCAAAACTATTGCAAGAAATCAAACATATCATATTCAGTGATCCACAAGTTTTATGTAGGATTTTATGACTAACCATGCAAATGACCAATTCCTGTTGACTCTCTAAATAGATATAAGTGAAGCATGAGAGTATTCTACGAATAACGGTTTTCCATGTGAAGAGAAACAGGCAATCCAAACTTCAAATGATATAAGTGAAGCACATGAAGCATTCTATAAAGCCATACTCAAAAGATATAAGTGAAGTGCAATGAGCATTCTATAAATCAACCATGGACTATCTCATACCAGCATGGTGCATAAAAGAAAAATGAAAACTAAACACAAAAGACGCTCCAAGATTTACACATATCACGTGAACGAAACGAAGACGAAAACATATCGATACTTGTTGAAGAAAGATGGGATGCCTTCCAAGGCATCCCCAAGCTTAGACGCATGAGTCTCCTTGGATATTTACTTGGGGTGCCTTGGGCATCCCCAAGCTTGAGCTCTTGCCTCTCCTCCTTCTCCTCATATCGAGACCTCCTCAATCTTTGATCACTTCATCCACACAAAACTCAACAGAAACCTCGTGAGATCCGTTAGTATAATAATGCAAATCGCTACATTAAGTAATGTTGCAAACCCATTCATATTTTGGTTTTGCATTGTAGCTACTGTATTATAACTTTTCCATGGCTTATACCACCGATATAATCGATAGTTTCATCAAAACAAGTAAAACAATGCATCAAAAACAGAATCTGTCTTAAACAGGACAGTCTGTAGTAATCTGAACATCTACCATACTTCTGGTACTCCAAAAATTCTGAAACATTAGGAAAAAAAATTGTATAGCAATACTGTACAAAATGTTTCAGAAACTTTCGACATTCCTGTAAAAAATGTAAAATCGCGCACTACAGCCAAAGTTTATGTTTTTGCACCGCACATACCAACAAGCAATCTACTCATCCTAAAGGCAAATCTTGGCACATTATTTTTATAATACAATGGATTTGTACAAGGGGATAATTATTTTTTGTGAGAAACTTCCATGAAAATTTTACATTGTTTCCATGAGCATGAACACAAGTGTTCAAGGTCGACCCTCACTTCTCCAATGCATCACCTTTCAATCGCTTCTCTTTTAGAAAAAGGTTTTTAGGTTCCCCTCTATATTTTTTGTTTTCAAACTTTATAAAAGCACTCAACAGAAATAAATGACTCTCTAAAACTTCCGGGTTGTCTCCCTGGCAGCGCTTTCTTTAAAGCCATTAAGCTAGGCATAAAGTGCTCAAGTAATGGATCCACCCGGATCCCAAGGTATATCAAAGCCAATTTTAATTAACAATGATTTATAATTTAGTAGTGAGCACAAAGCAACATATATCATGCAATGATGAAGTCTAACTCTCTTCCTATGCATCGGCATGTCATACAAGAACAATTCATGCACATCAAGTAAAGGCCAATGCATAGTATAAGCAATTTCTTGCAATTCTATCGTGTTGGAAACATAGAGAGGCGGAGATGTAGTTCCTCTCTCATAATAATTGCAAGTAGGAGCAGCAAGCACATGCATATTATATTCATCAAAATCATCATGTGTAGTGGTAGAACGCAACCCATCAATGTAATCCTTAGTAAGTGCAGACTTCTCCGATATAGTGTAGTTTGAAGAATTCAAAAAGATAATAGTACTATCATGTGTGGGTGCAATAGCAAAAATTTCATGTTTAACATAAGGAACAATAGCAAGATCATCTCCATGAGCATAATTCATATTGGCATCATGGCCACAAGCATAGCAAGCATCAATTTCATCAAAAAGGGATATTTCAAATGAATCAACGGGATCATAGCAATTATCATAGCATTCATCCTTCGGTAAGAATGAAGGGACTTTAAACAATGTATGAGTTGAAGAGTTACTCTCATTAGAAGGTGGGCACGGGTAGCTAATCCACTCTTCCTCCTTTTGTTCTTTGCTCTCCTCATCATCTTTTTCATCCAATGAGCTCACAGTTTCATCAATTTCTTCTTCCATAGACTCCTGCAAAATATTAGTCTCTTCTTGGACAACGGAGACTTTCTCAATAAAATCATTAATATAAGCATTAGAAGCATAGTTTTCATAGCAATATTTAAGTATGGCAAAATTTTCAGATTCGTAAAGAGTAGTATCATACTTTTCAATCAAAGAAGCAATTTCATAAGCACCCTTAAAAGCAACAAATTCTTCAATCTATTCAACATCAGAGTAATTATAAACACCATTAGCATAAGAAGATAGAATTCCATTATCTCTAAACTCACATTGATAAGGAAGGTGTTTCTTAGGGTCTTCGGAGCAACAAGTAAAATCATGTATTTCACATAAATTCCAAGCATAGCATTGCATAGTATTAATTTGATGTTGTAAAAGTTTCCCTTTTTGAGACAAACGGTGTCGCACAAAACAAGCATGCTCATCTAATGATTTTCCCTCAACTAAGCTAGTTGGGTTTTCAGCACGAGCACAAATGGATCGAAGATGATCCAAGTAGAAAGCTTCAGTAGTATGATAGATTTTGGGTGGTTCTTCAACCATTGGCTTAGTGGGTACAACTAATTTTTTTTGGCATTTTGCGTTTCCTACCCATAACTAAAGATAGAAAACAAGAGCACAAAATAAAAAACTACTTAGTGATAAAGAAAACAAGCACACACGATAATATTCACCCCACACTATTGCTCCCTGGCAACGGCGCCAGAAAAAGGTCTTGATAACCCACAAGTATAGGGGATCGTTTGTAGCCTTCTTCAATAAATAAGAGTGTCAAACCCAACGAGGAGCTAAAGGTAGAACAAATATTCCCTCAAGTTCTATCGACCACCGATACAACTCCATGCACACTTGACGTTTGCTTTACCTAAAACAAGTATGAAACTATTTTGCAAGAATAAAACTACGAGTACTTTGCGAGAATAAAACTACGAATAAATTGCAAGGTAATAAAAGTGGATAGCTTTTGTCAACAAGAAAGTCATTTGTCCCTAGGTAATCGATAACTAGACCGGTAATCATTCATGCAATTTTATATGAGGGAGAGGCATCAACTAACATACTTTCTCTACTTGGATCATATGCACTTATGATTGGAACTCTAGCAAGCATCCGCAACTACTAAAGATTATTAAGGTCGTGAAACCCAACCATAGCATTAAGTATCAAGTCCTCTTTACTCCCATACGCAACAACCTACTTACCCGTGTTTAGGCTGTTGTCACCCCCGCAACCGACAATAAGCGAATCATGAACATATTGCAACACCCTACAGCGAGGATCCCTCCGTTTGCGCGACACGGAGGGCACCGTAGGACAACAAAATAAATAAAATATACACTCATGCCAACCAAGATCATGATTAACCCATAGGAAAAAATGGATCTACTCAAACATCATAGGATAGCCAAATATCATTAGGAAATAATATATGGAGTTGAGCACCATGTTTAAGTAGAGATTACAGCGGGGAGAAGGGAGGTTACACCGCTACATAGAGGGGGAGAGAGTTGGTGTTGACGATAGCAAGATTGTCGATGTAGATCGCCGTCATGATCCTTGCCCCGGCGGCACTCCGGCGCCACCGGGAGAGAGGGGGAGAAAGCCCCCCTCCGTCTTCTTCTTCCTTGGCCTCCCCCTAGATGGGAGGAGGGTTCCCCCTATGGTCCATGGCCTCCATGGCGGCGGAGGGGCGGGAGCCCCTCCGAGATTGGATCTCCCTCTCTGTTCTCATCTGTTTCGTGTTCTCCAGATCTGGCCAAAAACTGTTTCTTATATTCCTGGAGATCCGTAACTCCGATTGCGCTGAGATTTTAACACGATTTTTTTTCGGATATAAGATTCCTTGTGCCCAAAGTAGAGACCCAACCGACATCCAAGGAGGGACAACCCACCAGGGCGCGCCCTGGTGTCTTGTGGGGGCTGTGGGCCCCCGTTTGCATTGATTCCAAGTCCCAAAAATCACATATATTCCAAAATAATTCTCCATAAATTTTTATCACGTTTGGACTTCGTTTGATATGGATTTTCTACGAAACAAAAAACATGCAAAAAACAGGAATTGGCACTGGGCACTGGATCAATAGGTTAGTCCAATAAATCATATAAAATGTTGCCAAAAGTATGTGAAAGTTGTATAATAATGGCATGGAACAATAAACAATTATAGATACGACGGAGACATCAATTCTTGATATACCCGAGGACGACAGTATGTCGATCATCCTTGGTAGACCATTTTTCAATACTGCAGGGGCTGTTATTGATTGCAATAAAGGCAATGTCACTTTTTATGTTAATGGTAAAGAGCATACGGTACACTTTCCGAAGAAACAACCTCGAGTGAATAGTACCAATTCTATTGGAAAAATTTCAACAATTACTATTGGAGGTTTTGAATTCCCTCTTCCTACTGTCAAAAACAAATATGATATTCTTATTGTTGGGGACATGCATATCCCCGTTGAGGTAACTTAGTGTTATGCGAAGATTCTCCGGTTTCATGTCATTCAGCAGAAGTTTGTTAATAAGACTTGATCAACCTTGTTAATGGATTCCTTTTGACGGGCATGAGATGGATGAATTTAGTAAACACAACTCTCTGTACCCACTTTTTACTCTTTGTTATTTAGAATAAATAAAGCAAAAATACTATTATTTTTCGGTTTTCTGAATTATCCATGCAATAAAAAATGACCAAAAATTAAAAGTTCTCCAAATGCCCTAAAAATTCAGTATGATTTTTTCTGTAATATTTAAGAATTTTTGGCACTGAACACAACTCAGGGGGCTGCACCAGTGGGCCACAAGCCGACAAGGCGCGCCTAGCAGGCTTATGGGTCCCACGAGGGTCCCCCTCACTTATTCCAGCACCCATCCACTTCGTCTTCCTCCAGAAAAAATCAAACCATAGCTCAAACATATGTTCTTGCTCATTTTGCTGCCATTTTCGATCTCCTTGCTCGGAACTCCGTTTCCGAAACTGTTTCGGGGGATTGTTCATCGGTATGTGACTCCTCCGTTGGTCCAATTAGTTTTTGCAATAGTACTTTACATATTGCAAATTTTTGCTGCTGTGGTGACCTTGTTCTTGAGCTTGCATGTCAAATTTATATGGTCCAAAGTAGTTTTGTTGCATGATATAGCCTCTAGACACTTGTGGGAGTAGTTGCTATCAATCTTGTTGAGTTTAGTTCACTTTTATTTTGAGTCACTAAAAATTTCAAAAAATTTCAGAGGAAAGAGAAACCATGAAGAGGTGGTTAAGGGGTTCTTCAAGCCGGAATTTAGAGGAAAATGAAAATGAGGAGAAGAAGAAGCCCAAGTACAACCTTCCTCGCGCTGTTGAGGTTCGGCCATGTGAGTGGCCAAGCGACACATTCTTGAGAGAGGCTGGAATTTATGATGATTTCTATTATTTGGCGGAGAATGCCAGCATCACCGCCTTCCTCCAAGATAAGTGTGATCAATACCTCCTACTCACTAACACCTTCGTGCAAAATTTTCACTTTCATTCTAGGAAGGATCCTCCCATGGTAGAATTTCACTTGTATGATGTGCCTAAACGAATGACACTTTATGATTTTTGCGATGTTTGCAAAATACCTTATGAGGGCAGCATCAGTGAGCCATGTCCTAGGGATGTTGAGGATTTCATTGCAGACATTACTGTTGGGGAAGAGAGAGGGATGTCAGAGGCGAGAGTGGCTAGTTTACATTTTTCCTGTTTTACGCTATTATTCATTATTTGCTGGGAGATGTTTGATTGGTCGATGGGAAAGTGGAGGCCTCAGTGCCCCAGACCTTGCCATTTTGCGCCATGCCTTATATGCTGAGAGAACTTTTAGTTTGGGCGCTATTGTTGCTCGAGGGTTGAACATGAACCGCTCGAAGGATACTATCTTTGGAGGTGTCTATGCCTCCCGCCTTGCTAAACATTTTGAGATACCCATTAGACACGATGAGGAGGAGCAGATGTTGTTACCCACTAAATATTTAAACTATGCTAGTATGGTAGCACACGATTTTATTAAAAAAGACGATGACAAACGACTCCTCTACAACCTAGTATTTAGTCAGGGTACTTGTGAGATTATTACCTTGCCTGCACCTTCTTTGTTCGATATTCGTTCAGGCAGGTACACCATTATGCCCGAGGACATTTACACATACTGGATGCTGACACAACCTCCAGCACTTGAGCCAGCACCAGTTCCTGAGCCTGTTTATCAGTGGGCGCCACAGGAGCTCGCCAACCAGTGGAACCCTCAGGACCCTCCGCAGTATCGAGGAGAGGGTTATTTCGAGCCGTGGCCCTAGACCAACTTAGGCCAAAAGCCTAAGCTTGGGGGAGTACATATTTCTCACCGACATTACATTCATGTTCACACACTCATTCCAGTTGTCGGTGTTCATCCTTTTTCATTGCATTATCCATGTTAGTTTATTTTTCTTGCTTCCTTCTTGTGTGTTTGAAAAACTTTTAGAAAATCAAAAAAATAGTTCTTGCTTCTTTTTAGTTTTTCTTTCTAGTTTATTTAGTAGTATTAAAAGAAAACCCAAAAAGATTCCTTGTTCTTCTTTTGCTTGTTGGGAGCTTTCCCGTGTAAATAATTTTTCTCGTTTTCATTTTACTTTCTTCAGAAAAACAAAAACTCCAAAAATATTTCAGTGTGTTTCTTTGAAATTCTTTTTTCCTTTTCTTTGGGTCGTAAGGAGAAGAGCACAATGAAAATGTTGAGTGGCTCTCATATGCATTATTGTTGATCTAACAAAGAGCCCATATTACCTTGTCTTCTCCTTTGAATAAATGTTTGCGGATTCCAGCTTAGTCCAATGCACGTGCACTCTTATTATTATTCACATCGTTCGGTCGTGCAAGTGAAAGGCAATAATGATGATATATGATGAAATGATTGAGATGAAGAAAAGCTGGTACGAACTCGACCTATTTTGTTTTTGTAAATATGATTAGCTCATCGTTCCTGATTCAGCCCATTATGAATGAAACATGTTTGCAATGACAATTAGAGATTATAGTTACTCATGCCATGCTTAATTAGCTAGGAGTGGATAATGGTTTGTCTTGTGTGCCAACATGCAATTTTAAAATGGTTATGATGTAGTATGATAGGATGGTATCCTCCTTTGAATGATTTAACTGGCTTGACTTGGCACATGTTCACGCATGTAGTTGAATCAAAAACAACATAGCCTCCACGATATTTATGTTCATGGTGATTTATATCCTACTAATTCTTGCATTCAATGTTGATTAATCTCAATGCATGTTGATGACCGTTGTTGCTCTCTAGTTGGTCGCTCCTCAATCTTTTGCTAGCCTTCACTTGTACTAAGCGGGAATACTGCTTGTGCATCCACTTCCTTAAACCCAAAGTTGTTCCATATGAGTCCACCATACCTACCTATATGTGGTATTTACCTGCCGTTCTAAGTAAATTTGCATGTGCCAAACTCTAACCTTCAAATAATGATCTATTTTGTATGCCCGAATCACTCATGTAGCGACTGGGGGCTGTCAGTATCTTCCATGCTAGGTGGGTTATTCTCACGATGAGTGTTTATTCACTTGTCATTCACGAGAGAGTGACTGGTAATCGGGATGCCCAGTTCCATGCTCAAAATCAAATCAAAATACAATAATGAAACAAAACTCCCCCAGGACTGTTGTTGGTATGGACGGTACCCGTGGATTCGGCTAGCCGTTGAGTGTGATTGTTGGTGGAGGGGGAGTAAAAACTTTACCATTCTGTTTGGGAATCGCCTATAATGTATCTAGCATGGAAGATAGTGAGATCTCTTGGTTGTTATGTTGACAATGAAAGCATACCGCTCAAAATTATATTTATCTCTGTTTTAAAAGCCCCGAGCTCTGGCCTCTGCAAATCCTTGCTTCCCTCTGCGAAGGGCCTATCTATTTACTTTTATTGGTGAGTCATCATCCTCTTATAAAAGGCACCAATTAGAGAGCACCACTGTCATTTTTATGCTTCGTTCTTAATTGATGTTGAGTATGAGTGTGACTGGATCCCTTTTGCCATGAATTACAATGTCTAGTCAGTCCTTGATCTTCAGGGGTGCTCTGCATTTATGTTTTGCGGTCTCAGAAAGGGCTAGCGAGATACCATTTTGTCATATTATATCATGATTGTTTTAGAAAAAGTGTTGTCATTCGAGATTTATTATTATTGCTCGCTAGTTGATTATGCTATTGATATGAGTAAATGTGAGACCTAAGAGTTATTGTTAACATGGTTAGTTCATAATCTTTGCTGAAAACCTGAATATTGGCTATACATATTTGCAACAACAAGATCAAACGGAGTTTGTAAAAGTTTTTCTTTGTCACTTTCAGTTTGTCAGCTGAATTGCTTGAGGACAAGCAATGGGTTAAGCTTGGGGGAGTTGATACGTCTCCATCGTATCTACTTTTCCAAACTCTTTGCCCTTGTTTTGGACTCTAATTTGAATGATTTGAATGGAACTAACCCGGACTGACGCTGTTTTCAGCAGAATAGCCATGGTGTTATTTTTGTGCAGAAATCAAAGTTCTCGGATTGACCGGAAAATTCACGGAGAATTTCTGTGGAATATATAAAAAATATTGGCGCAAGAATTAACCAGAGGGGGTCCACCCAATGGCCAAAAGCCCTGCCCCCCCCCCGGGGGCGCGCCTAGCAGGCTTGTGGGCCCCCTGGTCCTCCTCTGACCCTAATTCCAACTCTATAAGTACCTATTCAGGGAGAGAAAAAATCAGAGAGAAGGATTCATCACGTTTTACGATATGGAGAATTCATCATCATCAACATTCCTCCATGGTTCATACCCCCCGATACTACCTATAGATTCATCAAAATAAGCGAACAACACAATGAAAATAGAATCTGTCAAAAACAGAACAGTCTGTAGTAATTTGGACTTTAGCCAAACTTCTGTAACTCGAGAATTCTAAAAAAATAGGAAAACATTGGCAATTTGTATATCAATCTTGTGTAAAAAATTCAGATCAAAATAATGTTTATATGAATTTACAAAATTCCAGAACTGAGCGTAAAAGTTTCTGTTTTCCAGCAGAATCGAATCAACTATCACCCAAATCATCCCAAAGGTCTTGCTTGGGTCAAACACTAATTAAAACACTAAAAAACAATCAAAACAGAAGTATAAATGCATATACTCATAAAAATAGAAAGGAAAAATATTGGGTTGTCTCCCAACAAGCGCTTTTCTTTAAAGCCTTTTAGCTAGGCATTGATAATTTTAATGATGCTCGCATGAAAGACAAGAATTGAAGCACAAAGAGAGCATCATATAGCATGTGAAAATCACATTTAAGTCTAACATACTTCCTATGCATAGGCATCTTATAAGCAAATCAATTATCAAAGCAAGCAAAGACTAGCATATGCAAGCACTACAAAAAAAATACACTTCCGTGATGATACGTGTTTGTCACAGTAGGTCATGTTTTCTGTCATGCATGTACATCCATGACGATTTTATGACAGAATCAAGATAGTCATACATGTGTTGTCGTAGCAGTGTTCCATGACAATACCAAAATTATCATCACGGAAGTGTCCACTTCCATGACGATAAATGGCACGTCATGGAAGTTTTTTCGTCAAGGGTAACCGACACATGGCATCCACCGTAACGGGTCGTCGTTAAGCTATTGGGTTCCGGTTTGGATCCGATAACCCGTTAACAGCCCCGACCAATGGGGATTTTCCACGTGTAAAATTCTCATTCGCCGGAGGATCCACGTGTCGGCTCAGCGTTGGGATAGATGTCATCCACTCATTGTACGGGAGGCGCCAATGATACGTTGGCATGTGGCTAGGCCCAACAGTGGCCCATTTAGGCGAAAGAGGCCAGCCCAGTCAAAATTAGCAGGCCGGCCCATATAGGGCCTACTTGTGTCTGGTCCATTTAAGCCCACGGCCCATACGAGATGTGCCAATTCGGCCCGTCAACGGCCCGTTAACTATTTGACACCATTGCAGCCCATCGTCAGTTCAAGCCCGTAAACAGCCTGCTATATATTTAGGCTCAATATCGGCCCGATGTGGTTTCGGCCTGTTAACAGCCAATTCAAGGGATGGGCCAATTTTCAGGATGTATGTCTTTCAGCCTTTTAGCGACCCATTTAAGTGTTGGGCCAATTTCCAGCCCGGTGTGTCTTCCATCCTGTTAACGGCCCATAAATGAGTTGGGTTATTTGCAGTCGGACCCGAGTTTTGGCCTCTTAACGGCCCATGCTCTTCATGGTCCAATACCAGCCCGGTTTCTCTTTCGGCCTGCTAAAGGCCCACAACATAGTTGGGCCATATACAATCCGACCTGACTTTCGGCCTCTTAGCGGCCCATGCTCTTCAAGGTCCAGTACAAGCCCGCTGTCTCTTTCGGCCTACGAAAGGCCCACAGTACAGTTGAGCCATATATAGCCCGACCTTAGTATCGGCCTATTAACGGCCCATGAAATCGAATGGGCCCACTTATTGCCCGCTTAGATGTCGACTTGTTAACGACCCGGGAGGTAACAGGGCCGAGCATTAACTGTTGGCTCGTTTCAATAATAGCGGCCCAATAGAGCTTTCTCCCTAGTTACGACCCATTAACTTAATGGGCCCGCTAAAGTTCGAACATGTCTGTGGGCCCAATTAGATAACGTCGATTTCGGCCTAGCTATAATTTGAGACCATTACGACGAATAATTATGGACAGGACCCAAACCAATCAATCAAAGGCCTATGAGAATTTTGGCCCCTGCGAGCCCATTAGGGCAGCCCATTAAGGGTAGTGGGCCACTTCCTTCATATAGGGCCCACGACTGTTCATGATAACTAATAATTTCACTGCTTTTTGGCTTCCTAGCGAAGCTGGAATGCGAGGCGTGCTAAGCAAACGTACGGCATACAAGGAATAACGTTGCACATCCAGCATATATTATAGGAAATTACATCCAGTGGGCAATCAAAGGTTGATGCCAGTGCAAATAAATGAACAGAACTTAACGATCTACAACCTCACAATCTGCAACCTCGGCGTGGATGACGCCCATAAGCATGTGAGCAAGTTCTTCCTTCTTTACTACACTGTCTCTGAAAACATTGATCAGTTGTTGTTGTGCAAGAATGTGCACCTCTGATTCCTCCATGATTTCCATCATTGCTTCAGGCAGTAATTGGTTCACAAACATACATTTTTTCTGTTGGATTCGAGATAGAGGAAACTGAACAAATTCAGATGGCGATTTTGGCAAGCTTGTATTATTGATAGTGGAGAGTGTCTCGACCACTACATCATAACATAAATTAGGAGGAGAACCAAACAGATTAATCAAGAGTTATTGCCATATTACCTAGCCTAGATTTATTGGAAAGAAACAATGGGGTTGCCTTGCTGTTTTAAGATTTTATCTTCTTATCTTCAGCAGCCTGCACCAAATTAACACGCTAGCATTGCTATCATTGGCCAGGTCAGATAATAGGAAAACAACATTGACACAATGAACATTTGGGCAACCACACCACACCAGCCTACACCAAATTAACACAATATGGCATAGCTATCATCAGCCAGGTAAGGTAATAGGAAAGCAACATTGACACAATGAACGATTGGGCAACCAGAACAGCACTACAATTTACTAATGTGCATGATATGAGATAGTACACTCATGCAACTCAGTATGCAAAACTACCAGGCAGTTTTCCTTACAAAAATCAGCATTGTCGCCTTTAATTATACATTTTGCTACAAGTAAATTTAGATCAGATAAAGGTTGGATTCACGCCGATTAACAAAATACATGCTGATGTAAACATTTAGTGATATACAACAGGTACTTACATCAGCATTGGAGCACAGAGAATTCCCGCAAGATACTTTCCTCGAACACGATCCCAGTTTAGAAAGTCTTCTATCCTTTAAGCTTATTTTCTAAAAGAGAGATGGGTAAGAAACATGTAGAAAATATGATCTGAATGCTATAAAATTTCATGATGTGAGGATACGCACACGCTTTTTAGAATGGAGTTGACATATTTTTGCTGGACTGGAGCGGACTAGTTCTTTGGCCACTTGAATCGGCTTATTATCAGTAGGAGTTGGGTTTCTCTGTGCTGGAGCAGTATCTATGAACACTGGAGTTGGTTTACTATCTCCTGGCATTTGGATCTTTTGCAAAGACCTTATTTGTAACCCTTCAGATTCTAACATAGCCGTCTTCCCCTTGCATGCCTTATATAGAAGAATGGTGCTTCAGTTATAAAACATGCTACGGCAGAGAGATGGAATAGGTGTTGAAGAATAGAAAGGCATGACATATTGACATGTATTCCCTCCATCTAGAAATAAATGGATGTGTCTAGGCGTATTTCAGTTCTAGATACATCCATTTTTATCCATTTCTGTGACATGTAATCCGGACGGAGGGAGTATGATGTAAGAGCTAGGGATACGACATGACAACAGAGTAAAAAAACACTAGTTGAATGTAAAACTGTATGATAGCGGAATACATACAGAAAAACACTAAGGCAACATATGCGTGTATGATTGGGAAACTAAGATGGCATTGCAACAGACAACTAGAACATCACTTCAATGTAAAAAAACATGGTATGGTAGACAAATGAAGTACATACTGATGAATAACAATGCATAAGATATTCAGAAGCATGATGTCCAAACTAAGCAGATGGCATTGTGACAGAGTAGAATGACAGTACTTGAATTTGAAAACATGTTATCATGAATGGAATAGGTACTGAAAAACAAGAAGGCATGACATATTTACATGCATGATCAGCAGGCTAAGCACATGGCATTGCAACAGAGTAGATGCACTCCAGGACATTATATGCATGTTGTACCCATATCACGGGCCAGGTTAGAGCAAGGACCTTGTGGGGTGAATAGGATTCATCATCTTTCTACAAGTCTTCTAAAGAACTGCCTTTACATGTTCCATCATATTGGGTATCATTGACGTCAAGTTTGTTGGCCGTTACATTGCTTTGTGAGGTTCTTGTGGATATATCAGTGTGTGCAATTATATCTGACATGCATGGAAGACAACTAGTAGTTAGATTTATGTAATGAGTGCATGTAGGAGACGACATAAATAGTAGGACTGGGCTTAACTAGCAGCAACGGGTCTCAAAAAATAAAGGGAGAACACAGATGAAAGCTACAGAATATGTATCGTTTGTACTCGAGATTAACTAGATGGCACATAAAAGTATTAAAGAACAACATAGGTAATACTAGAAGTCGTATAATACTATAATCACCAGCCTGTGGGATAGCATTGGCTGATGGATGATAACTATGGAACAGCGTTACCTAAAGAGTAAGTTTCTTATCTGAACTATGGAACAGCGTTAACTCCTGAACAAGACTCTTAAGAGATCAACATGAATATACAGTGAAATGTGATAATCTATTTTCCATGCTTAGATGAATAACAAAGCCATAAATGTTGCACACAAGTAAGATGAGGGTACAAACTATCTGGCCGCCATCCATAGGAGTGAGCATCATGTGCTAACTTGTCGATGGCCTTGCAGTTGTTGTGGCTGTCCATGTCGGGCACGCACATTCGATGTAGGGAACTGTTGAGTGGGGACTATAGCTCCCTTCTGGTGTATGCTTCCCTTGTTGGAGCAGCTGCGGTGAGAAGGAAGATGGTGTGGCTGAAGATGCAGAAAATGCATAATGTTAAGAACGACACATATCTCTGATCTGAAGAAATACCCTAAGAGATCAATAGTAAGGTACGAGAGTGGTCACACATCTGAAAACTAAATTGGGGTCACACGATTTTATTTTATTTTGGTACTGTCCGATCTATGTCGGATGGCTTGATGGCCGTCTTGTGCCTCCCAGCTGACACTGTTCAGAATCTTCCCCGAAGAGCCAGCGACCACCGGCAGAGCAGCCTGCCTTCGCCGTCCCTGGCCATGAGAGCTTCAACCAAAACCCCGCTCCCCGCCCCACCGCACTGCCGTGGTTGCGCCACCCCGGCCAATCCACAAAGACTCGTCGTCATCCAGATCCGGCGGCGGTAGTACCTTCAACCCACGCAACTCTAAGAAAGCCACCTAAGCGCTGCTTCCGCGGCGAACTTGCGCCCTCGCACCCTTACGATGGACACCAGCCAACTGGCAGCCTATCTAGGAGCTCCGCCGCCTCAAGGGGTGTTGCTTCCCATTGGGAATCGATTGGCCCAAAATAAAAATTCAGATGACTGACGCCTAAATAAAGTGATTTAAGATGAGTGTACGACCTATCTTGCGGCCCGGTGAAGTAGGCAGCTCCAGCTGCCAAGTCAGTGAGGCCGGCGCGGTTGCGGTGGCCCCCGGCGGCAGGAAAGCAGATATGTCACGACGGTCGAAGGCTATGGGGAAGCAGCGCCGGGGCCCTGGACGCATCCGAAGTTGGAGCCGCTCCGGCGCCATGCACAACGGCGGGGGTGAATCGGCTCCGGTACGGTTCACGCGGTCGTCGTCGAGGCAGCTCTGGCAGCACAGAGTAAGAGGCACACGGCCCAGTGCACGATGGCAAACGGACAGCGTCTTCGGCATTTGGCAGGAGGGCGGCGGTGAATTTGGTGCGGTGGGGGCGCCATGGAGGAGGGGCTGAGGTTTCGCGGCTGGGGAGAAGGGAGCTTCCGTGGAGAAGGTGATTTGGCGCCCACGATCTATGAATGGGGAATTGGGAGGGGGAACCATGTCTTACGGACGCATTTGTCTGAAATGTGGGGGGAGTTACAGTTCTACCCCTACCTTTAGGCTTCTTGGCTTGGGTCTGTGTCTTGAGGGTCGGGGATAGTAGAGTAACTTTGCTTCTCCCAAATAGTGGGCGCGAGCGATTTCGGGCGAGAAGGTCGTATTTTGAAATAGTGGGCGCGAGCGATTTCGGGCGAGGAGGGCGTGCTATGAAATAGTCGACGCGAGCGATTTCGGCCGAGGAGAGGGTGTTTTGCCGCCCATGGTTTATGAATTATTCGGCACCTGTCATTTCGGCCGAGGAGAAGGCGCGCTTGGATGGAGTTGCGAACCTATCCTCGATGTACAACGGGCCAATTGATGCGTGTCCCACATAGGCCGGTAATTTCGTGTCTCCCATTTATTTGCTCGGGCGAATTCCACCGAGCAGAGGGTGTTTAGCGGTTCGTTCAAATTTTGGGAGAACGAGCATCCACGTCTACCTTACCAAGTCGATTCGAATGGCCAGCAATTTTGCTGAGCCAGTTTAAGTATGGAATCGGAGTGTTCCATTTCAAAAAAAAGTCGATTCGAATCAAATTTTGAAATATTAGCTTGCCACTTCTTTTTTAGATGGTGAGATGATGCTCGGGACTAATGTGATTTTACATGCTTGTTGCTAACGATTTACTATATGACAAATAGTTGACCCACTCAAAAACGAGAATCAAACCCAAAATGAAATATCTCAATTCAATGAAATAGCTCGTTCACCAGGTCAAAATAGTGAACTAAATCCAAAATTGAACACCTCAATTGAGTAGCATGTTGTATTATAGTACTCCATGAACATGTTGAAAGTCAAATTAATGAACTTGTTTGATTCGCATATCTCCGTTCATGTGTGGATTGCAGACAACATGTTCTCCAATTCAAATATTTGAATGCAAATTTATATCAAAACATGGTTTATAACAGTCTTTGATGCATAAACGCAACCTCCCCCTCTCCCGGACTCCTGTTCTCTCTCTCGCCGACAATCTTCAGTCCTATCGCACGCATCCAAACACAAACCTTGTCGGTCCCTCTCCCTCTCTCTCTATCTCTCTGTGTGTGGGGGGGTCTTTCTAGTTCGCATGCACACTCCATGTATAGGTCTCTCTGGCACACAATGTATGATTCTCTAGTCCAAGCTAAATATCTAGGGTGCACTCATCGTACACACACAAATTCCCTAGCTCGTTGCCCGTAACTCTCTCATGCACCACTCTGCCGTCTCGGAGCTCTTCCCTCTCTCTCTCTCTCTCAAACTCTCCATCTCCCTGGGTCACACATACACATGCATATCTCACTCGCACTCGATAGACCCATCTAAAACTCTCTCTCTCTCTCCCTCGTTTTCTCTCCATCTCACACCCACACACACACAATCTCACGCCTAGCTAAGTATGATTGTCTCTCACTCAATTGTAGGCACACGCAGTCACCCCTATGTATATGACTAATTCTTAGTCTCCATCACAAACATATGCATTGTCTCCTTTCCTCACTTGGTCTATCTCTATTTCTCTCGGGGCATCTTTCTATCGCACACACACCTCGTCCCTCGATCTCCCACCCATATAGTCCCCTCATGATCTCGAGGGGATCTCTCTATCACAAACACACCCTCTCTCCCTCCCCATGCGTCCATCTTCTCCATGCGTCCCTCTCGACCTCTGTCCCTTGTTGGTCATACCTCTATTGGACATGTGCTATAGGGGTGTCTCTCTCCGTTGCAAACAATCACGCACTAGCTATCTTCGTGTATCTCCTCACCTCACTTTTCTATCTCGGAGATGCATGCGTGATATGTTTGCATAAGAAATGAACACACACTCTCTCTATTTTATCATTTGTCGTCCCTTTCTCTTTCACACACACACTCTTTTTGCACACTCACTCATTCTCCTTCACACGCACTTGATCTCTCTCGACTTAGGTACTCTCTTCGGTCCATAGGATATAGATTTATTGAAAAGTCAAACATCACAAAGTTTGACCAGGTACGTGGAGAAAAGCATTTACATCTAGAACGGCAAACATATATCATTAGATTCATCATGAGATGTAGTTTCGTATGATGTATCTTTGGTATTGTAGATATAAATAATATTTGCGTAAACCTGGTCAAAGTTTCCAAAGTTTGACTTCTAAAAAATTTGTATGCACTGCATTATCGAACAGATGGAGTATCTCTTTCCCCCTCTCAGCTATCTGACGCACCACTCAGCCGTATCGGGGCTCCTCTATCTCTCTCAAACTTTATATCTCCCTGGTTCGCACATACACATATCTCGCTCGTGCTACATAGACCCATCTAACACTGTCCGCCCTTGTTCTCTCTCTATGTGACACGCACCCCCCTAAGTACCATAATCCCTCACTCCATCATAGGCACACGCACTCCCCCCTAACTATGATTATCTCTCACTATCCATCAGGAACACACGTATTGTCTCCTTCCATCCATACGTCTATCTCGATATCTCTCGGGGTATATTCTATCGCGCACACACCTTGTCACTCGATCTCCCACCCATGTAGTCCCATCACGATCTCCAGGGGATCTCTCTGTCACAAACACACACTCTCTCCTCCCCATGCCTGCATTTTCTCCATACGTCTCTCTTGACCTCTCTCCCTTGTTTGTCAGACCTTTCTTGGCCACGTGCTAGGGGTCTTTCTCTCTCGGTTGCAAACAACCACACACTATCTCCTCACCTCGCTTCCGCTGTCAAAGATGCATGTGTGATATGTTTGCATAAGACACACACGCTTTTTCTCTACTTTATCGTGTGTTGTCCATGTCTCTTTCACACACGCACACACACACTTTTTTCACTCACTCTTTCTATTTCACACTCTCTCTCTCTCTCTAGTTAGGTACTCTCTCACGTCTATAAACATATGGATGTTTTGAAAAGTCAACCCTCAGAAAATTTTGACCAGGTATATGTGCAGAAAAACATTTACATCTGGAACGATCATTAGATTCATCAAAACATGTACTTACTTCATACTATCATTTATCTTTGGTATTGTAGATATAAGTAATTTCTTTATAAACTTGGTGAAAGTTTCCAAAGTTTGACTTAAAAAAATATAGGCACCACATTATCGAACGGAGGGAGTAGCTCTTTCTCTCTCTACTATCTCTCACGGGCTTCCCCTCTCACTCGATCTCTCTTTACTGAGGGATCATACGGTCACTGTGTCAGCGTATAGCTCCATATATTGTCTAGTTGTCCGGTCAACCAGTCCACATGCTGCCTTGTCAGCCCGTGTTCTCTATCTTCGTGTGCTGGTCCATGTGGCAGTGGGTGAAAATAAGTAAACTAGAGGCCCATCTGACATGCGGTGAAGTAAACAAAGTTGAAACCACTCGCGCTAGCATCCCGCACGCTAGTAAATTGAGGGCACACTTCTTCCGCGTGAAGGACGCACTCGCGCACACTTCACCACTGCGCGGCGGCATGCACACAAGGATGCACTCGCGCACACCCAGCACACAATACACACCAGCACACATGTACACCGGCGCCACCACTGGCTGAGATGGACGGCGAGGCAGCCAACAAGCGGAGGTGGCTCGAGCCAAAACTGCATCCGGCGAGCCTGGACTTCATCAGCATCCTCCCCGACGACATGCTGCAAGTCATCATCGGCCTCCTCCCCACCAAATCTGCCGTGCGGACCACCCTGCTCTCCCAGCGGTGGCGCCCCCTCTGGCGCCGCGTCCCCCTCAAACTCACCGTCGACAGCTGCCTCTGGGACGGGGATTGCAAATGCATGGCCGCAGTCTCCAAGATCATTTCATCACACCCTGGGCCAGCCAGACGCCTTGACATCTGCATGTTCAATACCAACTGCAAGGTCCAAGACAAGTTTGATGAGTGGTTCTTATCCCCCGCCCCAGATCAGCTCGAGGAGCTCAGGTTTGAAGCTGGACGATGTCGCTCTTTGCCGCCATCCGCGCTCCGCCTCACGCCAATGCTGCGCCGCGCCAGCTTCAGCTCCTGCTATTTTCCCTAGAATAATGACGCGCCCGCCCTTCTTCTCCCTCAACTCAAGCAACTCGTCCTCTTCGACGTTGGCATCTTGAAGAAGGCTATGGAGCACCTGCTCCGCAGCAGTACTGCGCTTGAGTAGCTTCGTCTTCGTCAGATCCACGGGTTCATTAGCCTCCACATCACCTTGACGAATCTCCGATGGATTTATGTGTCTTGCTGGCCCCACAACAAGACATCAATTGGGAAGATATCACTCCAGCTGTTCCATGTTATGGTCATTGAGAATGCGCCTTTCCTTGAGAGATTGCTTGTATCTGATCTAGAAAGTCCAACAAAAATCAGGGTCATTGACGCGCCAAAATTGACAGCGTTGGTGTACTCATCTGCCAAATTCTCCGAACTCTTTATTAGATCCGTAATCGTTCAGGTACAACACTCATCTTCTTCTCCGTCTTCTTGAATTTCATATTTTTAAATTTCTTCTTGATGTATTTACGACTGTCATCCAGAAAATGATTCCCACAAGCTTGACCCAGTCTGTGCGCAGAGTGAAGATCTTGGCAATAAAATCTATCGGCCCCAATCTGGATCATGTTTTTGGATTCCTTACATGCTTTCCGTGCACGAAGAATCTACTCATCGAGGTGAAACTTCTTCCTATTAGTAAACGGTAATCACAATGTAGCTCAATTTTTTCGTAATTTTGTCAAATTACGATGACAAGTGTAGTGTTCAAAACTGCATCTACGCACTGCACCGAAAGAAATGTTTTTAGTAATTTTTCTCACGTGATCACCTGCATCGTTTTTTTGTTGTACTAGTAGCCTAGGCTAGTCATAGTGGCAAGTAACTTAGACTAGTAACTCTATGGTTAGCCTAAGAGCAAGTACTACCTCCGTCCTGGTTTACTCTTCATATTTTGTAGTATCAAAATTTGACCATAGATTTAACTGACAGAATGTTAATGCATGTCACTAAAAATTATATCGTTGGATTCGTATTTGAACATAATTTCAAATGGTATAATTTTTGGTGACATGCATTGGCATTTTCTTAGGTAAATATATGGTCAAAATTTTACACTAAATACGAGGTAGTACAAAAGTGGGCTATAACGGCCCTCCACTATGTAGGCCAATACACGTGCCAAATTCACTTCTGATGCATTTGGCATCGATGCCCTCCATTGCTCACCTGGTGCCCCAATTTGGATCACCTACTTTGCTCCGAAGCCAAATTAACTCACGCAATGAAAAAACACTTGCGTAGGAGAGGGAGAGGACTAAGGCAATAAAAAACACTTTTTTGGGAGAGGGAGAGGCTGGTGTAGTTGGTTTGATTGATTTGTTTATATATGTGGGTCTGTGTGCACAGCGGTGCCAACTCTCTCACATTGCTAGAGCGGTGCCAAAATCTTTTGATTTGACATCGATGCATATTATGTGGCATACTTTTGAGAAATATGGCATCGGCCACATGGTGGAAGGCAACAAATGCCCAAGCTCTTCACGTGCTCCTAGGTAAATGAGAGGAAAGAGAAAGAGAGAGTGAAAAAATATCACTAGCCTCAGAGCCAACCCTATAGCCAACCCTATCGTATGAGTGAATGATATTGGTACCTCTTGATGACACGGCAATCTTATACAGCCAGCTGCTCTAATATATTATCTTCTTTTGCAGATAAAAAAATACCCGAAAGTGAAAAATGTGCTGCACTGTAACAATCTCATCGAATGCCTTGATCTCCATCTTACATAAATTAATTTGATAGACTACCGAGGCAGCACATCTGAGATTAAATTGGCCAGGTTCTTTGTTCTAGAGGCAAGTGTGCTCAAGGTAATGAGGTTTGGCGTTCTCTGGCGCAACAATGAATGGCATGCTGATCACCGCAAGCGTCTAAGCCTAATGACAAAGTCTCCACAGAAGCTGAATTTGTTTTTGAAACATCAAGTCGCCAGAGACTCAAAAATTTATTTGCCCATTAGTGACTTGTCAGGGCGGTGGATTTTAGTTTGTACGATAATGCTGCATATTCCCTCTTCGTAGGTGCAACATTACTCCTAGCATTTGTAATATCAGTTTGAAACTTGTAATATTACGACTATCCAGCACGAGGTACTATGTTACGATAAATGTTCGCGCGCGTAGGAGCGGCAACGATATACCCATTACTCGAGTAATATATTTATTAATACCAGCAAGAGGCCCATGCATTGCACGGAACATCAAGATGCATTTATACGAGCTGTTTATCTTGTGGGAGACGACGATGAATGAGGGAAGGCCTTATCTACAAATGTAGAGAGGGTGCGGGTATCTTTTTGCAAAATTGTCATAGTTTGCTTTCTATCCGTCAGATATAGATCAGACGGTCTATATTGCAGGATGGCAGGCACACCATCATCACCTACTCGGTTTTTTGCTCTCCTAGCAAGATGCCCGTGCGTTGCATGGAACATCAAGATGCATTTGTATGAGTAGTTTATCTTGTGGGAGATAAGGTTGAACGAGGGAAGGCCTTATTTGCAAATGTGGAAAGGGGCGTGGGTATCTTTTTGCAAAATTGCCATAGTTTCTTCCTATCCGTCAGATATAAATCGGACGGCCTATATTGCAGGATGGCAGGCACACCATCATCACCAACTCGGTTTTTTATAAGAGTTTCTCTATTTCTCTGTACTACTCCTATAAAAACCTGAGTTGGTGATGATGGTGTGCCTGCCATCTTTCACCAATAGCCGTCAGATCTAGATCAGACGCATACAAAGCAAACTGCTGCAGTTTTGCAAAAAGATGCCCGTACTTGTTCCCTATTTACAAACAACTCCTTGTCTCTCACAATCAACCTTATCTCTTCCCCACCACATCTAGAAAGCCATGGAACAATCTGGTGTGATGGCCGCTGCCGGCGCCGTCCACCCCAATCTTGGTGTATCGTGTAATGCATGGGCATCTTACTCGTATAAGAAAAGAGTAGAGATACTCGTGGCAACGCACGGGAAATTATGTCGAACACGGCTAGTTGTAAGAGCAAGTATAATAAGGTGATGTGGGCGGGCTGTAAGACTTAAAATAATATATTGTTGCTGAGTTGGCAGAGAGAGAATAGGAGAGAGAAGAGAAGCGGGCTA
Organism: Thinopyrum elongatum; assembly: GCA_011799875.1. Taxonomy (NCBI): domain Eukaryota; kingdom Viridiplantae; phylum Streptophyta; class Magnoliopsida; order Poales; family Poaceae; genus Thinopyrum; species Thinopyrum elongatum. The sequence continues at coordinate 540,614,742 of CM022301.1, forward strand.
CCTAACAGCCGGCTATAGCACGTGCTCCTAGACACTTTATGAGAGAGGGAGGTGGGTCATGTATCAATGAAGTAGTACTTATTTGCATCTCACTATTATACTTATTTACCAGCTATAAGCTTGGCTATAGATGATGTGGCAATATCTTATAGCCAGCGGCCGGCTATACTATTAACCATGCTCTAAGCAGGCTAGCTCTACAACCATGATGATAGTGACTGCACACGGTGAGGCTGACTTTGGTATGCCGAACACGGCGCCTACACTCAGGTGTCATCTCCGGCGCAGGGTCTTGTCACTTCACTGTGAGGAGCAGCACGTAATAATTTGACCAATGGGTAGTACAATACTACTACATTGGTAGTACTACTACTAGTACGAGCACCACCGTCTGGATTTAGTAGTACTACCACCTCCGTCTGGATTTAGTATTTGACTAGCAATATCTAGTAATGCATGTCACAAAAAATATACTACTACTACCTCTGTAAATAAATACATGGAGTATTGTTTTATTCGGCTTTGAACGTAGTTCCCAATGATATTATACACTCTCCCTTCCGGTAGATGGCTAAAATATGAAATATCATCAATCAGACTACTATTGTACTCACCGAGCGGTCAGCTTGGTAAGCTACCAACAAAAAATTGCAATCAAAGACTACTATTGTACTCCCTCCGTACTGGTGCATTAGTCACATTACGAAAACCAAATAATCCCAAAAGTTTTAGGCGCGGTGCATTAACTACCCACTTCGTTCCCTGTTTTTTGCCACGAAAAAAGAAATCAGCCAATAGGAGACGTGGGGTGCGTATGCATTCAATGACTTGAGACTACTTAGCACAACATGCAGTGCTCAATTCTCTGCATGCAATGACATTAATTACAAAATACTACTCCTACCTCCATCCTGGTTTATTGGTCCCCTTAGTATTTTGTGCCAAATTTTGATAATAAATTTAACTAAAATAATAATACTGCATGTCACCAAAAATTGTATCATTGGATTCGTATTTGAATATAGTTTCCAATGATATTATTTTTTGTTACATGCATTAACATTTTATTAGTGAAATCAAAGGTCAAAAATTGGCTCAAAATGCAAAGGGGACCAATAAACCAGTAAACATCAAAGTTCTCTCGTTTTGCCCCAACTTGGTCTCGGTGAGATGACTATACTGCACCGGCACGGAGGGAGGGCCGACGAGTAGATGGCCAACACACACGTGAATGCAATGCAGTTTGCACTTCTCATATAAAGGTTCCCCGCCAGTCCAATCTACGAAATCATATGCACCTACGCACCCTAATCAAGGGCAAGAGTGATCACTCCAATCGCAAGATCAGTTGACTTGAAGCTAGACCCATGGAGGCGATGAGCGCGAGCATCAGCCGGCTATGCCAGATGGTCCACGACGCCGGCCTACGGCCCGGCACCGAGGAACGTCTGCAGGTCGTGCTTGAGGCCGCTAGGGCGAGAGGCCTCTTGGACGACAGCTTCGTCTCCTTGTTCGACGAGGTCCTCATCGGCTTCCTCGACAAGTTCACTGTCGTCAAGAAGCTCGCGGACGCCCTTGACGTATACCTCCAGTCCACGTGCCCAGGCTCTGCGATACCTGCCACCCTCAACGACCTCTATGGTGACAACCTCTTCGACGCACTAGTGGCCCTGCGACTGCCCGCCGTCGCGCCGGAGAATGTCCACCTCGAGGTCGCACTCGCCGCGCAGCGCCTGGCGCAGCAAGACACCATCGACATAATCACCCACGTCTATGAGCAAATCGTCCACAAGGACTACTACGTGCAAGAGGAGGACGATAGGACAATGGCCTTCTTGGACCGCAGGGCAACCTTGGACGGCATTGTTCAGAAGCACGTTGAGCTCCCCGCCAACGCCGCTGCTCCTCACACGTCGGTTGGTGACCCGGCGCACTAGGGCGTGAGGATGTCGTTGATGGATCCGTATGTATCTGTATCTTTCCATCAATTCCATGTAGTAGTATATTGTAATTATCTTACCTTTCGCATCAACTTCATAATTTTCGTACGTACCATGCATGAACTGCGCCAGAACCAAACTTCTCATTACTCTAGGGAAAATCGTTATTTCTATCTATCGGTCGTGCCAAGGAGCAGAACCAAATTTTACAAGTTACAAGTTTAAAAGGAAAAGCCTCGCCCCTCTGTAAATTGCGTCTTTTCGCCATCCCTTATATAAGAAAAGGCAATGCTACTGTCGATTCCTCAAAAAAAAGGAAAAGCCTGCCGTGTTCGCGTCGCGCCCCCACACGGTTCGTCCAGCATGCCGCTCAAGGGGGAATCCATGTTGTGTTGCATTTTCACTTACAAGTGGGACCGCAGTTGAGCAAACTGACTATCGGCAAACCCCCACCCCGCCCACCGCGCGATGGCTGAGCTAGAGAAAACAGGAGGGAGAAGAGATAGCTGTAGCACGGAGTCCAAGAAAATTGGTGTCAGATGGGACTCGTGTGGGTGGCGTGTGTTGTACTGCTAGACGTGAATGCTAGTTATGGCCCATGCCACCCCACTATTAATCGAGGTGCTGGTTACGTAGAGCGAACACCACTAGGCCATACGGTACACCACTAGTACTAGTACTCACATTGTCGCGAAATTTCCTGGAGTCCATGCTCAGCCCTCCTCTCTCTCTCTTCTTAGCCAGCCAGCAGACGCGCAGAGTGTGCCCATCGTCTGTTTGCTCATATTCGGTCCCACATGTAACACCCCAAAATTTTGGTCTTGATTTTTATCAAATTCTTTATTTGATTGGAAGGAGGTTATTTCAATTTTTCTAAAAGACTCTCCTTCTCAAATCTTTTATGACAAATATTTTATGAGTTCTTCCCAAACTTGATTTTGGTCTTGAAGGTTTTCAACATGTGTTGGTTCAACACAAATACTCTGGGATTGTTTTACTAATTCTTTTATTAAAAAGAGTTCCTATAATCTTTGGATTTCTACTTCCCTATTCAAAAATACTCTCTTGCCATGACCTATGTAGAAAACTTTCTTCCAAAACCCCCCTTCCTACTTTGGGTCAAGCCAAGCATCCAATTCCAGCAAGTTTCAACCTCTTTTAGATTTTATTTCTATTGATTTTATCCTCAAACCTTTTTCTGTAATTTATTTTGGACCCTTCAAGTTTACAAAGGAAGTATCTGATTGCTTTGAGCTTTGGTCCCAAATAAATTCCTCTGGCTAGTCCTTAGTACCCTCAACCTAGATCCATCAAGATCTGCTAGTCCACAGTTCAAATTTTTCAAAATTTGCTTGCTGCAAGTTTGGACCAGATTTGCCATTTTTGGTGAAATTCATTCTTTTCCCTTTCCAAAAATTCTGAGAAAATTTAGGGAGTCTCTGGATGCATCAAGAGACCACCCCTCCAAGTTTCAGCTCAAGAAAAATTTTCCACGTGCGTCAAACATTTCGTCGAACAGCTGGCGTGCACTGTTCCTGTCAAATTCAGAAAGTTCAGAGAGTTCAGTGTCGTTTCCGTCAGAGCTCGTCGTCGATCTCGCCAGTGCACGCGTTGGCGCCTTGCTCCCTGTTCCCCATTCTTATCCAGTGCGCCGCATGGTTGCTTGGCCTGTTGCGAGCATCGGTGGCGACTTGTCGCGTCAACGCCGGCGCCTTCCGCAGTGGCAGTACCTCCCGTGGCGGCTGGCAGAAGCTAGCGTTGCAGAACGTCGTCCTCCGCACCGCCCGAGCCACTGGTGGCCTACGCGTATTCACCTCCTGCTCTGAGCACGCTGCAGAACCGTCGCCGTGGCCTGAGAAGCGGAGAGCGCGCTCTCTGCCGCCGACGAGCCCGTGAGCTCCGTCCCACCGAGACCACGGGAGCAGGCCAAATCCAACCAGGTTTAACCTTTGAATGGTGCCAGTGGACCAATCCGAAGACACCCAGTCGCCTAATCCTTCCGTCCAACCCCTGCCTCGCCGTAATCGCTCGCCGGAGTTATCCCGTTTCGGCAACCGCCTCGGGCCAGCTATAAATAGAGGCCCCGAGCCACCCATCGACCCAGCACCTCTCCACCTCTCCTCAGAACCACGCCAAACTCATCAGAGGGCTTCGGGAGGGTCTTCTTCCCCAGCTCCGGCCGCCCCGATCCGCTTCGGGCTCCGAAAAAATCCTCTCTGGTGAGTGCGCCCCCGCTTCCCAAATTTTGCCAGCAACCTCCTAGTCCACCACCTCTTCTAACCCGAGCTTCAATTCGGTGTTGGCAGCTCTCCTCCGACGAATCCGCGCTCGCCCGAACCGCCATCCGCCGGAGTGGAAGCTGCCGTCGACGTGGTGCTCCCCGACGCCTACTTCCACCACCCACCGACGCGGAACTGACCCGTGAGTACAACCATACCCTTGCCCTCCTCTGGTTCGCCATCGATCGCCGCCGGCGATCATCGTTCGCCTCTGCCGCCGGTGGGATTTTCAAACCTGACATGAGGGACCCCCTCGTCAGCCTCTCCTCTTCTTCTTCGAAATCATTTTCTGTTGGCGCCTTCGGGCCAGGTGCGTTTTCTTCTCTAGAAGGCGTATTCCAACCGAAGCGTTTTCTGTTTTTTTTAAATAGCCCCTGGATAATTTTCTGTTTATAACAGATTAGTCCCTGGACTAAAACCTCAATAACTTTTAAACAAAAGATGATTTTGAGTTGATTCTTTTTCTGTCATTTTTATTTTTCTGTCTAGTTTTTTATCATAATTATTTGAAAAATATTTGGAACAATTTTTATGCACGCACGGTATTTACGTTAGTACCCGATTTTTCTTTATAACGTAGATACCGAAGGAGGTGACGGTGCCGCCAACCTTGCCGAGCTAGACTCCGACTACTCCGAACCAGGCAAGCATGTTTGAACCTTTGGTATGATGAGTGTTTTTTCATGTTTGCTTGAGTGGTTTTCTCATGGCATGTTTATATAAGCATTTGTTGAATGTTATATTCCATGCAAAGCAAGCTGCAAGTGAGCTTCGAAACTTGATGTGTTCATAAGATGGTGAGACAACCTGATCATGTGGTGGCATGATAGGTTGCAAGCTGGTATTGTTGAAGCATGCCAGTTCTATATCAACTGTTTAACCCCAGTATTGACGTGGATCGAGTCTTGTTCCCGTTCGTCCCCTTTTCGTGCTACCACATGTTTTCTGCAAACAATGCGGTTTAGTAAGTTGCAAACCTCTTTCCAGGTACACACCAAATAGAGGGGCCGGAATGAGGGTTCCATGGCCCTGGATTAAAGCCCGTCTTCCGGTCAGGGGGCATGGGTGTTTCCGGTTGGGACCGAGAGGGGGGCACCCCTTAGAGCGCGCGATATAAATTTGATCCCATGCTATTCGAGGTGTTGGCCTCCCCGTCTTAGAGTTTTTCTTGAACGTTGTCTAGGGTGATTCCTGACAGCGGGATGTGAAATGGGTGTGTACTGGTTAGATGGGTTTTCTTCTAAAATACCGTAAACGGAACTAGTCCTTTGTGACTACTGAAAACCGTTGGCTGTGGGTTAAGAGTACAAACTCTGCAGAGTCAAAACCATTCGAGTAACCAAGTCCTCGGTCAAGGACGTTGGTTGACCTATCAGTGTCAGTCTCAGTGTCAGTCCCAGTATCAGTCTCTGGAGAACAAGTTTGTTAACTAACAGTGGTAAATCCGTCTGAATGTTATTCCTGTGGATGGACTAACCTGTTTATGATTATGTACCGAGTACTCCGTGGGATGGTGCTACCTCCACGGACTACTCGAATTCGAATGATGACTTATAAGCCCTTTATGAGATGTCGCTCAGACGTCCGACTGTGGCATTCTTATTATTTACTTTTGATATAAGCCCTTTATGAGATGTCGCTCAGACGTCCGACTGTGGCATTCTTATTATTTACTTTTGATATCAGCCCTTTATGAGATGTCGCTCAGACGTCCGACTGTGGCATTCTTATTATTTACTTCTGATATAAGCCCTTTATGAGATGTCGCTCAAACGTCCGACTGTGGCATTCTTGTTATTTACTTTTGGATATAAGCCCTTTATGTGATGTCGCTCAGACGTCCGACTGTGGCATCCTTGTTATTTACTTTCATTATAAGCCCTTTTCGAGATGTCGCTTAGACGTCCGACTGTGGTACGTACTGTCATTTACTTTACAGTATAAGCCCTTTATGTGGTGTCGCCCTGACGCCCGACTGCGGCATGTTAATTTTTATTTTTACCTTTCGAGGCGTCGCTTCAGACACCCGATCGGTCTTCAGCTATTTTATTGGGATTTCGGGAGGACTACCGCCTGACTTCCTTTTTATTTATCTTGCAGTGCAAATTTATTACCTGAGTGTGCATTGCTAATCTGCTCATGTGCATCATGTTTGCATTCGTTATATCTTATGTCCAAACTATCTTGCGAGTACATTCAAAGTACTCACCTGGCTTGTTGATTTGGCCAGATGTTGACGAAGGCGATCTTATGGATGAAGAGTACGATAGCGAGTCCGACGCCTAGAGGAGTCCCAGTCAGTCCCTTGCGATCCTGGAGTTGGTCACCTGTATTATATACGCTTCCACTACCTTAATAAAATCATCGAGCCTCACTCCGACGCTTGATGAGTTGTAAGATTTTGGAGTCATGTCACCCACTTCTCTGTGAAATATCCACCACCACTTTTATTGCGAGTCAGTAGTTATGCCACCATACCCTTTGTGTCATATCCGCCTTTATGGGTAATATTGGCGTGCTTGTAATAAAATTGTTGAGCAGCCTCAGCTCAACCATGTATAATATTTAGTACTTCTGGATTTCTGTATCAAGGATTTGTCTACCAGTAAGATTTTTCTATACTGGTCTGACGAAAGGGGCGATTTTTCAATAAATGTTTTATTGGAAAACCGGTCCTGACACCACATGTCAGTGAAAACGCAAGACGACCTACTGAACCTGCACATCTTTCACCTCGACGTGCTGGTGATGAAAAACAAATCCAATAAAGATCTTCGGTGGCCGCTTTTGGAGTTACTCAAGAGTAAGATTCTATTTACAGTTTAACCCAAGATGCACAGCACGTACTCCTACCTTCAACTAGCACTCCATTTTCTTGCATGACACGACCTGGATGCTGGATGTCCCACGTGTCGGCAAAAGGAGGGAGAACTCGACCAAATCTTCTCCACATTTAGACCGGAGGAGTAGGAAACACGGCAAGCCATGTGCCTACATCATGCGTACAAGCCCACCTCACGCTATCACCATATTTCTCGGCCTCTGTGCGACACCTAGCTCTAGTAGATGGTATACTACTACTAGGACTAACTATTGTACTAGCATACTCCACTATTAGGTTGGCTCTATGTGATGTGGCAACTTCATATAACCGGATGTTGGCTATACTACTACGGTACTCACACTCCAAGAAGTGACTCGAAAACCATTCATAAATTGAGTTTATCACATGCATATGCAAATGTACCATTCATTACATACAACAAGTCATCAACACACAACGACAACAAGGATACATGTTGGATTATAGATTATTTCCAACAAAACATTCTAGTAAATACTAAAGTTTTTATCACACAACAAATAACAAGGAATGAAATGAACTTCAGCTCAACCAATCCTCGGCGTTGGAAATGCTTGCTTTGAACCATAAGTAAGCCTCTGGGAAGGGCCAGCTATTGTCAATATCGAGACCAACGCAAGACTCATCATCCACGCTGAAGCGGCCTATATTAGGACGCATATTATGATAGCCAGGGTAGGGAACCATAGCAATGTCTGATGTATAGATACAGTTGCTTCTCATAAATGGTAGTAACGTTGTGCCAACAGCAGCTGGATCGCCTTTCACCATCATTGGATAGTTTAGTCCAAGGAAGAGCGAGTTTTCTCCAAGACTATCAATATTGAACTAGGGAGAAGGTGCTGGCACTAGCACACTAGTATCCATCCCGAATACCCTGCAACGGATGTTGGAATAGGTCTGGAGAGTGCGACCATGGGAGACAACACCTGCTTCCTTAGTAACATCAGCAGTGCCCTGTATACAGACAAGAAGAGGTGATCCATCGGAATAAGTTGCCAGGCGCCACTGAATATGTAGGTCCTGCTCGTCCTCATGCTCATGATCATCACCATCGTCATCTCCCCCTTGGTTATAAATTTTTTCAAGTATAGGTGGTGTAATGTTCACAGGACCTTGGAAACACAAGAAGGTTAATTAGTACGGGGATACTAACTCACATGCATGTGGATGAAACAATTCTAATTACGGTGGAAGACAAACGTACCGAAACCATAAGGATTCCATGCAAAAACAGTACCACGTGTGGTGGCAACAAACACAAGACACTCGTATTGAATTGCATCACAGTACTCATCCATGTACAGAAATTGATTTTTGAGCAATATCCATCTAGGCGTGGAAGTAAGGACGGCAACAAGCTTGTCGAAGATAGCAACAACATCATAGTTCGTTGATGCGGCTTGAACTACGTCGGTATTTCCCCAAAGAGGAAGGGATGATGTAGCACAACTACGGTAGGTATTTCCCTCAGTGACGAGACCAAGGTTATCGAACCAGTAGGAGAACCACGCAACACTATGTAAATGGTACCTGCACACAAAGAACAAATACTTGCAACCCGACGTGTAAGAGGGGTTGTCAATCCCTCCCGGGTAAAAAGATAGGTAAATTTGTAGTAGATTGGATAAATAGATCTCGCGGAAACGCGAAATAAAATAAATAACAAAAAAGTGTAGCAAGGTATTTTGGGGTTTTAGGATTAATAGATATGAAAATAAAAGCAAATAAAAATATATCTCGAAGGCAAATATGATAAAGAAGAGACCCGGGGGCCGTAGATTTCACTAGTGGCTTCTCTCGAGAAAAATAGCATACGGTGGGTAAACAAATTACTGTTGGGCAATTGATAGAACTTCAAATAATTATGACGATATCCAGGCAATGATCATTATATAGGCATCACGTCCAAGATTACTAGACCGACTCCTGCCTACATCTACCACTATTACTCCACACATCGACCGCTATCCAGCATGCATCTAGTGTATTAAGTTCATGGAGAAACGGAGTAATGCAATAAGAACGATGACATGATGTAGACAAGATCTATTCATGTAGGAATAGACCCCATCTTGTTATCCTTAATAGCAATGATACATACGTGTCATTTCCCCTTCTGTCACTGGGATTGAGCACCGTAAGACCGAACCCATCACAAAGCACCTCTTCCCATGGCAAGAAAAATCGATCTAGTCGGCCTAACTAAACCAAAGATTCGAAGAAGAAATACGAGGCTATAAGTAATCATGCATATAAGAGATTAAAACTCAAATAACTTTCATGGATAAAATAGATCTGATCATAAACTCAAAGTTCATCGGATCCCAACAAACACACCACAAAAAGAGTTACATCAAATAGATCTCCAAGAGACCATTGTATTGAGAATCAAAAGAGAGAGAGGAAGCCATCTAGCTACTAACTACGGACCCGTAGGTCTATGATACGTCCATTTTGCATCATGTTTTCCTACTTTATTTATGATGTTTTTATGCATAATAATGCTTTTTGGAGTAATTCTAATGCCTTTTCTCTCATAATATGCAAGGTACACACAAAGAGTGAGAATTCCGGCAGCTGGAAATATGGACCTGGAAAAGCTACGCCAGGCTACCTATTATGCACAACTCCAAGCAAGCTGAAACTTCATGGAGAATTTTTATGGAATATATGAAGAATATTGGAGCAAATAAGTACCAGAGGGGGCCCACTAGGTGGGCACGCCAGGGAGCCTAGGCGCGCCCTGGTGGGTTGTGCTCACCCAGGCCCACCTCCGGTGCCCATCTTCTGGTATATAGGTCATTTTGACCTAGAAAAAATAAGGAGAGGACTTTCGGGACAGAGCGCCGCCGTCTCGAGGCGGAACTTGGGCAGGAGCACTTTTGCCCTCCGACGGAGCGATTCCGCCGGGGGAACTTCCCTCCCGGAGGGGGAAATCATCGTCATCATCATCACCAACAACACTCCCATCTTGGGGAGGGCAATCTCCATCAACATCTTCAACAGCACCATCTCATCTCAAACCCTAGTTCATCTCTTGTGTTCAATCTTGTTACCGGAACTATAGATTGGTGCTTGTGGGTGACTAGTAGTGTTGATTACATCTTGTAGTTGATTACTATATGGTTTATTTGGTGGAAGATTATATGTTCAGATCCAATATGCTATTTAATAACCCTCTGATCTTGAGCATGATTATCATTTGTGAGTAGTTACTTTTGTTCTTGAGGTCACGGGAGAAATCATGTTGCAAGTAATCATGTGAACTTGATATGTGTTCGATATTTTGATAGTATGTATGTTGTGATTCCCTTAGTGGTGTCATGTGAACGTCGACTACATGACACTTCACCATATTTGGGCCTAAGGGAATGCATTGTGGAGTAGTTATTAGATGATGGGCTGCGAGAGTGACAGAAGCTTAAACCCTAGTTTATGTGCTATTCCGTAAGGGACCGATTGGATCCAAAAGTTTAATGCTATGGTTAGAATTTATTCTTAATACTTTTCTCGTAGCTGCGGATGCTTGCGAGAGGGTTAATCATAAGTAGGAGGTTTGTTCAAGTAAGAATAGCACCTAAGCACCGGTCCACCCACATATCAAATTATCAAAGTAGCGAACACGAATCGAATCAACATGATGAAAGTGACTAGATGAAATTCCCGTGTACCCTCAAGAACGCTTTGCCTATTATAAGAGACCGTTTTGGCCTGTCCTTTGCCTCAAAAGGATTGGGCTACCTTGCTGCACTTTTGCTACTATTATCGTTACTTGCTCGTTACAAATTATCTTGCTATCAAACTACTCTGTTACTTACAATTTCAGCACTTGCAGACATTACCTTGCTGAAAACCAATTGTCATTTCCTTCTGCTCCTCGTTGGGTTCGACACTCTTACTTATCGAAAAGAGCTACAATTGATCCCCTATACTTGTGGGTCATCAAGGCTATTTTCTGGCGCCGTTGCCGGGGAGTGAAGCGCCTTTGGTAAGTGGAATTTGGTAAGGAAACATTTATATAGTGTGCTGAAATTTATTGTCACTTGCTACTATGGAAAACAATCCTTTGAGGGGTTTGTTCGGGGTATCTTCACCTCGACCGGAACCAGAATTAGCTACCCCTCAACCTACTGCTCCTACTGAAAATATTGAATATGAAATTCCTTCGGGTATGATAGAACAACTGCTAGCTAATCCTTATGCAGGAGATGGAACCGAACATCCTGATATGCACTTGATATATGTGGAACAAATTTGTGGATTGTTTAAGCTTGCAGGTTTACCCGGAGATGAAGTTAAGAAGAAGGTTTTCCCTTTATTTTTGAAGGGAAAAGCATTGGCATGGTATAGGCTATGCGATGATATTGGGTCTTGGAATTGGAATCGATTGAAATTGGAGTTCCACCAAAAAAAATTATCCTATGCATCTAGTTCATCGTGATCGGAATTATATATATAATTTTTGGCCTCGTGAAGGAGAAAGTATCACTCTAGCTTGGGGGAGGCTGAAGTCAATGTTATATTCATGCCCCAATCATGAGCTCTCAAGAGAAATTATTATCCAGAATTTTATGCTCGGCTTTCTCATAATGATCGATCCATGCTTGATACTTCTTGTGCTGGTTCTTTTATTAAGAAGACTATTGAATTCCTTTGGGATCTTTTGGAAAGAATTAAACGCAACTCTGAAGATTGGGAACTCAACGAAGGTAAAGAGTCAGGTATTAAGCTTAAGTATGATTGTGTTAAATCTTTTATGAATACCGATGCTTTTCAAAAGTTTAGCACTAAATATGGACTTGACTCTGAGATAGTAGCCTCCTTTTGTGAATCATTTGCTACTCATGTTGATCTCCCTAAAGAGAAGTGGTTTAAATATCACCCACCTATTAAAGAGGAAATTAAAGAACCGGTACTAGCTAAAGAGGAAACTATACTTTATAATGTTGATCCAGTTGTTCCTACTGCTTATATTGAGAAACCACCTTTCCCTGTTAGAATAAAGGAACATGCTAAAGTTTCAACTGTGGTCAACAAAAGTTTTATTAGAACATCCAAACCTGATGAACAAATTAAAGCAAAACCTAGTGTTGCTATGGTTAAGGATCTCTTGGAAGAAAATGTAGACGGGCATGTTATTTACTTCTGTGAAGAAGCTGCTAGAATTGCCAAACCTGATAAAAAAGATAAACATAGACCTGTTGTTGGCATGCCCGTTGTCTCAGTTAAAATAGGAGATCACTGTTATCATGGTTTATGTGACATAGGTGCTAGCGTGAGTGCTATTCCTTATTCCTTATATCAAGAAATTATGAATGACATAGCACCCGCAGAGATAGAAGACATAGATGTTACTATTAAACTTGCTAATAGAGATACTATATCACCAATTGGGATTGTTAGAGATGTTGAAGTCTTGTGTGGGAAAATAAAATACCCTACTGATTTTCTTGTTCTTGGTTCCCCACAAGATGACTTTTGTCCCATTATCTTTGGTAGACCTTTCTTGAACACCGTTAATGCTAAGATAGATTGTGAGAAACAAACTGTCGGTGTTAGTTTTGGTGATGAGTCTCATGAGTTTAATTTTTCTAAGTTTAGTAGAAAGCTTCATGAAAAAGAATTGCCTAGTAAGGATGAAATAATTGGTCTTGCTTCTATTGTTGTGCCTCCTACTAATCCACTAGAACAATATTTGCTAGACCATGAAAATGATCTACATATGCATGAAAGAAATGAAATAGATAAGATTTTCTTTGAACAACGGCCTCTGCTTAAACACAATTTGCCTATTGAAACTCTAGGAGGTCCTCCTCCACCTAAAGGTGATCCTGTGTTTGAATTAAAACAATTGCCAGACACTTTGAAATATGCTTATCTTGATGAAAAGAAGATATATCCTGTTATTATTAGTGCTAACCTTTCAGAACATGAAGAAGAAAGATTATTGAAAGTTCTATGGAAGCACCGAGCTGCTATTGGATATACTCTTGATGATTCAAAGGGCATTAGTCCCACTCTATGTCAGCACAAGATTAATATGGAACCTGATGCTAAACCCGTTGTTGATCACCAACGTCGGTTAAATCCGAAAATGAAGGAAGTGGTAAGAACGGAAATATTAAAACTTCGGGAAGCAGGTATAATCTATCCTATAGCTGATAGTAGATGCGTAAGCCCTGTTCATTATCTCCCTAAGAAAGGAGGTATTACTGTTGTTCCTAATGATAAGAATGAACTTATTCCACAAAGAATTGTTACAGGCTATAGAATGGTAATTGATTTTAGAAAATTAAATAAAGCAACTAGAAAAGATCATTACCCTCTGCCTTTTATTGATCAAATGTTAGAAAGATTATCTAAGCACACACATTTTTGCTTCCTTGATGGATATTCTGGTTTTTCACAAATACCTGTTTCTCAACCTGATCAAGAAAAGACCACTTTCACTTGTTCCTTTGGAACTTATGCTTATAGACGTATGCCTTTTGGTTTATGCAATGCACCTGCTACCTTTCAAAGATGTATGACTGCTATATTCTCTGACTTTTGTGAAAAGATTGTTGAGGTTTTCATGGATGACTTCTCTATTTATGGGAAGTCTTTTGATGATTGTTTAAGCAATCTTGATCGAGTTTTGCAGAGATGCGAGCAAACAAATCTTGTCTTGAATTGGGAGAAGTGCCACTTTATGGTTAATGAAGGTATTGTTTTGGGCCATAAAATTTCTGAAAGGGGTATTGAAGTGGACAAAGCTAAGGTTGATGCAATTGAGAAAATGCCATGTCCTAAAGATACCAAAGGTATTCGTAGTTTCTTAGGTCATGTTGGTTTCTATAGGAGATTTATCAAAGATTTTCTAAAATTTCTAGGCCTCTTACAAATCTTTTGCAAAAGGATGTTCCTTTTGTTTTTGATGATTATTGTTTAGAAGCCTTCAAAACACTCAAGAAAGCCTTAATTTCTGCACCTATTGTTCAACCACCTGATTGGAACTTGCCTTTTGAAATTATGTGTGATGCTAGTGATTATGCTATTGGTGTTATTCTAGGACAAAGAGTTGATAAGAAACTGAATGTTATTCATTATGCTAGTAAAACTCTAGATAGTGCTCAACGAAATTATGCTACTACTGAAAAAGAATTCCTAGCAGTGGTGTTTGCTTGAGATAAATTTAGATCTTACATTGTTGATTCAAAAGTAATTGTTCACACCGATCATGCTGCTATAAAATATCTTATGGAAAAGAAAGATGCTAAACCTAGACTTATTCGATGGGTTCTCTTGCTACAAGAATTCGATTTACATATCACTGATAGAAAAGGAGCCGAGAACCCCGTAGCTGATAACTTGTCTAGGCTTGAAAATGTGCTTGATGACCCACTACCTATTGATGATAGTTTTCCTGATGAGCAGTTAGCTGCAATAAATGTTGCTCATAATACTCCTTGGTATGCTGACTATGCTAATTACATTGTTGCTAAATATTTACCACCTAGCTTTACATACCAACAAAAGAAAAATTCTTCTATGATTTAAGACATTACTTTTGGGATGACCCACATCTTTATAAAGAAGGAGTAGATGGTATTATTAGACATTGTGTACCTGAGCATGAACAGGGACAAATCCTACGGAAATGTCACTCCGAAGCTTATGGAGGGCATCATGCTGGAGATAGAACTGCTCACAAGGTATTGCAATTCGGATTTTATTGGCCTACTCTCTTCAAGGATGCCCGTAAGTTCGTCTTATCTTGTGATGAATGCCAAAGAATAGGTAATATCGGTAAGCGTCAAGAAATGCCTATGAATTATTCACTTGCTGTTAAACCATTTGATGTTTGGGGATTTGATTACATGGGACCTTTTCCTTCCTCTAATGGGTATACACATATTTTGGTTGCTGTTGATTATGTTACTAAATGGGTAGAAGCTATTCCAACCAG
Organism: Thinopyrum elongatum; assembly: GCA_011799875.1. Classification (NCBI taxonomy): domain Eukaryota; kingdom Viridiplantae; phylum Streptophyta; class Magnoliopsida; order Poales; family Poaceae; genus Thinopyrum; species Thinopyrum elongatum. The sequence continues at coordinate 540,629,775 of CM022301.1, forward strand.
TAGTGCTGATCACAACACCTCTATTAAAATGCTTAAGGAAGTTATTTTCCCAAGGTTTGGAGTTCCTAGATATTTAATGACTGATGGTGGTTCACACTTTATTCATGGTGCTTTTAGTAAAATGCTTGCCAAGTATGATGTTAACCATATAATTGCATCACCTTATCATCCTCAGTCTAGTGGTCAAGTTGAACTTAGCAATAGAGAAATAAAATTAATTTTGCAAAAGACTGTCAATAGGTCCCGAAAGAATTGGTCTAAGAAATTAGATGATGCACTTTGGGCTTATAGAACAGCATATAAAAATCCTATGGGTATGTCTTCTTATAAAATGGTTTATGGAAAAGCTTGTCATTTGCCCCTTGAGTTAGAACATAAAGCATATTGGGCAATCAAAGAACTCAACTATGATTTCAAACTTGCTGGTGAGAAGAGGTTATTTGATATTAGCTCTTTAGATGAATGGAGAACCCAAGCTTATGAAAATGCCAAGTAATTTAAAGAAAAAGTTAAAAGATGGCATGATAAAAGAATTCAAAAGCGTGAGTTTAAAGTTGGAGAATATGTTCTTTTGTACAACTCTTGTTTTAGATTCTTTGTAGGAAAACTCCTCTCAAAATGGGAAGGACCCTATGTTATCGAGGAGGTTTATCGGTCTGGAGCTATCAAAATAAATAATGCCGAAGGTACTAACCCGAAGGTTGTTAATGGGCAACGAATAAAACATTATATCTCAGGTACGCCCATTAATGTTGAAAGTAATATTATCCAAATTTTGACACCGGAAGAACACATAAAAGAGTCCTTCCGGAACACTCCAGAATCATGAAAATAAGGAGGTACGTGATACGGTAAGCAAAGGACTCCAAAAAATTCGCAAAAATATTTTTTGTCAGTTTTGGAATATTTAGAAAATTAGGAAAATAAGAAACAACCAGGAAGCGTACCCTGGTGGGCACAAGACACCAGGGCGCACCTGGCAGCCAGGCGCGCCCAGGTGGGTTGTTGTTAGGGCATGTCTCTCTCTAAGTAGTTTTGGTGATTAATTACAATGCTTTTGCGGACTAATCATGTGCGTTGAGTTTTTCAGAGATTCATTCATTGGCACGAGATGATTCTTTCCGCTCGGAGCTTCAAGTGAAGATGGTGTAGTCTCTTTCATTTCGGTTTTGGTGGACTTGAGTCATAGGAGACACCGTACTATCAAGAGGGGGTCCGCATTGGAAAGGCTAGGGTGGAATCAACACGTACACTTTATTTTTGCACCCCCAGCTCCTTTCCTCTCCTTGGAGTTTACCGTTTTGAAAGAAGTGGGGATTGTGAGGTGCTAGCGGTAGTATCGCCGCCCTAGCGGTAGTGCCGCCTATGGTCCTCAAGCGGCAGTACCGCTGCCCAACAGCGGTAGTACCATTCGGGTGCATAGGCAGCAGTACCGTCCTGGTTCAGCACTGCTACCGCCTCGATTCGAGGGCGTATCTCCTCGTATCGGGTTGTGCGGCAGAAGTAGCAGCAGTAGCAGCGGTAGTACCGCTCGTGAGCGGTAGTACCACGGCTACCACCGCTACTAGTGCCGCCCCAGCCCTCTCTCTCCCTTCTGTTCCCCCTCTGTTGCCACTACTCTCAGTCTCCACGGTAGTACCGCTGGGGCTCGCGGAAGTACCGCTACCACCAGCAGTAGTACCGCTCCACTGAGCAGTAGTACCGCTCCGTGCGGGCTGAAAGGGGGGTAACAGTTGGATTTGTTTCCCCACTATAAAAGGAGGTCTTCTTCTCCAAGAAGATTTACATCTTCCCTCCCCAAACTCCATTGTTGCTCAAAGCGCCATTTTCGCCCGATCTCTCTCCCTAGCCAATCAAACTTGTTGATTTTCTAGGGATTGGTTGAGAAGGCCCCGATCTACACTTCCACCAAGAGAAATTTGATTCCCCCCACTAATCCCTTGCGGATCTTGTTACTCTTGGGTGTTTGAGCACCCTAGACGGTTGAGGTCACCGCGGAGCCATATTCCATTGTGGTGAAGCTTCGTGGTGTCGTTGGGAGCCTCCAATTAAGTTGTGGAGATTGCCCCAACCTTGTTTGTAAAGGTTTGGTCGCCGCCTCCAAGGGCACCAATAGTGGAATCACGGCATCTCGCATTGTGTGAGGGCGTGAGGAGAATATGTGGCCCTAGTGGCTTCTTGGAGAGCATTGTGCCTCCACACCGCTCCAACGGAGACGTACTTCCTCTCTAAGGGAAGGAACTTCGGTAACACATCCTCGTCTCCACTGGCTCCACTCTTGGTTATTTCTTACCTTTACTTGTGCAAGCTTATATTGTGTTGTATCCCTTGCTTGCTTGTGTGCTTGTTGTTGTTGCATCACATAGGTTGCTCACCTAGTTGCATATCTAGACAACCTATTTTGATGCTAAGTTTAATTTGGTAAAGAAAAGCTAAAAATTGTTAGTTGCCTATTCACCCCCCCCCCTCTAGTCAACCATATTGATCCTTTCAATTGGTATCAGAGCCTCGTCTCTTTATTAAGGACTTTACCGTCCGAAGAGTATGGTTGACACCATAGACGAGGTGGAGGAGCATCCCGGAGCGAGTCCCATTTTGTCTGCGGCCGATGGGGGATCCTCGGTCTCTCGTGAGGAGTTCAATGTGGCCTTGGACACATTGAAAACCTCCATGACGACCGAGGTCAAAGGCATGCTTAAGAATTTTCTTGATGGTCTTAACTTATCCACCGCACCGTTGGAAGTGGTCGATTCCACTAACAAGGTGACGGATGCTAACTCCAACAAGGGGGAAGCTACTAGTGATCAAGTTCCTTTAACTAGTGGTAGAAGTGGGAATGGCATATTTGCCCATGTTGAACCTCCTCTTACATATGGAGGACCGGTTCCCTCCACGCATATGAATCATGATGGTCCTCCTCCTAAGCTTGTGAAAAATGAGGATTTTGCCTCTTGGGTGTATCGCTTTAAACGTCATTTAAATCATAGTTCTACTAATCTTTGGAGAATTATTGAGCAAGGTTTCTACCCGCACGACCCAAGCAACTTCACTCCTAGAGAAGCCGCGGATCATCAATTCAACGAGTCCGCTCTCTTCATTCTTCAAGAAGCCATTCCTCCCAAAGATATTGCGCACCTCCGTCCTTTCACCATGGCCAAGGAAGCATGGCAACATGTTGTTTCCATTTACAAGGGAAGCGCAAGCATTCAATGCTCGAACTTTGAAGTGGTGCAAGATGAAGCCAATGAGTTTGCAATGATTGAAGATGAAGAACCTCGAGAGCTTTACCGGAGATTAACCACTCTCGCGGTCTCACTCCGAGATCATGGGAGCAAGGATACGGATGATAATTGGATCAAGCGCAAGTTTCTCAAAGCCATGATGCCTTACCATAAGGCTATGTCCTCCGTCATCCGTCAAAGGCCGGACTTTCACGCCTTGTCCTCAAGTGAAGTGTTGGATGAGTTTGTTGCAATGAGGATCTTGGACAAGACCGCCGACAATGCGGTGTTGCGTTCTCAACGAGCAAAGAAGCCCAACCTTGCTTTGAAGGCCAAGGCTAGTGTGGAAGAAGAGGGTGAAGAGGAAGAAGAGGAGTGTTGCCTCGAAGATACCAAATATGCCTATCATGAGCACATGGCTCTCGCTTCACGGCAATTTTGGAGCAAGAAGAACTCAAGGCCCAACTTCAACAAGAACAACTCAAGTGGAGCCAAGGGCAAGCAACGTGTGAGGACATGCTATAATTGTGGCAATGTGAGCCACTTTGTTGCGGATTGCCCGTACGAGAAGAGGGAAGACAATGGTGGCAAGCTTATCCGAAAAGACAAGGCCAAGTCCTTCCCCAACAAGAACAACTTCACCAAGAAGACTCCTCCCAAGGGGTTGGTGGCACAAGAAGAGTACAATGAGGATTATGATGATGATGAAGACGGTGAGACGGTTGCCATGGCCTCCGTTGCCATTGCAACAACTCCACGGGTGTCCCTCTTTGATTCACCCAACGAGAACATCACCGCCAAGTGCCTCATGGCCAAAGCCACCAACAAGGTAACCCCCAACATCAAAACTACCATCACTACTAATCCTTCCTTGACGGATTGCATTGATGAAAGTGAGGGGACGAAGGAGGAGGAAAATGAATTTGAGTCTTTTATGAGTAAGCTCAAGGGTAATTCCAAGAAGCACTTTGTTGCTCTCTTGGAACAACTTGGTGAAGCCAATGACATGATCGAGGCTCACGAAGAAACCATCTCTAAGATGGAAGGGCATAGTCGTGACTATGCCCATGAGATATCGGATCTCTCTAATGCGCTTGAGGAAGAGTGTGGTCATCGTTTGGCTCTTGAGGAGTCACACAACGATGATCATGCTAAATTAAAGAAAGATCTTAATCATGCTCTTGTTGTATCTCATGTGCTCAATTCCGAGAAGGCCAAACTTGGGGTTGACCGTGCTAGACTCAAGGAGGAGTTTGATATACTTGACAAGGCTCACAAGGCCTTGAAGAGTGCTCATGCTAGCCTCAAAGAGTCTCATGATCAACTCCAAGTGAATCTAACCAAGGAGAAAGCCACATTTCCTCATATGGTTTTAATTGATAATGCAAATGCTACTAACCCGTGTTGTGAGCATGTGTATCTTGTGGAGGAGAATGCCAAGTTGAAGGAGCAACTTGAGAAAGGCCTTGTGTCTTGCATACAATGTGAGAAGAACCTCAACGACCTTTGGAGCAATCAAAAGGAAGTTGTGGGCAAGGAGGGGATTGGGTTTGCACCCAAATCCAAGAATAAGAAGAAGAATGACAAGGCCAAACGACCTCCTCCTCTCAAGCAAACTTTTGTGAAGGAGGGAGAGGGTGCTTCTAAGGAGAAGAAGAACAATGGGAAGGGTGGTGGTGTCAAGAAGGGCAATGCCACCCCTTCCAACAAAGCCGACGACTTTAACCCTTCTTATGTGTTATGCCGTGCCAGTGATGGGCATGTTTATGCCAAATTTGTTGGTTCTTCTTATGAGTACATTGAATGGTCTATTTGGGTTCCTAAGATCCTTGTTACTAACATCAAAGGACCCATTACAAAATGGGTACCTAAAACCAAGCATTGATCTCTTGTAGGTGTTTGCTTCCGGTGGGGGATCATGGTTGCTCGATAGTGGAGCCACAAATCATATGACCGGAAGCAAGGACTTGGTGGTGGATGTGCACAAGGTTTCATCTATGCCCACCAATGTCGAGTGGGGTGATGCCTCATCTTCTAAGGTATTGGGTCTTGGCAAGGTTGTCATTTCTCATGATCTCTCGATCGAGAAAGTCATGCTTGTTGAGTCCCTTGCATACAACTTACTTTCCGTTCGTCAACTTGCACTCATGGGCTTTGCCACTTTCTTTGATATTGATACCATGGCCCTCTTGTGGAGCAAGACTCTTAAAGTAGCCTTTGTTGGGCATGTCGAGAACGGTCTTTATGTGATTAACTTTTCGGAGCGACCCACTAAGACTGCGACATGCCTAATGGCTAAAGTTGACGTGGGATGGCTTTGGCATCGCCGTTTAGCCCACGTCATTATGAGATCTTTGCAAAGTCTTCTCAAGGGGGACCATGTCTGTGGACTAACAAATGTTAGTTTTGCCAAAGATCGTGCTTGCAGTGCTTGTATCGAAGGAAAGCTACATGAGAAGGCTCACCCACCCACGACTATCATCTACTCGAAGAGGCCCTTGGAGCTCCTTCACATGGATCTCTTTGGGCCTCCATCCTTTGATAGTCTTGGGGGTAGAAAGTATTGCTTGGTGATTGTGGATGATTATTCAAGATACACTTGGGTATACTTCTTCAAGAGGAAGAGTGAGACCCAACAAACCGTCATCGACTTTGCAAATGAAGCTCAACGTCAACACAATGCAAAGATCTTGACAATAAGAAGTGACAACGGCACCGAGTTCAAGAACTACACCTTGGATGAGTTTCTTAGTGATGAGGGGATCAAGCATCAATATTCTGCACCTTACACCCCTCAACAAAATGATGTAGCGGAGAGGAAGAACCGGACGTTGATGGACGCGGCAAGGACCATGATGGTGGAGTTCAAGTCTCCGTACAACTTTTGGGCCGAAGACATCAACACCGCTTGTCATGGATCCAATCGGCTCTATCTCTGCAAAGGCTTGAACAAGACTCCATATGAGATACTTACCGGCAACAAGCCCAACCTCAAGTACTTCCGGGTGTTCGGTTGTAAGTGTTTCATTCTCAAGAAAGGTGTTCGTTTGTCTAAATTTGAGGCTAGAGCTCATGAGGGCATATTTGTTGGTTATGCTACAAACTCTCATGCTTAGCGTAACCTCAACAAGTCCACGGGACTCATTGAGGAGACGTGTAACGTGGAGTTTGATGAGAATAACGGCTCCCAAGTGGAGCAAAGTGGTACTTGTGATGTAGGTGATGAAATTCCTCCCCAAGCCATAAGAAGAATGGGTGTTGGTCATATCCTACCCATTAAGGAACCCCTTGTGGCCAAAGGAGAAGGACAATGTTCCACCCAAGTGGAACCATCACCAACCCAAGACCCACACGCTTCCGAAGAACAAAGTGAAGGCCCTCAACCAAATGAACAAGATCAAGGGCAAGATCAACCTCAAGATGGTGGTGAACCACCAAGTGATGCCCAAGGTCAAGTTCTTACCACCGAGCAAGTTCAAGATCAAGAGCAAGCTCAAGATCAAGAACAAGCTCAAGACGACGCTCAAGATGATCAAGTTACCACTCCTCAACTTTCTCTTGAGGAGGAATTGGAGCATCGTGCCGCCAAGATTGCGTCCAAGCTCACTACCAAAGATCATCTCATGAAGAATGTGCTTGGAAGCTTAAGAAAGGGGGTAAGCACTCGTAGACAATTAGCAAACTATTGTGAACATCACGCGTTTGTTTCTTGTGTTGAACCCCAAAAGGTCTATGAGGCGCTCGAGGACCCGGATTGGCTTAATGCCATGCATGAAGAACTCAACAACTTCGAGCACAACAAGGTGTGGAGATTGGTGCCAAGGCCAAAGGAGAACCATAATGTTATTGGAACCAAATGGATATTCAAGAACAAGCAAGATGTTCATGGTATTATCGTTCGCAACAAGGCTCGTTTGGTGGCACAAGGCTACTCCCAAGTCGAGGGTATCGACTACGGTGAAACCTTCGCTCCCGTTGCTCGCCTTGAATCTATCCGTTTGTTGATTGCTTATGCTTCTCATCATAACTTCAAGTTGCAACAAATGGATGTGAAGAGTGCTTTTCTTAATGGTCCTATTAATGAGTTGGTGTATGTCAAACAACCCCCGGGGTTTGAGGACCCCGAGTTTCCCAATCATGTGTACCAACTCGATAAGGCACTCTATGGCCTTAAACAAGCCCCACGTGTGTGGTATGAGCACCTTACCGAGTTGTTGCAAGATCGTGGGTTTGAAATTGGGAAAATCGACCCCACTCTTTTTACTAAGAAGGTCAAAGGGGAGTTGTTTGTATGCCAACTATATGTTGATGATATTATCTTTGGTTCTCCTAACAAAGCTTTCAATGAGGAGTTTGCCGCACTCATGACCTCGAAGTTCAAGATGTCCATGATGGGAGAGTTGAAGTTCTTTCTCGGGTTCGAAATCAAACAAAGAAGAGAAGGAACCATCATCAACCAAGCCAAATATACTCAAGACATGCTCAACAGATTCAAGCTAAGTGATGTCAAGCCGGCTCCTACTCCAATGCCCGTCAAATGCCAAATTGACATCGATCCCAATGGTAAAGCGGTGGATCAAAAGGTATATCGTTCTATGAATGGCTCCTTGCTTTACCTTTGTGCATCTAGACCGGATATCATGTTGAGTGTGGGAATTTGTGCATGGTTTCAAGCCTCACCTAAGGAAATCCACTATGTGGCGGTCAAGCGAATCTTTTGATATTTGGCTCATACCCCAAACTTTGGCTTATTGTACCCTAGAGGAGCAAACTTCAACCTCGTGTGCTTTTCGAACTCGGATTGGGCAGGAGACAAAGTGGATAGGAAGTCAACTTCCGGAGGGTGCCAATTTCTTGGTTGCTCTTTGGTGAGTTGGTCTTCTAAGAAGCAAAGTTGTGTGTCTCTCTCCTCCACCGAGGCCGAGTATGTGGCCGCCGGTAGTTGTTGTGCTCAACTTCTATGGATGAGGCAAACTTTAAAGGATTACGGTGTCATTTGTGACAAAGTGCCTCTTTGGTGTGACAATGAAAGTGCCATCAAGATTTCTCTCAACCCGGTGCAACACTTCAAGACGAAGCATATTGAGATTCGGTATCACTTCATACGGGATCACATTAGGCGAGGGGAGATTGAGCTCAACTATGTCAACACTCATGATAACCTTGCAGATATTTTCACAAAGCCTTTGGATGAAGAAAGATTTCGCGAGTTAAGGCATGAGCTAAATATCATTGATTTGAGCAATGTGGCTTGAACCTTTGCACACCCCACCATACTCATCTTGATGTCTTGTTTAGGTGTAGGCATGGACATAGGGGGAGTGTTGTTCTCTCAATGAACTCTCCCTCCCCCCATTATGCATAAATTGATCAACTCTTTCACATTCGCCATTGTTGATGGTACTTGTGCTTCAAAGACGAGTTTTGGTCATGGGCCCAAGGATAATTCTTCGCGGTGCCATACCAATTGACTCAAACATAGGTGGCTTCGGCCACCGCCCTCTCCTTGAGAGGTGTGTGATCCTTCTGGTTTGTTTGCATTTGTAGTGTTGTTTGGGTCTCTCTGTGGGTGTTTTTCTGCGTTTTTGGTTGTGTTTTGTTCTTCTAGTTGCCTCTCGGCTCTTTCCGTGGTTTCCGTTCGGGCTAGGCTATCCCCTTGTTTGTGTGTCTAGTAGAGGCATGTGTTGGGCGGCACTACCGCTGGTCGGGCGGTACTACCGCCTATTGGTCTCAAGCGGCACTACCGCCCGCCCAAGTGGTACTACCGCTTCGAGGCGGGACTTGGGGGTTATGTCGGGCAGGGGGAGTCTCTTCTCCCCCATACCCATTCGACCCAACCCACTCGTCCTGTTCGTACTCCCGCGATGAACGCGTCGCCGAAGGTCGCCACCGGGCCGCCTTTTCCACGCCATTTTTCACCCTTTCCTCCGGTGGAGTCGATCCCCACCCTCTCCTCTTGCCATGGATGCTGGTATTGCCCCCGATCTCTTTCTCTTTGCTTCTATGTTTCAAATCTAGGCTTTAGGGGCAATAGGCTTTGCATTCATCTATTTTTGGCCAAATCGAGGCTTGAGTAGGATGGTGAAGGCTATTAGACTGCTTAGATTGATGTTTGGTAGGCTTATGTTTGAATTTGGCATCCCGGCAGTACCGGATTTGGCCGCGGCAGTAGAGTGTCGGGGAAAATAGACAGGGGTATATGTTTTCCCCTGACTCGTGCACGGACAAGCCAAGGCCGAGCCAAGTTATGCAAGAAACCAAAAGATTCGAAGGACCAACATGCAGATCAGAAGGACCAAGACCAAACCAGAGAAGTAGGATATCGTCAAGAGAGAAGCCTCCCTTGCCGGGCAGGCGAGCCCGGCAAAGGGTGAGGCCACCCCCAGAAACGGACAACCAAAGCGTCCCGGCAAAGCCTGCCAGGGCTCACGGAGGCAAAACCACCTCACCAACCACTCTACCATGACCCACGTCGTCAATCAGTGCGGTGTCGAACCGCGAGGTGATTAAGTGGCAGCCATTTCCTACAGGAGAAACCCGCAGATGACACCCATCCTGCGACGTGTCAAGCAGGCAGGCGCGGAGCTGGCAAGATAGCCCGGCAAGCCTTGCCAGGCAACCAACAATGTGACACTGAGCGGTGCATTTAATGCGCCCTGTCAGCCCACAGAGTTAGGTATGATAGCACTGTTTGCTATCATATCAGTGCATAATGACTACTTTGCCACTGTGGTAACCCCTTGATCTATAAAAGGAGGCCCATGGCAACAGTAGAGAGGGTTAGAAGGTTGGATAACTCACACCCCCATACGCGCATAGTCGCCGCGGCCCCTAGGCAACTCCTGCCGGGCAAGTGTACTAGGCTCGCCACCACCTTTTCCACCATCAATCCACCAAAGCAGGAGTAGGGTTTTACGCCTCACGGCGGCCTGAACCTGGGTAAATTGCCTGTGTGATCCCCGCCGCGCTGCCCCACGCCGGTCTGCTCTTTGTGCAACGCGTCGCCCCCCTGCCGAACCAGCAAGGGACCCCCAGGTCCCATAGGTGGCCGTGGTTTCCCGCGACATCTTTGGCGCGCCAGGTAGGGGGCTCGCTTGTGCGAACCTGAAGGCGTGCGCAGCGCGTCATCTTCATCACCATCGACACCTACGACGACGTCATCAACCATGGCGCCCACGAAGACACAGAAGCGAAGCAGGGCCATCCCCACACCATTTTTATTGATCTCCACGCCTCGCCGTAGCCGTGGCTGTGGCAAAGATCGTTGCTGGTGGCAATGCATCCATCACGGCGACCCGTACGGCGTACCCACCGTTCGGGCGCCATTCGGAGAAGGGGCACAAAACATGCGGGCGCGAGCTCCCTCCTTCCTGTTTCTTCCCCTCGTCAGCAGTTGAACCGCTTTAGCCTGAGCGTCGTCGGCGTCGATGATTACTGCGCGACGCTCGGTCCAGTATTCCCCCTACTTTGGGTAATCCTGAGCGGAACGCTGGTATGAGTCCGTCGATTGATGCCTTGGCAAGCGTGCTTCGGTGAGGCTGCCTGCATTGGCATGACCTCTGCAACGGCAGCCGCCAAACTGACTCGAAGGAAAGGGAGCAAAAGGGAGAGGGACCAGAGGGGCCCGGCGCTGCGCCCCGATGCCCGCCAGCCACAAGAAATGCATATCGGTCCCTGCCGGGAACGAAGAAATCATCTGATTGGCTTCTGCTCCTCCAAATTCCGCGGGCACGCCCGAGAGCGCTGCCCGGCAGAGGAAAAAGGGGGCTCGAAACAAAAGCTAAGTTTGCGTTATCACCTCTTATTGATATCTTTCAAGTCCTCGTGGTCATTTATCCCTTAACCCTAGTGAGCGTTCGTATCGTGAAAGCCCTCAAGCGATGGAAACTTGGCTAGTTTCTTTGATCGCACCATCATCCTGTCCAGAGCCATGCTCGCGGGATGAGAGGCTGCATCGAGAGCTACCTAGGAAAAACCTGCCGAGCCGCATCCACGCCAAGATGACTGTTAAGGGCCGGACCCTTACGACAATCGTGGCAATATGATATCGGCAGGCATCCAGAGCATGCACAGGAATTGATCATACGAACGCGAGCATATAGGGTCCAAAGGGATAAACATGCATTTGAAAATCCAGCTGGAAATATCAGTTTCGCGCAAACATTAGAGATAGAACGACTAAACACAAAAATATATCATGTTTCATTACAGGGCCCCACGGGAACGAGAGCGACCCGATACTTGGTCCGATGGCCAGATAGAACAGCTTAAACACGGAGAACCCTATCGGCACGGGGAGCGGCTTTCTTCTCAGCAGCTGCGATGTCGGCACCCGCTGGCGGCTTCTTGAATCCATCATCAAGGTCGAGCTCGGGATGACGGCAGGCGATATTGCTCAAGACCATGAAGAGGGCGTTGCGGGCAAGCTTCCGGGACTCGGTCGCGAAGCGCTCTGCCCTCCCCTCTTCATGCACCTTCAGCTTGTCAACCAGCTCGTTGAAGAAGAGCCCCAGCTTGACGCTCGGGACCTCCTGCTCGCTGGCTGAGAAGACTGGGTCGTCCATGCCCATCATCGTAGCTTGGGCACCAAGGCGTTCGACGATGTCAATCAGGCTCTTGATCCAGAGATTGTTCATATCGACCTGGTTCTTCAACCTGTCCTCTACATCTTGCTGGAGACGCTTGGCGGTTTCCAAATCCCTGGACAGCAACTGCTGTCGGGACTCGAGGGACTCCGTCGACCGCTCCAGCGAGCCGATCCTTGCCTTCATATCCGCAATGTTGCCATTGGTAGTCTCAAGGCTCTGGGTCTTGGAGGAGAGCTGCAACTGCACATCAGCCAAGTGGGTCTCTGCCTGCCGAGCTCCCTCTTTGAGTGCCTCCACCTCTTTGGCGCTCTCAACGAGCTCCTCATTCAGCTTAGCCACCTGCCGGTCAAGATCAGTCTTGGCAGCGGATGCGGCATCCAGATCTTCAATAAGCTTCTTCAGCTGGGCAGCGTGGTCAGTGGCAAGGGTGTTCAGAGCAGCTCCATGCTTGTCCTCCAATTCCTTGGTGCGTTGCTGCACCAGAGCCTCTAAACCTTCGTCCTTGGCACGGAGGGTGGCTTCGAGTTTCTCCTCCCGAAGGGAGATCTCTCGCTCTCTGGCATCCAGGGATGCCTTGCGGTCTACCAGTCGCGCCTCCCGTGCCGTGACGTCCTCCCTCGTCATCAGGAGCGATTCTTGCTACCTCAGGAGCACCTTGGATTGCTTGCCGTGCCATTCGCATAGCTCCAGGCACTTGTCCTTTAGCTTCTGGTCCACCTTGCCGACGGACTCGCGCCGCTCCTTGAGCTCCTGCCACTTCTGACGGTGCCGGGCCTGCATCTCCTTCACGCCCGCCGCCATGGACTCCATGAAGGACAAATCCATTGTGATGGCGGCTGAGTCGTCGGCCTCCCCGGCTCCCAGGTACAGTGGTGCCAGGAGGCGCTGGAGCTCTTCATCGAGCTCCTTGTCCGTCGTCGAGGACGGGCCGGGGGCTCCAATGCCAGGTAATGACAACACCATGGCCAGTGTGTTTGAGGAAGACGGCGGGGCCTCAGTGACGATCCCGGAGGAGGGAAGTGGGTCCATGGTTGGAAGGGGAACTTTCGCCTCGACAACCACTTCCTCTACCGGGGCGTCCTCTAGGGAGCGTTCCACCGCCACTAAGGAGCTCTGCGCATTCCCGGCAGCAAGATCCTGCTCCTCGACAGCAGCAATCTCCACAGCCTCATCCGTGGCAGCCCTTCCTATGTCAGCTACCACCTCCAGCAGCTCTGGTTCATCGGCTTGAGGGGCTGCGCGTGAAAGGGCCAGTGAATAACAGAGAAACAGAAGTCTTGAGCAGATAAAAAAATATATAATATAATAGGAGAAGCGACGAGAGCAAGAAAGAAAAGGAGGAATAGGTGGGGTACCTGGAGAAGTCTGCCGGGTAGGAGCCTCTGTCTCCCCGGCAACGAATGTTGCCAGGCCGTGAGCCTCGTCCCCTGTCGTGCTTGTCTCAGCGGCCTTCCGCGCAGCCTCATCCACGGAGGGTTCCGCGGCAAGATCTTCAGCCTGAGCAGCGGGAGAAGCGCGCCCCTCGAGGAGGGGCCCGCCCTGCATCACCTCTCCTCCTCCTCCTCCGCCAGGAGGGACGGGGAGACCATCCCCATCACCTCTGGCGGGCGTGACCAAGTTTCCGCTCCCGGGCTGGGGGCTCGACATGGGGGCTTCTGTATCCTTCCCCGCCAAGGCCGAGCCCTCCACACCCTCGAGCGACCCGAGGCGCCGGAGCCTCTTCCAGGAACGGTGGATGAGGGTCTCCGTGTCCTCCTCCACTTCCCTGCCGGCAATTACAAGAACAAGAGGCTAATCAGCAAAAACAGTCAGATATGAGCAAGCTGTCCACGGGAGTAAAAATCCTCCTTACTCTTCCATGAGTAGCATGGAGGTCAAGTTGAACTCCGTGGGCGGTGGAGACTCTCGTCCTCTCTTCAAAGATGGAAGGGCGGAACCCCCCAGCAGCTTCGGCGCTTGCCGTGGTGCTGGGAGATCCGGGGAAGACGAGCTCTGCGAGGAGCTCGAGCCAGAGCGGGGGCTGGACTCCGCCTCCACGGCCACCGGCCGCTTGGCGGAGGAGGCCTTGGTCTAAGCAAGGCGAGGAGATTGGCGACACGCCACCTCGACCTTGGTAGACTTGGTGGAGGTCTTCTTCACCCTCTTGGCGGCTCGCACTGGATTGGAGCTCGCCGCCCCTTGGGCTACGGCGCTCCTGCGGGTGCGCTGATCTGGGTCCGGCTCGGGGGCTTGCGGCCCAGCCGCAAGCCACTCATCTTCAGGGGCCGCTGTCGCGTCCTCCTCCCCCTCCTCCTCTTCTTGGAGCTCTGTCGCCGCTGTGGCCAAGGCATCTAGCCTGGCAAAGTTATCCCCGACAAGCTCTTCCCAGGCAGCTCCTTTCGAGGCTTGCGTCTCGCTGCCGCCCTGGGAAGAACTCCCGTCCCCAGCTTTCCCTTTGCCCTTCCCGGCCTTTGCAGCCTTCTCCATCTCCACGAGGCAGGCAACCTTGTCCTCTTCGACTCTCTTCAGGATATACGCCACCTCTCCAACGGAGGTGCGTTTATACATCCCATCTTCAGTCCTGATGGCCTTCTCCACCAGGGTGCTCTACCACTGGAGCTCTTCATCCAGAGTTGGGAGTGACCAAGTGCCCGACACCCCTTCAGCATTGCAGTCCGGCATCCATTTCAGTATCTGGTCCTGGGCAGAATTGATGTTCAGAGGAATGATGGTTGCCGGGAGCTTGAACAGCTCGAAGCGACCGAACAGTTGGTCGCACAACCAGCCATGGCCGTAAACTGACAAGTTATTGGCCAGCCCTGGGAGCAACCTCATCCTATCCGCAGCGTCACCATACAGCCACGCAGGCCTGTCCCTTTCCTGCAGCGGCGAGATGTGGCGGAGAAGAAAATCCGCCCCCACATGCTCAATGGTTAGCCCGGTAGTCCTCAAACGGGTAATCCTATTGATTGCCGGGCGCAACCTATCCTAAGTAAGGCCTTTGGCGCTCCAATCCTTGCCGCGTTTGACGCACTCCTTCCGTGCTTCGCAAAACTCGGGGGCTTCCTTGTCTTGGATCCAGCACCAATCCCCTCTCCATTCATCCCACCTTTCACGCTGGTTCCCAGGGAGGTAATCCCATATCTTCCTTGCCATGCGTGGCATCCAGCTAATGATTCCAGAACGGTTAACTTTGCTCTCCACCCGCGGGACGAAGTAATGCCGGAACAGATCCACATTGGGCATCACTCCGACGAAATTCTCGCACAGATGCGCAAAGATGGCCATAGTCGCCATTGCATTTGGCGTGAAGTCAAGGAGGTGGAATCCATAGATATTCATGATTGCCTCGAAGAACTCGGAGAAGGGGGGACAGAGGCCGCAGATGAAGTAAGCGCTGAAGAACCGATAAGAATCTGGCGGATCTTCCTCCCCCGCCGCATAAACTATGGGCGCACCATGCCCTTTCTCGACGGGCCTCCCCCACAGATACCCATACTTCGCCTGAAGAACGGGGCCGCTCAAAGTAGATGGGACGAAGACGACATCTTCGCTCCATTTCTTGTTCAGCTCCGCCGACCGCTTGCTTCCCTCGACGGCGGCTTCCTTCGCCACGGCCGTCGGGTTTTTCTTCTCCGCGGGTTTCTTCCCCATTTTTGCGACAGCACGGAGAGGAGAGGGATTCGATGGGGAAGGCGGCGGCGGAAGGAGAAGCGAGGGGAGGAACTATCGCTTGGCTTGAGGAGGAAGAAGATGGGGGAGCGGAGCAGGAGACAAGTGAATCATGCCGTTCTGTTTTTCCCCTACTCTTAGGGGGGGGGGGAGCGGAACGAGGGCGCGACGCTTCGGAAAGTTACCGTTTTACCTTAACTGCAACAGTCCCATGACCCCACGATGCGCAGTAATTGCACGAAGTGGACGTTGGATTGACTAGTCACCATGGTGAACCGGCGTGCACAGCCATTTCCTGCCACGTGTCCGCGCACTTTTTGGGGCCTAACCCAACGTGCCCCGCGACACGTGTGGCTCAGGCCCGGGGGCTTATGTCGGGGAAAATAGACAGGGGTATATGTTTTCCCCTGACTCGTGCACGGACAAGCCAAGGCCGAGCCAAGTTATGCAAGAAACCAAGAGATTCGAAGGACCAACATGCAGATCAGAAGGACCAAGACCAAACCAGAGAAGCAGGATATCGTCAAGAGAGAAGCCTCCCTTGCCGGGCAGGCGAGCCCGGCAAAGGGTGAGGCCACCCCCAGAAACGGACAACCAAAGCGTCCCGGCAGAGCCTGCTGGGGCTCACGGAGGCAAAACCACCTCACCAACCACTCTACCACGACCCACGTCGTTGATCAGTGCGGTGTCGAACCGTGAGGTGATTAAGTGGCAGCCATTCGCCACATGGCAGCCATTTCCTACAGGAGAAACCAGTAGATGACACCTGTCCTGCGACGTGTCAAGCAGGCAGGCGCGGAGCTGGCAAGATAGCCCGGCAAGCCTTGCCGGGCAACCAGCGATGTGACACTGAGTGGTGCATTTAATGCGCCCTGTCAGCCCGCAGAGTTAGGTATGATAGCACTGTTTGCTATCATATCAGTGCATAATGACTACTTTTCCACTGTGGTAACCCCTTGATCTATAAAAGGAGGCCCATGGCAACTGTAGAGAGGGTTAGAAGGTTGGATAACTCACACCCCCATACGCATGTAGTCGCCGCGGCCCCAAGGCAACTCCTGCCGGGCAAGTGTACTACGCTCGCCACCACCTTTTCCACCATCAATCCACCAAAGCAGGAGTAGGGTTTTACGCCACACGGCGGCCCGAACCTGGGTAAATTGCCTGTGTGATCCCCGCCGCGCTGACCCACGCCGGTCTGCTCTTTGTGCAACGCGTCGCCCCCCTACCGAACCAGCAAGGGACCCCCAGGTCCCGTAGGTGGCTGTGGTTTCCCGCGACATAGAGGAACCGCCTTCCCCCGCCTGAAGTGGTACTACTGCTCTCCTGGAGCGGTACTACCGCTTGGACGGTACTACCGCCTCCTGATCGCGGTACTACCGCTGGATGTCAACTTCCACCATACCCTTACCAACTATTGATCCTTGTTGCTTTTTCTGGTGGCTTATGCTCGTTCTTTCGTGTTGTTTCTCGTGTTCGTGTTTTTGGTTCCAGGTGATGGCCCTTCAGAGCGTCATGTCCGTCGTGTCAACCCCGGGCGTTCAGTTTCAAAGCGCTATCGCACCTCTGAGGCAGCGGCTGCTTCTTCAAGTGTTCCGCCAACTCAGTCCCAACAGCCTTCCAAGAGTACTGCAAAGAAGCCCAAGCCGAAGCCCAAGTCCGTGACTGAGATGACTGCCAAGGAGTTTTGGGAGAAGCGTCGGCGCAATCCCTATGAGCAAGATCAAGAGCCCAATCTTGTCAACCATCCTTTCTGGAACCATTTTTAGTGGGCAATCTATTTTGATGTGATCAAAGCAAAGAAGAATCTCTATGTTGATGTCCACTCCATTGACATTGCCTATATGGAGAAGGATCCTGCCTACTTTGGCGAAGCTCTGCAGATGTGTTCTCAGCTGAATATTCTCAGGATCATGGAGTTCAACAAGGACTTTGATGCGGATTTGGTGGCTCAGTTTTATGCCACGGTCCATCTTGGCACGGATGAGGACAGAACTCTGACTTGGATGACAAATGGCAAGCTTCTCTCTGTCAAATGGAAAGCATTCATGGAGTTACTTGGGATTAAAGATCAAGGGCCTGAGAACCTAGTTGGCTTTCGCCCTCACCGCAATGCAACTTCTACTCACAAGCAATCTCTCTGGCCTTACTGCTCTTTGAAGATTAACCCCTAGACGCAGAAGGAGACCTATGAGTTGCCTGCCTTTCTGGACATCCTTCATCGCATCTTCAGGGAGACTCTTTTCCCTCGCATTGGGAACTTGGATATGGTTCACTCGTTTCTCGTGGACATGTTACTTTTCTGTCAGCATGAGAAGGAAGAAAACACTGGAGAATCCTTGGATATCTCTCATGTCATGTGGTCTGAGCTTGTCACCGCTATCTCTGAGCGCAAGTGCCCCATCTATGCTCCTTTTCTCATGTTGCTTATTGAGCAAGCTTGGGAGCACACTTATCCTGGTGTCGCGTTGGAGACTGGCGAGTTGATCCCTCATGAGATTAAGCGTCTGAGGAAGAAGGAGAACTGGGGCACTTCGGTTCCAAAGTCTGGGATTCCGTCTGGAGCTGACGAGGTTGAGGCAGAGGCTGATGCTGATGATGATGATGACTATGTGCCCTCTGGAGCAGAGCCCTCATGGGCAAAGAAGCTCAAGCGCAAGATGAAGAAACTTTTCTGCATGGAGTCTCATGGACAGTATATGGCTCATGTGTCTGAGAAGAAGGCCAGGAGCCGCCACAAGGAGCTCATGTGTCAGTTCGGTGCAACAGTTGCCAGCGGATCTGAGGGAAAGATCACCGATGAGGAGGAGTGGGTTCAGCAGCACTGCCCGTGGACAGACTCAGACACCGAGCAGCCCCCTGCCGATGACGGAGGAGCGGACGATCACGCGGGGATGTGATGATGGCGATCATCAGTTGTGCTATCACCTGGGGCCGTAGCAGCACTCTTTGCCCTTTTGGTGTCTCGATGCCAAAGGGGGAGAGAGTTTAGGGATTTGTTGAGTTGCGAGTGTCTTATTTGCCTTGTCTTTCTCTCTCGCAAACTCTTTTCTCGTCATTTGCTTTGGTTTGGTTTGTGCTCGTGAGACCTGCTACCCTATCATATGGTGTGAGACATATGCTACCCTATCCTATTATTATCTTTGTATGTCGAGTTCGTTAGTAGTTTGTGAGTTCATGCTTATCTCATATGTCTACTTTGCTCACTTGCTACTCTATTGCATCCTAGCTCATATATGTCTCATCTTTGATGCAAATGTTGTCTGACTATAAAATATAGGGGGAGTGTTGATCCTAATGTGTGTACTTTGCATTCCAAAGGCACCCCCAATTAAGTGCACACATCTAGGGGGAGCCCGTCTATATTTTGTAGTCCCTGGGATTCGCTTATTATCATATCATTCCTTTGTGCAAATCCCGTATTGTCATCAATCCACCAAAAAGGGGGAGATTGTTAGGGCATGTCTCTCTCTAAGTAGTTTTGGTGATTGATGACAATGCTTTTGCGGACTAATCGTGTGCGTTGAGTTTTTCAGAGATTCATTCATTGGCACGAGACGATTCTTTCCCCTTGGAGCTTCAAGTGAAGATGGTGTATTCTCTTTCGTTTCGGTTTTGGTGGACTTGAGTCGTAGGAGACACCGTACTATCAAGAGGGGGTCCGCATTAGAAAGGCTAGGGTGGAATCAACACGTACACTTTATTTTTGCACCCCCAGCTCCTTTCCTCTCCTTGGAGTTTACCGTTTCGAAAGAAGTGGGGATTGTGAGGTGCTAGCGGTAGTACCGCCACCCTAGCGGTAGTGCCGCCTATGGTCCTCAAGCGGCAGTACTGCTGCCCAACAGCAGTAGTACCGCTCGGGTGCAAAGGTAGCAGTACCGTCCTGGTTCGGCACCGCTACCGCCTCGATTCGAGGGCGTCTCTCCTCGTGTCGGGTTGTGCGGTAGTAGTAGCGGCAGTAGCAGCGGTAGTACCGCTCGTGAACGGTAGTACCGCGGCTACCACCTCTACTAGTGCCGCCCCAGCCCTATCTCTCCCTTCTGTTCCCCCTCTGTTGCCACTACTCTCAGTCTCCACGGTAGTACCGCTGGGGGTCGCGGTAGTACCGCTGCCACCAGCAGTAGTACCACTCCACTGAGCAGTAGTACCACTCCGTGCGGGCTGAAAGGGGGGTAACGGTTGGATTTGTTTCCCCACTATAAAAGGAGGTCTTTTTCTCCAAGAAGATTTACCTCTTCCCTCCCCAAACTCCATTGTTGCTCAAAGCTCCATTTTCGCCCGATCTCTCTCCCTAGCCAATCAAACTTGTTGATTTTCTAGGGATTGGTTGAGAAGGCCCCGATCTACACTTCCACCAAGAGAAATTTGATTCCCCCCACTAATCCCTTGCGGATCTTGTTACTCTTGGGTGTTTGAGCACCCTAGACGGTTGAGGTCACCACGGAGCCATATTCCATTGTGGTGAAGCTTCATGGTGTCGTTGGGAGCCTCCAATTAAGTTGTGGAGATTGCCCCAACCTTGTTTGTAAAGGTTCGGTCGCCGCCTCCAAGGGCACCAATAGTGGAATCACGGCATCTCGCATTGTGTGAGGGCGTGAGGAGAATACGGTGGCCCTAGTGGCTTCTTGGGGAGCATTGTGCCTCCACACCGCTCCAACGGAGACGTACTTCCTCTCAAAGGGAAGGAACTTTGGTAACACATCCTCGTCTCCACCGGCTCCACTCTTTATTATTTCTTACCTTTACTTGTGCAAGCTTATATTGTGTTGTATCCCTTGCTTGCTTGTGTGCTTGTTGTTGTTGCATCACATAGATTGCTCACCTAGTTACATATCTAGACAACCTATTTTGATGCTAAGTTTAATTTGGTAAAGAAAAGCTAAAAATTGTTAGTTGCCTATTCACCCCCCCCCCCCTCTAGTCAACCATATCGATCCTTTCAGTTGTGCCCACCTCGGGTACCTTTCGGACTCCGTTTTTCTACAGTTTGCTTGTTTCCCAAGATAAAAAATCTTTATATACCCCCCAAACCTATTGATCATCGTATCGCGGAGAAATCTTCTGTTCTCTTTTCTTGCTGTTTTCGGTCAGATCTGTTGAGCCAGGCATCATGTCTTCTTCTTCCTCCAACAACGTGGAAGAGGATGCTTGGTTGATGAAGATCGAGCTGAAGAGAGAAGAGCCAGTAGAGGTTGTCAAGGGAGACACGAGCAAGGAGGTTACCATAGACCAAGCCCCAGTAGTCGACCAAGCACTACCGACCGAGGAGGAAGAAGAAGATATCCTTAAACCTTACTATGCTCATCTTACCCCTACTGAGATTGAAGCCTTTCGGACCATCGAAATGGTTCATGTGCAAAATAAATATCTCACTCGTGAAAATATTCTGCATCAAGAGCACATCATCTTCCTCCGGAGCGTCATCCGTAGATTGGAGAATCATCTTGATCCTGAAGGACAGAGTCTCCTCTACATCTACTTCACCGCCACCTTCTTCTTCATCGCCAAAAGAAAATTGAGTATCGGGTATGGGCACTCCCCTTGGCTTCCGCCAAGCTTGGGGGAGGTGCCCCGGTATCGTATCATCCCCACTATCTTTTGCCTTTACTTATTGAGAGAATTCCTTATTTGGCCCTTTCTTAAATTTTGCTTCCCTTTTTGGCCCAAAAAACTTTTTTCTTCCATTCATGACACTTAAACTTCATTTTGTTCCCTATGTGACACTTTCATCCATTTTTCCATCTGGCGATGTTAAATGGCGTGTAGAAAGATAATTCTGCCCCTGGTGGTAATATGTCAGCAAAAAAAAGATTGGATCGAGTATTTGGGGTCGACTGCACGAGCGGGCGCCCGCTATTGCTGCCACCACCGCCGGCGCGTGCTTGCTGCCTTGCTGGTACCGTGCTGCGTGCGTGATCGCTGCGTGCTTGCTGCCGCTTGCATGCATGTGTGCTTGCTGAGTGTGTGTGCATGCTTGTCGTGTTGGAGTACTTGTGTGCGTATCGGTGATTCAGAGGAGCTAACACACTACGTGCAAAGCAAGCACAAGAAGCAAGGATGCTAGCAGTTTGATCGATTTTGCCTGGAATAGTGCACACTCGTCTATTACCTCATGTCACCGGTAGAAGCTAGCTCTTGATCTATTGGATCTGTCGTCATTGTTCTTTTTATTCCGCAAAAATAATAATTTGTCGTCATTGTTTCACTCATATTATTATTCTTCCCCTGCATTTTTTTTTATGATTATACACATAGTACTATTTTTTGTTTGTTTATTCAACAGTGACAAAATATATATCACATTACCTCTATGTTCGCATGTAAATAATCTGGTCACATACTACACTAGGGGTAAAACGGACTTTTTAGGTCAGACTTAACACCGTTACTAGCCAAAACTGACGAAAGTGTCACATAGGGAACAAAATAAAGTTTGAGTGTCAAAAAGAGAAGAAACAAGTTTCTTGGGCCAAAAAGGGAAGCAAAATTTAAGAAAGGGCCAAATAAGGAATTCTCTCTTACTTATTTTAGTTCGATCTTTTGCTTTAGATGAATAAAAGTTTAGTTCGATCCTTTCTTTTTGAGAGTTTGCTTAGTGATCTATCCTTGTAATCGTGTGCGAAATATATAATAAAGTTTAGTTTAAGTTTTTGCTTTCTTTACTTTCTTGTTGCAATAAAAAGAAAGGAAATAAATAAAAGGAAAGGAAATAAATCAAGAAGATCGTATGCTAATCTTATGGTAGGTGATGACACCACATAAGGAAAAGTATAAGTAGAAAATTTTATTAGAGATTGACAAACATAGCATTAGTCAATGATGCAACTCATGAAAGAATTAATAAGGGAAGAGAAGATTCACATATAAATATACCATCCTAGAAATCTTTTGTGATTGCGAGCCCCCATCAAAATATTATATGCCAGAATTGTTGATGTTGGACAAGGAAGACAACTTAATGATTTATGTTTGTTCATATTCACATAGAAGTCATATTGTCATAGATCCTTTAACATGTGGTGCTTGCCCCCTATCTTTGCTAGCCAAAAATTCCGCACCAAGTAGAGATACTACTTGTGCATCCAAAAAAACCTTAAACCCAAATCTTATTTTCAAGATTCCACCATACCTACCTAGGGATTGAGCAAGATCCCTCAAGTAAGTTGTCATCGGTGCAATAAGGCAATAAAAATTGCTTCTAAAAGTGTGAGATCATTTAGTGTAAGAGAAAATTGAGCGTTGTACGAACTTGTGATGGTGAAGAATAAAAGCGACAGACTGCATAATAAAGGTTTCCATCACAAGGGGCAATACAACGTGACATTCTTTTGCACTAAGGGGTTGAGCATACAAACAAATAAGCGCATGGCAACCTCTGCTTCCCTCTACCAAGGGCCTATCTTTTACCTTTATGTGTTTACTTTTATGCAAAGAGTCAAAGTTTTTCTCTCTATTCCTTTTTATTTTCTCCTTTGGCAAGCATCATGTGGTGAGGAAAGATCTAGGCACATATGTCCAGTTGAATATGGGTGGCATGAGTTATTATTGTTGACATCACCCTTGAGGTGAATACGTTGGGAGGCGAAACTATAAGCCCCTATCTTTCTATGTGTCCGGTTGAAATGTTTTGCTCATGTGTATGCGGTGAGTGTTAGCAATCATATAAGGCTATATGATGGTTGAGTATGTGGACTTGCCTAAAGGCTCCGATACGTGACCCTTCCTGAAAATATGATGAATTGTAGTTGCAAAGTTGACTGAGAACATAGTTTGTTGGTTTCTAATAGAGTTTATGCTTTATACTTCGATAGTGTGATGAATTGTCACTTATTCATGAGAAGTCTATGATAAAAGTTTTATGTTTAAGTTTGTTGCTGTTATAATAATCAACATGATGCTTCTATGTCCGTATTTTGTTTTTATCGACACCTCTCTCTCTAAGCATGTGGACATGTTTTTCGATTTCGGTTTTCGCTTGAGAACAAGCGAGGTCTAAGCTTGGGGGAGTTGATACGTCCATTTTGCATCATGTTTTCCTACTGTTATTTATGATGTTTTTATGCATAATAATGCTTTTTGGAGTAATTCTAATGCCTTTTCTCTCATAATATGCAAGGTACACACAAAGAGGGAGAATTCCGGCAGCTGGAAATATGGACCTGGAAAAGCTACGCCAGGCTACCTATTCTGCACAACTCCAAACAAGCTGAAACTTCATGGAGAATTTTTATGGAATATATGAAGAATATTGGAGCAAATAAGTACCAGAGGGGGCCCACCAGGTCGGCACAACCCACCTGGGCGCGCCAGGGAGCCCAGGAGCGCCCTGGTGGGTTGTGCTCACCCAGGCCCACCTTCGGTGCCCATCTTCTGGTATATAGGTCATTTTGACCTAGAAAAAATAAGGAGAGGACTTTCGGGATGGAGCGCCGCCGTCTCGAGGCGGAACTTGGGCAGGAGCACTTTTGCCCTCCGGCGGAGCGATTCCGTTGGGGGAACTTCCCTCCCGGAGGGGGAAATCATCGTCATCATCATCACCAACAACTCTCCCATCTTGGGGAGGGCAATCTCCATCAACATCTTCAACAGCACCATCTCATCTCAAACCCTAGTTCATCTCTTGTGTTCAATCTTGTTACCGGAACTATAGATTGGTGCTTGTGGGTGACTAGTAGTGTTGATTACATCTTGTAGTTGATTACTATATGGTTTATTTGGTGGAAGATTATATGTTCAGATCCAATATGCTATTTAATAACCCTCTGATCTTGAGCATGATTATCATTTGTGAGTAGTTACTTTTGTTCTTGAGGTCACGGGAGAAATCATGTTGCAAGTAATCATGTGAACTTGATATGTGTTCGATATTTTGATAGTATGTATGTTGTGATTCCCTTAGTGGTGTCATGTGAACATCGACTACATGACACTTCACCATATTTGGGCCTAAGGGAATGCATTGTGGAGTAGTTATTAGATGATGGGCTGCGAGAGTGACAGAAGCTTAAACCCTAGTTTATGCGCTATTCCGTAAGGGACCGATTGGATCCAAAAGTTTAATGCTATGGTTAGAATTTATTCTTAATACTTTTCTCGTAGTTGCGGATGCTTGAGAGAGGGTTAATCATAAGTAGGAGGTTTTTTCAAGTAAGAATAGCACCTAAGCACCGGTCCACCCACATATCAAATTATCAAAGTAGCGAACACGAATCGAATCAACATGATAAAAGTGACTAGATGAAATTCCCGTGTACCGTCAAGAACTCTTTGCCTATTATAAGAGACCGTTTTGGCCTGTCCTTTGCCTCAAAAGGATTGGGCTACCTTGCTGCACTTTTGCTACTATTATCGTTGCTCGTTACAAATTATCTTGCTATCAAACTACTCTGTTACTTACAATTTCAGCACTTGCAGACATTACCTTGCTGAAAACCAATTGTCATTTCCTTCTGCTCCTCGTTGGGTTCGACACTCTTACTTATCGAAAAGAGCTACAATTGATCCCCTATACTTGTGGGTCATCAGACTACAATGAACTACTCACACATCATCGGAGAGGCACCAATGAGGATGATGAACCCCTCCGTGATGGTGTCTAGATTGGATATGTGGTTTCTGGAACTTGCGGCTACTGGAATTGTGTTTTGTCGACTCCCCTAGGGTTTTTGGAATATTGGGGTATTTATAGAGCAAAGAGGCGGTGCGGGAGGCCACCGAGGTGGGCACAACCCACCAGGGCGCGCCTGGGGGCCCAGGCGCGCCTAGGTGGGTAATGCCCCCCTCGGGGCACCCCCTGGTACTTCTTTGGCCCATCCTGCGTCTTCTGGCCCAGAAAAATTCTCCAAAAATTTTCGCTACGTTTGGACTTCGTTTGGTATTGATTTTCTGCGAAGTAAAAAACAAGCAAAAAACAACAACTGGCACTGGGCACTATGTCAATAGGTTAGTCCCAAAAAATGATATAAAGTTGCTATAAAATGATTGTAAAACATCCAAGAATGATAATATAACAGCATGGAACAATAAAAAATTATAGATACTTTCTAGACGTACCATTCGTGTAATCCCAAGAGCGGTTGGGAACTCGACAAATTGCTATCTTCCGTAGACGACAGTCACCATGATCGTATTTGAACATACGTAGATCATCTGTGTGCTCAACCTCAGGGCACTCTGAGATTTTTGGAAGTGGAACCCGGTGACGAGTGTACACATTCACAAGTTCCCACTCGCAGTTGTACCCAATATAAACAACCCAATCTCCATTTGTGCCTGCCTAGGCCTTACCCTTAAGCGATGGCATCTTAACATCACACGTATCATTATCAAGCGCAATAACTTGCACAAGGCAAGGCTTCCGTCGTCCGCGCGCCAGCGAGCAGGGTCATGGCGAAGAAGATAGGGGAGATCAAACCGCTGCTGGACCCTTGGGTTCTTTGTAATGATGTTATTTGTTGAGTCAAGAATGGTCTTGAACGAACCTGCCATGCTAGCCGAGATGATGATGTCACACCGATCAATGAGTTCCTCCACCACGTCATCTTTCAGATTGGGGCAATAATAACAGGGTCATTTTCGGCCTATTCCCTCCATGGAGAAGACGATCGAACAATGGTAGAAGGAAGCATGAAGGCAAATGGAGGGAGGAAGAGCGTGCGGCAGCAATTCCAAATAGAGAGGGAAAGGTGAAGAGGCGGTGGACGATTGCCACGGTACAGGAAGAGGTGCCCCGGCCTACATAGACGTCCATTCGGAAATTGTACAAAAGGACTCGCCGTCGTCTCACTGACATATTGGAACGGGACCACATGTCAACGAAACATGGTGAAAGAACATGCGGTGCCCCCATGTTTGGTTTTGGTAATTGATGACAATCTCTATGGACTAATGGTTTCCTTGAGTTATATTTGAAGGATTTGTCCATAGGCTTTTCTTGGAGTCCATTTGTTGGTTTCAAGGAGAGTTTGTGATGACCAAGATGCTATTCAAGGAATTACCTAAAGATTGGTCATGTGAGAGGTTGATCAAGACTAAGTCAAAGAGTGAATCAAGTTGATCAACACACAAAGCGTAGAAGATGTACCGAGGGGGACCAAGCGATCCCATGGTAT
Organism: Thinopyrum elongatum; assembly: GCA_011799875.1. Lineage (NCBI taxonomy): Eukaryota > Viridiplantae > Streptophyta > Magnoliopsida > Poales > Poaceae > Thinopyrum > Thinopyrum elongatum. Next base: position 540,656,346 of record CM022301.1, read on the forward strand.
GGTAAGCATTGTCAATTACGCTTTGTGTACTAACCCATGGTCTTCGTGAGAGTTCTTTGTGGGGTTAGGTTGCGGTGTGCAAGTTCAAGTGGATCATCACGAAGAGATCACATGCTTGAAGCTTGCCGTCCATTGTGGTGACAATGGACTTGTGAAAATGTGCCAAAGAGTGGCTCACCCATAGTGGAGTATGGGGGAGCAATCAACTAGTCTTCATCGAGCGAACGCAATCAAGAAAGGTGGTCCAACTTGAGGGAGTCAAGATCGTCATCATCTAGCTCAAGTGGACTTCGTGCAAGGCAAAGGTTTGCCCTTGATAGGTTTTATATTTTACCGGTCTCATGGTGATAGTTTGGAGACCGGGTTATAGGATCGATAGCCGTACTATCAAGGGGGGCTCTCAAGTGAGTAGCTTGATCGTATCGTTCATCGAGAGCTCAAACCATTGCATCCTTGCATCATCTTTATTGATTCTTATTTGTATTTTCATTTGAGGTTTTAGATCTTGTGGTTATCTTCGTGACAAGCTCTAGTACATCGAAAATGGATTCCATATGCTTCTTCTATCGCGTTTTCAGTGTTGGAGGTTTTACCGGTCTTTTTCGAGGAAGGGTTCTCACCATTTTCTCATGGGACTTTTCTAATTTGCTTCTTATTGATATTTCTACCAAGATTGTGTTAGCCCATGTCATTAGCTTTCCAACAAACTTGGTTCTGTTGAATTCGGAGTCCGTTTGCAGAAGTTGTGGCAGTTTTGGTGTTCTGAAAAGGCTGCAGCGGTACTACCGCGGATTGGAGCGGATGTAATTTTTTACTACCGCTCCAGAGCGATACTACCGCGGCTACTACAGCGGTAGTACCACTCCGGACAAAAATCTCGTATTAGGTCCAGCGGTGGTAGGCACGGATGTATTTTTTTAGTACCGCTCGCTAGCAGTAGTACCGCTACCCTTTGCGGTAGTACCGCTATCCCTAGCGGTAGTACCGTGAGGACTAGCGATAGTACCGCTCCGGCGGTTCTACTGGCCTTTTGCCTCCTCGCTGTTTTTTTTAAAAGGGCTACTACCGCCCTAGCGGTAGTACCGCTCCTTGGAGCGGTAGTACCGCTCTGTGCGGGCTGTGAGGATAACGGTTGGATTTTTCCCCACCTATAAAAGGGGGTCTTCTTCCCCAATGGACCTTATCTCTTTAGCTCGTGTTCTTCCCCCATTGTTGACCTTCTTCGAGCTTGCTAACTCTCAATCCCTCCAATGATTCTTGCTAGTTCTTGAGGGAAAAGAGAGAGGAGATCTAGATCCACGTTTCCACCAATCACTTTCTCCTCTAAGTGAGGAGAACCCCTTGGATCTAGATCTTGGAGTTCTTCGTGTTCTTGTTTCGTTCTTCCTCTCATTTTCCTCCCTAGCATTAGTTTCTTTGGTGGGATTTGGGAGAGAAGGACTTGGGCACTCTGTGTGCCCTTGCCATTGCATTTGGTGCATCGGTTTGAGTTCTCCACGATGATACGTGGAAGTGAAGTTTGAGAAGCTTATTACTCTTGGGTGTTTGGGCACCCTAGAGCTTGTTCCTCTTGGGTGCCTTGGCGCCCTAGATGGTTGGTGTTGTTCGGAGCTCAATCATTGTGGTGTAAAGCTCCGGGCAAGCGTCGGGGTCTCCAATTAGGTTGTGGAGATCGCCCCGAGCAATTTGACGGGTACCGGTGACCGCCCCCAAGGGTTGCCAAAGTGTACGGGTTCGGTGACCGCCCCCAAGGGTTGCCATTTGTACGGGTTCGGTGACCGCCCTCAAGGGTCCCTTAGTGGAATCACGGCATCTTGCATTGTGCGAGGGCGTGAGGAGATTACGGTGGCCCTAGTGGCTTCTTGGGGAGCATTGTGCCTCCACACCGCTCCAAACGGAGATTAGCATCCGCAAGGGTGTGAACTTCGGGATACATCGTCGTCTCCGCGTGCCTCGGTTATCTCTTACCCGAGCCCTTTTAGTTATGAACTTTACTTTGTGATAGCCATATTGTTTCTTGTCATATATCTTGCTATCACTTAGTTGTCTATCTTGCTTAGCATAAGTTGTTGGTGCACATAGGTGAGCCTAGTTGTTGTAGGTTTTGTGCTTGACAAATTAACCGCTAGGTTTTTTCCGCATTTGTTCAAGCCTAAACCGTAATTATTTTAAAGTGCCTATTCACCCCCCCCCCTCTAGGCGACATCCTCGATCTTTCAATTGGTATCAGAGCCTCGTCTCTCTTTATAGGGCTTAACCGCCTAGAGAGTAAGGATGTCGACTAGGGGCTTAGGATTCTCTGACACTCTTAGTTTCGATGGCACAAATTTTGATGTTTGGGTAATTCGCATGCTTAATCTCTTTAGGGTCATGGACCCAAATTTAGAGCGAATTGTAGATATGGGTTTTTCTCCTCCAAAGGATCCCCAAAGATTATCTTTAGAGGATGAGAAAAACTCTTATCTCAATGCTCAAGCTTCTAATGTGCTTTTCGATGCTTTGAGCAATGTAGTTATATTTCAACTCATGCCGTTTCGGGATGCTCATGAGTTGTGGACAAAGCTTCAAGATAAATATGGCGTGTCCAAGTTTTGTGGGGATGATTGTTCTCCCTCCACCTCCGGCCGTGTTGCTTTCTCAACTTCTTCTACTTCACCTACATGTGGATTGCCACAAGGTAATGATATGGTGAGTAGTGGTGTTCATTGCAATGATGATAGTGTGCTTATCGTTGATGATCCCTCATCTCTATCTTATTGCAATGCTCCATCTTTGGACTCCAACACTTTGAGCACTCCAAATGTTTCACATGCTTGTGTTGATAGTCCGTGCATATCTTGTAGAAATTGCTTGACTAAATCTCATGATGATATGCTTGCTATGTCTTGTTGCCATGATAAAAATGCATCTATTTCCTCAAATTGTTGTGCTAACAATGTAGAGGAAACCCAACACTCCATGGAACAAGATGTGGTTTTTAATGGTGCTTTAAGGGATCCTACATTATCATCTATTGCGTTTTGCCTTATGGCCAAGGCTTCAAAGGTATCTCCTACCTTGAACCCCAATATGTCTCTTGATGATGATGTTGATGCTAATGATGATGAGGATAATGATGAAGAGAATGATAATGTTGCCTCCTTAAAAACTAAGGGGGAAATGATTTTTAAAGCTCTTCATAAAAATAAAATTGCTCGTTCCAACTTCATGGAAATCATGTCCATTGCCATTGAGGGCAAGAAATATATTGATGAGTTGGAATCTCGTCTTGAGGAGCATGAGGTCACCATTGAGAAAATGGAAGGTCATGAGCGTGATTACGCTAATGAGATCGCGGACCTCTCTCAAGCTCTTGAACTTGAACAAACCACCAAGGAATCTCTTGAGGAGACCTTTGCTCTAGAATTATCTAGAATAAAGGAATCTCATGATAGAGCACTTGAGGTGGCCAATGATTTCAAAACTAAAAATGCTAAGCTTGAAGTTGCTCATGCTAGACTCCTTGAGGATTTTGAGCACCTCAAAAATGGCTCAAGGGTCATTAAGAGTGAGCTCATCGAACTCACCGAGTCTCATGCTCAACTTAAAGCTTCTTATTCAAAAGAGCTTGCCAAGTTGCCTTCTCCTCTTATTGTTAATGATGATGCTTGTGCTGCTAACTCTACTTCTTGTGAAGCATCCATTTTGAAGGAGAATGTTGAGCTACGAGCTCAACTTGAGTTGCTATCTAGCAATTTTGGGAAATTGGAAGAAAATCATGTAAAGCTCACAAGCTCTCATGATGATCTTCTAGTATCCCAAAATGTGCTAAAGATAGCTCATGAGGATATGATTACTAAGGTAACATCTAGTGAGCCTCATGTGGATACTAGCTCTACTTCTAGTCAAAATGCCTTATTGCCATGTGCTAGTCCTCGCAATTTCTCTACCCATAATGTTGCTACATCTTGTGATGAATTGCTTTCCTTGCCTTGTTGCTCCAACGATGAAGCGTATACTTCCTCTAGTACTTGTGTTGATACTAACCATGTAGAGGAAATCAAAGAGCTCAAGGCCCAAGTCAATTATTTGAAGAAATACTTGGAAAAGAGTCATGAAGGGAAGTCCACACTCAACAATATCTTGAGTGTGCAAAAATCCCCCAATGACAAAGGTGGACTTGGATTCAACTCCAATAAGAAGAAGAAGTCCAAGAGAATCAAGAAGAAGGGCCAAGAACAAGTCAAGAATTCGGCCAAGATTATTTGCTTCAAGTGCAAAATTGAAGGGCATCATGTTAGATCTTGCCCATTGAAGAAGAAGCCCATTAATGACAAGCAACAAGGGAAGCGGCCACAAGTTCATTCTCATGCTCAAACTCAAGTTGAAGAAAGGCCTCTTCCCAAGAAGACTCAAGCTAATGCTTCTCAAGTTGAGAAATCAAGTGAGAAGAAAGTGAAGAGTAGACGTTGCTACTTATGTCGTGAGAAAGGTCACGTCGCTTCTTCATGCACTAGTGGTAACTTATCCAACCCAATTATTATTGATGATATCTATTCTCTTGGGAAGGATAAGGTTGGCAATGTGTTTGCCAAGTTTATTGGTAATCAAAGTGGTTTCAAGCAAAGAACCATTTGGGTTGCCAAGCCTATTGTGACTAACCTCTTAGGACCCAACTTGGTTGGGGACCAACAAACTCAAACTTGATCAATAGGTGTTGATGGAGGGCATTGGAGACTTGGCTACATTATGAAGAGTTAAGGGGTCTTCATCATTCATATTGTCTCAAGCCAAGTCATTCGGATTATCAAGTTTCTATCTTATATCCAATGTTCCTCCTTGCGGTAACTCATGCTTAAATTGTTTACATTGAAAGTTACTTGCTCCTTTTGCATGTTTTGGTTTTGTACCATGCATGTGTTTGTATATGTTGTGCTTCCAACTTGCTTACCTTGAGCATTCAAGTATGTGTGTGTTGGTTTGCACAGCATGTACGTGTGTGTCGTGCGTTGAGCCTTTATGCTTCTTATTTGTATCCTAGTTGGCTCGTGTGAGAGATTAATGGAACATCCCATTTTGGGGGCGTGATGTGCTTTGTGCACCTCACAATCCTATAAATGTGTGTACATGAGGAATACCATCTAGTATTGATATTACAAGATTATCTAGTCGCTAGGTGGTATGTCTCTCATGAGAAATTCAAATTCTAAAAGGTCCATTAATTATCTCTTGTTGGATTCTCTTATTGCCTCTTGTTAAATTTTCATTGGTATCACATTATGGGGGAGTAATATGCTATGTGCATATTACAAGCCTAGAAAATGTGTACATTTGAGATATTGTCACTTAGAGTTGATATTATTAATTATCTTGTTCCTAGGTGACATGTTAGCTCTACAAGTTGCAATTTGCTTGTGTTTGTTGTGAAGATGATGTTGGATATCCTTGTTATCTACCATCGGGAATTATTTCCAAATACTTCTTGTCTTTTGACAATTGGAACTCACTTATGTGTGGTAGAATTTATTGATCATCTTTACATTGGCTTTTTTTTATTTGCCTTATCTCTTGCCAAGGATTGTGTCCACTCCCGTTGTCTTCCATACCACTTGTGGATCTTGTTAATTTCTTGTTCTTGTCTAGTGTTTTCTAGATATAGTGAAAGTGGTGATCCCACCTTGTGCATTTTGTATTCAAATGCAAATTCTCTATAATGCACAACTCATGGGGGAGCTATCCTATTTTCTTTAGAACACTCTTCTTGTGATCCTTATCAAGTGTGTTTTGGTGGAAGGCAAGCCGTTTCTTTTTGGTACTTTGTGCCATCATGAAACTTTGTAGAGGGCATGGTTTGTTTGGAACCATCCTCTCTTTTGGGAGTTTGATTTCTTTCATTTTGAGTGTGCCAATGGATATCTCATTCCTTGATGTATCGTTTAATGATATCTTCCAAGTGATGATTTCTCCATTTGGTAATCTATTTTCTCTTGGTATTTCTTTCTCATTTGGTATCGCTTCTTGAAAGTCTTGGGCATGCATAGTCACTTCGTGTATTTTATTTGGCATGTTTTCTTTCTTTGATCCAATATATAGGGGAAACTCCACCAAGTCTCAATTTGGATGAGATGTGCATGAAATTCATTTCCATTTCTATATGCACATATGTTTGTGGAGTTTGTCCTATGTATTGGTGTTTCTAACTCTTTGGTCCCAATGAGTTTGGGTACCATTTTGTTTGTGTTGTTGTTCTAGGAACAATTGGAGATGCATTGGATGCTCGGCTCACTCACAAGGAAGGTGTTGTCACCATGTGCTTATTGGAGTCAAGCTAGGATGATCAATGAACTACTATCTACCTTCAATTGGTATCTACTACATCCGTACAATGGTATCTCGGTAACAAGTATCATCATCTACTTCATGCACACATTTCTTGCATCAACCTTGTGTAGGTTGTATCATGGCATGTAATTCTTGATTCGTTCTTATGATACTTGTTTCCTTTCTCAAAGCATCCCAACGATGATCTCGTGTTGCTAGTTGTGATGTCTTTGATGATTGTGTGGTAGGAGTTCATTTATATACTATAAGACCATATCTAGCCATGTGCTATGCTTTCAAGCAAATATCTTAGTGGTATATTTATGACTTCCTTGTGGATATCTTGTTCTTTCCTTGTGTAACCATTTCGTGTGTACATCCTTATTTGTGGATTGATATCATCATGATCTTCATCTACCTAGAATCTTATACACTTGAGAGAAGTTGCATATCTAGTTGATATCCCTTTCTTTCATGTCCACCTTTTCCTTCTTGTTTTATTTCTTTGGTGGCTCCGTGAAAGTGTGTGCCTTGAGTGCGGGTCATATCTCGTTGCACCTTGCTGCACTCTTGTGTGGTGAAGATCATTTTCCTCATGCTTGTCTTGACGAGGCTTTTTGCCATCTTAATTGGTATCCCTCGTCTTGATGAGGCTTTCACTTTCTATCTTCACCATGGGTTGTCACAAGCTTGGTTGTTATTTCGCTTTTTAGTAAGCTTGTGTATCCATTTGCTTGTTGTGTGTGTGTGGGAAGGACATGTCTGGCACCTTGTATCTCATTTATCCAAGACTATGTTGATGCTTAATGCTCATCCTTATATTAGTCTTCTCAAGTGCTTTGCCATGACTCACACACATCGGTTTTGGTTGAGCCTATTCTTAAGTTGCCTCTTTTACATGTTGCTCAACCATGTGTTTGTTGCAAGTGATAGGCTTAGTTTCCTATACGCTCACTTGCTCTTGTTGTGAGTTTCTATTGATTTTGGGGGAGCTATGATCCTATTTTGTGCACTTTGTATCAAAATACAAATATTCTTATGTGTGCACAAATCATGGGGAGCTTCTCTAGTTTCTTTAGAACACTCCTTTGCTCATATCATAATATCTTTTTCATGTGGCTCATAGGAGCATTGGTCTTGTTAGTTCAATTGGTATCTTTTGATAGCTTGTTTCAATTGGTATCTTTTGATTGCCTGATTGCTTGTTTCTCTCTTTGTTATGTCTTTGTGGCATATCATTCTTTGGCAATCTTTGAGCCTCAATATATTTTGTCTTCCTCTAAGTATTTACCTTTGGATATGTGTAGTGCATTCCACTCTCTTATTGAGAAATACACAATTTATGGAGGAATACAATTTATATTGGCCTTCTAAGCTTTTCGCCCATTTTGGCAATCGATGCCAATGGGGGAGAAGTTTCAGAGAGTTTTGTGGGGAGATGTTTAGAGAGCTTCTTCGTGCTTTGGTTTTGTTCCTAAGAATTTGCATCTCATACGCATCTTCGTGCTTTGGTTTTGTTCATAAGCATTTGCATCTCATACGCATGCATTATTGGTTGGTGCATTGCATGGTGATGCATAATTCCTTGTATAAACTCTCTTGAAAGTGATTGTCATCAATTACCAAAATGGGGGAGATTGAAAGAACATGCGGTGCCCCCATGTTTGGTTTTGGTAATTGATGACAATCTCTATGGACAAATGGTTGCCTTGAGTTATATTTGAAGGATTTGTCCATAGGCTTTTCTTGGAGTCCATTTGTTGGTTTCAAGGAGAGTTTGTGATGACCAAGATGCTATTCAAGGAATTACCTAAAGATTGGTCATGTGAGAGGTTGATCAAGACTAAGTCAAAGAGTGAATCAAGTTGATCAACACACAAAGCGTAGAAGATGTACCGAGGGGGACCAAGCGATCCCATGGTATGGTAAGCATTGTCAATTACGCTTTGTGTACTAACCCATGGTCTTCGTGAGAGTTCTTTGTGGGGTTAGGTTGCGGTGTGCAAGTTCAAGTGGATCATCGCGAAGAGATCACATGCTTGAAGCTTGCCATCCATTGTGGTGACAATGGACTTGTGAAAATGTGCCAAAGAGTGGCTCACCCATAGTGGAGTATGGGGGAGCAATCAACTAGTCTTCATCGAGCGAACGCAATCAAGAAAGGTGGTCCAACTTGAGGGAGTCAAGATCGTCATCATCTAGCTCAAGTGGACTTCGTGCAAGGCAAAGGTTTCCCTTGATAGGTTTCATATTTTCCCGGTCTCATGGTGATAGTTTGGAGACCGGGTTATAGGATCGATAGCCATACTATCAAGGGGGGCTCTCAAGTGAGTAGCTTGATCGTATCGTTCGTCGGGAGCTCAAACCATTGCATCCTTGCATCATCTTTCTTGATTCTTATTTGTATTTTCATTTGAGGTTTTAGATCTTGTGGTTATCTTCGTGACAAGCTCTAGTACATCGAAAATGGATTTCATATGCTTCTTCTATCGCGTTTTCAGTGTTGGAGGTTTTACCGGTCTTTTTCGAGGAAGGGTTCTCACCATTTTCTCATGGGACTTTTCTAATTTGCTTCTTATTGATATTTCTACCAAGATTGTGTTAGCCCATGTCGTTAGCTTTCCAACAAACTTGGTTTCGTTGAATTCGGAGTCCGTTTGCAGAAGTTGTGGCAGTTTTGGTGTTCTGAAAAGGCTGCAGCGGTACTGCCGCAGATTGGAGCGGATGTAATTTTTTACTACCGCGGCTACTACAGCGGTAGTACCGCTCCGGACCAAAATCTCGTATTAGGTCCAGCGGTGGTAGGCACGGATGTATTTTTTTAGTACCGCTCGCTAGCAGTAGTACCGCTACCCTTTGCGGTAGTACCGCTATCCCTAGCGGTAGTACCGTGACGACTAGCGGTAGTACCGCTCCGGCGGTTCTACTGGCCTTTTGCCTCCTCGCTGTTGTTTTTTAAAAGGGCTACTACCGCCCTAGCGGTAGTACCGCTCCTTGGAGCGGTAGTACCGCTCTGTGCGGGCTGTGAGGATAACGGTTGGATTTTTTCCCCACCTATAAAAGGGGGTCTTCTTCCCCAATGGACCTTATCTCTTTATCTCGTGTTCTTCCCCCATTGTTGACCTTCTTCGAGCTTGCTAACTCTCAATCCCTCCAATGATTCTTGCTAGTTCTTGAGGGAAAAGAGAGAGGAGATCTAGATCCACGTTTCCACCAATCACTTTCTCCTCTAAGTGAGGGGAACCCCTTGGATCTAGATCTTGGAGTTCTTCGTGTTCTTCTTTCGTTCTTCCTCTCATTTTCCTCCCTAGCATTAGTTTCTTTGGTGGGATTTGGGAGAGAAGGACTTGGGCACTCTGTGTGCCCTTGCCATTGCATTTGGTGCATCGGTTTGAGTTCTCCACGATGATACGTGGAAGTGAAGTTTGAGAAGCTTATTACTCTTGGGTGTTTGGGCACCCTAGAGCTTGTTCCTCTTGGGTGCCTTGGCGCCCTAGACGGTTGGTGTTGTTCGGAGCTCAATCATTGTGGTGTAAAGCTCCGGGCAAGCGTCGGGGTCTCCAATTAGGTTGTGGAGATCGCCCCGAGCAATTTGACGGGTACCGGTGACCGCCCCCAAGGGTTGCCAAAGTGTACGGGTTCGGTGACCGCCCCCAAGGGTTGCCATTTGTACGGGTTCGGTGACCGCCCTCAAGGGTCCCTTAGTGGAATCACGGCATCTTGCATTGTGCGAGGGCGTGAGGAGATTACGGTGGCCCTAGTGGCTTCTTGGGGAGCATTGTGCCTCCACACCGCTCCAAACGGAGATTAGCATCCGCAAGGGTGTGAACTTCGGGATACATCGTCGTCTCCGCGTGCCTCGGTTATCTCTTACCCGAGCCCTTTTAGTTATGAACTTTACTTTGTGATAGCCATATTGTTTCTTGTCATATATCTTGCTATCACTTAGTTGTCTATCTTGCTTAGCATAAGTTGTTGGTGCACATAGGTGAGCCTAGTTGTTGTAGGTTTTGTGCTTGATAAATTAACCGCTAGGTTTTTTCCGCATTTGTTCAAGCCTAAACCGTAATTATTTTAAAGTGCCTATTCACCCCCCCCCCCCTCTGGGCGACATCCTCGATCTTTCACATGGTGTGCCATTTCTCATGCAAAATGCGATCTAGCCGCGTTGGCCCGAGGTGCCACATTATTTCTCGACTTTATTTTTTTAATGGCGTGCCGTTCAGTTTTGAAGCACGATTAACTGGTACTATATGCAGAGAAAATATAAAGTACTCTACCACTACTCCACCTCTCGTACTAGTATCAAAAAAGATATATAGGCTGGAGCTTTAGCGCTTGCTTGCTAAGGGCTGCCCACTTGCTTCTCACACTATCACCCTCTCTCCAGATCTAAAAAAGATGGCGGTGCCCCTCTCTCTCTCTCTCTCTCTCCCTCCTCACCGGTGGTCACAGATCCGTCGGGGAAGAAAAGGACATGCAGCGTTGACGCACTCATCATCGGCGAGCGAGGTCACGCACTAACGGCAAGACCGTCCTCTGAGACCTAGCGCCCGCGCGGGATGGCCTCCGTCCCCAAGCTCGCTGATGTAGTGTGTGTGGAGGACGACGACCACGAGCGAAGCCACTTCCCACCGACCCTCAGGTATGCTACCTCTTTTCGAACCATGCCCTTGTTCTATTGCCCCATCAGCCACGTCGCTGCATGTGGATCTTTTTCCACTCCACCATCTCCCCAATTTGCTATCCTCTGCTCTGCTGGTCACGCAGACGAAAACCTTAATTTGCACTATTAAAGGAAACCCTACTTCATGCAGACTAATCCATGTCTGGGTTGAATAAGGAAAGGAAGGGAGAAAGTACTGTCGAAGAGACTAGGTATCGAACTCGCATCTAGGTTGGAAAGGGGAAAATCAGTAGCTAAGGAACGAGTCTCGTGTCTCTTGGTTGAAAAAGGGTGAAAAAGGGTAGAAAGGCATGACAATGCAATAGAGAATGACCAGGTCGATCGGTTTGTTGTCCTCACATAGGAAAAAGGTAGCTAAAGAGAACAAAAATGGGACGTAATCCACATATGCTGCCTAGATATTTGTTGCTCTGGGCAACCATACCTCCCTCACCACTCTATGCGTCCGTGGAGGTACATCGTACTGGTGCGCCCACTGTCCGAATGGGCCTCCCATGCTCTTATTGCCACTTTTTTGCTGTTAGTATAACGCCAGCGGTAAAGTCAAGCAATGCTACTGCTAAAGTGATGCCACATTTAACTAATGCCGCACTCAATCTAATGCCACCGATAAATTAAAGCAATGCCTTTTAATGTCACTGGATTATTTCAGGGTTAGCTGTTGATTGTGGATGTATTAAAGATTTTTTAGCTAAGGCATTCTAATGCTGTTGCACAGCCAGTATACCAATGATGAAACTTGTTACTACCTTCAGATTTTTGCACTCTTAATGCTCATAGATTACATACCTCACTTTCATGAGATAAGTCAATTTTTTTGTACAGTGTCACCAAAATGGCAAGGCGCTGATGTCATTTTATTTTGGTTAAACTGCACAAAAAATTATGAAGAGAAGAGGAAAGGTCAAGAGTGGGCACCTCCTCCTCCGGCTGTTTTCTTGATTTGGTTGATCAAGTTTTTATGTTTGATCGATTTTCAAGATTAGGATAGCAATTTTTCAAGTCCCCTCAAGTTCGAAATGATATTTACCTTGAAGGTACATGGTTTGCAAAAAATTTTATACTGTCATTAGTTAATAATGCTAGTTACCTTCAGACTTTTTTATTTGGTTTAATGCTATTGCACAGCTAGTATACCAATGTTCAGTAAAACCATTGTACTGTACCCCGTAATAAAAAAACTACTCTACTGTTGCACTAGCCACTGGATTAGTGTATATCTGTACTATTCGAATGGTGTTGCATTAGCGTATGGACATATATAAGGTGTGGCAAGCTTTCCCAGATATGTGCTCAAGAAAACTACTACCTGTTTTTCTAAATACTAGACGTTTGGGTACTTTAAATTGAACTGCGAAAACGTCTTATATTAAGGAACATAGGGTGTAGAGTTCACTCAAATTATGCCGGTAAAGCTAGTCACACCTTTGTTAAAGTTAATGTTCATTATGTTATCGAAGGAGGTCTGCATGTTTGTCTCTAATGCCTGTCGATTACTTACCTCACATCATGATGTAATGGTAAGTCATTTCTTTTTGTACAGTGTCACTGAATTGTCAAGGCGATGATGGCATTTTATTTTAGTTGAACTGCACAAAATATGCTTAAAAGAAGAGGAAAGGTCAGGAATAGTTCAGTTTTTCAGAAAATACTATGTATGCCTTCCTGACATCAGCCGTTGTTGCCTTATTTATTCCTTCAAATAGGTGGTTAGAAATAGTCTTGCTACCTTTTCCCATTAAGAAACTAGAATGATTATATTTGTGAGTCTATGCTTCAACTGGTGCCACTTTTATAGTAATCACACTTTCAATATATGTGCAAATAGGGATGCTAGATTTTAGTGGAACTGCACAAAAAGTCCAAATGGTTCAACATTAGGAGCATGTTTTCTTCCAAACCGTTATATCCAATTGGTGGCACTATGAGCTGTTCATTACGAAGGTATATGGTTTGCTACTTTTTTTGTACTGTCATTAGATAGTACTATTAGTGGTTTGCATGTGAATTTATTGGCAGAGTGGACCTACATTGGAGGTGCAGGACATGATTCAAAGATTGGATGCTCAATTTCGGTTGTATCAATTTCACCACTTCCATCACTGAGAACATGGATATCCTTGGTCTGATGAAGAATAGGCGCTATATTTCTGCTCTGTACCAGCAAATCAATTCAGTACGAAATTGTCCAGGGCAAAACATGATAGTATCAAATTGTCCAGTGCAAAACATGACAGATGCTAAGCGAAAACGACTAGAAGAGACGTGTTTAAACCGAAAATACAAGGTGGGGTATATGTTTAGTAGCTGCTTGATATTTGTGCAGACAGATGTCTGCCCGTTGCTATTTGGCAAACAAAGGAAGTGATCTTAATTTTGGTGGAACTGCACAAGAGAATAGTATAGTCACTGCATGCAGTGCCATTTGAAAATAGACACAGAAAGATTGGATAGTCACTTCATGGACTGCACAAAAGTAGTACTGTACTATTTATTGGCTAACACTAGGTGCTTCATTGCTTTGGTCTGATTATACAATGGGCAACATTTTACCTAAGTTAAAGTTTGTATTCCGAAAATAGTCTCGCCGTGTGATCGAGAGAAGACCAAATCATATTGCAGTGGATGTTCCTCCATCATGTGTGGTTCATTCTCATGGTTCCAGCTGTTGGTGAAACCACTTACGTTTGCAAGAGAAATTGTAGACTTCACAAACAAATTTGTCTTTCACTCTGTACTGAATGTTGGCCCAGAGAAGCATCCATGTTAGTAGCAAGAACAGATGTTTTTTCTAGATCTTTGCTTTTGGAGCTACATATTTGTATATGATCTGTGAATCATTGAGATGCATTAACATGTTGATATTATGTATGGGAATCATACTAGTTGGTTGTGAATTTGGGCTACTAATGTGAACATATTACAATGCCAGGCCTATGAGTCTCGTGTGAACATTTCGAACGGATCGGCTCTTACTACTGTGCACAGCATGATCCTTATTTCTGTGTGCTTAGTGTTTATAAGTTACTAGCAGTTCCTTATTTCTGTTCGCTTAGTGTTTACAAGTTACTGATCGATCACTAGCTAGCCTACTAATACCCTCCTGGCAGTTTTAGTTGCAACGCAAGATCCGAAGGTGGCAGTTTTTTGAATAAAAATGCCTACCTCTGAAGAAACTGACATGCTGTTCTGAAGAAAATGCCATGCGACTCTGAAGAAACTGCCAGCAAAAACGTTCGTAAATACCTTATCTCCCAGTGAACGTTCATCAGCTATTGCGATCCTATACATACACTATCCGACCGACTCGATCCTACGTGAATAACCAGCGGATCACGCATGTACCTCATCTGGATGAATCGAGCGCACTCGTTTGACCGTCATGCCGACGTGCGACCCAGCACGGACGGGACGCACCACTGACTGGACGGGACGACACAGTCATAATTTCAGTTTTTCTAGTTTTCCACGGCAAGCTGGCGCGCTAAGCCATGCATGCTTATGCATTGAATTCTGATGACCGCGATGACCACCGCGTTTCCTGTGACACGCTGGTTCACCTACCTTCCGCCTATAATTACTGATTCCCGGCGTTCTCCGGTGGCACCAGCACCCAACTCACCCTATCCTCATAAGCCCCCACCGGCCCGATGTTGCTCGCCACTTGCCCTCGCTCTCGCCATGTCCGTCATGCCCCCGCCCGTCTGCAATAGGCGACGCCGGAGGCGGTCACCGCCGGAACTAGTGTTCGGTTTTTCACCGGAAGGCAGACAAAGGGAGGATGCATTCTATCGGTCTTTAGATGGCAATGCGGAGTATGAGGACTTGTTGGAGTGCGACCGCCTGGCGGAGGAGCAGCGTATCACCGATTTGTGCCACCAGCGGGGCATGGAGCAGCAACGCACCGACGCTCTGAGTCACGAGCAGAGTGCCCGCAACTGGGCCGACTAGGTGGAGGCTGACACCCGGCAAATAGCCCTGGAGGCTGTCGGGCACGCATGCATTCATGACGCCGAATTTTAGTACCAGCTCGTCAAGTGGGTTTCCCGCTTAGAAGCCGAAGCTTCGGTGGACCACACCGGCATGGAAAGGGCCAACGCGCGTGAGCAACACGCCCTATCGCACCTCTGGCAAGTCCAAGGCGAGGAGGAGGACGTCGGTGCCGGCGTTTAGCGTGTACCGCAGATGGCGGCCGGCATCGTCTAGTTAGCTAAGAGTAAGTTAGTACTTGTACACTACTAGAGTATTATTGGGAGTAGATAGTTAACTTGGCTATGATGGTTGTCAACATGGAAGTTCAGTACTCTATATCTGGATCAGACCTGTTACTTTGCTTTGAATGTTGAACTTTCCGTTTGAACGTATGGAATGGGCTGTTATTTTTTAAATGGGCTGTATTTGTCCGCCACCGGTTTAGAGGCTGACTTGTGGGCCTACTAGGTTGACGCGTACACAATCAGGAGATGATTGTACGTGGAGAGGATGACAGCAGGGACCCACCAGGGTCATGGAAGTACGCAAGCAAGTGCCTCCTTATTTCAAGCCAAAAAATGGTTCCTCCTAATAGATTTGTGACATCTGGGTCCCATGCCATTGTCAACGTAGTCAATAAACGAGAGAATTGCACAACAAGCGGCTGACACCAGGGACCCAGCAGCTTGCCCAGTTATTTTTGTTTTTGAGACGGAAGCAGGGTGTCAACTGGGCTGTGCGGGGCACTCTGGCCTGTCTAGCCAGCCTTTTCTTTTATGTTTACCACAAGACCAGCCCAGTAGTTTTTTTTTTCTTTCTGAAAATGGCTAGCCCAGTCTTTTTGTTCTTTTGCAGAATACCCAACCGAGGCCTACTTGCTTTGTTAGCCCTGCTGGGCTGCAAATCTTTCAAGATGAGGAGAGCTTCATTCGGCTTGCCCAGAAAATGGGCTATCAGTAATGAGAAATGGGATGTACATTTTTAAAACACATCAAACCGGCAATTAGTTTCAATTTTCTTTTTATTCATTTCGAGATTTTAAATTCCATTGATTTTTATGCGTGGACAATTATTTGGATTTTATATTGATATAAATTTATTTTTCAAATTAGTTTGAATGTGACTCGAAATTTCGGGATTAAAAACAGTTCGGACCTCACCGAAATATGCAAAATTTCGTATAATTTTTTAACCGTGGCCACAATATGGGCTGTAATGCTAACAAAAAGAATATGGGCTCCAAAAAAATCCTTAAGAATTAGCAAATGGGCTGTAAATTATTAGAAATAATGGCAGATGGGTTGTATGCTGTTTTCCATAGATTTGAGGCTGACTTGTGCGCCTACTATAGGTTGACGCGTATTCTTTCCTAAAAAAAAGGTTGACGGGCACGCAATGCCGTGTCAACTTAGTCAACACACGAGAGCAGTGACTATTGGATGTCCATCCAACGGCGGTCGTGCTTCTTCAATCTCTGCTCTTCCTGCTCTAGCCGCTCAAATAAGCGCTGGCGGGACTGCCTGCTCCCTCTTCCCGCGGCCGGCTGTGCTGCCGCGTAGGCCTCACCGCCCCACCATACTCCCATCGCTGGCCTAGCCATCCCTCTACTCATCCAAACCTCCTGTTATTCTCCGGCGACGGCAGCCTCACACTGCAGCTGAAGCAGTAAACCCTCGTACTCCCCTCCGCGTGGGAAACAACTGTCGAGTCTTCCCCGGCTCCTGGTCATTCCCTTCCTAGGCCTCGCCGTCGTCCCCGCCTTGGTGCTCTCGACGCGGCGTGGTTAACGTGGTCAAGGAACGACTTCCATCGAAAGAGGACTATACGTGAAGAGGCTGACAGTTGGGTCCATGGACGCAGCAAGGAAGTGCCTCCTTATTACGCGCAAAATAATGATTCCTCCACCTAACAGCAGGGACCCACCAGAAGGGCCTCTGTATTTTGCAAAAAAAACATTCCCCCCGCTGACAGCTCGGACCCACTAGATATATCTTCGCACGCAAGGAAGTGCCTCCTTATTATTACGCACAAAAAAATGAAGACCCCCGCTGCTAGGTGGGACCCACCATATTTGGAGGCTGACTTGTGGGCCTACTAAGTTGACGCGGACGCAGGGCTTTGTCAACTTAGTCAATATAAACGAGTCTAGCTGCAATGACCGTACGATGTCCATCCAACGGCTATCGTGCTTCTTCAACCTCTGGTCTTCTTGCTCCAGCCGCCCAAACCATCGCGGGTTGTGCCGCCTGCTCCTGCCTCATGTGGCTGGCTATGCTGCCGCGCAGGCCTCACCGCCCCCTCCTACTCCAACCGCTGGCCAGGCCATCCCTCTAGTCACCCACAACCCCTGTTATTCTGCGGCGACGGCAGCCTCACACCGTAGCCGAACCAGCCAACCCTCGTACTCCTCTCCGCGTAGCCATCCACTGCTGCGTCTTCCCTAGCTCCGCGTCGTCCCCTTCCTAGGCCTCGCCGTCGTCCACCGCTTTGGTGCTCACGGCACGGCGTGGTCAACGTGGTCAAGGAACGACTTCCATCAGAAGAGGACTGTACGTGGAGAGGCTGACAGCTGGGTCCACGGCCGTAGCTAGGAAGTGCCTCCTATTAAGCATAAAATAATTATTCCTCCACCTGACAACAGGGACCCACCGGAAGGGACTCTGTATTTTGTGAAAAAAACATTTCCCCCTGACAGCTGGGATCCACCAGCTACATCTTCGCACGCAAGGAAGTGCATCCATACTACGGGCAAAAAAATGATTCTTCCCCCTGACAGCTGGGACCCACCAGCTATATCTTCACACGCAAGGAACAGCTGGGACCCACCTGGTCGAAGCGTATGTAGTGTTGTCTGTCTGGTCACGAACATGTACATACATACTGGTCGATCGATCTCTCTGCAGCGATGAACTATGGCCGAGTAAGGAGCAGCACGTGTCGTAGTAGAGGCGCTGATGTAGCATGTCACAGAGTCCCGTCTATATCATGTACACGTACGTATAGCCACACTGCAAGAAACTAAATACGGCTACATACGTACATACGGGCGGGGTCTCGAACGCGTACAGCGACGTCGTCCTGTTCATCGGCAGCCAACCGGCTGGGTCGGAAGGGAGGAAACAGCGTCGTGTTCATCGGGAGGCAACCGACTGGGTCGGAATACGTCGTGTTCATCGGGAGCCAACCGGCTTGGATTGAACAGCCAAAACGAGGTCTGGCATACCGCAGAACGGAGGAAACGGCCTTCTTATCGAGCGCGTACGGTCGAAATGGGGTCCTGTTCATCGGGAAGGGTCTGGCGTACCGCAAAACGAAGGAAACGGACTTCTGTTTGAGTGCCTACGGTCGAAACGGGGTCCTGTTGACCAGGAGGGGTGTGGCATACTGCAAAACGGAGGAAACGGACTTGTGTTGGAGCACCTACGGTCGAAACGGGGTCCTGTTCATACACCGTCTACTGCCTCGCTCCAGCCTCCATGGGCTACTATTCATCCACCGTCGACTTCATCCAGCCTCCACCGGCTACTGTTCATAGAGCCTCCATGGGGTCCTGTTCATCCACCCCCAACCGGCTGGGGTGCGGTGGCCTCCTCGGGGTCTTGTTCATCCAGTGGCAACGGCTTACTACCATGGGGTCCTGTTCATCCAACCCCCACCGGGACTGTTCATCCATAGCTAACCAACCGGCTCGACTCACCATGTCTCGACTCGTTCTACATACCGTGCGCATGGTAGCAACAGTCACTGTTCATCGAGAGGCAACCAACACTGGCTGGCTACGTCTCACACGGGGGCTCGATCGGCTTCAGTAAGCAGCAGCAGTGATCGATCGCTCGGGTTCAGTTAGCAGCAGCAGCGAAGGAATCGCTCGGGTTCAGTCGGCAGAATGAATCGCTCGGGTTCAGTTAACAGCCAAGGGATCGATCGCTCGGGTTCAGTAACATGCGATCGCTCGGGTTCAATTAGCCAACGCCTCGCACACACGCGCGTACACGAGAGAAACGCGCAAACCACAGTGCATCGCTCGGCCCCGACCACCCACCGTAACCGGGATCTCCGCGATATTTTCCTCGCCCTCACTTCTACCACGATTTTTTCCATCATGGACGGCCCAAATAATGTCATGCAACTACGTCTCCGGCCCGCCCAGGACGAAAAGCCCATTTTCTATCATGATTTTTTGTCATAGAAGTAGGATCCCACCACATCTATGATGATACGTGTTTTTGTCACAATTAGCGTCATAGAAGTGTCATAAGCATGACAGAAAAAAAATTCGTTCGGCCCAAAATGTCACGGATGTGTCTTTTTTTTTGTAGTGAAGGAAGAAGAATAAAACATAGACAAATCTCAACATAACGAGAGGTAATTTAGTAACATGAAAATTTCTACCACAATATTTTCCTCTCTCATAATAGTTACATGTGGGATCATATTCAAATTCAACAATATAGCTATCACATAACATATTCTCTACATGATCCACATGCATGCAAAGTTGACACTCTTCCAATATAGTGGGATTATCATCAAATAAAGTCATGACCTCTCCAAGCCCACTTTTATCAAAAATTTCATAAGATTGATCATTCTCCAAAGTAGTGCGATCATTATTACCTAGAGTTGACACTCTTCCAAACCCACTTTCAATATTATTGCAAGCATTATTATCAATAACATATTCACCATGAGGCTTAAATAAATTTTCAAGATCATAAGAAGAATCACCCCAATCAAGATCATTGCAATAAGTAGTGGACATAGCAAAATTAGCATCCCCAAGCTTAGGGTTTTGCATATTATTAACACAATTAACATTAATAGAATTTATAATAACATCATTGCAATCATGCTTTTCATTCAAGGAGCTATCGTGAACCACTCTATAAATTTCTTCTTTTAGCACTTCATCATGATTTTCAGTTTCACGAATTTCAAGCAAAACTTCATAAAGATAATCTAGTGCACTCAACTCACTAGCAATTGGTTCATCATAATTGGATCTTTTAAAATTATTAGCAAGTGGATGAGGATCCATAAGCTTTTTGTTTTCTGATTTTCAATAAACATGCAATTATGCCAAGCGAACAAGCAAACAAACCAAGTAAGACATAAAGGCAAACGAAAAGGCAAATATTTTTGTGTTTTTCTGAAAACATTTTAGAAGTGGGGGGAGGAAAATGAGAGGCAAATGGCGAATAATGTAAGTGCAAGAGATGAGAGGTTATGATAGGTACTTGGTAGGCTTGATGTAGATCCTCCCCGGCAACGGCGCCAGAAATTCTTCCTGCTACTTCTTGAGCTTGCGTTGGTTTTTCCCTTGAAGAGGAAAGGGTGATGCAACAAAGTAGAGATAAGTATTTCCCTCAGTTTGAGAACCAAGGTATCAATCCAGTAGGAGGAACACACAAGTCACCAATGGTTGCACCTACACAAACAAACAAATACTTGCATCCAATGCAATAAAGGGGTTGTCAATTCCTTCACGGTTACTTGCAAGGATGAGATCTGATAGAGATAGGTATAAAAGATAAATAAAAGTGCAAAATAAAGTAAATGTAAATAAATTGCAGCAAGGTATTTTTGGGTTTTTGGTTTTATAGATCTGAAAATAATATGATAAAAGATAGACCCGGGGCCATAGTTTTCACTAGAGGCTTCTCACTTGAAAGAACACATACGGTGGGTAAACAAATTACTGTTGAGCAATTGATATAAAAGCGCAAAGTTATGACGATATCTAAGGCAATGATCATGAATATATGCATCACGTCCGTGACAAGTACACCGACTCCTGCCTGCATCTACTACTATTACTACACACACCGACAGCTATCCATCATGCATCTAGTGTATTAAGTTAACAAGAACGGAGTAACTTCTTAAGCAAGATGACATGATGTAGAGGGATAGATCCAATCAATATGAATAAACCCCATCTTTTTATCCTTAATGACAACAATACAAATACGTGCCTCGCTACCCTTTCTATCACTGGGTGAGGACACCGCAAGATTGAACCCATTACAAAGCACCTCTCCCATTGCAAGAAAAATCCATCTTGTTGGCTAAACCAAATCAACATATCGGAGAGAAATACAAAGCTATCTCAATCATGCATAAAAGAGTTCAGAGAAGACTCAAATAATATTCATAGATAATCTGATCATAAATCCACAATTCATCGGATCTCAACAAACTCACCGCAAAAGAAGATTACATCGAATAGATCTCCAAGAACATCGAGGAGAACATTGTATTGCAGATCAAAGAGAGAGAAGAAGCCATCTAGCTACTAGCTATGGACCCGTAGGTCTGTGGTAAATTACTCACACATCATCGGAAGGGCAACAAGGTTGATGTAGAGGCCCTCCGTGATCCAATCCCCCTCCGGTGGAGTACCAGAACAGGTCTCCAGATGGGATCTCACGAGGATAGAAACTTGCGGCGAAGGAAAAGTATTTTTGGTGTGCCCTCTGGTGGGGAATATTTGGGTATTTATAGAGCAAATATTAGGGTTGGAGGAGCATCAGGGGGCCCACAAGCCTGGGGGCGCCCCCCTTCCCTAGGGCGCGCCTCCTGAGCTTGTCGCCAACTGGTGCCCCCCTGACCCCTCTCGAAGGTTCCTGGGTGTCTTCTGGTCCAAGAAAAATCCTCAAAAAGTTTCATTCCGTTTGTTATTGATTTTTTGTAAAAGACAAAACAAGGAAAAAACGACAACTAGCACTTGGCACTAGGTTAATAGGTTAGTCCCAAAAAATGATATAAATAGCATAATAATGCATATAAAACATCCAAGTTGGATAATATAATAGCATGGAACAATAAAAAATTTATAGATACGTTGGAGACGTATCAATCATGCCGTCAATGAACTGAACGAAAGCAACACTCGAGGGAAGCATAGCAAGAACATCAAACCCTCGCATCCACATGTGATCTAGATCTAAACTTGCATCTACTGATAGAACCGCTCGTGATGCCACTGTTGGGTAACGTAGTAGAACAAAAAAAATCGCCCTACAATCAACCAGGAACACTATGAAGATGCAATATGGTTTGGATCGGATCATTACCAACTCCAAGTTGCAGCGGAAGAAGACGAGTCGGTGTATATCGTACTTGGAGTCCCTCAAACCGTCGGTGAACGATCCCTTGAACGGAAGACCTAAAGCACGACTTCTCTACGGGTTGCAAGCGTACGGTCTTCACAATCCGGCAGCACTTCACCGTCCAGAGCTAATCGCCGCTAGAGAATTAGAGGGGGGAATTAGAAGGATTATAGGATCTAGGTCTAGCTCTAATTGATCAACTAGGACCAACAAGAACTAGAACTAGAGAACTAGAGGAGGCACCAAAACTTGTGTGTAAAAAAAGTGTCAAAGCCTCTAGTATATATATGATGGAGGAGGAGGAGGAGGGGGTGACACAAGGGGAGGGAAAGTCTCCCCCCTTTGGCTGGCAAAGAGGAGCCCCCCCCCCCCCAATTCGGCCTCCCTCTCCCCTTTCCATGGGAAGAAGGGGCGCCACCACTATTGGGCCCTTGTGGCCCAATTCTCCTTCCACCACTTGGCCTTTTACCGTTGATATTTAATTAAATATAAAAGCCTCCTAACTATTATTAGATCCTTTTATTATCAAATTAACATCTCTAGAAACATTTTCCACCTATATATTATTTATCGGTAATACCTGGTATTGCCGATAAACTCAGAAACCCTTTTGGTGACCCCGAAACGCTTTCGGTTCCTCTTGAAACTATTTTGAATATTGTTGAAACTATTTCACAAATATATTATCGTTACTCCCATCCTACTAACACTCAGAAGATCATGATTACCTTAAGCTTGTGACCCTGTAGGTTCGGTAAAACATAGACATTAACTAAACCCCTTTGTTCAATGATCGATAGCGGAACCATGGACATCCATATCGATCCCTATGAGTACATGAATGACATCTGAGTGAACCTTTGATTATCATGTGCTATTCCCTTTGCTTCGTGATACTTTACAAAACTCGAGGTGAGATAAATCAGTATCCTCTTGAGTCATACACAAGCTCACTATACCGGTCTCCTCGTTACCCGTTTTGTTCTTCTTTCTCATTGACATGTTCCGGCATCCCTGTGACGTAGTCACCTGTGTCTGGCCAGACGATGATGGGTGCCATCACACCAAGAGGGCCCTAAGAATATATCTCCATCATCGAAGGAGCAAATTCCACTCCCGAGCTATCTAGTCCCTTGTCAAACTTTCCGATGAACCTGTAAGTTGTCATTATGATCACCCCATGTTACAAATGACGTTTGAGCAACCCCAAAGCTCATCGTACGGTAAGAAGTGACTATGATACTCTCATGGTCCAAGGAACTAAATCGCACATTAACACTTCGTGTTATAATAATTGACTTATGATGATATTATCTCAAAGTATAACAAACATGTTTGGGTCAATTCAATATGATCATTCTTCTAATGTCATACTCTCTATGTTGTTTTAGGACCATCATTACACTTAACGACATCCTAAGATCCGGAAAACGTGATCACCAACAACACTTGAGCCAGTCTTAGAGGCGAGACTAGAAGTCTTGTTTTACCATTTACCATTCCACACGTGCATATGAGTTTTCCACTGAATCGCATATTTCAGGATCATAACAGTTATAGCATAGAATATAAACTCTCAATTATGAACATAGAAATAAATAATACAATATTATTGCCTCTAGGGCATATTTCCAACAAAAACTTCATGTAAAATATTCTTTTTATGATCCACATGCATAGAAAATTTATAATCTTCCAAGATAGTGGGATTAAGATCAGCTAAAGTTATGACCTCTCCAAATCCACCTTTATCAAAAAATTCATAAGATTGAAAGTTCTCCAAAGTAGTGGGATTCTTTTTAAAAGTTGACGCTCTTTGAAACCCATTTTCAACAGAGTTGCAAATTTTATTATCAATAGTATATTCATTGTGAGGCCCAAATAAATCTCCAAGATCAAAAGAAGCATCATAATTATCTCCCCAACCATGAACATTATAATAAGTAGTAGGCATAACAAAATCATCTTCAATAGTGCCTATAGACATAGTGTCCCCCCATAAAAAGGAAAACAAGCGTGTCATCTTCATCACTTGAATCATAAAGATTATCATATTATTCTTTATAATTTCTTCATTAGTAGGGGGGCTAAAAATATCATGCTCATCAAACTTATCATCCCCATGCTTGTAGATTTACATATCATTAGCACAATTGACACTCATGGAACTTATACTAACATCATTGCAATCATGCTTTTCATTCAAAGAGCATTTATTAATCACTTGACAAAATTCTTCATACCAATTTTCAGATTCATGATTTTCAAGAAAAACTTTATAAAGATAAAGAAGTGCACTCAACTCCATCTTTTCTTTCAAATAACTTATAGCAATAGCATTTTCATCACTAGCCATTGGTTTATCATAATTAGAACTTTTGAAGAGTCCGGCTAGTGGAGAAGGATTCATATCAATAATTTTATAGAAAGCGAAGATGCAAGCAATAGAAGGCACATGGCAACACAAGCAGACAGTAGCACAAGTGTTTTTTGTATTTTTAATTTTCTAGAGGAGGAGCAAGAAAAAGAGAACGCAAATAAAAAGCAAATGGAAAAGAAAGTAAAAACAAGCAAATTCATAAATGTGTGTGAAGGCACCTAGATTGTTTGATGAAGCCTCCTCGGCAACGATGCCAGAAATTTTTCTACTGCTTGTGATAGTGTTGGGATTCCCCGAAGAGGAAGGATGATGTAGTATAGTAGCATATAGTATTTTCCTTAGTTAAGAACCAAGGTTTATCGAACCAAAAGGAGACGACACACAAACAACGTGAAGGGTACATGCACACACACACACAAAGCAAATGCTTGCACCCAACGAAGGCAAGAGGATTGTCAATCCCCTATTCTCGCCAATTGCAAGGATTAAATCTGATATTGGTAGATATATAAATAAAATAAAATAAAAACAAAATAAAACATCGAGCAAATTTAGGGTTTCAGTAAATATGGAGAATGGACCCCGGGGCCATAGGTTCACTAGAGGCATCTCTCTCATAAGCATAGCAATGGTGGGTAAACAAATTACTGTCGTGCAATTAACAGAATGGCACATAGTTATGATTATGATTCTTCGTGGCATGATTCATATATAGGCATTACGTTCGCGACAAGTAGATTGTAATCCAACTGAATCTACTACTATTACTCCACCCCAAGACTGCTATCCAGCACCATCTCAAAGTATTAACTTCATGACAAAGAGAGTAATGCTTTAAGAAAGACGACATAATGTAGACAAAGTAAGATCAAGCAATATGTTCAAAACCCATCGTTTTATCCTTAGTAGCAACAATACAATACAGCCTTGCACCCCTCCTATCACAGAGTAAGGACACCACAAGATTGAACCTACTACCAAGCACCACTCCGACTGAAGATAAAACAATCTACTTGGCTAAAGAAGACGGATAGACCGGAGAGAAATACAAGGCTATAAAATCACACATAAATAAATCTCAAAAGGATTCAAATACTTTCAATGAATAATTTGATCATAAACCCACAATTCATCAGATCCCAACAAACACACGGTGAGAATTACATCAAGTAGATCTTCGAAGAGATCATTGTATTGAAGATCAAAGAGAAAGAGAGAAAGCCATCTAGCTACTGCTATGGACCCGTAGGTACTATGGGAACTACATACACATCATCATGGAGGCAGCAAGGTCGATGAAGATTGCCTCCCCAATAGTTTCCCCCTCCGTCAGAGTACCAAAAAAGGCCTTCAGATGGGATCACGGAAGAACAGAGGCTTCCAACAGCGATAAAATTGTTTCGGTCTCGCTTCGGGGGTTTCCAAATATTTATGAATTTATAGGCTTGGAATTAGGGCAAATGGTCCAGGGAGCCACAAGCTCACATGGTGCGCCACCTAAGGTTGTGCCCTCTCGATCATCGTCTGGTACTCCCCAGAAGCTTCTAAGGTCTCTCCTGATCCATAAAAATCATCGTAAAATTCCATTGTGTCTGGACTTTGTTTGGTATGGTTTTTCTGCGAAACAAAGAAATAGGCAAAAAACAGAAACTGGCATTGGACACCAAGTTAATAGGTTAGTCCATAAAAACTATATAAAATGGCATATAAAGCATACAAGAATGATAACATAATAGCATGAAACAATCAACAGTTATAGACATGTTGGAGACGTATCAGTGATCTTCAATATACCATTGTGCACCAACGAACATGAGGACTTTTGGTCTTAGAATCTCGAAAGGAGTGGCACTTTATCTGTCTGCTCCCGTTATCGCATGTTGGCGGTGGTGAAGAAGAGAAGGGAGGGGTGGCTCGATGAGCACCTTGGCCCTTCGAACGCAATGAATGAAGAGCTGGGATGGTGCAGATTATGGAAAGTTGATGTCCTGGCAAAGCTCCATATGTCCCTTTAGTGTTTGGCAAGGGTGTCACTCCCATTTGAAGATGTTTGCAAGCACCGCAATATGTGTATCTCATCTGTTTGCTCCCTGCGCGACGCCGAGGATTTGTGGAAACAATGTCTGATCGAGTGTTCTATGAGCCGATGCGTATGGGCGTTGGTAGATGGGGATATTGTCGGTGTTCTGGGAACTAGGGTACCCAGACTTGCCTGCCTGCGGCCCACGGCGTGGCTCCCTTGATGGCCTGGTACGGCCCATCTGCAAGACCTTTGAGACAAGACCCTCACGAGGGCCCCTGGCCTCGTGAGGCGGACGACACCAAGACCTCCAGATGGAGCGGCCTCCCCAGGCGGCCTCCCGAGGAGCGGAGATTCCTATGCAAGTGTCCAGCTTCACGAGGCTGCGATGACATGAGCCATGACGACCAAGGCCAGGCGGGCGCCAGCGGGCACAGAGGAGGCAGTTTCCTCTTTGGTGCTAAGGAGGCAAGGACAGGCGTGGGTTCCCAAGGAATCCCCCAAAGGTTTCCATTCCGGTGCAACAAGACCAAGACCACGAGCTCGGCAGGACGGAGGTCATCACCGAGCCCACAGCTACGTCATGACCAGAAGCTTTGCAGGCGAAAACCACCTTTCGTCAGGATTAGATGTACTACTTGTCCCCTTTCAAATTGGCCATTGTGGGATCCCTTCTCGCCTAAGTTTTGGAGAGAGGACCAGGCCACTATAAGTATAGGTTAGCCACCACCGTAGTAGGGGTCGACTCATTCTCACTCCTCGATCACTCGCGAGGTAGCTCATCCACTGTACTAGTTCATCCTCAAACCTCCTCATGAGGTGAGGGAGTCCTGGATTAGGGGGTCCTCGGGTGTCCGGGCTATTTGATGTGGGCCGGACTGATGGGCCGTGAAGATACAAAGCGGAAGACTTTCCCCCGTGTCCGGGTAGGACTCCCCTATGCATGGATGGCAAGACTTGTGTCTGAATATGTAATTTCCTTCCTCTATGAACCGACTCTGTACAACCCTAGGCCCCTCCGGTGTGTATATAAACCGGAGGGTTTAGTCCGTAAAGACAATCAGAATTCACATAGGCTAGACAGCTAGGGTTTAGCCATTACGATCTCGAGGTAGATCAACTCTTGTAACCCCTATACTCATCAAATACAATCAAGCAGGACGTAGGGTTTTACCTCCATTAAGAGGGCCCGAACCTGGGTAAACATCGTGTTCCCTTTGTCCCTTGTTACCTTCGATCCTCAGACGCACAGTTCGGGACCCCCTACCTGAGATCGGCCGGTTTTGACACCGACATTGGTGCTTTCATTGAGAGTTCTACTGTGTCGTCGGCGGAAGGCTCGATGGCTCGTTTGATCATCAACAAAGATGCTGTTTCCGGGGAAGTTTTCCTCCCTGGTCAACTTTTTGTGTTTGGCGGCTTCGCTCTGCGTGCCAATTCAACTGGTCACCTTGAACAGATCGACAGCTACGCTCTTGGTCACCAGATCAGGTTCGGGAGCCTGAATTACATCGCTGATATCCGAGGGGATTTGATCTTCGAAGGATTCTCGGCCTCGATCGCCGCTCCTCATCTATATGAAGGAGGCCCATCGGATCCACCACCAGGCTCCATTCAAAGATCAACTATCGTCTCTGCCCTGGCCTTAGATCCAGAGCGGACCACCCTGTCCGAAGACGGGAGTATGAACCCCACCGGACCCTCTCCTACTACGGAGCTCCCTGCCGGAGACCCAGAGGTGACCATATTATCGGCAGGCCTGGAATCAAACAGGGCCCTCCCTGTTATCGGGAAGCCGAACTCACCTCCGGATGTTAACTCTGAACTCTCGAGGCCTGCGTCCATTGAGCACGGTCGGGCGGCGATTTCCAGACCCAGCTCCGCAGGCTCTCAGTCACCCGTCCAGCTATCGCTCCTAAACGAGGCTCTGGACTTAATGCGATCTCTCGCCATAACGGAGGTATCACTTCCGAACTACGCCCAGCCCGGACTAGGGGCTGAGTGCGGGGAATTTTACGTCCCACCCACCACCCACTTGATAGCCACTGTCGAGGACTTAACCGACATGCTAGACTACGCCTCCGAGGACATCGACAGCATGGACGACGATGTCGGAGCCGAATTAGGCCAAAACCCACCCATCACTGGGCGTTGGACGGCCACTTCTACATACGACCTGTACATGGTGGATACACCCGAAAAGAAGGACGACGATAGCGGTCAAGACCCGATCGAGGACAAGCCTGTAGAAGCACCACCCAAACGCCGACGTCAGCGGCGCCGCTCACGACCACGCTGCGAAAAGGAAAGCAATACCGG
Source organism: Thinopyrum elongatum (assembly GCA_011799875.1). Classification (NCBI taxonomy): domain Eukaryota; kingdom Viridiplantae; phylum Streptophyta; class Magnoliopsida; order Poales; family Poaceae; genus Thinopyrum; species Thinopyrum elongatum. The sequence continues at coordinate 540,685,136 of CM022301.1, forward strand.
CACCAGAGATAATGACACTCCGGAGAACGCCGAAGACTCCGACCACCTCATCGAGCCTGCTGTTGAGAAGGATGAGAGGGAAGAAGGACAAGTCAACCCAGACGAACCTGTCGATCATGAGGATTCGGAGGATAGTAATTATCTGCCAGCCTCAAGAGAATGTTAGCCTCGGTAACGAAGATTTTATCGTGCCAAAGGAACCCCTCGAGCAAGAAATCTTCAAGCGACAGCTCATCGCCACTGCTAGGAGCCTGAAAAAGAAACAGCAACAGCTTCAAGCTGAATAGGATACGCTCAACGATAGATGGACCAAGGTCCTGGCCGCCGAAGAATACGGCCTTGAGCGCCCAATAAAAAGCTACCCAAAGCGCAGGCTACTACCCCAATTCGATGACGAGGCCCTTGAGCCAATTCCATCAAGATACAATCATGTTGATGAACCGGACCGACCACCACGTGGACGGGACAAAACGGCTAATTACGCCGAACACCAGCCCGCACCACCTCGCCGTAAAGGCAGAGAGGCAGCAGCTCTGGGCTACATGTATGACTTACATCAGGACCTGGACAATAGAGCCGGCCAGACCAGATCAATCTATGGATCAAGGGGACGCGCTCCAACATGAGACGATGGCCATCAAGCCTGGCGCGACAAGCATCACCAAGTTCGGGCCGAGAACCGAACACGGATGTCATCCAAACTCCGCCGTGACGTTGCCCGATATAGAGGCGCCGCACACCCCATGTGCTTTACCGATGAGGTAATGCAGCACTAGTTTCCAGAAGGGTTTAAACCTGTAAACATCGAAGCATACGATGGAACGACAGATCCCGCTGTATGGATTGAAGATTTTCTTCTCCATATACACATGGCTCGCGGTGACGATCTCCACGCCATTAAATACATCCCCCTAAAGCTAAAAGGACCAGCACGGCACTGGTTGAATAGCCTCCCAGAAAACTCTATTGGCAGCTGGGAAGACTTGGAGGATGCTTTTCGAGACAACTTCCAAGTTACTTATGTCCGGCCACCGGACGCTGATGACCTCAGTCACATAGTCCAGCAACCCGGAGAGTCAGCCCGCAAACTCTGGACTCGGTTCTTAATTAAAAAGAACCAAATCATCGACTGTCCGGACGCCGAAACCTTAGCAGCCTTTAAACACAGCGTCCGTGACGAATGGCTCGCCCAACACCTCGGTCAGGAAAAGCCGAAGACTATGGCAGCTCTTACTGCACTTATGACCTGTTTCTGAGCTGGCAAAGATAGCTGGTTAGCTCGTAGAAGCAATAGTACCAGCGACCCTAGCACCTCTGAAGCCAGGGACGGCAATGGAAGGCCGCGACGTAACAAAAACAAGCATCGGAACAACAATGAAGAAACTGAAGATACGGCGGTCAATGCCGGATTCAGTGGCTCTAAACCCGGTCAGCGGAAGAAGCCATTCAAAGGAAACAGAGACGGTCCATCTAATTTGGATAAGATACTGGATAGGCCCTGCCAGATTCATGGCACCCCCGACAAGCCTGCCAACCACTCCAACAGAAACTGCTGGGTTTTCAAACAGGCCGGTAAGTTAAATACCGAACAAAAGGGGAAGGAGACTCAAAGCGAGGACAATGATGAGTCCCGTCCACTGAACACAGGGGGACAGAAGAAATTCCCCCCCCGAGGTGAAAACAGTGAACATGATATATGTCACACATATCCCAAAGAGGGAGCGCAAGCGCGCACTAAGGGACATCTACGCCATAGAGCCTGTCGCCCCAAAATTCAACCCATGGTCAGCTTGTCCGATCACCTTCGATCGCAGGGACCACCCGACCAGTATCCGTCATGGAGGTTCGGCGGCCCTGGTGCTCGATCCCATAATCGATGGATACCATCTCACTAGAGTCCTTATGGACGGCGGCAGTAGTCTAAACCTGATTTATCAAGACACTGTCCGTAAGATGGGCATTGACACGTCAAGAATTAAGCCAAGCAATACCACCTTTAAAGGAGTAATACCCGGCGTGGAGGCCCGTTGTACGGGCTCCTTAACATTGGAAGTAGTCTTCGGTTCGCCGGATAACTTCCGAAGTGAAGACTTGATCTTCGACATTGTCCCTTTTCGCAGTGGCTATCACGCGCTGCTCGGACGAACTGCTTTCGCCCGCTTCAATGCAGTCCCGCACTACGCTTACTTAAAGCTCAAAATGCCCAGACCGCGCGGCGTTATCACAGTCAATGGAAATATGAAGCGCTCCCTCCGTACTGAGGAGCACACCGCGGCCCTGGCAGCCGAAGTACAGAACGGCCTCATCAAGCCGAACAATTCATCGGTCATTAAGACACCTGGCACCGCCAAGCGAGCCCGGTCCACTCTGCAGAACGACAGCTCGGTGAATCCAGAGCTTGAATAGCAGTTTCGCCTCCGTCGATCGCCCCATAAAACAGCGGCATGCGTACCGCGCGTGCATAATTACGCACTTAAAATACCTTGGGCAGCGACGGAGACACACTGCGGAAAAGGTCTATAGTGCGGCTTGACCCTATTCGGACCTTAACCTTTTTTCCTCTTTTTTCTTTTTTATTCCTCTTTTGTACCACAGGTTCATTAAAAACCTACCTACCCTACGGTCGTGCAAGGGCCCTTTTTGAGGCCCCCTTTTCGTATAAACGACAATTGACCTCTCCTCTCAAAGGATTTTTCACCAAGGGGAAACGGCGCAGACGTGCGGCAGGGCACCACTGGGATCTTCAAGACTACCCTTTCTTTTAGGCCCTGTATAAAGCTTCCCCTCATGTAAAAATTCTCGGCATGTCAAATAGCCTTGATGTTCATGGCATTATCTATAATAGCACGTCTTGACGTATTAATCAGGGTATAAAGGAAACAGCTGATCGCCAACTTTTGTTCAGTGTTGGTTTATTTTACCATCTGTGATCCCTCCTTGCTTCAGATTGCCACATATGCTTTGTTCCGGCCTAAACGCCGGGGGCTCTATCCGGCCATGCATATTTTCAAAAGTCTGGACACTTATAAGGTACTCTTCGGCATCCCGAATATTGCATTATATGCATCAGCTCCGAATCATGTCTTTGGTCTATAGTTGGGTTGCCCGGCTCCTGTGTTTACCACCTTACGTTCCGCTAGTTCGGCTAAGGTAGTAAAGGGAGAACTACTGCAATTGTATTTCTGGTTCGTCTGGTCAAATACCTCAGTAGAGAAAGCCAAAAACTGACTGTCATGATACGGCGAGAGCTGGTCGGCGATTCGGTGACTTAATACAAATCCTTAGTGATTTACCCCGTCTTATACGAAGGGCTGGTTTTCGCCCAGTCATGCGACAAAGGCACCCTAGTTCGAATTGCCGCATATGCACTAGGGGCTGATACTTAGCCCCACCGTCAAACTCCTATGGCTAAGTGAAAGTCATAAAGCCGCATAGTCTGATTGCCTGGTTCATTGCGCGAAACATCTCCTTTACGGACCAAGACGTTGGATAAAGTGTGATCGCGCGCTGCACCGAACACCCCCGTAGCATCTACGAGGGGGCTGAAGCCGACGACTGGCAAACTTTCAGAATTAAAACGGCTGCACAGAAGAAAAATAACTCAAGATAAAAGGCATAAATATATGACAAGCCTTGATTCACAAAATAAAGTTTTTACAGCCCGGATACATTTACTCAAACATCACGTCCTTTGAGCATTGGCCCTCCACTATTCGGGCACCCGCTAGGACATCTTCAAAGTATCTTTCCGGCTTGCGGTGGTCCTTGCCTTCGGGCGGGCCTGCGGTCGCGACGTCGGTGGCCTTCATCTTTGCTCAGTGCATCTTAACGCGAGCAAAGGCCATCCGCGCACCCTCTATGCACGCCGAGCGCTTCACAGCATAACCTCGAGGCAGCGCATCGACGAGTCACCTCACCAAACCAAAGTAGCTACTAGGAATTGGTTCGGCTGGCCAAAGCCGGACTATGAGATCCTTCATGGCCAAGCTGGACACTCTCTGCAGCTCTGTCAGCTGCTTCATCTGGTCGTTCAGGGGCGTTGGGTGCTCCGGCGCCAGGAACTGTGACCAGAACAGCTTTTTGGTCGAGTTCCCCTCCGGGGCTCGGAAGAACTGTGCGGCGTCGGCGGCGCTCCTTGGAAGATCCGCAAAGGCGTCTGGAGAACTCCACAGTCGAGTGAGCAAAGCACATCTTTGACCTCCAAATACACTCTGCAAAAGAAAAGGCTTACCGGCCGCAATCTGTTTGGCCTGCCGGATCTCTTCACGAGCACTCCGGGATTCGACCCGCACCTCTTTAGCCTCCTGGAGGGCTTTGGCGAGTTCGGTCGCTTGGGCCGAAGTCTTCTCCTCCAAGGCCTCGCACTTGCGGATGGCATCCTTCAGCTCTTGCTCCACTTCGGCCACCCTATCTTCGTGCTGGCGGCGGGCGTCCTGTTCGGTCTTTAGTTCCGTAGCCGCTTTGTCAGCGGCTGCCTTATTCGCCTTCGCCTCCTTCCTGGCCTGAGCAAGGGCGCTTTTGAGGGTCTCGACCTCGGCCGCGCTAACGGCGCACATAATACAACAGTACATGAATTAAACTCTGAATTTACATATCAGATATATGCTCAAACTCTTTACAATACACGCATACCTTGCGTCTCGTTGAATCGCTTGTTGATGCGATCTATTTCATCATCAGCCAGCTTTAGTTTCCGATTAAGTTCGGAAACTTCAGCGGCCTGGGCGGTTGTCGCCAACAAGGCAGCCTGTTATACAATAGAAAAGTACGTCACCTCTTCCGAATACTACGTGATCCTTTGTCCGGCTTTTTCAAAACCGGACAAAGTCTTAGGGGCTACTATCTAGGCACAGGTATATCCCTTTATAAAAAGCGTCTAGAGCATTACGTCGCATACCTCGAAGCCTGTCAGTAGGCTGGTGAAGGCTTCGTTCAGCCCGCTCTTGGCGGACTGAACCTTCTCTACCACCACAGCCATCAGGGTGCGGTGCTCTTCCACTATGGAAGCACGTTGTAGTGCTTCGACAAGAGCATTCGGCGCCTCCGGATTAGTGGAGGCCGCCATCGGAGCTAATGCTCCCCCCTCCTTCGAAGGGGGCTGCTCGCCTGATTCCGGAGCCACATTGGTCTCCGGAATGATGTCCGGCTAGGGGCCGGATTGATCAGGGCCCCCGCCGTCGGTCGCCATGGGGGTCGCTACCCCCATGTCTTCGGTAGCCGAGGTATCACCCTCGGGCGCCTTCTCGGCAGCCTCGCTCGCCCCTCCATGGCCAGGAGAGGTCCTTCGGGACAACACCTCGGTGTCATCCGCGGTGATTGGCAAAGGGGCTCGCGGTGGCGTCTCACTCTCTGCCATCTCGGGCGGCAGAGAACTCCCCTCAGATAGTGAAGGATTGGGGAGGTCGCGAGCAGGGCTGAAAGACACACAGTGTAATATGTTATATTATAAAAACATGAAGGACCGAAGACAAATAATAGACCCTTTGGTACTTACGATTCGGCCAGGGGCTTCACCCTGGGAAGTCTCTTGGGGACTGGTTCGGCCTTCGAATCCGAACCATCCGAGAGGTCTATCTTCCCCCTCTTGGGCGCCTCCTCCTCCGGGTCTGTGGAGGCCGCCCTCTTCTTCTTCTTCCCCCTAGGAGGGGAGTCGTTTTCCGCTTCCTCCTCCTCTTCTTCCTCATCTCCCTCGTGGGAGGAGAGGACTTCGGTCTCTCCGGACACTGCGTCCGAAGGGCCCTTGTGGCGGAGACCTCCTTTGGCCTCCTTGCCCTTCTTCTTCTTGGCCTTCTTCTCCAGCGCCTGATAGGGCGCCGGGACCAGCATCTCTGTCAGCTGGGGTGTGGTCGGGTCTTCAGGCAGTGGTGCCGGACACTTAATCCGCTCCGCCTTTGCTATCCAGCTCTGTACGAAGGACAGAAAATTCATTATGTCTAAAACTTATTGACCGAATAGATATTCGGGAAAATCATACTAACCGGTGTGGCCGGATTCTCGATGTCAAGATTGATGTCTTCGGTCTTCTTCGGCCACGTTTTTTGGGCCTTGAAGAGCAGCTTCCAGATGTCTTCGTGCATTGTGCCGAAGAAGCGCTTCAAGGTTCATGGATCTTTCGGATTGAACTCCCACATGTGAGAGGGCCGGAGTTGGCAGGGAAGAATCCGGCGGAAGAGCAGCACTTGAATCACGTTAGTGAGATTGGTGTTCTTGCCTATCATATTGGTGATGCGCTTTTGCAGCATCAACACTTCCACCGTGGATCCCCAATCCATACCCTTAGCGGTCCACGAGGTAAGCCGCGTAGGGGGTCCGGATCTGAACTCAGGAGTAGCCGCCAACTTGGCGTCGTGGGGTTCGGTGATGTAGAACCACTCTTGTTGCCACACCTTGACGATCTCCACGAAGGCCCCTTTGGGCCACACGGTGTTGGGGAGCTTGCTCACCATGGCGCCGCCGCAGTCCGCATGTTGCCCGTCGACCACCTTCGGCTTCAGATTAAAAACCTTGAGCCATAGGCCGAAGTGTGGGGGGATGCGGAGTAGCACCTCGCACACGACGATGAACGCTGAGATGTGGAGGAAAGAATTCGGGGCTAAATCATGGAAATCTAGCCCGTAATAGAACATAAGGCCCCGGACGAAGGGATGGAGGGGAAACCCTAGTCCGCGGAGGAAATGGGGGATGAATACAACCCTTTCACCGAGCTCCGGAGTGGGGATGACTTGATCCTTCGCGGGGAGCCTGTGCGCGACCTCCGCGGACAGATATCCCGCCCCCCGGAGCTCCTTGACGTCCTTCTCAGTGACAGAGGAGGCCTCCTACTTGCCCTTTGAACCAGATCCCGACATGCTTGAGGAGGCTGGTTGCGGTGGGAAAGATTGAAATTTGGGCGCTGGAGCTTGAAGATGGGAAGGCAGGAGAAGGAAGAAGGTGTTGGGGATCGTAGCAGAATTTTAAAATTTTCTACGCATCACCAAGATCAATCTATGGAGTCATCTAGCAACGAGAGAGAGGGGAGTGCATCTACATACCCTTGTAGATCGCGAGCGGAAGAGTTCAAGAGAACGGGGTTGATGGAGTCGTACTCGTCGTGATCCAAATCACCGATGACCGAGCGCCGAACGGACGGCACCTCCGTGTTCAACACACGTACGGGGCGGAGACGTCTCCTCCTTCTTGATCCAGCAAGGGGGGAGGAGAGGTTGGGGAGGACAGCTCCAGCAGCAGCATGACGGCGTGGTGGAGTTGGAGCTGCGTGGTATTCCTGCAGGGCTTCGCCAAGCACCGCGGGAGGAGGAGGAGGTGTTGGAGAGGGGAGGGGCTGCGCCAGGGATGAGGTATGGCCTCCCTCCCACCCCTCCACTATTTATAGGGGGAAGAGGAGAGGGGGCCGGCCCCCTCAGATCCAATCTGAGGGGAGGGGAGGCGGCCAGGGGAGGGAAACTTGCCCCCCAAGCAAGGTGGAAGGCTCCCTCCCCTAGGGTTTCCCAACCCTAGGCGCCATGGGCCCTTGGGGGGGCGCACCAGCCCACTAGGGGGCTGGTTCCCTCCCATATACAGCCCATTAGGCCTCCCGGGTAAATCAGCCCCACCCGGTGGACCTCGGGACACCTTTCGGTGGTCCCGGTACAATACCGGTAACCCCCGAAACTATTCCGGTGACTGTATGACAACTTCCCATATATAAATCTTCACCTCCGGACCATTCCGGAACTCCTCGTGACGTCCGGGATCTCATCCGGGACTCCGAACAACATTCGGTAACCACGTACAAACTTTCCCTACAACCCTAGCGTCATCGAACCTTAAGTGTGTAGACCCTACGGGTTCGGGAGACACGTAGACATGACCGAGACGACTCTCCGGTCAATAACCAACAGCGGGATCTGGATACCCATGTTGGCTCCCACATGCTCCTCGATGATCTCATCGGATGAACCACGATGTCGAGGATTCAATCAATCCCGTACGCAATTCCCTTTGTCTATCGGTACGATACTTGCCCGAGATTCGATCGTCGGTATACCGATACCTTGTTCAATCTCGTTACCGGCAAGTCTCTTTACTCGTTTCCGTAACACATCATCCTGTGAACAACTCCTTGATCACATTGAGCTCATTATGATGATGTCCTACCGAGTGGGCCCAGAGGTACCTCTCCGTCACACGGAGTGACAAATCCCAGTCTCGATTTGTGCCAACCCAACAGACACTTTCGGAGATACCCGTAGTGCACCTTTATAGCCACCCAGTTACGTTGTGACGTTTGGTACACCCAAAGCACTCCTACGGTATCCGGGAGTTGCACAATCTCATGGTCTAAGGATAAGTTACTTGACATTGGAAAAGCTTTAGCAAACGAACTACACGATCTAGTGCTAGGCTTAGGATTGGGTCTTGTCCATCACATCATTCTCCTAATGATGTGATCCCGTTATCAATGACATCCAATGTCCATGGTCAGGAAACCGTAACCATCTATTGATCAACGAGCTAGTCAACTAGAGGCTTACTAGGGACATGTTGTGGTCTATGTATTCACACATGTATTACGATTTCCAGATAACACAATTATAGCATGAATAACAGACAATTATCATGAACAAGGAAATATAATAATAACCATTTTATTATTGCCTCTAGGGCATATTTCCAACAGTCTCCCACTTGCACTAGAGTCAATAATCTAGTTACATTGTGATGAATCGAACACCCATAGAGTACTGGTGTTGATCATGTTTTGCTCGTGAAAGAGGTTTAGTCAACGGATCTGCTACATTCAAAACCGTGTGCACTTTACAAATATCTATGTCTCCATCTTGAACATGTTCACGTATGGAGTTGAAGCGACGCTTGATATGCCTAGTCCTTTTGTGAAACCTGGGCTCCTTGGCAAGGGCAATAGCTCCAGTGTTGTCACAGAAGAGAGCCATTGGACCCGACGCATTTGGAATGACTCCTAGGTCGGTGATGAACTCCTTCATCCATACTGCTTCGTGTGCTGCCTCCGAGGCTGCTATGTACTCCGCTTCGCATGTAGAACCCGCCACGACGCTTTGCTTGCAACTGCACCAGCTTACCGCTCCACCATTCAAAATATACACGTATCCGGTTTGTGACTTGGAGTCATCCGGATCTGTGTTGAAGCTAGCGTCGACGTAACCCTTTACGACGAGCTCTTCGTCACCTCCATATACGAGAAACATATCCTTAGTCCTTTTCAGGTACTTCAGGATGTTCTTGACCGCTGTCCAGTGTTCCTTGCCGGGATTACTTTGGTACCTACCTACCAAACTTACAGCAAGGTTTACATCAGGTCTGGTACACAGCATGGCATACATAATAGACCCTATGGCTGAGGCATAGGGGATGACACTCATCTCTTCTATATCTTTTGCCGTGGTCGGGCATTGAGCCGAGCTCAATTTCACACCTTGCAATACAGGCAAGAACCCCTTCTTGGACTGATCCATATTGAACTTCTTCAATATCTTATCAAGGTATGTGCTTTGCGAAAGACCTATGAGGCGTCTCGATCTATCTCTATAGATCTTGATGCCTAATATATAAGCAGCTTCTCCAAGGTCCTTCATTGAAAAACACTTATTCAAGTAGGCCTTTATACTTTTCAAGAATTCTATATCATTTCCCATCAGCAGTATGTCATCCACATATAATATGAGAAATGCTACAGAGCTCCCACTCACTTTCTTGTAAACACAGGCTTCTCCATAAGTCTGTGTGAACCCAAACGCTTTGATCATCTCGTCAAAGCGAATGTTCCAACTCCGAGATGCTTGCACCAGCCCATAGATTGAGCGCTGGAGCTTGCATACCTTGTCAGCATTCTCAGGGTCGACAAAACCTTCCGGTTGTATCATATACAACTCTTCCTTAAGAAAACCATTAAGGAATGCCGTTTTGACGTCCATTTGCCATATCTCATAATCATAGTATGCGGCAATTGCTAACATGATTCTGACGGATTTCAGCTTCGCTACGGGTGAGAAAGTCTCATCGTAGTCAACCCCTTGAACTTGTCGATAACCCTTAGCGACAAGCCGAGCCTTATAGATGGTCACATTACCATCCGCGTCAGTATTCTTCTTAAAGATCCATTTATTTTCTATGGCTTGCCGATCATCGGGCAAGTCAGTCAAAGTCCATACTTCGTTTTCATACATGGATCCTATCTCGGATTTCATGGCTTCAAGCCATTTGTCGGAATCCGGGCCCGCCATCGCTTCTTCATAGTTCGAAGGTTCACTGTTGTCTAACAACATGATTTCCAGGACAGGATTGCCATACCACTCTGGTGCGGAACGTGTCCTCGTGGACCTTCGAAGTTCAGTGGTAGCTTGATCATGATCATTATCAATAACTTCCTCTCTAGCCGGTGTAGGCTCCACAGAAACATTTTCCTGTGCTGCGCTACTCTCCGGTTCGAGGGTCATCTCATCAAGCTCCACTTTCCTCCCACTTACTTCTTTCGAGAGAAACTCTTTCTCTAGAAAGGATCCATTCCTGGCAACAAAGATCTTGCCCTCGGATCTTAGGTAGAAGGTATACCCAATAGTTTCCTTAGGGTATCCTATGAATACGCATTTTTCCGACTTAGGTTCGAGCTTCTCTGGTTGAAGTTTCTTCACATAAGCATCGCATCCCCAAACTTTCAGAAACGACAGCTTAGGTTTCTTCCCAAACCATAATTCATACGGTGTCGTCTCAACGGATTTTGACGGTGCCCTATTTAAAGTGAATGCGGCAGTCTCTAAAGCATAACCCCAAAAGGATAGCGGTAAATCGGTAAGAGACATCATAGATCGCACCATATCCAATAGAGTGCGATTACGACGTTCGGACACACCATTACGCTGAGGTGTTCCAGGCGGCGTGAGTTGTGAAACAATTCCACATTTCCTTAAGTGCGTGCCAAATTCATGACTCAAATATTCTCCTCCACGATCTGATCGTAAGAACTTTATTTTCTTGTCACGTTGATTCTCAACCTCACTCTGAAAATCCTTGAACTTTTCAAAGGTCTCAGACTTGTGCTTCATCAAGTAGACATACCCATATCTACTCAAATCATCGGTGAGGGTGAGAACATAACGATAACCACCGCGAGCCTCAACACTCATTGGACCACACACATCAGTATGTATGATCTCCAATAAGTTGGTTGCTCGCTCCATTGTTCCGGAGAACGGAGTCTTGGTCATCTTGCCCAAGAGGCATGGTTCGCATCTGTCAAATGATTCATAATCAAGAGACTCCAAAAGTCCATCTGCATGGAGTTTCTTCATGCGTTTAACACCGATATGACCAAGGCGGCAGTGCCACAAGTATGTGGGACTATCGTTATCAACCTTGCATTTCTTGGCATTCACATTATAAACATGTGTAACATCACGTTCGAGATTCAATAAAAATAAACCATTCACCAGCGGGGCATGACCATAAAACATATCTCTCATATAAATAGAACAACCATTATTCTCAGATTTAAATGAGTAGCCATCTCGCATTAAGCGAGATCCGGATACAATGTTCATGCTCAAAGCTGGCACTAAATAACAATTATTGAGGTTTAAAACTAATCCCGTAGGTAGATGCAGAGGTAGCGTGCCGACGGCGATCACATCGACCTTGGAACCATTCCCGACGCGCATCGTCACCTCGTCCTTTGCCAGTCTACGCTGATTCCGCAGTTCCTGCTTTGAGTTACAAATATGAGCAACCGCACCGGTATCAAATACCCAGGAACTACTACGAGTGCTGGTAAGGTACACATCAATTACATGTATATCACATATACCTTTGGTATTGCCGGCCTTCTTATCTGCTAAGTACTTGGGGCAATTCCGCTTCCAGTGACCGTTTCCCTTGCAATAAAAGCACTCAGTCTCAGGCTTGGGTCCATTCTTTGACTTCTTCCCGGCAGCTGGCTTACCGGGCGCGGCAACTCCCTTGCCGTCCTTCTTGAAGTTCTTCTTACCCTTGCCCTTCTTGAACTTAGTGGTTTTATTCATCATCAACACTTGATGTTCCTTTCTGATCTCTGCCTCCGCTGACTTCAGCATCGCATATACCTCAGGAATGGTCTTTTCCATTCCCTGCATGTTGAAGTTCATCACAAAGCTCTTGTAGCTAGGTGGAAGCGACTGGAGGATTCTGTCAATGACCGCGTCATCCGGGAGATTAATCCCCAGCTGAGACAAGCGGCTGTGCAACCCAGACATTTTGAGTATGTGCTCGCTGACAGAACTATTTTCCTCCATCTTACAGCTGTAGAACTTATCGGAGACTTCATATCTCTCGATCCGGGCATGAGCTTGGAAAACCATTTTCAGCTCTTTGAACATCTCATATGCTCCGTGATGCTCAAAACGCTTTTGGAGCCCCGGTTCTAAGCTGAAGAGCATGCCGCACTGAACGAAGGAGTAATCATCGGTGCGTGTCTGCCAAACGTTCAAATCGTCTGGCAGTGCTGGGAGAGCAGGTGGGTCACCTAACGGTGCTTCAAGGACATATGATTTCTTGGCAGCTATGAGGATAATCCTCAGGTTACGGACCCAGTCCGCATAGTTGCTACCATCGTCTTTCAGCTTGTTTTTCTCTAGGAACGCGTTGAAGTTGAGGGTAACATTAGCGTTGGCCATTTGATCTACAAGATAGATATGTAACATTTAGACTAAGTTCATGACAATTAAGTTCATCTAATCAAATTATGTAATGAACTCCCACTCAGATAGACATCCCTCTCGTCATCTAAGTGATACATGATCCGAATCGACCAGGCCGTGTCCGATCATCACGTGAGACGGACTAGTCATCAACGGTGAACATCTCCATGTTGATCGTATCTTCTATACGACTCATGTTCGACCTTTCGGTCTCTTGTGTTCCGAGGCCATGTCTGTACATGCTAGGCTCGTCAAGTCAACCTAAGTGTATTGCTGTGTAAATCTGGCTTACACCCGTTGTATTCGAACGTTAGAATCTATCACACCCGATCAACACGTAGTGCTTCGAAACAACGAACCTTCGCAACGGTGCACAGTTAGGGGGAACACTTTCTTGAAATTTTAGTAAGGGATCATCTTATATGCTACCGTCGTTCTAAGCAAATAAGATGCAAAAACATGATAAACATCTCATGCAATCAAAATAGTGATATGATATGGCCATTATCACTTCGCTCCTTTTGATCTCCATCTTCGGGGCTCCATGATCATCATCGTCACCGGCATGACACCATGATCTCCATCATCATGTCTTCATGAAGTTGTCTCGCCAACTATTACTTCTACTACTACGGCTAACGGTTAGCAATAAAGTAAAGTAATTACATGGCGAATTTCAATGACATGCAGGTCATATAATAAATTAAGACAACTCCTATGGCTCCTGCCGGTTGTCATACTCATCGACATGCAAGTCGTGATTCCTATTACAAGAACATGATCATCTCATACATCACATATATCATTCATCACATCCTTTGGCCATATCACATCACAAAGCACTTGCTGCAAAAACAAGTTAGACGTCCTCTAATTGTTGTTGCAAGTTTTTATGTGGCTGCTATAGGTTTCTAGCAAGAACGTTTCTTACCTACGCCAAAACCACAACGTGATATGCCAATTTCTATTTACCCTTCATAAGGACCCTGTTCATCGAATCCGATCCGACTAAAGTGGGAGAGACAGACACCCGCTAGCCACCTTATGCAACTAGTGCATGTCAGTCGGTGGAACCTGTCTCACGTAAGCGTACGTGTAAGGTCGGTCCGGGCCGCTTCATCCCACAGTGCTGCCGAATCAAGATAAGACTAGTAACGGCAAGAAGATTGACAAATCGACGCCCACAACTACTTTGTGTTCTACTCGTGCAAGATACTACGCATAGACCTAGCTCTGATACCACTGTTGGGGATCGTAGCAGAATTTTAAAATTTTCTACGCATCACCAAGATCAATCTATGGAGTCATCTAGCAACGAGAGAGAGGGGAGTGCATCTACATACCCTTGTAGATCGCGAGCGGAAGCGTTCAAGAGAACGGGGTTGATGGAGTCGTACTTGTCGTGATCCAAATCACCGATGACCGAGCGCCGAACGGACGGCACCTCCGTGTTCAACACACGTACGGGGCGGAGACGTCTCCTCCTTCTTGATCCAGCAAGGGGGGAGGAGAGGTTGGGGAGGACAGCTCCAGCAGCAGCACGACGGCGTGGTGGAGTTGGAGCTGCGTGGTATTCCTGCAGGGCTTCGCCAAGCACCGCGGGAGGAGGAGGAGGTGTTGGAGAGGGGAGGAGCTGCGCCAGGGATGAGGTATGGCCTCCCTCCCACCCCTCCACTATTTATAGGGGGAAGAGGAGAGGGGGCCGGCCCCCTCAGATCCAATCTGAGGGGAGGGGAGGCGGCCAGGGGAGGGAAACTTGCCCCCCAAGCAAGGTGGAAGGCTCCCTCCCCTAGGGTTTCCCAACCCTAGGCGCCATGGGCCCTTGGGGGGGCGCACCAGCCCACTAGGGGGCTGGTTCCCTCCCATATACAGCCCATTAGGCCTCCCGGGTAAATCAGCCCCACCCGGTGGACCTCGGGACACCTTTCGGTGGTCCCGGTACAATACCGGTAACCCCCAAAACTATTCCGGTGACTGTATGACAACTTCCCATATATAAATTTTCACCTCCGGACCATTCCGGAACTCCTCGTGACGTCCGGGATCTCATCCGGGACTCCGAACAACATTCGGTAACCACGTACAAACTTTCCCTACAACCCTAGCGTCATCGAACCTTAAGTGTGTAGACCCTACGGGTTCGGGAGACACGTAGACATGACCGAGACGACTCTCCGGTCAATAACCAACAGCGGGATCTGGATACCCATGTTGGCTCCCACATGCTCCTCGATGATCTCATCGGATGAACCACGATGTCGAGGATTCAATCAATCCCGTACGCAATTCCCTTTGTCTATCGGTACGATACTTGCCCGAGATTCGATCGTCGGTATACCGATACCTTGTTCAATCTCGTTACCGGCAAGTCTCTTTACTCGTTTCCGTAACACATCATCCTGTGAACAACTCCTTGATCACATTGAGCTCATTATGATGATGTCCTACCGAGTGGGCCCAGAGGTACCTCTCCGTCACACGGAGTGACAAATCCCAGTCTCGATTCGTGCCAACCCAACAGACACTTTTGGAGATACCCGTAGTGCACCTTTATAGCCACCCAGTTACGTTGTGACGTTTGGTACACCCAAAGCACTCCTACGGTATCCGGGAGTTGCACAATCTCATGGTCTAAGGAAAAGTTACTTGACATTGGAAAAGCTTTAGCAAACGAACTACACGATCTAGTGCTAGGCTTAGGATTGGGTCTTGTCCATCACATCATTCTCCTAATGATGTGATCCCGTTATCAATGACATCCAATGTCCATGGTCAGGAAACCGTAACCATCTATTGATCAACGAGCTAGTCAACTAGAGGCTTACTAGGGACATGTTGTGGTCTATGTATTCACACATGTATTATGATTTCCGGATAACACAATTATAGCATGAATAACAGACAATTATCATGAACAAGGAAATATAATAATAGCCATTTTATTATTGCCTCTAGGGCATATTTCCAACAGTCTCCCACTTGCACTAGAGTCAATAATCTAGTTACATTGTGATGAATCGAACACCCATAGAGTTCTGGTGTTGATCATGTTTTGCTCGTGGAAGAGGTTTAGTCAACGGATCTGCTACATTCAAATCCGTGTGCACTTTACAAATATCTATGTCTCCATCTTGAACATGTTCACGTATGGAGTTGAAGCGACGCTTGATATGCCTGGTCTTCTTGTGAAACCTGGGCTCCTTGGCAAGGGCAATAGCTCCAGTGTTGTCACAGAAGAGAGCCATTGGACCCGACGCATTTGGAATGACTCCTAGGTCGGTGATGAACTCCTTCATCCATACTGCTTCGTGTGCTGCCTCCGAGGCTGCTATGTACTCCGCTTCGCATGTAGAACCCGCCACGACGCTTTGCTTGCAACTGCACCAGCTTACCGCTCCACCATTCAAAATATACACGTATCCGGTTTGTGACTTGGAGTCATCCGGATCTGTGTCGAAGCTAGCGTCGACGTAACCCTTTATGACGAGCTCTTCGTCACCTCCATAAACGAGAAACATCTCCTTAGTCCTTTTCAGGTACTTCAGGATGTTCTTGACCGCTGTCCAGTGTTCCTTGCCAGGATTACTTTGGTACCTACCTACCAAACTTACTGCAAGGTTTACATCAGGTCTGGTACACAGCATGGCATACATAATAGACCCTATGGCTGAGGCATAGGGGATGACACTCATCTCTTCTATATCTTTTGCCGTGGTCGGGCATTGAGCCGAGCTCAATCTCACACCTTGCAATACAGGCAAGAACCCCTTCTTGGACTGATCCATATTGAACTTCTTCAATATCTTATCAAGGTATGTGCTTTGCGAAAGACCTATGAGGCGTCTCGATCTATCCCTATAGATCTTGATGCCTAATATATAAGAAGCTTCTCCAAGGTCCTTCATTGAAAAACACTTATTCAAGTAGGCCTTTATACTTTCCAAGAATTCTATATTATTTCCCATTAGCAGTATGTCATCCACATATAATATGAGAAATGCTACAGAGCTCCCACTCACTTTCTTGTAAACACAGGCTTCTCCATAAGTCTGTGTGAACCCAAACGCTTTGATCATCTCATCAAAGCGAATGTTCCAACTCCGAGATGCTTGCACCAGCCCATAGATTGAGCGCTGGAGCTTGCATACCTTGTCAGCATTCTCAGGGTCGACAAAACCTTCCGGTTGTATCATATACAACTCTTCCTTAAGAAAACCATTAAGGAATGCCGTTTTGACGTCCATTTGCCATATCTCATAATCATAGTATGCGGCAATTGCTAACATGATTCTGACGGATTTCAGCTTCGCTACGGGTGAGAAAGTCTCATCGTAGTCAACCCCTTGAACTTGTCGATAACCCTTAGCGACAAGCCGAGCCTTATAGATGGTCACATTACCATCCGCGTCAGTCTTCTTATTAAAGATCCATTTATTTTCTATGGCTTGCCGATCATCGGGCAAGTCAGTCAAAGTCCATACTTCGTTTTCATACATGGATCCTATCTCGGATTTCATGGCTTCAAGCCATTTGTCGGAATCCGGGCCCGCCATCGCTTCTTCATAGTTCGAAGGTTCACTGTTGTCTAACAACATGATTTCCAGGACAGGATTGCCGTACCACTCTGGTGCGGAACGTGTCCTTGTGGACCTTCGAAGTTCAGTGGTAGCTTGATCATGATCATTATCATTAACTTCCTCTCTAGCCGGTGCAGGCTCCACAGAAACATTTTCCTGTGCTGCGCTACTCTCCGGTTCGAGGGTCATCTCATCAAGCTCCACTTTCCTCCCACTTACTTCTTTCGAGAGAAACTCTTTCTCTAGAAAGGATCCATTCCTGGCAACAAAGATCTTGCCCTCGGATCTTAGGTAGAAGGTATACCCAATAGTTTCCTTAGGGTATCCTATGAATACGCATTTTTCCGACTTGGGTTCGAGCTTCTCTGGTTGAAGTTTCATAAGCATCGCATCCCCAAACTTTCAGAAACGACAGCTTAGGTTTCTTCCCAAACCATAATTCATACGGTGTCGTCTCAACGGATTTTGACGGTGCCCTATTTAAAGTGAATGCGGCAGTCTCTAAAGCATAACCCCAAAAAGATAGCGGTAGATCAGTAAGAGACATCATAGATCGCACCATATCCAATAGAGTGCGATTACGACGTTCGGACACACCGTTACGCTGAGGTGTTCCAGGCGGCGTGAGTTGTGAAACAATTCCACATTTCCTTAAGTGCGTGCCAAATTCATGACTCAAATATTCTCCTCCACGATCTGATTGTAAGAACTTTATTTTCTTGTCACGTTGATTCTCAACCTCATTCTGAAATTCCTTGAACTTTTCAAAGGTCTCAGACTTGTGCTTCATCAAGTAGACATACCCATATCTACTCAAATCATCGGTGAGGGTGAGAACATAACGATAACCACCGCGAGCCTCAACACTCATTGGACCACACACATCAGTATGTATGATCTCCAATAAGTTGGTTGCTCGCTCCATTGTTCCGGAGAACGGAGTCTTGGTCATCTTGCCCAAGAGGCATGGTTCGCATCTGTCAAATGATTCATAATCAAGAGACTCCAAAAGTCCATCTGCATGGAGTTTCTTCATGCGTTTAACATCGATATGACCAAGGCGGCAGTGCCACAAGTATGTGGGACTATCGTTATCAACCTTGCATTTCTTGGCATTCACATTATAAACATGTGTAACATCACGTTCGAGATTCAATAAAAATAAACCATTCACCAGCGGGGCATGACCATAAAACATATCTCTCATATAAATAGAACAACCATTATTCTCAGATTTAAATGAGTAGCCATCTCGCATTAAGCGAGATCCAGATACAATGTTCATGCTCAAAGCTGGCACTAAATAACAATTATTGAGGTTTAAAACTAATCCCATAGGTAGATGCAGAGGTAGCGTGCCGACGGCGATCACATCGACCTTGGAACCATTCCCGACGCGCATCGTCACCTCGTCCTTTGCCAGTCTACGCTGATTCCGCAGTTCCTGCTTTGAGTTACAAATATGAGCAACCGCACCGGTATCAAATACCCAGGAACTACTACGAGTGCTGGTAAGGTACACATCAATTACATGTATATCACATATACCTTTGGTATTGCCGGCCTTCTTATCTGCTAAGTACTTGGGGCAATTCCGCTTCCAGTGACCGTTTCCCTTGCAATAAAAGCACTCAGTCTCAGGCTTGGGTCCATTCTTTGACTTCTTCCCGGCAGCTGGCTTACCGGGCGCGGCAACTCCCTTGCCGTCCTTCTTGAAGTTCTTCTTACCCTTGCCCTTCTTGAACTTAGTGGTTTTATTCACCATCAACACTTGATGTTCCTTTCTGATCTCTGCCTCCGCTTACTTCAGCATCGCATATACCTCAGGAATGGTCTTTTCCATTCCCTGCATGTTGAAGTTCATCACAAAGCTCTTGTAGCTAGGTGGAAGCGACTGGAGGATTCTGTCAATGACCGCGTCATCCGGGAGATTAATCCCCAGCTGAGACAAGCGGCTGTGCGACCCAGACATTTTGAGTATGTGCTCGCTGACAGAACTATTTTCCTCCATCTTACAGCTGTAGAACTTATCGGAGACTTCATATCTCTCGATCCGGGCATGAGCTTGGAAAACCATTTTCAGCTCTTCGAACATCTCATATGCTCCGTGAGGCTCAAAACGCTTTTGGAGCCCCGGTTCTAAGCTGAAGAGCATGCCGCACTGAACGAAGGAGTAATCATCGGTGCGTGTCTGCCAAACGTTCAAATCGTCTGGCAGTGCTGGGAGAGCAGGTGGGTTACCTAACGGTGCTTCAAGGACATATGATTTCTTGGCAGCTATGAGGATAATCCTCAGGTTACGGACCCAGTCCGCATAGTTGCTACCATCGTCTTTCAGCTTGTTTTTCTCTAGGAACGCGTTGAAGTTGAGGGTAACATTAGCGTTGGCCATTTGATCTACAAGATAGATATGTAACATTTAGACTAAGTTCATGACAATTAAGTTCATCTAATCAAATTATGTAATGAACTCCCACTCAGATAGACATCCCTCTCGTCATCTAAGTGATACATGATCCGAATCGACCAGGCCGTGTCCGATCATCACGTGAGACGGACTAGTCATCAACGGTGAACATCTCCATGTTGATCGTATCTTCTATACGACTCATGTTCGACCTTTCGGTCTCTTGTGTTCCGAGGCCATGTCTGTACATGCTAGGCTCGTCAAGTCAACCTAAGTGTATTGCTGTGTAAATCTGGCTTACACCCGTTGTATTCGAACGTTAGAATCTATCACACCCGATCAACACGTAGTGCTTCGAAACAACGAACCTTCGCAACGGTGCACAGTTAGGGGGAACACTTTCTTGAAATTTTAGTAAGGGATCATCTTATATGCTACCGTCGTTCTAAGCAAATAAGATGCAAAAACATGATAAACATCTCATGCAATCAAAATAGTGATATGATATGGCCATTATCACTTCGCTCCTTTTGATCTCCATCTTCGGGGCTCCATGATCATCATCGTCACCGGCATGACACCATGATCTCCATCATCATGTCTTCATGAAGTTGTCTCGCCAACTATTACTTCTACTACTACGGCTAACGGTTAGCAATAAAGTAAAGTAATTACATGGCGAATTTCAATGACATGCAGGTCATATAATAAATTAAGACAACTCCTATGGCTCCTGCCGGTTGTCATACTCATCGACATGCAAGTCGTGATTCCTATTACAAGAACATGATCATCTCATACATCACATATATCATTCATCACATCCTTTGGCCATATCACATCACAAAGCACTTGCTGCAAAAACAAGTTAGACGTCCTCTAATTGTTGTTGCAAGTTTTTATGTGGCTGCTATAGGTTTCTAGCAAGAACGTTTCTTACCTACGCCAAAACCACAACGTGATATGCCAATTTCTATTTACCCTTCATAAGGACCCTGTTCATCGAATCCGATCCGACTAAAGTGGGAGAGACAGACACCCGCTAGCCACCTTATGCAACTAGTGCATGTCAGTCGGTGGAACCTGTCTCACGTAAGCGTACGTGTAAGGTCGGTCCGGGCCGCTTCATCCCACAGTGCTGCCGAATCAAGATAAGACTAGTAACGGCAAGAAGATTGACAAATCGACGCCCACAACTACTTTGTGTTCTACTCGTGCAAGATACTACGCATAGACCTAGCTCTGATACCACTGTTGGGGATCGTAGCAGAATTTTAAAATTTTCTACGCATCACCAAGATCAATCTATGGAGTCATCTAGCAACGAGAGAGAGGGGAGTGCATCTACATACCCTTGTAGATCGCGAGCGGAAGCGTTCAAGAGAACGGGGTTGATGGAGTCGTACTTGTCGTGATCCAAATCACCGATGACCGAGCGCCGAACGGACGGCACCTCCGTGTTCAACACACGTACGGGGCGGAGACGTCTCCTCCTTCTTGATCCAGCAAGGGGGGAGGAGAGGTTGGGGAGGACAGCTCCAGCAGCAGCACGACGGCGTGGTGGAGTTGGAGCTGCGTGGTATTCCTGCAGGGCTTCGCCAAGCACCGCGGGAGGAGGAGGAGGTGTTGGAGAGGGGAGGAGCTGCGCCAGGGATGAGGTATGGCCTCCCTCCCACCCCTCCACTATTTATAGGGGGAAGAGGAGAGGGGGCCGGCCCCCTCAGATCCAATCTGAGGGGAGGGGAGGCGGCCAGGGGAGGGAAACTTGCCCCCCAAGCAAGGTGGAAGGCTCCCTCCCCTAGGGTTTCCCAACCCTAGGCGCCATGGGCCCTTGGGGGGGCGCACCAGCCCACTAGGGGGCTGGTTCCCTCCCATATACAGCCCATTAGGCCTCCCGGGTAAATCAGCCCCACCCGGTGGACCTCGGGACACCTTTCGGTGGTCCCGGTACAATACCGGTAACCCCCGAAACTATTCCGGTGACTGTATGACAACTTCCCATATATAAATTTTCACCTCCGGACCATTCCGGAACTCCTCGTGACGTCCGGGATCTCATCCGGGACTCCGAACAACATTCGGTAACCACGTACAAACTTTCCCTACAACCCTAGCGTCATCGAACCTTAAGTGTGTAGACCCTACGGGTTCGGGAGACACGTAGACATGACCGAGACGACTCTCCGGTCAATAACCAACAGCGGGATCTGGATACCCATGTTGGCTCCCACATGCTCCTCGATGATCTCATCGGATGAACCACGATGTCGAGGATTCAATCAATCCCGTACGCAATTCCCTTTGTCTATCGGTACGATACTTGCCCGAGATTCGATCGTCGGTATACCGATACCTTGTTCAATCTCGTTACCGGCAAGTCTCTTTACTCGTTTCCGTAACACATCATCCTGTGAACAACTCCTTGATCACATTGAGCTCATTATGATGATGTCCTACCGAGTGGGCCCAGAGGTACCTCTCCGTCACACGGAGTGACAAATCCCATTCTCGATTCGTGCCAACCCAACAGACACTTTCGGAGATACCCGTAGTGCACCTTTATAGCCACCCAGTTACGTTGTGACGTTTGGTACACCCAAAGCACTCCTACGGTATCCAGGAGTTGCACAATCTCATGGTCTAAGGAAAAGTTACTTGACATTGGAAAAGCTTTAGCAAACGAACTACACGATCTAGTGCTAGGCTTAGGATTGGGTCTTGTCCATCACATCATTCTCCTAATGATGTGATCCCGTTATCAATGACATCCAATGTCCATGGTCAGGAAACCATAACCATCTATTGATCAACGAGCTAGTCAACTAGAGGCTTACTAGGGACATGTTGTGGTCTATGTATTCACACATGTATTACGATTTCCGGATAACACAATTATAGCATGAATAACAGACAATTATCATGAACAAGGAAATATAATAATAACCATTTTATTATTGCCTCTAGGGCATATTTCCAACAGTCTCCCACTTGCACTAGAGTCAATAATCTAGTTACATTGTGATGAATCGAACACCCATAGAGTACTGGTGTTGATCATGTTTTGCTCGTGAAAGAGGTTTAGTCAACGGATCTGCTACATTCAAATCCGTGTGCACTTTACAAATATCTATGTCTCCATCTTGAACATGTTCACGTATGGAGTTGAAGCGACGCTTGATATGCCTGGTCCTTTTGTGAAACCTGGGCTCCTTGGCAAGGGCAATAGCTCCAGTGTTGTCACAGAAGAGAGCCATTGGACCCGACGCATTTGGCATGACTCCTAGGTCGGTGATGAACTCCTTCATCCATACTGCTTCGTGTGCTGCCTCCGAGGCTGCTATGTACTCCGCTTCGCATGTAGAACCCGCCACGACGCTTTGCTTGCAACTGCACCAGCTTACCGCTCCACCATTCAAAATATACACGTATCCGGTTTGTGACTTGGAGTCATCCGGATCTGTGTCGAAGCTAGCGTCGACGTAACCCTTTACGACGAGCTCTTCGTCACCTCCATATACGAGAAACATATCCTTAGTCCTTTTCAGGTACTTCAGGATGTTCTTGACCGCTGTCCAGTGTTCCTTGCCGGGATTACTTTGGTACCTACCTACCAAACTTACAGCAAGGTTTACATCAGGTCTGGTACACAGCATGGCATACATAATAGACCCTATGGCTGAGGCATAGGGGATGACACTCATCTCTTCTATATCTTTTGCCGTGGTCGGGCATTGAGCCGAGCTCAATTTCACACCTTGCAATACAGGCAAGAACCCCTTCTTGGACTGATCCATATTGAACTTCTTCAATATCTTATCAAGGTATGTGCTTTGCGAAAGACCTATGAGGCGTCTCGATCTATCTCTATAGATCTTGATGCCCAATATATAAGCAGCTTCTCCAAGGTCCTTCATTGAAAAACACTTATTCAAGTAGGCCTTTATACTTTCCAAGAATTCTATATCATTTCCCATCAGCAGTATGTCATCCACATATAATATGAGAAATGCTACAGAGCTCCCACTCACTTTCTTGTAAACACAGGCTTCTCCATAAGTCTGTGTGAACCCAAACGCTTTGATCATCTCGTCAAAGCGAATGTTCCAACTCCGAGATGCTTGCACCAGCCCATAGATTGAGCGCTGAAGCTTGCATACCTTGTCAGCATTCTCAGGGTCGACAAAACCTTCCGGTTGTATCATATACAACTCTTCCTTCAGAAAACCATTAAGGAATGCCGTTTTGACGTCCATTTGCCATATCTCATAATCATAGTATGCGGCAATTGCTAACATGATTCTGACGGATTTCAGCTTCGCTACGGGTGAGAAAGTCTCATCGTAGTCAACCCCTTGAACTTGTCGATAACCCTTAGCGACAAGCCGAGCCTTATAGATGGTCACATTACCATCCGCGTCAGTCTTCTTCTTAAAGATCCATTTATTTTCTATGGCTTGCCGATCATCGGGCAAGTCAGTCAAAGTCCATACTTCGTTTTCATACATGGATCCTATCTCGGATTTCATGGCTTCAAGCCATTTGTCGGAATCCGGGCCCGCCATCGCTTCTTCATAGTTCGAAGGTTCACTGTTGTCTAACAACATGATTTCCAGGACAGGATTGCCGTACCACTCTGGTGCGGAACGTGTCCTTGTGGACCTTCGAAGTTCAGTGGTAGCTTGATCATGATCATTATCATTAACTTCCTCTCTAGCCGGTGCAGGCTCCACAGAAACATTTTCCTGTGCTGCGCTACTCTCCGGTTCGAGGGTCATCTCATCAAGCTCCACTTTCCTCCCACTTACTTCTTTCGGGAGAAACTCTTTCTCTAGAAAGGATCCATTCCTAGCAACAAAGATCTTGCCCTCGGATCTTAGGTAGAAGGTATACCCAATAGTTTCCTTAGGGTATCCTATGAATACGCATTTTTCCGACTTGGGTTCGAGCTTCTCTGGTTGAAGTTTCTTCACATAAGCATCGCATCCCCAAACTTTCAGAAACGACAGCTTAGGTTTCTTCCCAAACCATAATTCATACGGTGTCGTCTCAACGGATTTTGACGGTGCCCTATTTAAAGTGAATGCGGCAGTCTCTAAAGCATAACCCCAAAAAGATAGCGGTAGATCAGTAAGAGACATCATAGATCGCACCATATCCAATAGAGTGCGATTACGACGTTCGGATACACCGTTACGCTGAGGTGTTCCAGGCGGCGTGAGTTGTGAAACAATTCCACATTTCCGTAAATGCGTGCCAAATTCATGACTCAAATATTCTCCTCCACGATCTGATCTTAGGAACTTTATTTTCTTGTCACGTTGATTTTCAACCTCATTCTGAAATTCCTTGAACTTTTCAAAGGTCTTAGACTTGTGCTTCATCAAGTAGACATACCCATATCTACTCAAATCATCGGTGAGGGTGAGAACATAACGATAACCACCGCGAGCCTCAACACTTATTGGACCACACACATCAGTATGTATGATCTCCAATAAGTTGGTTGCTCGCTCCATTGTTCCGGAGAACGGAGTCTTGGTCATCTTGCCCAAGAGGCATGGTTCGCATCTGTCAAATGATTCATAATCAAGAGACTCCAAAAGTCCATCTGCATGGAGTTTCTTCATGCGTTTAACACCGATATGACCAAGGCGGCAGTGCCACAAGTATGTGGGACTATCGTTATCAACCTTGCATTTCTTGGCATTCACATTATAAACATGTGTAACATCATGTTCGAGATTCAATAAAAATAAACCATTCACCAGCGGGGCATGACCATAAAACATATCTCTCATATAAATAGAACAACCATTATTCTCAGATTTAAATGAGTAGCCATCTCGCATTAAGCGAGATCCAGATACAATGTTCATGCTCAAAGCTGGCACTAAATAACAATTATTGAGGTTTAAAACTAATCCCGTAGGTAGATGCAGAGGTAGCGTGCCGACGGCGATCACATCGACCTTGGAACCATTCCCGACGCGCATCGTCACCTCGTCCTTCGCCAGTCTACGCTGATTCCGCAGTTCCTGCTTTGAGTTACAAATATGAGCAACCACACCGGTATCAAATACCCAGGAACTACTACGAGTGCTGGTAAGGTACACATCAATTACATGTATATCACATATACCTTTGGTATTGCCGGCCTTCTTATCTGCTAAGTACTTGGGGCAATTCCGCTTCCAGTGACCGTTTCCCTTGCAATAAAAGCACTCAGTCTCAGGCTTGGGTCCATTCTTTGACTTCTTCCCGGCAGCTGGCTTACCGGGCGCGGCAACTCCCTTGCCGTCCTTCTTGAAGTTCTTCTTACCCTTGCCCTTCTTGAACTTAGTGGTTTTATTCATCATCAACACTTGATGTTCCTTTCTGATCTCTGCCTCCGCTGACTTCAGCATCGCATATACCTCAGGAATGGTCTTTTCCATTCCCTGCATGTTGAAGTTCATCACAAAGCTCTTGTAGCTAGGTGGAAGCGACTGGAGGATTCTGTCAATGACCGCGTCATCCGGGAGATTAATCCCCAGCTGAGACAAGCGGCTGTGCAACCCAGACATTTTGAGTATGTGCTCGCTGACAGAACTATTTTCCTCCATCTTACAGCTGTAGAACTTATCGGAGACTTCATATCTCTCGATCCGAGCATGAGCTTGGAAAACCATTTTCAGCTCTTCGAACATCTCATATGCTCCGTGATGCTCAAAACGCTTTTGGAGCCCCGGTTCTAAGCTGAAGAGCATGCCGCACTGAACGAAGGAGTAATCATCGGTGCGTGTCTGCCAAACGTTCAAATCGTCTGGCAGTGCTGGGAGAGCAGGTGGGTCACCTAACGGTGCTTCAAGGACATATGATTTCTTGGCAGCTATGAGGATAATCCTCAGGTTACGGACCCAGTCCGCATAGTTGCTACCATCGTCTTTCAGCTTGTTTTTCTCTAGGAACGCGTTGAAGTTGAGGGTAACATTAGCGTTGGCCATTTGATCTACAAGATAGATATGTAACATTTAGACTAAGTTCATGACAATTAAGTTCATCTAATCAAATTATGTAATGAACTCCCACTCAGATAGACATCCCTCTCGTCTTTCAGCTTGTTTTTCTCTAGGAACGCGTTGAAGTTGACCTCGTTCAGAAAATATTTTCGATTTTAACCTTTTTAGGTGACGCCAACATCCCTGGCGTCTAGGTTGCAAAGGAGACGCCAGGTACCCTGGCGTCTGGCCCCTGGCCCACACGACCCCCCTGCCCGTTGACCTGCTGACGTGGCAAAGGGGCCAGACGCCAGGAACCCTGGCGTCTGGCCCTGGTAAGTGGCCAACCCCATGGGAGAGTGTGTGGGACCCACCCCACACACTTTCCCCAATTCAGCCCGAGCTTGAAGAACAGTTGGTGCTCCCCTACTCTCTCCCACCCCTCAAGCTCCCCCTCAAATCCTCTCCAAAAGGTGCTTCCCTTAGGTGGATCTTTCCATCACTTTGTTGCTTGTGGTAATCTCCCCCAAATCACCCAATTTTTTTTGGTTAAATCTTTTTATTTTGGTTGCATTTTTTACATGTTGGTGGAACCCTAGTTCATGTTTTCTCCCTTCTTTTAGTGTGAATGTCTTGGTTAACTTTGGTAATATAGTGATATGCATAGTGATATGCTTGTTCAGTAGAAAGATTGGGGGTTAGGGTTAGTTAGTGTTTAGGGTAAACTTTGCTTAGTGTGTGTTAATTAATAAAACCTTTGTGGACATCACCAATAATGTAGTGTTGATATGATTTGGATATATTGAGATGTTTTTGGATAAACACCAATTCTCATTGATGCCTTAAATGCATTCATGTTGTTTTTAGATGGAGAGACTTGTTAATGTTCATTACATGGACAAGGAGGCATTCTTGAGTAACAAAGCCGACACGGGTAAGGAATCATTGGTTTTTTGATACAAGCCCTAGCTATGAGGATGTTGTTGCAAAAGTGAGACATGTCTTAAAGTGGATGGACACCAATGTTGATGTTAAGTTAATAGGAAGGTATGATGTTGGAGTTGGAGCCAAATCTCGCTTGAAAAGTATGCCTATCACCTTCGATTTGCATTGGGATGTATACAAGGAAAAAGTTTCCCAATCGGAAGACAAGTCACTTGAATTGTTTGCCACCAAGGTTGAATATCCTTGGTTTACAATTGATTTGAACCGGCATGTCTCTTTCCCAATGGATGACATGAGCGAGAGGACAATGGTGCCACTTGTTGAGCATAGGGTTGTGGTTGATGCCCCCAATGCTTATCGCCAACCACGTCCCCGTCTACCATCTAGTGAAGCAAATGAGGTTGAGTTGTATGCCCCCAATGCTTCTAGCCAACCACCAACTAGCCAAGCAAATGAAGTTGAGGTGATTGCTAGTGACGAAGTAATTCAAGAGGATGAAGATGCTCATGATGACGACGAAGAGCAAGAGGAAGGGTTTCATGGTAATGATGTTGGTGACTTGGATGCGTACATAGCGCAAAAGGACATGGATCGTGAGTTGCCTTTTAGGCGTCAATATGCGTATGACTCGGATGACGAGGGTCCGGGGGAAGAGTTGGACGAGGATGGATTCACAAAGGAGGAAAACCAAATCCACTTTGAGCTGACGGGCTTAGAAAAAAGAACTCACTTGTTTCAAGATCTCAGCCTTGCCCATAAAGCTGTTGTTGATGGTGGAATGAGAATGACGGCGATTGAGCCAACACCATGCCCGGATCCAGGCGAACCAAGGGAGGAGAACGAGGACGAGAATGCTCATTTGAAGAAAGGTTCGAAGTTTCTGAGCTTGCCTATGCTGAAGTTTTGGTTGTCTGACTATGCCATTCGGAACCATAGGCCATTTTATGTTGAGCACTCGGACATGAAGTTGCGTTACACCGTGAAGTGTGAGCAAGAAGGATGCCCATGGAAGGTTCGTGCAAGAAAGCTTAAAGAAACCGAAGAATGGGTGTTAAAAAGTTGTGTTGCCACTCATAGGTGCAAACCGCCATCGAAACGACTTCGAAAGACACACCGTCAGCTCACATCTGAGTATCTCGGATACAAATGGATGAAAGACATAGCCGTTGATCCAACTGTGAAAGTGGGGTTTCTCATGCGGACGGTGAAAAAACAATTTGGTTATGAAGTCAAGTATGGGAAGGCATGGAAGGCAAAGGCAAATGCAAATGCTATTAGGATGTTGTATGGTGGTTACGAAGAAGCATACAACCAGCTCCCGAGGTTGTTGGGCGCAATTGCACATAGGAACCCGGACATGTTTCATGTGGTCGATGATCACGCGGGAGTGTTCCACCGTGCCTTCTGGAGTTATGGACAATGCGTGGAGGCGTTTGAGCATTGTCGTCCGGTCTTGTCTATAGATGGCACATTCTTGACCAGTAGATACAAGGGCACACTAATGGTAGCAATGGCGCACTCATCAAACGACAATGTGTTGCCAGTGGCATTTGCTTTGGTGCCTTCCGAGCACCAAGACAACTGGGAGTGGTTCATGGGTCATGTTAGGCACAAGGTGATTGGGGCTAGGGAGGTATGCATCATATCGGACCGGCACCATGGCATACTCAAGGCAATGGACATTGTTATTCCAGGATTCCCAAAGCTTCACCACAGATGGTGCATGAGGCATTTCATGGCCAACTTTTACCGGGCATGTAAGAGCAAGGAGCTCAGCAAAGACCTTACCCATGTATGTGTGGCCTTCACCACCGATGCTTTCGATGCTCGGTACAACAAACTCTTTGCAGCGGTGAACGAAGGTGGAAAAGACTTCTTAACTAGGAATTTCAACGAGAAGCACAAGTGGGCACGCGCTCATGACGATGGAGGTAGGCGATATGGCGACATGATGAGCAACCTAGTTGAATGTTTCAACAATGTGCTCAAGGGTGCTCGTTCATTGCCGGTGACTGCAATAGTGGAGTATACCTTCTTCAAGCTTAATGAGTACTTTCAGAGGCATTCTGAAGAGACTACAAAATGGATAGGTGAAAAAATGGATTATCCGGAAAAGGTTGATGAATGGCTGCAGTTACAAGCAAGCAAGTCTTCACGGCAACAAGTTATCATATTCGACAAAAGTGAAATGATCTATCAAATTGATGAGCCAGGTGGCACAACACAAGACGGTTTTCAATATGGTGGTGCTGCATTTGAGGTGCGTCTCAAGACTCGGTGGTGC
Source organism: Thinopyrum elongatum (assembly GCA_011799875.1). Classification (NCBI taxonomy): domain Eukaryota; kingdom Viridiplantae; phylum Streptophyta; class Magnoliopsida; order Poales; family Poaceae; genus Thinopyrum; species Thinopyrum elongatum. Next base: position 540,715,012 of record CM022301.1, read on the forward strand.
CAGTGCGAGAGGCCTAGTAAGTATCATTGGCCTTGCTCGCATTTGATAACGGCGGCGAAGGCTAGAAACATACATGTTTGTGATGGGAAAACCGTGCGGATGCAAGAGTTCCATGTGGAAGCTACTAGGTTGACATGGGCGCCTCGATTTCACCCTTTCTTGGACCAATCACAGTGGCCTGAGTACCATGGCCCTCATATTAAGCCAGACCCTCTCCTGAAGGTGGAGACCAAGGGTAGAAGGAGAACTAAGAGGTTCAGGGGTGATATGGATGACCTGGCTGGATACACTGGCATGAAACAATTTGGTAGCGGTCATTTCATGGAGGCTCCTGACACTATCAACTGTGGAGGGTGCGGTGAAGGGCGACACAATGCACGGACATGCAAGAAAAGGAAAACATGTCGTGGAGGTGGAAGAGGTGACGGTGGTGGTGGTCGAGGAAGCACAAGTGCTAGAGGTGCTAGTGGTCGTAGAGGGAGCACAAGTGCTAGAGGTGGTGGTGGTGGTAGAGCAAGCACAAGTGCTAGAGGTGGTGGTGGTCGGAGAGGAAGCACAAGTGCTAGAGGTGGTGGTGGTCGTAGAGGAAGCACAAGTGCTAGAGGTGGTGGTGGTCGTAGAGGAATGGTTGATAATGGATCGGCCTTCGGTTATTTGCATAATCCAGATGGTTGATCTAATAATAATGGTATATTATTTGTTCATACAATTCCTAGCATTTATTGATTTACTGTATTTACACATTTACTCTCTTTGTGTCTTGTGCTAACAATTGTTCTTTTTGTAGGCATGGCTTCATCCGGTTCCAGGACGAGGCTGTCGTGCGCGGAGCAAGAGGACATGCCGAAGACTTGGATGGGGGCCAGGTTGGACAAGGAGAAGGAGAAGGATGTGCCCACTCCTTGTTGTGATGAACTATTTATGTCATTAGAAACCTTGTGTGTGATGAACTCTTTATGTCATTTGAAACCTTGTGTGTGGTGAACTTGTCATTCGAGATTATGTGAAAACTATGTATGTCATTCAAGACTAATCTGCTATGTATCATGATATTTGTGTCATTTACAGTGTATAACAATGCGTGCAACTAGTTAGTTAACCAGAATTGCAAGTGAAGAAAGAAGTGTGGTCTGCACCAGGGCCAGACGCCACTAACCCTGGCGTTTGGCCAACTACCAGACGCCATGGACCCTGTCGTCTGGGTCCTGCCCAGTTTGCAAATGGTTCTGATGCCTCTGGTCCACCCCCAGACGCCACTGATCCCGGCGTTTGGCCATATGAGCCACGTCATCCAGACGCCATGGACCCTGGCGTCTGGGTCCTGCCCAGTTTGCAAATGGTTCTGATGTCTCTGGTGCACACCCAGACGCCATTGATCCCGGCGTTTGGCCATATGAGCCACGTCATCCAGACGCCATGGACCCTGGCGTCTGGGTCCTGCCCAGTTTGCAAATGGTTCTGATATCTCTGGTGCACACCCAGACGCCACTAACCCTGGCGTCTGGCCACGTCACCCACATGGCCAGACGCCGGGGACCCTGGCGTCTGCGTCTGTGCCAAACACACCAGAAGTTTGTGCTGTTTTGGCACATACCCAGACGCCAGGGACCCTGGCGTCTGGGTCCTTTGCAGTGGATAAGTAACATTGGCCCCACCTCAAGCCCACTCCCTACCTCATTCTTCACCACTGCCCGAGCTGCTGCCCCCCTCACTCTCTCTCCACCACCCAAACTCCCCTCAAATCTCTCACAAATCGGTCCCATTGAACCGTTGGATTGGAGTCATTTCCAACCATTGAGGTAAATCCACTGCACCCCCATGTTTTGTTTGGTTCAATCCATCGTACTTAGTGGATTTTAGAAAACCCTAGTTTCGATTTATTTTAGCAAATCCTTTGCAAAAAATGGTAGAATATGGTGCTATATGTGGTGTTGTAAGCTTTAGACTAATAGATTTACTTGGTGCACTATGCATTCCCCCAATGGGTTATGCTTAGGATTAGGGTTATGGTTACACGAGTAAACCGTGATTACTTAGGTGCTCGATGTAAACTTAATTGATTTGTCTGTTGCAGATGGCTAATGCTAATGGGTGGTACACGAGTAAACTGTGGTTACTTAGGTGCATTGTGCACATAAGGGGAGTTCGTCAAGGTGTATGGGAGCCAATGATTGAAGAGCTTATCACTATTGATTTCTTGAAGAAGAATTTCATAGTTCAACATGGCTTCAACGAAGGCGATTTTTTGTACTATAGAAGCAAGTTGGAATCAAATGGCAGAGCGATGATTGAACTAACTAATGAGGCTACAGTTCAACGGATGAAGGAAGAATTCAAGTCCAAAAGGAAGGTTGATTTGCATTGTTACAGGAAACCGAGTTGGTATGGAGAGCCTCCTCCAAAACGCCAATGTCCTTGATGGACCTATGTGATGTTTATGTCATTTCAACTATAATGGCATTAATGATGGACCTATGTGATGTTTATGTCATGCTTATTTCATTTGAACCATGTAATGCTTATTTCATTTGAACCATGTAATGCTTATGTCTATGTCGTTTGAACTATCGTGGTCATGAACTAGCTGTGTCATTTGAACTAGTGGCGTCACCCTTGTATGATCACTATGTAAGGTTTATGTCATTTGAACTAGTGGGACCTCGTCTGTCAAATTAATTTGCTATGTTCGCATTTATTGACAAGAATGTGCAATGGACATGAAAATACTACTCTAGCATAGATCATGAAAATACTATGCTAGCATTGATAATGAAAATGGTACTCTGGTGCACACCCAGACGCCAGGTCTGGCTCCCCTGTTTTGCCCTGTTTCTGGTTCCTGTCGACCACCAGACGCCAGAGACCATGGCGTCTAGTAGCCAGACGCCAAGGACCCTGACGTCTGGTCCCCTGTGCATATAAATGACTAAAGTCTTGCCTTTAGACAGATTTCATCAACATTTCACAGCAATCAACACAGACAAAGACATCACAGGAATCAACATTTCACAGCAATCAACGTAATGACTGAGTTCTACTTTTAACCGACAAATTCGTGTCATACATTCATAGCAAATTCATGAATTCATGACAACTTAATTCAAACAAACGACAACAAGTTCATGGAAACAAACTACACCAAGTTCATGGAAACAAACTACACCAAGTTCATGGACCAAACTAGCTCACTTCCTCCTTCCTCTCTTTACGAGAGTTGCAAGTGTAGGCTCCTCCTCTTCGCTAGCCTCCTCCTCCTCCTCTTCCTTGTTTGCCTCCTCCTCCGCATCATTGTTGGACTTATATCTTTGCATTCCTGTGGGCATAAGCTGATGAGGATACTCCGGACTATGAAATATACTGTTCCATGTCTTCTTTCTACCTTTCTTGGCTGGTGTCTTAGCTATGGCTTTGCCTTTCCTAGAGCGAGCATTGCCTTGTGTCGGTTGTGTAACCTGTGATGGTTGTGGAGCATCAACATCATACTCATGCTCTTGTTGTTCCTGCTCCTCTTGTTGTGTTGGCTCCTCTTGATGTGTTGGCTCCTCTTCATGGACCTCCTCCTCTATGTCCTCTTCGTTGCGGAGATAATGGCGTCTATTAGCTCTGGCGGCGCGGCTACCAGGTGCAAACACATCACTGGACTGAGCACCATGGCAAGAAAGCATAGCTGCCATCTTATGGAACCGCTTCTTGAACTTCTGCGACAACACAAAATATGATATGATATGAGATGCAAATAACTAATCCGCGAAGAGAAGCTTTTATAATATATTGCTCACACCTCCATCGTGCTCCTAAGAGTCGTCTCAGATAATCCACCACCATGGGGATGACTCAGTGCTACATTGGCATCGTTGACGCACATAAGCAACTCTCTGCCCTGCAATTCATGAACACACCAAACTTATGTATTTGAAAGAAGACAATATAATGCAAGTATGTTAGAATAGGTTCATTAGACTACCATTTCATCATGCATCGGTGCATAGTCAACGTGAGCCCCTCTGGTGTCTCTCACCGCCATGTTGAAGGTATGATAACCTTCTGCAGTCTCCGGGTCTTCAGACACCAACTCCGACCACTCCTCGTGAGTCCAACCGGGCTTTAGCTTTAACCGGTAACGATTCGCATACCACACTTGATACTTCTGATATGCTGACTGATTGTGAGGTCTATTCTCTGATTCCACTAACGTGTCTCTTTGATTCCAAATTTGTATCCACGTACGGTGTTTGTTTGCCCAATCCGATATATCCTGATTGTTCCTTCGATCGAACCTACAAATGATGCACGGTACAAAGCATTAGCAAACATAGACTTATTCAATGCTCTACTACATACTCAAAGACATGCTTGCTCACCGATGCAGAGATAGCATTTCCTCCTTGCTCTCCTCAATTGGAATACCTTGTCTTCTTCCAAATTGTCTTGCCACACGGTCTACGAAGTGCCACTCGACTGCGAAGAAGCATATCATTGGGCACCTCGCCCGCCAAAGATGGCGATCACGCGTGCACATCTCGTTAAGAGAGAAGCCACGATCATCCACATAAGGCAACCAATGGACCTGCAAAACAAAGAGATACATTGTTAGATACAAATTTCATTCTTGACTAAATTTTGTCTCATTGAACTTCTCAATACCTGCTCAGCAGTCAAGGTGTCCAGCTCGTTCATATAGCACTTGTATCGCACATGCGAGCTTCCTGTGTACACCGTCACCCGTTCCCAATAGTAAGCAAGAGTAGGGCGCCGATATGGATCAACATCATGCGCCCCGTCATGATTACCCCGTGGGTTTGGCTGTTCGGGGTTCTTGAAATCGGGCCGTCCGATCGGGATCCGCTCCCACATCCACACGAATAGGCTCCAAACAAACCCAGCCAATGAGGATGTATCTCCCTGCCTGCGACACGCCAAGTCAAGCTGCAATCAAACAAACATGTTAGATATGGAGGCGCATGACAAATGCAAGATAAATGGTTGCAAATATCTCTTACCTGACGATACAAGTATGCTAGTGCGGCCGAACCCCAGCTATACTGGGTATCCCAGTTATTGAGTAGCTCCAAGAACATCCAGAGGGCTGAGTTCCCGGTTGCGTCTGAGAAGACTACCTTGGTTAGTACATACCAAAGATAGGCCCGCGCGTACTGCTGCACAACCACGTCATTGGCACCCTCAGGGCACGGATTGTTTTCTCCTCTGACTTGTTTTAGCCAAGAATGCCTCACTTTCGAGGTATCGGCCTTGCCTGGCAGAGGGGGATCGGGCTCAACACCAATTAAAATGCCAGCCCGTTCTCGCCAATTAACGGCGCTGACACGACCGGTAACAGCTTGTCCGTTGATAGGAAGGCCGCTTATCATAGCCATGTCCTCTAGGGTCATCGTCATCTCCCCACATGGAAGGTGGAATGAGTGAGTCTCGGGCCTCCAACGATCCACAAGTGCGGTCAGCGCCGCGTGGTTCACCGGCGGAGCGCGTCGCTTAAACTGCAACACGAATGGGAGAAGACCCAATCTCCGAATGTACGGCTCGTACCGCGCGTCGTAAGGAAAGTCATCAGCGGAATGACCCCTCATGCGCATAGCAACTACATGCTGCAAATAAAGTGATTTTTTGATCAATACAAGAACACAAATGAGAAACAACGAAAATTGATAAGTCTTGCTTCTTACCTTTCCGTTCTCAATGGCACGGGCACGATGTTCCTTATCCCACTCCTCGATTAATCCGTCATACCAAGGTCCATCATCATCCGCCATCCTACCAAACAAATCACAACATGAACTACAATTACAAACAGTAGAATTTGCTTCTCCAAGTTATGCAAAATTTCTTCATATGCAACATCTCTTAAAGCATTCCTATTGACAATTCTAATAAATACATATCATATACGAGTACCCATAACAATCTATTGAACAAATCATGTCACACACAATCATCAAATTTCATCATCTCTTTTGCAAAAAATATTATGCCATCTATATATTCAACTTTATTGTCATACCACTTCACACATATAATATTTTTTCTAAATAGATTTGCTTGCCAAAGTAGTCTTCTCATATTCAAAAAAATATTATGCCATCTATATATTCAACATATAACTAATTTAGTAGCACATGCATACATCATCTATAATTCAAAAAAATTATCAAACTAAGTCTATTGGTGGACAACTACAAACATCTACCAACTACACTACCTACATAATCATCTACCAACTACACTACCTACATAATCATCTACCAGCTACAAACATATTCCTAAAACAAAGAATTCATCTACTCATGTAACATCACCTAATGTGAAATAATGCATCCAACAAGAGAGGGGAAAACCAAAACAAATTGAAGGAAATGGGGGAGAATACCTCAAAGATGCTTGGGGGGGGGGGGGTCAGATCTACGAGTTTGAGCGGAGGATGGAGTAGATCAAGGGGGGGGGGTGTGAGGGAGACTAGGGGCGACGAACAGAGCCCCTCTCTGTTCGTGAGGCGCTGCCAGGAGAAGATGAGATGGGGATGGGTGGGCTGGCCCGCGCCGTTATCCACTTACCAGGGCCAGACGCCATGGTTCCTGGCGTCTGACCCCTTTGCCACGTCAGCAGGTCAACGGGCAGGCGGGTCGTGCGGGCCAGGGGCCAGACGCCAGGGTGCCTGGCGTCTCCTTTGCAACCCAGACACCAGGGGTGTTGGCGTCACCTAAAAAGGTTAAAATCGAAAATATTTTCTGAACGAGGTCAACTTCCGATTTTGTTAGCATAAAAGGTCAGAACGGTAATTTTGTCCCCGCACCCCCACCCCAATCCAAAACCAAAACCCTCGCAAAACCCACCCCTCCTCCTCCCCTCCGCCATTTCTACCCCCTTCCAATGCCGCGGCAGCAGTAGCCCCGCCCCGCCGCCGCGTTCTCCTCCTCCCGCGATGGCCCTCTCCCGCGCTGCGGCGCTCCGCCTCCCGCTCCCGCGCCTCCTCCGCGGGCCCTCCGCCTCCCTCATCGCCGCCGCCGGGGCCGCCTCCCGCCGCCGCGCCGCCGCGGGGCCCGCGCCCGCCCTCCGCTTCCTCTGCGCCGCCCCCTCTCCCTCCTCCTCGCGCTCCGGGAAGTCCGTCCCCCGCGCGCGCCGCCGCGACGGCGACGACGACGGGGATGGGGCCGCCGCGACCAAGGAGCGGATTGTGCAGGTGGAGCTCCACAAGGAGGCCACCGACGCGTACATGTCCTACGCCATGTCCGTGTTGCTCGGCCGCGCCCTCCCCGACGTCCGCGACGGGCTCAAGCCCGTCCACCGCAGGATACTGTGAGTTCCCCCCTCTCGTTTATTTACCCCATCTTGCTCGGTGTGCGCCTTCGCTTGTCGGATTAGAGGCCTCGCTGGATTTACATGTTCACCAAGTAATTTCGGGCGATTGGGGTTTGGGTGTGCTTGAGCTTTTTAGGAGCTAGGTTGAAGCTGGTTCGTTTGCAGCTCGGTCGTCTAACTCGTTCACCAGCGACACCCGATTTCCTTACCATCTCGTTAGTCCATACTACTACTTTGTAAACAATTGGTGTAAGTTTTCTGGAGATAGTTTGGTTTTGCCACATGCTTGTAGACTTCAGGGTCTGGAAGTATGCAGGAACGACCTCTAGTGGTAAACCAATAATGGTTGAGCTCTCCAATGGGTTTGAAAAAGAAGTATGAATTGTGCATAGTTTGTGATCAGAGAGTACGTCACAATATATACTGTAGATGTGAATGGTTCTGGGTTGTTTTTTCTCACTTTGTTCATGTGTCGGATCGCTGTGGGTGTCTTCATTGCTGAATGCAGTCAGATTAGGATTTTGTCCCCATCTCTTTGTAAGAGTAGCCTTGATGGCCGTTTTGGCAATACTAGCCTGTCTAATAAGTCATATCAGTTTGAAGAAAAGCAAATTGTTGTTTTCTTAAATGTTATAATGTTCTGTTGATCACCCTTAGATTGTTGTTGAGTTAAGCAATCAAGTTGTTACCATTAGTTACCAGATAACTTTGTACGGTGTAGCTGCCTGAAGATGCTTATCTTTTGTCAAACTGCTCCCATTGCAGTGAATGTATAGTAAAACAGCTGTTGTGCCTGAATCTGTCTCTTGAGCTAATCTACATTCTGAAGTATCTTAGGTTAACATAGCATCTGAATTCTTACTCTGAAGAAGTACTGGACGATCATATGAGTATTCTTCCATTTCTGAAGTTATCTGTATGACTAGTGCTACGCTAGCACATTTTGCAGATTAGTTTCATTCTAGTATTGTTATTAACCTTGCTCCAACCCATCTGGGTGATATCCTCATTTTCTCTGCAGCTATGCAATGCATGAAATGGGCCTTGCATCTCGTAAGCCATACAGAAAATGTGCCAGAGTCGTTGGTGAGGTATGCATGAAGGAACTCTTGTGTCATTGGTGATTTGAAGCATATATTCCCCTCCTGCTGTACCATGCTGTTGGTTTGTTTTACTTTGCTGTTGCACATAAGACTTTGTATTGCGCAAATAATACGCTCACTCTTACATCTCCTCTGAGGCCATTAGAGGTCAGCCCAAGCTGATATGACCAGGATCTAAAAAAAACTGAAAACTAAGTACCTTAGTTTCATTCATGAAAGAGAGTCAAATATCTTCCAATTTCAGAATAGATCTGTAGAACTTTTTTTTTTGCTTTGCTACTATTGTGGAGATGGCTTAAAAGGCTTTTGTTTCTTTGGTGTCTCGGTGTGATAGCACTTGGATAGGAGAAGTGTGCATTACCTGTGTAATCAAGCATTTTGTGTTGATAACAGTGGTGCAGTTGCACCATGTAATGGGGTCGTGAATTAGTTGACTTAGTTATACTGCATGGAGTTCAAAAATGGAAATGGTGGCACTATATTGGGTTTACATGTTAATCCACCGTGATTTTATAGAATGTCTTAAGTGTGTCCACATGGATAAATGTCAACTGCACACCCCAAACCATGTTTTTCCCTCATAAGTAGAAACACTAACATGTACATTAGAACCATCGAATCATCAGGAATACAGTCCTCTCCCTCTCTAGTATGGCTTCCCTAGTATTTGGATGCGGTGGACACGCTATAATGGTGATTTTTCCCATTTAACATCAGTATCCAGCAAAGCACTTTCCAAATAATCGCTCTCTCAAATAGTAAATTCATTTTCATGCTGTGTGTTGAAGTTTTCGAGACTCCGCTCTGTCAAAGAAGCAATTTGTTGCAGTTATTGTGGTATGGCTGTAAGCTAATAGGTGTTCTTTTCTTTGTTCAATTGCATCTTCATGGCGAACAAACTATTTGCTTCTGGGCTTCTAGGGTATCATATAACAGCAGCAATAACCATTAAACCAATACACTAAAAAGAGTTTTGTTTTGGAGCAGGCACATTTTGTTATACCATTGTGATCATATTTTCAGTTTATTTTGCACCACTTATTTTGCTACAGAACTGGTGGTCTCAAAACTGCATATCATGCTTGTCTAGCCTGCCCATGGATTTGGAGTTATCTAGTTAACTTTGCATATATCGGCTCACCTATCTAGTTCCTTACCCTTAGAGGCAGGACCAAAAATTTTATAATCACCTAGGCTGAGTTGTGAATGAGTCGCTACTTGCCACATTTGACATAGTTACAATGATAAATTGGAAAATTTCAGGTTGTAAATAAATCAGCAAAAATGTTATATATGTTGATGGATAATGTCAGAGCAGCATTACCTCTGTACCTCTTTTGATAACATTTTTGAACAATATTGTGCTTTTCGGGTGATGCCTTTCTGCCTATTAGGTGTACGGACGTGAACTTTTCATATTTCTTGCAGGTACTCGGTAAATTCCATCCTCATGGAGATTCAGCCGTCTATGAAACTTTAGTGCGAATGGCTCAGGTAACATTGCTGTGTAGATGTTATTTTTAAGGCCAGGTGGTGTCATGACATTTGACAGGTCATCTGTTTAAGTTTTTTTATCTGTCTACGTATTCCATGAAAGAATGCCATACAATGTAAATTCGTGCACTTCACCAGATGCAGATTGATCCTCATTTAAACTTGGGTACTTGCATTATATGTCAATTTAGATAGCCATGACCAGAAACAGAGTTTAGTGACTGGACAACCTCTGTAAACTATATTACAGTAGTATTAATTAATTAATATGAAAATACTAGTGACAATTCAGTTCATGTTAGGCAGATACCTGAATATTTCAAATTGTACGTACTAATTTTTGCATGTAGAATTTCTATATCTATCACATCTCTCCAATTTAAAACCAAGCTACACTCGTGAAGCTGCATCACATATGTCAAATTTGCTTATTTCATTTTAGCTGAAGAGCCTTTTCTGTATGCAATCTTGCAGGACTTTTCAATGAGGTACCCACTTGTTCAAGGACATGGTAACTTTGGTTCAATAGATGCCGATCCTCCCGCTGCAATGCGATACACAGAGTGCCGCTTGGATGTAGGTTTTGGTTCACTTCAATTTTTTTAAGCGAGCTGACTTTTTCACCAACTGAAGTCTCACGGCCCCTCTTGTTATTTTGCAGCCATTAACAGAAGCCATGTTCCTGACTGATTTGGAGCTGAATACAGTAAATCTTTGCGCTTCAGTTCTTATGCGTTTCTCTTTGTGTGTGCATGCACATGTTTGTGTGGAGGTTCCTTTTTCCTACCTATTTCATGCTACTTGTTTGCCATTGGACAGGTTGACTACGTTCCGAACTTTGATAATTCACAGAAAGAACCATCTCTGTTGCCAGCTCGTGTTCCATCACTACTGTTGAATGGATCTTCTGGAATTGCAGTATGAGCTCTTTTATAAGCTTATTAAGAAGAGTTCAGCTCATTTCGGCACCTATTTATGCTAAAAAGAGATGTGATGTTCTGGATATGATTTTTTTTTATGTGGTATTATCTCAGGTTGGAATGGCGACAAATATCCCTCCCCACAATCTGGGAGAACTTGTTGATGCACTCTCTGCTATAATTCAAAACCCTGATGCTACGGTAAGTATTCTATCATTATCTCCTTTTCGATCAATCGATCTTTGTTTGTTAATTGCATCGTAGTACATAGCATGATGAATCCATAAATAACCAGTTGTTGGTTGCTGGTGGCACATTTGGTTAAAGCACTCAGGTGATGCCTGGTAGGCCTTTAGTGATAGAATTTGACAATGCATGTTCATATAAATCAAGGGAAAAGTGCATGCTGCCCTTTTCTGATATATGGTCATGCACGGTTATATATGGTCATGCTGCACTTCTCTGATCATGACCAAAGCTTTGGAAGTACAATTGCAATGCTAGTTGCTTACCCTTCATTCTTTTGTGCTAAAACTACGTGGAAGACACTAGGGCCAGGATACTAGTACTCCCTCTGTCCCATAATATAAGATCATTTTTCAAGCTATGTCGTGGGACGGAGGGAGTATAAGGCAATTGCCCAGCCGAAACTAGCTGATGTAGCATGTCAGGTCTGTTGGCCACTTATAAGTGCTGCCATGCTGGTCTTGGATTGTGTCTGGGAAGCCTTCCGAATGATTGCCCTTAGTAGCAGAATGTTGAAATAGTTTCTTTGGCCGAACTGAAGTGTATAATTTACGCATTCACACATCTGAGCTGTAGAAGCAACGGCACTAAATTGTTACGTACTCCCTCTGTTCCATATTAGTTGTCGCTCAAACGGATGTATCACTGTTTCGGTGACAACTAATATGGAACGGAGGGAGTATTTGTTAAGTAGCTGCTACTCTTTCTCTTAAGCAGAACAAGTGGACAACAATCTCTGCGGGCAAATTCTTGTAGTTGTTTGTTTTACTTAAGGCATAGTGAATCAATCTAATTGTCTAAAAGAAAAGGGCAGCATGCAATTGTACTGTGCTCAATAGTTGTCTGATTTTCTCTTAATAAAAAGTACATGTGCATCATTTGCATATTCTCTAAAGAAAATATCCTCAAAACATTGGCATTGGTGTAGTCATACTAGGATAAATTCTTAGGTTCACAGCAGTTGACTGTTGCTCTTAAATGGATTTCTCTAGTTCTGTTCACTTCCAAGTCTTCTACTCCTTCTGCTTCTACATTTTATTGATTCTCATTATCTTGATTGTGATTCTCTGTTGTATGCAAGCTCCAAGAACTACTGGAATACATGCCTGGTCCTGACTTTCCTACAGGAGGGATACTCATGGGAAATGATGGGTACTGGATTCATATTTCATTGGTCTTGTTTGCCTTTTACCATACACTAAGGTGTTATATTCTGCATTTCTTTTTCTGCTTGCATAGTATTTTGGAGGCCTATAGAACTGGGCGTGGTCGAATTGTGATGAGAGGCAAAACCGTCATGGAAACAATTGATGAGAAAACCAAGCGCACGGCTATCATAATTAATGAGGTTTGATTCCTGTTAGTATTTTCAGAGCAATGCCTTTTTGGCAGTCCATATTACCTTGTAACCAAGTGAACATATTTTACAATTTGTAATTCTTTATCCTTATGTGCAGGTTCCGTACCAGACAAATAAATCTACTCTAGTCCAAAGGATAGCTGAGCTTGTTGAAGACAAGGTAACCTCATTTGGGACATAATTAGTTGCATTTCTCCTGTATCAGGAATATTATTTTTTATTACTCGTGCTGTAGCCTTTTGGTGTTTGGGTTTATCCATAAAAAAACAGGACGTAAGTTAGCTGGTTGGCTGTAACTTAAGCTTAATTTGAATTCTGTCATTGATACAACCACTATGAACCACCAACCCATTTTCGTTACTAAGTGCAGGTGTTAGAAGGCATCAGTGATATTCGGGATGAAAGCGACCGTGCTGGAATGCGTGTAGTTATCGAGGTTTGTACTATCATCTTTGACTTTATATGCTGAGCTTATCTTTATCATTTAAGACTGAAATTACGGGTCCAAGGATATTAGTTGTCTTGTTGCTTATGTGGAACCCATTACCTTCTCTTTCATACCGTTCCAGGTGAAAAGAGGTGCAAATCCTGCCATTGTCCTGAACAACCTGTATCGTCATACAGCATTGCAGTCTAGTTTTAGCTGCAACATGGTAGCGTAAGTAATCATTTATATAGTTGTATGATTTTGTTTCGTTTGGTCATGTGTTCTACGGTAAAAGCAAGACTGTAAATTGTTCACATGGTGCATAGTATTTGCTCTTCATTTTCTTTTCTGATGTTGTTCCTTTGCCAAATTATCTTAGATGTGAGTTCACATTAATAGGAGTATGAATTGTTTTACCTCGGTTCGACTTCCCCAGTATTCTTTACTTCATTAAATATTCTTAAATGTTCGGACTTAGGGTGCTGTTGCTCTTTTAAATTCATATAGTTAAACTATTTTAAGGCGCTTCCTCAATATTTATGTCAACCACCTGCATTATGCACTGTTATAAGAAAATATATGGTACATATGCTTGTCTGTTAAATTTGATAGCAAATATTTATCTTTGCATCATAGTACCAGTCCATTCTAGGATAGCAAGTATACATGAAGCTAGAAAAATATTGAAATGCCATAGTTAAGTGTATCTGCTGCAAATATCAAAAATAGAATTGACAGGGAGACTATCAATCATGTTTCACCCTTAGCCACTAGAAGCATCCATTGATCCATACCATGCATTAACTTATTTGCAAAAAATGCAATCACATATGGAGAACTGGATGCCATGTTTGATGCAATACACACGTCAAACGTGATACGTACCAGCACGACTAAAATAATTGGCAGAATTGTTTATTTGATGTAACAACAGCTATTTAAGGCCTTACGTGAAGCTCCTGTGAAGAAGAGTACCTTACATCAAGCTATGCATGCATCCCTGTATGCAGGCAATCTGATGAGCCAAATAAAATATTTAAGATCTCGGTTGACGTGTTTGAGCTCTTTATTTTAAAGAAAAACTATAATGGTTATCTGTACCATATAAATCACATACCTTTAATCCAATTTATTAAATATACATCCAGTGGTTGTGGACTAATGTACCCTACCCTAATCTCTCCTGTACTTTTAAGTTCTTTATTGTCGTTATTGCCTCCTAATTACACTCTAAATAAAAAATGTTGCTATTTGTTTAATAAAAAATGTCCATTTCTGACTCTCAAGACGTGCATGTTATCTATACTGGCCTTTCTTAAAAGTGTGCACAAACTTGTTTTGATAATTCTCTTCCACATCAAAGTTTCAAGATAAGAACATGTAAAAATTGGTAAGTATACATGTAAATTATAAGAGGGTTGTTTTTTTCATGCTTTGATTATGTTAATCAAACGTGCATTGTCCGTGCATGGTTGCCATACTATCTACAATTTGTATCTATGTCATTGCATTTTTAAACAGTAGCTAACTTGACCTGTCTTCAGTTCTTACATCTCTTTTTTTCCTTGACTTGTTCAGTATTCTTGATGGGCATCCAAAACTGATGGGACTGAAGGAAATTCTTCAGGTGCTGTGATGTTCACCCTATCCTGTCCATTCCCATTCCATGTCATGTTCAATGAAGTTAATGTCTCTGTATGTCATGTCTACTAGAAAATATGTGTTGATTCTATCTGAAGTTGCAAATGCTAGTGTGCTATACTGTATACCATGACATTAAGTAACTAACTGTTGGACAATAATTAACCTTCAGTAGTTTATCTTTGAGGAAAAGCTTTCAGGAGATACATTCAGCAATTGTAGTTACTGCGCATGCACACTCCAAGATTATGATTGATTACTAGGATACATGATCTAGCAGTTTATGTCCTTTTGAACTTCAGGCCTAACTTTCCATTGAAATCCTGATTGTGCTCTAGGCGTTCCTTGACTTCAGATGCTCTGTTATTGAAAGGCGTGCAAAGTTTAAGCTTTCACAAGCTCTAGAAAGAAAGCATATTGTGGAGGTAAATCATTTGGATATTCTGCCTTGTTTGGACAACAAAAGGTCGATGGTTAATTTGCTTAGTCCTGCAGGGCATTGTCATTGGTCTTGACAATTTAGATGCTGTAATTCAAGTGATAAGAGAAACATCAAATCACACCGTGGCAAAGGAAGCTTTAGCAAAGGGTAATGTTTTCTAGTTCAATTTTGTCGGTTTTATTTCATTTAGTCATAATGTTGATCTTTCCATGAGGTAAAATCTAGAAATTGTTCAATGCTGTGACTCACACTATCTCCTATTTTCTGTTCTTCTCACCTTAGCTCTACAGTTCTACAACAGTTCCATTAAAAATAACTGGTTGAGTGCTTTTTAGTTGTTAGCTTTAACTCACAGGATTCACAGCTATAATGTGGCCTAGCTTAAACAAACATAGTTGCAGGTTGCATTTGTTATCCAACTTCTCCTAGAGAATGTTTGACATGAGAAAAACATCTAAAACTCCGCGGAGAAGGGAAGAGGGGAGTGTATTTCTCTCTTGCGCCGGGGAAAAGAAAAAATATGCGGGCGTGCCAGTGTACGGTAGTACACAAAGAAAGAGTTACGGGAAACAGGTATTTCATTAATCTCATCGGATAAACAAAAATACAAGATCCCATAAAGAAAAGTGTGCTCCGTGGCCTACTAGCGCGGCCAGCCTGACTGTGGCGATTGCGGTCTCCTGGTTCCCGGGGCCTCGTAAGGCTCCCGGTTAATTACTCCCGCGGGTTGCTCCGCGAGATACCTCCGATTAAGCCGTGTGGTCGTCTTCGTCGTCTTCGCTTCGCGTTCTCCATGCATGATGATGGTGGTGTGTGTGGGCGGTGGCAGAGCCCGTGTCCTCGTCGGTACACGCGCCGCATGTAGCGTGGCCTTTGCGGTGGCCGCGCCCGCCCTCGCCGTCGTGCCTCGTCGGTCTTGGCGGCGTTGGAGTAGTTGTTGTTGGGGTAGCATGGGTCGCGCTCGGCTCAGACTTCTCGACGACCGGTTACTTCACCGGGGTGTTCAAGGGGCTACACCTTGCGGGAGAAATGGTTTGGAGAGACCGGCGTCAGTGTAAAAACTGACGGGCGCTCACATTGGCGTGCCCGAGGTGGTTGGCGCCTCGTCTCGACTAGACGCCAAGTATTTGGCGGTCCGCCAAGGCCAAGGTGCCGCCTCACGGGGCCGTGGAGGGTGGCGTCGTAGAGACCGCGTCGCCTTGGGCTGGTGCTGCGCGAAAGTGTGACCTGTGCGCCGGCAACGCCATGGACCTGTCCGCCACGGTGGGTGTGCCTCTCGAAGGAGGGACCAGTCTTGTACAGTGTCGTTGCAAACTCCGGTTCGGACAAAGATCTGTACGCCATGAAGGGAGAAGTGAGTCTTGGGCTGCGTCGTCAGCGAGCTCCAGTTCCGCCACACCGCCTCCTCCAAGAAGCGAGGCATTGAACCCATCCACTGCGATTGAGATGCCATGGACCTATGCACCGGTGTGTCGTTCGCCATGAACCTGTCCACCATGGACCTGTTCGCCGTGGACATGTGGGCCGTGACGTGTACATTATGTCCTGCTTGCTGGGGACATGTAGGCCGCTATGGTGGAGCACCGGAGCTAACGACTGGGCTACGTCATTGACGAGCTCCAACTGCTCTCAGAGTCGTCACGAAACCCGAGACAAGACGCCTTGAAGACGAAGGGCTTGGCTTAGACAAGCTCCCGCGGTGCTGGTGTAGTCTCTAAACCCGATGGCGTTGCCTCCATTGCACCTGGTACGAAAAGAGCGCCTTGTCGTCCACAGGCGTGTGTGCGAGGACGCCACCGTTGTACTCGGTACGAGAAGAGCGCAGCGTCATTCGTGGTCATCTCCACTAGATGTGTCATCCGTCCTCTTCATTGGACCTGCACGTGAAAAAGAAAAGGAAAGGACGGGCTGCTTCCTCGTCGTCCTTGGTAGGCATGTGCGCGAAGGCGCCACCGCGCTCCTCTACTTCGGTACCGTCGTCGGTCGGGACGCCGAGCCGTACCCTCCTTCTGTAGCCCGTCTTGGGCGCACGCGGCATGCACGCCCATGCCTAGCCCGTCTTTTGGAAGCCGCCAGCGAGTGCACCGGCTTCACGGCAAGACAAGGGCGTTACGGGGGAGCTCCAGGTCCCCTTCATGAATGCCGTCTCTCCGGCGTGACGAAGTCGATGACAGGCTCCCTAGAGCGGTGACGGCGGCGATCTCCTTGCCATTGACCTCCAAGGCGCCGTCTTGGTGACATTGATGGTGGGCGGCGTCGCGGCGAGCTCCGTGCCGTTGTCTTCCGCGGCACCATCATCGTGAAGTGGATGCAAGCAGTGATGGTGACCTCTATGCCATTGTCCATCGACCTCCATGGCGCCGTCGTGACGAAGTAGGCGGCCTCTCGGCAAACCTCCATGCCCAGGTGCTGCTCCTGGACCCTTGTACGTGTATGTGTTTCTTCGCCTGATACACAAGAGAGATGAATATATTTATTGTTAGTTAACCTGAGAGATGGTACTCCATGTTGTATGTTGGCACACGCTCATCCGCAGGTCGGTCGCCACCAGCGTGTTCCGCTTGCTGCCCGTCCTCGTCACCGGCGCAGCCGCCGGCCGGACAGGCAAGGGTACGTGTGTGTGCGGCCGAGGGCGCTGGCGCCGGCCACGGCCTCGTGTCTTGACGTGTGTTGCCACCATAGCGCATCACTCCTTTGGCCTCCGTGATCTCCTTGCCGCACGCGCTGCCGCCGGAAAGGACCAGGTCGCGTGGGCTGCCCGACGAGCATGCTGTCGTCGTGGTTGCCCTTCGGCCCCTCAAGGCTCATCGCTCATCTGCATGTCGACGCTGCCGCCATTGGGCGCGTCTTCTCTTCGTGCATACCTCCTTCCCACTGCTGCCTCCTGCGTACATCCGCTTCTGCCATTGCCTCCTCCTTCTCTTGTGTAACACCTGTAAGATGAAAGGCAAGAAGTACAATAAATTAGCGGGGCTTGCTCTGCTCCCTGTTCACATCTCGGCAGGCGTCGGTTTGCTTGCGGGCAGCCTGACACCAGTCGGAGGCAACCCATTGCCGGCGCGCTCATCGTTGCCGCCGTGTGTGTGCCTTCGCGTCGTCGCTGCACCACATGCAAAGCGCGTCTCCAACTGGGGGCGCCCCCCTCTCCTTGTGGCGAGGGTCCGCTTCTGGGTGATGCCGCCTGCGCCGTCGCCTCCTGGCTGGGTGTCTTCTCTTCGGCCGCCTGCTAGACGAAAACATATATAGAGATCAAAAGAAGTTAGTCAACAGGGCATGTGTTGTTGCCCGTTCTTCATCTTGTCGGGTGCCTGCTCGCTGCCGTGGACGTGTTCTTCTTCTTCGCCGCCACGACGCCTCCAGCCGGGTGCCGCTGCGAGCAGCGCACATGCAGTGCGCGCCTTGCGAGTCGACACCGTCGGCGTCGGCCCGTCACCGAAGTCAGGACGAAGCCAGCGCCACCGCCGGCGTGGGGCGCGTCCGCCTGATCTCCTCGACGCTGCACCCCGGGCGCGTCTCCTCTTGGCTGCGTCTCGATGCCTTCCTCTCTCCCGCTATCGCCCTCCCCGTGGAATGGTGACTTGCTCTCTGTATTTATAGGGAGAGAGGCGGGGCGCTGGCTGCGTTGGAGCCACGCCACGGCCGCTCGTACGTTCCGATTTTCTTGGACGAGATATAGATGAGTGGTTTGCCGAATCTTATCAGCTCCGTTCAAGCTTATCTTCTCTTCTTGAGGTGCACGATCCGATCGACGGGCACGAGCGTATTTAGATACGACTTTGGGACGTACGCGTCTAGCCGGGCCGATCCCTGTACGTGGAGTTTGGCCAGTACGTGTACAGTTGTCGTCGCGGCCGCCGCATATAGGCAGGACGTGCATTGTGCTGATGTATGTATTGCCACCCCATCGGCCCAAGAGCCTGCGTGCACGTTGCTACAATATTTGGTCTTCGATGTATGCATGTAGTACGTAGGCAATTTTGCCATGCACCACGTACAAGGCTAATCAAGAGATCAGCCATGCATGCACATTAGTCCATGTGTGCATAATCACTCTTTCGTGGGTATCCTGCACTAATAATAAAAATCTTGTACAAATGATAAATCAGTCACATGGGTTAGTCATGTAGAAGCGGGAAAAAAAGATAGCAGGTACTACAAAACATATTTAACTTCTTTGGTACAAAATCGCGTTGAACAGAGAATCCATTATAGAAACTGGTGTTCAGGCTATAATTGGCTGTGGCAAATTATAATGGAGCCGAATGCTGTACAGTTATTCCTGCATCATGCAAATTTGCAGTACAAGGGCACTAGTATGGACATGTTTTTGTTCAATATTTTCCTTGATTAATTTTGTTACTGGAACTCAAGAATGAAGATTTGATTTTGAGTTCTGCACATAACTAACACTAGCTCCACTGTATTCTTATCCATCAATTTTTTCAATTTTTTCATGCTGGTTAACGTTGAAGTGTATATCTGCATTGCCTAGCCCTTTCCATCAGTTCGGACTTTTGGTTGCGTTGGCTAGTGCATGAAGCTTAACAGTTAACACTGGTTTTGTTTTCAAAGTACCATGAGCGATTATATTAAGAAGAGCAATCAACTATGTGAATGGTTTCTTCATGTATTGACCACATTAACATCCATTATTACAAAGTAGTGATGTCAAATAACGTGCTGATTGATTGACTATATATGCTTTTGGCAGATCTGTATGTTTTACCCTGAATTACATTTGCAGAATATGGTCTATCTGAGAAACAAGCAGAAGCACTTTTGGACATTACACTTAGGAAACTTACTTCCCTTGAGGTTGCCATTTATAGATTCCATTTATCTCACAATTAATCAAAATTATTTACCTATTTGGAGAATCTGAATGGACCTCTGTTTGTTGCAGCGGAAGAAGTTTATTGATGAAGCTAATTCATTGTCGGAGAGCATTTCAAAGTTAAATGAGCTCCTGTCAAGCAAGAAACTTATGTTTCAGGTTCGTCATTTTAAGCTCTTCATCTATTCTGCTTGTTCTATATTTATCTGGCATTATATCCTGTTATCTTCTGAGCTCTATGAACTATTTTCTTGATATAGGAAAAGTATTAACAATATACCTAAAAATCTGAATTCTCTTCAGTTTTGTTGGTAAAGAATATCAATGCTAAGTGTTAACATGTGAGAACATGAAAACCTGGTGATAAAACTGGTCATTTTCCTGTCATTTCACTTGACTTTCTGTGTCCCTCGCTTTCTCATCTCCTATGTCTCTTTAACTTCTGGTTCCTAGATATATCCAAAGGTACTCCCTCCGTCCCATAATGTAAGACGTTTTTTGACACTACACTAGTGTCAAAAAACCGTCCTATATTATGGGACGGAGGGAGTACTTTTCAAGGGGTACTCATGTTAGTTTCATCAAATAAATAGCATGACAGGCCAAATATCACCTTGCTTTGTCAGGAGTCACTGATATATGTATGATCCATGTGATGGTGCCTTCCTGCCATGCTATTACCTCAGTTGCTGAAAATACAGTATCATTGCGATATCTAGGATGTCTGGTTTACTTTTGACCGGTCGAGCATTTTGTTTCCGTTTGCGGAGAATGAGAGAGTTTATTGATCAAACCAACATAAGAGTTATCACAATCAGAACCGATGCCCTCTGACATGCAGGAAGGAGCAGCATGAGTAAACAAATTAATAGTACCAACTCCAGACGCCAATCTAGCTATATCATGAATAACCTATTACACTCTCTCGAAACCTTGGACACACGAGCACCTGGCAGAAGAAGTAAAACAACCGTGGCCTCATTGCTTACCTGATGAATAACCAATCGATCATCCTTTGAGAAATTAGGGCTTGCACGACCGCCACACTGGACTCTGGCAATGGGCTAATGGCATAGATGCATAGTCGAAGGCCCTCCAGGCATGCGAGGATGTCCCCTAACTCTGCACTAGAACATGCTGGCAGAACATGCTATGCCGTTAAAACAACTTAAGCTCGTGAGTCCCAAATTACCATACCTGCACTCGAAGCACCATCAGTTTGGTTAAACAAGGTATCCACATTTCATTTTCACCCACCCCTCTGGTGGGGATTTCCACATAGGCTTGTCCAGGGAGTTCTGGCATGTGATACATTGTCCCAATTATTCTCCTGCCAGACCCTTGCCCTTTCATTGTTAAAACTTGATTTGTCCTGTTCTCAGTGACTCGTAGCTTATGAGAAGCGAAACTGTAGCCGTTACTGTATCTTGGCCATCTCCAGAGATTGAATTGTTCCGCAAATGCCATGCTTACCAAAAGATGGAACTGTTCTGCAAATGCTATGCTCACCAAAACAGTATCAGAATTTCTGCCTTGTCGACTCGCCGGTGCTAGCAAGCATGTTTAGCAGCCACTCCTTCTGTGTGCAAAACATCTTTCAGCAGAGAGACTCCAGGCCAAACTCATCTCAGCCCGCAATGCTCTAGCCTCTTTGTTGCGGAGGAATATG
This sequence comes from Thinopyrum elongatum, assembly GCA_011799875.1. Taxonomy (NCBI): domain Eukaryota; kingdom Viridiplantae; phylum Streptophyta; class Magnoliopsida; order Poales; family Poaceae; genus Thinopyrum; species Thinopyrum elongatum. The sequence continues at coordinate 540,736,459 of CM022301.1, forward strand.
TTCCTAACCTCCACGTGAACACCTTTACTTTCTGTGGCACTTTACAAGTCCAAACTGTTCCTAGCCTTTACTTGGCTCGAACCAGTTAAGAGCTTCTTTAATGACCTGAGCCTGGTGTGCATTGCCCCTCATAAACATCATACTATCATCTGCAAAAGGCAAATGAGAATTCCCTGTAGCTCTCCCAACAGTTTTTTAGCTACCAACCTCATCATGAATAGTATGAGAGAGTTCTAGCAACAAATAAGAACATGTATGGTGAAAGAGGGCTACCTTGTCGAGCATAGTTTGTGCAGATTCGAGCCACTGTACATTCAATACAACTGGTAGAAAATGCTTTCTAGGCTCTGTAATTTCTTAACTGTTAATTAACTAGTGTCTGCACTGTTTTTTCCGCTGGGATAAATATCTTCTGATTGCACTCCCAGTTATTAACGCTTTTTTCTGGTGGGTGTGTTAGCTTATCGAACAAGAAGCAGCTGATTTAAAGAGCAAATTTGCTACCCCACGACGTTCTTTCCTAGAAGATTCAGCAAACGGCGAAGTTGATGATATGGATGTTATTCCTAACGAAGAAATGCTTTTGGTAAGAAACACAAATATGTATTAATGTACCCTTATGGTCCTAGGTAGATTTTTGCTGAATCCATTTTCCTTTTCTTACTTGTGTTTGCACCTCTCTTAACCTGACAACATTTGGCACCTGAAGATTCTTAGCGAGAAAGGCTATCTTAAGCGAATGAATCCCAACACCTTCAATTTACAAAACCGGGGGACAATTGGAAAATCTGTTGGAAAGATGCGAACGAATGACAATATGTCGGATTTCATTGTCTGCCAAACACATGACCATGTTCTTTATTTCAGGTATGTGAACCCTTAATGGGAAAATTCCTCTTCTATTGGAATTGAACTGTTTCAGACAGGGCCTTCCTGTGTATGTGGGAAAGTGATTCATAACTTTTATATAGTGTTTTCAGTCAACTAGAATGTTCAACTGAGTCCCTTCAAGTTCATTCCATTACTATTGTTTACAGCTTGTCTGGAATAGTGACATTTGAATTGCCCTTCATAAGCTATGGCACTCTACCAATTAAATAATATCTTGAAAACCAAAATATGCTCTTGAAATATGTTTTCGCATTTGAAGCAGTTCACATGGCTTGCCTGAAGTTAAAATTTAAATTATGTTTCATTGTTTTGTTCTCTCATGTAACTGGATTATTGAACGATGTTTGGTTCAGTGACAAGGGGATAGTATACTCTGAACGTGCTTATCAGATACCTGAATGCACAAGAGTTGCTGCTGGGACTCCATTAGTACAGGTACAGGGCTTGATAATATGCCATGCTAATGCAATTTAGCAGATGACAAACTGACCGACCATTACTTTGATTGTTCGTCTTCAGCTGCTCAATTTGTCTGATGGGGAGAGAATAACCTCCATTGTTCCTGTGAATAAATTTGTTGAAGACCAATATTTAGTGATGCTGACTGTTAACGGCTATATCAAGAAAGTTCCTCTTAATGCCTTCGCGTCAATCAGGTCAACAGGAATCATTTCAATGCGCCTGGTATACTATCTCATGTGTCCGTGTTTCTTCTGAATAACATACTTCTGGGTTATCTTGAATTTGTGATGTATCATTTACCATTTTAACATGTTAGGTTCCTGGCGACGAGCTCAAGTGGGTCCGTCTCTGTAGGGATGACGACCTTGTTGCTTTGGCTTCACAAAGCGGGATGGTTATAGTCAACACATGCAACAGGGTAGGTTGCAAAAATGCATCTCTGTGTATTGTATTTTTTGTGATTAACTGATGCTTGCGAAGTCGAATGACCAATGGTGCAAGTGGAGAAAATGTTGACTGAACTGGTTTTCCATGTGATAGAAAGTTATATACTCCAAAATATAAGGTGTATCGATTTTCATGCAAGTCAAACTTGTGTATGTTTGACTGAGATTATACAATAAAATATGAACATCTACAATACAAAATAAATAAAATATGAAAATACTTTTCATGATGGATCTAATGATACAAATTTGGTACTGTAGATATCGATATTTTTATCTAAAAACTTGGTCAAACATGCACAGGTTTGACTTTTGAAAAAACTAATACACCTTATATTTTGGAACGGAGGGAGTATGACGAAAGAAATATTGGGGCTTATTTTGATTTCTCAAATCACATGTTCGCAGATATCTGATAAATGATTGAGCTGAGCATGCCATTGTTCAGAAATATCAGTTCAAATAATTTTATCTAAAGCCTATCACTAATTTCAGCAAGTATTATCTTTCTTGTGTTATGCTAGTGACTTTAAATGTTTCAGAAGTGATAAGCAATAATACTTGATTTAAGTTCGCTAGGAACTATGGATCAGATATTTCTTCTGTTCTTTTATTGTCTGTTTCTTGTTAGAAATGATATTTTGTCTCCTTCGGATTTGTTTGCCTGCTGCTTCATGTGTACCATTTTTTCTTTGCCAATTCACTGACATCTATTCTTTATATTTAATTATATTTGCTCTACATCCCAGCTTCGTCCGCATGGAAGAACTACAAGAGGTATGGGTGCAATGAGGCTAAAGGAAGATGACAAGATGGCAGCCATGGATATAATTCCATCCACAACCCATACAATGCCTGGAAAAACTGTCAGCAGGTAGTTGCACCAATTTTTTTGAATTTTTAAAATCAGCTCGTAATTAGCAAGACCAGATGGATGAAGTTCATCAAAATTTAACAGTTCGGTAAAATACGAAGGAAGAAAATTTGTTCTTTTGAGAAATCCAATGCATTGATGATAGGTGAATTGTATTCAGTTTAGCATGTTTCAATGCATTTAAAAAGTATCCTCTTTGACAATGCTTTTTGATGCCAGTGGTTTGTGCAACTTTACAGTCTGAACTGCCCTTCGGCTACCGCCCAATCACTGACCAAATTATCTTTGAACTATTTATGCATTCCAGGGTCAGAGACTTGAGTCCTCCATGGCTGCTCTTCATAGCTGAAAATGGTTATGGGAAGCGTGTGCCCCTAAATGCTTTCCGTCAATCAAGCTTCAATAGAGTAGGCTTGCGAGGCTACAAGGTATAGGCCCTGTTTGTTTGGGCTTTTGCTTCTGCTTTTGCAGCTTTTCCACTTTGGCCAAAAAGCCATAAAAGCTCCTAAATAGTTGCTTTTAGGGCTTTTGATGAATCAATGTAACAATATTGAGCTCCAAAAGCCATAAAAGCTCCAAAAGCACCTATTTAGGAGCTTCTATGGCTTTTTGGGCAAAGTGAAAAAGCTGCAAAAGCAAAAGCAAAAGCCCAAACAAACAGGGCCATAGTAAAGTTTCTGATTTACCGTGTTCAGCGAATCGTTTTGTCTAGAGTACCTCATATTGAATAAAACATGAAGCACACCTTGGAACTTGTAGCTTCTGTTGTCACTGAATTTTGTCACGCCTAAAAGATTCAAGTACATTTAACCTGAAAATAACCTTCAGATGGTTACATCATTCATCTGAGCTTCATGGAGTTGATAGTATATGCTATTTTGGCTTGCAGCTTCCAGAAGATTGCCGCTTAGCTGCTGTGTTTGTCGTTGGAGAACCGACTGGTAACTTCTGCTGCAGTCCTTTTTTGTTTCCTAACGACAGATAAGCTTTGTTTTAACATGTTGATTTTTTCTGTGTACAAATCAAATGACAGATGACGATGCAAGTGAGGAGCAGGTTGTTTTAGTTAGCCATGGTGGCACTGTAAACAGAATCAAGGTCAAAGATATATCCATCCAGGGTCGTGGGGCAAAGTAATATTCCCTCTCTCTCTCTCTCTCTCTCTACGTTTATAATGTAATCTAAATGCTTCTGCCGAGTATTTCAAAGCCGAGATGTTCCTTGTTTCAAGCATTGATCTAGGACAAGCTCTGTAGTATTTAAGTTCTTCTCGCATTCCCTTAAAGGTCTATTGTCAAATGCTACCTCTAGTTGTGTTTACCTCATGCACGTTTTAGATCACTAAATCGCAGACCTCTAGTTGTGTTTACCTCGTGCTTGTACACTCGACACTAATTGCTCTGCTTGGTGTGCCACAGGGGAGTAATTCTGATGAGGCTGGAGCATGCTGGGAAGATCCAGTCAGCTTCACTGATATCAGCCACAGCCGCGGAAGAGATCTTGGAAGATTGATTCAGCTTACATTACAAGACGGGACAGGCTAGTAGATTCTGCTGGTTCGTGTTGCATTCCAAACTGGGGAGAGCTGCAAATTTTGTTATGTTGGGTGGCTCATGCTGTTCTCTAGTACGTACAAGCTAGGAATGACACCGTGATTTGACGCTGATTCGGCGGGGTAGAAGTAGAACTGTGGCTGCCATTAACGTGTGTCTAGAAACTGATGTACTCATCATGCCATTAGCAGTCGATGTAAATCTTGCACGCTGGGTTGCAAAATTTGTTTCTCTATGGTCAGAGAGACCCCTTCTGTTATCAGTGCTCTTATCCCACTTGGCGTTGAGTGATGCCTTTTTTTTTTGGAGGTGGAACACCTAGGTTCCACCTAGCATTCCATTAAGTGGTGGTACCAGTCGGCTGCAGCATAGTCCGTGGCGAAGTTTGGAAGTCACACAGAAATGGCCTTCCACCACAGCCATATCACCTTGACTATCCAGCGAATGTTAGATCCAAAGCGTGTTTCAGAGCAGACAGTCCGTGGCGAAGAAGACTACCCATTCCAAAATCTTTGTCATGTGCGTGGGGTAACAGTCCCGCTGCTGCAAAAAGGCCCCATGCCCCATCACCTCTAGTTTCAGATAAAGCGGCGTCGACATTCAGCATCACCTCTGGTGGGGGCTTACGCTTGGGCGGTGAGGCAGCTATCGGTGATGAGTATAATTCCGACCATTCCCCGACAAGCGCCGAGAGCTGGAATGTGAACTCGTTGGCATTAACTCGATGTTTTTCGGGCGCCCGTTCCCCCTGTGGCTTGTTCCGCTCAGTCCACCCATCTCCATTAACAGGCAGATGGTGCGCATCCTCGTTTCCTCGAGATAATTGCATCTATAGTCCTCGTACTCGCTGGCTACGTCCACTTCAGTCCTGAAACTTGCGTATTGCACCGATACGGTCCCGGTACATGAAAATACGTCGTCAATACGGTCCCTGAGCTTGAAACGTCAGTCCTGGCTCTACACGTGCACTACGTACAGCGTACTCCGCTGTATGCCACGTCAGCCCGGGACCCGCACGTCAGGTTGGACCCACCAGTCAGCTCTAGCCCCACCCGTTATTTCGCAAATTGCCCCCTATATTTCTGTCTTCTCGTCTCGATCCCCCTTGTTCTCCCCCACCGCTAAACAGAGGAGTGCGAACACAGAGCGAAACCTAGCGGCGATGGGGTGCGGCAGCGGATGATCGGCGTATCGGGCGCCCTCTGTTCGTAGTGCGTGCGGCAGCGGATGATCGGCGTATCGGGCGCCCTCTGTTCGTAGTGCGTGCGGCGGCTGAAGCTAGTTGGACGGCCACTGAAAGGAGTCGGCGCTGTTTGGTGGCGATGCAGGGCCCGCGACGGCGGCCCGATGGCGAGGCGGCTCCGGCGTACGGTACGTCAGTACCCAGTGTCCGTAGGTCGATTTGATGTACATTTGGGGTGAAAAAATGTTTCTTTGCTGTGATTAGGCCGTTTTGCCCATGCTATTTCTATGAATATGTCGACTGGATGCAAAATTGCCGAAATTATTCTAGGGTTTCAGTTATTGATGTTCTTAATGTTCAGTTATCTGAAATTATTGATGTTCTTAATGTTTTTCAGAGAAAGAAAGTGGATTTTTCACTGTTGAGGTGATCCATGGAGGTTTTTTCTTTGGGAGTGGGCATAATAGGTGCTATCTGAATGGCCATAAGGTTTGCTTTGATTACTGTCATAAGGACAGCGCCTATTTCAGAATGTTTGAAGAAATAGTTGAGGAATTGGGTTATGAAATGTCAGGTAGAATTGATATCTATTGGTTGCCCCCTGGTTGTCAGCTTAATAAAGGTGGTGCTAGGCTTTTGGCTAATGATACTGATGTGGACTGTATGTATCTAAAGCTAAATCTAGGGCACCACTTTCAAATGATATACCTGGATCATTTAGATAGCCACATTTCTGGAGGAGGAGCAGAATGGGATGATGTTGTGGCTAATCCAGTAGCACAAATCCCTCCTGTTTTCAGCCCAAGGAAGAAGGAAATGAATGCAAGTGAGAACAAAGATCCCTGTGAGAGCAATGTTTCTTGTGGTGTTGTGGATGAAAGTGTTGAAATTGAGAGCACTCAGCAGTTCTTTGTGAAGTTGAGACCAAGGGGAAAGAAAACAGAAGAGGAGGAAGAACAATATGCAGACTCAGATTCCTCAGACAGTGATTATGTACCTGAGATTGTGGATAGTGACTATGACTTGGAGGATGGAGATGATGATCTGTTGCAGGAGCAGTTGCAACCAATGCATGACAAGAAAGGGAAGAAGGTGGTTGAGGATTGCAACTCAGAAGATGAGGAATTAAATGCTCCAGATTCAGATTCAGATGACATGAAATTCAATTTCAAGTCTTTCACAGCAGCAGACATGCATGAACCTAAGTTCCATGCAAGGCAATTGTTCTCTTCTGTGGAGCTCTTGAGGAAAGCTGTGAGAGAGTATAGTTGCAAAGAGAGAGTTAACATCACATTTCCAAAGAATGACAAAATCAGGCTTGCTGCAAAGTGTGAAAAGGGTTGCCCCTGGTATCTGTATGCATCTTGGGATAATAGAACAAATTCTGTAATGGTGAAAACATTTAATGGGGAACACACTTGTGAGAAAAAGTGGCAAGTTACAGCCTTTACAGCTAGGTACATTGCTCACAAATATGTGGACAAAATCAGGGCATGTGAGAAATTATCATTGAAGGCTTTTGCAGCTTATGTGCAAGATGATTGGAACATGACAATTAAAAGGGGCAAGCTGGGGAGAGCTAGGAAGATTGCATATGATATCATATATGGAGATGAGATTGCACAATACAACTTGCTGTGGGACTATGCAAATGAGCTGAGGAGATCAAACCCTGGAAGTACTTTCCTTCTTGGACTGTCAGAAGAGGGACAATTTCAGAAGTGCTACTTTTCTTTTGATGCATGCAAGAGGGGGTTCTTATCTGCTTGCAGGCCAATCATTTTCCTTGATGGTTGCCACTTAAAGACACAGTATGGAGGTGTTCTATTAAGTGCAGTAGGAATGGACCCCAATGATTGCATTATTCCTATTGCTCATGCAGTGGTGCAGAGTGAGGACACCAAAGCTTGGAGGTGGTTTCTAACTGCATTGAAGCAAGATTTAGGAATTGTGAACACTGAGTTATGGACAATCATGTCAGACAAGCAAAAAGTATGTCTTTAATTCTGTGATGTATTTCTGTCAAATTATTGTGTGCTATATTTCTATCAAATAAATTTGTTCCTATAATTCTGTGATATATTTCTGTCAAATTATTGTGTGCTATATTTCTGTGAAATAAATTTGTTCCTATAATTCTGTGATATATTTCTGTCAAATTATTGTGTGCTATATTTCTGTCAAATTAATTTGTTCCTATAATTCTGTGATATATTTCTGTTTAATGCAGGGTTTAATGAAGGCAGTTAAAGAGTTGTTTCCTCTATCACCTCACAGATTTTGTGTGAGGCATTTGTGGCAGAATTTCAACAAGAACTTCAAAGGAGAAGCTTTGAAAAATCAACTATGGAAGTGTGCTAGGAGTACTACAGAGGGTAGATTTAGGGAAAATATGAACCAGATGTTAGTGCTCAGCCAGGAGGCCCATGATTGGCTTGCAGAGTTGGACCCAAAAACCTGGGTTAGGGCTTACCAGACTGATTTCCCCAAGTGTGATGTGCTGTTAAATAACAACTGTGAGGTGTTCAACAGATATATTTTGGAGGCTAGGGAAATGCCAATCATAAGCATGATCCAAAGGATCAAAGGGCAGAATATGGGAAGGAATTTTGCAAAGCAGCAGGAGAGTTTGAAGTGGCATGGTGCTATATGTCCAAAGATAAGAAAGAAACTGGAGAAGAGTGTAGAATTTTCTAGAACTTGTCAAGCTGCACCAGCTGGCAAAGGACTGTTTGTAGTGAATGACAGAGGAGTTGATTTCAGTGTGGACACAAGGAGGGAAATGTGCAGTTGTAAAAGATGGGATTTGTCAGGTATACCTTGCTGTCATGGGGTTTCTGCTCTTAGGTATGACAAAATTCCACCTGAGTCTAGGGTCAACTCATGTTACTCCATTGCAACTTATTGCAAAGCATATGAGCACATAATTATGCCTTGTAAAGATGTCAGTGAGTGGGCAAAGATGAAAGGCAGAAAAATCTTACCACCACCAATTCAGAAGAAGAAAGGAAGAAGGGCAAAAAACAGAAGACAACAACCAGAAGAGAAGCAAGGAAAAAGAGGAGTGCAAATCACAAGGGCAGGTGCTGTCATACACTATGGCTATTGTGGTGGTCCTGGCCATAACATAAATGGCTGTTTCGACTGGAAGTTGGGACTTAAACCAAAGAAAAGAGAAAAAAAAACATAGAGTTAGAGCAGAGCCAGATGTGTCATCTTCTGATGAAGAAACTGTGGGCCTTACTCGGGTAATGTGTGTACTTCTCCAAGCATTGCATGATTTTCAAATAGTAATGTGTGTACTTCTCATAGCATTGAATTTTTTGTATATACTAATGTGTTACTTGTCAGCAGGAGATTAATCTTCAAACAGCTGGTGTGACAAACCAAGTCCCACCATTGTATGAGCCAGAGATAATAGCTACACTGACACAGGAGGTATGTTGAACTGTTTGGACAAGCTAATACTCTGTAGACATAATTTGCACACACTAACAACTACCTTAACACTAATGCAGAGAGAGTCTAGGCTGGTACAAGAAGTTGTGCAAGGGCCACTGCCTCAGAGTGCTTTCATACAGGAGCAATCCCTCTCACAGCATCCAGTTCAACATAGCACAACAACCAAAGGAGGAGATGTTCACAGGAAAAGAGAAGTGATAGCACTTGCCAGACTTAGGGCTGCAGCAGAGAGAAGGGAAATAGCAGATCAGGCCAAGTATGATGCAGCAATGGCAAAATTAAAGGAGGAGGAAGAGAAAATTAATTTATCTGCTCAAAGGAGGAAAGATGAACTACTTGCCAAGAAAAATGCTGCTGAGGAGAGAAAGAAAGCTGTACTAGAACAGAAAAGACTTGCTGCTGAAATGAAGAAAAAAGCTAGTGAGGAAAAGAAAAGGAAGGCCCTAGAGGAAAAACTAGCCATGGCAGACAAAAGAAGAGAAGCTATGGAGGAAAAGAAAAGAATAGCAGAAGAGGCAAAAAGAAAAAGAGCAGAAGAGAAGAAGAGGATAGCTGAGGAGAAGTTCAGACTTTGCAGGACTGCATATGATGCAGAGGAGGCAATGTTCCTTATAAATCAAGGTGAAGAGTTGGAAAGAAGGCAATTATTTCTCCAAACACAGGAGGCATCAAGACAGGAAGCTTGGGAGCACAATAGAAATCAAGAGGAAGAAACAAGAGCTGAGGCATGTTTGCATGAGAGAAACAAGAAGGAAGCCCAACAAATAAGAGAAGCAATGGCAGAGGAACAGAGGATGATTGCATGTCAGTCCAAACCTACACAAATGAAGAGAAGTGGAACTTCAAGTGCACCAACTTCAAGTAACAACATGAGAGGATTTAAAAAACCTAGAAAAGTGAACATGTTCGATGAACTAAGGTAGGACAGGAGACATGCAGGTCAAGCTAGAGGAAAGTAGATGGTTTTATTTTGTGTTCTGCTTATGATCAGATGTGGAACATGTTAAAGAACATGTTCTGTTCATGATCATCCTCCAGATCATGTACTTGTAAGATACAACAGATTGTGTACTCCAGATTATGTATGCCGATTGTGTTCATGATCATGCTCCAAATCATGTAATACAATATTTTGTGTTGTTACCACCAGATCAGTAACTTTAAGTATGTAATGTACTTGTAAGATACAACACATTGTGTACTCCAGATCATCTCATAATTCACACAAGACATAATGACACAACAGGTACAACCATATTAGAATATCATCTCAACCATACATAGATAGTCTTACATAGTCTAGCAATTACTCAATATTACATAGTCTCACAATTACTGAATATTAGATACCAAGTTCACAAAAGACACACTTAAAATAGATAGTGGTTCACAGACTACATTTGAGACATAGATAGTGGTTCAGACTCCTTTACACCTCAGAAATCAAAGATAGTGCCATCGATTTGGCCAAGCACAGTGCTGAATCGGTGCTTGCGAGTCAGGTCCTCCCCTTCGTTCGGCAGCCATGCATCCGGCAGGCCTTCGACGAGCAGCGGACCACGATCAGTCACCTCCTTCATGTGACAGATCACAGGATACACCAGCGTTTTCTTCTTCCTCGGCGACGAAGGACCGTAGGACGACGCCATTTCACGCTCGACGAACTCTTCAAGCGACTGTGGAGGAGGATCTGTGCACAATGCCAGCTTAGGCTCGGGTATCTCCACGTCCACCACTTTGCCAACTTTAGACGGGTCACGGAGCCACGCCATTACCTCCAGCTCGCGCCGATTCTTCGGCGGTATGATCTCTATCAGCTCTCCGCCCAAGTCCTTCAGCAGGCCTTTCACTGACTGCATCGACCACGCCTGATCGGGAAGGCCTTCGAAACTCAGCTTGCACTTGTACTCCAGAGCAGCCGGAGTGCCGCGAATCTCTCTTACCCAGCGCTCAAACTTGATCCACCGGCGGCACCACCTCAACTTCATCGACGATTGGAGCACCACCGTGCACTTCTCCTCCGTTGAGAACAACAACCACAGGTCATGAGGGGGGCAGGCAACCTCGATGCTCACCTCCGACGGCAGCACGCCAAAGCGCTCCTGGATGGCGGCCAGCAGAGCGGCCGGCGTCACAGCCTCCTCGCCGTCTCCTACAGCAGTGGCCAATAGGACGAGCCCGCGGTAGCGAGCCTCAAATGCATCCATGGATGGAGTGCGCGTTAGCATGACATGGCTCCTCTCCGGCCGGAGACACGGCTCGCCCCGACGCCAAACCTCCTGCGGATAAGCCCGCGCCAGCAAGCTGCGACTCGATCCATCTCCGGAGACGAGCGCCGCAGAGAAGGTGCCTCCGTCTTCGCTCTCCGAGCCGGCGGACAGGGTGGTGGAGGTGACGCTCGCGCCGCCCATCAGAGGAGTTGGGTGACGAGAAGCTAGGGATTGCGGGAGCGGAATTGGGGATTTTTTGCCACAGGACGAAACGGCTACAGCGCCTTATCCACTCCCACGGGTGGGGCTAGAGCTGACTGGTGGGTCCAACCTGAGGTGCGGGTCTCGGGCTGACGTGGCATACAGCGGAGTACGCTGTACGTAGTGCACGTGTAGAGCCAGGACTGGCGTTTCAAGCTCAGGGACCGTATTGACGACGTATTTTCATGTACCGGGACCGTATCGGTGCAATACGCAAGTTCCAGGACTGAAGTGGACGTAGTCAGCGAGTACGAGGACTATAGATGCAATTATCTCTCGTTTCCTCCGGCAAGTTATTCAGGTGGAGATCGGGCACACAGTTCGTATCAAAGTTCTGGGCCTTGTGGCCGCACGCGAGCGCATCTATTATCGAAGTTCCACACCGCCCCTCGCGTATTCGTACGCAAAGGATGATGTTTCGCCACATCCAATGATGAGAGCATCTATCCCTCCCTGGGCAGTGCTGTTTCCAGATCGAGCCCTAACTTTCTCCTTCCAATCCGCACCTGATGATCCCTTCCCAGTGATATGAACTTTGTATGCCGACTTAACAGAGGCCCTTGAGTCGTAATGACAGGCAGGCAATGTGAAGTCGGCTTGTTGCTCGCACAAGGGAACTTCTCCTCTTGCCATGTGATCTGCCCTTCTGAGGCGTGCCTTGAGCAGCTCCATGCTTATCCTGATCAAAGTAACGTGAAAAGCATGTCGCACTATCTTCTTCCCCAAGTGTGGTCTACCCTCTCAGCTCCAGGCAGTGCAGTCGGCCAGCCTCACCACCAGTGGCGAGGTGCGGTGTGAGATTGAAGTGGATTGCACTTGCAAATTTGTGTTCGCCCACCACAGTGCTATGAACAAATGCGCAAATAAAAGTGGAGCACTGCTGAATATATACAGGCATAGGTAGATAGATAGATAGATGCTTGATCACTTATTACGAAATTGAACAGGACTCTCTTTAGCTGTTTACTTCAGAAACATCTTAGGGCTCAAAATACAATAAAACAATAGTATGACAGTGAAAACACAGCCGGAGCTGGCTCAGTAACTGTTGATCTCAGGAAAATACACAATACATACGGGAATAGCTAGCATAGCACCATCCCATCCCATCCCAACACAATCCCTAGGTACCCGGTGATTCAATCGTCCATCCAAAGCGCTCCTAGCTCTTCCAAAATCTTGACGAAAATTTAGGACTGCAAGGACACGTTCAAAGTGATGCCATTAATGAACCGACAAACAAGTCGTTGCAAATAAATTTCGCTCCTCTTCTAGAGAAGGAACTTTTGCAGACTACAACCGACAAGGAAAGTCTATGCATACCTTGCTGGCAATGTTGCTGGACAGCCAGTCCAGGCCTTCATACAGTCCCTCCCCTGTTGTAGCACAAGTGCTCTGGATGTACCTGCAAACAAGAACAACAATTCATCAATTTGTCTGCTGTACTACCAAAGCAATATGCATTTCCAAGCCAAAGGGCAGCAGATATGAATTTCATTTTCACACAAATACTGTAAGAAATTATGTGTTTTTTTTTGTGGGAAGAAATTATATGTGTTGGTTGGGGGGAATGAGCCAGTTATAATGACAAGGATGAGGATCATATATATCTTAAAATACAGAAAAAGAAGTCTGCGCATGGCTACCAGTGTCGCTGGCGAAGGGAGTGTAGGCCAAGCTTATCAGTGATCTCAGCAGCATTCATGGCATTTGGAAGATCTTGCTTGTTAGCAAACACAAGCAGCACAGCATCACGTAACTCATCCTGCAACCAGTGAACAAGTGAACTGTGAGCACTCAAAATCACTAGAAGGAAGTCCAACAAGTATTGCAGATGGGACCCATTGCTTAGTGTAAGAATTTACCTCGTTCAGCATTCTGTGGAGCTCATCCCTTGCTTCAACAACACGGTCCCTATCGTTGCTGTCCACAACAAAGATGAGACCCTGCGTGTTCTGGAAGTAATGCCTCCACAGTGGCCTGATCTGTTTTTACAAACATGGTTAACATTAGAATCCATTTTAACAAAAGATGCGTGACAAATCCAGCAAAGGGAGATACGAGCTCTATATTGTTCCATAGTGTATTAGAAATTAGGCGTGAGATACTAGTACATCATACATTGCAGGTACTATAAAAACAATTCAGTTTCAAGGTGCATAGTATGTTATTTATGTACCTTGTCCTGACCCCCAACATCCCAGACAGTGAAGCTGATGTTCTTGTACTCCACAGTTTCAACATTGAACCCTGTATTCAGAGGAAAGACAATTTTGAGAAAAACGGAGAGAACATGTGTTGCAGATTAACAAATGTCCAAATCTGACTATATTATAATATAATTTGCATGAAAGAACAAGATGGTCTTGCTTTTTAGCACAATCCATAAAATGCACATAAGGATATTATACTGGCAAATAATATCATCCAATGACATACGAAGCAAGCAGTCAATTTACAAAAGGCAATATTAAATCAACTTCAGTGTACTCTGAGATAGGGTAGCTAGCTGGTTGTAGTGGCTTTTAATTACTCACTGGATCCTCCAAAACTGCATGAGCGTTACTATCAACCTAAATACTTAAACGCGCAGCTGCGCTATCTGGACGCTGCGAGCGCACGCGCTAGACGACAAAAGTAGTTCGCTGTTTGTAACAAACGCGTTATTCAGCGGGTAGTGTAAAGAATACCTATGCGCATGCATGTGCCGACGTCATCTATTTCTTCTCTTTCAATTTTTCAAACAGCTACAACTTTTGAACCGAGTGTCAGAACGCATAACCGTTTTCACCGCTCAGTTCCTCGTGACGAGCTCTTCAAAACTAGATCCCATATGAATATGTTTTGATGATTTTTTTTCAAAAGCAACTTTGATGCTAGATGAAGCAACTTTAGTGCTAAACATGAGCAACTCTGATGCTAGATGAATTGCACCGTGTGTATAACTAACTTCGCCTAGTAGCCACCTAGTTAGTTGTGCGCAACAGTGTAATAGGTGGTCACCATGATTTCTAAGTTGCATACATTGGAAAATAAGTTGTGGATTGTTTAGTTGCCTATCATACTGTAAAAGTTTCTTACCGTAGAGTAGAAACTTGTCTAACATGGTTTCTAAGGTGTCTACCTCAGAAACCAGGTTGCCCTTTCACTACGAAGTTGCCTACGAGTGATCCTCAATTTCTTACAATACTATGTAAGTTGTCCATCAAGGGACCTAAGTTGCCTACAATATCAAAAAGTTTTTATGGGATCTAGGTCATTTATCATGATTTCAAATTTTGAACTATGTGGGGATGGGTGGTATGAGATCTGTGTGCTTTCCTTTTCTAGGGGAGTCTGCCCGCCAACGCTACTGAGCACACGGGTGTTGGCTAGCCAGGTCATGACGAGCTCTTCAAAACTAAACCCACATGGATATGTTTTGATGATTTTTCTTTCTTTCAGAAAGCAACTTAGACGCTAGATGAGACAACTTTAGTGCTAAACAGAAGCAACTCCACTCTAATTTAAAGTAACTAATTACCAACAATGAGCAACTAACTAGTAATAGAGAATAACTTTGAACAGAGGTAGACAACATCATATCACCTTTATAAGCAACTTTCTTTCTACGAGAGACAACTTTAGTGCTAAAAATAGGCAACTTCACTACACTTTCTCCTAATTAATTTTTTCTAACATTCTCCTAACTTCCTCACCGGTACTTCTAAGTTGCATATTCTCCTAACTTCCTCACCGGTACTTCTAAGTTGCGTACTCTCCTAACTTCCTCACCGGTACTTCTAAGTTGCATATTGTTCATGCTTGTATGTTGTTGTTTCTAAACTGCCTATAATACTATGAAGTCGTCTACCATTGATACTCTTGTGTCTGCTATTGCTAACTACGATAGGCAACTTGGTGGTCAATTTTGGCAACTTTAGAGTGTTTGCAGGCAACTTAGAAAAACAATGATAAACCACTTCACAATATTGTAGGCAACTATTTTTGCAAAGTTAGGCAACTGAGCAGCAATGATAGGCAACTAATTACCAATAGTAGGCAACTAGGCATCAATGGTAGGCAATTTACAATATTTATAGGCAACTGCACATCAATTGTAGGCAACTAACTATCAAACAATAGGCAAATGAGCAACCATGATAGGCAAGTTGGGATAATGTTAGTAAAATTCACAGGTACACATAGTGTAGTGAAGTTGTTTTGTATGTAGCACTAAAGGGGCCTTATGTTTTGTGTGATTTTTCTTGTTTTTACGCAAACAAACCTAATAGGAGGTCCTACTAGGCCAAAGAGAAGAAGTTGCTTCCCTATAGCACGATAGTTGCCTCCTTCGCACCCAAAATTGCCCTAAAAAAAGTATCCAGTTGCCCACAATCAACCATACAGTTGCCTAAAACAAAGTATCCAGTTGCCCACAATCAACGAATAGTTTGCCTAAAACCATGTATCCAGTTGCCAAATCCTCACGAACAGAAATATTTACCAAGACCATTATTTGGTAAATATCTAAATGTTTTAGATACCTGTAATTAAGTTTGGGTCATAGAGGGGGAGTCAAGATTTTCCTCTCCTCGGGTGTGATCCCTTGGTGCAACCGTAGAGGGGAGCGGGTGGAACTGGTTAGGTTTCCTAGCTGGAGATATGAGGCACATGACTATGTGTGTGTGTGTGTGTGTGTGTGCACACGCATGCGCGTGCGTGTGTTTTCCCCTCTGCTACTACCTAGTTACCTAAGGAAAATTGTGGAGTTGTTCAGGCTTGGACTGCACACAAGTTGCCTGGTGAACTTAGTCTTTTCTATATGTGACCGCTTTATCTAGATACCAAGTCAGACTGGGACTACACAAGAGTTGTCTGGTGAATGCATTGGAGTTGCACAAAAACACCCCAAAAGTTGCTGGCTTTTTTAAGTACAACTCCAGTGCATATAAGTCACATAGTTGTTTTTTTTTTCTATCCCCAACAGGCTCTGTTGGTTGAACTTAGTCTTTTCTATATGTGGTTGCGTTTATCAATATTCAAGATGTTGTTGCCACTTCCTTGTTACAACAGAAATGGTTGGTGCAGTGGGGACGACGTCTCCTCCTTTACGCGGCATCTAGTTTTGGACGTCGTGTTTGCTCAGGAGCGGCGGAGAGGGCATCGTTAGACAGCGGTCGGAGGTTGACCGTTGGGTTGGCATCTCAATTTGTAGTGCGGACTCTTTGTCCATCGCGGGGGCCTCGGCTAGAAGGGGTGGATTTTGCTCCTCTTGTCGTCTCAGGAGATGGGATCTGGCTTGATGTCAAAGGGAGCAATCGACGCCGAGGGGCCCTGAGAACGCCCCCTCCTCGTTCGGCTTAGGATTTCGGACGTATGAATTTGTTCAAACAAATTCGGGTCATTGGATGGTTAAAAGTGTCTAGAGATGTCGATCCCATAGTGCAATGAAGTTGCTTGTTAACAGCACTACAGATGTCTCATGCTTTTTATTTTTTCTTGTTTTTACACAGGCCAACCTAATAGATAGTCCTACTAGGCCAGAAAAAAGAAGTTGCCTTCCTACAGCACTAAAGTTGTCTCCATTGCACCCAAAGTTGCTCAAGAAAAAAATTCATCGAAACCTGCCCATATGGGATGTAGTTTTGAAGAACTCGTCGCGATAAACCCAATGGTGAAAGCGGATCTAAATTCCGATGCTCGAATCAAAAGTTACGGCTTTTAAATTTTTTTAAAACCCCAAATAAATGCACGCGGTCTCTTAGATGATGTAGCGTGAGGGTGTGGAGCAATGTTGGAGCTGCTTCGTTCCGTGCGTGCGTGGAGTGAAGGATGCGCTCGGAACAGCAAACAAGCGCAGCAGCGCTAGGCGCTAGCTAGCCGCGTCCTACTATCAATGACTTCCTGTTGGCATATAGGCATTTGTTTGTTTCTATCAATGACTTCCTGTTGGCATGTAGGCATTTGTTTAAAGGGAAACTAGACCATACCAAAGTAACTGGAACTTCGCCAACGGATATCTACCCCAGGACCGATTTTCTTATGTTTATATGGTTATAAGAAAGAAATGCAACAACTGGTAAATCTGAGACTTGTCTGTCGTTTTGTCCATACATATCTCTATGAACATAAGTGCACTACCCGTGACCTGCACAGAGATCCTAATGAACAAAACTACCTAACCATTTTTTAGATCATCCAACTACCTACCCATTGATAGCTTCATATTGATATTCTAGCAGTTATTTTGGCAAACTTGCGTTTCAAAATAGCACCGGCTGGGATCACATTGCCAAGCATTTGCATGTTCCGCTACAGATTCCCAATATAAGCAATAACTTGGTATAAATAAATAGGCACGAATCACGCGATGCGCGCAGGACCGGTGCTCACCGATGGTGGGGATGGTGGTGACGATCTCGCCGAGCTTGAGCTTGTAGAGGATGGTGGTCTTTCCGGCGGCGTCGAGACCCACCATCAGGATCCGCATCTCCTTCTTGGCGAACAGGCGGCTGAACAGCTTGGTGAACGTAAGCCCCATCTCCTCTCCTCCCGCGTATGTGCTCTTCCTCCCGGCTCGCTTCTCCTGCAACACAATCACGATCCCCACGCGTCAGACGGAATCTCATTTCGCTAGATCTAGACGCGGCGCGCCAGATCCGGCCCCCAACCGAACGGCCGCGGGATCACCGATCGCCATTCGCCCGGCCCCGCGATCTACGCGCCGGGCCCGGGATCCGCGGGCGGATCCAGCGCGCGGCGAGGAGACGTCGGTGCGGGAATGGCCATGGATCCCTACGAGATCTACCGAACCGGCGACCCGCTCGGCGTGATCCACCGACGGAACGGACGGATCTCGCTAATGGAGGAGCGCGCCCGCAAAGGGGAGGGAGGGAGGGGAACGGGGTGGATCCAGGGAGGCGGGTCGCTCACCTGATCGGAGGAATCGCTCGATCCGCGGTGGGTTCGCCGGCGCCGGAGCCGGAGAAGGTGGGCGGAAACAGGAGGTCGCGAGAGAGAAGGGGGAGAGAGTGGCCTGGCGTTGGGGCCTGCGGCGTCGTATTTAAGCGACGCGAGGGTGGAGAGCCAGCGCTTGTGTTGTACGGGTCGCGTCGGTTGAACGCGTCTCGCTCTATCGACACCTTTTCCATTGCCCAACAACAATTTCCTCGCACCTCTTTTCTTTTCCTAGAATATTATTATTGGAATGACAATAGCTTTTTTTTTTTGCCAAATTAAGATTAAGAAACACCACATGTGACATATTTTTTATTTTTTCTTTCAGAAAGACACAAGATCATATATGATATATATCTCCTAAAAATATAAGCTCGGAGGAGATGATGCTTCCTTATGCATCGTCACCGAGAACGGTGTTTGAGCCCGGCGTCTACCTGCTAGGCGAGCCCATGTATTAGTTGGTTTGGTTTGGATGTCCCTTCGTTGTCGCCACTTCCCAATGTGTTTCGCTCCCTTTATTCTTGTCTTTGTCTATTTTCCATCGGTCACGGAAGACATCCAGATAAGGTGGTGATCTGGCCTTGCCGGGACACGGTCTCTTTCAACAAGCGTCACTGGTGGGCACCATCTCCACCCAACTCAACCCTCTCGTGCGAATGCCATAGGAGTTGCCGGGGAGAGCTGTGGTTGGCTCAGTTTCATTAAAATACGATTTTTTGGATCAAATTCACCAGCTCCTGCGTCACCATTTTGAATGAAGCAAAAAAGAAAAACAGTTTCAACACTGGCCACTCTCATGCCCGGTTTTGCGCTCTTCCTGATCTGGACCCCGGACTCCCTAGCCTCCTGCGTGTGGACGCAACTGCGTCCAGGAATCATCATCCTCGTCAGTTAGCCGCTACAGATTTGTCTCATCTTCCAGCTCGATTGAGACTATGGGATATGTGGCGGGGCTTCTTGCATGAATGTGCTCGTGGCAAAGTAGGCATCCCACATGGAGGAGCGTGTGCACCATGGAGGGTTGTCGGCGCAGAGGAGGGCGGCGATGGGGAGCCAGGGCTGCAAAGGGCAGGGCGACTGAGAGTGAGGTCGACTGAGCTTGAGAGAGATGGGGCAGTCATATGAGGAGAGAGAGAGAGAGAGATGGGAGGGCTTTGGTGAGATGAGAGATTGAAAGAGAGGTCGATTTGAGAGAGATTGAGAGTGAGACGAGAGTGGGAGATTGGGAGGGAGGATGAGAGATAGAGATAGAGATAGAGATGAGAGAGGCTTATGGTGATTTGTGGTTGTTGCTTGTACATAATTACGAATATTTTCTTGCTGCTATTTATGGTTGTTGCTTATGTATTGGTGCTAAACATGTGTATTGTTGCTATCGAATACAACGACAAGCATCACCATGTTCAAAAATCAATTTCCAGATTTGCATTAGACACTTGAAAATGGTACAAGTGTAGGTGTACATATCGTTGATCGCTTAATATCATGGTCACTAATATAGATGATCTTTTGCACTGTAGATCTGCTAGAAACATGGTTCTCCTTGTAAAATTAATATGAAAATGGTGTGATGATCAGGACAACCAAGAGTTGCTTGGTTGAGAAAAACACTTCTTGATGCTTATGATTGGTGATTTTGAACATGCGATGGTAACTGATAACCCTTATTCTCCCTGTGTTATGGTATAATATAGTAACTTTGTTGTTTTTCAAGAGATCAATGACTTGTATTGTTGCTTTCAACATCAGTAGGTAAGATTACTTTATGGCATTCCATCATATTCATGAACGTTGGTTAATATTGTAATACAAGCATAGTTTAAAGTAAATACATCCTGTTCTTCACATTCTCCTTATTTTTTTATCTTCTGCAAAGAAGCTATGTTTTAAGCATTTTACTTGCTTCATTAGTAGTCAAACACCAAAGACACAAGGATATATGAAAATGATATATGGTGACTATCTCTTGGGGCATGTTCATAAAATATTCTTTCCAAGTGAGGACTTTTGAAACTTGTTTCTGCAGATAATGCCAAAAGAGTATGTGCCGTGTTTCCAGGGTGAGATTTCCAGAAGAGATCAAAGTTGAAACTCTGAATGGTCGTAGTCATACTATTGGAATTTCCAATAACAAAGAAAAACCTTGTCCCTACTCTAGGATGGGGACGATTCGTTGAAAACTTTGATCTGTAGACTGTAGTTGGGTGACTCTGTAATATCCATATACAATGGGAGCTCTCACTTTAATACCTATCTTTGGAAAACATGGTCATGAGAAAGCGTTATTCCTTGGTGAAAGCGCAATCATGCCCTTAGATAAATGTAATTTTTTACGCTCATCACACCGTTGTTTAAACCGGTTTATCTTATAAAATCTGAGATATCTCCTCTGATATCGCCAGTAATGACTAACGAATGCAAGATATTGTGAAATCCTCTCTTTATTTTGTTTTCACAGGAAAAGAGCCATACATGGATACAAGGAATGAAGCAAAATGAGAAAGAAGGAATTAATTGGGATGCGCACTAGAACAAACATAGCATAAGATGGTGTCTGCTACTTCTTGAGCTTGCGTTGGTTTTTCCCTTGAAGAGGAAAGGCTGATGCAGCAAAGTAGAGATAAGTATTTCCCTCAGTTTGAGAACCAAGGTATCAATCCAGTAGGAGACAACGCACAAATCACCGAATACCTACACAAACAATCAAACAACTTGCACCCAACGCGATAAAGGGGTTGTCAATCCCTTCATGGTTATTTGCAAAAGTGAGATCTGATAGAGATAAATAAACGATAAAGTAAATATTTTTGGCATTTTTATTTTATAGATCGGAAAGTAAAAGATTGCAAAATAGTAGATCGGAAACTTGTATGATGAAAAATAGAAGATTATATGATGGAAAATAGACCCGGAGGCCGTAGGTTTCACTAGAGGCTTCTCCCAAGATAGAAAATAATACGGTGGGTGAACAAATTACTGCCGAGCAATTGATAGAAAAGCGCAAAGTTATGACGATATCTAAGGCAATGATCATGAATATAGGCATCACGTCCGTGTCAAGTAGACCGAAACGATTCTGCATCTACTACTATTACTCCACACATCGACCACTATCCAGCATGCATCTAGAGTATTAAGTTCATAAAGAACGGAGTAACGCATTAAGTAAGATGACATGATGTAGAGGAATTAACTCAAGCAATATGATGAAAACCCCATCTTTTTATCCTCGATGGCAACAATACAATACGTGCCTTGCTGCCACTACTGTCACTGGGAAAGGACACCGCAAGATTGAACCCACAGCTAAGCACTTCTCCTATTGCAAGAAAAACCAATCTAGTTGGCCAAACCAAACCGATAGTTCGAAGAGAATTACAAAGATATCAAATCATGCATATAAGCATTCAGAGAAGATTCAAATAATATTCATAGGTAAGCTGATCATAAATCCACAATTCATCGGATCTCGGCAAACACACCGCAAAAAAGTATTACATCGAATAGATCTCCAAGAACATCGAGGAGAACATGGTATTGAGAATCAAAGAGAGAGAAGAAGCCATCTAGCTACTAGCTATGGACCCATAGGTCTGTGGTAAACTACTCACGCTTCATCGAAAGGGCAATGGTGTTGATGTAGAAGCCCTTCGTGATCGAATCCCCCTCCGGCAGGGTGCCGGAAAAGGTCCCTAGATGGGATCTCACGGGTACAGAAGGTTGCGGCGGTGGAAAAGTCTTTTCGTGGATGCCTCTGTTGGTTTGGGGATATATGGGTATATATAGGCGAAAGAATTAGGTCAGGAGGTGCACGAGGGGCCCACAAGGGTGGGGGGGCGCCCTCCGTCCTTGTGGCCGCCTCGTGGCTCCTTCGACTTCATCTCCAAGTCTCCTGGTTTTCTTCTGGTCCAAGAAAAATCATCGCGAAAGTTTTATTCCGTTTGGACTCCGTTTGGTATTCCTTTTCTGCGAAACTCAAAAACAAGGAAAAAACAGAAACTGGCACTGGGCTCTAGGTTAATAGGCTAGTCCCAAAAATAATATAAAATAGCATACTAATGCATATAAAACATTCAAAATAGATAATATAATAGCATGGAACAATCAAAAATTATAGATATGTTGGAGACGTATCAAGCATCCCCAAGCTTAATTCCTACTCGTCCTCGAGTAGGTAAATGATAAAAACAGAATTTTTGATGTGGAATGCTACCTAACATATTTATCCATGTAATTTTCTTTATTGTGGCATGAATGTTCAGATCCATAAGATTCAACACAAAAGTTTAATATTGACATAAAAACAATAATACTTCAAGCATACTAACAAGGCAATTATGTCTTCTCAAAATAACATGGCCAAAGAAAGCTTATCCCTACAAAATCATATAGTCTGGCTATGCTCCATCTTCATCACACAAAATACTCAAATCATGCACAACCCCGATGACAAGCCAAGCAATTGTTTCATACTTCTGACGTTCTCAAACCTTTTCAACTTTCACGCAATACATGAGCGTGAGCCATGAACATAGCACTATAGGTGAAATAGAATATGGTGGTTGTGGAGAAGGCAAAAAGAGGAAGATAGTCTCACATCAACTAGGCGTATCAACGGGCTATGGAGATGCCCATCAATAGATATCAATGTGAGCGAGTAGGGATTGCCATGCAACAGATGCACTAGAGCTATAAGTGTATGAAAGCTCAAAAAGAAAACTAAGTGGGTGTGCATCCAACTTGCTTGCTCATGAAGACCTAGGGCAATTTGAGGAAGCCCATTGTTGGAATATACAAGCCAAGTTCTATAATGAAAAATTCCCACTAGTATATGAAAGTGACAACATAGGAGACTCTCTATCATGAAGATCATGGTGCTACTTTGAAGCACAAGTATGGAAAAAGGATAGTAACATTGCCCCTTCTCTCTTTTTCTCTCATTTTTTTTTCTTTTTTCCCCTTTTTTTCTTTCTTCTTTTTTTTTCTTTTTTTTCCTTTTTTTTCTTTCTCTTTTTTTCATTTGGCTTCTTTGGCCTCTTTTTTTTATTTCCTCACATGGGACAATGCTCTAATAATGAAGATCATCATACTTCTATTTACTTACAACTCAAAAAAATTACAACTCGATACTAGAACAAAATATGACTCTATATGAATGCCTCCGGCGGTGTACCGGGATGTGCAATGAATCAAGAGTGACATGTATGAAAAAATTAAGAATGGTGGCTTTGCCACAAATACGATGTCAACTACATGATCATGCAAAGCAATATGACAATGATGATGCGTGTCATAGTAAACAGAACGGTGGAAAGTTGCATGGCAATATATCTCGGAATGGCTATGAAAATGCCATAATAGGTAGGTATGGTGGCTGTTTTGAGGAAGGTATATGGTGGGTGCATGGTACCGGCGAAAGTTGCGCGGTACAAGAGAGGCTAGCAATGGCGGAAGGGTGAGAGTGCGCATAATCCATGGACTCAACATTAGTCATAAAGAACTCACATACTTATTGCAAAAATCTATTAGTCATCGAAACAAAGTACTACGCGCATGCTCCTAGGGGGATAGATTGGTAGGAAAAGACCATCGCTCGTCCCCGACCGCCACTCATAAGGAAGACAATCAAAAAATATCTCATGCTCCAACTTCGTTACATAACGGTTCACCATACATGCATGCTACGGGACTCACAAACCTTAACACAAGTATTTCTAAAATTCACAATTACTCACTAGCATGACTCTAATATCACCATCTTTATATCTCAAAACAATCATAAGGAATCGAACTTCTCATAGTATTCAATGCATTTTATATGAAAGTTTTTATTATATCCATCTTGGATGCCTATCATATTAGGACTAAATTTATAACCAAAGCAAATTACCATGCTGTTTAAAGACTCTCAAAATAATATAAGTGAAGGATGAGAGTTCAATAATTTCTATAAAATAAAGCCACCGCCGTGCTCTAAAAATATATAAGTGAAGCACTAGAGCAAAATTGTCTAGCTCAAAAGATATAAGTGATGCACAAAGAGTATTCTAATAAATCACGATTCATGTGTGTCCCTCTCAAAAGGTGTTTACATCAAGGATGATTGTGACAAACTAAAAAGCAAAGACTCAAATTATACAAGACGCTCCAAGCCAAACACATATCATGTGGTGAATAAAAATATAGCCTCAAGTAAAGTTACCGATAGACGAAGACGAAAGAGGGGATGTCTTCCGGGGCATCTCCATGCTTAGGCTCTTGGTTGTCCTTGAATATTACCTTGGGGTGCCTTGGGAATCCCCAAGCTTAGGCTCTTGCCACTCCTTATTCCATAGTCCATCAAATCCTTACCCAAAACTTGAAAACTTCACAACACAAAACTCAACAGAAAATCTCATAAGCTCCGTTAGTATAAGAAAATAAATCACCACTTTGGTACTGTTGTGAACTCATTCTTTATTTATATTGGTGTAATATTTACTGTATTCCAACTTTTCCATGGTTCATATACCCCCCCGATACTACCCATAGATTCATCAAAATAAGCAAACAACACAAAGAAAACATAATCTGTCAAAAACAGAACAGTCTGCAAAGATCCGAAATGTTCTAATACTTGTGTAACTCCAAAAATTCTGAAAAATTAGGACAACATAGGAAATTTGTATATAAATATCGTATAAAAAATTCACTGTTTTTCAAAGCTTCAGTGAATTATTAAAATTCTGAGACTGGATGCAAAAGTTTCTGTTTTTCAGCAAGATCAAATCAACTATCACCGTAGGCCATCCCAAAGGTCTTACTTGGCACAAACACTAATTAAAATATAAAACCACATCTAACCAGAGGCTATATGAATTATTTATTGCAAAACAGAACAAAAAAAACAAAAAAAAATTGGGTTGCCTCCCAACAAGCGTTATTGTTTAACGCCCTTAGCTAGGCATAAAAACACGAATAGATCTAGGTATTGTCATCTTTGGTATGCAATCCATAAGTAGCTCTCATAATAGATTCATATGGCAATTTAATTTTCTTTCTAGGAAAGTGCTCCATGCCCTTCCTTAACGGAAATTGAAATCTAATGTTTCCTTCCTTCATATCAATAATTGCACCAATCGTTCTAAGGAATGGTCTACCAAGAATAATAGGACATGTAGGATTGCAATCTATATCAAGAACAATGAAATCTACGGGCACATAATTCCTATTTGCAACAATAAGAACATCATTAATCCTTCCCATAGGTTTCTTAATAGTGGAATCCGCGAGATGCAAATTTAAAGAACAATCATCAAATTCACGGAAACCTAACACATCACATAAAGTTTTTGGAATCATGGAAACACTAGCACCCAAATCACACAAAGCATAGCACTCATAATCTCTAATATTAATCTTAATAGTAGGTTCCCACTCATCATAAAGTTTTCTAGGGATAGAAACTTCCAATTCAAGTTTTTCTTCAAAAGATTGCATCATAGCATCAACGATATGTTTAGTAAAAACTTTGTTTTGATATAAGCATGAGGAGAATTCAACATGGATTGCAACAAGGAAATACAATCTATTAAAGAACAATTATCATAATTAAATTCCTTGAAATCCAAAAGAGTGGGTTCATTGCTACTTAAAGTTTTGACCTCTTCAATCCCACTTTTATCAAATTTTGCATCAAGATCTAAAAACTCCGAATCATTGGGACACCTTTTAACTAAAGTTGACTCATCTCCAGTCCCATCTTTATCAAGATTTATATTGGAAAACAAAGATTCAATAGGAGTCACATCAATCACTTTAAGATCTTCATCATTATTTTCACGGAAACTAGAAGAACATGTTTTTACAAACCAATCTTTTTAGCACGCATCTTAGCTGTTCTTTCTTTGCACTCATCAATGAAAATTCTCATAGCTTTGAGAGACTCATTGATATCATGCTTGGGTGGAATAGATCTAAGTTTCAAAGAGTCAACATCAAGAGAAATTCTATCCACGTTCCTAGCCAAATCATCAATCTTAAGCAATTTTTCTTCAATTAAAGCATTGAAATTCTTTTGCGAACTCATAAATTCTTTAACACTATTCTCAAAATCAGAGGGCATCTTATTATAATTTCCATAAGAATTGTTATAGGAATTACCATAATTATTAGAGGGATTACTAGGAAACGGCCTAGGATTAAAATTGCCTCTATACGCGTTATTACCAAAATTGTTCCTACCAACAAAATTCACATCCATAGATTCATTATTATTTTCAATCAAAGTGGACAAAGGCATATCATTAGGATCCAAAGAAGCACTCTTGCTAGCAAATAATTTCATAAGTTCATCCATCTTTCCACTCAAAACATTAATCTCTTCAATCGCATGCACTTTTTTATTAGTGGAAGATCTTTCGGTATGCCATTGAGAATAATTAACCATAATATTATCTAGAAGTTTAGTAGCTTCTCCTAGAGTAATTTCCATAAAAGTGCCTCCCGCAACCGAATCTAAAAGATTTCTAGAAGCAAAATTCAATCCAGCATAATTTTTTTGTATAATCATCCACAAATTCAAACCATGAGTAGGGCAATTTCGTATCATCAATTTCATTCTCTCCCAAGATTGCGCAACATGTTCATGATCAAGTTGCTTAAAATTCATAATCTCATTCCTAAGGGAGATGATCTTAGCGGGAGAAAAATACTTGGAAATAAAAGCATCTTTACACTTCTTCCATGAATCAATACTATTTTTAGGCAAAGATGAAAACCAAGTTTTAGCACGATCTCGAAGTGAGAACGGAAATAGCTTCAATTTAACAATATCATTATCCACATCTTTTTTCTTTTGCATATCACACAAATCAACGAAATTGTTTAGATGGGATGCGGCATCTTCACTAGGAAGGCCAGAAAATTGATCTTTCATAATAAGATTCAGCAAAGCGGCATTAATTTCACAAGATTCCGCACTAGTGGCGGGTGCAATCGGAGTACTAATAAAATCATTGTTATTGGTGTTGGAAAAGTCACACAATTTGGTATTCTCTTGAGCCATCGTGACAAAGCAAGCAATCCAACACACGAGCACACAAAAAGCAAATGAAGAAGACGAACGGAAGAGGGACGAAGAAAAAGGCAAAGAGAAGGGCGAAGAAAAAGGCAAATCTTTTCGAAAATCGTTTTAGAAGTGGGAGAGAGGAAAACGAGAGGCAAATGGCGAATAATGTAATGCAAGAGATGAGAGTTTATGATGGGTACTTGGTATGTCTTGACTTGGCGTAGATCTCCCCGGCAACGGCGCCAGAAATTCTTCCTACTACTTCTTGAGCTTGCGTTGGTTTTTCCCTTGAAGAGGAAAGGGTGATACAGCAAAGTAGAGGTAAGTATTAGCCTCAGTTTGAGAACCAAGGTATCAATCCAGTAGGAGACAACGCACAAATCACCGAATACCTGCACAAACAATCAAACAACTTGCACCCAACGCGATAAAGGGGTTGTCAATCCCTTCATGGTTATTTGCAAAAGTGAGATCTGATAGAGATAGATAAACGATAAAGTAAATATTTTTGGTATTTTTGTTTTATAGATCGAAAAGTAAAAGATTGCAAAATAGTAGATCGGAAACTTGTATGATGAAAAGTAGAAGATTATATGATGGAAAATAGACCCGGGGGCCATAGGTTTCACTAGAGGCTTCTCTCAAGATAGAAAATAATACGGTGGGTGAACAAATTACTGCCGAGTAATTGATAGAAAAGCGCAAAGTTATGACGATATCTAAGGCAATGATCATGAATATAGGCATCACGTCCGTGTCAAGTAGACCGAAACGATTCTGCATCTACTACTATTACTCCACACATCGACCGCTATCCAACATGCATCTAGAGTATTAAGTTCATAAATAATGAAGTAACGCATTAAGTAAGATGACATGATGTAGAGGAATTAACTCAAGCAATATGATGAAAACCCCATCTTTTTATCCTCGATGGCAACAATACAATACGTGCCTTGCTGCCCCTACTGTCACTGGGAAAGGACACCGCAAGATTGAACCCAAAGCTAAGCACTTCTCCCATTGCAAGAAAAACCAATCTAGTTGGCCAAACCAAACCGATAGTTCGAAGAGAATTACAAAGATATCAAATCATGCATATAAGAATTCAGAGAAGATTCAAATAATATTCATAGATAAGCTGATCATAAATCCACAATTCATCGGATCTCGGCAAACACACCGCAAAAAAGTATTACATCGAATAGATCTCCAAGAACATCGAGGAGAACATGGTATTGAGAATCAAAGAGAGAGAAGAAGCTATCTAGCTACTAGCTATGGACCCGTAGGTCTGTGGTAAACTACTCACGCTTCATCGGAAGGGCAATGGTGTTGATGTAGAAGCCCTCCGTGATCGAATCCCTCTCCGGCAAGGTGCCGGAAAAGGTCCCTAGATGGGATCTCACGGGTACAGAAGGTTGCGGCGGTGGAAAAGTCTTTTCATGGATGCCTCTGTTGGTTTGGGGATATATGGGTATATATAGGCGAAAGAATTAGGTCAGGAGGTGCACGAGGGGCCCACAAGGGTGGGGGCACGCCCTACCCCCTGGGCGCGCCCTCCGTCCTTGTGGCCGCCTCGTGGCTCCTCCGACTTCATCTCCAAGTCTCCTGGTTTCCTTCTGGTCCAAGAAAAATCATCGCAAAAGTTTTATTCCGTTTGGACTCCGTTTGGTATTCCTTTTCTGCGAAACTCAAAAACAAGGAAAAAACAGAAACTGGCACTGGGCTCTAGGTTAATAGGTTAGTCCCAAAAATAATATAAAATAACATATTAATGCATATAAAACATCCAAAACAGATAATATAATAGCATGGAACAATAAAAAATTATAGATACGTTGGAGACGTATCAATGTCTGGTATGAGCGCATGCACTCGTACCGGGTGCCTGCCACACCATGGCGTCCAACCTTCCAACTTTTATAAAGGACCCCGTGCTAGAATCACGGAGAAGCATGACCGAAACCTCCATCTCCGCAACAGAAGCCATTCACCAACCCTAGCTATCGCCATTTTCCATCTCATCTCCATAGATACCACAATCTCCATCACCGCAGCAATCCACCTCCAAGTTAGCCATACTTGTAATCGTGTATCGCATCAGGCAACCATTGTAAGACATATTATCAGTAAAGCTTTTATCTTGATGTCTTCTTCCATGATTTCTTCGTGTGATCTGATCGCCATGTGTGAGCAATTCAGTAAGGCAATGGGTTGAGGCATAGCCTTGCAATATGATGTGTTTATATGAGGAATCAATGGAATGACTTTGAATGAACGTCATGTATGTGTGACATAAAATTGCATCATAGTCGCGCTTGTCTCTCTCGCGTTCTTCGACCTGTAGGTAACCAGGATTACAGAGTTCGAGCCACGAAGAGGTTAGGAGCAAGGAGGAAGTGGAGCGCTATTCTGAACACCAGTGACAGAAAGATTTAGTACGATAGTGTGAAGCCAATCCTTGTGGATACATGACATTTAGTCATTAAACATACAATGCTTTTATCTGATTTATCTTAATTACCGAGGTAACGCCATGCAACAGATAGGGCCTACGGTTGGACAACTAACTCTTGATGCATGGCACATTCCGACCAAGGTGTAATTTGGACACATCCCCCACTTTGAGTCGTTGCAAGCACATCTTAACGGGTGTCTTCCAGAGCACAAATTAAGATCATGATGATCCCGATCACAAACATATGGTTGTAAGAATCAAGTCCTCATACCAATGTCTATTTTATTATAAGTGTTTTTAGTAACAAAGGTGATAACGATCCGATTTAAAAACTGGAATTTAATTCTCTAGAAAAAGCTTGGTAGAAACCCTTATCACAAGTGCATGTCCTCTTGTGGGTTCGATAACTCAGGGTCACACCTTGGGGAAAGAGTCATGGAACCTTTCTGCTATCTGTTATTGGATGACTAAAGGGACACATCACCCTTAATTGTATTTTGATGTTGATGACAATACAAAAATAAGGGACTAATTATGTTTGCTAAGTGATTATGCATGTTCTTAGTCCCCTTGGCAACTATGTGTGTGAATTGTGCACCCACCAAAATGAATATGACTCAAGCATGGTGAAAACAAGATAAGAAGCATAACT
Organism: Thinopyrum elongatum; assembly: GCA_011799875.1. Classification (NCBI taxonomy): domain Eukaryota; kingdom Viridiplantae; phylum Streptophyta; class Magnoliopsida; order Poales; family Poaceae; genus Thinopyrum; species Thinopyrum elongatum. The sequence goes on from CM022301.1 coordinate 540,766,905, forward strand.
TTTTTGGTTAATTCTTGATTTATAGGGATCTCGCACTATTTGGAGGGAAACAAAGGGGTTTGTGAAAGATTTGTTGAAGTCAATATCTTCCTAGCATCATTCCACTCACATCACTACCAAAAAGTCTTAAGACAACCTAGCCACTTGGTTCAAATTGTCTAGAAGTCGAAAGCCATGTCATCTGTTAGATTGTCCGGGGTGCTACCCACACATCCGGGATGCGTCATAGATGCTCGGCTAACCCAATCGAAGACAATATAAGGTTTATATCCAAGCAAGACCATCTGGAATCCGCCCCGAATGTCCGATGGCAGCTTAGACGTGCTGCATGGACAGCTAAACAAAGCAATGCTTTCATCTGGCATGTCCCAGCAGTGTCAGACTACAAGCCAGACGTCTAGACATCTCATAACTGATACCGGTAGTTTTTTCACTTAGCCAAACCATCCGGGATTCGTCCCGGACGTCCGGGCATCCTCCAGACTAACCGTGTTTCTACCAGGACAACCAGGTGATGCCTCATCTCTCTCTGTTCTTCGAAAGTTAGAGGGCCTCAACATCCCGGTTGTTACCCGAATGTCTGTACCCTTACAGAAAATAGCCAACCGACTCTATTTGTTGGTCACTATATATACCCCTCTAACACTCCGGTAGAGGGTTGACCACTTCATTACAAAACACCCCAAGAACACCAAGTGCTCCCTGTCACCACCCCCACCCCCACTAAATCTCAGATCCTGGAGAGACTCTTGAGAGTTCCTGAGAGAGATTCACCAAATGATAGATCCACTCCCTCTCCCTCTTTTGACCAAAAGCAATTTGTGATTTGATCAAGTCTTGAGTTTTCCCCTTTGGTCTTGTTACTTTTGAATGTTGGAGACTCCTAGGTGGTAGGAGTTCTTCGGAGATGAAAAATTTGTTGTGATGACCCCCGGAAAGTTTGTGAAGGTTTGCAGGACACCTCAAGGTCTACCACCAGTGGTTGGTAATTTCATTCGTATATCCCACGGAGAATAGGGTGAGTCTTCATGGTGTCGGTATGCCTTCGTGGTAATACCCATCCCTCCAACAGTGACTACCTTCCCTCCAAGGAAGTGAACATCGGGATACTTCTTCTTCTCCAAAGTTTAGGTTATCCCTACCCCTAACTCCTTACTCGTGGTTATTTTGTTACATTGTCCTTGCAATTGATATACCATATTGTGTTGTTTAGCTTTTACATATTGTTGTTATCATTACTAGTACTTGACTCACCTTTGCAATTGTTAGGCTCACACTTATGTTTCACACTTTCTTAAATTTGTAATTTTACATATTCATGCCTCCCCTCTAGGTCCATCTTGATCTTTTTAGTTGGTGCGGATGTTTTCTATTGTTCTGGGTTAAGTTTCGTTAGTGCTTGCTACCAGTCAAGAACATTGTTATCAAGAAATGTACACATAAGCTAGGACAAATATCCAGAATTTGGAATAGTGTAGTTTTTTTGGTATTCATGTTATTAAGACTACATAATCATGAAACTATTGTGTGATACCCTCCAAATTATAGGTTTTTATCCTAGAGGTTAGAGAGTTGGAGTTTACTCAAAGAAGCTTCAGAAGAAGGGCAAGGTGACACAACTTAGGTCACAATTTATGTAGCTTGATTAGCCACATGTCGGAGGGATTGACCACGGGTAGCCTCACTAGCACCCCATAGCATTTCAAGACAACAGGGCAAACCAAGCCCCTTGCGCCTCCCGGACATGTGGCCGGCTCCCTTGGGCCGGCTAGCCCAAGAGGCCGACTCCCAGATGGCGGTGTACCCTCAAAAGACGGCTTCGGGGGAGGCCGGGTCCTAGCAAACGGCCCCTCCTCCCCTCGGAGTCTGCGCCCATTCAATACGATAAGATGGGGCGTGGCTACAGGGCCACCCGTACCCCCAAATCCTGGCGGGGCGTGGCTACAGGGCGGGCTGACCAAGCGGACACCCCTCTGCCAGGCGCGGCACTGTAGCCACGCAGCCCGTGACGCAGCCCTCGTCAGCGGGACCATGCTCCCACGATGGGCGGTCGGTACGCCCCGCAGGCGGCGGGCCCTACCCGTCCGTGAGCAACCGGAAGACGGCGCACCTCAAGAAGGCGGCCTCAGTGACAGACCGGCTTCCAACAGCTGGCCTCTCCCTCCACTCGGAGTCAACGCGCCGTTACTCCGATGAGATAGGGTGTGGCTACAGTGTACGCCCGCCAGGTGGCGGACTGTAGCCATGCCTCCCCTGATGAGGCCCTCGTCATCAAGGGCGAGGCTACAACAAAAGGCAATCAGCGTGGCCCGTAGGTGGCGGGCCCCACCTGTTGGCCGAATCCTCGGTAGCCGGCGGGACCCACCAAGCGATGGGCCCCAGCAGCCGGCGGAGAACCCGGCGCCCATAGACGCTGACATCCGGGTCCTACACCCGGCCCAATTACCATTGTACCCCTGGGGGGTAGGCCTATAAAACATAGACGCTGACATCCGGGTCCTACACCCGGCCCAATTACCATTGTACCCCTGGGGGGTAGGCCTATATAAACCCCCCAGGTTCGCCCATGCAAGGGGTTCAGCTCATCTTCCACACCATTATACACTCACCTAGCTAGAGAAGCACTAGGGCTAGCCTTGCCCTTCTCCTTCCTCTAGCAAACAACTCAAGGAGCAAGCTTGTAGCTACGAGATTGATCATAGTCATCATGCGGAGACCCCGCAGAGCAGGACTAGGGGTGTTATCTCCTCGGAGAGCCCCGAACCTGGGTAAGACTCGTGTTCGTTCGAGATCTCGCTCACTCCCGCTTCCAGGGCCCGACGACGTACTCCTGTCCCCATCCATGATAAGCCACCCCCTGGCATATGTCGCGAGATTACCCCGACATTTGGCGCCCACCGTGGGGCTAAGCGCACCATCGGCCGGAGACATGTTCTGGACGGGAACCATCTTCCGCTCCGACGAGCACGTCGCGCCTGGCCTGATCAGCCAGCCCGGCGCGCCCGTTGGCGCATGCATCAGCGCGCCGCTTGGCGCGGGGGCGGCCTGCCCCACGAGCTGCCTTGCCGAACTCCTCGGCAAGGCCAGCCTCTCCGACGAGCCCGCTCCCGGCGCAGGAGTGGCGTCCCCTGCGAGCTGCCTCATCGACCTCTTCTTCAAGCTCGGCATCACCAACAAGCCGGCCTCCGACGTGGAGTCCGTCGGCTCCACCGACCCCTCCATCGAGCCCGTCGCGATGCTCATCGACTCCGACGCGGCCTCCACCAATGAATTCCCCACCGATGTGGTGGTCATCGACGATCCGCTCCCCCTTGTCGCCAGCGACACCGATGCCAGCACCATCGCAGAGGTGCTGGTCACTGGCCACGGCGACGATTCCGCTGGGGCTGCCCAGGACCCGCTGTGAGCGGCCATGCAGGGCCTGGCCACCCCAGTGGCTGCTAACGCTGATGGGGCGACACTGGAGGCATTCCATGTCTCGCTCCTTGAAAGCGCCAACAAGATGGCGGCCATGAGGCGCCGCGCGGAGGCCTGCCAGCGCGAGATCGACCGCATAGCAAGCGGCACACCGGCTGCTGCTGAGCCCAGCCGAGCCAGCGCCGTTCGGCAACGCGGCGCGGCCATAGCCAGCATGCTTGGAGTCGGATGCCCAGTCTACGCCACTCCCATAGAGAACCTGCGCGCCGCCCAGGCGGCAGCAGATGAGCTGGAAGACCTGGAGGGCGACGAGCGTCGCAGCTAGATGGCACGCCTCCAGGAGCTCCTTGACGCTGCGACCACGCAGCAAGACGCGCGGCATCGCGCGATGACAGCCGGCAAGCAAGCCGAGGACCATCCCCCCCGCCGTGAGAATGGAGCGACCTCCCGGTCCCCAGCAGGTGGGGACCGCGGTCAGCAAGACCCGGAGCCGGCCGCCAGCCGCAGCCGGCGCACTCGCCTTACGGTTGTGCGCAGCCATGATGGCCGCCCACGAGTGGAGCACCGGCGGGACAAGCGTCCGCCTCCTCCTCGCAGGGAGAGGCCGGCCTCTCCGCCGCCTGTGGGCCACCCGACTCTTGGGGGCCGCCTTGGCCCCCGTGAAGGAGTCGGAGAGAACGACGCGCGCCACCGGATCGAGTGGCTTGCTCGGTCCCTGGCCGTAGAAGAAGAAGATGCAATCGGCCCGACCTGCTTCGGCCCCCGCATTCGCAATGAGCCCTTCCCCAAAGGGTTCTCGTTTCCCTGAGATACTCCCAAGTACAACGGCTCCATGAAGCCGGAGGACTGGCTGGTCGACTACTCCATGGCCGTCAGCATAGCAAACGGCAACAAGCGCGTTGCCGTGAAGTACGTTCCGCTCATGCTCCAGGGCATGGCCCGGACATGGCTGAATAGCCTCAAGCCGTACAGCGTCAATAGTTGGCTTGACTTCGCCGATGTCTTCATCCGCAACTTCACCAGCACCTACAAGCGGCCCCCCAAGCCACGCCAACTCTCCATGTACGTTTAGGGCCTAACCGAGTCAACACGCGACTACCTGACGTGCTGGGCCGAGTTGCGCAACTCCTGCGAAGGGGTGCATGAGGTGCAGGCCATTGAGTACTTCACCACCGGGTGCAGAGAGGGCACCTTGCTCAAGCACAAGCTCTTATGCGACGAGCCGGCTACACTGGACAAGCTCCTGGTCATGGCCGACAAGTACGCCACCGCCGACTCCTCCATGAAGTCAGAGATTCGGGTGGACGTGTCCGGGAAGATGCTCCCGCCGGCTCCTCACACGCCGGCTGGTGACACCAACCGGCGCCAACATCCGAATGACAACAAACGCAAGGCCCAGTAGCCGGCTTCCAATAACCAGCAGGTGGCAACAGTCGAAGACCAGCAGCCGGAAGGGCAATCCGGCCCCAAGCGTCAGAAGGGCGGCAAGGCCGCTTGGTTGCCCACCTTCTCCTTCGAGCAAGCACTTGACACCCCGTGCAAGTTCCACAGCGGCGCGAAGCCGTCCAACTACACCACTCGGAAATGCCACTGGCTCACCCGAATTGCCAAGGGTGAAGGCCTGCCGCCTCCGCCTGCCGGCCCACCGGTTCCGCCTCCTCAGCAGCCGGCGTCCCGTCCAGTCGGCATGCTCCAAGATGAGTTCCCCGAGCCCAATGCCACATACGTCGTCTTCACCAGCCAAGCCGATGACAAGCACAGTCGGCGGCAACAGCACCGCGGGGTCAACACTGTCGCTTCAGAGGTCCCCCCATTCATGCACTGGTCTGAGAAGCCCATCAGTTGGAGCCATGAAGACCACCCGGCCGAGATGCCCTCGCCGGGTGCTTATGCGATGGTGCTGGACTCCACCTTCTCAACAGAGAGGCGGGCTTGCCGCTTCTCCCGGATCCTGAGAGACGGCGGCAGCAGCATCAACATCCTGTACCGCGACACCATGGAGAAGCTGGGCATCAAGGAAAAGCAACTCCTGCCCAGCCGAACCGTGTTCCATGGCATAGTCCCTGGGCTTTCCTGCTCTCCAATCGGCAAGATCAAGATTGACGTCCTGTTCGGTGACAAGACCCACTTCCGCCGTGAGCCAATCTGGTTTGAGGTGGTCAACTTGGACAACCCCTACCACGCGCTCTTGGGCCGGCCCGCACTAGCCAAGTTCATGGCGGTGCCGCATTACGCCTACCTGAAGATGAAGATGCCGGGTCCCAAGGGCATCATCACCGTTGCCGGCGACTACCAGAAGTCTCTCTCATGTGCCGCCGCCAGCAGCCAGCTGGCCGAGTCCCTCGTCATCGCTGAAGAGAAGCGCCTCCTTGACCGGGTGGTGGCCATGGCCAGCAAGCAGCCGGACATGCCATCCGACCCCAAGGACGCGGACACCCAGGGCTCCTTCCAGCCGACCAAGGAAACCAAGAAGATTGCCTTGGATCCGGTGCACCCGGAGAGATTTGCTGTCGTGGGGTCAAACCTCGACAGCAAATAGGAAAGCGAGCTCGTCGATTTCCTCCGTGAGAATCGGGACATCTTCGCATGGTCCCCCAAAGACATGCCGGGTGTTCCGACGGATTTCGCCGAGCACAAGCTACATGTGAGGCCGGATGCTAAACCGGTCAAGCAACCCCTCCGCCGCCTGTCAGAAGAGAAGAGAGGGATTGTTGGTGAAGAGATCGCCTGGCTTCTAGCAGCCGGCTTCATCATGGAAGTATTCTACCCGGACTGGCTTGCCAACCTAGTCCTCATTTTGAAAAAGAACAACAAGTGGCGCATGTGTATCGACTACACTAGCCTCAACAAAGCCTGCCCCAAGGACCCTTTTGCCTTGCCCCGGATAGATCAAGTGATCTACTCCACAGTCGGATGCGAGCTGCTGTCTTTCCTGGACGCCTACTCCGGCTACCACCAGATCAAGCTGAACCCGGCCGATCGGCTGAAGACCGCCTTCATCACACCATTCGGAGCCTTCTGTTACCTGACCATGAAGTTTGGCTTGAGAAATGCCGGCGCCACATTTCAGCGTTGCATGCAGAAGTGCGTCCTCAAGCAACTCGGCAGAAATGCCCACGTCTATGTAGACGATATTGTGGTGAAGACGGAGAAGCGCGACACCCTTCTGGAAGACCTCAAGGAGACATTTGACAACCTGCGCCGCTTTCAGATCAAGCTCAACCTGGAGAAATGCGTCTTCGAAGTACCAGCCGGCCAGCTCCTTGGCTTCCTTGTCTCTGAGCGCGGGATCGAGTGCAACCCCGTGAAGATCAAGGCCATCGAGCGGATGCAAAGGCCAACTCGGCTGCGGGACGTCCAGAAGTTTATCGGGTGTTTGGCATCACTCAGCCGGTTCATCAGTCGGCTGGGCGAGAAGGCCCTCCCACTGTACCAGCTGATGAAGAAGACCACCTGCTTTGAATGGAATGACCAGGCAGATGAGGCTTTCCTCCAGCTCAAGCGGATGCTGTCCACACCGCCTGTTTTGGCCGCTCCGACTGCTAAAGAACCCATGTTCCTCTACATCGCCGCCACAAGCCGGGTGGTCAGCACCATGATCATGGTTGAGCGCCCAGAAGATGGCAAGGCCTAGCCGGTCCAGAGGCCAGTATACTATCTGAGTGAGGTGATGTCCGCCTCCAAGCAGAACTACCCCCACTACCAGAAGATGTGCTACGGCGTGTACCTTGCCGCCAAGAAGCTGAAGCAGTATTTCCAGGAGCACACCGTCACAGTCGTCTGCACCGCCCCCCTTGTCGAGATCATAGGCAACCGAGATGCATCAAGCCGGGTGGCGAAGTGGGCCATTGAGCTGGCTCCACACACCATCCTCTACCAGCCCCGCACCGCCATCAAGTCCCAAGCGCTGGCCGACTTCCTAGTCGACTGGGCCGAGACCCAGTACTTGCCGCCAGCGCCGAATTCCACTAATTGGCGGATGCACTTCGACGGCTCGAAGATGCGCACCGGTTTGGGAGCCGGCATTGTCCTCACCTCTCCCAAAGGCGACAAGCTCAAGTACACGCTGCAGATTCACTTTGCCACCTCCAATAACGTGGCCGAGTACGAGGCGCTCGTACACGGACTCCGGCTAGCCAAGGAGATTGGCGTCCGCCGGATTCTATGTTACGGCGACTCGGACCTGGTGGTCCAGCAGTCATCTGGCGACTGGGACGCCCAGGATGCAAACATGGCAAGCTACCGCTTCCTCGTCCAGCAGATCAGCGAGCACTTCGACGGGTGCGAGTTCCTTCATGTGCCAAGGGCCGACAACGAGCCAGCCGACGCCCTGGCCCGAATCGACTCCACCCGGCAAGCCATACCAGCCAGCGTCTCACTCCAGTGCCTGCGCAAGCCGTCTATCAAGCCTTCGCTGGAATCAGAGTCCATCTTCGTGTCGGCTGACCCCGGAGTAGTCGGATCCGGCTCGAGGAGTTCAGCAGTCGGCCCGAGGACTTCGGCAGGTGGCCCGGGGGCTGCAGCATTCGAACCCGGCCAGGGGACTTCAAAACCCGGCCCGAGGACTGCAGCAGTCGGCCCAGGGACTTCAACGATGCAGCAAGCAGCGGCCGGCTCCGACCCGCCGCCTCCCAACCCGACCGCCCTGGTACCAGTTGCTGTCATGACAGTGGTAGAAGCACCATCTTGGGCGCAGCCCATCCTCAACTTCCTGGTGAGCCGAGAGCTACCAGCCGATGAGGTCTTGGCCCGGCAGGTGCAATGCCGGGCGCCAGCCTACACAATAGTCAACGGAGAGCTTATCAGGCGTAGTGTGACTGGTGTCTTTCAGCGCTGCGTGGAGCCGGAGAAGGGCATGGCAATCCTCAGAGATATTCATCAAGGCGAGTGCGGCCACCACGCCGCCTCCAGATCCCTTGTTGCCAAAGCTTTCCGCCATGGATTCTTCTGGCCGACTGCTTTGGACGACGCCAAGGAGTTGGTCCGCAAGTGCAAGGGATGTCGGCGCTTCAGCTCCAAGCAACACCTGCCGGCCTCTGCACTCAAGACCATCCCCATCACTTGGCCGTTTGCCGTTTGGGGATTGGACATGGTGGGCCCGTTCAAAACAGCACGCGGCAGCATGACCCATCTGCTGGTCGTTGTGGATAAGTTCACGAAGTGGATCGAAGCAAAGCCAATCAAGAAACTGAATGGTCCGACTGCTGTCACATTCATTGCGGACATCACCGTCCGATACGGCATTCGGCACAGCATCATCACCGACAACGGCACAAACTTCGCCAAAGGCGCCTTGGCCCGTTTCTGCGCGACGCAGGGCATCCGACTGGACTTAGCGTCCGTTGCCCATCCGCAGTCAAACGGCCAGGTGGAGCAAGCAAACGGCCTCATCCTGTCTAGCATCAAGCCCTGACTAGTCGAGCCGCTCGAGCGCTCGACCGGCTGCTGGATCGAGGAGCTGCCGACTGACCTTTGGAGTCTTCAGACTATGCCCAACAAAGCAACCGGCTTCACTCCCTTCTTCCTTGTGTACGGGGCCGAGGCCGTCATCCCAACTGACATCGAGTTCGACTCACCTCGCGTCACCATGTACACGGAGGCAGAAGCAAAGGAGGCGCGAGAAGAAGGCGTCGATCTGCTGGAAGAGGCCCGGCTATTGGCACTCAGCCGGTCCGCCATCTACCAGCAGAGCCTACGTCGCTACCACAGCCGGAAGGTCAAGCCGCATGCTTTCCGCGAAGGGGACCTTGTGCTCCAGCTGATCCAGCGAACAGCCATCCAGCACAAGCTCTCGGCCCCTTGGGAGGGGCCTTTCATCATCAGCAAGGCCCTGGGCAAAGACTCCTACTACCTCATCGACGCACAAAATCCCAGGGCACGCAAGAGGGACGATTCCGGCAAAGAGACGGAGCACCCATGGAACGCAAATCTTCTCCGCCTATTTTACAGTTGATGCAGTGTATGTACCACGCTACCTTTTGTATTAAGCAAAGACAACAGGTCCCCCGAGGCACACTCGGGGGCTACCTTTTTATCTATATGATAAGCTTGCATATGAATGTATTATTTCATTCTTTCGCCCTGCACCGGGTCTGGTCAGCCGGCCCGGGGGCTCGCCGCCTTGACCTAAGCTGGCACCACCTGCAGTCGGCCAAGTAGTGTGCCGACATCTAAGCCCTCTCTTGCCTGAAGCCGCAGCTCGCAGAGCGACTGTCCGGCTGGCAAGAGCTAAAGGCAGGAAATGATGTCCACATGAAAAACGACTGAGGAAGAACGCCATTATAGGCCAAGCCGGCTACTCGCCTCATCCGTCCGGCTGCCTAGCAGCCGGCCGGTCGGCTTCTAGCTTGACTAGCTACGCTCTAGACGGCCGAAGTAACTTGCCTATCCTAAATGTCCAAGTCCCTGACTCGGCCACAGACTGTAGAGCGGCTGTTCGGCTGGCAGGGCAGCAGCCAAAGGAAGGCGGCAAAAGAAAAAGCCAAACAGAGCAAAAAGCAAAACCAAGCTGGAACCCGGCAAGAGCACAAGCATGTGTGAATTAAATTATTTACATAGCAAAAGGCCCGTGGCCAGCATTCAACGGAGTTTGAATTACACCCCCAGCGGGTAGAACTACACGTAATTAACTAGTTTGTTCAAAGCATAAGACAGAAAAAACTTGAAGGATAAGCGGTCGCCTAGGCCAAGGGCGCTGCAGGCGGCGTGGACAGGTCGGCGGAGGCAGAGGCGCCGGCTGGTGGAGCGTCCGACTGACGGGTCTCGGCTTGGTCGGCATCGGCAGCAGTCGATGCGGTCTCCCGCGGCTCGCTGGTCGAAGCCCGATCGAGCTGAGGCTGGCCGGTCGCTCCGCCATCCGGTGCGACGCCCTCGCCTTCCTCGTCTTCATCATCCTCGCCTTCATCGCTGGAAGCGATCTCCTCCGCTGAGTCCTCCCCCTCCGCCGGGTCCAGCCCGAACCAGGAAGGCGGCACCTCAGCGCCGTCATCGTCCTGCTCCGGGATAAAGACGGCGGTGTCGGCGTACTCGGCAAGGGTCGCTGCGTGATTGACGAGCTCGTCGCGCACCGCATCTAGCTTGGGTCCGGCCTCCTGACGGAAGGTGGCCAACTGGGCCAGCTCCACCCCCGGGTACCAGGCCTTGACGAACTCTAGCGCTGTCTGAGTGCCCGCTCAAGCCGCAGCGCCCTTCCAGGCCTCAAACCTTTCGACCGCCACCTCCAGCTAGTCGGCAGTTCGACTGGGAGTGCAAGGAACCTGAGCGTCCGGCCAGAGCACGGCCAGGGCCTGCGACCCAGCGCGCTGAAGATGGTGAAGCAGACGGCGCGCTGGCTCAAGGCGCATCTTGATGGCCAAGAGCTGCTCGCCCAGGTTGCGGGGCGCATTCGGCGGAATGTCAGCACCCGTCCTCCTCCGCTGTTCGCGTCGCGCCTCGATGGCCTGGCAGATGGCGACGGAGCGACCGGGAAGAAATTCTGTCCAAAAGAAGACCAAGAATTTAGAAGCCGGCCCCCCAAAGCAGTTGGCGACTAAGCAACAAAGAAGAAAGGACATTACCTTCAACCATGTCCTCAATCACTCCGTAGCCGTCCGACAACAGCTTCTCCCTCTCGACCCAGTCCGAGCGCTGAGTCTCGAACTCGGCCTTGAGGAGCGTTTCCCCATCCTTCAGCTGCCGGACCTCCGCCTTGTGCTTCTCCGCCTAGTCCGCCAGCTCCTTCACAAGCTGGTCGCACTCCTTGGTGGCTTGGCTGCGCTCCTGCTCCTTGGCACGGAGCTCAGTCTCGAGCTCGCCCACGCGCGCCCACAGCTCGGCGGCGGCCCCTGCCAAGACAAGAAAGAAACATCAGCATCAACCAAAAACAAGAAGTTGCTGGAAGATCCGGCCCGACTGCTCAGCAGTCGGCCTGAATCTCGGGGGCTATACCCAGCGGGTGCGGAAAGACGGCCGTACTCACCTCGGCTCTTATTCAGGTCGGCAGTCCGCTTGGCCAGCAGCCTGTTCTGGGAGTTGAAGGCGGCCGCGCGCAGATTGTGATAGTTCTGCAAGAAGAGCAACACTTCAACATACGCCTTGGAGTTCCAACCCGCCTGCTCAGCAGCCGGCTCAGAACTCGGGGGCTACACCCAGCGGGTGCGCTCGCGCGCCCCCACTGAAGACCGCAAAAAAGCAAAAAGGATAACTCAAGCACGTACCCGGACGGTTGCCTGCATCACCGTCAGCTCTTTCCCCGCCTGCAGGAGGGTGGCGCCATGGGCCTTGAACGAGTCAAGGACGTCCTGCACCGCAACGTTGAGGACACCCGAGCCGGCCCCTGACGTCCAGTCAGGCGGAGCGGCGCTGGTGGCCTCGGCGTCGGGCGCCGACGAGCTCGCAGCCCCAACTTCCATCGGCCTCGGCACGGAGACCACCCACGCTGGGCGCTGGCGCGTAGGGACGCGGGTCGCCACCGCACGGCTCACCACCAGCTCAGCGCTGGATGGCGGCACCTCCAGCACTTCGGTCCGGCTGCCTTGCTCGCCAGCAGTCGGCGCGCGTAGAGGCACGTCCGTCTCCGGGATGATGGGGTCAGCCCTTCCCCTCTCCATCGCCGTCTGGTCGGCCCCAGCTCCTCCGGTCGGCGCCTGGCCCTCCACCACCGGCGGCTCCGTTTGCTGCGGACCGGTGGCCTCCGGAGCTCCGCTGCGCTCCAGCTCCTCCGCCCGCGCCTTGGCCGCCGCATCCGCCTGCTCCTTGGCCGCTGCGTCGGCCTCCGCCCGCACCGCGTCTGCCGCCTCCGCCTCTGCCTAAGCCGCGGCGTCTCGCTCCTGCTGCGCCTCTCACGCATTCCTCTTCGTCGCCTCCCGAAGGGCGGCGGCCGGGTCCATGCGGCGGGCGTCTTCGGGGCCGCCTGCCGACCCAATCACTGAGGCGGACAAGGCCTACGACACAGAAAGCGGAGCCCTACATAGCACGACAAGTGAAGATAAGAAGTTTGGAAAGGAAAAACCAAGCGCAAGACAGAAATCCACAAGAGAATAAAAACCAAGACAGAAAGGATCAAGACGAAAAGTGGCCAAAATACTTACGCGGACACCATCGGACACTGCTTCGGGCCCTTTCGGATGGCGGCCGCCTTCGCGGCCTCTTGCCGCTTGGTCGCGGCGACCGCGGACTTGGCCTTCTTGGACGGCCGGCTGCCGAACATCCCGACATCGGCACGATGCTTCGACGCGTTGGGTGCTCCAGTTGGCGCCGCCGAGGAGCCGGCGCCTGGGGCGCGGCGGGGCTCATCGTCTTCCTCGTTGTTGTCCGGCCATTCCCCTATGCCGCCACCTGCGGCCCCGCCTGCTGCATCGCCGCCTCCAGCGGCATCATCCTCCTCCAACACGGCCACCCCCAGCTCGGGGTCGTCCACGTCACTCTCTGCGTGGTCCTCCATGTACCGATGGCCTGGATCTGGTGGGTTGACCGCCGTCTGGCCTTGGAAGCGCTGCATCATAGCCTGGTGGTCAGGCGGCGCGAAGAACTTGGCACAAGCAAAGAAAAAGAATCAGAACTAACCGGAGGCGGCGGATTGGCATGGCTGTACGGCTCTTTGCCGAACTGCCAGCTCTCCTCGTTGAGCTTGCAGTCGGAGAAGTAATTGATGAGCCGGACCACCTCCACAGTCGGCAGCACCTTGGTGGACATCCGGCATGGGTCCCGGCGGCCGCTCATGCTGGCGATCAGATGAGGCCGGGCTTGGAGGGGTAGCACCCGGCGTTCGACGAAGGCGGCCAGCAGATCTGACGCCTTGAGGCCCTCCGGCTCCGTCATCTCTTGGAGCTGGGTGAAGGCGGTGGTGATGGCGGCCGACGGCGACTTCGGCCAAAATTTCCAGTTGCTCCGAGGCTCGAGCGGCGGGCCGGCTGCATAAGCCGGCAGGTTGACATAGTCCCTCGACTCGTGGATGTTCCGAACGTAGAAATACGACTTCTGCCAGAGTTTGGCCGACTCCAGCAGAGCGATGGGCGGGAAGCAGATCCCGAAGCCGGTGCGCCGCACCGCCACGCAGGCCCCGCACTGAGCCGCCTCGCCTTTGACGGCGGTGCCGAGCTTGAGGTAGAAGAGCTCCCCCCACAGCTCGAGCGTGGGCAAGACGCCGAGGTACCCCTCACAGAGGGTGACAAAGGCGGAGAGCAGCACCACTGTATTCGGCGTGAGGTGGTGAGGTTGGAGATGGTAAAAGTCAATAAAAGAGCGGAGAAAGCCGCTTGCCGGCAGGCCGAAGCCACGGAGGAAGTGGGTCCTGAAGACGACGCGCTCATCGTCCCTCGGCGCCGGCGAGATCTCCCTTTCGGGGGGAACACGCACCTCCACGTTCACCGTGTGGGGAAGTCGCCGCGTCTGGCGGAGGAACTCGAGGTGGTCGTCGTGGACGTTCGAACCATCCCAATCGCCTCGCGCCATGCTTTATGGTTGCTTGGTGGCGGCGCGGCGAAGTCACGTGAGGCAAGGCCGCAGCGACGCAGAGAAGTCGAGCAATGGCGAGCGGCGGTGGCGCTTTGGCGGCGGAGCGGTGCGGCGACGCAGCAGCAGCGAGGAGGCAGTAGAGGAAGAAGGTGGATAACGGGGAGGGTGCGCCTGCGTTCTGCCGCACCCTCCTCCCCCTACTTATAGGCCCGCGACGGCAGAGCCGAACAGGCAGGACGTGGGGGGCGTGGGGATTTACTACGCCCGCGCCACGCACGACCCCACGTTTCTCGTGCCTTCAAAGCGCACATTCATTGCGTATGGGGAGGGCAACCGCCCACCTCGACCGCAGCGGATCCGCGCGCGCACCAAGGCCCTGTGGTGGTGGGCCCAGGCCTGCGGCGATGTCCTGTCGTGCGCGTGGGCTGGCAGGCCGGCCTGGCCCGCTGGTGCCGTGTGGCACGCGAGCAACGGGCAGCAGGCACGCCACCCGGCGCACGTGATGACTATTCAAATTCGACGGGCGGCTGGCCTAGCCTTGGCCGGCTCCTGGCAGACGGCTTCTACCAGACGGATGAAGCAGGAGATATAAGACCTCTCGGAGTAGGAAACTGCTGAGGCACTCCGGCTTGAGCCGCGGCGCCTCACCAGCTTCGGGGACTACTGTCGGAGGGATTGACCATGGGTAGCCTCACCAGCACCCCATAGAATTTCAAGACAACAGGGCAAGCCAAGCCCCTTGCGCCTCCCGGACATGTGGCCGGCTCCCTTGGGCCTGCTGGCCCAAGAGGCCGACTCCCAGATGGCGGTGTACCCTCAGCAGGCGGCTTCGAGGGAGGCCGGGTCCTAGCAAACGGCCCCTCCTCCCCTCGGAGTCTGCGCCCATTCAATACGATAAGATGGGGCGTGGCTACAGGGCCACCCGTACCCCCAAATCCTGGCGGGGCGTGGCTACAGGGCGGGCTGACCAAGCGGACATCCCTCTGCCAGGCGCGGCACTGTAGCCACACAGCCCGTGACGCAGCCCTCATCAGCGGGACCATGCTCCCACGACAGGCGGTCGGTACGGCCCGCAGGCGGCAGGCCCTACCCGTCCGTGAGAAACCGGAAGATGGCGCACCTCAAGAAGGCGGCCTCAGCGACAGACCGGCTTCCAGCAGCTGGCCTCTCCCTCCACTCGGAGTCAACGCGCCGTTACTCCAATGAGACGGGGTATGGCTACAGTGAACGCCCGCCAGGTGGTGGACTGTAGCCATGCCTCCGCTGACGAGGCCCTCGTCATCAAGGGCGAGGCTACAACAAAAGGCAATCAGCGTAGCCCGCAGGCGGCGGGCCCCACCTGTCAACCGAATCCTCGGCAGCCGGCGGGACCCACCAAGCGGTGGGCTCCAGCAGCCGGCGGAGAACCCGACGCCCATAGATGCTGACATCCGGGTCCTACACCCGGCCCAATTACCAATGTACCCCTGGGGGGTAGGCCTATATAAACCCCTCAGGTTCGCCCATGCAAGGGGTTCAGCTCATCTTCCACACCATTATACACTCACCTAGCTAGAGAAGCACTAGGGCTATCCTTGCCCTTCTCCTTCCTCTAGTAAACAGCTCAAGGAGTAAGCTTGTAGCTACGAGATTGATCATAGTCATCATGCGGAGACCCCGCAGAGCAGGACTAGGGGTGTTATCTCCTCGGAGAGCCCCGAACCTGGGTAAGACTTGTGTTCATTCGAGATCTCGCTCACTCCCGCTTCCAGGGCCCGACGGCGTACTCCTGTCCCCATCCATGATAAGCCACCCCCTGGCATATGTCGCGAGATTACCCCGACACCACATGTGAGATGTATGTGCTCCCGGTGATGGAAATATGCCCTAGAGGCAATAATAAAGTTGTTATTATTATATTTCCTTATTCATGATAAAGGTTTATTATTCATGCTAGATTTGTATTGATCGGAAACTTAAATACATGTGTGGATACATAAACAAATACCGTGTCCCTAGTGAGCCTCTACTAGACTAGCTCGTTGATCAGAGATGGTTAAGGTTTCCTAACCATAGACATGAGCTGTCATTTGATAATGGGATCACATCATTAGGAGAATGATGTGATGGACAAGACCCAACCATTAGCATAGCATATGATCATTCAGTTTATTGCTACTGCTTTCTTAATGTCAAATACATGTTTCTTCGACCATGAGATCATGCAACTCCCGGACTCCAGAGGAATGCCTTGTGTGCCATCAAATGTCACAACATAACTGGGTGATGATAAGGTGCTCTACAGGTATCTCCGAAGGTGTCTATTGAGTTGGCATGGATCGAGACTGGGATTTGTCACTCCGTATGACGGAGAGGTATCTCTGGGCCCTCTCGGTAATACAACATCACAAGAAGCTTGCAAGCAAAGTGACTAAGGTGTTAGTTACGAGATGATGTATTACAGAACAAGTAAAGAGACTTGCTGGTAACAAGATTGAACTAGGTATGGAGATACCGATGATCGAATCTCGGGCAAGTAACATACCGACAGACAAAGGGAACTACGTATGTTGTCATAAAGGTTCGACTAATAAAGATCTTCGTGGAATATGTAGGAACCAATATGGGCATCCAGGTCCCGCTATTGGTTATTGACCGGAGAAGCATCTCGGTCATGTCTACATCATTCTCGAACCCGTAGGGTCCGCACGCTTAACGTTCGTTGATGATATAGTATTATATGAGTTATGTATGTTCATGAACGAATGTTGTTCGGAGTCCCGGATGAGATCACAGACATGACGAGGAGCTCCGGAATAGTCCGGAGGTAAAGATTGATATATGGGATAATAGTGTTTGGTCTCCGGAAGGGTTCTAGAATTCACCGCAAGAGGTTTCAGATGTTTCTCGAAATGTTCGGGTACGAGAACACTTTATTTGGGCCAAGGGGTAAAGCCCACGAGGCTTTAGGAAGGTACAAAAGGAGTTTTGCGGAGGCCAGGGGGCCAGACGCCAGGGACCCTGGTGTCTGGGGCCAGACGCCAAGGACCCTGGCGTCTGGTCCTGGAGTCCAAGAAGGACTCTTACCTTGCGTGCTAATACGTCTCCAACGTATCTATAATTTTTGATTGTTCCATGCTGTTAAATTATCATTCTCGGATGTTTTACAATCATTTTATAGCAACTTTATATCATTTTTTGGGACTAACCTATTGACATAGTGCCCAGTGCCAGTTGCTGTTTTCTGCTTGTTTTTTACTTCGCAGGAAATCAATACCAAACGGAGTCCAAACGCAGCGAAACTTTTTGGAGATTTTTTTTGGACCAAAAGACATCCAGTGGGCCAAAGAAGTACCGAAGAGGGGGCCCGGGGTGAGCACAAGACACTAGGGCACGCCTGGGCCCCCAGGCGCTCCCTGATGGGTTGTGCCCACCTCGGTGACCTTCCGCACCGCCTCTTTGCTCTATAAATACCCCAATATTCCAGAAACCCTAGGGGAGTCGGCGAAAATCAATTCCAGCCGCCGCAAGTTCCAGAAACCACAGATCCAATCTAGACACCATCACGGAGGGGTTCATCATCCTCATTGGTGCCTCTCCGATGATGCGTGAGTAGTTCATTGTAGACCTACGGGTCCGTAGTTAGTAGCTAGATGGCTTTCTCTCTCTCTTTTGATTCTCAATACAACGGTCTCTCGGAGATCTATTTGATGTAACTCTTTTTTGCGGTGTGTTTGTTGGGATCCGATGAACTTTGAGTTTATGATCAGATCTATGTTTTTATCCATGAAAGTTATTTGAGTCTTTTGATCTCTTATATGCATGATTACTTATAGCCTCGTATTTCTTCTCCAATATTTGGGTTTTGTTTGGCCAACTTGATCTATTTATCTTGCAATGGGAAGAGGTGCTTTGTGATGGGTTCGATCTTACGGTGCTTGATCCCAGTGACAGAAGGGGAAACGACACATATGTATCGTTGCTATTAAGGATAACAAGATGGGGTCTATTTCTACATAAATAGATCTTGTCTACATCATGTCATCGTTCTTATTGCATTACTCCATTTCTCCATGAACTTAACACACTAGATGCATGCTGGATAGCGGTCGATGTGTGGAGTAATAGTAGTAGATGTAGGCAGGAGTCGGTCTACTAATCTTGGACGTGATGCCTATATAATGATCATTGCCTGGATATCATCATGATTATTTGAAGTTCTATCAATTGCCCAACAGTAATTTGTTTACCCACCGTTTGCTATTTTTCTCGAGAGAAGCCACTAGTGAAACCTACGGCCCCCGGGTCTCTTCTTTAATATATTTGCCTTCGTGATCTATTTTTATTTGCTTTTATTTTCAGATCTATTAATCCAAAAATACAAAAATACCTTGCTGCAATTTTTACTTATTTATTTTATCTCGCGTTCCCGCGAGATCTATTTATCCAATCTACTACAATTTTACCTATCCTTTTACCCGTGAGGGATTGACAACCCCTCTCTTACGTCGGGTTGCAAGTATTTGTTCTTTGTGTGCAGGAGCTGTTTACGTGGTGTTGCATGGTTCTCCTACAGGTTCGATAACCTTGGTCTCATCACTGAGGGAAATACCTACCGTTGCTGTGTGCTACTTCCTGAGCTTGCGTTGGTTTTTCCCTTGAAGAGGAAAGGGTGATGCAGCAAAGTAGAGTAAGTATTTCCCTCAGTTTTGAGAACCAAGGTATCAATCCAGTAGGAGACAACACGCAAGTCACCGAATACCTGCACAAACAAACACCAAACTTGCACCCAACGCGATAAAGGGGTTGTCAATCCCTTCACGGTTATTTGCAAAAGTGAATCTGATAGAGATAGATAAAACTAAACAAAAGATAAAGTAAATATTTTTGGGTTTTTTGGTTTATAGATCTGAAAATAAAAGATTGCAAAATAGTAGATCGGAAAGTAATATGATGGAAAATAGACCCGGGGGCCATAGGTTTCACTAGAGGCTTCTCTCAAGATAGAAAATAATACGGTGGGTGAACAAATTACTGCCAAGCAATTGATAGAAAAGCGCAAAGTTATGATGATATCTAAGGCAATGATCATGAATATAGGCATCACGTCCATGTCAAGTAGACCGAAACGATTGTGCACCTACTACTATTACTCCATACATCGACCGACTCCTGCCTGCATCTAGAGTATTAAGTTCATGAAGAACAGAGTAACACATTAAGAAAGATGACATGATGTAGAGGAATTAACTCAAGCAATATGATGAAAACCCCATCTTTTTATCCTCGATGGCAACAATACAATACATGCCTTGCTGCCCCTACTGTCACTGGGAAAGGACACCGCAAGATTTAACCCAAAGCTAAGCACTTCTCCCATTGCAAGAAAAACCAATCTAGTTGGCCAAACCAAATCGATAGTTCGAAGAGACTTGCAAAGATATCAAATCATGCATAAAAGAATTCAGAGAAGATTCAAATAATATTCATAGATAAGCTGATCATAAATCCACAATTCATTGGATCTCGGCAAACACACCGCAAAAAAGTATTACATCGAATAGATCTCCAAGAACATCGAGGAGAATGTGGTATTGAGAATCAAAGAGAGAGAAGAAGCCATCTAGCTACTAGCTATGGACTTGTAAGTCTGAGGTAAACTACTCACGCTTCATCGGAAGGGCAATGGTGTTGATGTAGAAGACCTCCGTGATCGAATCCCCCTCCGGCAGGATGCCTGAAAAGGCCCCTAGATGGGATCTCACGGGTACAGAAGGTTGCGGCGGTGGAAAAGTCTTTTCGTGGATGCCTCTGGTGGTTTGGGCATATAAGAGTATATATAGGCGAAAGAATTAGGTCAGGAGACGCACGAGGGGACCACAAGGGTAGGGGCGCGCCCTACCCCCTGGGCGCGCCCTCCGTCCTAGTGGCCGCCTCGTAGCTTCCCTGACTTGCACTCCAAGTCCTCTGGTTTCCTTTTGGTCCAAGAAAGATCATCGCGAAAGTTTTATTCCGTTTGGACTCCGTTTGGTATTCCTTTTCTGCGAAACTCAAAAACAGGAACTGGCACTGGGCTCTAGGTTAATAGGTTAGTCCCAAAAAATAATATAAAATAGCATATTAATGCATATAAAACATCCAAAATAGATAATATAATAGCATGGAACAATAAAAAATTATAGATATGTTGGAGACGTATCAAGCATCCCCAAGCTTAATTCCTGCTCGTCCTCGAGTAGGTAAATGATAAAAACAGAATTTTTGATGTGGAATGCTACCTAACATATTTATCCATGTAATTTCTTTAATGTGGCATGAATGTTCAGATCCGTATGATTCAAAACAAAAGTTTAATATTGACATAAAAACAATAATACTTCAAGCATACTGACAAGATAATTATGTCTTCTCAAAATAACATGGCCAAAGAAAGCTTATCCCTACAAAATCATATAGTCTGGCTATGCTCCATCTTCATCACACAAAATACTCAAATCATGCACAACCCCGGTTTTAGCCAAGCAATTGTTTCATACTTTAGTATTCTCAAACTTTTTCAACTTTCACACAATACATGAGCGTGAGCCATGGACATAGCACTATAGGTGGAATAGAAGGTGGTTGTGGAGAAGACAAAAGGAGGGAGATAGTCTCACATTAACTAGGCGTATCAACGGGCTATGGAGATGCCCATCAATAGATATCAATGTGAGTGAGTAGGGATTGCCATGCAACAGATGCACTAGAGCTATAAGTTTATGAATGCTCAAAAAAAACTAAGTGGGTGTGCATCCAACTTGCTTGCTCATGAAGACCTAGGGCAATTTGAGGAAGTCCATCATTGGAATATACAAGCCAAGTTCTATAATGAAAAATTCCCACTAGTATATGAAAGTGACAACATAGGAGACTCTCTATCATGAAGATCATGGTGCTACTTTGAAGCACAAGTATGGAAAAAGGATAGTAACATTGCCCCTTCTCTCTTTTTCTCTCATTTTTTTCTTTCTTTCTTTTTCTTTTTTTTCTTTCTTCTTTTTCTTTTTTTCTCTCTTTCTTTCTTTTCTCTCTTTTTTTTTCTTTTTTTTATCTTTTTTTCTCATATGGGACAATGCTCTAATAATGAAAATCATCATACTTCTATTTACTTACAACTCAGAAATTACAACTCGATACTAGAACAAAATATGACTATATGAATGCCTCCGGCGGTGTACCAGGATGTGCAATGAATCAAGAGTGACATGTATGAAAAATGATGAAAGGTGGCTTTGCCACAAATACGATGTCAACTACATGATCATGCAAAGCAATA
Organism: Thinopyrum elongatum; assembly: GCA_011799875.1. Classification (NCBI taxonomy): domain Eukaryota; kingdom Viridiplantae; phylum Streptophyta; class Magnoliopsida; order Poales; family Poaceae; genus Thinopyrum; species Thinopyrum elongatum. The sequence continues at coordinate 540,788,050 of CM022301.1, forward strand.
TGACAATGATGATGCGTGTCATAATAAACGGAACGGTGGAAAGTTGCATGGCAATATATCTCGGAATGGCTATGGAAATGCCATAATAGTTAGGTATGGTGGCTGTTTTGAGGAAGGTATATGGTGGGTTTATGGTACCGGCAAAAATTGCACGGCACTAGAGAGGCTAGCAAAGGTGGAAGGGTGAGAGTGCGTATAATCCATGGACTCAACATTAGTCATAAAGAACTCACATACTTATTGCAAAAATCTATTAGTCATCGAAACAAAGTACTAGACGCATGCTCCTAGGGGAAGGGTTGGTAGGAGTTAACCATCGTGCGATCCCGACCTCCACACAAAGGATGACAATCAAAAAATATCTCATGCTCCGACTTCGTTACATAACGGTTCACCATACGTGCATGCTACGGGACTCACAAACCTTAACACAAGTATTTCTCAAATTCACAACTACTCACTAGGATGACTCTAATATCACCATCTTCATATCTCAAAACAATCATAAGGAATCAAACTTCTCATAGTATCCAATGCACTTTATATGAAAGTTTTTATTATATCCCTCTTGGATGCCTATCATATTAGGAATAAATTTATAACCAAAGCAAATTACCATGCTGTTTTAAAGACTCTCAAAATAATATAAGTGAAGCATGAGAGTTCATCAATTTCTATAAAATAAAGCCACCACCGTGCTCTAAAAAGATATAAGTGAAGCACTAGAGCAAAATTGCCTAGCTCAAAAGATATAAGTGAAGCACAAAGAGTATTCTAATAAATCATGATTCATGCGTGTATCTCTCAAAAGGTGTGTACAACAAGGATGATTATGGCAAACTAAAAAGCAAAGACTCAAATCATACAAGACGCTCCAAGCAAAACACATATCATGTGGTGAATAAAAATATAGCCTCAAGTAAAGTTACCGATAGACGAAGACGAAAGAGGGGATGCCTTCCGGGGCATCCCCAAGCTTATGCTCTTGGTTGTCCTTGAATATTACCTTGGGGTGCCTTGGGCATCCCCAAGCTTAGGCTCTTTCCACTCTTTATTCCATAGTCCATCAAATCCTTACCCAAAACTTGAAAACTTCACAACACAAAACTCAACAGAAAATCTCATAAGCTCCGTTAGTATAAGAAAATAAATCACCACTTTTGGTACTGTTGTGAACTCATTATTTATTTATATTGGTGTAATATCTACTGTATTCCAACTTTTCCATGGTTCATATACCCCCCCGATACTACCCATAGATTCATCAAAATAAGCAAACAACACATAGAAAACAGAATCTGTCAAAAACAGAACAGTCTGTAGCAATCTGGAAATCTTGAATACTTGTGTAACTCCAAAAATTCTGAAAAATTAGGAAGACCTAAGAAATTTGTTTATTAATATTCTGCAAAAAGAATCAACTCAAAATCACTCTTCTGTGAATTATAGAAATTATTTTCCTGGGCGCAAAAGTTTCTGTTTTTCAGCAAGATCAAATCAACTATCACCGTAAGCTATCCCAAAGGTCTTACTTGGCACAAACACTAATTAAAACATAAAACCACATCTAACCAGAGGCTAGATGAATTATTTATTGCAAAACAGAACCTAAAACGCAAAAACAAAACAAGCGCTATTGTTTAACGCCCTTAGCTAGGCATAAAAACAAGAATAGATCTAAGTATTGTCATCTTTGGTGTTTTGAAAGCAAAGGGAGAATTTCTTATCCATAGCATTTATCTTTCTATTTGGTGAAAGCACATGGCCGTTAATAGTAGAAGAAAGATTAAGCACACTACAAAAATTCGCATCTAAACTAGCTTTCATCTCTTTGATTATTTCATTTTGATAAAAGCACATAAGAGTAGTTGATTCAACATTTTCTCCTTTGGGGTGCCCAAATATGGTTTTCATCTTCTCATAATTATCGATGGCATCCCCTCCAAGAAAGCCATTTTCAAATATAGAATCCAAAACTTGCTTAAAAGAAGGAGGTAAACCAAAATAAAAGCTCTTTAAGTATATCTCAATCTGATATTGGGGCACATAGCTAGCTTGAATCCTTAATAACCTATCCCAAGAATCTTTCAAAGATTCATCAAGAAAATAACAAAAATCCCAGGATCATCTTCAACAAAATTGTCAAAATTTTCCTTAATAACCCCGGTAAGCCTTTCCGTAGCATCATTATTTATGAGCTTAGAAAGGACAGAGGGACTATCCAAAGCATTAAGATTCGGAAAGAAACCTTTAGCCCCTTTTGAGTCGGCCATAACGGTAGAGAGATGGAATAAGCAAACACGAGAACAACGAGAGGAAAGGCAAACTTTTTGAAAATCGTTTTAGAAGTGGGGGAGAGGAAAACGAGAGGCGAATGGCAAATAATGTAATGCGAGAGATGAGAGTTTATGATGGGTACTTGGTATGTCTTGACTTGGTGTAGATCTCCCCGGCAACGGCGCCAGAAATTCTTCCTGCTACTTCTTGAGCTTGCGTTGGTTTTTCCCTTGAAGAGGAAAGGGTGATGCAGCAAAGTAGAGTAAGTATTTCCCTTAGTTTTGAGAACCAAGGTATCAATCCAGTAGGAGACAACACGCAAGTCACCGAATACCTGCACAAACAAACACCAAACTTGCACCCAACGCGATAAAGGGGTTGTCAATCCCTTCACGGTTATTTGCAAAAGTGAGATCTGATAGAGATAGATAAAACTAAACAAAAGATAAAGTAAATATTTTTGGGTTTTTTGGTTTATAGATCTGAAAATAAAAGATTGCAAAATAGTAGATCGGAAAGTAATATGATGGAAAATAGACCCGGGGGCCATAGGTTTCACTAGAGGCTTCTCTCAAGATAGAAAATAATACGGTGGGTGAACAAATTACTGCCGAGCAATTGATAGAAAAGCGCAAAGTTATGACGATATCTAAGGCAATGATCATGAATATAGGCATCACGTCCATGTCAAGTAGACCAAAATGATTGTGCATCTACTACTATTACTCCACACATTGACTGACTCCTGCCTGCATCTAGAGTATTAAGTTCATGAAGAACAGAGTAACGCATTAAGAAAGATGACATGATGTAGAGGAATTAACTCAAGCAATATGATGAAAACCCCATCTTTTTATCCTCGATGGCAACAATACAATACGTGCCTTGCTGCCCCTACTGTCACTGGGAAAGGACACCGCAAGATTTAACCCAAAGCTAAGCACTTCTCCCATTGCAAGAAAAACCAATCTAGTTGGCCAAACCAAATCGATAGTTCGAAGAGACTTGCAAAGATATCAAATCATGCATAAAAGAATTCAGAGAAGATTCAAATAATATTCATAGATAAGCTGATCATAAATCCACAATTCATCGGATCTCGGCAAACACACCACAAAAAAGTATTACATCGAATAGATCTCCAAGAACATCGAGGAGAACGTGGTATTGAGAATCAAAGAGAGAGAAGAAGCCATCTAGCTACTAGCTATGGACCCGTAGGTCTGAGGTAAACTACTCACGCTTCATCAGAAGGGCAATGGTGTTGATGTAGAAGCCCTCCGTGATCGAATCCCCCTTTGGCAGGACGCCGGAAAAGGCCCCTAGATGGGATCTCATGGGTACAGAAGGTTGCGGCAGTGGAAAAGTCTTTTCGTGGATGCCTCTGGTGGTTTGGGCATATAAGAGTATATATAGGCGAAAGAATTAGGTCAGGAGATGCACGAGGGGCCCACAAGTGTGGGGGCGCTCCCTCCGTCCTTGTGGCCGCCTCGTAGCTTCCCTGACTTGCACTCCAAGTCCTCTGGTTTCCTTTTGGTCCAAGAAAGATCATCGTGAAAGTTTTATTCTGTTTGGACTCCATTTGGTATTCCTTTTCTGCGAAACTCAAAAAAGGGAAAAAAACAGGAACTGGCACTGGGCTCTAGGTTAATAGGTTAGTCCCAAAAATAATATAAAATAGCATATTAATGCATATAAAACATCCAAAATAGATAATATAATAGCATGGAACAATAAAAAATTATAGATACGTTGGAGACGTATCACTGTGCTGCATCATCCCTTCCTCTTTGGGGAAATACGGACGTAGTTCAAGCAAACATGTCGTGGTGGGCGCACGGCAGATGCCAAAGGGTGGCTAAAGAGAGGGGGAGGCTCGAGGGCACCGGTGGGCTCTAGAGGCGAGGTCGGCATGAGCGAGCGCGGGACGCAAGACATACCCAGGTTCGGGGCTCTCCGGAGAGATAATACCCCTAGTCCTGCCAGGAGTGGTTTATATGTGACAGTACATAATCGCTCTTAGAGTTGTTTGGAGGAAGAAGGAGGGCAGGCCAAGGCTTAGGCTGCTCCTTTTCCCAATGTGTGTACCCGTGTTCTACTGATCTCTCCCGTGCATGGAGGCCTCCTGGGGGGTTTTATAGGTCAACCCCCAGGGCTACAACGGTAAAGTTACAAGGCCGTGGGGCTGGGTTGTCATCGTCCGGGGAGCCGGTACTGGGACCCGCCGGGTGTCAGGGCTCGCCGGGTTCTCCGGGCGCGGGCCCATGTGCCAGGAGGCACTGTTCGCTGTCATGTCGATCGTCACGGAATGGCCGGGTCGAGTCCGCTACAGTGGTGCACCATCCGGTCGCCGTCTGCTGGCGTCAGCGGTGACGACGGGTGCGCTGTAGCCATGCCGGCCCCGGTCAGGAGGGTAGGTGGGGCACTGTTGCCGCGCCTCTGCCGGTCAGAGGAGTTGGTGGGGTACTGCTGCCTCGGTCATCCCCGTATGGAGACTCGTCCCATCGTACGGCTGGGATGGGACGGGAGCCGACCCGTGGCCGGGTTGAGGAATGCGCCACAGGTGAACTGGCTTGCTGGAGAAGTCTTGGTATGCCGGGTTTACCCGGGCCGTGCCAGCTGGCAGGGCCGGGTTGCCGTCTTGGTTGGGTTGAAGGTTTTCGGCCGGGTCGAAGGACTTGGCCGGGTTGAGCAACCCGCCCAAGTGTGAGCCGGATTGAGGGGCGATGCTGGCCCCGATATTTTTGAAAAGGATCCTGGTTCCGTTGCCTGCCCGGGGTCCATCCCCCCGACAGTAGTCCCCGAAGCTGTGAAGGTCCGCCGGCTTTGAGCTGGAGGGCCTTCGCAGTTTCCCCCTTGAGGAGGTGGTTGTTGGTGAAGTTTGCGACCGTCGGGTCCGGCAACACCCACTGTGCGTCGGCTTCCAGAAGCCGGATCACGGCACCCCGGTAGGGGCGGGAAACCGAGGAGTCCGCCGAATCTTTCAGGCAATCTTTGGGCTCTGCGCGGGCGCCGCGTGGCGCTCGGGAGCCGAAGGGGCCTGACAGGCCACGTGCTCGACGGGACAGGGCGATGGGCGGGGGCCCGCCGTTGTGCGCCCTTGGCCCATGCGCGTGGATTTATTGCGGCGTCCATGAGTCGGTTGCTATTCTCGAGGCAGTTATTGCGTGTGGTACGTGCGCACTTATTGCGGGGAAGTGGGAGGGGCGGGCGCAAACGATCCCACTTCCCCACGTTTGAGTCGTGGCTTATAAATTGGGAGGAGGGGGGCGGCGGAAATCACTCTCACACGCGCTCCCCTTCTTCCTCCTTCTCCTTCTGCTCTTGCGACCACCGCGCGCTGCGATGCTCCGCCGCTCTTCGAGCAGAACTCCACCACCAATCTTCTCTCCTCTTCCCGCTCCGCCCCACATTGCTGATGGCGCTGCCGTCGGGCTCGTGGATGAGATCCTCCATCACCGATGAGGATATTCAGTATTTGCGCGACACCAAGCGTCTGCCGAGGGAGACGGAGGTGGCCGTGCGCCTGCCGGAGGGCAAGCAGGAGCCACGGCCGGAGGGAACCGAGCGCGTGGTCTTCTACACGCACTTCAAGTGCGGGCTCGGCCTTCCCGCGAGCGACTTCTTCCGCGCTTTCCTGGAGTTCTTCGGGCTCCAACTGCACCACCTTGGCGCAAACGCCATTCTGCAGCTCTCCGGCTTCGTCACCCTGTGCGAGGGCTACCTGGGGGTTGAGCCCATGGTCGACCTCTGGGTGCGCTTCTTCTCTTTGAAGCAGCAGGGCCCGAGGGCCGGGGAGATGTCCGCCTGCAGGGCCGCCGTCATCACGACACGGACGCGCGGGGGGTGCCCCAAGATGCCGCTGGAGGATTCTGCCAAGAAGTGGCAGAACTCCTTCTTCTACGTCCGCAACCTCGGCGCGGACCGAATCCATCTGCCACCCTTCGTCGACGCGACGCCGCAGGGGAAGCAGAACTGGAACTACTTCCCCAAGCACCTGTCGCAGGAGGTGCTCAATTTGTGCCAGCGGGTAGCGGAGATGAAGGAGCGGGAGGGGCTCACCGGCACCGATCTCGTAGCCGCCTTCATCATGCGCTGGGTGCTGCCGCTGCAGCGCCATTCCACATTATCGGCCTGATGACCGACCTACAAGACCCCAACAGGATGTCGCCCCTGCGCCTGGGGTCGGATCAGGTCGCCCGCCGGGTCAACGATATCTCCAAGGCCGGGCTAAAGGAGGACTGGAGGTTCGGGAAGCCTCCATACAGCCAGGCAATCCCGGCACCGGTGGTCAGTCCTTGGTCTTCGTATTTTGCTGCCGCCCATCTTCTTGTTCGTCCTGATGCGACGAGGGAGGTGCTACTGAATGCCATCCCGCACCCATATGACCGAACGCCGATGCAGGTGGTGCGGGCCGGCTCGGAGGAGCCTGCGGCCCACGGCGAGGACCCGGAGGAGGCCGACACCGACGCCGGCGCGTTGCGTCGCGTGGGTAAGCTCCTGCATTCTTTATTTCTTGAGGTGCCGGTCGCGAGGCGGCGTGGGGATGTTGATGCGAGTTGATGACGCAGCGGCGCCGAGTGGAGGAGGCGGCGATGCGGCTAGGGCTGGGTCATCTCGAGGGGCGGCGGCGGTGAGCCGGTCGGATGGGAAGGGTGACGTGGTGCCCCGGAATCCGGCCGCGAAGCACACGGCGGACCCGGTGACCGGCACGAAGCCGCCTGCTAAGAGGAGGCGCCGCGGTCCGCCAGCGGCGCCGGCAAGGCCGACCGTTCCGTTGGTGTCTGGGTAAGTGCTCTTCTGTCGATTTCTGGCGAGTTGCCGGATCGTCTTCTGTTTGTCCTTGCTTCTTATTCTGTCATGCTTTAGGTCGCCGATATCGCTGGCGTTGGCGGCGACGAAGGCCGCGTCCATCGGTGGCGCGGTGTTCCGAAGGACCCGGTCCAGCGTCATCGACCGGGACGAGGAGGAGGCCGACCCGGACTTGGGCCTGGACCCGGCCGACACCGAGGGCCTGGCCTGGAGGGACCGGGACTGGGCCGTGGCGGACATGGAGGCGGAGTCAGCCCAGGCTTGGGCCAGGGCTGTGGCCGCGAGGGGGGAGCCGACAAGGAGCCGGCATGGCCCGAGATGCCGGCGGGCATGGAGCCGGCGACGACGGTTTATATGCCGCCGCCGGAGGGGGAACGCGGTCAGGACGGCCGTGCGAAGGTTGTGGACCTCGATCGGGAGGTTGTGGAGATTGATGATGGCACCCCGCCGCGGACCGACGTGGTCGAGCGGGTGGAAGTCGAGGAAGGAGGCGGCGGTGCCATCTTGGAGGAGGCGGCGCAGGTGGCGCCGGACGAGGCACCTCGGGCGCCGACGGGTGGGGTGCCGCAGACGACTCCGGCCGTCGTGCCAGAGAGGGCGCCGGCCGCGGAGGAGACGGCGAGCAGCGAGTACGCCTAGGTCTTCAAGTCGCCGGGGCGCCGGGCTGCCGGGTCGCAGCCATCCAGGGCTGGGCCCAGCGAGGTCCCCATTGGGCCCCTGACCCAGGAGGAGGCGGCGATGGCCACCGTGAGCCAGCGCCTTCGCGGCCGCGTGGAGCGGGTCCAGCCCTTCGCCCAGGCCGAGACGGAGCGGACGCGGGAGCTGGAGCGCGTCGTGATGGTAAGCCTTTTCTTCATGTTCCGTTTTTCTTCTCGTGTGCTCTTGTAGTGGGGGCGCGCTAGCGTACCCACTGGGTATAGCCCCCGAGATTCGGGCCAACTACGTAGTAGTTGGGTCAAATCTTAAAGTAGTCTTGTCTGATTCTCGTTTTTTGCAGCAACTGGACGCCTACCGGGTCGGCGTCTTCAACCGGCTCCTGGAGAAGCACCGGCAGCTCAAGGCGCAGCTCGCCACCAAGGAGGAGGCGCTCCACGTTGCGGAAGGTAATTTCTTGCGTGCTCTTTTAGTGGGGGTGCGCTAGCGCACCCACTGGGTGTAGCCCCTGAGATTCGGGCCAACTACGTAGTAGTTGGGTCGAATCTTAAGGTAGTTTGTCTTCTGTTTCTGAATCTTCATCGTGCAGCCGTTGCGGCCGAGGTGCCAGCGTGGCGAACCCGGTTGATCCGAGCCGGCTATCAGTATGACCGGGTTGTTGCTAACGTCGGCCGGCTTCGGGCCGAGGTGGCGGAGGCGGCGGTAGGCATGAGGCCGTAGGCAGCGTCGCGTTCCCGATAAGCGGAGTCCAGATGGCGTTGCGTGGCGGCGAGCGTCTCAGACAGGTCCAGCAGGCGCTGGCGATCTTCTTCCAGCCGGACCCGGGTTTCGGCGGCGTTGGTGGCGTCGACGTCGGTGGCGATGGGGACGCGGAGGCTCTGCATCGTGGCGCGCAGCGGGTTGGGCACGTTGGTGCGACCCGCCACGGCCCTGGCTTCGGTGGCCTTCCTCGCTGCGCTGGACGAAGAAGAGGCGCCGGTGTCGGTGGTGAATACCTCCACCCGGACACAGAGATCCATTCCCCCGGCGGAAGTGTCATCGCCGAGGGAAATGGGAGAGTCGGAGATGTCAAGCACCCCGCTGGGGTACTCGTCGGCCGCGGGCGCATCAGAGATACGCAGCGCGGCGAAGGAGGCTGTGAGCGCGTTGATGACATCGTTTGCCAGCGTGACGGGCTCGTCGGAGTCGGAGAGGGGCCCCGTCTGGAACATGTCTCCGGCCGGGACCTCGAGCTGCCCCACGGTGGGCGCCAACTGTCGTGGTGGGCGCACGGCAGATGCCAAAGGATGGCTAAAGAGAGGGGGAGGCTCGAGGGCACCGGTGGGCTCCAGAGGCGAGGTCGGCATGAGCGAGCGCGGGACGCAAGACAAACCCAGGTTCAGGGCTCTCCGTAGAGATAATACCCCTAGTCCTGCCGGGAGTGGTTTATATGTGACAGTACAGAATCGCTCCTGGAGCTATTTGGAGGAAGAAGGAGGGCAGGCCAAGGCTTAGGCTGCTCCTTTTCCCAATGTGTGTACCCGTGTTCTACTGATCTCTCCCGTGCATGGAGGCCTCCTGGGGGGTTTTATAGGTCAACCCCCCAGGGCTACAATGGTAAAGTTACAAGGCCGTGGGGCCGGGTTGTCATCATCCGGGGAGCCGGTACTGGGACCCGCTGGGTGTCAGGGCTCGCCGGGTTCTCCGGGCGCGGGCCCCGTGTGCTAGGAGGCACTGTTCGCCATCTTGTCGATCGTCACGGAATGGCCGGGTTGAGTCCGCTACAGTGGCGCACCATCCGGTCGCCGTCTACAGGCGTCAGCGGTGATGACGGGTGCACTGTAGCCATGCCGGCCTCGGTCAACAGGGTAGGTGGGGCACTGTTGCCGCGCCTCTGCCGGTCAGATGAGTTGGTGGGGTACTGCTGCCTCGGTCATCCCCGTATGGAGACTCGTCCCATTGTACGGCTGGGATGGGACGGGAGCCGACCTGTGGCCAGGTTGAGGAATGCGCCACAGGTGAGCTGGCTTGCTGGAGAAGTCTTGGTATGCCTGGTTTACCCGGCCCGCGCCAGCTGGCAGGGCCGGGTTGCCGTCTTGGTTGGGTTGAAGGTTTTCGGCCGGGTCAAAGGACTTGGCCGGGTTGAGCAACCCGGCCAAGTGTGAGCCGGATTGAGGGGCGATGCTGGCCCCGATATTTTTGAAAAGGATCCGGGTTCCGTTGCCTGCCCGAGGTCCATCCCCCCGACAAAACATCAAAAGGAATTTCTGGCACCGTTGCCGAGGAGACATCATCAACATCTACCAGGTTCCTAATCACAAATCTCATCTCCTTGCAATTTACATTATTTGCCATTTGCCTCTCATTTTCCTCTCCCCCACTTCACAAAAATTTGCAGTTTTATTCGCCCTCTTTTTCGTTCGCCGTTTTCTCGTTAGATCTGTTTTTGAGTGCAATCTTGTTGCGTAGTCACAATGACTCAAGAGAACACCAAGTTGTGTGATTTCTCCAATACCAACAACAATGATTTTACTAGCAGTCCGATTGCTCCTCCCGCCACTAGTGCGGAATCTTGTGATATTAATGCCGCTTTGTTGAATCTCGTTATGAAAGATCAGTTTTCTGGTACTCCTAATGAGGATGCCGCGTCCCATCTTAACACATTCATGGATTTATGCGATATGCAAAAGAAAAAAGATGTGGGCAATGATATTGTGATGTTGAAATTATTTCCGTTTTCTTTGCGAGATCGTGCAAAAAATTGGTTTTCTTCTTTACCTCGCAATAGTATCGATTCTTGGAATAAGTGCAAAGATGCTTTTATTACTAAGTATTTTCCGCCCGCAAAAATTATTTCCCTTAGAACCCAGATTATGAATTTCAAGCAACTTGAACATGAGCATGTTGCACAATCTTGGGAAAGGATGAAATTGATGCTAAGGAATTTGCCAACTCATGGGTTAAATCTTTGGATGATCATACAAATTTTTTATGCGGGATTGAGTTTTGTTTCTCGAAATATTTTAGATTCCGCCGCGGGTGGTACTTTTATGGAAATTACTTTGGGTGAAGCCACCAAATTGCTTGATAATATTATGGCAAATTATTCACAATGGCATACCGAAAGAGCTCCTACTAGTAAAAAAGTTAATTCGGTTGAAGAAATTTCTTCTTTGAGTGAAAAAGTTGATGCTCTTATGAAATTGGTTGCTAATAAAAGTGCTCCTATTGATTTTAATGATATGCCTTTGTCTACTTTGATTGAGCAAAATAATGATTCCATAGATGTGAACTTTATTTCGCGAAACAATTTAAATAATAATGCTTATAGAGGTAATTTTAATCCTAGGCCTTTTCCTAGTAATTCCTCTAATAATTATGGTAATACCTATGGTAATCCTTCTTATAATAATAATAGGAACACCTCTGATCTTGAGAATAATATTAAAGAATTTATCAATACTCAAAAAGTTTTCAATACTACAATAGAAGAAAAACGGAAAGATTGATGATATGTCTAGAAGTATTGATAGAATTTCTCATGATGTAGAAAATCTCAAGATGAAAATTTTTGTGCCTAAGGTTGAGGTATCAATTAAAGCTTTATATGTTTCTATGGATGAAAGTAAGAAAATAACCGCTATGCTTAGAGCTAAAAGAGAATTTTTAGAAAAAGCATTTTCTAGTGATTGCTTTCATAAAAGTGATGAAGATCTTAAAATGATTGGTGCTTCTTCTATTGGTTCCTTGTTTAGTAAAATTAAGATTGATGAAAAAGGGACTAGAGAAGAGTCAACTTTAGCTAGAAGGCGTCCCGATAATTTGGAGGGTGAAAATCTTGTTGAAAATTTTGATAAAAGTGGGTTTGAAGAGGTCAAAACATTAACTAGTGATATGCCCACTCTTTTGGATTACAAAGACTTTAATTATGATAGTTGCTCTTTGGTTGATTGTATTTCTTTGTTGCAATCCATGATAAATTCACCCCATGCTTATGAACAAAATAAAGCTTTTACTAAACATATTGTTGATGCTATGATGAAAGCTTTAGAAGAAAAGTTGGAATTAGAGGTTTCAATTCCTAGAAAATTGCATGATGAATGGGAACCTACTATCAAAGTCAAGATAAAAAATTATGAGCGCTTTGCTTTATGTGACTTGGGTGCTAGTGTTTCTACAATTCCGAAATCTTTATGTGATGTGCTTGGTCTTACCGATATTGAAGAATGTTCTTTAAATTTGCACTTGGCGGATTCTACTATTACAAAACCTATGGGAAGAATTAATGATGTTCTTATTCTTGCAAATAGGAATTATGTGCCCATAGATTTTATTGTTCTTGATATTGATTGCAATCTGTCTTGTCCAATTATTCTTGGTAGACCGGATTTACGTACTATTGGTGCCGTGATTGATATGAAAGAAGGCAATATTAAATTTCAATTTCCACTAAGGAAGGGTATGGAACACTTCCCTAGAACTAGAATTAAGCCACCATATGAATCAATCATGAGGGCATCTTATGGATCTCGAAACAAAGATGACAATACTTAGATCCTTTGCATTATGCCTAGCTAGGGGCGTAAAACGATAGCGCTCGTTGGGAGGCAACCCAACTTGTATCTTTTTGCTTTTTGGTTTTCTTGCTGTTTTCAATAAAATACCCAATTATGCCTCTGGTTAGATGTGTTTTTGTGGTTTAAATTAGTGTTTGTGCCAAGCAAAGCCTTTGGGATGATTTGGGTGATAGTTGATTTGATCTTGCTGAAAAACAGAAACTTTTGCACTCAGGAAAACAATTCTTATTTTTAACAGAAGAGTGATTTTGATTTGATTCTTTTTGAAGAAGATTAATAAACAAATTTCTCACGTTTCCCTAATTTTTCAGAATTTTTGGAGTTACAGAAGTATTCGAAGTTTTCAGATTACTACAGACTGTTCTGTTTTTGACAGATTCTCTTTTCTTTGCGTTGTGTGCTTGTTTTGATGATTCTATGGTTTCCTTTGAAGAGTTTTTGCCATAGAAAAGTTTGAATACAGTAGATATAATGCAAAAATAAAATATGAATGGGTTTTCAACAGTACTTATAGTAGTGATTTGCTTTCTTATACTAACAGATCTCACGAAGGTTTTGTTGAGTTTTCCGTGATTGAAGTTTTCAAGTTTTGGGTGAGATCATGATGGATGAAGGAATAAGGATTAGCAAAAGGCTAAGCTTGGGGATGCCCGAGGCACCCCAAGGTAATATTCAAGAAGTATCAAGCAACTAAGCTTGGGGATGCCCCCGAGTGGCATCCCCTCTTTTTTCTAACGACCATCGGTATTTTACTTGGAACTATATTTTTATTCGTAACATATTATGAGTTTTGCTTGGAGCGTCTTGTATGATATGAGTCTTTGCTTGTTTTGCTTTTTATTTTGAGTCTTGAATCCTTGCTGGGCACACCTTTTTGAGAGAGCCAAAAATTATGCTATGCTTGCTCCTATGCTTCACTTAAATCTTTAGAGCCTTGGAATTGCTCTAGTGCTTCACTACTATCTTTTTGAGCACGGTGTGCTTTATTATTTTTGAAGAAATGCTCTCATGCTTCACTTATATTTATTTTGGAGTTAGTAAAATTTTGAAGAAATTATCTCTTGCTTCACTTAAATTAATTTGAGAGAAAGAAATATGATGCTCATGTTCTTCACTTATATTTGTTTGAGCTTATTAAAAGCAACATATGAAATTAGTCCCAAAGTGATAGATATCCAAGGAGGATATAATAAAAACTTTCAAGAAGATCATTGGACAAAATAAACTTGATTCTTTGTAATAGTTTTGAGATATGATGATAGTGATATGTGAGACATGTTGATGAGTAATTATGCTTTAGTAAGAATATTGGTATTAAGGTTCGTGATTCCCTATGAAAGCACGAAAGTCAATAGTTATGCAATGAAATTACATCCTACTGATACGTCTCCAACGTATCTATAATTTTTGATTGTTCCATGCTATTATATTATATGTTTTGGATGTTTTATATGCATTAATATGCTATTTTATATTATTTTTGGGACTAACCTATTAAACTAGAGCCCAGTGCCAGTTCCTGTTTTTTCCCTGTTTTTGAGTTTCGCAGAAAAGGAATACCAAACGGAGTCCAAACGGAATAAAACATTTGCGATGATCTTTCTTGGACCAAAAGGAAACCAGAGGACTTGGAGTGCAAGTCAGAGAAGCCACGAGGCGGCCACAAGGACGGAGGGCGCGCCTAGGGGGGTAGGGCGCGCCCCCACCCTTGTGGGCCCCTCGTGCGTCTCCTGACCTAATTCTTTCGCCTATATATACTCTTATATGCCCAAACCACCAGAGGCATCCACGAAAAGACTTTTCCACCGCCGCAACCTTCTGTACCCGTGAGATCCCATCTAGGGGCCTTTTCCGGCGTCCAGCCGGAGGGGGATTCGATCACGGAGGGCTTCTACATCAACACCATTGCCCTTCCGATGAAGCGTGAGTAGTTTACCTCAGACCTACGGGTCCATAGCTAGTAGCTAGATAGCTTCTTCTCTCTCTTTGATTCTCAATACCATGTTCTCCTCGATGTTCTTGGAGATCTATTCGATGTAATACTTTTGTGTGGTGTGTTTGCCGAGATCCGATGAATTGTGGATTTATGATCAGCTTATCTATGAATATTATTTGAATCTTCTCTGAATTATTTTATGCATGATTTGATATCTTTGCAAGTCTCTTTGAACTATCGATTTGGTTTGGCCACCTAGATTGGTTTTTCTTGCAATGGGAGAAGTGCTTAGCTTTGGGTTCAATCTTGCGGTGTCCTTTCCCAGTGACAGTAGGGGCAGCAAGGCACGTATTGTATTGTTGCCATCGAGGATAAAAAGATGGGGTTTTCATCATATTGCTTGAGTTAATTCCTCTACATCATGTCATCTTTCTTAATGCATTACTCTATTCTTCATGAACTTAATACTCTAGATGCAGGCAGGAGTCGGTCAATGTGTGGAGTAATAGTAGTAGATGCAGAATCATTTCGGTCTACTTGACACGGACGTGATGCCTATATTCATGATCATTGCCTTAGATATCGTCATAACTTTGCGCTTTTCTATCAATTGCTCGACAGTAATTTGTTCACCCACCGTATTATTTTCTATCTTGAGAGAAGCCTCTAGTGAAACCTATGGCCCCGGGTCTATTTTCCATCATACAATCTTCTGCTTTCCAATCTACGAGTTTCCGATCTACTATTTGTTGGGGAACGTAGTAGTAAATCAAAAAATTTCCTACGCATCACCAAGATCAATCTATGGAGAGACTAGCAACGAGAGAGAGAGAGAGAGGAGTGCATCTTCATACCCTTGAAGATCACGATGCGGAAGCGTTGCAAGAACGCGGTTGGAGGAGTCGTACACGCAGCGATTCAGATCGCGGTCGATTCCGATCTAAGCACCGAACAATGGTGCCTCCGTGTTCAACACACGTGCAGCCCGGTGACGTCTCCCGCGCCTTGATCCAGCAAGGAGGAGGGAGAGGTTGGGGAAGACAGCTCCAGCAGCACGACGGCGTGGTGGTGGAACTTGCAGTTCTCCGGCAGGGCTTCGCCAAGCTCAACAGAGGAGGAGGAGGTGTTGGAGAGGGGGGAGGGCTGCGCTAGGGATCAGGTGCTGCTGCCCTCCCACCCCCTTCTATTTATAGGGAGAAGGGGAGAGGGGGCCGGCCCCCTTAGATCCCATCTAAGGGGGGGGCGGCGGCCAAGGGGGGGGGGACTTGCCCCCCAAGTTTGGTGGGAGGCGCCCCCACCCCCTAGGGTTTTCAACCCTAGGCGCCTTGGGCCCCTTGGGGGGGGGGGCGCACCAGCCCACCAGGGGCTGGTTCCCTCCCTTGCTCAGCCCACTTGGCCCACCGGGGCAAGTGGCCCCACCCAGTGGACCCCCGGACACCTTCCGGTGGTCCCGGTACAATACCGATAACCCCCGAAACCATTCCGGTGACTGAAACTGGACTTCCCATATATAATTCTTCACCTCCGGACCATTCCGGAACTCCTCGTGACATTCGGGATCTCATCTGGGACTCCGAACAACATTCGGTAACCACATACTATTTCCCATAACAACCCTAGCGTCACCGAACCTTAAGTGTGTAGACCCTACGGGTTCGGGAACCATGCAGACATGACCGAGACATCTCTCCGGCCAATAACCAACAGCGGGATCTGTATACCCATGTTGGCTCCCACATGTTCCACGATGATCTCATCGGATGAACCACGATGTCGAGGATTCAATCAATCCCGTATACAATTCCCTTTGTCTACCGGTATGATACTTGCCCGAGATTCGATCGTCGGTATCCCTATACCTTGTTCAATCTCGTTACCGGTAAGTCTCTTTACTCGTTCCGTAACGCATGATCCCGTGGCTAACTCTTTAGTCACATTGAGCTCATTATGATGATGCATTACCGAGTGGGCCCAGAGATACCTCTCCGTCACACGGAGTGACAAATCCCAGTCTCAATTCGAGCCAACCCAACAGACACTTTCGGAGATACCTGTAGTGCACCTTTATGGTCACCCAGTTACGTTGTGACGTTTGATACACCCAAAGCATTCCTACGGTATCCGGGAGTTGCACAATCTCATGGTCTAAGGAAATGATACTTGACATTAGAAAAGCTTTAGCAGACGAACTACACGATCTAGTGCTATGCTTAGGATTGGGTCTTGTCCATCACATCATTCTCCTAATGATGTGATCCCGTTATCAACGACATCCAATGTCCATGGTCAGGAAATCGTAACCATCTATTGATCAACGAGCTAGTCAACTAGAGGCTCACTAGGGACATGTTGTGGTCTATATATTCACACATGTATTACGATTTCCGGATAACACAATTATAGCATGAACAATAGACAATTATCATGAACAAGGAAATATAATAATAACCACTTTATTATTGCCTCTAGGGCATATTTCCAACAGTCTCCCACTTGCACTAGAGTCAATAATCTAGTTACATTGTGATGAATCAAACACCCATAGAGTTCTGGTGCTGATCATGTTTTGCTCGTGGAAGAGGTTTAGTCAATGGATCTGCGACATTCAGATCCGTATGCACTTTACAAATATCTATGTCTCCATCTTGAACATGTTCACGAATGGAGTTGAAGCGACGCTTGATATGCCTGGTCTTCTTGTGAAATCTAGGCTCCTTGGCAAGGGCAATAGCTCCAGTGTTGTCACAGAAGAGAGTCATTGGGCCCGACGCATTGGGAATAACTCCTAGGTCGGTGATGAACTCCTTCATCCAGACTGCTTCCTGTGCTGCCTCCGAGGCTGCTATGTACTCCGCTTCACATGTAGATCCCTCCACGACGCTTTGCTTGCAACTGCACCAGCTGACTACCCCACCATTCAAAATATACACGTATCCGGTTTGTGACTTAGAGTCATCCAGATCTGTGTCGAAGCTAGCATCGACGTAACCCTTTACGACGAGCTCTTCGTCACCTCCATAAACGAGAAACATATCCTTAGTCCTTTTCAGGTACTTCAGGATGTTCTTGACCGCTGTCCAGTGTTCCATGCCGGGATTACTTTGGTACCTTCCTACCAAACTTACGGCGAGGTTCACATCAGGTCTGGTACACAGCATGGCATACATAATAGACCCTATGGCTGAGGCATAGGGGATGACACTCATCTTTTCTCTATCTTCTGCCGAGGTCGGGCATTGAGTCGTGCTCAATCTCACACCTTGTAATACAGGCAAGAACCCCTTCTTGGACTGATCCATATTGAACTTCTTCAATATCTTGTCAAGGTATGTGCTTTGCGAAAGACCAATGAGGCGTCTCGGTCTATCTCTATAGATCTTGATGCCTAATATGTAAGCAGCTTCTCCAAGGTCCTTCATTGAAAAACACTTATTCAAGTAGGCCTTTATGCTTTCCAAGAATTCTATATCATTTCCCATTAATAGTATGTCATCTACATATAATATGAGAAATGCTACAGAGCTCCCACTCACTTTCTTGTAAACACAGGCTTCTCATAAGTCTGTGTAAACCCAAACGCTTTGATCATCTCATCAAAGCAAATGTTCCAACTCCGAGATGCTTGCACCAGCCCATAGATTGAGCGCTGGAGCTTGCATACCTTGTCAGCATTATTAGGATCGACAAAACCTTCCGGCTGCATCATATACAACTCTTCCTTAAGGAAACCATTAAGGAATGCCGTTTTGACGTCCATTTGCCATATCTCATAATCATAGTATGCGGCAAATTGCTAACATGATTCTGACGGACTTCAGCTTCGCTACGGGTGAGAAGGTCTCATCGTAGTCAACCCCTTGAACTTGTCGATAACCCTTAGCGACAAGTCGAGCCTTATAGATGGTCACATTACCATCTGCGTCTGTCTTCTTCTTAAAGATCCATTTGTTCTCTATGGCTTGCCGATCATCGGGCAAGTCTGTCAAAGTCCATACTTCATTTTCATACATGGATCCTATCTCGGATTTCATGGCTTCTAGCCATTTGTTGGAATCCGGGCCCGCCATTGCTTCTTCATAGTTCGAAGGCTCACCGTTGTCTAACAACATGACTTCCAGGACAGGGTTGTCGTACCACTCTGGTGCGGAACGTGTCCTCGTGGACCTACGTAGTTCAGTAGCAACTTGATCCGAAGTTTCATGATCATCATCATTAACTTCCTCTCTAGTCGGTGCAGGCACCACAGAAACATCTTCCTGAGCTGCGATACACTCCGGTTCAAGAGGGGGTACCTCATCAAGTTCTACTTTCCTCCCACTTACCTCTTTCGAGAGAAACTCTTTCTCTAGAAAGGATCCATTCTTGGCAACAAAGATCTTGCCTTCTGATCTGAGATAGAAGGTATACCCAATAGTTTCCTTAGGGTATCCTATGAAGACGCATTTTTCTGATTTGGGTTCGAGCTTTTCAGGTTGAAGTTTCTTGACATAAGCATCGCATCCCCAAACTTTCAGAAACGACAGCTTAGGTTTCTTCCCAAACCATAATTCATACGGTGTCGTCTCAACGGATTTCGACGGAGCCCTATTCAAAGTGAATGCGGCAGTCTCTAAAGCATAACCCCAAAATGATAGCGGTAGATCGGTAAGAGACATCATAGATCGCACCATATCCAATAGAGTGCGATTACGACGTTCGGACACACCATTACGCTGAGGTGTTCCAGGCGGCGTGAGTTGTGAAACAATTCCACATTTCCTTAAGTGCGTGCCAAACTCGTGACTCAAATATTCCCCTCCACGATCTGATCGTAAGAACTTTATTTTCCTGTCACGTTGATTCTCTACCTCACTCAGAAATTCCTTGAACTTTTCGAAGGTCTCAGACTTGTGTTTCATTAAGTAGACATACCCATATCTACTTAAGTCATCAGTGAGGATGAGAACATAATGATAACCACCACGAGCCTCAACGCTCATTGGACCACACACATCAGTATGTATGATTTCCAATAAGTTGGTTGCTCGCTCCATTGTCCCGGAGAACGGAGTCTTGGTCATTTTGCCCATGAGGCATGGTTCGCACGTGTCAAATGATTCATAATCAAGAGACTCCAAAAGTCCATCTGCATGGAGTTTCTTCATGCGTTTGACACCAATGTGACCAAGGCGGCAGTGCCACAAGTATGTGGGACTATCATTATCAACCTTACATCTTTTGGCATTCACACTATGAATATGTGTAACATCATGTTCGAGATTCAATAAAAATAAACCATTGACCAGCGGGGCATGACCATAAAACATATCTCTCATATAAATACAACAACCATTATTCTCGGATTTAAATGAGTAGCCATCTCGCATCAAACGAGATCCTGATACAATGTTCATGCTCAAAGCTGGTACTAAATAACAATTATTGAGGTTTAAAACTAATCCCGTAGGCAGATGAAGAGGTAGCGTGCCGATGGCGATCACATCGACCTTGGAACCATTCCCGACGCGCATCGTCACCTCGTCCTTCGCCAGTCTCCGCTTATTCCGCAGCTCCTGTTTTGAGTTACAAATATGAGCAACCGCACCGGTATCAAATACCCAGGAGCTACTACGAGCGCTGGTAAGGTACACATCAATAACATGTATATCACATATACCTTTGGTATTGCCGGCCTTCTTATCCGCTAAGTACTTGGGGCAGTTCCACTTCCAGTGACCGTTTCCCTTACAATAAAAGCATTCAGTCTCAGGCTTGGATCCATTCTTTGGCTTCTTCCCGGTAGCTTGCTTACCGGGCGCGGCAACTCCCTTGCCGTCCTTCTTGAAGTTCTTTTTACCCTTGCCTTTCTTGAACTTAGTGGTTTTATTCACCATCAACACTTGATGTTCCTTTTTGATCTCCACCTCCGCTGATTTCAGCATTGAATATACCTCAGGAATGGTTTTTTCCATCCCCTGCATATTGAAGTTCATCACAAAGCTCTTGTAGCTAGGTGGAAGCGACTGAAGGATTCTGTCAACGACCGCGTCATCCGGGAGATTAACTCCCAGCTGAGACAAGCGGTTGTGTAACCCAGACATTTTGAGTATATGCTCGCTGACAGAACTATTCTCCTCCATCTTACAACTGTAGAACTTGTCGGAGACTTCATATCTCTCGACCCGGGCATGAGCTTGGAAAACCATTTTCAGCTCTTGGAACATCTCATATGCTCCGTGTTGCTCAAAACGCTTTTGGAGCCCCAGTTCTAAGCTGTAAAGCATGCCGCACTGAACCAGGGAGTAATCATCACTACGCGACTGCCAGGTGTTCATAACGTCTTGAGTTGCTGGGAAAACAGGTGCGTCACCTAGCGGTGCTTCAAGGACATATGCTTTCTTGGCAGCTATGAGGATAATCCTCAGGTTACGGACCCAGTCCGTGTAGTTGCTACCATCGTCTTTCAGCTTGGTTTTCTCTAGGAACGCATTGAAGTTGAGGGCAACATTAGCGTGGGCCATTTGATCTACAAGACATATTGTAAAGATTTTAGACTAAGTTCATGACAATTAAGTTCATCTAATCAAATTATTCTATGAACTCCCACTCAGATAGACATCCCTCTAGTCATCTAAGTGATACATGATCCGAATCGAGTAGGCCGTGTCCGATCATCACGTGATTCGGACTAGTCATCAACGGTGAACATCTCCATGTTGATCGTATCTTCTATACGACTCATGTTCGACCTTTCGGTCTTCCGTGTTCCGAGGCCATGTCTGTACATGCTAGGCTCGTCAAGTCAACCTAAGTGTTTTGCATGTGTAAATCTGGCTTACACCCGTTGTATTCGAACGTTAGAATCTATCACACCCGATCATCACGTGGTGCTTCGAAACAACGAACCTTCGCAACGGTGCACAGTTAGGGGGAACACTTTCTTGAAATTTTAGCGAGGGATCATCTTATTTATGCTACCGTCGTTCTAAGCAAATAAGATGTAAACATGATAAACATCACATGCAATCAAATAGTGACATGATATGGCCAATATCATTTTGCTCCTTTTGATCTCCATCTTCGGGGCACCATGATCATCATCGTCACCAGCATGACACCATGATCTCCATCATCATGATCTCCATCATCATGTCTTCATGAAGTTGCCTCGCCAACTATTACTTCTACTACTATGGCTAACGGTTAGCAATAAAGTAAAGTAATTACATGGCGTTTTTCATTGACACGCAGGTCATACAATAAATTAAGACAACTCCTATGGCTCCTGCCGGTTGTCATACTCATCGACATGCAAGTCGTGATTCCTATTACAAGAACATGATCAATCTCATACATCACATATATCATTCATCACATCCTTTTGGCCATATCACATCACACGGCATATGCTGCAAGAACAAGTTAGACGTCCTCTAATTGTTGTTGCAAATTTTTTTTACGTGGCTGCTATAGGTTTCTAGCAAGAACGTTTCTTACCTACGCCACAACCACAACATGATATGCCAATTTATATTTACCCTTCATAAGGACCCTTTTCATCGAATCCGATCCGACTAAAGTGGGAGAGACAGACACCCGCTAGCCACCTTATGCAACTAGTGCATGTCAGTCGGTGGAACCTGTCTCACGTAAGCGTACGTGTAAGGTCGGTCCGGGCCGCTTCATCCCACGATGCCGCCGAATCAAGATAAGACTAGTAACGGCAAGTAAATTGACAAAATCGACGCCCACAACAACTTGTGTTCTACTCGTGCAAGAAACTATGCATAGACCTAGCTCATGATGCCACTGTTGGGGAACGTAGTAGTAAATCAAAAAATTTCCTACGCATCACCAAGATCAATCTATGGAGAGACTAGCAACGAGAGAGAGAGAGGAGTGCATCTTCATACCCTTGAAGATCGCGATGCGGAAGCGTTGCAAGAACGCGGTTGGAGGAGTCGTACACGCAGCGATTCAGATCGCGGTCGATTCCAATCTAAGCACCGAACAACGATGCCTCCGTGTTCAACACACGTGCAGCCCGATGACGTCTCCCACGCCTTGATCCAGCAAGGAGGAGGGAGAGGTTGGGGAAGACAACTCCAGCAGCACGACGGCGTGGTGGTGGAACTTGCAGTTCTCCGGCAGGGCTTCGCCAAGCTCAACGGAGGAGGAGGAGGTGTTGGAGAGGGGGGAGGGCTGCGCCAGGGATCAGGTGCTGCTGCCCTCCCACCCCCCTTCTATTTATAGGGAGAAGGGGAGAGGGGGCCGGCCCCCTTAGATCCCATCTAAGGGGGGGGGGGCGGCGGCCAAGGGGGGGACTTGCCCCCCAAGTTTGGTGGGAGGCGCCCCCATCCCCTAGGGTTTTCAACCCTAGGCGCCTTGGGCCCCTTGGGGGGGGGGGGTGCACCAGCCCACCAGGGGCTGGTTCCCTCCCTTGCTCAGCCCACTTGGCCCACCGGGGCAGGTGGCCCCACCCGGTGGACCCCCGCACACCTTCCGGTGGTCCCGGTACAATACCGATAACCCCCGAAACCATTCCGGTGACTGAAACTGGACTTCCCATATATAATTCTTCACCTCCAGACCATTCTGGAACTCCTCGTGACGTCCGGGATCTCATCCGGGACTCCGAACAACATTCGGTAACCACATACTATTTCCCATAACAACCCTAGCGTCACCGAACCTTAAGTGTGTAGACCCTACGGGTTCGGGAACCATGCAGACATGACCGAGACATCTCTCCGGCCAATAACCAACAACGGGATCTGGATACCCATGTTGGCTCCCACATGTTCCACGATGATCTCATCGGATGAACCACGATGTCGAGGATTCAATCAATCCCGTATACAATTCCCTTTGTCTACCGGTATGATACTTGCCCGAGATTCGATCGTCGGTATCCCTATACCTTGTTCAATCTCGTTACCGGCAAGTCTCTTTACTCGTTCCGTAACGCATGATCCCGTGGCTAACTCTTTAGTCACATTGAGCTCATTATGATGATGCATTACCGAGTGGGCCCAGAGATACCTCTCCGTCACACGGAGTGACAAATCCCAGTCTTGATTCGAGCCAACCCAACAGACACTTTCGGAGATACCTGTAGTGCACCTTTATGGTCACCCAGTTACGTTGTGACATTTGATACACCCAAAGCATTCCTACGGTATCCGGGAGTTGCACAATCTCATGGTCTAAGGAAATGATACTTGACATTAGAAAAGCTTTAGCAGATGAACTACACGATCTAGTGCTATGCTTAGGATTGGGTCTTGTCCATCACATCATTCTCCTAATGATGTGATCCCGTTATCAACGACATCCAATGTCCATGGTCAGGAAATCGTAACCATCTATTGATCAACGAGCTAGTCAACTAGAGGCTCACTAGGGACATGTTGTGGTCTATATATTCACACATGTATTACGATTTCCGGATAACACAATTATAGCATGAACAATAGACAATTATCATGAACAAGGAAATATAATAATAACCACTTTATTATTGCCTCTAGGGCATATTTCCAACACTATTTTGCAATCTTTTACTTTCCAATCTATAAAACAAAAATACCAAAAATATTTACTTTACCGTTTATCTATCTCTATCAGATCTCACTTTTGCGTGTTACCATGAAGGGATTGACAACCCCTTATCGCATTGGGTGCAAGTTTGGTGTTTGATTGTGCAGGTATTCAGTGACTTGCGTGTTGTCTCCTACTGGATTGATACCTTGGTTCTCAAAACTGAGGGAAATACTTACTCTACTTTGCTGCATCACCCTTTCCTCTTCAAGGGAAAAACCAACGCAAGCTCAAGAAGTAGCAGGAAGAATTTCTGGCGCCGTTGCCGGGGAGATCTACACCAAGTCAAGACATACCAAGTACCCATCATAAACTCTCATCTCTCGCATTACATTATTTGCCATTCGCCTCTCATTTTCCTCTCCCCCACTTCTAAAACGATTTTCAAAAAGTTTGCCTTTTCTTCGCCTCTCTCTTTGCCTTTTCTTCGCCCCTCTTCCGTTCATCTTCTTCGTTTGCTTTTTGTGTGCTTGCGTGTTGGATTGCTTGCTTGTCACGATGATTCCTCCAAAAATCATTGATCCTCACCTCAAGAGGTTGGACGAAATTGAAAATAATGTTAGAAGCTTCATGTCTTTGCAATTTGAGCATAATAATTTCTTTAGGAACGAGCTCAAGGAGCAGAAATTTTTGATGGAATACATGAATAAAGATCTTGATGGTATGTCTAAGGAATTTTATGGTTTGAAATCTCAGTTTGCTCATCTTGAAAATCTAGTAGGCCAAATTTCCGATAAACAAGCTACCTTAGTAAATAAGATGGCCGCTAAACCAGAAGCGTTAAATAATGATGAAGATCTAAAAGTGATTGATGTGACTCCTGTTGAATCTTTGTTTTCCAATATAAATCTTGATAAATATGGGACTAGAGATGAGTCAACTTTAGTTAGAATGCGTCCCAATGATTCAGAGTTTTTAGATCTTGATGCAAAAATTGATAAAAGAGGGATTGGAGAGGTCAAAACTTTAAGTAGCAATGAACCCACTCTTTTGGATTTCAAGGAATTTAATTATGATAATTGTTCTTTAATAGAATGTATTTCCTTGTTACAATCCGTGTTGAATTCTCCTCATGCTTATAAACAAAACAAAGCTTTTACTAACCATATCGTTGATGCTATGATGCAATATTTTGAAGAAAAGCTTGAATTGGAAGTTTCTATCCCTAGAAAACTTTATGATGAGTGGGAACCTACTATTAAGATTAATATTAAAGATTATGAATGCCATGCTTTGTGTGATTTGGGTGCTAGTGTTTCCACGATTCCAAAAACTTTGTGTGATGTATTAGGTTTCCGTAAATTTGATTATTGTTCTTTAAATTTGCATCTTGCGGATTCCACTATTAAGAAACCTATGGGAAGGATTAATGATGTTCTTATTGTTGCAAATAGGAATTATGTGCCCGTAGATTTCATTGTTCTTGATATAGATTGCAATCCTACATGTCCTATTATTCTTGGTAGACCTTTCCTTAGAACGATTGGTGCAATTATTGATATGAAAGAAGGAAACATTAGATTTCAATTTCCGTTAAGGAAGGGCATGGAACACTTTCCAAGAAAGAAAATTAAATTGCCTTATGAATCTATTATGAGAGCCACTTATGGATTGCATACCAAAGATGACAATACTTAGATCTATTCGTGATTTTTATGCCTAGCTAAGGGCATTAAACAATAGCGCTTGTTGGGAGGCAACCCAATTTTATTTTTGTTTTTGCTTTTTAGGTTCTGTTTTGCAATAAATAATTCATCTAGCCTCTGGTTAGATGTGGTTTTATGTTTTAATTAGTGTTTGTGCCAAGTAAGACCTTTGGGATAGCTTACGGTGATAGTTGATTTGATCTTGCTGAAAAACAGAAACTTTTGCGCCCAGTAAAATAATTTTTATAATTCACAGAAGAGTTCTTTTGAGTTGATTATTTTTGCAGAAGATTAATAAACAAATTTCTTAGGACTTCCTAATTTGTCAGAATTTTTGGAGTTACATAAGTATTCGAGATTTCCAGATTGCTACAGACTGTTCTGTTTTTGACAGATTCTGTTTTCTATGTGTTGTTTGCTTATTTTGATGAATCTATGGGTAATATCGGGGGGTATGAACCCTGGAAAAGTTGGAATACAGTAGATATAACACCAATATAAATAAATAATGAGTTCACAACAGTACCAAAAGTGGTGATTTATTTTCTTATACTAACGGAGCTTATGAGATTTTCTGTTGAGTTTTGTGTTGTGAAGTTTTCAAGTTTTGGGTAAGGATTTGATGGACTATGGAATAAGGAGTGGCAAGAGCCTAAGCTTGGGGATGACCAAGGCACCCCAAGGTAATATTCAAGGACAGCCAAGAGCCTAAGCTTGGGGATGCCCCGGAAGGCATCCCCTCTTTCGTCTTCGTCTATCGGTAACTTTACTTGAGGCTATACTTTTATTCACCACATGATATGTGTTTTGCTTGGAGCGTCTTGTATGATTTGAGTCTTTGCTTTTTAGTTTGCCACAATCACCCTTGATGTACACACCTTTTTAGAGAGACACGCATGAATCGTGATTTATTAGAATACTCTTTGTGCTTCACTTATATCTTTTGAGCTAGGCAATTTTGCTCTAGTGCTTCACTTACATCTTTTTAGAGCACGGCGGTGGCTTTATTTTATAGAAATTGATGAACTCTCATGCTTCACTTATATTATTTTGAGAGTATTTAAAACAGCATGGTAATTTGCTTTGGTTATAAATTTAGTCCTAATATGATAGGCATCCAAGAGGGATATAATAAAAACTTTCATATAAAGTGCATTGCATACTATGAGAAGTTTGATTCCTTGTGATTGTTTTGAGATATGAAGATGGTGATATTAGAGTCATGCTAGTGAGTAGTTGTGAATTTGAGAAATACTTGTGTTAAGGTTTGTGAGTCCCGTAGCATGCACATATATGTAACGAAGTTGGAGCATGCGATATTTTTTGATTGTCATCCTTTGTGTGGAAGTCGGGATCGCGCGATGGTTAACTCCTACTAACCCTTCCCCTAGAAGCATGCGTCTAGTACTTTGTTTCGATGACTAATAGATTTTTGCAATAAGTACGTGAGTTCTTTATGACTAATGTTGAGTCCATGGATTATACGCACTCTCACCCTTCCACCTTTTCTAGCCTCTCTAGTGCCACGCAATTTTCGCCGGTACCATAAACCCACGATATACCTTCCTCAAAACAGCCACCATACCTACCTATTATGGCATTTCCATAGCCATTCCGAGATATATTGCCATGCAACTTTCCACCGTTCCGTTTATTATGACACGCATCATCATTGTCATATTGCTTTGCATGATCATGTAGTTGACATCATATTTGTGGCAAAGCCACCGTTCATAATTCTTTCATACATGTCACTCTTGATTCATTGCACATCCCGGTACACCGCCGGAGGCATTCATATAGAGTCATATTTTGTTCTAGTATCGAGTTGTAATTTTTGAGTTGTAAGTAAATAGAAGTATGATGATTTTCATTATTAGAGCATTGTCCCATGTGAGAAAAAAAAGAGAAAAGAAAGAAAGAAAGAAAAAAAAGAGAAGAAAGAAAAAAAAGAGAAAAAAGAGAAAAGAAAAAAAAGAAGAAAGAAAAAAAAGAAAAAAAAGAGAGAAAAAGAGAGAAGGGGAAATGTTACTATCCTTTTTCCATACTTGTGCTTCAAAGTAGCACCATGATCTTCATGATAGAGAGTCTCCTATGTTGTCACTTTCGTATACTAGTGGGAATTCTTCATTATAGAACTTGGCTTGTATATTGCAACGATGGGCTTCCTCAAATTGCCCTAGGTCTTCATGAGCAAGCAAGTTGGATGCACACCCACTTAGTTTTTTTGAGCTTTCATAAACTTATAGCTCTAGTGCTTCCGTTGCATGGCAATCCCTACTCACTCACATTGATATCTATTGATGGGCATCTCCATAGCCCGTTGATACGCCTAGTTGATGTGAGACTGTCTCCCTCTTTTTGTCTTCTCCACAACCACCTTCTATTCCACCTATAGTGCTATGTCCATGGCTCACGCTCATGTATTGCGTGAAAGTTGAAAAAGTTTGAGAATACTAAAGTATGAAACAATTGCTTAGCTAAAACTGGGGTTGTGCATGATTTGAGTATTTTGTGTGATGAAGATGGAGCATAGCCAGACTATATGATTTTGTAGGGATAAGCTTTCTTTGGCCATGTTATTTTGAGAAGACATAATTATCTTGTTAGTATGCTTGAAGTATTATTGTTTTATGTCAATATTAAACTTTTGTTTTGAATCATACGGATCTGAACATTCATGCCACAATAAAGAAATTACAAGAATAAATATGTTAGGTAGCATTCCACATCAAAAATTCTGTTTTTATCATTTACCTACTCGAGGACGAGCAAGAATTAAGCTTGGGGATGCTTGATACGTCTCCAACGTATCTATAATTTTTGATTGCTCATGTTATTATATTATCTGTTTCGGATGTTTTATATGCATTAATATGCTATTTTATATTATTTTTGGGACTAACCTATTAACCTAGAGCCCAGTGCTAGTTCCTGTTTTTCCCCTGTTTTTGAGTTTCGCGAAAAAGGAATACCAAACGGAGTCCAAACGGAATAAAACTTTCGCGATGATCTTTCTTTGACCAAAAGGAAACCAGAGGACTTGGAGTGCAAGTCAGAGAAGCCACGAGGCGGCCACAAGGATGGAGGGCGCGCCCCCTACCCTTGTGGGCCCCTCGTGCGTCTCCTGACCTAATTCTTTCGCCTATATATACTCTTATATGCCCAAACCACCAGAGGCATCCACAAAAAGACTTTTCCACTGCCGCAACCTTCTGTACCCGTGAGATCCCATCTAGGGGCCTTTTTCGGTGTCCTGCCGGAGGGGGATTGGATCACGGAGGGCTTCTACATCAACACCATTGCCCTTCCGATGAAGCGTGAGTAGTTTACCTCAGACCTACGGGTCCATAGCTAGTAGCTAGATGGCTTCTTCTCTCTCTTTGATTCTCAATACCACGTTCTCCTCGATGTTCTTGGAGATCTATTCGATGTAATAATTTTTTGCGGTGTGTTTGCTGAGATCCGATGAATTGTGGATTTATGATCAGCTTATCTATGAATATTATTTGAATTTCTCTGAATTCTTTTATGCACGATTTGATATCTTTGCAAGTCTCTTCGAACTATCGATTTGGTTTGGCCAACTAGATTGGTTTTTCTTGCAATGGGAGTAGTGCTTAGCTTTGGGTTCAATCTTGCGGTGTCCTTTCCCAGTGACAGTAGGGGCAGCAAGGCACGTATTGTATTGTTGCCATTGAGGATAAAAAGATGGGGTTTTCATCATATTGCTTGAGTTAATTCCTCTACATCATGTCATCTTTCTTAATGCATTACTCTGTTCTTCATGAACTTAATACTCTAGATGCAGGCAGGAGTCGGTCGATGTGTGGAGTAATAGTAGTAGATGCAGAATCGTTTCGGTCTACTTCACACGGACGTGATGCCTATATTCATGATCATTGCCTTATATATCGTCATAACTTTGCGCTTTTCTATCAATTGCTCGGCAGTAATTTGTTCACCCACCATATTATTTTCTATCTTGAGAGAAGCCTCTAGTGAAACCTATGGACCCGGGGTCTATTTTCCATCATACAATCTTCTGCTTTCCAATCTACGAGTTTCCGATCTACTATTTTGAAACCTTTTACTTTCCAATCTATAAAACAAAAATACCAAAAATATTTACTTTACCGTTTATCTACCTCTATCAGATCTCACTTTTGCGAGTAACCGTGAAGGGATTGACAACCCCTTATCCCGTTGGGTGCAAGTTTGGTGTTTGTTTGTGCAGGTATTCGGTGACTTGCGTGTTGTCTTCTACTGGATTGATACCTTGGTTCTCAAAACTGAGGGAAATACTTACTCTACTTTGCTGCATCACCCTTTCCTCTTCAAGCAAGAATATCTGTAGTTGTCTCCTCTTTCATAACATAACCTTCCGGTACCTTAGGCAATTCATATCTAGGAGGGCTAGTTCTAGTGGGTGTTTCAAGATTTTCAGTTTCAAGCTCATCATCAAATTCAACAACATCATGTTGTCTTACTCTAGCAATTTGTTCATCAAGAAATTCACCTAATGGCACATCATCATTAAGCAAGGTACTAGCATCATCATTAGCATCATTCATAGTAGAAGTAGCATCATCAATAACTTGCGACATATCAGGATTAGTAGCATGTGGTGGTGTTGCGAGTTTACTTATAACAGAAGGTGAATCTAAAGCGGAGCTGGATGGCAGTTCCTTACCTCCCCTCGTCTTAGAGGGAAAAATCTTAGTCTTAGCATCCTTCAGATTCTTCATAGTGAATAATTGATAATAATCCCAAGTGACTCAACAAATATAGCTATGCTCCCCGGCAACGGCGCCAGAAAAAGGTCTTGATAACCCACAAGTATAGGGGATCGCAACCATTTTCGAGGGTAGAGTATTCAACCCAAATTTATAGATTCGACACAAGGGGAGCCAAAGAATATTTGTAAGTATTAGCAGCTGAGTTGTCAATTCAACCACACCTGGAGATTAATTATCTGCAGCAAAGTGATCAGTAGCAAATTAGTATGATAGTTTTGATAATAGTAGCAGCAGCAATAGTAACGGTAACAGTGATAGCAGTGATATTGTAGCAAGTGCAATAGTGACAGCAGTAGTAACTTAGCAGAAACAATATAAGATAAATTCGTAGGCATTGGATCGGTAATTTGTTGGATGATATTCATCATGAGATAGTTATAACCTAGGGCGATACGGCACTAGCTCCAGTTCATAAATATAATGTAGGCATGTATTCCGTAAATAGTCATACGTGCTTATGGAAAGAACTTGCATGACATCTTTTGTCCTACCCTCCCGTGGCAGCGGGGTCCATATTGGAAACTAAGGGATATTAAGGCCTCCTTTTAATAGAGAACCGGAACAAAGCATTAACACACGGTGAATACATGAACTCCTCAAACTACGGTCATCACCGGGAGTGGTCCCGACTATTGTCACTCCGGGGTTGCCGGGTCATAACACGTAGTAGGTGACTATAACTTGCAAAATCGGGTCTAGAACATAGATATAATGGTGATAACATAAACGGTTTTATAGCGTCAGTTTCAGGGTCTGCGGGGCCACCAGGTGGGGACAACCCACCTGGGCGCGCCTGGGGGGGGTGGGGCAGGCGCGCCCTGGTGGGTTGTGCCCACCCAGGTGCCCCCCTCAGGTGGCTCTTGGCTCCAGAAATTCTCTTATTTTGTATAAAAATTCCTCGCAAAGTTTCGTTCCATTCCGAGAACTTTTATTTGTGCACAAAAACAACACCATGGTAGTTCTGCTGAAAACAGCGTCAGTCCGGGGTTAGTTTCATTCAAATCATGCAAATTAGAGTCCAAAACAAGAGGAAAAGCATTAGGAAAAGTAGATACGTTGGAGACATATCAACTCCCCCAAGCTTAAACCTTTGCTTGTCCTCAAGCAATTCAGTTGATAAACTGAAAGTGAAAAAGAAAAACTTTTATGAACTCTTTTGCTCTTGTTTGCATAAATAAGCTTAAACAGCACCCAGATTTTCAGCCAAAATTATAACTAACCATGTCGACAATAACTCTTAAAAATTATGTTAACTCATATCAATGACATAATCAGCTAGCGAGCAATAATAAGATATCTCAAATTGCAACACGTTATCAAAACAACCATGATATAATATGACAATAGTGGTATCTCGCTAGCCCTTTCTGAGACCACAAAACATAAATGCAGAGCACCTCCAAAGTTCAAGCAGCGACTAAACATTGTAATTCATGGTAGAAAAGATCCAGTCATGATGCACCCAACATTAGCTACACACAATGCATAAGCATGACAACAGTGCTCTCAGGTTCTGGCGCTTATTTAAGAAGGTGATGACACAACATGAAAGTAAATAGATAGTCCCTTCGCAGAGGGAAGCAGTGATTTGCAGAGGTGCCAGAGCTCAAGTTTTTAAAATAGAGGTAAATGATATTTTGAGACATGCACCTTTCTCATTTTCTTCACGACCATCAGCTATCAACATCTTCCATGCTAAGCGCGTTAGTGGCGGTTCCCAAGCGATAAAAGTAAAGGTTTACTCCCCCTCCACCATCAATCACACTCCACGGCTTGTCCGAAACAACGGGTGCCGTCCATACCAACAACAATCCCGGGGGAGTTTTGTTTAATTATTTGCATTTTTGAGTTCGGGACTGGGAATCCCTATTACCGCCCTTTTCTCGTGCGATGGCGAGTGAATAAACACTCGACCTGAGAATAACTCGCTTAGCATGGAAGATACCGACTACCTCCTGTCGTTCCATGAACGATCCAGGCACACAAAAAGGATATTTATTTGAAGTTTTTAGAGGTGGCACATGCAAATTTACTTAGGATGGCAGGGTAATACCGCATATAGGTAGGTATGGTGGACTCATCTGGAATAACTTGGGTTTCAGGTTTTGGATGTACAAGCAGAATTCCCACTTAGTACAGGTGAAGGCTAGCAAATAGGTTGAGAAGTGGCCAGCTAGAGAGCAACAACGGTCATGAACATGCATTATGCATAAGTAACATTGGACACTAGCATGAGTAGGATATGAACACCATGAACATAAATATCATAGAGGCTATGTTGGTTTTGATTCAACTACATGCATCAACATGTGCCAAGTCAAGCCACTCGAACGTTCAGAGGAGGATACCATATCATCATACTACATCACAATAATCGTAACGCAATGTTGATATCCAAGATAAATCATTATCCACTCCTAGCTACTTATGCATGGCATGAGAAACTATAATCTCTAATTGGCATTGCAAACATGTTTAATCATAATGGGCTGAATCATGGATACTAGGTTAAACATATTTACAAAAACAGAACAAGTCGAGTTCATACCCGTTTCTCTCTGCCACGGCCAGTTCATCGAATATCGTCATTATTGCCTTTCCCTTGCACGACCGAACGATATGTAAATAATAATAGTGCAAGAGTGCCATAGACTAAGCTGGAATCTGCAAACATTTATTCAACAGGAGAAGACAAGGTAAAATGGGCTCTTTGTTAAATCAACAATTATGCATATGAGAGCCACTCAACATTTTCATCGTGGTCTTCTCCTTGGTACGACTTGAAAGAAAGAAAAGAAATTCAGAGAAACACACTGAAATATTTTTGGAATTTTTTTTGGTTTTATTCAAAAGAAGCAAATAAAAAGGGAAAAGCAAAAACGAGAAAAAATATTTACACGGGAAAGCTCCCAACAAGCAAAAGAAGAACAAGGAAATCTTTTTGGGTTTTCTTTTTAGTGCTATAGCTAACTACTCTAGAAAGAAAAAGAAAAAAGAAGCTGGAAATATTTTTGGATTTTCTTAAAGTTTTTCAAACACACAAGAAGAAAGCGAGAAAATAAATTTAAGCATGGATAATACAATGAAAAAGTGTGAACACCGACAATTGAAATGTGTGAACATGAATGTAAAGTCGGTGAGAAACACGTACTCCCCCAAGCTTAGGCTTTTGGCCTAACTTGGTAATCAGTCAATAGCCTGGATGATAGTTGGGGTGCTGAGGAGCAGGCACCCACGGATCCCACTGCTGAGGCTCCTCCTCTGCTGCAGCCTGGTTGTTCCGGTAGGCGATAATATCCGCATGCATAATCCTGTATCCGCCTCTGGCAATAGGATCAAACAAAGCAGGTGCAGGCAGTGGAATAATATCATGAGTTCTCACACTAAAAACTAGGTTATAAGGAATAGGAATGTTAGGATAATCGATAGCAGTAAACTGGTGGTGATTCATAGCCGCGTGATCTAGGTAAACCTTGGGCAAAGGATAATCATGCAGGCGAATCTGAACATTAAAGCGAGCCGCCAAACGAGTGGCGTAAATGCCTCCATGAATTTTACCCTTGGACTTATTAATGTGGAGGCGACGTGCCACAATAGCTCCCAAGCTATAAGTGTTGTCACCCTCTAGTGCACGACGCAAAACAACAAGGTCTGGTGAACTGAGTGCACCTACCTTCTCTCTAGCAAGCAAGCATTTTGTAATAAAAAGAGCAAAATAATGAACAGCAGGAAAATGCAAGCCAGCGGCAGTGATACTCGACACCCCTCTCTCATCACCCACTGTCAGAGTATGATAGAAGCTTTCAAACTCTGCGGGCCTAGGCTCTGCCAGAATACCATCAGAAGGAAGCAAGCATATTTCACAAAATTCAGTAAGTGGTATCTGATGGGGTTCAACATATAAATTAAACTGCACTTCAGGGGGGTTATTCCTAGGAAGGAAAGTAAAACTTTACACAAAGGAATTTATGAGGAGGTGATACTGTTCGCATTCAGCTGTGATGAAGTCGGTGAGGCCGGCATTAGCAGCATATTGTGCAAACTCTTGAAGGATTCCAGCCTCTTCCATGAATGGGGTATGCGGCCATTCGCACGGCCGTAGCTCCGCCAATCTCCGAGTATGGAGGTCACTATCAGATGACTCCCCAATCACTCCCTTGGAGTTCTTCTTGGAAGCAAACTTCCTAAAGATACTCATGTTTTTCCTATGAACAAAAATTCTAAAAATTTTAGTCCACAAATTTTTCTCAACAAAACTCTACAAAATTGGTAGCAACTACTCATAGGGAAGCATAGAGGCCATAGCAAGCATTCAAACTACTTAGAACTCTAAGAATTCAACATGCAAGCTCATCTACAGCAGCACCAAGAGTAGCTAATTATTCAAAATATAAATCACTAAAACAAAAACTAATTGGACAAACGGAGGAGTCACATACCAAGCAACAATTCCCCAAAACAGTTTTGGAAACGGAGCTTCGAGCAAAGAGATCGAAATCCGTGGTTTCGGGAGCAAGAACACAAGAGAGAGAGCAATGGAGATTTTTTTCTGGAGGTAAGTGAAGATGTGGGATGAAGAGATAAGTGAGGGGGGCCATGTGGGGACCACAACCCACCAGGGCGCGCTTGGGGGTCCTGGCGCGCCCAGGTGGGTTGTGCCCACCTAGTGCACCTCCCTCTGATATTATTTGCACTAGAAATTCTTAAATAATCAGAAAAAATCGTATTAAATTTTCAGGGCATTCTGAGAACTTTTATTTTTGGGTCATTTTTTATTGCACGGGAAAAATCAGAAAACAGACAAAACATGGCATTTTATTTTATTTAACTAATAGGAACATAAAATAAAAGGTAGGGACCGAAGGTAGTGCTCACTAAATTCATCAACTTCATACCTCTCAAAAATGATCCATTAATAAGGTTGATCAAGTCTTATTAACAACCACTTTCGATTAGCATGAAACCGAAGAACTTTCGTAAATCACTAAGTTACCTCAATGGGGATATGAATGTCCCCAACAATAAGCATTTCATATTTCTTTTTGGTAGTAGGTAGAGGTAGTTGAAAACTTCCAATAGTGATTGTCGGAGATTTTTCAATAACATTAATACCATTCACTTGGAATTGTTTCTTCGGAAAGTGCACTGTATGCTCATTACCATTGATATGAAAAGTGACCTTGCTTTTATTGCAATCAATAACAGCCCCTGCAGTATTCAAGAAGGGTCTACTAAGGATAATCGACATGTTGTCGTCCTCGGGCATCTCAAGTATAACAAAGTCAGTCAAAATAGTAACATTAGCAGCAACAACAACGGGCACATCCTCACAGATACCGATAGGTATGGCAGTTGATTTGTCAGCCATTTGCAAAGATATTTCAGTAGGTGTGAGTTTATTCAAATCAAGTCTTTTATATAAAGAGAAAGGCATAACACTAACACCAGCTTCCAAATCACATAAAGCAGTTTTCACATAATTCTTTTTGATGGAGCAAGGTATAGTTGGTATTCCCGGATCTCCAAGTTTTTTTGGTACTCCATCCTTAAATGTGTAATTAGCAAGCATGGTGGACGTTTCAGTTTCCGTTATTTTTCTCTTATTAGTGATGTTGTCCTTCATGTACTTTGCATAAGGAGGCATTTTCAAGATATCAGTCAAGCGAGTACGCAAAAAGACTGGCCTCAGCATTTCAGCAAAGCGTTCAAATTCTTCATCATCTTTCTTTTTAGTTGTCTTAGGTGGAAAAGGCATAGGTTTCTGAACCCATGGTTCTCTTTCCTTACCGTGTTTTCTAGCAACAAAGTCTCTTTTATCATATCTTGCATTCTTGGGTTGTGGGTTATCAAGATCAACAGCTGGTTCTATCTCAACATCATTGTCTGGTTCTTTATTATTTGTTTGAGTTTCTTCATGAACCTCATCATTATCTTTTTCATTATCAGAAGGTGAATGTTCATTACCAGATTGAGTTTCAGCATTAGAAATAGAAACATCATTATCATTATCAGGAGGTTTCTCTACTTCAGGTTCACTAGAGGCATGCAAAGTCCTATCATTTTTCTTTTTCTTTTTAGAAGGACCAGGTGCAGTGGTGTTGTTCCTTTGTGAATCCTGTTCAATTCTTTTTGGGTGTCCCTCAGGATAAAGTGGTTCCTGAGTCATTTTACCTCCTCTAGTTGCAACTCTAATAGCAAAGTCATGTATGTTGTTATTCATTTCATCAAGCAATTCTCTTTGAGATTTAACAACTTGTTCTAACTGGGTTTGTACCATAGAAGCATGCTTTCCCACACCTCTAACATCATTTGAGATTCTAAATAACAAGTCAGTCAAGTGAGCAATCATGTCAGAATTGTATTTTAATTGTTTCATAACATTTGCATTGAACTGATCTTGTTTTCTAATGTAGTTTTCAAACTCATAAAGGCATTGGCTAGGGTGCATATTGTGAGGATTATCATTATCATTGAATTTCATTAGATAATTTACCTCTACCACCTTAGGCAGTGGTGGTGTATCAAGCCCTTGTATTTCTTCAATAGGAGGTAAATTTTTGACATCCTCAGCTTTAATACCTTTTTCCTTCATAGATTTCTTTGCCTCTTGCATATCTTCGGGACTGGGATATAAAATACCCCTCTTCTTCGGAGTGGGTTTAGATGGTGGTTCAGGAAGAGTCCAATCATCATAGTTTTTCAATATGTTATTCAATAATTCTTCAGCATGTCCAATAGTTCGTTCCCTGAAAACACAACCAGCACAACTATCTAGGAAATCCCTAGAAGCATCGGTTAGTCCATTATAGAAGATATCCAGTATTTCATTTTTCTTAAGAGGATGATCAGGCAAAGCATTAAGTAACTGGCAAAGCCTCCCCCAAGCTTGTGGGAGACTCTCTTCTTCAATTTGCACAAAGTTAAATATTTCCTGTAAGGCAGCTTGTTTCTTATGAGCAGGAAAATATTTTTCAGAGAAGTAATAAATCATATCCTGGGGACTACGCACACAACCAGGAGCAAGAGTATTGTACCAAGCTTTAGCATCACCCTTTAATGAGAACGGAAATAATTTGAGAATATAGTAATAACGAGTTTTCTCATCATGAGTAAAAAGGGTGGCTATGTCATTCAACTTAGTAAGATGTGCCACAACAGTCTCAGTTTCATAACCATGGAAAGGATCAGATTCAACCAAAGTAATTAACTCTGGGTCGACAGAGAATTCATAATCCTTATCATCAATAAAGATAGGTGAGGTAGCAAACTTAGGATCATATTGCATTCAAGCATTCAGAGATTTTTCTTTATACTTGCATAATAATTTCTCTAGATCATCTCTATCCTTACAAGCAAGAATATCTGTAGTTGTCTCCTCATTCATAACATAACCTTACGGTACCTTAGGCAATTCATATCTAGGAGGGCTAGTTCTAGTGGGTGTTTCAAGATTTTCAGTTTCAAGATCATCATCAGATTCAACAACATCATGTTGTCTTACTCTAGCAATTTGTTCATCAAGAAATTCACCTAATGGCACATCATCATCAAGCAAGGTACTAGCATCATCATAAGCATCATCCATAGAAGAAGTAGCATCATCAATAACTTGCGACATATCAGGATTAGTAGCATGTGGTGGTGTTGCAAGTTTACTTATAACAGAAGGTGAATCTAAAGCGGAGCTGGATGGCAGTTCCTTAGCTCCCCTCGTCTTAGAGGGAAAAATCTTAGTCTTAGCATCCTTCAGATTCTTCATAGTGAATAATTGATAGTAATCCCAAGTGACTCAACAAATATAGCTATTCTCCCCGACAACGGCGCCAGAAAAAGGTCTTGATAACCCACAAGTATAGGGGATCGCAACAGTTTTTGAGGGTAGAGTATTCAACCCAAATTTATAGATTCGACACAAGGGGAGCCAAAGAATATTTGTAAGTATTAGCAGCTGAGTTGTCAATTCAACCACACCTGGAGATTAATTATCTGCAGCAAAGTGATCATTAGCAAAGTAGTACGATAGTTTTGATAATAGTAGCAGCAGCAATAGTAACGGTAACAATGATAGCAGTGATATTGTAGCAAGTGCAACAGTGACAGCAGTAGTAACTTAGCAGAAACAATATAAGATAAATTCGTAGGCATTGGATCGGTAATTTGTTGGATGATATTCATCATGAGATAGTTATAACCTAGGGCGATACGGCACTAGCTCCAGTTCATAAATATAATGTAGGCATGTATTCCATAAATAGTCATACGTGCTTATGGAAAGAACTTGCATGACATCTTTTGTCCTACCCTCCCGTGGCAGCGGGGTCCATATTGGAAACTAAGGGATATTAAGGCCTCCTTTTAATAGAGAACCGGAACAAAGCATTAACACACGGTGAATACATGAACTCCTCAAACTACGGTTATCACCGGGAGTGGTCTCGACTATTGTCACTCCGGGGTTGCCGGATCATAACACGTAGTAGGTGACTATAACTTGCAAGATCGGATCTAGAACATAGATATAATGGTGATAACATAAATGGTTCAGATCTGAAATCATGGCACCCGGGCCCAACGTGACAAGCATTAAGCATGGCAAAGCCATAGCAACATCAATCTCAGAACCTAATGGATACTAGGGATCAAGCCCTAACAAAACTAACTCGATTACATGATGAATCTCATCCAACTCCTCACCGACCAGCAAGCCTACGAAGGAATTACTCACTCCCGATGGGGAGCATCATGGAATTGGCGATGGAGAAGGGTTGGTGATGATGAAGATCGAAGATCCCCCTCTCCGGAGCCCCAAACGGACTCCAGATCTGGCCTCCTGATGAAGAACAAGAGATGGCGGCGGCTCCGTCTCGCGAAACGCGATAATTCTTTCTCCCGCATTATTTTCTGGAAAAATAGGATTTTATAGCGTCGGTTTCAGGGTCTGCGGGGCCACCAGGTGGGGACAACCCACCTGGGCGCGCCTGGGGGGGCAGGCGCGCCCTGGTGGGTTGTGCCCACCCAGGTGCCCCCCTCAGGTGGCTCTTGGCTCCAGAAATTCTCTTATGTTGTATAAAAATTCCTCGCAAAGTTTCGTTCCATTTTGAGAACTTTTATTTCTGCACAAAAACAACACCATGGTAGTTCTACTGAAAACAACGTTAGTCCGGGGTTAGTTTCATTCAAATCATGCAAATTAGAGTCCAAAACAAGAGGAAAAGCGTTAGGAAAAGTAGATACATTGGAGACGTATCATCCATCTTCTCTTATAAAGCGCCAACTAAGGGGCACTATGATCGTACTTGAGCATTGGGTGTAGCTAATATGCGAGTGTGTTTCATGAATGGATCAATGATTGAGCATAATGGGCTAGGGATAGCTTGCTTTAGCGTTGATATTTTGAAAGACATGGTTGCTTGTTGATATGCTTGAGTATTAACGTCCTCATGTCAAAACTAGATTCTTGCTTTGAATCATATAAAAGTCCAAATGTCCATGCTGCAAAGAAAAGAATATGTGATGAACATGTTAGGTAGCATTCCACATCAAAAATTCTGTTTTTATCATTTACCTACTCGAGGACGAGCAGGAATTAAGCTTGGGGATGCTGATACGTCTCCAACGTATCTATAATTTTTTATTGTTCCATGCTGTTATATTATCATTCTTGGATGTTTTACAATCATTTTATAGCAAGTTTATATCATTTTTTGGCACTAACCTATTGACATAGTGCCCAGTGCCAGTTGCTGTTTTCTGCTTGTTTTTTACTTCGCAGGAAATCAATACCAAACGGAGTCCAAACGCAGCGAAACTTTTTGGAGCTTTTTTTTGGACCAGAAGACATCCAGTGGGCCAAAGAAGTACTGAGGAGGGGGCCCGAGGTGAGCACAAGACACCAGGGCGCGCCCTGATGGGTTGTGCCCACCTCGGTGACCTCTTGCACCGCCTCTTTGCTCTATAAATACCCCAATATTCCAGAAACCCTAGGGGAGTCGACGAAAATTAATTCCAGCCACCGCAAGTTGCAGAAACCACAGATCCAATCTAGACACCATCACGGAGGGGTTCATCATCCTCATTGGTGCCTCTCCGATGATGCGTGAGTAGTTCATTGTAGACCTACGGGTCCGTAGTTAGTAGGTAGATGGCTTTCTCTCTCTCTTTTGATTCTCAATACAACGGTCTCTCGGAGATCTATTTGATGTAACTCTTTTTTGCGGTGTGTTTGTTGGGATCCGATGAACTTTGAGTTTATGATCAGATCTATGTTTTTATCCATGAAAGTTATTTGAGTCTTTTGATCTCTTATATGCATGATTACTTATAGCCTCGTATTTCTTCTCCGATATTTGGG
Organism: Thinopyrum elongatum; assembly: GCA_011799875.1. NCBI lineage: Eukaryota > Viridiplantae > Streptophyta > Magnoliopsida > Poales > Poaceae > Thinopyrum > Thinopyrum elongatum. The sequence continues at coordinate 540,828,660 of CM022301.1, forward strand.
TTTTGTTTGGCCAACTTGATCTATTTATCTTGCAATGGGAAGAGGTGCTTTGTGATGGGTTCAATCTTACGGTGCTTGATCCCAGTGACAGAAGGGGAAACGACACGTATGTATCGTTGCTATTAAGGATAACAAGATGGGGTCTATTTCTACATAAATAGATCTTGTCTACATCATGTCATCGTTCTTATTGCATTACTCCGTTTCTCCATGAACTTAATACACTAGATGCATGCTGGATAGCGGTCGATGTGTGGAGTAATAGTAGTAGATGCAGGCAGGAGTCGGTCTACTAATCTTGGACGTGATGCCTATATAATGATCATTTCCCGGATATCGTCATGATTATTTGAAGTTCTATCAATTGCCCAACAGTAATTTGTTTACCCACCGTTTGCTATTTTTCTCGAGAGAAGCCACTAGTGAAACCTACGGCCCCCGGGTCTCTTCTTTAATATATTTGCCTTCGCGATCTATTTTTATTTGCTTTTATTTTCAGACCTATTAATCCAAAAATACAAAAATACCTTGCTGTAATTTTTACTTATTTATTTTATCTCGCGTTCCCGCGAGATCTATTTATCCAATCTACTATAATTTTACCTATCCTTTTACCCGTGAGGGATTGACAACCCCTCTCTTACGTCGGGTTGCAAGTATTTGTTCTTTGTGTGTAGGAGCTGTTTACGTGGTTTTGCGTGGTTCTCCTACTGGTTCGATAACCTTGGTCTCATCACTGAGGGAAATACCTACCGTTGTTGTGCTGCATCATCCCTTCCTCTTTGGGGAAATACCGACGTAGTTCAAGCAAACATCACATGCTAAATCGACTTTGAGGAGGCTCTTTCTCCAAGAAACGACCCCAGGGCTCAACATATAAATAGAGGGGCAGAGCTAGCACCCGGAACAAATCAAGATTCACCAAGCCATGTGCCGGCAACCCCGTCCCCTCTAGTTTATCCTTCGTCATAGTTTCCGTTGTGCTTGGCGAAGCCCTGCAGAGATTGTTCTTCACCACCACCGTCACCACGCCATCGTGCTGCCGGAACTCATCTACTACTTCGCCCTTCTTGCTGGATCAAGAAGGTGAGGATGTCATCGAACTGAACGTGTGCTGAACGCGGAGGTGCCGTACGTTCAGTACTTGATCGGGACGGATCGTGAAGGTGTACGACTACATCAACCGCGTTGATAAACGCTTCCGCTTAGCAATCGTCAAGGGTATGAAGATGCTCTCCCCTCTCGTAGCTATGCATCTCCATGGATAGATCTTGCGTGTGCGTAGAAAATTTTTGTTTTCCATGCAACGTTCCCCAACACCCGGCACAGCAAAGCACGCTTGATCATCTAGTATTATACATAAGCAAATCCTTACAAGAGCCCCTTTAGAGGAATAAGAAATTACAACCAAGTTTTTAAGAAACAACATCATCTTTCTTCCGCACCCCTATGTGGGGCACCCAAAGCTCATTGTCGCGTCTAAGCCTACGAAGCAATATGGTTGAAACATAGTAGCTCATAGAAGCAGCGACATGGAAGTTTTTTATGTAGACCCGATGGTAGGGACGAGTCCGGTGGAGGAGTTCACGCCTAAGGGTGTCCTGATATTCATGTCGTAGGATCAAATGAGGGAGGGTAACTAGCTGTGAGCAGCCGTGATAACTAGCTTTAACCCACCAAGGTTGGATGAGACTCGTACGTTGGGTAAGGCTATCTGAAGCTGCAAGAACTTTGACATGTTAACCGTATAATCACAGAATCACAAAGCAGGACTAGCTCACATAAAACATCTCGAACCGTAGAGCACGAATTAGGGGGAACCAGAGGCTCCTCGTAGATCCTAATGAACTCATGATACATCTCCAACATATCTACAATTTTTTATTGTTCCATGCTATTATATTATCAATCTTGGATGATTTATATACATTTACTAGCAACTTTATATCATTTTTTGGTACTAACCTATTAACTTAGTGCCCAGTGCCAGTTGCTATTTTTTGCTTGTTTTTTACTTTGCAGAATATCAAATGAAGTCCAAATGCCACGAAACTTTTTGGAGATTTTTTTCTGGCGATAAGAGACCCTGGAAGCTTCAAGAGGGAACCAGAAGATGAAAGCGGGGCACTAGGCACCAGGGCGCGCCAGGGGCCTCCGGCGTGCCCTGGTGGGTAGTGGGGCCCACGGGCATCATTTTGACCTACCTCCGCCTCTATAAATACTCTAAAATCCCAAAACCCTCAGGGGAGTCCACGAAATACTTTTTCCGCTGCCGCAAGTTCCAGAACCACGAGATCCAATCTATAGGCCATTTCCGGCACTCTGTCGTAGGGGAATCGATCATGGAGGGGTTCTTCATAATCCTTTGTTGCCCCTCCGATGATGCGTGAGTAGTTTACCACAGACCTACGGGTCCGTAGTTAGTAGCTAGATGGCTTCTTCTCTCTTTTTGATCTTCAATACAATGTTCTCCTTGATGTTCTTGGAGATCTATTTCATGTAATGATTTTTTGCAGTGTGTTTGTTGGGATCCGATGAATTGTGAGTTTATGATGAGATCTATCCATGAATATTATTTGAGTTTTCTCTGAACTCTTTTATGCATGATTGTTATAGCCTCGTATTTCTTCTCTGTTTTATTGGTTTGGTTTGGCCAACTAGATTGATTTATCTTGCCATGGGAAGAGGTGCTTTGTGATGGGTTCGATCTTCCGGTGCTCAATCTCAGTGATAGAAAGAGACATGACACGCATGTATCATTGCTATTAAGGGTAACAAGATGGGGTTTATTCATACATGAGTTTATCTTGTCTACATCATGTCATCTTGCTTAAAGCATTACTCCATTTTCCCATGAACTTAATACACTAGATGCATGCTGGATAGCGGTCAATGTGTGGAGTAATAGTACTAGATGCAGGCAAGAGTCGGTCTACTAATCTTGGATGTGATGCCTATATACCTGATCATTGCCTTGGATATCGTCATAATTATTTGCTTTTCTGTCAATTGCCCAACAGTAATTTGTTTACCCACTGTATGCTATTTTCTCGAGAGAAGCCTCTAGTGAAAACTATGGCCCCCGGGTTTATTTTCTATCATATATTAAAACCAAAAATACCTTTCTGCAATTTTATTTTATTTATTGTATTTTGTATTTTTGTTAGATCTATTTATCAAAACCTATACAATTTAATATTTCTCAATATCGTTGAGGGATTGACAACCCCTCTACGCATTGGGTTGCAAGTATTTGTTGTTTGTGTGTATGTGCTGTTTACATAGTGTTGCTTGGTTCTCCTATTGGATTGATTACCTTGGTTTCATAACTGAGGGAAATACTTATCACTACTGTACTGCATCATCCCCTCCTCTTCGGGGAAATCCCAACGCAGCTCACAAGTAGCAGGAAGAATTTCTGGCGCCGTTGACGGGGAGACATCATCAACATCTATCAAGTACCTACGCATAAACTCTCATCTCCTTGCAACTACTTTATTTGCTATTTGCCTCTCGTTTTCATCTCCCCCACTTCTAAAAAGTTTTTACAAAAATACAAAAATATTTTCCGTTTGCCTTTTTCTTGTTTGATCTTTTGCTTGCTTGTGATCTTTTTTGCGTAGTCATAATATCTGAAGAAAATACAAATTTGTGTGATTTTTCTAATACTAATAATAATGATTTTATTAGTACTCCGATTGCTCGTCCCGCCGCTAGTGCGGAGTCTTATGATATTAATGCCGCTTTATTGAATGTTGTTATGGAAGAGCAATTTTCCGCTAATCCTGATACGTCTCCAACGTATCTATAATTTTTTATTGTTCCTTGCTGTTGTATTATCAATCTTGCATGTTTTATATTCATTTTATAGCAACTTTATATCATTTTTTTAGACTAACCTATTGACATAGTGCTGAGTGCTAGTTGATGTTTTTTGCTTGTTTTTTACTTCGCAGAATATTAGTACCAAATGAAGTCCAAATGCCACGAAACTTTTTGGAGATTTTTTTCTGCCCAGAAGACAACTTGGGAGCCAAGGAAGTGCCTGAGAGGAGGCCTGTGGGGCCCACAAGGCACCAGGGCGCGCCAGAGGCCCCTGGCGCCCCCTGGTGGGTAGTGGGGCTCATAGGCCCCCTCTCCACCGCCTATCAGCTCTATAAATACTCTAAAATCCCCAAAACCATAGGGGAGCAGAGAGATCGTAGTTTCCACTGCCGCAAGTTCCAGAACCACGAGATCCAATCTAGAGGCCTTTTCCGGCACTTTGCCAGAGGGGTCAACGATCACAAAGGGGTTCTTCATCGACACCCTTGCCCCTCCGATGATACGTGAGTAGTTTACCACAGACCTACGGATCCGTAGTCAGTAGCTAGATGGCTCTTCTCTCTTTTTGATTCTCAATACAATGTTCTCCTCGATGTTCTTGGAGATCTATTTGATGTAGCTCTTTTTTGCGGTGTGTTTGTTGGGATCCGATGAATTGCGAGTTTATGATCAGATCTATCTATGAATATTATTTGAGTCTTCTTTGATCTCTTATATGCATGATTACTATAGCCTCATATTTCTTCTCCGAAACATTGGTTTGGTTTGGCCAACTAGATTGATTTTTCTTGCAATGGGAAGAGGTGCTTTGTGATGGGTTCGATCTTGCGGTGTCCTCACGCAGTGACAGAAGGGGTAGCGAGGCACGCATGTATCATTGCCATTAAGGATAAAGAGATGGGGTCTATTCCTACATGAATAGATCTTGTCTACACCATGTCATCGTTCTTATTGCATTACTCCGTTTCTCCATGAACTTAATACACTAGATGCATGCTGGATAGCGGTCAATGTGTGGAGTAATAGTAGTAGATGCAGGCAGGAGTTGGTCTACTAATCTTGGACGTGATGTCTATATACATGATCATTGCCTTGGATATCGTCATAATTATTTGCTCTTCTATCAATTGCCCAACAGTAATTTGTTTACCCATAGTATGCTATTTTCTTGAGAGAAGGCTCTAGTGAAATCTACGGCCCCCGGGTCTATTTACTATCATATAGTTTTCAGATCTATTAATCCAAAAATCCAAAAATACCTCGCTGCACTTTTTCTTTACTTCTTTTATTTTGTGTTTTTGTTAGATCTATTTATCCAATCTTATACAATTTAATTTATCTCAATACCGAGGAGGGATTGACAACCCCTCTAACGCGTTGGGTTGCAAGTTTTTGTTATTTGTGTGAAGGTACTGCTTACATAGTTTGGGTGGATCCTCCTACTGGATTGATACCTTGGTTTCATAACTGAGGGAAGACACTTACCGTTGCTATGCTGCATCACCCTTTACACTTGGAGGAAAAAACCAACGCATTAGCGGGAGGCAAATCCTAATGAGGATGCCGCGTCCCATCTAAACACTTTCGTAGAATTGTGTGATATGCAAAAGGAAAAAGATGTGGACAATGAAATTGTGAAATTAAAATTATTTCTATTCTCTTTACGGGATCGTGCAAAAATTTGGTTTTCATCTTTGCCACGAAATAGTATCGATTCTTGGGATAAGTGCAAAGATGCTTTTATTACTAAGTATTTTCCTCCCGCGAAAGTTATTTTCCTTAGAAATCAAATTATGAATTTAAAGCAACTTGAGCATGAACATTTTGCACAATCTTGGGAAAGAACGAAACAAATGCTAAGAAATTGCCCTACTCATGGTTTAAATCTATGGATGATTATACAAAATTTTTATGCGGGATTGAATTTTGTCTCTAGAAATCTTTTATTGATGTTTCTTCTATTGATTCCTTGTTTAGTAATATCAAACTTGATGATAAGGGGACTGAAGAAGAGTCAACTTTAGCTAGAAGGCGTCCCCATAATTCGGAGGGTGAAAATCTTGTTGAAAAAATTGATAAAAGTGTGTTTGGAGAGGTAAAAACTTTAACTAGTGATGTGCCCACTCTCTTGGATTACAAAGACTTAATTATGATAGTTGTTCTTTGATTGAGTGTATTTCTTTGTTGCAATCCATGCTAAATTCACCCAATGCCTATGAACAAAATAAAGCTTTTACTAAACATATTGTAGAAGCTATTATGAAAGCTTTAATTAGAAGAAAAGTTAGAATTAGAGATTTCAATTCATAGAAAATTATATGATGAATGGGAACCCACCATTAAAGTAAAGATAAAAAATTACGAGTGCAATGCTTTATGTGATTTGGGTGTTAGTGTTTCCACAATTCCGAAATCTCTATGTGAAGTGTTAGGTTTTACCAGTTTGGAAGAATGCTCTCTTAATTTGCACTTGACGGATTCCACTATTAAAAGGCCTTTGGGAAGAATTAATGATGTTATTATTCTTGCAAATAGGAATTATGTGCCCATAGATTTTATTGTACTTGATATCGATTGCAGTCCATCTTGTCCCATAATACTTGGTAGACCGTTTTACGAACTATAGGTGCCGTAATTGACATGAAAGAAGGGAATATTAAATTTCAGTTTCCGTTAAAGAAGGGTATGGAACACTTCCCTAGAATGAGAATTAAGCCACCATATGAGTCAATCATGAGGGCAACTTATGGAGCAAAAACCAAAGAGGACAATACTTAAAACTATGCATTATGCCCAGCTAGGGGCATAAAACAATAGCGCTTGTTGGGAGGCAACCCAATAGTTATCTTTTAATTTTTTTGTTTTCCTTTCTATTTTTCAATAAATATGCAATTTATGCTATTGCTATGATTGTGCTTTTTATGTTTTAATTAGTATTTGTGCCAAGTAAAGCCTTTAGGATGGTTTGGGTGATAGTTAACTTGATTCTGTTGAAAAACAGAAACTTTTCCGCCCAGTTCTAGAATTTTTTAAATTCACAGAAACATTTTTTGCTATGATTTTTTTACACAGAATTGATATACAAATTGCCCACATCGTCCTAATTTTTTGAGTTACATAAGTATGAGTAATATTAAGACTGCTACAGACTGTTCTGTTTTTGACAGATTCTGTTTTCGTTGCATTGTGTGCTTATTTTGATGAATCTAAAATCCCAAAACCCTCACGGGAGTCCACGAAATACTTTTTCTGCCGCTGCAAGTTCCAGAACCACGGGATCCAATCTAGAGGCCTTTTCCGGCACTCTGACGGAGGGGGAATCGATCATCGAGGGGTTCTTCATCATCCTTGCTGCCCCTCCGATGATGCGTGAGTAGTTTCCCACACACCTACGGGTCCGAAGTTAGTAGCTAGATGGCTTCTTCTTTCTTTTCGATCTTCAATACAATGTTCTCCTTGATGTTCTTGGAGATCTATTTGATGTAATGACTTTTAGCGGTGTATTTGTTGGGATCCGCTGAATTGTGAGTTTATGATCAGATCTATCCATGAATATTATTTGAGTTTTATCTGAACTCTTTTATGCATGATTGTTATAGCCTCGTATTTCTTCTCCGATTTATTGCTTTGGGTTGGCCAACTAGATTGATTTATCTTGCCATTGGAAGAGGTGCTTTGTGATGGATTCGATCTTGCGGTGCTCAATCTCAGTGACAGAAAGAGACATGCACGCATGTATCATTGCTATTAAGGGTAACAAGATGGGGTTTATTCATACGTGAGTTTATCTTGTCTACATCATGTCATCTTGCTTAAAGCATTACTCCGTTTTTCCATGAACTTAATACACTAGATGCATGCTGGATAGCGGTCGATGTGTGGAGTAATAGTAGTAGATGCAGGCAGGAGTCGGTCTACTAATCTTGGACGTGATGCCTATATACATGATCATTGCCTTGGATATCTTCATAATTATTTGCTTTTCTGTCAATTGCCCAACAGTAATTTGTTTACCCACTGTATGCTATTTTCTCGAGAGAAGCCTCTAGTGAAAACTATGGCCCCCGGGTCTATTTTCTATCATATATTAAAACCAAAAGTACCTTGCTGCAATTTTATTTTATTTATTTTATTTTGTATTTTTATTAGATCTATTTATCAAAACCTATACAATTTAATCTTTCTCAATACCGTTGAGGGATTGACAACCCCTCTACGCGTTGGGTTGCAAGTATTTGTTGTTTGTGTGCAGGTGTTGTTTACATAGTGTTGCTTGGTTCTCCTACTGGATTGATAACCTTGGTTTCATAACTGAGGAAAATACTTATCTCTACTGTACTGCATCATCCCCTCCTCTTCGGGGAAATCCCAACGCAGCTCACAAGTAGCAACTCACAAGAGCAAAGGTGAGAAGAATCTCTCCCGATCTCACTGCATAAGCTTGTAGCTGAATTGTTTGACAAAAGGTTCTCTAAAGTGATTTATAATTAGGACAATACCACTTAGATAGGTGTGAAAGGAGTCCAAATAATAACCATCTTTGCATGGCTTCCTTGGGGGACAATAAGCAGTCAACTTGGAGAGTCGTTGGAAACCTTCTCGGATTCTCGCGCACCCTGTTCACGTTCCACCAAAATGGTCATGACTTTTGATACACTAGCCAAATGGTGCAAGTTTTTTTGGGTTGCAAGTAGACTTCAAGGATCTTCTGGTGGCATAACCCATTGTCATGTTTCATCTTCGAAATGATTGCGGGATAGCAAAAGATCATAGGCACATTCTAAAACTTGAGATTCATATTCAGAACTTGTTTCGGCAAACTTTATTGCTTCGTAAGATCAAAGATTGTTGACTTCCCTCGACTTGTCCTGAGTTCAGACAACAGTAAAAGGTGATGAAGCCACAACCACTTCACCAGTTTTGTATGGGAAATTAAGTTAGCGTTCACCCAATTATTTATTTTTTGGCGCAACTTCTTGTGATTGGACCTATAGTTTTTCATGTCTTGTCAATGGGAGTGATGTCCTCACCATCCTTGCCCTCTTCAAAAAGAGCAGTCCTCGATTATGATGGGCAAAAGTACGGAGAAAGATCCAAGACATTGAAAGATGGACCAACTCCATACTCCGTCGATAGGTCAATCTTGTAGGCATTGTCATTTTATCTTCTCAAGCACTTTGAATGGGCCATCTTCACATGGATGCAATTTGCACTTCCTTTGATCGGGAAAAAGATCCTTCCACAAGTGTACCCACACAACATATCCTTCTTCAAACAACATATCCTTCTTCAAAGAACATATTCTTTCTTCCCTTATTTGCTCATTTTGCATATTGCCTAATCATATTCTCGATGTTTTCCTTGGCCTTCTCATGAATTGTCTTCATGAATTCAACCCGCTTCTTTGCATCAAGGTTTGTCTGTTCCTGCAATGGTAAAGGCAACAGATCAATGTGAGTAGCAGGTTTGAACCCATATACAATCTCAAATGGACAAAGTTAAGTGCTCGAATGAACTGCCCTATTGTATGCAAACTCCACATGAGGTAGACACTCTTCCCACATCTTCAAATTATTCTTTAAAACTATTCTTAGCATCATGGGCAGTGTGCGGTTTAAAACTTCTGTTTGTCCATCTGTTTGTGGGTAACATGTGGTGGAAAAAAATAGTTGGCTCCAAGATATGCCCACAAAGTTATCCAAAAATAGCTCCAGAGCTTTGTGTCACAGTCGGAAACAATGATGTGTGGCACTTCATGCAGCGGCACAATTTCCTTGAGAAATAATTTAGCAGTATGTGATGCTTTTGTGACCTGGAATAAAATGAGCCATCTTGCTAAACCTATCAACCACCACAAAGACCGAATCACTCCCCTCTTAGTACATGGTAAACCAAGAACGAAGTCCTTCAAAATATCTTCCCAAGGTGTACTAGGAATTGATAAAGGCATAAAGTCCATGAGGGGTTTAAATGTGACTTCCGCTTTGCAGCAAATCTCACAACCCAACACATAGCGCTCGATATCACGCCTCGTCCTTGGCCAAAAGAAATGGTCAACCAGCACACTCTAGGTTTTCTTAGCTCCAAAATGCCCCATGAGACCACCGACGCGAGCCTCCTGCAAAAGTAACAAACAACAGAACAATCTAGGATGCACAATTTGTTAGCTCGAAACAAAACCCCTTCGTGCAGGTGGAACTTTTCTCAACCTTTTCCATCACTACATTTGGATTATGGTTTAGAAAAATATGGGTCTTTAACATATAGTTCCTTCATGCTTTGTAACCCAAGAAGTTTGGTATCAAGTTGTCAGGGTAAAATATGACGTATAGACAATGCATCCGCGACAACATTGTCCTTCCCTTTATTGTATTTAACAATTTAGGAAAACGACTATATGAATTCACTCCACTTCGCATGCCTACGACTTAGTTTTATTTGACCCATAAGATGCTTAAAAGTTCCATGGCCAGAGTGTATCAAAAATTCATTAGGTCATAAATAACATTGCGATGTTTCCAAAGCTCTCACAAGTGCATACAATTCTTTGTCATAAATAGAATAACTGAGAGTTGGACCACTTTTTTTCTCACTAAAATATGCAATGGGCCTACCTTTTTCCGTGAATACTCCTCCGATTCCAACAACACTTGCATCACATTCAATTTCGAATATTTACCGAAGCCGGGCAGTGCAAGCAATGCCGCAGATGTCAACTTAGCCTACAATTCTTGGAAGGCCTTCTCTTGTATTTTGCCCAACTTGAAGGGAATTTCTTTCTTTGTTTAGCTCGCTCATTGAAGCAACAATGGTGTTGAAGTCCTTCGCAAACCGATGATAGAAACCAACAAGCCCAAGAAAGCTTCATACTTGGCTGATACTTTTGTTGTGGGAGCCACTAACGAATGTCCTTGATCTTCTCTACAACTACTTCTGCACCTTGAACTGAAGCAACAAAGCCAAGAAACACAACCTTGTCGGTGAAAATTGTGCACTTTTCAGTGTTAGCATATACCCCCCCCCCTCCCAAGGACAACAACCACACATCATATTTGCTCAACATGTTCACCCAAAGTTTTGCTATGAATCAGAATATCATCAAAGTAGACAACTACAAACTTGCCAATGTAAGCTCTAAGAACATGATTCATCAACCTCATGAAAGCATTAGGTGCATATTTGAACCCAAAAGGCATAAACAACCACTCACATAAGCCACAATTGGTTTTGAAAGCAATTTTCCACTCATCACCATCTTTCATTCTAATTGGGTGGTAGCCACTTCGCAAATAAATTTTAGAAAAGATAGTGGAGCCACTAAGTTCGTCAAGCATATCATCAAGTCTAGGTATTGGACGCCTACACCTCATGGTTATGTCGTTAATAGCTCGACATACACACATTCTGCAAGGCCCATCTTTCTTAGGTACTAAAAGGACCGGTACAACACGAGACGAAAGAGTTTTCCTTACATAATCTTTTTAGTAGGTCCTGAACTTGTCGTTGAAACTCCTTGGTTTCCTCCGGGTTTGTGCGGTACGATGGATAATTTTTCAATGGTGCTCCTTTGTGGTTGCATTCCTGACGGTAATTCCTTGGGAAACACATCTTCATACCCCTGCAAAACTGCAAGAACAACACTAGGAGTGGTAGACGGTAATATAATACTAGAAATAAAATTGCCCTTGTACAAAAGTACGAAAAACATAGAAACCATCACCACTAATCCATGTTTTCCCATGTCTTGGTAATTTGAGTTGTGGAGTTTTGTTTGGCGTTGGATTCTCTCTCTCACTATGTTGGTGGATCTCACTCAAGTGTTTCTTGCTCTCTCACTCTTTCTTTTTCAGGTCATCCATTAATATCTTTTTGTGTGTCAAAGGAGCAAGGATATGAGTTCTCCCTCATATTGGAATGTGAGACGATTAGCACATTGCTAATTGATCATCATGATCAAACAACCAAGGTATTCCCAACAACAGTTGGCAGGCTTGCATTGGCACCACGTCACACTCCAATTGATCTCGCTACTTCCCATTGGAAAACTGAACAATCACCAACTTCCTCACTCAAAATGTCCCACAATCATTGAGCCATTGCATCTTATAGCTAGGGACTTGTGTGCCTTGTTTGTATCACTCCCAACCTCTCCACTAAATCTGAATTTGCAATGTTATTACAACTGCCATTGTCAACAATAATACTGCATACCTTGTTCTTGGTGGTTGCACAAGTGTGAAAAATATTATACCGCCCTCTCTTCTCTAGTTGCATTAACACCAAGCACTCGATGGGAAATAAAGCAACCCCTTGGTCGGCCTGAATATTACTTATGCGACTTGTTTCTTCTCTAGATTCATCATCATTGTCTCGCCCATTATCTTCATGTTCACTCCTAGATTCCCATTCACCTTGCTCACTTATGAATAAAACTCTTGTTTTGACACTTGGAAGAAATATGATCATGTCCTTTGCACTTCCAACACTCAGTATCTCGGCATCGAGATGATGGTGCAGCAATGGGTGTAGAACTACTGGCAGTAGTAGCGACATGACGCTTGTCACTGGTTGAGCCAAATGGTGTGGTGTATGCTAGCATTGAGAACCACCTTGAGAGGCACTCAATTGTGATCTATGCAATTTGTGTGGTGATGTGTTCTGATATGAATGACCATGGTTGCTCCGCTACACCTTCCTCTCTGTGCGCTTTGCTTGCTCCAAAATTTCTTGTAAAGTGTTATAGGAAAACATCTTCACAAATTATGAAATCCCAGTATTAAGATCATGCATAAATCTTGCCATATTTGACTTTCATCCTCATAAATTCGGGCACAAACTAAAAGTGATTCTACTCCTCAATTGTGCGGGAGCCTTGGGTGAGCCGTTGCAATATACTTTTGTAGGTCTCTTTGATATTGTGACTTGCTTCATCTCTTCCCATGTACTAATGAGATTATGTCCCAGCAAAGATGATTCTCCTACAACTGATTCCATCAAGTAAGTGCATAACCAGAAAAACTCAACAGAAGCAAGCTTGACTCTCTTTGGATCATTGAGATTGTGAATGTGGTAAATCAGACCACACTGCTCTTGCCAATCAAAATATGCATCTGGGTCTTCCCTTCCTGATTTTAAAAATGTTCACGCATTTTAAAAACATTCTCAAATAAAAAAATCCTAATTTTTTTCTCTGAATTCTAGCTTTTTCTAGAAATTTTAAAAATGTTTGGAAAAAATAAAAATGTTCTCACATTTTTCAGATGTCCATTACGTAAAAAATGATCACAAATTTCAAAAAACTATGAATAGAAAAGATAAAAAAGGAAAATGAAAAGAAAAATGGAAAGCAGAGAAAAAAAACTGACAGAAAGGAAAACCATTCGAAAGAAATAAAAAGTCCATAAAAAATATATGTTAGGGCCATTACGTTCGGAGGCCAGGCCCAGAAGCAATTGTTTTTGGAGATTGGCTACAATGCCTTGTAAGGAGCCTGCTATGGATTCACTCCTCACGAACACCAATTCGGATTACAAGAACTGGTACAAGGGGAATTGCTCAAGAACGAGGAGGAAGAAGCCAGAAGTAGGAGGAGAAGGGGAGCCGCCGCCGTTCGTGCCGTGATCCACTGGATGCCTTTCCTTCGGCTGCCTCTTGAGTATTTGTAGCGATGGAGCTCCTGGGTCCGGTACATGGCCCAGGCCCATGTGGTAGCCCACGTACCAGCCCATGTATGAGTACTTGTGGGGAAGGGTCTTAACATCCCCCCCTTCTTGAGATACGGCTTGCCCCCAAGCCGTTGCCACTGAGAAGTCTCCAAAGTCCTGAGGGCCTTGAAGATCCTTGATCATTTCGGCATTGCGGTGGTAGAGGAGAAACTCACTGAAGAGGGCGCTGATGAAGTAGTCGTTGTCAGCATCATCCCGGTCAAAGCTGGAGTAGTGTGTGTGGTCGACGAAGCCTTGCTCGACAGAGGCAGCTACAGAGATGAGACTCCTCCCTCCATGAAAAGACACTTGGTTGCTTTCTGCAGACCATCGCTGATGCCATGTGGAACCTCCGGGATCCCATGGTACCGTCCTGCCTAGCACCAGAACGCCATCACCTCGTGCATAGATGATATCCCAATGTGTAAAATATCTAGTATCATTCGTTCCATTAAATATCACTTGGAACCATGCATCGGTCCTTGTACTTGCCAGGATATCCAACACCAAGCATTGTACTGAATCAATGATATGCACAGTGTAGTCACCCATGTGCTTATCCATCAACCGAGTGCTGGAGAACAAGGTTTCAAGGGAAGAATCATCTCCGAACTGTACTGCTCTGCAGTTGCATGAAAATGATGGCCAGGGTAGCTTCAGCTGCACATTCCGTTGTGCAAGTACTGCCCTTGGCTGTAGTACATAGCATGAAGCAGACTGCAAGTCCTTGTAGAAAATTTGCCTCTGTTTAGCATTGGGTGTTGCCTGGTCCAATGGACTTTTGAAACAAAGAAACCACTCCCAGATCTGAATTGTACTATGCTCAAACATGTAAACAACAACAGCAGAAATTGATGGTTGCCGTAATAGAGCACAAGCCTCGGTTAATGTCACCCCCTGTAATGAACAATAGTGATCACCCTTAGTTAATGCCATGTCAGCAAGTTTAACAGTGCCTAATCTTCATTTGCATCATTTTGCATTTCAAACTCCTAAATCAAACTTCAATTAAATCCAAAGTGGAAAGTAAAAGTTGTTCAAATCAGAAACTAAATTGTTCATTAAGTAGCAAGTAATTCAGAGGCAATTATGAAATTATAACCAACATTATTGAAATTAGATAAGTGACTCAAACATCCTCAAACAGTGGCTAAAAACAATATTTAATAACCTTTTTATTAATCCAAAATTAATATTAAATAGTAATTGCCCCACACTAGTTTTTGGTGCCAGGATATATTACACTGTGATTTATGGGCTAGGTCTTATATTTTACAAAAACCATTTAGTGCCCAAACAATTTGCAAAACAGAAAAGAAAAGAAAAATAGAGAAAAGAAAAGAAGAAAAAGAAAAGGCCCACTGTACCTGGGCTTAAGTGCTACAGCCAGCGGCCCAGCCCACCCCGCGCCTCCTCCCACCTCCCGCACTGCTCACCGCGGCCGCTGTCGAGCACCTAGCGCGCGCACCTCGCCCGAGCCGGCCCCCCCCCTCTCTCCCTGCTCGACAACGCGCCCGCGCCCGCAGCGAGGATAAGGGCGAGCCCCGCAGCCCCCTGGCGCCTCCATCGCCTCACTTTCCCCTCCCTCGCTCGCTCTCCGCCATGACCGACGTGGCCATCGCCGTTGCTCCATTGCCCGCGTAGCCACCGCCTCCGCCTCGCCGTTCCGCCTAGTCCAGCGTCACCGCCGAGCTCCGCTATGTCGCCTGCGCCAACGAGCCAAAGCCGAGGAGCTCTGCATCGCCGGACTGCCTCGTCTTCTTCTCCTACGGCCTCCGTCGAACGCCTCCATGATTCACCGCCGTCGCCCTTCCTCGAGCCGTCCCCGGGCCTTCCCTGCAACGCTAGTGAGCTGCCGTGTCGATCCCTCCTCTCCCTGCTCTCTCTCTGTAGCCGTAGTTGCCGCCCCCTTCTCACCCGAACGCGCCGCCGCCTGGCCTCGTTGCCGGCGTGGCCTCGGCGACCATAGGGCCCCGTGCGTGCCACCATCGCACTCATCGCGTCGCGTAGACGCCGTAGCCACCTCGCGCTGCTCATTTTGCCCACCGTAGCCCCGATTCCGTAGCTCACCCGAAGCACCTCGCCGCCAGCGAGCTCGTGGCACTCAGCTCCGGCCACCACAGCCCCTCGCACCACCACCGTTCGACGCGCGACGCCGAGCCGCGTCAAACGCACCCAACCGCAGCCCCGCAGACCCCCTGTGGTCGAATCCCGATCGCCTCCCGTGCCGCGCCGCCGTTAGAATGGTCGCCGACGTTGCGCCGGCCGCCGCGCTGACCTGGCACCAGTGGGCCCCGCCTCTGTGTCACTGACCGCGGGCCCCCTGGGCCCAGTTGACCCAGTTGACTGGGTCAACTGCTGACTGAGCGCCCCTGTCCCACTGACATGTGGGTCCCGCCTAAAATAAACGAATTAAATTAAATAGATAATTAGTTAATTAAAATCCTAAACACTCACTGACCAGTAGGCCCCACCCACTAATTAACCTATTTAATTAAACTAACCCCTCTGATTAAAGCCACTGCCACTAACATGTGGGTCCCACTGGACCCACCTGTCAGGTTTGACTGGTCAACCAACCAGTTGACCTGCTGACATCACTCTGACATCATGCTTGCATCACCATTCACTGTTTCGGATAATTCTAATTTAAATAATTAAATAAATTCAAAAAATGAATAAAACTTTAGAAAATCATATAAAATAAACAGTAGCTCAGATGAAAATAATTTATATATGAAAGTTGCTCAGAATTTTGAGACGAATCTGAATACGTGGTCCGTTCTTCTGTCAGATGACCCTAGCTACCTGAACATGGAACTTTTAGACTGATTTCGATAAATGAATAGTACTCAACTTTAATTAAATATATCCAAATTAATTCCTAAATTAACTAAATCATTTAGTTAGGCAGTAGAACACCTCTGCATGTCATGCATATTGTTTGCATCTTTGCCATGAATTTATTGTTTCTTTCCCCCTCCTTCTCTCTCGATAGACGCCGAGACCGACGCTGTTGCAGCTGAGTACGACTACGCTCCAGACGAGCAGCTCGTTGACGACCCCTCCTTCTTGCCAGAGCAACCAGGTAAGCCCCCCCCCCCCTTTGAGCATCCAGATATCGCCCATTCCATTTCTCCTGCTTGCATTAGATTTTTGCTACTGTTAATGTTTGCTCCTATTCTGATGCATAGCCTGCTTTTGTAACCTGTTTATTGTTACCTAACCTGCCTATGGTAAACTGCTTAGTATAAGTTGGTAGTGAACCATCAGTGACCCCCACCACCTTACCCTTGTTGCCCCTGCTTGATCGTCGATGACTCGATCAATGTGATCGTCGACCAGAGACCGACACATCACTTCACCCCCTTAGTTGTATGACTCTGCATAGTTACTATCGAGTGCCGAGGGTGATACCTCGTAATGCACTCCTGATGAATACTCTGCAGTGTAGCTGTTCGGTCGTGGTCATCGAGGGTGATTCCTCCTTCTCCACTTCCGATACGACTCTATCGTGCAACCCCTCAGTGTGAACCTCGAGGGTGATGCCTCATACATTCACCCTGATGATTTCATCGAGTGGAATCCACCGAGGGTGATTCCTCGGGGTTTCCGCCTTGATGTTATGACCACACGGTTACTTTGACCTTTGTTACAAGCGGGTCGACCCTGATGGGTACCCGTAGGGGATCTATGATGTCGGGTGTGCCGGAAGGGCACTCGAGTGTGATATTGTGGCGGAGCTTCAGAAACTCTGATTGTCTTCGCGTGTTATTAAATGAGCATATCGAATTTGGGTATTTGATCTGAGTGGGTCGACGTGCCCTATACGCACTACCACCACGCGGGATAATGGTTTATGAGGCCCTCTACGTCGTACGTTTCTCCCGAAAGCTCTTCAGATGTCACGTTTCACCGTGCGGGCTGATCATCGGGAATGGGCTGGATACTTCACTGACGAGTTCAGTGTCGCGCCTGCACCCCGGCCAGCCACGCAACGCGCAGGGTGCCCAGGGCGATGGCCCAAGACCTCTGGGTGCATAGGTTAGTCCGGCGTGCTGACCTCTCTGCTGATCCTAGGTAGGGCGCTGCTTCGTGTTGATCTCCCGAGGCCGGGCATTACCCAGCAAGTGTGTCCGGCCAGAGGTGATCGAGCGTGTTGGGTAACAGTAGTGCACCCCTGCAGGGAAGAATAATCTATCGATAGCCGGTCCTACGGTAAAGGACGCTCAGTTTGTGTTTCCCGATCTACTACTTGAACTGGATACTTGTTTAATTAATTGAAGCTCTGGGATCGCTTTCTCGCAGGGAGTCGAGGAAGGATCTCTAGGCTTACTTCAACATGTTTGCTTAATAAAATGCTATTCTACTATCTTCTATTGCTGCAAGATGGTGGCTTCGTGAAGATGTTTGAAAATGCTAGTCTTCAATAGGACTAGGCCTTCTCTCTATTCTGGCATTTCTGCAGCCCAGTCCACATATACAGTCTTTCCCCTTTGATAATATTGCATATGTAGTGTAGATCCTTGCTTGCTGAGTACTTCGGATGAGTACTCACGATTGCTTTGCTTCCTCTTTTTCCCTATATTCCCCACTTGGAGATACAACAGACGATGGAGCCCAGGAGCTAGATGCCACTGCAGGAGCTTACTATCAGATGGGTCCAGACGGTACTTACTACTGGATCGAGCCAGCCGACCAGGAGTAGGATCGGTGGCCCCAGGCAAGAGGCCTTCGCCTTTCGATCTAGAGTCGTTGTTTGTGCTAGCCTTCTTAAGGCAAACCTTGGCTAACTATGTCTATACTCAGATATTATTTGTATGACTGACTTATGTATTCGGATCCTCGTGATCCCTGGTCTGTAATATTGTGTATCTCCGTTTATTTGTGTTTGAGTTGTGTTGTGATATCTTCCCGTGAGTCTCTATGCTTGATCGTGCACGTTTGCGTGTATGATTAGTGCACGATTGAGCCGGGGGCGTCTCAAGTTGGTATCAGAGCCGACTGCCTGTAGGAAGCCCCCTTCCAATTCCTTGGCCGAAGTTGAGTCTAGACATCCAAAAACTAATTTACTAACTTGGCTGTGTGGCTTACGGGCCCACGTCGCCAACTGGGTGGTATTAGGATCTTTTATTCCTCGTCTATACTCTGGGACTCTGATCTCTCTTCTTTTCGGGTTAAATGAATTTTACTGACACCGACACTTAGGATCTCGTAAATCCGTCTACTCGGAGAGCTGGATATCTGTGCTTACTTCCTTACCATTGATCTGATTAGTCTGATAATCATTTTCCTTTCCATTGATTTGTTTAACCTTTCTCTCCGAGTTGTATTAAACTTCTCATTGTCATTTGACAATCCTGAATTTCCTCTGTTTCAGATGGATCGTTTGTTTCCACCACGTCCTACGACGCAGCTTGTGCTTCACACTTGGGCTCGTGATGCCCCTGGGTTTCCAGCTGTTCTGATCGCCCTCCTGACCAGACTAGGCTACCGCTGGTACCCCGAGTACATGGTCTACGAGGATTACTGCGAGTTCAACCAGGAGCAGTACCATGCTGATGTTCGTATCTATGATCGGCAGGATGACTCAGACACTGAGCTGCACCTTTTCCACGGTATCGGCATGACGATTGAGATGGCAGTCCATGATGCCGCCTACTCTGCTGTCGCACGTCTCCGAGGAGAGTTCAGCAGTATCTTGGATGCCTCTGAGTTCCGATACATTCCGTATGCCCCTACTGGAGATGCTACTGGATACTACACAGCTATCTGTGCCCCATACGAGCCTCGTCGCTACGACCCGCACGTTCTGATTCAGTGCACTCAGGCTCTGGATCGCACTGTTCGGGCTCTTGCCGTTGAGTTGGTTGCCACTCGAGCACGTCTCTACGATGCTATGACGCAGTTGCTACCCGCTGTTCGTGCAGGGATACATCCGGAGCACATCCTTTACCCGCGCAGGACTCAGATGTATGCTGGTATTGATTGGCCTGCTGTTGGAGGTCACACACCTACACGTGGACCTCTTCTTACAGCTGGAGACCGGGTTCTGCATCAGAGTGCACATGGAGCGCAGGATCCTTCCGCGACGGCCATTCGTCGTCCGCACGTGCAGTTACCCTGTTTCAGTGGTTTTCTCCGACGTTGATGTAGACTTTGCTATGTCTCGTTGTGTACTTCCTTACCGCATGCCTGCGCGCCGCCTAGCATGTCTAGTTTTTAAATTTGCGTCGTTATGCTGTCCGCATGTACCCAACTCTGTGTATGGATCCGTATGTCTTAATTGACTACTGTTAAGTATCTGTTACACTGCTTAAATTGTTGTCGAGTTACTTCATGCTTGTCGCTAAACACTCGCAATTGCTTTTACTAAACTACCCCCTGTTGATACTTAGCAGGATGGTTAGACCAGGTGGTCGTGGTCGTGGCCGTGGCCATGCCCCTGAACACCCACCACCGCCAGACTATATGGCAGCTATGATGCAACAATTAGAGCTCAACCGTCAGTTCATGACCGGAATTATGGCTCAGTTCCCGCATCAGAACAACCAGAACTAGAACCCTGCTGCAATAACTCTGTCAGAATTTGTGCGTCTTAACCCCACTCAGTTCCGCAACTCTGACAAGCCACTGGATGCTGATGACTGGATTCGCGACATTACTCACGAGATGGAGTCTGCAAATGTCTCCCTGCCAACTTTGTCACCTTTGCATCCTTTTTCTTAAAGGGTCCCGCTGCTCAATGGTGGGACACACACAAGCGTACACTGCCTGTTGGAACAGTCGTTACCTGGCCTGAGTTCCAGGCTGCCTTTCGTGCCCGTTATATTCCTCAAGGAATTATGGACCGAATGAAGACCCAGTTCCGCAACCTCACTCAGGGCAACAAGACTGTCGAAGCCTACCAGCGGGAATTCCTTGACCTGTCCCGCTATGCTGAGGAAGACATCGCCACGGATGCCCGTAGACAAGAGAAATTTCGTAATGGACTCCACCCAGACCTCGAGCTTGCACTTGCTGCTCAAGACTTCAACGACTTTGCTACTCTTGTGAACAAGGCTATTGTAGTTGAGACTGCTCAAATGAAGCATAAGGACTCGCAGAAGCGCTATCGTGATGCTGGCTCATCTTCGGGCTCAGCACAGAAGCGTCGAGTCTGGATTCTCAACAACGTGTTCCGTCCAAATGCCCCTGCGCCAAAGAACAATTATGCTGCACCACGTCTGCCTCCTCCACCACCGAGGCAGCCAAGAGCTCAAGCTGCTCTACCCAATGCTCCTCTTCGTCCTGAAGATGGTCTGTGCTTCAAGTGTCGCAAACCAGGTCACCTTGCTAAGGACTGCCGCCAGACTCAGAATCAGTTGGCTTTTCCTCGTACTGGCCGTGGCAATGGTCGTGGCAACAATCAGGCCCGCAACTATAATACTGGGTCTGCTGCTCATGGTCGTGGACACGCTTACAACATTGATATTGAAGAAGTCCAGGATCAACCTGCTATTGTGATGGGTACCCTTCTCGTTAACTCAGTACCCGCTTCTGTACTATTTGATTCAGGAGCATCGCATTCATTCATGGCAGAAGCATTTGCATTATCGCATGACATTGCATTTCGAAAGATGAGCCTGCCAGTAGTTATCCGCACCCCTGGAGGCCAGTGTCAAACCACTATGATGGCACACAATGTCCCCGTTGAAATTAAAGGATTGGAATTCCTTTTTTCGCCCATTATCCTGAAGTCTTCCACCATAGATCTCATCCTCGGAATGGATTGGTTGAAAGCTCATATAGCTTCGATCAATTGTGCCACAAAAGTCGTCCAACTTCTTCACCCCTTCGACGAGATAGTGAACTACATCGCCCAAATTACTCGGAATGCCGAAGCTCGGATATATGCTCTGAATGCTTTGAATGCCTCACCTCTAGAAGGAATCGAGAACGTTCCTGTCGTTCGAGATTTTTCGGACGGTTTCCCGGAAGAACTTCCAGGAATACCCCCGGTTAGAGCTGTCGAGTTTGTCATTGACTTGAAGCCTGGCACTACCCCTATTGCGAAGCGTCCTTATAAGATGCCTCCGCACCACCTTCTCGAGCTTAAGGAAGAAATCGACAAGTCACTTAAGAAAGGTTTCATCCGCCCCAGTTCCTCTGCTTGGGGAGCACCTTCACTCTTCATTAGGAAGAAGGATGGAACTAACCGATTGGTTCAGGATTACCGGCCCATTAACCAAGCCACAATCCAGAATAAATACTCACTTCCCCAGATCAATGATCTGTATGATCAGCTTGCTGGATCCTCTGTGTTTTCTAAACTCGACTTGAGGTTGGGTTATCATCAGATCCGTGTTCCCGAAGAGGATATTCCGAAGACTGTCTTTGTTACTCGATATGGCTCTTATGAGTACACTGTCATGTCATTTGGCTTAACAAATGCTCCAGCAACCTTCTCCCGGTTGATGAACTATATCTTCATGGATTACCTTGACAAATTCGTCGTGGTTTATTTAGATGATATCCTTATATATTCCAAGAATGAAGAAGAACATGCTGAACATCTTCGGCTTGTATTGAAGAAGCTTCGGGAACACCAGCTTTACGCCAAGTACTTTAAGTGTGAATTCTGGTTATCTGAAGTGACCTATCTTGGTCATGTGATTTCCAAGAATGGCATTGCTGTTAACCCCGAGCGAGTACAGGCTATTCTTGACTGGACTCATTGCTGACAACCACAGTTTCCCAAAGCTTCAGTACTAGTCATCTTGTCCAGAGAACACGAACCGACTAGAATCATCTGTGGAACCTCCACCAAGATAAGAATACACTTGCCATGACTGTTAGGAAACAGAGAAAATAGGAAAGTTTCGGGGACGGCAGTTTTATAGCCATGGCTGCTAGTTGCACCATGTAACCTCCACTGCATTTTGTTGCCATTCCCATGATTGTACGTCTACAAAATTCCCATGGAATAAGTGAATCAATAGTACTCATACACAGGGCATCGACAACAATGACTCCTCTCCCTTCTTGAAAATGATCTTGATCATAGCCCGTAGAGAATATCTTACCACTCATGGCCAGTGCTCCCTTGCTAATTATATTCACCCTCAGAATCGTTGATGGCTGTAAATGAGACGATGTCACAAAACCAGGACTGCTTCCTCCCTGAAAATGTTCTTTGTGGCAGCCAGAAGAGAACTGCATTGCATTCACCACATGCTGGCCATCATGAAACATTATTCGGCAGTGAGTAATGTCTCCCCATGGGTGAGAAATCTGAACTGAAAATGTCTTGTTTCCGAGGCAAGGATCCCAGGACTGCTCAAGGTGACGTGCACTAGCTGATTTACTGCCAAGCAAATGAGTAATCCCAACTTCACACAATCTTGCAAAAATCTTCAGAATAGTCACAAATCTAGTAATAGTCGTCATGGGAAATAAGAGCTGCTGAGTGAACATGGCTGCAACAGGGGATGGCCATGGGTATTTTGGTTGGACTGATGATAAACAAAAGGATATGTGGGGTAACTTGCCCAAGAGAAAAGCCCCAAACTTGAGAAACCAAGCTCGAGGGAAGGGTGGCCAGGCGATTTGCCAGTCAAATTGCTCAAAAATCAGCAGTACCGAGCTAGAGCTAAATTGAAACTGAGCTAATGAATGAGGTCTCTCCATATGATCAGATCCACAGTTGGCATATGTCAGCTTATCACTTGGAGATCGCCTGAGCAGTACCGCTGAGTCCCCTAGCAAAAACACCCTGTTGGTAGTAGAGAATGCCACTTCGGGTAAGAGTCTTCCATTGTCACCCAACTGCTGCACCAAGGAAATGACACATGTTGATTGATGTTGAAGACTTGATATAGGGGAATGAGAACTAAGAGACCAGGCAATGGTCCACTGAAAATTGATATCTAGTGTAAAACAATTATTCCATTGCATAAGATCTCGAGTTGATGACAATGCAAGTCTGAATGGCTCTCCATCTGGATGTACTGCAAAAGAAAGCTCGGTGTGATTAGGTGGACGCCACTGCTGCAGATGTTTTGATTGCCAGCCAACCCAAGGTGCAGACATGTGCATGGGAATCCCTCTTCCTCCAAAATCCATATGTTCTGCTTGCTTCTTGGTGATGTTGATGTGGAACAACTGGGACATGAGGACCTTCTCGGCATTAGCAGATCTCCAAATTGCGCCAACTGGTGGCATAAGACTAGAGTTGAAGTAGTCGCGAGGCACCCTGGTCAGCAGAAACACACTCAATGCAAACGCAGGTGCTGCCAAGCTGGTGATGTCGTTCAAGCCTTCTGTCGAATACTTGGGAGGCGACAACTTTTGGGTGGTTGTGACCTCTGTGGGAGCAGCAAGGTCCACGTCCTCCAGTGTCATGGTCGCCCCTGGAATTGCGCTGCTGCTGTCATGGTTGATGTCGAACGCGGTGGATGGAGTCGATGTCGGCATGAGGCTTGAGATGGTGTCGTCGGGGAGTCCCAACTCCTCGGCAATGCTCTCCGGCTATTGTGGATTGGGAACACAAGTCAGCGTGCTGGTAGTCACTTCGGAAGTGGTATCCTCCAAGACGTACTTGTCCTTGAAGGGGCACGCCGCCATGGTGAGTGTGAGCTGCTCGACCTTGCTATAGTTGAGGTCAACACCAGAGACGCGCACATCGTTGACGACAGCCGGTGAAGCAGACGACACACAGTCGTTGACGGAGGGGTCCGAGCGGGTGGAGTGCACCGATGCAAGAGGAGTGGCGAGAGTGACTCCAGTCGACGGTAGGGCCGGCAACACATCCGACGAAGCGCACCACATGCGCAAGCAGCAACACCTGAAGTAGATGCATCGGCCATCCCAGTCTGCAAAAGCTTGCGCCGCCGCTTGCCATGAACGGAACCTGACATCCGCTGCCACGCACGGGTCTCCATCCTCCGATATTATTGGAGGATAAATCACCAACTGATCTACACCGTAGGGATCAAAGATCTGATGTAACAAGCTATTGGTTATTAGGTAAATGGTGCGGCTGACGACTATGCTAAGGACCTGATCGGAGACTGCTTGTTGGGTGGACATTTGAGCAAACAGGTGGTGGGTGGTGGGGTGGGGAAAAAAATTCTGGAAATTTTGGAGGTGAAAGGGTGATGGTTGGCTCTGAATACCAGATGTAAGGAGCCTGCTATGGATTCACTCCTCACGAACACCAATTCGGATTACAAGAACTGGTACAAGGGGAATTGCTCAAGAACGAGGAGGAAGAAGCCAGAAGTAGGAGGAGAAGGGGAGCCGCCGCCGTTCGTGCCGTGATCCACTGGATGCCTTTCCTTCGGCTGCCTCTTGAGTATTTGTAGCGATGGAGCTCCTGGGTCCGGTACATGGCCCAGGCCCATGTGGTAGCCCACGTACCAGCCCATGTATGAGTACTTGTGGGGAAGGGTCTTAACACGCCTCGTTTGTATAATCACAATATATTTGCCTCAAAAAAAAAATTCGCAATATATAGTTTAGTCCGCACCAGCCTTCCGATTTTGGTAATCGGGAGTTTTCGTCATCTACGTCAGTCGATCGTCTCCTTCGATCGCGAGAAAACCTAAACTCGGCAGGTACGCACGGCAACTTGCTATCGCTAACTCTCGCTTTGCCCTAATATCATTCCATATTATTTTTTGGTTTTACTACAACGTGATTCTGATTCCGTACGAGCACTACTTGTCTGAAATTGGAACTTAATTTCTAGTCCTGTTGCTGCATGGTAAAGCCTTCGATTCGAGCTACTCTTGAACAAGTTATCGATCGATCTGTTACCATGGTATGATGGTGTTAGAACATTTGATGTAGATTGGCAATGGCGTCGAGTTGTCCCGACAAAAACGACGGTGTGGCCGGCCATCCCGGCGCTCTACCACCACCACCGGCACAGCCCACCCCGCCGGACCCCAACTCCTGGCCGTCGGGGTCGCAGCAGTCGTCCCCGTCCTTTTTCTTGCCACCGCCGTGTAATTATCCGTCGCAACCAGATGAATGGTTGAACATCTCTGCGCTCGACAACGATGACGCCATTAATGCCAGCGTTTTCAGCTATATCGATTATCTTAACGCCCCCTTGCCGCCGCTGTTGGACGCCACCCGGGTTGTACCCTTCGTGCAGCCGGCGATGCCTCCACCGTCGCAACAGCAGCATCGTTATCCATCGCAACCAGATGAAGAGTTGAACATCCCTGCGCTGGGCAACAACGACGCCATGAATGCCAGCCTTTTTGGCGATTATTTTATCGCCTCCTCACCGCCGCCGCCGTTGAGCGCCACCCCTCTTGCACCCTCCGTGCAGCCGGCGATGCAACTGCCACACTACATCCAGCAGCTACCGGCCATGGCGACCATGGGAGAAACTCAGCACTACTACTCCGAAGCCGCTCCAGAGCACGCCGTACTCCCGGGCGCGCCACCACCGCCGGCAGCTGAGCCCACCAAGCCGGCCGGAGGGCGGCGCCGCGGCCGACCTTGTGGCAGCACCGCAAAGTCCAAGTCCAAGTCGAAGGTCGCCAACACCGCCGCTGCAGCTGGGCGCCGGCAGCAAGAAGCTGCTACCGCGTCTGCCATCATCGCCCAGCAGGAACCCGTGGGCGCCGGCAGCGCGGAGGTGGAGGAGAAGCAAAAGGTGGTGGAGTACGCGGACACGAACATCCCGGGCATCCGGTTCAAGCCGACGGACGCGGAGATCATTTGGTACCTAGAGAGGAAGTACCTCGGCCACCCGTTGCCCGTGAACTTCATCAAGGAGTTCGACGTCTTCGAGGACCATCCCGACACGCTCCAAGGTAATTAATCAAGCACTCGTATATTTTTTCGTACTCTTTGTTGCCATGCTCGATCCTCGCTTACTTTTATTTATTTTTTGCTAGAGAAATTTTCAATATATTCTTCAATCATGACAATATAAAGAACACTAGAGCACCAAGCTCGATGCTTGCTTATTTTTATTGTCGGCATTAAGCTTAGTACGGCAGTCTGGGACACCTAGGTGCCCAGGCACCTTGCCTAGATGCCGTTGGATCGCATGTCATCATTGTATTTTAGATGGGCAGATTGATTATTGGGTTTGACCCGTTAAGAAACTAGTTTAGATTTTCCTTACATACCTTTATCGGTCGTAAAAAACATTGCATGATTTGGTTGCATCTTCATACCCACCTACGCCAATGAAGTACATTCCAAAAGAAAAATTGTGCATGCATACCTCGGTTGGAAAGAAGGGTACCCACGTACATTGATTACCTAACAATTTTATTGCTTGAAAGGTTCAGTGTAATTAATGGGTTAATCAATTAGCATTTATTTGGAAAGGATAATTGATATTATTATTTAATGGGCATGCTAATGGATGGCTAGAGTCATGCAAGTTTTATTGTCATGATTTCTAGGCGTGAATGTACTTGGGTATATACCTTTTTTGTAGGCATGGGAATTGGTGATGATACTACATTTAAATAATTTGTATTTTTTTTTAAATGTGAGTATATACCAGTTAGTAAACGAGTATCTATGTTTTTTTTAACACAGTACAGACGCAAGCGCTCATATACATGCGCATACACTCATCCCTATGAACGCACACACGCACACCCTATCATCTTGAAATTTACGAAGTCACCGTAGGCACCTCGTCGTCAACGGGAACGTCTCCTCCCACTGAATGCACATCGCCGATAATCCTGAAATAAATCCAAGAATAAATGCGAGCACCAGGACTTGAACCCTGGTGGGCTAGGGATACCACAGTCCCTCTAACCATCCAACTACAGGTTGGTTCACACCGAGTATCTACGTTGAGAAGTTAAAATAGGGAGATTTTTGTATCATTGGGTATATCTTTAAAATTTAATAAATGGCTATGTATGGTGAGCAGAAGTTAAAATAGGAATTTAGTAACCGGGTTTATGTATATTATAGTTAGGTGCAAAATAGCATTGTGTATATATTTTGATTAGGTATAATACCCTTGGAATGTGTATATTTTTATTAGGTATAATACCTCGAGTTTGTGTATAATTACATTAGGTATATCACCAACAAATACGAGTAGGTATAATACCAACCAACTAGTATCGCATGAAAGTGCTTATATACTTGCAATTCGTACACATTTCCATTGGGTAACCGGGTATGTATGGTCAGCAGAAGTTAAAAAGGAAGTTAGTAACCGTGTTTGCGTATATTATCATTAGGTATAATAACCCCGGTGCGTGTATTATGTGCCATTGGGTTACAAGACATGTTAAACTACATTTATAGGTATCTAGAACTTAGAATAAATCACTGGGCATATAGTATCTGAGTACGAATGTTGAAACTATTTTTAACGATACAATAGTATAATTGTATAATGCAAAAAATTGTTTATGAGAGAATCAGTAGCATGCATTACTCTTGGAAACCAATCTGTAATCAATGGACGTGGAGGGTACTAATGCATGCAAGTAGAAAATGGAAAGAAAATAATTTGGAAAGTACTCAAACGAAAAATGCACTAACGGGTTGGATCCAAATAAGGTGCCCAGGTGCCCCACACATTTTGCCTATATATATATATATATATATTGATCACCGTTAATTAATTAAGGCTTTCATGAATTACAAAAGCTTGTGATATTTCATCAACTATGTATCTTTTTACAGAGAAGTACGGGAAGAGCAACGAAGGGGTATGGTACGTGTTCTCATCCAGGGACCGGAAATACAGGAACGGCATCCGGCCAGGTCGGTCCGTTGGGACAGTGGGCTTCTGGAAATCCAGCGGCAAAGAGAGAGATGTACTAGACAAGAATAAGAATAATGTCAAGATCGGGAGAGTGAACGCCCTCACATTCAAGCTCGGCCACCAGCCAAAGGGGACGTCGACCCCCTGGAGGATGATCGAGTACCGCATGGAGAAGTACCAGGAAGACCCTAATCCCTTCTCCATGCTGGTAACCTTCTCTCTCTCTATTTTTTTTCTTTTGCAATTTGATTCGTCTACCATTGTGGTATAATTCGGAGGTTCATAACAAATTCGCGTACAATTCGCAAAAAAAAAACTAATTTGAGTACGAAAAGTATATGTTTTTCAGGGGTACAGTCAAGCGCCCCTGGCACAAATTTTCGTGATTTTTAATCCTCCAGGACGTAACTGAGAGACGTGACATTATTTGGTTTTTGCCTTTTCCATTGTCGTGCTTTAGAAATCCTACTACTAATCCAGATAAGCCCTTCGAATTTTACATATATCTTTTTTACATGAATTGTAGTACATATTTAATCCTCATGCACTCGATCGTATTCCTCCAGTTTAACCGCGCCGCTGAAAAGTTGTTCGCTTTGCTGCAGCTTGACCCGTGGGTGATCTGCAAATTGTTCCGTACTAAAGATCCACCAGCAGGCCAGCATGATTTGCCTGTTCAGGTGGGAGATCAACCAGATGAGGGTGATGAACACGCCAGCGAGGCAAATGGCCGCGGAGGCGAAGACACCATTGACGGGAATCAGCCGCCGAATGGCCCTGAACCAGAGCTGGGCATGGAAAACTGCTACTTCTCACTTGATGACTTTACACATGGAGATCCCAAAGATCAATGATCGTCGGATGGAGAAACCAGTAGAGGTTTTAAATCTGAATGTGTGGATGATAGTTAAATTTAATTTTGTTTAGTTGGTAGTAGAAGTGGGATATGCTCTTCATTCTTTTCCTGCATTTCATGGTCGGTCCATTTGGACTATGTGGCAAATGAGCCTTGATGAAGCCAGCAAAGGCACGTTGAACTTTAAATTATATCGCGTGTTCTTTTGGATCATTTGTAGTATCAACGTTACCTGCATTAGATGACATTAACTATGCACAACTCAAATATCAAAACATGAAAAATGTATGAGTACACCATCTTGCTATTCCTAGGATGAAACTGTACCAAAGAAAAAATATACCTTTTGTCCCATGGTCACCATTGAAACAATAGGCACGAACCCTCTCTCCCTACGTCTGTCGCAGCAAGTTCAACACATGTGAGCCATTGATCTCGGTTGCATCCAATGGTTGTGAGTGCTTCTAAGGGAGGTGGGGAGAAGAAAACCCTAGCCACTCCACCCACGTACGATGACATTGTGAATTTGAGAGAGTGGGAGAGAACACAATTGCACACACAACCCGTGAGAGGGAGGAAGAAGAAGGATAGGTGACTATTCAGGTTTGTTGCATTTGATTAGAAGTGTTCAAGTTGGTGATTGAAGGCTCAAACGTGCTTGATTGGCACCAAACTTGATAAGATCATTCCTTAGTTTGACCACTTCGATTTGATTAGCTGGTTTAAGGATTGGGTCAGTGGAGCATCTAATTTGATAGTGGTTTTGTTTGTTCGGACTATTGCAGTTTCATCACAAAGTAATTTTGGGAAACGAACATATGGGGTAGACAACGATGTCTGATTGAGCTTAAATATTGAGAGGAATCTCAAGGACTCGTGTGTCTATTTGTCTGCCAGAATTGGTGTTCTTGGTTAGGAGTCTGAGAGCAGCTTGCAAAATACAGAAGGGGACAGAAGGTGTGTAAATTATGGTTTGCTGAAATATTGCCTCTTTGTGGTTTTTGTTGCTTTTTTCGGTTGCAAATGTGGAGAGCAGGTTGTAAATCTCTAGATGTTCTAGAGAAAACTTTGTACTCATATTATTCTCATAGTGAAGTTGTGTGGACCGGTTGGTCCACATCCGTGGTTTTTACTCCTCAAATTGAGGAGGTATTCCCATGTTAAATCCCGTGTCACGTGTGCATGTTGTTTGTGTTATCTTGTTGCTTATTTGTTGGTTGAAACTATCATCAAAGTTCACTACAAGTGGAGGGGATTGATTAGTGTGCATATTCATCGTGCCGGTGAATTGTTGCATTGATTGGTGTTGTTCATTGTCCATCAAAGTGGGGTATAACAACGGTGCAGCCGCAACACAGTAAGATCTCCTCGCCTCGCCCTTATTATGGTGGGGCTTCTTCGTATCATCGAGAGGCGTGGGGAGGATCATGTGTCCCAAAATATGGGCTCCGGGTATTTCTAATTACTATTGTTTTATTGTATATAACGATATTAACCGTGTGTGCTACAAGTACACTTACAATTTCACTATGCGCTTCTAATTCTACGAATGCTATAATGTTAGAGTAGAACTCTGTTTTTGCTAAATAATTATATCATTTTAAAAATTTCAAGACATTTGGTTGAACCATCTTTCGTCCAAATCTAAGTAAATGATAAAAATTACATTCATTATAAAAAGAATTATGCGTATATATATTATTGTGTGTGTGTGTGCGCGCGTGCGCGTGGGCACTTGCGTGCGTGTGCGTGTGTATTTTAGTATCCTACCATCCTCAAATATCTGGATGTATTACAATGCACGACTTGTTATGCATGTTTTTGGTATTTTTGGATATCTTGATAGAGTGTTTTGTATTTAGGAGTCGAACAAATATCCCAATGGAGGTTTATTGAGTACGAGTGTCTAACTTAGTTGTTACTAACATGAAGCGGCATTATAGAATGTACATGTGAGGTATCAACAAGTGGTTCATACACAAATCATGTCCTCTCTCACGCTACCTGGCATTACCTTTTTTTGTTCTTTTATTATTGATCCTTTTGGTTTGTAATTACAGACATGCATAGGTTGTCCATGGTGACATAAGGATGATGTTTGTGACATGCATGCAACAAGTCATTTTGCTCCTCATTTGGAATACTCTTTAACTCAATACTCGACCAAATAATACACTTCCATTTGATGCTACAAATACATCACCTAAACACCTCATGATCTTGGAGCAAGATCACTTGCTAAGCATAACAGTGAAATTCTTAAACGGATCAATTTTGTAGCTCGTTTAATGAATTTTAAATATGTGTGATGTTGACCACGATTCGTGCATAATTTTACAAGAGAACCCAATTAGAGACTAGAGTTGTATCTGATCGATAAGTTTAGGTCAAGTTCAATACCATCTTCTCGAACTTTCCGCACAATCTAAGCCCGTGGGCACACTAGAAGTTGAAGGACTGCTAGCTCATCCTATAGTACCAACTACCCGTGAGGGCCTCTCCATATTTTTTTCTTACAACACGAGGCTGACCCACATCGATACTGAAGGAAATATGCCCTAGAGGCAATAATAAAGTTGTTATTTATATTTCCTTATATCATGATAAATGTTTATTATTCATGCTATAATTGTATTAACCGGAAACTTAATACATGTGTGAATACATAGACAAAACACAGTGTCCCTAGTATGCCTCTACTAGACTAGCTCGTTAATCAAAGATGGTTAAGTTTCCTAACCATAGACATGTGTTGTCATTTGATGAACGGGATCACATCATTAGGAGAATGATGTGATGGACAAGACCCATCCGTTAGCTTAGCATAATGATCGTTAAGTTTTATTGCTATTGCTTTCTTCATGACTTATACATATTCCTCTGACTATGAGATTATGCAACTCCCGAATACCGAAGGAACACCTTGTGTGCTATCAAACGTCACAACGTAACTGGGTGATTATAAAGATGCTCTACAGGTGTCTCCGAAGGTGTTTTTTGGGTTGGCATAGATCGAGATTAGGATTTCTCACTCCGAGTATCGGAGAGGTATCTCTGGGCCCTCTCGGTAATGCACATCATATGAAGCCTTGCAAGCAATGTGACTAATGAGTTAGTTGCGGGATGATGCATTACAGAACGAGTAAAGAGACTTGCCAGTAACGAGATTGAACTAGGTATGATGATACCGACGATCAAATCTCGGGCAAGTAACATACCGATGACAAAGGGAATGACGTATGTTGTTGTGCGGTTTGACCGATAAAGATCTTCGTAGAATATGTAGGATCCAATATGAGCATCCAGGTTCCGCTATTGGTTATTGACCGGAGATGTGTCTCGGTCATGTCTACATAGTTCTCGAACCCGTAGGGTCCGCACGCTTAACGTTCGATGACGATTTGTATTATGAGTTATGTGTTTTGGTGACCGAAGTTTGTTCGGAGTCCCGGATGAGATCACGGACATGAAGAGGAGTCTCGAAATGGTCGAGAGGTACATATTCATATATTGGAAGGTTGTATTCGGACTTTGGAATGGTTCCGAGTGATTCGGGTATTTTACCGGAGTACCGGGAGGTTACCGGAACCCCCCGGGAGAGTTAATGGGCCTCATGGGCCATAGGGAAGAGGGGAGGCACCCCACAAGGGGTGGCTGCGCCCCCTCCCATGGGGAGTCCGGATTGGACTAAGGGAGGGGGCGCGCCCCCCTTTCCTTCTCCTCTTCTCTCTCCCTTTCCCCCCTTTCCCACTCCGGAAAAACGAAGGGGGAATCCTACTAGGACTAGGAGTCCTAGTAGGACTCCCCACACTTGGCGCGCCCATAAGGGGCCGGCCTCCTCCCTCTCCTCCTTTATTTACTGTAACACCCCCGGTGGTTAACTACAGTAATCACCCTTTTGATTATGCCATGTCATCATGTTTAACAGTGCATGATCATCATTAGCATTATATTGCATTTCAACTCCTAAGTCAAAATCCAAATTTAAATGAAAGTGGAAAATAAAAGTTGTCTAACATAAAAACTAAAATGTTCAATAAATAACAAATATTCCAGAGACTATTCTAAAATTGAAACCAATAATAAATAAATTAATTAGGTGGCTCAAACTTTACCAAAACAGCAAGGTTTAATACATTCTATTTATTATGAAATTTGTGTGAGGTCCAGTTGACTCCAAACTAATTTTTGACAGTGGTAGAGGATGCCTAGTATTTATTGGAACAATTTCCATGTTCTACAAAAATCATTTTGAGGCCTAACAATTTACTAAACAGGAGATATGAATAAATAAAAGAAAAAGGCAAAAGAAAACAAAAGAGAAAAATAAAAGAGAACCTCCCCCCCCCTTGGGCCTCGGCCCAGCAGGCCGTCCAGGCCGCCAGGCCGGACCACCCCACTCCCCCTGAAAAACCCCCCCCTGAGGCCGAAACCCTAGCCCGACACCCCATTCCCCCCCCCCCCTCGCTCCCCCCCTCCCCCGTTCCTTGGATCGGGATCGAGACGCGCCCCGGCGCCGAAACGCCCGCCTCGACCCCGGCGACCGCCGGCGGCCGCCCCCGCCGTCACGCCGGCCTGCTCGACGCGGCCGCCGCACCAACGTGCCTCGCCTCCCCGCCTCTTCTTCAACGGCTCCACCGAGCCTCGCCGAACCCCCCCTGCGCCGCCTCTGTGAGCGCTCCCCCCCTTCTCCCGGTCGCCGTGACCTGCACCGCGCCGAGCGCGCTCAACCGCCCCCCCCCTCCCCCGCGCGCTGCTGCCTGCTGCGCCACTCGCGCCGGTGCCGACCGGGCCCTACCCCGCGCGGCCCCTGCCCCAGCTCGCTCTCCTCGCCTCTATCGCCGCCGTCGCGCTCGCGCTCCGCCGCCCGGCCTCACCCCGCTCGCGCTCGCCTCCCGCGACGCCTCGCCTGCTCGTGCGCCCGACCTCGCTCGCCTCTGCCTCGCCACTTTGCCATGCCCCGCTGGATTGTCAGAAGACCCGATCAACGGGATTGAAGACCAGGCCCCGACACCGCACATCACCCCCCTTAGTTGTAACGACACTGCAGCGTTACTATCGAGTGCCGAGGGTGAAACCTCTTGTAGCACTTCTGATGTTAACTCTGTAGAGTAGCTATTCGGTCGTGGTCATCGAGGGTGATTCCTTCTTCACCACTTCCGGTAACGACGCTGTCGTGCAACACATCAAGTGTGAACCCATCGAGGGTGATTCCTCCGAGTTCACCTTGACGGATACATCGAGTGGGAATTCAATGAGGGTGATACCTCGGATTCCCCTGATGTTATAGACACATGGATACTTGGACTTTACACTGTTACTTGGATAGGCGGGTCGACCCTGAGGGGTACCCACGTGCGCCTGAGAGGCGAGTGTTGTGAAGACGGGTGCCTGTATGGTGCCCGAGTGATGAATACGAGGCGCGGCCGGGCATTCTTAACCCTTGCAGCAAGTCCTCGAGACGGGGCGACGGGGTCACATCTTTCGTGAGTCTCTGCTCGTTACCGCAAGCCCAAGGTACTAACGATTTGGATATTTGATCCGAGCAGGCCTCTGGCCTGATAGCACTAACCATCACGTGGGCATAGTATGGGCGTTCTGCATCGTATGCATCAGCCGAAAGCTCTGTCAGACGTCTAGTTCAGCATGGCGGCACGGACGGACCGGCGCCTTCTTGTAGTGTTGGTGCCTGGCTTCACCGTGTGTGCAACGACCCGGAGAGCGAGAGGCGATGGCCAAGACCCCCTTGCGCTTAGGATGTAGACCGGCGGGGACCTCTCTGCTGAGCTTTAGGTAGGGCTGCGGTGTATCGTTTGGCCGAGGCCGGGCATGACCCAGGAAAGTGTGTCCGGCCGGAGTTAATCGAGCGTGTTGGGTAAGTTGGTGCACCCCTGCAGGGAAGAAAACTTCTATCGATAGCCGGTCCTACGGTAAAGGACACTCGGAGTTGTATCCCGATCGATACAGCTAGAAGTTGAGATGAGACCTGGATATGAGGCTCTGGGATTGCTTCTCACAGGGAGTCGAGAAGGGATCTCAGGACGAGGTTGATGACTGTATGGCTCTGGGATTGCTTTCTCGCAGGGAGCCGAGAAAGGATCTCTGGGTGAGGTTGAGACTTAATGATACTGCTACTTTATATTGATCTGTCTACACTCTTCTAATGCTGCAAGACCTCTGAAGATGCTAGTCTTCGATAGGACTAGGCCTCCTCTCTATTCTGGCATTTCTGCAGCCCAGTCCACATATACAGTCTCTCTTTGAAAATGTTGCATATGTAGTGTAGATCCTTGCTTGCTGAGTACTTTGGAGTACTCACGGTTGCTTTGCTTTCTTTTTCTCCCAATATCAGTTTGTCGTGACCAGATGACGGAGCCCCCTGAGACAGATGCCCCGTCGATCGACTACTACTACTACCCAGAGGATGGATACTACTACGAGTTGACTGACGACCAGGAGTAGGATCAGAGGGTCCCAGGCAGGAGGCCTACGCCTTTCGATCGTAGTGTTTTATTTTGCCCCACCTTT
This sequence comes from Thinopyrum elongatum, assembly GCA_011799875.1. Classification (NCBI taxonomy): domain Eukaryota; kingdom Viridiplantae; phylum Streptophyta; class Magnoliopsida; order Poales; family Poaceae; genus Thinopyrum; species Thinopyrum elongatum. The sequence continues at coordinate 540,864,325 of CM022301.1, forward strand.
CTAAAGGCCTTTCTGTTTCTGTTTCATATTTGTACTCAGATATCTGATGCTTCCGCTAACGCTTGTACGCAAGATTATGTATTCGAGCCCTCGAGGCCCCTGGCTTGTAATATAAAGCTTGTATGACTTTGTTTATGTTTTAGAGTTGTGTTGTGATATCTTCCCGTGAGTCCTTAGGCTTGATCGTGTGCATTTGCGTGTATGATTAGTGCACGATTGAGCCGGGGGCGTCACATTTACGTGGGCAGGGGGCACCCCAAAGGCACAACAATTGTTCTCTTAGCCGTGTGCGGTGCCCCCTCCACAGTTTACTCCTCCGGTCATAGCGTCGTAGTGCTTAGGCGAAGCCCTGCGCGGATCACATCACCAACACTGTCGCCACACCGTCGTGCTGACGGAACTCTCCCTCGACCCTCTGCTGGATCAAGAGTTCGAGGGACGTTATCGAGCTGAACATGTGCTGAACACGGAGGTGCCGTACGTTCGGTACTTGGATCGGTTGGATCGTGAAGACGTTCGACTACATCAACCGCGTTAACCTAACGCTTACGCTTTCGGTCTACGAGGGTACGTGGACACACTCTCCCCCTCTCGTTGCTATGCATCTCCTAGATAGATCTTGCATGAGCGTAGAATTTTTTTGAAATTGCATGCTACGTTCCCCAACAGTGGCATCCGAGCCAGGTCTATGCGTAGATGATATGCATGAGTAGAACACAAAGAGTTGTGGGCGATAATAGTCATACTGCTTACCACCAACGTCTTACTTTGATTCAGCGGTATTGTTGGATGAAGCGGCCCGGACCGACATTACATGACCGCGTTCATGAGACTGGTTCTACCGACGTGCTTTGCACACAGCTGGCTGGCGGGTGTCTGTTTCTCCAACTTTAGTTGAATCAAGTTTGACTACGGCCGGTCCTTGTTGAAGGTTAAAACAGCACACTTGACGAAAAATCATTGTGGTTTTGATGCATAGGTAAGAACAGTTTTTGCTAGAAGCCCGTAGCAGCCACGTAAAACTTGCAACAACAAAGTAGAGGACGTCTAACTTGTTTTTGCAGGGCATGCTGTGATGTGATATGGTCAAGACATGATGTGATATACGTTATTGTATGAGATGATCATGTTTTATAAAAGTTATCGGCAACTGGCAGGAGCCTTATGGTTGTCGCTTTATTGTATGAAATGCAATCGTCATGTAATTGCTTTACTTTATCACTATGTGTTAGCGATAGTTGTAGAAGCAATAGTTGGCGAGACGACAACGACGCTACGATGGAGATCAAGGTGTCAAGCCGGTGACGATGGAGATCTTGACGGTGCTTTGAAGATGGAGATCAAAGGCACAAGATGATGATGGCCATATCATGTCACATATTTTGATTGCATGTGATGTTTATCTTTTATGCATCTTATTTTGCTTAGTATGGCTGTAGCATTATAAGATGATCCCTCACTAAATTTCAAGGCATAAGTGTTCTCCCTGAGTATGCACCGTTGCGACAGTTCGTCGTGCCGAGACACCACGTGATGATCGGGTGTGATAAGCTCTACGTTCACATACAACGGGTGCAAGACAGTTTTGCACGTGCGGAATACTCGGGTTAAACTTGACGAGCCTAGCATATGCAGATATGGCCTCGGAACACTGAGACCGAAAGGTCGAACGTGAATCATATAGTAGATATGATCAACATAGAGATGTTCATCATTGAAAACTACTCCATCTCACGTGATGATCGGACATGGTTTAGTTGATATGGATCACGTGATCATTTAGATGACTAGAGGGATGTCTATCTAAGTGGGAGTTCTTAAGTAATATGATTAATTGAACTTAGTCCTGGTAGTATTTGCAAATTATGTTGTAGATCAATAGCTCGCGTATAGCTCCCTTGTTTTATTTTTGATATGTTCCTAGAGAAAACTAAGTTGAAAGATGATAGTAGCAACTACACGGACTGGGTCCGTAACTTGAGGATTATCCTCGTTGCTGCACAGAAGAATTATGTCCTTGATGCACCGCTAGGTGACAGACCTATTGCAGGAGTAGATGCAGACGTTGTGAACGTTTGGCAAGCTCGATATGATGACTACTTGATAGTTTAGTGCACCATGCTTTACGGCTTAGAACCGGGACTTCAAAAACGTTTTGAACGCCACGGAGCATATGAGATGTTCCAAAGAGATGAAATTGGTATTTCAGACTCATGCCCGTGTTGAGAGGTATGAGACCTCTGACAAGTACTTTGCCTACAAGATGGAGGAGAATAGCTCAGCTAGTGAGCACGTGCTCAGAATGTCTGGGTACTACAATCGCTTAAATCAAGTGGGAGTTAATCTTCCAGATAAGATAGTGATTGACAAATTTCTCTAGTCACTATCACCAAGTTATTAGAACTTCGTGATGAACTATAATATGCAAGGGATGACGAAAACGATTCCCAAGCTCTTCGCGATGCTAAAATTGGCGAAGGTAGAAATCAAGAAATTGCATCAAGTGTTGATGGTTGACAAGATCACTAGTTTCAAGAAAAAGGGCGAGGGCAAGAAAGTGAACTTCAAGAAGAATAGCAAGCAAGTTGCTACTCCCGGGAAGAAACCCAAGTCTGGACCTAAGCCTGAAACGGAGTGCTTCTACTACAAAGGAAATGGTCACTGGAAGCGGAACTGCCCCAAATACTTGGCGGATAAGAAGGATGGCAAAGTGAACAAAGGTATATTTGATATACATGTTATTGATGTGTATTTTACTAGTGTTCATAGTAGCCCCTGGGTATTTGATACCGGTTCAGTTGCTAACATTAGTAACTCAAAGCAGGAGTTGCAAAATGAACAAAGACTAGTTAATGACGAGGTGACGATGTGTGTTGGAAGTGATTCCAAGGTTGATAAGATCACCATCGCACACTCCCTCTACCTTCGGGATTAGTGTTGGACCTAAATAAATGTTATTTGGTGTTTGCGTTGAGCATGAATATGATTGGATCATGTTTATTGCGATACGGTTATTCATTTAAGTCAGAGAATAATTGTTGTTCTGTTTACATGAATAAAACCTTCTATGGTCATACACTCAATATAAATGGTTTATTGAATCTCGATCGTAGTGATACACATATTCATAATATTGATGCCAAAAGATGCAAAGTTGATAATGATAGTGCAACATATTTGTGGCACTGCCGTTTAGGTCATATTGGTGTAAAGCGCATGAAGAAACTCCATGCAGATGGGATTTTGGAATCACTTGATTATGAATCATTTGATACTTGCAAACCATGCCTCATGGGTAAGATGACTAAAACTCCGTTCTCCGGAACAATGGAGCGAGCCAATGACTTATTGGAAATAATACATACTGATGTATGCGGTCTGATGAGTGTTGAGGCTCGCGGCGGGTATCGTTATTTTCTGACCTTCACAGATGATTTAAGCAGATAAGGGTATATCTACTTAATGAAACAAGTCTGAAACATTTGAAAAGTTTAAAGAATTTCAGAGTGAAGTGGAAAATCATCGTAACAAGAAAATAAAGTTTCTACGATCTGATCGCGGAGGCGAATATTTGAGTTACGAGTTTGGTATTCATTTAAAACAGTGTGGAACAGTTTCGCAACTCACGCCACCTGGAACACCACTGCGTAATGGTGTGTCCGAACGTCGTAACCGTACTTTATTAGATATGATGCGATCTATGATGTCTCTTACCGATTTACCACTATCGTTTTGGGGTTATGCATTAGAGACAGCTGCATTCACGTTAAATAGGGCACCATCTAAATCCGTTGAGACGACACCGTATGAACTGTGGTTTGGCAAGAAACCTAAGCTGTCATTTCTTAAAGTTTGGGGTTGCGATGCTTATGTGAAAAAGCTTCAGCCTGATAGGCTCGAACCCAAATCGGAGAAGTGCGTCTTCATAGGATACCCAAAAGAAACTGTTGGGTACACCTTCTATCACAGATCCAAAGGCAAGATCTTTGTTGCTAAGAATGGATCCTTTCTAGAGAAGGAGTTTCTCTCGAAAGAAGTGAGTGGGAGGAAAGTAGAACTTGATGAGGTAATTGTACCTTCTCTTGAATTGGAAAATAGTTCATCACATAAATCAGTTCCAGTGATGCCTACACCAATTAGTGAGGAAGCTAATGATGATGATCATGAAACTTCAGATCAAGTTTTTACAGAACCTCGTATGTCAGCCAGAGTACGTTCCGCACCAGAGTGGTACGGTAATCCTATTCTGGAAGTCATGTTACTAGACCATGACGAACCTACGAACTATGAGGAAGCGATGATGAGCCCAGATTCCGCGAAATGGCTTGAGGCCATGAAATCTAAGATAGGATCCATGTATGAGAACAAAGTGTGGACTTTGGTGGATTTGCCCGATGATCGGCAAGCCATTAAGAATAAATGGATCTTCAAGAGGAAGACGGACGCTGATGGTAGTGTTAGTATCTACAAAGCTCGAATTGTCGCAAAAAGGTTTTCGACAAGTTCAAGGTGTTGATTACGATGAGATTTTCTCACTCGTATCGATGCTTAAGTCTGTCCGAATCATGTTAGCAATTGCCGCATTTTATGATTATGAAATCTGGCAAATGGATGTCAAAACTGCATTCCTTGATGGATTTCTCAAAGAAGAGTTGTATATGATGCAACCAGAAGGTTTTGTCGATCCTAAAGGTGCTAACAAAGTGTGCAAGCTCCAGCGATCCATCTATGGACTGGTGCAAGCATTTCGGAGTTGGAATATACGCTTTGATAGTGTGATCAAAGCATATGGTTTTATACAGACTTTTGGAGAAGTCTGTATTTACAAGAAAGTGAGTGGGAGCTCTGTAGCATTTCTGATATTATATGTGGATGACATATTGCTGATTGGAAATGATATAGAATTTCTGGATAGCATAAAAGGATACTTGAATAAGAATTTTTCAATAAAAAGACCTCGGTGAAGCTGCTTAAGTATTGAGCATCAAGATCTATAGGGATAGATCGAGACGCTTAATAAGACTTTCACAAAGCACATACCTTGACAAAGTTTTGAAGGAGTTCAAAAAGGATCAGTCAAAGAAAGAGTTCTTGCCTGTATTCAAGGTATAAAGTTAAGTAAGACTCAAAGCATGACCACGGCAGAAGATAGAGAGAGAATGAAAGTCATTCCCCATGCCTCAGCCATAGGTTCTATAAAGTATGCCATGCTATGTACCAAACCTGTTGTGTACCTTGCCATGAGTTTGTCAAGGGGGGACAATAGTGATCCAGGAGTAGATCACTAGACAGCGGTCAAAATTATCCTTAGAGGCCTAAGGAAATGTTTCTCGGTTATGGAGGTGATGAAGAGTTCATCGTAAAGAGTTACGTCGATGCAAGCTTTGACACTGATCTAGATGACTCTAAGTCTCAATCTAGATACGTATTGAACGTGGGAGCAATTAGCTAGAGCAGCTCCATGCAGAGCATTGTAGACATAGTAATTTGCAAAATACATACGGATCTGAATGTGGCAGACCCATTGACTAAACTTCTCTCACAAGCAAAACATGATCACACCTTAGTACTCTTTGGGTGTTAATCACATAGCGATGTAAACTAGATTATTGACTCTAGTAAACCCTTTGGGTGTTGGTCACATGGCGATGTGAACTATGGGTGTTAATCACATAAAGATGTGAACTATTGGTGTTAAATCACATGGCGATGTGAACTAGATTATTGACTCTAGTGCAAGTGGGAGACTGAAGAAAATATGCCCTAGAGGCAATAATAAAGTTGTTATTTATATTTCCTTATATCATGATAAATGTTTATTATTCATGCTAGAATTGTATTAACCAGAAACTTAATACATGTGTGAATACATAGACAAAACACAGTGTCCCTAGTATGCCTCTACTAGACTAGCTCGTTAATCAAAGATGGTTAAGTTTCCTAACCATAGACATGTGTTGTCATTTGATGAACGGGATCACATCATTAGGAGAATGATGTGATGGACAAGACCCATCCGTTAGCTTAGCATAATGATCGTTAAGTTTTATTGCTATTGCTTTCTTCATGACTTATACATATTCCTCTGACTATGAGATTATGCAACTCCCGAATACCGGAGGAACACCTTGTGTGCTATCAAACGTCACAACGTAACTGGGTGATTATAAAGATGCTCTACAGGTGTCTCCGAAGGTGTTTTTTGGGTTGGCATAGATCGAGATTAGGATTTCTCACTCCGAGTATCGGAGAGGTATCTCTGGGCCCTCTCGGTAATGCACATCATATGAAGCCTTGCAAGCAATGTGACTAATGAGTTAGTTGCGGGATGATGCATTACAGAACGAGTAAAGAGACTTGCCAGTAACGAGATTGAACTAGGTATGATGATACCGAAGATCGAATCTCGGGCAAGTAACATACCGATGACAAAGGGAATGACGTATGTTGTTGTGCGGTTTGACCGATAAAGATCTTCGTAGAATATGTAGGAGCCAATATGAGCATCCAGGTTCCGCTATTGGTTATTGACCGGAGATGTGTCTCGGTCATGTCTACATAGTTCTCGAACCCGTAGGGTCCGCACGCTTAACGTTCGATGACGATTTGTATTATGAGTTATGTGTTTTGGTGACCGAAGTTTGTTCGGAGTCCCGGATGAGATCACGGACATGACGAGGAGTCTCGAAATGGTCGAGAGGTAAAGATTCATATATTGGAAGGTTGTATTCGGACTTCGGAATGGTTCCGAGTGATTCGGGTATTTTACCGGAGTACCGGGAGGTTACCGGAACCCCCCGGGAGAGTTAATGGGCCTCATGGGCCATAGGGAAGAGGGGAGGCAGCCCACAAGGGGTGGCTACGCCCCCTCCCATGGGGAGTCCGCATTGGACTAAGGGAGGGGGTGCGCCCCCCTTTCCTTCTCCTCTTCTCTCTCCCTTTCCCCCCTTTCCCACTCCGGAAAAAGGAAGGGGGAATCCTACTAGGACTAGGAGTCCTAGTAGGACTCCCCACACTTGGCGCGCCCCTAAGGGGCCGGCCTCCTCCCTCTCCTCCTTTATATACGTGGGCAGGGGGCACCCCAAAGGCACAACAATTGTTCTCTTAGCCGTGTGCGGTGCCCCCCTCCACAGTTTACTCCTCCGGTCATAGCGTCGTAGTGCTTAGGCGAAGCCCTGCGCGGATCACATCACCAACACTGTCGCCACACCGTCGTGCTGACGGAACTCTCCCTCGACCCTCTGCTGGATCAAGAGTTCGAGGGACGTCATCTAGCTGAACGTGTGCTGAACACGGAGGTGCCGTACGTTCGGTACTTGGATCGGTTGGATCGTGAAGACGTTCGACTACATCAACCGCGTTAACCTAACACTTCCGCTTTCGGTCTACGAGGGTACGTGGACATACTCTCCCCCTCTCGTTGCTATGCATCTCCTAGATAGATCTTGCGTGAGCGTAGAATTTTTTTGAAATTGCATGCTACGTTCCCCAACAGATACTAGTAACAATTCAATATATTTTGTAATGTAAAGGTGTATTATGATTTCCCGAGACAAATGTTTGACCAATGATCATATGCGTTTACATCGTGTTTCTCGAAAACAATAATGTAATATGCATTCGATATGATATTAAGTTTCTGTCATTGTACTCGCATTCAAAAGTACATATTTTTATATGGCTATATGGTTTATACTATCGCATAAACTACATGTCATTTTTTGCAAAATAAACTACATATTAAATGTGACTCAATTTTTTGAGTTTTTTTACTCAAATAGTATCATATTCCGCGGACAGGCATGGGCCTGTAATACCCACTGGGCCCATCGACCGATCCAGCTCTGGAACGAAACCCTAATAGGAGATTGTCGAGAAAAAAACAATTGGAGATGAAGGACCGAATACTCTGCTTCGAATCGGATCAGGGAGCTCGCAAGGAAGATGAAGGTCCGCGCATCGGTGAAGCGGCTTTGCGGGTTCTGCAAGGTGGTGAGGCGTCGGGGAATCGTCTTCATCCACTGCACCTCCAACCAGAAGCACAAGTAGCGCCAGAGCTTCTCCACCATCGCCGCCTGCCTCCCACACCCGCCGCCGCCCACCTCCTCCTCCGCCGCCGCGTTCGCCGAGTAAGAATGATTGTAATACACCAAGATATTAAAAAATACCAAAACATGCATAAAAATACATCAAGATATTGAATGGATACAACGGTCTAACTTAGTTGTACTAACATGAAGTGAAATTATAGAATATACATGCTGTGAAGCATCAACACATGGTTCATACTCAAATCATGTTCTCTCTCGTGCTAGTTGGCATTACCTTCTCGTGTTATTTTATTATTGGTCTTTTTGGTTTGTAATTACATACGTGCATAGGATGTCCATGGTGACACAACTATGATGTTTGTGACATGCATGCAACAAGTCACTTTGCTCTTCAGTTGGAATCTTCTTTAGCTCATACTTGACAAACAGTACACATCCATTTGATGCACCAAATACATCACCTAAAGACCTCATGACCTTGGAGCAAGATCACTTGCTAAACACAATAATAAAATGCTTAAAAGGAGTAATTTTGTAGCTTGTTTTAGGAAGTTTAAATATGTGTGATGTTGATCACGATTCGTGCGCATTTTCGAAAAGTGAACCTGGTTAGAGACTAGAGTTGTATCTGATCGATAAGTTTAGGTCAAGTTCAGTACCGTATTCTTGAACTAGCTGCACAATCTAAGCCCATGGGCTCATTGACTCCCTAGAAGTTGAAGGACTGCCGGCGCATCCTATGGTACCAACTGTCAGAACTAAATCCTGCAGATCTCTCAATCGGGTATCCCGACTTAGCGATTAGGTAAAAGGGAAACATGCGCACAGTTTATCCAGGTTTGGGCCCTCCTTATGAGGTACTCCCCTGTAAAGAAATATAAGAGCATTTCGATCACTACTTTAGTGATCTAAACGCTCTTATATTTCTTTACGGAGGGAGTAATCCCCTACTCCTGCTCGTGTATAGAGCGATTTGGGTGTACAAAGTACATGTATGAACCGAAGGATTCTATTGTGTCTAAGATGTGTTCTATCGACTAGCACGACCCCGACTTATATAATATATCGCCCCCCCTAGGTTTACAAGAGTCCTAGACGACTACGTCGGAGGAGGTGAGTCCTCCAAGGCCCTGTCTTCCTTGTCTTGGACGGCAAGCCCTCCGGAGTCTTCTTCGTAGAGCGCCACGGGCCGACACGGTGGCCCAGGGCAAAACCGACCTCCTCGGCCCGTCCCAATAGGGCGGCAACCGACATGGTGAGGTACCCGTGTGCCGTAACACCGTCGCCAACTACCAGTGAGAGCCTCTCCATAGTTTTTCTTACAACATGAGCCTGACCAACATCGATGTTGGTAACAAATGTTTAGTCTGTTTTGTTATTGTAATATACAGGTGCAATATGATTTTTTCTGAACAAATGTTTGACCAATGATCATATGTGTCTACATTGTGTTTCTCGAAAACAATAATGCAATATGCATTTGATATGATATTAAGTTTTTGTCATCCTACTTGCTTCAAAAGTACATACTTTTTACATGTTTTCAAAAATGCTAAATGGAGGACGAGCTCCATGGAGGCTTTAATTAAAAATAATAATTCAAATTCATACTTTTACTTCATTTTTTTTTAAAACAAAATACTTATAGAAAGAATGTATATTTGTGTAAAAAAAATCATGATGAAATATGTTAAAATGAGAGATACACAAGAAAAAACAAATTTGTGGCTTTTCAACACATGTATTGTTCATTCTCAAATTCCACGATTTTTTTGTGTAGCTTGCAATTCAGGGTAAATCATAAAATTTCACACACATATACATTACATCCTTATGTGCGTGTATATATATTTTCAGTTCTTTTTTAAACTAAAAGGATTGATTTTAGATTTTTTTTTTAAATAAAAGGACTCCATGTAGCTCGGCCTCCAAAACACCCAACTCTACGGTTTTTTAAAATTATCGCATAAACTACATGCTAATTTTTTAGTAAAATAAACTACATATTAAATGTAACTCGATTTTTTTGAGTTTGTTTATATAGATGTAACTCAAAAAGTATCATACTAAATGATGCACCATGCGTTGTTGCACGAATCTTGCTAAAAGTAATACATAAAAGTTGATAACAACATCTAGAACTAATGTGAAGAAAATGTAAGATTAAAAAAATGAAATAAAAATACAAAGAGTATAAAAATAGAAAATATGAATTTGTAGTTAAAAGAATGACATTTCCAACAAAAATGTAGAGGGTGAACTGATAGGTATGATGCAATCGCCCAAGACATGTATTGTAAATAGAAAATATAATTAAAAAATAACTTATGATTAACTTGCATAAATTGATGATGTGACATGGTTGCCTGTTATTTACGATTTGCACGCTTGACTTCATGGTTGGATTTTTTTTTTTTTTTTTTGAGTGGAATGACTTCATGGTTGGATGTCTAGAAAAAATAGGCAGTGGGTTATATCTATTTAGAAATAGTAAGTGACTTCTGTGGACGGGCCAGGGCCTGTAATACCCACCCGGCCCATCCACGGAACGAAACCCTAACCACGAATACGAGAACGAGGACGAGGACCGGATTGGAATCGGATCTCGTGCGAGGAGGAAGAGGAAGATGAAGGTCCGCGCATCGGTGAAGCGGCTGTGCGGCTTCTGCAAGGTGGTGAAGCGCCGGGGCATCGTCTTCATCCACTGCACCTCCAACCAGAAGCACAAGCAGCGCCAGGGCTTCTCCACCATCGCCGCCTGCCTCCCAGCCCCGCCGCCGCCCACCTCCGCCGCCGCGTTCGCCGAGTAAGAAGGATTCTCCAACTCCTCTCTCGCTCCCCCGTTGTATGCTTGCTCTTTTTGACTCTCCCCGCGAAGCAGCGTGGGCTAGGTTCTAAAAGCATCCTGTCCACGAGATTGGTTGGTTTGGTCGTGTGCTCGTGATTCGTAGGACAAATTAAGGTTGCGAATTAGAGCTAGTGATGGGATTAAATCTTGATCCTGGTCCCTAAAGAGGCGTGATTGTGAGCATGTTTGATATCCAAGTGAACAATTTTGGGACCTATTGGTCAGTAACCTGACATCTGGATCAAAGTGAACAATTTACACTTACACACAAAGTTCAAGAAGGCGCGCGGAAGCGGGCGCTTATGCGCATAAGCGTGGGGCGCTGGCCCAACGCCTCGCGTAGGCCATATGCGCTTGGAAAAGCGTGTGGCGCGCCTACGCAGAGCGTCTTTTCTATTAAATGCGATTAGGCGCGCGGACTCTACGCTTAATCGTGCATGATGCCGTGGAAAAGCGAGGGAGGGAGCCGCCCGAATCGAAGAAAAGCAGAGGCACGGGCGGGGGAGAGAGGGAACGCACCAAAACTAGATATCCCGTGTTAGGGTTAGGTCTGGGTGCTCTCCTCGCGATGCCGGATCTCAGCTCGCACCGCCAGCTGCTGGACTCGCGCCGCCGGATCTCCTTATCCTCTTCCCGTCGGCAGCCACCTCGAGCTCCTCCTCCTCCCAGCGCCAGCCACCTCAAGCTCCTTCTCCGCCTCCCGCTTCCAGCCACATCGAGTTCTATGTCGGCCTCGCTCCGCCAAACAGGTGACTAGGTGAGCCCTGGTTGGTTCCTCCACTCCCGATCTCCCCTCGATCCCCCTTGTTCTCTGCTGCTGCTGGGGATTGGGGATGCTGCTCTGCTGCCGTTGGGGCCTGGGGTTGGTGCTCTGCTGCCGTTGGGGCCTGCGGTTACTGCTCTGCTGTTAGCTGCTGGGGCGCTTTTCTGAACTTAATAGTAGTACTCAAAGTATGCCCATGTGTGCTCAAAGTGCTGTCGTTAGTGTTAGTAGTAGTACAGTAGTGTTAGTACCTAGTACTACCTGCTGCACTAGCTGTTGTTGCTGCTGTTAGTGACTTAGTTTTAGTACTTTTTACTTTTGTAGTTAGCAGTTTACATTCTAGCACTATTTTAGTTAGCAAATTGCTCTTTGTTTCCCGTCTTCGTACAATTGTGTAGAAAACGCCTAATTGCGCCTAATCGCGCCTAAGCTAGAAAAGCGCAAGTAGGTGGTCAAACGCATAATTAACGCCTAGCGCTTTCTTGAACTTTGCTTACACAAGTACCGCCTGACAAACCATTTCTAGTATTTTACGCTAGAAGAATGACTAACCTCCTTTTACAAGGCAACACTAGCCCAAAAATGAGCTCGGGCAATGGTTTCAGCTTGGATGGCATGTGATCCACCGGACTGCTTGATCACTTGATAGGCTGCTCCTACCCTGAGTATTTTTAAGAAGCTATGGGCATCACTTCAATCTCCTTGGTTTGTCAAGTTGCTGTTGAAACTTTTCAAACTGATTACAGTGAAAGAGGTATTCCAGTGTAGCCTCTTACTGGTTAAGCTACACCTGTTGAATTACAGGAGATCTCCATTTGCAATGTTCACGAGTTACTGTTGTGGACCAATATACCTACATATCTCATTGCATATTTGCCTGTGGCCTTTGCTAAGTGATTTCAATGTTAAATGCATTCTTTGCAGTTAGCATATTATTCCTGCGTATCTGTACCTATCCTCGGCTGTTACTTTTATACTGCACTGCATTTATCAACTATATGGTATGATGATCTCCATACTAAGTTGAAATGTTATTAAGGTCCAAGGAGAGCGAAACTTCAGTCAAAACAGAACAGCTGGGGTCACCACAGACTGCCTTTGCTAATAGTTTCTTTAGGGTGTAGAATAATACGCGATACGCTTCTCCTTTTGGTTCCATGTACTGAATTCTTCTTATTGGTTAACCATATGTTCTGTAGGACTATCCTGTTGCCTAATTTGACACTTGATGTTCCCATCTTTGCTGTGTATTGTAGGGCTTCCAAGGTGGCCAGGCAGGAGATGTCAACGAAATTCAACTGGCCGCTGGGTCTAGCTGCCATGTTCAAGAATGGTGACAAGTAATCAGATGATGAATACTAGCTAGTCGCTGTTTTGATATCAAGTGGAGTTTCCAGTTGAGGAATTCCTGTAACGAAAATAGAATATAATCGTGTATCCGATGCCATTGGTTAAACTGTTCGTTTCATGGAATAATATTGGCATACACTATTACTCTGTCTCTTGATATGTTTGATTCAAACAGAGCCGCTTTGACTTACCTCTCCTGGCCAGCTTGCTGAGTATGTTCATCCTATTTTCGCTGGATTGCTAATAATACCAGGGTGTGCCACCTGTATGTTGCATCAAGAGTTACTGAAACCTGAAGAACCTGCAGATAAGAGGACTATGTAGTGTCTCTCTCTTTCAAATCAAGCAGTTCTGGTCAAATTTCTAGCACTGTTCACTTTCTCTAAAACCGTGGTTTAGCGGCACAAACTGTAGTTCCTGGCAGTATATCTAGCTCGCAACAGTAACATCATACCGTTATTAATAGCTCCAGATCTAGCCATGGCTTTGAACCAACAAGGTAGCTTCAGGGCATATCTCCACCCTAACTCATGTAATGCCTTTGCCACAGGAAATTTAGAACTTTAATGATACCTTTGTCGTATGAAATTTACCAAATAAACGCCCATATTTTGTTGTTGAAGAACTTACTAGTGAAGAACTTCAACAACAGAAGCTATTTTCATCTTCTTAAACTATAGTGATAACCAAATCTCCGGTCAGCACTCTTAGGCAAACAAACTATGAAATGTACACGAGTGTGATTTTTGGAGGCAAACATGCTCAGCCTCAGAAAATCTAGTACACATCTATTCAAGCAAATTGGGAATCATGCCTCTTTATACAGACCAAATTGACAGTACAATTTCCCCATAGACAAGTTAAGCATACTATACTAGAGTAAATTATATGTAACTGACATCACACCACTACCTGGTCAATGGAAGACATAGGACTGGTCAATGGACGACATAAGACAGATACTCTAGCTGGCCAATGGAAGACACAAAAGAAATACTCACTGAACTCAGCGTTGCCAAAAGTACCAATTCAGATGTAGTCTACGAATTCAAGATTGTCCACAGGCTCCTAGAATCACACTTTACAAATCAAGAAACGGTGATCCCATGATGCACGTAATTTATGACAGTTCATCGACTCCTAGACCCACACTACAAATCCAAAACATACTGATCCCCACAATGCACATAGCTGTTACAAATTTACAACAGTAAGATATGCTAATTTGCTACCCAGATCCAAGATTTCATGATTGTGAGTCCCCTCAAAATCATACTCTGCAAATTTAAGAAACAGCCATCCCACAATGAACATGACAGATCCAAGTAAACTAGAGGAAAGCAGGCTTGAACTAGACAAGCCATCATCGCTCAAGAAACCCATGAAAACACGAATACCACATAGCAGCAAGTTTGCATAGCACAATCAGCAGTACAAAACAAAACAGTTGAAATCACATAGCATGAGCACTAACAAACTACACTCTAGCATCTACTCACAGCCAATGAAACATATATTGGTACATGTTAATAACATATACAAAAGTGACCCATCTCTGGAGTCATCTTTTACGGCGAAACAAGCAATAATCATACATTCATACACATCCAACATAACAGCAAACACACCACAGCCTGATAAGCACACGGCAAGAACATCAGAGCAACATCAAAATGCAAATACACCGACCTAAATCAGTATCAGTAATTTGTAACATCAAGCAGCACGAATCCTCGCCACATCACACCTTTGGTTCTCTAAATAGATTTCAGCTGCTCCATGTATCTGAACAATCATGCACATATCAAAAATCTCAAGCGAACGCCCGTTTAACAGACCATTGACATCCACAGCATAGATATACATACTAATTAAAGTATCAAATTCAAGTTCCATCCGAGCCATGTTCATCATCAACACGCAACCACCGCAAACACAACATACCGCGGCAAGCACAGATTACAGGACCGATTTCACAGTTTCCCTAATCGATTTCTAACTAAAAAAACACGGGGCACCGAGGATCAGGCGTCGTTGGCGGAGGGGGTCTTGGATCCGACGCCGTACTTCTCCTGGAGCCTGGTGATCTCGTCCTCCTTCTTCTTGATGTCCGTCTTCTTGGACATCTTGTTGAGCTGCGAGTAGAGCACGATGAGGTAGCGGTTGGCGACGTTGAAGCCCGAGAGGTGGTCGACGGCGTTCTTGGCGTCGTAGATGTCCTCGTACACCACGTACGCCGTGCCCCGCGTGTCCTTGGCGTTGCCCAGCCGGATCTGCCGGATCGCCCCGTACTTGCCGAAGATGTCGTACATCTCCTCGCTCGAGATGTTGAACGGCAGGTTCCGCACGAACAGCGCACGGTTCACCTCCGGCGGAAGCCTCGCGTTCCCCTTTCTCAGGCTCGCCGCCGCCATCCCCGCCTCCGCCGCCGCCTAGGGTTTGGTCTGGTTGGTTGGGGGCTCGGTGGTGTCTGGTCCAAATCGATTTGGGGGTAGTTTCCTACTCTTCCCCTCCTTTTTATTAGGACGATGATTACCGACTTCACTTGGGAACGGATAGCCGGCTGACCTGTGGGCCCGGGGGTCGACGCTGGACCCACACGGCAGTGAGCGGGATCTGAGCCGAGGGGTCTCGAACGTTCGGTACTCTTGCACGAATCTTGGCGCATATTGGCCCGCCTCCGTCCTCTTTGCGCGCCGCCGGCCTCTCCCTCGGCTGAAACTCGAAGCTTCTTCCGCTCTCCCCCGCTCGGCTCCCGAACCTTCCAGAAGCTTCCGCGAGCGCCGAGAGGCATGGCGTCCGCCATCTCTGCGGGGCCCGCGCCGCCGGCTGCGGCGCCGTCGTCGGTGGAGTGGCACCAGCGGCCGCCGAACCCGAAGAACCCGGTGGTGTTCTTCGACGTGACCATCGGGTCCATCCCGGCCGGCCGCATCAAGATGGAGCTCTTCGCCGACATCGTCCCCAAGACCGCCGAGAACTTCAGGTAGCTGCGCCCTCGCCGCCCCACCCTTAAACCCTAGCTTCCGTTTAATTAATCGCTTCTGCTGCTGACGGATCTCTGCTCTGTTTGTTCTTTTGGTCGCAGGCAGTTCTGCACTGGCGAGTACAGGTGAGGATTAGGTGTATGCCCAGCGATTGGTTATCGCAATTGCCGATAGTATGCTTATTTCTGAGGCTAATTCTGCAACCCTTAACAACATTTAGCCTCCTTGTGTGAGTGCTGCGTAAGCTTGTGTTGGTAGGAGTACATATCATGGGTAACATTGTTAAATTATTAACTGGGAGAGATTAGTTGGTGTGCAAAGTCATGGAAAGAAGAATTTCTAGTTTGACTTGCACTTTACTTCCGCTGTTTGTTATGATTGATGAGCAATTTTAGCTTGTGAAGTGCAAACACTTCGGAGCATTACCACTTATGTACTGTGTGATGGTTTCTCCTTGCTTCTATTTTAGCTTGTAGACTGCAAATAAATTGTTGGGGCAGTGGAAGGGTGTGTGTTTGGGTCTGTAGTATGATGTCCGAAACATTGAGGTGGACACATGATTTTGGGCAGAATTTATTTTCTTTTTGCGCATTTGATTGCATGCTTTTTTGAATATGTATTACTACTTCGTAGATTGATAGTCATGACATAGGTGGGAAATTGGTCTAACAGTTTGACTGTTCCTTTTCTTAGTGGGAGGTGGTTGTTATTGTTTCATTCAGGACACTATGTAAATAAAACAATAACTTGCAACTGCAAGTCTGCAATTTTGGATGGTTGCATACTTGCATTAGTACTTTTATTTGGTGTGCAGCTATGCTTAGTTTCAACATGCTGATTGCAGGAAGTCAGCTATTCCACAGGGGTATAAGGGTTGTCAGTTCCATCGAGTGATCAAAGATTTCATGATTCAGGGAGGTGACTTCGTAAAGGTTTGTGCCATACTGTTAGCTCCATGCATCAACAGCATATAAATTAGCATAATCTTTTAGGCATGCTGTTTTGGACTGTGGCATTTATGTGCATTGATGCAACTGAACTTGAGCTATTGAATTATTTGATAAAATGGTGCATCTTGCTTTGAGCCTCCATGGCTTATATTGCAATTTAGTTTTGAGTGACCAACTGTTCCTGAGTAATTTGTGCTCAGAACTGAAGGGTTTGTTTGGTATAAACTAAAGTTCCTTCATGTCCTGTAGGGTGATGGTAGTGGATGCATATCAATATATGGTACCAAATTTGATGATGAAAATTTCATTGCGAAGCATACTGGTCCTGGCCTGCTCTCCATGGTATTCTTCTCTCCATCTCATTTTCTGAATTGAAACTATTGTCAGATGTTACTTTGCTAATGCCATTCTCATTTGCAAGAGATCTACTGCTTGGGCTAATGTCTTAGTTATGTTTGTATAAAATTTCCTTCCACTCCATGTATTTTGTATATTTTCATTTTTTTATCAGTTCTCTCATGTACCTTCTGTATGGGACTTCTGCTCACTGAGTGACCAGAATAAATACTCAAATTAGCATACCTCCTTTACAATGGCGACCTTCAAATGGTGTACATAATTATGAAGATACTGTGCACAATATATAGTGAATGGTCTAAATTTGGCATTTTAGGTGTTCACTTTCAACATTTGTAGTAGGCTAGGTTAGGTTTGACCTACATCAAAACGGACGGGCAATCTCATGGCAGTGCATTATTTTAAGTCATGGTGAATGGTGATGTGTTTCCAGATCTCTTTATGGAGTATTGATTTCTTAATCCTCATGGGTGCCTTTTTTCTCATGGTTACTTAAAAAGAAGCATCCACCTTGGATTTACTATTTAGCTGGTTTTACGCTAGAATAGTTCTGTTCTAGTATAAATGACTACTAGTGTTTTGTTGCCTTTTCTCAGCAGTGTCTTGCACAATGATAGGGAATATTCATTAATTTGTTTAAGAAATATTTTTTTAAATCCCATCTTATGGATCTAAACGGCTGTCAATTTATTTTTCAGGCGAACAGTGGAGCTAACTCTAATGGATCTCAGGTACTTTCATCTTTTAAACAATTGTTTCTTCTCATTTCAGCATGATCTGAATGTGTGCTCTGTTACCAGTTGGTTGTGATGTTATAGTGGTGTTGTTCTTATCTGTTCATATATGGATTTCCCCTTTCTTGTCTATACCACCAATCTCCATTTCACATATTTTCCAGTTAGATATTACTGTGTATATCTTTTAGAATAATGAATGAAATCTTATTTTCTACCATGTGTTTTGCAGTTCTTTTTAACTTGTGCAAAGTGTGAATGGCTGGACAACAAGCACGTGGTTTTCGGGGTAAGAGTGCTTGATTTTAGTGCATTATTATTTGGTACCAGCATTTGAACACCATATATGGTGCGCGCTGTTTGATGATCTATTACAGTTCACAAGTAAATATGTGTCTACAGCTAACACGAAGAGACAATAAAATGTATCCTTGTGTGCTAAGCTGTAAATTGTCCTCTTGCCTTCCTATGGCAAGTACTATGTGAGTTCAACTAACGGCTTGTGCTATTTCAGAGGGTGCTGGGAGATGGTCTGCTTGTGTTGCGGAAGATTGAAAACGTAGCGACTGGACCAAACAACCGGCCGAAGCTTGCCTGCGTGATTAGCGAGTGTGGCGAGATGTAAGATTGCTTTTCGAGCGCGGCATTTCCTAGCGCTGCCTTGACATCGATGAGAGTACCGAATCACTGGAAACAGATTGGAGTCTAGAGCGTTGCTGTATTAATCTACTTATTGTGACTTGTGAGCATGCGGAATTTGGACTCTGACAAACTGGCAACATGTATCTGTATCAGCCAATGCCGTAGAGCCTTTAAAAAAACGTGTATGGTGTTGAATAATATTCAAAGCAGGAGATTTATGTCCATGTGGTTTGATGACTTCACTGCCGCTAAATTTGTTGAATATGCAGCCCCCAATTTGTCGTTCATTCAATCATGTTCGCTCTGATATACCACCAGACAGTTTTGTTTTTTGAGCTCTGTCACTATGTTTCAACTGTTCCGTGGTATAGCAAAATGAAGATGTTTGCGATACTAGGAACAAAGTCTAGTAGAGAAACATATCCATCGAGTCATAGTCAATATATCGACGCAATGCAAAGTGGGCTGCCACGAACAAACGAAATAAGATACTATCAGAAGTGATGATGGATGTCCTCGTCACCGCATCATGCGGTGGTCAAACCGCAGATAGCAGCATGAACTAATCAGCACCAAAATCCTCGGCACTCATGGCTGCTATGAGTACGTGTGTCGGTGTAATGCCACCACGTCGTGCACGGTGCACCGCCTCGAACCAGCGTGCATGCCGTCACGTCGCGCCCGCCCGGTGTTAAACCCTCCGAGGACTCGCTGCCGTCGAGCTCCTTGGGTCTCTGTCTCTCTGCCGCCGCCTCCTGGTTCCCCCGCGCCCCGGCTTGCCAGACCATGCCGCGCACGACGCCGTCGAGCCCGCTGTCCCGCGCGACGCCGCCGCGCTCCCCGACAGCGGCGAGCCGGCTGGCCGTCGCGCCGGCGTCCCCGACCACCCCGCAGTGCGCCATCCCGGCCTCGCCGCGCACGCCGCCGGCGCCGTCCAGGGCGTCCACCCCGCCGCCGACCACGCCACGCACGCCGCGCCCTGAGATCACGCTCAAGGAGCCGTCGTCGTCGTCGCAGGAGAAGCGCGCGACCGCGGCCGTCCGCGGCCCGCCGTCGCGCGCGCTCCGCGCCATCCGCGCGCTGCTCCGCTCCTTCCCCATCATCGCGCCGGCCGCGTGCCGCCCGGCGTCGGCCCTCCCCAGGCGCCACGGCAAGCCGCACGACGGCCACGCCGGCGGCCGCGCGCGCGTCACCGGCACCTTCTACGGCCACCGCCGCGCCCGCATCGCGCTCGCCGTGCAGGAGCGGCCCGGCAGCCTCCCCACCCTGGTCCTCGAGCTCGGCGTGCCCACGGGGAAGCTCATGCAGGAGATCTCTGCCGGGGGGCACGTCCGCATCGCCCTAGAGTGCGAGAAGAAGTCCAAGAAGTCGCCCGACGCCGGCGAAGGCGGCGGGAGCGTCAGCCTGCTGGAGGAGGCGATGTGGACGGCGTACGTCAACGGCCGGCGCGTCGGGTACGCGGTCAGGCGGGATGCCACGGACGGCGATCTCGCGGTCATGCAGCTGCTGAGCACCGTGTCGGTGGGCGCCGGCGTGCTGCCCGGGGACGTGGTGGACGAGCCGCCCGGCGGGGCGGCGGACGCGGACGGCGAGGTGGCGTACATGCGCGCAGGGTTCGACAGGGTCACCGGGAGCAAGGACTCGGAGTCGTTCTACATGGTCAGCCCGGACGGGGACGGCGGCGCCGGCGCCGGCGGTGGCACGGAGCTGAGCATTTTCTTTGTCAGGGTGTAGAGGGAGACCGCCTTGCCGTCGCCGGCGGTGAGAGTTAGCTCTGTCGTTAGTCGTCGTTGCTTCTTTTCTTTTTGGCAGACGTGGCTACCTTCGTGTAACCAGTGTGTGACGCTGTATTCGTGTTGGTGCATTATTGTCTGACCGCGAACAATCTTGTGTGTATAGACTGTGTAAACGGAATCTATACAGAGAAATCATCATCCTATAAATTCCACCGAAGATAACTGGATTCTCCGTGAACAATACTCCCTCCGTTCACAAATGTAAGATGTTCTAATAACTTTTTTTGAATCAGATGTATATAACACCCAGGTATCAGCCGGTTTGTGCAAACTTTTGGGTGCAACAGGCCGAAAAGAGGCATCAAAGGTGCAGCGATTTTTTATGCGGCCATGCACATTAAGAGCAAAAGTAAATGAACAAAATACGAGTAAGAGAGACTTAGGGCAATATTATTTTTTTGAATCAAGAGCAACAGTCTTTTTTTAGCAGCTCAAGAGCAATAGTAGATGACCAGAACACTGAGAAAAAGGTTTTTTTTTTTTTGAGACAACACTGGGAAAAAACTGGTACGGCTCTTAAGGCCCACACGCCTATGTCTCGTCATTCAGCCCATATAGGAGCAAAGTCAAGCCCAACGAGACGTAGTACCTCCCAGCCAGACTGCGCGCCTCCCGTCCCGTGGCTCCCTTACGGCTTCACGCCTGCCGCTGCTGCTGCGCTTCGGCTTTTAGTACCACCTCGCTCAGCGGAGAGCATCGAGCGGGAGAGCTGGCTATAAGAGGAGGGCGAGGTGCAGCGTTGTTCCATACTTACCTGGACGGGGTCGACGGGCGATCATGAAGGCCCGTGGCCTGGGTCAATGGCTCACATTGCACTTGGCGGGTGCGTTGGCCCACCATCTCCTCAAGTGGGAGAGTGGACGTTATAATTTGTGGTAGAGGGGGTACGCGTTCGCGCGGCCCCTGCCAACTCTTTAAAATTAAATTTTGGTCCTCGGTTTGGCCTGTTCGTGGAAACTGTTTTTACAACCCAAACCTTGGTAAGGTACTCGGAGGGAGCCAACATCCAATTTCATTATGCTTTACCCTTTCGATCACATGGAGGGCAACGTGTTCTCTGAGCAAACAAAAAAAGTAATGGCTGTGGAGGGTTTTGAACTTCTGATCAAGTTTCTCTGAGCAACATGAACGACCTAACATATGAAACACCCAAGTAAAATTTGGCAAGAAATTCACTTCTGCACACGCAGAAACACCCAGATAGGACTGAAGAAAGTCTCTGCAGTCTTGAGCTTCTTGTAGCCTGTCAGTTCAAGCAGAGACAAGCAGCCTGACACTAAGTGAAAGGCCAACAACTTCACAATCAGACGTGTCACCAACCAAGGTTACCAGCTACTCCTACCAGCCTACAAATTCTCCGTGGTGAACTGAAAAATCAACACTCCACAAAACTCATATGCATCTGGAGCTGTCGTACATTCTGGTCCTCTTTTCCTTCCTACTACAACCAAAGCTAAATCTGGCAACAACTGAACCTCTACACATGTAGGGGCTGTTTGGTTGCCGGCCGCACCTTGCCACGCCAAAGGTGCGGCGCGCCACAGCTTCCTAGGCTGCCGTTTGGTTTCCTACTAAGGTTAGGCTCGCCACAACCTGCAGTGTGTTCTGCAGCAGACTTTTTCGTCAAAAAATATGGCGCTTGTTTTGGCCGCCACACTCCGCGGCGCGCCACAAGTGTGGCTGGATAACTGTGGTAATTTAAGACACCAACCAAACAGCCCTGTAGATAAAACCGATCGTAGTCACTGTCAGTTGAAGCAGAGACAAGCACCCCACACAGTTCACCATTTCGCCGCGACAAGTTCTTGACACGGTACCTTGGCTCTAGTTTCATTGTTTAGCATGAAACTAACTGAACCGCCGCACAGTTTAGAATGTCTCAACCAAGAGTTAGTACCGACCTGCCAAAAGTAATTGTGGCATTCACTGTTGGCCAGCAGATGTGAGTTGGGTGACAAAAGAGAAGCCGTGAGGGCGAATACATCCGTTGACCAGTGTTGACCAGTGTAAATGTAAATTCAAGAACTTAAATCTGCCACGGAAGGGAAGATAACACGTCTGGCTGGTGGATAAGGCGAGTGCTACGCGGCCGAAAGGTGTGGGAGTGCTATAGGGTGCGTGGTGCATGAGGCAGGAGAGCTCTTTTCCTCCTCCACACAGACCAACCCAGCAACAACCACCATGGCCCTCAGGGTTGCTCCGTCGCCACTCCTCGCCTCCGGCGGCGGTGCTACCGCCTTCGCTACCCCGCTTCCGCCGAAGAAGAGAGGTGCCGGCCTGCTCCTCGTAAGCAAGCGCTCCAGAATCTCCGCGCAGCTCGGTACCCACGATTCCTCCTCAATCTCTCTTATGTTGCATTTTGTATAACCTACGCGTGTATGCAGGTGGTGGTGGTGGTGGAGATGGAGAGACGAAGCCTGACGGCAAGAAGTTCATCACCAGAGAACAGGAACCAGAGCAGTAAGCAAGCGTGCATCCATCAGTTCTCATCATCATATTATGAGTTCATGTATGTGTGTGTGTGTCGTCAATTGCCAGATGGTGCGGATAAAATGGATGGTGATGATGATGTAGGTACTGGCAGACTGCTGGGGAGAGGAAGGGGGAGAACCCCATGATGACCCCGTTGCCCTACATCGTCATCTTCGGCTTCTCCACCCCCTTCATCATCCTCGCCATTGCCTTCGCCAATGGTTGGATCAAGGCGCCACTCATCCGCTGAGCTCTGAGCTCCGGTCGAGCTCTCCTCCTTCCCCTTTCAGCGAGAGAGATGACTTGCTTCCATTCTATAGAGATTACTGTAAAGCTGTATGTATGTGATTCATTTCTTCAGAGATCTTTATATAGTGGAGTTACCGGTTGCTCTACATTCATGACTGCATCTGGTCCTGCATATAGAGTGAAAAGCCCTGTATTTGTTAAGCTTGTGAACACTTTCCACAGTTGAAGATCGATCGGTCAAAAAATTGGGGAGAAAAGATAGAATGGCATCGGTGCCATCAACTACAAATTTCAACCAAGGAGGCAAGAATCTACACATAAGCACATACAATACTACATGCCACCGCTACAGATTCATCTCAAGTCAGACATACAAGAAACAACTAGACCGCATTCTAGCAAGATTCATGAGATTCTGCATACTATAGAATACCGTTGGCTATTTCTTCTCATAAGCTTGCAGATACAAAAACATGTTTTTCGGGCATATCCAGTAGCCCACAGCAGTATACAGTTAAAGCTTTTGCGCACAAGGACACATCATACGGCAGCCACCTAGCTAGCGCGGTTTCCTATCAAACTCCGACTCATGACAGTGCGGGTCAAGCCAGTCGCGACGGGAACTCTTTGCCATGCCCCTACTATCTGTTGTTACAGCCCCCATGAGTTGTCTTAGGCTTTCCACCTTGTTCTCCTGAGCATTGCCGATGGACTTCCTATCTGCTTCCTTCAGCTTGTTTCTGAAACTCTGCTTACGGCCAACTGTGTTAAGTTGCTGCTGCTTTGCTCCTGATGGTGGCGCCCCATGAGGTCCCAAGTATATCTTCTCCTCTTTTGCCTGTTCATTCAAATACGAGTTTACACCACTGCGCTATCCAAGTAGTTGTTCAAGGTACATTTACTGAAAGTCAAATCTCATGAGGGACATTGTGGCGAAAAGATCTGTAACTCGCCTGTTGAGGTTCAGGATCCCTTGCTTTGGGGACACTCTGTGTAGTAACATCATCATCATCCTCTTGAATAGTCACATCAGGAATAACAAATCCATCCGCATCTGTAATTGTACCATCAAAATTATTAAAAGAACTCAAACAAACCTCATGTTTTGAATGTAGCAGTTGGCACATGTATGTTTGAGTTTAATACGTAGAATAAATATGTGCAAAACAGCGTCCCTGCATCAGTGCCACCTTTCCACAAAAAACTCCGTGATATCAAGTTTCATGAGATATACTATAGTGCAAGCAAGTCACTACCATAATCCGGTACAAGGGAGTTAATAGCATATAAGTCTCTTAATGATTATCATTAATGAATATCTTAAAGTGTGTCAAGCATTCATATCAACGCTTTAAGAAACAAAAACAATCTTAAGTAAAAATTACTCGCAAAGAAATGGAACCTAGTTTAGGTATCTCTGTGACCACATACTGATTAGAAAGCTATGATGTAGACGAACAACTTGTGATTATCACTAGATTATATTAACAGCACTCCTATTTCCAATCAATTAGGACTGTCTACATTGCCTCCTGTCATAGAGGAAAGGGCTCATATTTAAGCACAAATCATCATGAGATTCAAATCTTACCCTTCAGTTGGCATCACTGATCACTCATATTATAATAGTATTATCAGAAAGAGTCATGAAGGTGAATCAGAAGGGACTCCTCATAACGCACCAAGATATCAAGATCGATGGCTCAATGCTAATAAACTTGCATTGACTTGGTACTTATGTGCGACAAATGGAGGCATATATTTTGTGCAATCTTTTTTACACGCTGTTTTCTTCAAACTAGCAGATGTTTAAAATTTTACTATAACCTAAGCAGAAAGCAAAATATCGCCAAAGCAATAGTAGGCTTTTCCATTCCACCTCAAATTCCTCATAACTGTTCCAACACAACTAGTTTCCAACCAGTTTGTGGTATATTAATAGCATTCCTATTTCCATTCAATGAAGATTTTCCACATTTTTTTCGAACCTTGTGCTGATTGTCTACGTTGCCTCCTGTCATCGAGGAAACGGCTCATATTTAAGCATGAATCATCATGAGAAAAAAATTGTACCCTTCAGTTGGCATCACTCATATTATTATATTATCAGAGAGCTGTGAAGGTGAATCAGGAGTGACTCCTCATAACACACCAAGATATCAAGACCGATGGCCCAATGCTAGTAAACTTGGTATTGGGTTGGCACTTATGTGCGACAAATGGATGCATATATTTTACACGTTGTTTTCTTCAAACTAGCAGATGTTTTTACATTCTATGGCCTAAGCAGCAAGCAAAACATCACCCAAGGCAATATGATTCGAATTCCACCTCAAAATTGTTCCAACACAGCTAGTTTCAACCAGTTTGCGGGTATTGTCCCATAAAGATATGTGTATAACGAAAACACACCAGGTCTGTTCAAACCTAGTATGATTATTTCCCAGGTAATGCATACTTTTCTTTGATTAATACAACTGCTCAAAAAGGGCATGCTTGCTACAGTAATTGATCTATGTCCCAGGCAACTCCCCAATAATACGATGGGTACGAGCAAGAGAATAACAGTCAAAGAAAGCATCACGCATCTAGATCGAACTCTTCTTCAAGACAATCACGGCAGAAGAACATGAGTAGGATACGCTAGGGGCTTTAGCAAGCTAGAGGCGCAGCAAGAAACAAGGGCGCGGAGCAGAGGCGGGTGGTAGTTAGTTACCCCACTCGTCGTCGGAGGCAGAGGCATCTAGGGTCGGCGGGACGTTTCCGCCAGCGAAGGTTTGGTATTGGGTTGGTATTTATGTCCAGGGGCGGTGGGGACGCTTCCACTCGTCCGGTGGCTCAATACTAGTAAACTTGGTACTGGGTTGTTATTATGTGCGACAAATGCAGTCATATACTTTGTTCAGTCTATTTAATATCAAAACATGGATGAAGTTCACACGCTGTTTTCTTCAAACTAGCAGATGTTCTTACATTTTATAACCTACAAGCAGTAAGCAATTCCACCTCAGATATCTCAAAATTGTTCTAACAGAACTAGTTTCAACCAGTCTGGTCGACATTGCCCCATAAAGATAGCCATATAACTTCAACACACCAGGTCCGCTCAAACCTAGTATGATTATTTCCCAGGTATAATGCATACTTCTCTTGAATTAACACAACTGATATGCTTGGGTAAAAAGGGCGTGCTTGCTACAGTAACTGATCTATGTCCCAGGCAACTCCCCGATAATACGATGGGTACGAGCAAGAGAATAACAGTCAAGAAAGGCATCACACATCTAGATCGAACTCCTCTTCAAGACAATCATGGCAGAAGAGCATGAGTAGGATATGCTGGGGGCTTTAGCAAGCAAGAGGCGCAGCAAGAAACAAGGGCGCGGAGCAGAGGCGGGTGGTAGTTAGTTACCCCACTCGTCGTCGGAGGCAGAGGCATCTAGGGTCGGCGGGACGTTTCCGCCAGCGAAGGTTTGGTATTGGGTTGGTATTTATGTCCAGGGGCGGTGGGGACGCTTCCACTCGTCCGGTGGCTCAATACTAGTAAACTTGGTACTGGGTTGTTATTTATGTGCGACAAATGCAGTCATATACTTTGTTCAGTCTATTTAATATCAAAACATGGATGAAGTTCACACGCTGTTTTCTTCAAACTAGCAGATGTTCTTACATTTTATAACCTACAAGCAGTAAGCAATTCCACCTCAGATATCTCAAAATTGTTCTAACAGAACTAGTTTCAACCAGTCTGGTCGACATTGCCCCATAAAGATAGCCATATAACTTCAACACACCAGGTCCGCTCAAACCTAGTATGATTATTTCCCAGGTATAATGCATACTTCTCTTGAATTAACACAACTGATATGCTTGGGTAAAAAGGGCGTGCTTGCTACAGTAACTGATCTATGTCCCAGGCAACTCCCCGATAATACGATGGGTACGAGCAAGAGAATAACAGTCAAGAAAGGCATCACACATCTAGATCGAACTCCTCTTCAAGACAATCACGGCAGAAGAGCATGAGTAGGATATGCTGGGGGCTTTAGCAAGCAAGAGGCGCAGCAAGAAACAAGGGCGCGGAGCAGAGGCGGGTGGTAGTTAGTTACCCCACTCGTCGTCAGAGGCAGAGGCATCCAGGGGCAGTGGCACGTTTCCGCCGGCGAAGGTTTGGTATTGGGTTGGTATTTATGTCCAGGGGCATCGGGAACGCTTCCACTCGTCTGGTGGCTCAATACTAGTAAACTTGGCACTGAGTTGGTATTTATGTGCGACAAATGCAGTCATATACTTTGTTCGGTCTATTTAATATCAAAACATGGATGAAGTTCACACGTTGTTTTATTCAAACTAGCAGATGTTTTTACATTTCATAACCTATAAGCAGTAAGCAATTCCACCTCAAATATCTCAAAATTGTTCCAACACAACTAGTTTCAACCAGTCTGGTTGACATTGCCCCATAAAGATAGGCATATAACTTCAACATACCAGGTCTGTTCTTCAAACCTAGTATGATTACTTCCCAGGTAATGCATATTTTTCTCGAATTAACACAACTGCTGTGATTCGTCAAAAAGGGCATGCTTGCTACAGTAACTGATCTATGTCCCAAGCGATTCCTCGATAATACACGGATGGGTACGGGCAACAGCATACCAGTCAAAGAAAGCATCACGCATCTAGATCGAACTTCTCCTCAACACAAATCATGGCAGAAGAACAAGAGCACGATACGCTGGGGGCTGCCAGCTAGAGGCGCAGCAAGAAATAAGGGCGCGGAGCAGAGGCGGGAGGTAGTTGGTCAGTTACCCCACTCGTCATCGGAGGCAGAGGCGTCGAGGGGCGGCGGGGACGCTTCCGGCGGCGAAGGGGCGGGGGCGGGGGCGGCCGCCATGGAAACCGGAGCGGCGAGGAGGATCCCCCTCCCCCTCCTCCAAAGGATACCTACCTCTCGGTTTTGGAATTGGATTCCGATTCCAGTGCTCCATGTCGCCGCCCGTCTGGGATTAATAACGCACACCGACCCTAGGTACTAGGCCGGCCCATTCGCGGTGCCTTGCTGGCATCCGTTTCTTTTTGTGCACCGGCTTCACCCGGTTTTTGTCTGGCTTTCGTGTTCTGCTCTCCATTTTTCCTTTTTTTCTGTTTTCATTATTTTTTTTCCTGTTCCAGGGTTTCCTCTTTTGGGGGAAAAACAAGTTGTTTGACGGCACAATCAGAATTGCATTTTAACATTTTTATTCCAAAAAGCATAACAATTTAAACCCTACACATTTTAAAAAAAATTGAACATTTTATTAAAACAAGAGCATTTTCCAAGCACGTGATTTGTTTTAAATACACGATCATTTTAACACAAAGACAAGCATTTTCTCCAAGTACATGTTTTTTTAAATATTGTAATACATATATAAATAAATAAATGAATAAAAGTATCTCAACTAAATATTTTTATTATTTGAGTATATGACCATTCATTTTACCTTAGTACTTGTATTTTAATAAAAATTTCCTCGCAATATAAAGAAATAAATAACATGATGATATTAGGCCAACCCATTTAGGGCGTCCTTATGCATTATATGGTCAATTCCATGAATAACGCACAGCGTAGGAGAAATCCGTCTCTCTCTTTTGAGGATCGATTCCCTTTTTCTGGATTTTCAATATTTTTTTGGAAAAATACCTGAACAAAAAAATATCACAATGTAAAGATAACCTATGGAGTTTATTAGTGGGTTAGTCCTCAAAATAATTCATCATAAATGGGAAAATATACTTGATTAAACTCTGAAATGAATAGATGTATATGCGATGTATTAGTGCCCTAGGGTCCATGACACAACATCGATCTAAGTTTATGGCTCATAACTCTTGATTTAGTTTGGGTAGTTCATGCTCTTACATTTATTATTTACTGCCAACAAATAGGTAGCCAAACAAAGTAGTAGCCAATTACTGATGGACTTTTTTCGGCAAATACCAACCATGTGTGGTAATTAAGCTCATAGTCAGGTTGTTAGAGACATAAAGTCCCTAACTATAGCAACAACCCCACTAAAAAGACAAAATACAAAGCACTCCACAGGAAAGACATGCACACCCTCTATCATTGACGAATGATCCACGTGATGGGCTTGAGCACATCAACTGCTCCAGACTTAACAATGACTTCCATGTCACAGTTGCATACCAAAGCTGAAACGTCATCAACAAGCTATAACTATGGTTGTCGGCAAGACAAGGACA
Source organism: Thinopyrum elongatum (assembly GCA_011799875.1). Classification (NCBI taxonomy): domain Eukaryota; kingdom Viridiplantae; phylum Streptophyta; class Magnoliopsida; order Poales; family Poaceae; genus Thinopyrum; species Thinopyrum elongatum. Next base: position 540,893,773 of record CM022301.1, read on the forward strand.
CCGTTAAGGGCTTTCAACACACCCTAACATCCACACTTGGTCGCAGGCTCCACAACAACCGTAGCTGCAAGAGTGAAGCCAAGAAAACATATCGGAGCCAACCAAGAAGCTACGACATACTGGCAAGCTCTAAACCAAGGATTTACCCCCTCAGCTAGGTTCAATAAGATGGAGGCTATTCTCATGCATGTGTGAAGGATGAGAAAACATCACTTGAGAAATTTGGGAGGGGGAGGGACAGATACGAGGATAGAAATACATGGTCAATGCCCAAATCACCTTCCTCCGAACAAGGAGGAAGTAAACAAGAAGAACCATCGAAGGATTGCCAAAGGAATAAATAAAGGAAGAGGAAGGCCAATTTTGGAAACCAGACAAACCAACGGTAGGGGGTTTAATTTAGGAGTAAAATAAAGAGAAACATACGCACGTTATGGCTAAGGGTGCTACCACCCCGACCGCCTCACCAAAGACAAACAAGAGTGACACGTGATAAAAAAAATTGCATCTCAAAGATCTAGACTCGAGGGACTTGGGTTACCCCCAGCCCCTCAAGAAAGTTGATCGCACGTATGTAGGCTTCTCCAACGAGAATTCACCAAAGGGTTGGCAGGTCGAATTGAAGGATAAATACAAACATTAGGCGAAGACCGATGATGAGAACTTGCTAACTTGAGAAACTGCCATAAATGACGTGATCAAGGAACATAAACCTAACTACGCGACTAGGGGAGAAAGGGGTCGCCCTACTCACCGTCGGTGAAAGCCAAGAGAGAGAGAGAGAGAGAGAGAGAGAGAGAGAGAGAGAGAGAGAGAGAGAGAGAAACGATGAAAGGGGTGATCTGGAGGAGCTCCGGAGGTGGGCAGAATGAGGAGGGCATTAAAAAGTCCCTCGATCTTCTCATCAATGCATTGGAACTATTTTTTTCTATCGTTGGAAGCCCTTGATCTATGCGCACTGCACCATGAGCTATAGCGACACCATGTGTATATGTAACCAATTCAGTGACGATGCATATCTTGTCACATATAAGTGGACACTCGGTATTGTTTGCCATGCATATTAGTTGAACACCATGGTGATGCACTCCGACACGATTAGAAACCACACCTACCACGACAAATCTACATGATTATAAAATAATACGTCACTTCGATTAATGTTGTGTTCCATAGCAATCGCCGCTTTCTGCCCCTCCAACATTCCTGGTCTAGCTTCACCACTGGTAGCAATGCACAGGACACTTTGCTAGTTCCTCTAATGTACCAAAGACTTTTAACTAAGTTTCAGTGAAAATGATTATCCTGAATCATAACACATGGAAAATGGACACTTCTATCCTATCTAGTGTGCCATGAAAGAACTGTCATCGATTAATGTTGAAACGTCGTCAACAAGTGAAAGAACTGTCTTCATGGTTGTCACCGGGAAGAGGGTGGCACCGTCAAGGGCTTTCAACACACCCTAAACATGCACACTTGGTCACATGCTCCACAACGACTGTACCTGCAGAGTGAAGCCGATAAAACACATGGGAGCCAACCAAGAAGCTCTGGCATTCGGGCAAACTCTAAATTTGGGGGTCACTCCCTCAACTAGATTCGATGAGAAGGAGGTTATTCTCACGTGTGTGTGAAGGATGAGAAAACATCACTTGAGAAATTTGGAAGGGGAGGGCCAAATACGAGGAAATAAATACATGCTTAACGCCGAAATCACCTTCCTCCGAACGGGGAGGAAGTAGACAGAAGAACCATCTAAGGATTGCCAAAGGAATAAATAAAGGAAGAGGAAGATCAACTTGGAAACCAGAGAAACCAATGGCAGGTGATATAATTTAGGAGTAAAGTAAAGAGTAACATATGCACGTCATCGGCTAAGGGTGCTACCACCACGACTGCCTCACCAAAGACAAACAAGAGCGACAAGGGATAAAAGAACTGGATCTCAAACATCTAGACCCGAGGGACCTGGGTTATCCCCCGCACCCCTCAAGAAAGGCGATCGCACATATGTAGGCTTTTCCAACGAGAATCCACCAAAGGGTTGGCATATTGAATTGAGGGACAAAGACCAACATGAGGCAAAGGCCGACGATGATAACTTCCTAACTTGAGAACCTTGTTCAAGAATTCGCCCGATTAACCAGTTAACTTGCCGATTAATACCTACTCATAAGGTCACCGAGTAGCCGATAAACTGATAAATTGGTTGATTAATTGATTAAATGACCGATTAAATTGCCAATTAGCCTACTAATCCCCTACTTGCCAGCCAACCGAGCAGCTACCAGTTAACGATTTCCTCAACAATTTGAGAAACTACCATAAATGACAAAATCAAGGAACAGAAACCTAACTACACAGCTAGGGGAGCAAGGGGTCCCCCTACTCACCACCGGTGAAAGCCAAGAGAGAGAGAGAGAGAGAGAGAGAGAGAGAGAGAGAGAGAGAGAGAGAGAGAGAGAGAGAAAGAGAGGGAGGTGAAGGGGGGTTTGGAGGTGGGAAGACTAAGGAGGGTGTTAAAAAGGCCCGTCAATCTTCTCATCAATGTACGTGGAACTATTTTTTTCTATCGTTGGAAGTCCATGATCTACGCGCACTGCATCATCAACTATAGTGACATCATGTGTATACACAATTGAATTAGTGATGGTACATATATTTGTCACATATAAGTGGACACTCGGTATTGTTTTTTTAGGTAAGCGAAGCTTTATAAATCAATGATGCTTAGTCATCTCGCCTAAGACACATTTAGCCACTTGGGGCGGTACAATAGTGTTCCAGCCAATACTATCTTTTGGCAAACATAAACAACCAATACATGCAAGCTCATGAGCTACCGAATTTGCACCTCTGCGACATACATTGACACTAAACTTGGAGAACCAGAGTTTGAGTTGATACTTAGTGTCTTCGATGACTGCTGCGAGAGGTGAGGAATCCACCTTCCGAAGATCGAGCGCACCAGCCAGGAGTTGGGAATCTGTCTTGAAGATCATCGTAGTGGCTCCAAGATGTGCCGCAGTTTGGACCGCTACGGGCATAACCAAGAATCCAGCGCCAAATGCATCATGCACCTGCTTGCAACGCCCATCCCTGGCCATGATGACATGACCAAGTTCATCTCTGACGACCACACCCCAGCAGCCATATTATTTCCAGGCGTGTAGGCCCCGTTGAGATTGGCCTTGAGCATACCGTCGTCAGGTGGTTTCCACTTCACTTCATTGTCACCCTTTCTCCTTGGAATGAAATATTGCATATATTCCATGGAATCAACATGTACCCGTTCGATCACTTCATTCACCGGGACCGGCATCTCACCTTCGCGAACTTTGTTTCTGTTACTCCACCAGTTCCACCAAAGGGTGACTATTTGGACCCTAGTATTTTCACTTAGCCCCCACAAAGAATCCATCATTGCATGCAGACCCGAGAAACTTTCAAGCTGCTCCCTCACTTTTTCCAACTCTAGACCGCGTCATAGCTCCTTCGCGACCTTACACTTTATGAAAAGTTGCCCTCTATCCTCCTCGGCTTGACCGCTGCCAGAGAAACCAATGTTAGGGGATTGAATTTGGGAGCAAGGGAAAGAGAAACATATGCACACTATCGGCTAAGGGTGGTGTCACCATGACCGCCTCACCAAAGACAAACAAGAGCGACAAGGGATAAAAAGAACATGATCTCAAAGATCTAGACCCGAGGGACCTAGGTTACCACCGCCCCTCGGAAAGGCGATCACACGTACATAGGCTTCTTCGACGGGAATCCACCAAAGGGGTGGTGGATTGAATCGAAGGACAAAGACCGGCAACAATAACCTCCTAAGTTGAGAAGGTGCCATAAATGACGTAATCAATGAAAAAACCTAAATACTACAACTAGGAGGGCAAGGGGGCGCCCTACTCACTGCCGATGAAATCCAAGAGTGAGATGGGTGGGGGCGATGAAGGGGTGGGGGGTCCGGAGGAGCTCTGAAGATGGAAAGAATGAGGAAGGCATTATAAAGGTCCCTCAATCTTCTCATCAATGCATGTGGATCTATTTTTTCTATCGGTAGAAACCCATGATCTACATGCACTACATCATCAGCTATAGTGACACCATGTGTTTATGTAACCGATCCAATGACGATACATATTTTGTCACATATAAGTGGAGACTTGGTATTGTTTGCCATGCATATTAATTAGTTGGACGCCATAATGATGCTTTGCGACGCGATTAGAAACCATACCTACCACGACGTACTACATAATTAAAATGTAGTATGCCACTTCAATTAATTTTGTGTTCTGCAGCAGTCATCACCTTTTGCCCCTCCAACATTCTTGGTCTAGCTTCGCCGCCGGTAGCAATGCACGGGGGCCCTTTGCTAGTTCCTCTAATGTAGTATAGAATTTTAACTAAGTTTTAGTGAAAATGATTATCTTGAATCACAGCACATGTAAATGGGCTCTTCTATTCTATCTAGTGTAAACAACACGGTTGTCTGGCTAGTGTGGCAAGAAAGAACCGTCCTTGATTAATGCTGAAACGTCATCAAAACCTATGGATGTCACCGTGTGACGACCCCGGCTTAATCGTGCACTAATCATACACGCAAATGCGCACGATCAAGCCTAAGGACTCACTTGAAGATATCACAACACAACTCTAAAACATAAAATAAAGTCATACAAGCTTAATATTACAAGCCAGGTCCTCGAGGGCTCGAATACATAGCTCGATGGCATACAAGCGTCAGCGGAAGCATTAGATATCTGGGTACAGATATATTACATAGAGAGAATTAGGCCTTCACAGAGGCGGGGTAAAATAAAATACTACGATCGAAAGGCGTAGGCCTCCTGCCCTGGACCCTCCGATCCTACTCCTGGTCGTCGAACGGCTCCTCGTAGTAGTAGTACTCGCCAGGCGGGTAGTAGTACTGGTCGTCGGCTGGGGCTTCTGGCTCAGGGGCTCCATCGTCTGGTGGCATCAAATGGAATATGGGGGAAAAAAAAGAAAATAAAGCAAACGTGAGTACTCATCCGAAGTACTCAGCAAGCAAGGATCTACACTACATATGCATCATTGTCAAAGGAATGGCTGTATATGTGGACTGGGCTGCAGAAATGCCAGAATAGAGGGGGAAAACCTAGTCCTATCGAAGACTAGCATCTTCAACATTCTTCGACAGTCTTGCAGCATCAGGGAAGAGCAGATGAACATAATGTAAAGTAGTAGTAGTAGTATCATCAACCTCGACCTGAGATCCTTTCTCGACTCCCTGCGAGAAAGCAATCCCAGAGCCGTACTATCCAGTTCTCACCACATGTTCTAGTTGTACCGATCGGGATACAACTCCGAGTGTCCGTTACCGTAGGACAGGCTATCGATAGAAGTTTCTTCCCTGCAGGGGTGCACCAACTTACCCACCACGCTCACTTAACTCTGGCCGGACACACTTTTCTGGGTCATGCCCGGCCTCGGCTAAGCAACACGCCGCAACCCGACCTAGGCTTATAAGAGAGGTCAGCACGCCGGACTAAACCTATGCCCCCAGGGGTCTTGGGCCATCGCCCCGGAAACTCCTGCACGTTACGGGGCCACCGAGAGCAGACCTAGCAACCCCTTATACAAGCGCGGTTGCGTTACCAGTCCAACTCGGCGTGCGCCGCTCCTTACTGATGTCAAACAAGCTTCGGCTGATGTGTACGACGCAGAACGCCCATACTATGCCCACGTGATGGTTAGTGCTATCGGGCCAGAGGCCCCTCGGATCAAATATCCAAACCGTAGTGGATTAGGAGCGCGCGGAAACGAGCAGAGACTCACGATCGATGTGACCCCGTCGCCCCGTCTCGAGGACTTGCGGCAAGGGCTAAGAATGCCCGGCCACGCCTCGTAGTTATCTCGCGGGCACCATCCAGGTCAACCCGACTCCACATCACTTCGCAATAAGCTCGCGCGGGTTCCCCTCAGGGCCGACCCGTCTCTAGTATCGTGGTTCATAGTCAAGTCATAATATCCAAGGTAACTGTGTGTCTGACACCGAAGGGAACCATGAGGAATCACCCTCGATGGAACCCCACCTGATGGTATCATCAAGGTGAACGAAGGAGGAATCACCCTCGAGGTCCACACTTGAGGAGTTGCGCGACGACGTCGTTATCGGGGATGGTGTAGGAGGAATCACCCTCACTTACCACGACCGAGTAACTAACCTACAAGGTTAACATCAGAAGTGCTGACGAGGTATCACCCTCGGCACTCGACGGTAACCTAGCAGTGTCGGCAACTAAGGGGAAGTGATGTGCGGTGCCATAGTCTAGTCTTCAATCCCGATGATCGGGTCTTCTGATGTCCAGCAGGGCAGTCGGGATCAAGTGGGGGTCTCTGTCGTGTCTCTACCCACCTTATACTAAGCAGTCTAGGATAACCAGTAAGGTAACAAAGCAGGGTACAATAATCAGGCTATGCAGCAGATATAGGAAAACAGTAGCAGTAGCAGTTCTAATGCAAGCATAAGAGAGAAGAGAATAGGCGATATAGGCATGCTCAAAATGGGGGTGCTTGCCTGTTTGCTCGGGGGCAAGGGCAAGGTCTTTAGTGGTATCGTCGGGGACGTAGTCGTACTCCTGTGCGGCGTCTGCCTCGGGAGCTACGTCAACGTCGGGGTCTACCGAGAGAGAAGAGGGGGAAGAAACAGGTAAACATAATGCAAACAAATGCAACACGGTGCGTGTGATGCTATGATGCAGTGCAGGGTTGCCTATTTATGCATCTAAGTCATTTTAGTTATTTTTAGAATTATTCTGGGATTTAATATCCGACGTATGTGCACTATTCATCTGCCGGATTCGGGTCCGGAGTTACGAGTTCTTCTACGTAGGAGGTTCCGATGGAGAAACAGACGGCACGATCAGACTCGTCTCGTCGTTCTGAGCAACTTTCATGTTTTAACTTTTTCGATCCGAGCTACGGTTTAAAAGTTATTAATTTTTAAAGATTATTTGAATTTCTGGAATTAATTTTTATTTACAGAAAATGAATTATGACGTCAGCATGACGTGCTGCTGACGTCAGCAAGTCAACAGTCGGCTGACTAAGTCAAATATGACATGTGGGTCCAGTGGGACCCACATGTCAGCCTCTGTTTAGGCTAATCAGTGGATTAATTTAATTACCAGGGTTAATTAGGGGGTGGACCCCACATGTCAGTGAGACATTAGGTTAATCTAATTAGTTTCTATTTAATTAAATCTTTAATTAGCTTAATTAGTCGCGGGGCCCACCTGTCAGTGGCATTGCGCCGCCACGTCAGCGCGTTGACCACGGTCAGCGTGGTCAGCGGGGCCTGTGGGACCCACTGGCAGTGACCCAGGGGTGTCCCACGTGGCGGCCACGTCGGCGGCCGGCGCCGGAGTTGCGCCGGCGACCAAAATCGCGGCGGCGCGGCTCGGACGCCCGTCGGGTTTCGCCCACAGGCCACCAAAACGGCCGGGGCTGGTCGCGTTCGAACGAGGGAAAGGCGCCGCGTCGATCTAAAGCATGAGCGCGAGCTAAAACGGCCGGAAACGAGCGCTAGGTCGTCGCCGGCGGACGCCGGAATCGGGCATCGGTGGATTTAGGGCTACAACGCTCGGGGAGGCGCGCTAGTGATCGCGTTGGACTCGCACGAGCTCCAGGAGCTCGATGCTGGGTCCGGACGAGCACGACGGCGTCTGTGGCCGCGGCGGCGAAGTGCACAGCGGCGAGCAGAGCTCGGCAACGACGGCAGCTGGCTATAAGGCGCTAGGGGACCAACGAGGAGCAGCAGGGAGAGGAGAGGCTCACCGTGCGGCACCCACGTAGGCCCTCGATAGTTTTGTAGCAGCAGAAGGCCGGCGTCGGAGGCGAAGAAGACGACGGCGACCGTAGTTGAGGACGAAGGGGATCCGGTGGTTCCGTGCTCCCCAGCTCCAGCTGAGGCCTCCAGTAGATGAGGAAGGCGACGGCGGAGCTGGCCGGCACGGTGGACGAGCACGGGGTCGCCGGTGGCCACGGCAAATGGCGAAGTGCGGCGACAACGGCGCTCGGTGGCCGGATCTGGGAGGGAGCGAGGGGCGGAGCGAGCGAGGGAGGAGAGGGGAAAGTGGCGAGGAGAGCCAGGGGATACGCCGGGCCTCGACCTTATCCTCTCGGGTGGCTGCGGCGTCGGTGGCCGTCGGCGTGTCGCCGCCCGGCTGGCGCTGGCGCGCGCGGCCAGGGGCGCGCCGACACGCACGAGGAGGGAGGTGAGGTGGGCCGCTGTTGGACTGGGCCGCACACTGTGCACTTAGGCCCAGCCAACAGTAGCGTTTTATTTTTTTCTTATTTCTCTTCTCCCTTTTCTTTTATCCCTTTTTCTGTTTCAAAATGATTAGGCCACTTGTGCTCTTTTGAAAAATGTGAATGTTGGCCCAAATATTGCAATGCAATATTATCTCTCATCAAAAAGTGGTTTGGGCAGATTTGGAGTTCATTTGAATCTGTAATGATTTTAAATGAATTAATATTGCTGTTTTGGGTGCTGTTTCATCTTGTTTGAGTCACTTGCCCAACTCCAAATATTTTGATTTTGATTTTAGAAATATTCCTGAATTATTTGCCATTTAATGAACATTTTCCCAACAGTGTTTGATCAACTTTATAATTCACCTTTGAATTTGAGTTGATTTTCAGATGTGGATTTGAATTGGATTATTAACCCATATGACATGGCACTGCAAATGATCATGACTTGGCAGTTTTAACAGAGTGTCACAGAGTTTATTACACGGGGGGTGTTACACACCGGCAAGCCGGGGACATCGTTAAGGGCTTCCAACACACCCTAACATCTGCACTTGGCCGTTGGCTCCACGACAACCATAACTGCAAGAGTGAAGCCGAGAAAACACAAGGAAGCCATCCAAGAAGCTCTGACATCCAGCCAAGCCCTAAACTAGGGGGTCACTCCCTCAACTACGTTCAAGAAGAAGGACGTTATTCTCATGCGCATGTGAAGGATGGGAAGGAAAGAAATGCATGCTCAACACCCAAACCACCTTCCTCCGAACTGGGAGGAAGTAGACAAGAAGAACAATCGAAGGATTGCCAAAGGAACAAAAAAAGGAAGAGGAAGATCAACTTCGACATCTAGAGAAACCAATTGTAGGGGGTTTAATTTTGGAGTAAAAGAAAGATAAACATACACACATTATCGGCTAAGGGTGCCACCACCAAGGTGACAAACAAGAGCGACAAGGGATAAAAGAACTAGATCTCAAAGATCTAGACCCGATGGACCTGGGTTAATCCCCCACCCCTCTCAAGAACGGCGATCGCACATACGTAGGCTTCTCCAACGAGAATCCACCTAAGGGTTGGCCGATCGAATTGAAGGACAAAGACCAACGGTAGGCGAAGACGAAGACAACTTCCTAACTTGAGAAACTGTTATGAATGATGTAATCAAGGAACAAAACCCTAACTAGTACAACTAGGGGAGCAAGGGGTTCTCTACTCATCACCAATGAATGTTGAGATAGAGGTGAGGGGGGGGGGGGGGGGGGGGGGGGTTGTCTGGAGGAGCTCGAGAAGCGGAAAGTACGAGGGGGCAAGGCATAAGTTCCTCAATCTTATCGTCAATGCACTTGAATTGTTTTTTTCTATTGCCAGAAGCCCATGATGTACGCGCACTGCATCAAACAGCTATAGCGACACCATGTGTATATGTAACCGATTCGGCGATGGTACATATATTATCGCATATAAGTGGGCACTCGGTATTCTTTGCCCTACTTGACAGAAAGGGCAGGCACTCTCGGCGCGGAGGTAGGCACTCTCGTCTTTCAACCCCACCGTCACTTTGAATTTAGTGGGACACTGTTTACTTACAACCTCTACGAGTTGCAAGTTACCCCACCCACCACACACAAAAGCAATGCACGGGGCACTTTGCTAGTACCTCTAATACAGTATAGACTTTTAACTAAGTTTTAGTGAAAATGATTATCTTGAATCACAACGCGTGGAAATGGGCACTTCTATCCAATGTAAACAACAAAGGTTGTATGGCCAGTGTGGCAAGAGAGATAATCCGAGGGCGTAAATGCAAGAAATCCATTGAGAGTGGGACCACGGGCGCCGTGAACTGAAGCGGCAGGCGGAGGAGGGAGACGAGACCGGAGCGGAACCCTGGAAGGCAAAGCTACTCCCCGTTCCGCTAGAAGAGAAGAGAGATGCGAGAAAGAGAATTACGCGTCGCCCACCAACGAGCCCCACGCCTCCACCCTTCTCCTCCCCCCGCCCCGCATCATCATCCCCCCTCCCCTCCCCACCCTCGGCACATCATCCATCCTCACTCCGCACGGGCCCAGCCCAAATACCCTCCCGACCCTCTCGCCGCAAACCCTAACCCTAGCGCCCCACCCCCTCGCCGCCGCCCCAATCCGCGCCGAGCCGGCGGCCGCTCCCCTCCGAGGTAACGACACGCTCTATCCAGGGTCCCTGCCCGCCGCCGCCGCCGATTCCGGTCCTTTTGGTTTCTTCTCCGCCCGCCGTGCGCTTGCTCGCACCGAGGGGTTTTCAGGGGTTTTGGGGTGCAGGCGCCGGTTCCGAATCCGTCCGAGTTGCTCGCCGGCGCGCCCGCGTTCGTTCTGGGCGGTGATTCGAGGTCCCAACCTGCTATCGCCGCTGCTTCTCTCGGTATACGCATCTGCTCTTGCTACGCTATCCTGATTAGCGGGTTTCGGGCATATGCTCTTGCCGCTATCCTGTTTGGTGGGGTTCGCGGATGGGGCTCTCGCAGTTTCTGTCGGCCTGGTTGCTCGGTTCATTGATGTATCTGCTGGCTAGCTGCAATCACTGTCTATATGGTACCATGATTGTGATGTGGTGTTTCATTTCAATGCACGCAGGTACAGCGCAGCCTTGGTCCGGAGATAGGCGCGTTCCGCCATGGATGGGCTCGGGAACTCTGCGCTGAACGCCTCAGAAGCGGTGATGAAGAGGCCCAGGAGCGTCGCGTCCAGGAGGCCGAGGCCCAAGGAGCAGCTCGCTTCCGAGTACAAGGACATATCATGCGCGCCGTCGCGGAGCATTTCCCCGGAAGATGAGGCAGCTGCCGAGGCCAGCGGGCACCGGCGGAAGGAGCTGTATCTCAACGGGCCTGAAGGTAGGGGCTCCACCCACCATAGGAATGCCCTGTCCAAGAAGATAAAGAAAGAGGAGGGATCTGCAGGGGATAATGATATTGGCCACAATCGGAGCAGCAAGCCCAATGATGCCAAGCATATTACTCATGGTGTTCTTGCACTGGCCTCCTCAAGAAACTCTGGATCGACTGATGCCTTGCAGTTGTCCTCAAGGGACACCTCTGTGCCAGTGGAAAATAGGGTGAGAAAAGTTAAGCTCAAGGTTAGCGGACTTAACCGAATCATACCGAAACAAGAGCCTGTTGACGTTGGCATGCCTGGCACATCGGATGTCTCTTTCCATCGCCAAAAGCAGAAGGTTTGTTGTTTCTACTTAACGGAGAAACCTGCACAAATGGAATATGCTATCATATAGAAACTTGCTTAATTTTTTCAAGTAGAACTAAGTATTGTCTGTAGGTAATTGGTGAGAGATGCTTTTACTTGTCATTTAATAGTAGTACAATGCACTTATTTTAGAGCTCAGATGAAATAACTCAACCCCATCCAATTATTGCCGATGTGAAAATAAGACTGATACAGCTGTAACAACGATTATTCTTTTGTCGCTTGTCGGAATGGTAGTATTTACTCTAGTGACCTAATCTTATATGCTTATGAGTCAATGTCGTTTTGCTGTCGGTTCAACTCTCTTGTCTATGCCTTTGCAAAATGCCCTGTTATGGTTCCTCTTAGGTATCTGATTGAGTGAACTGGTAAATATGAGGTACTATTATTTAATCTATGTTGATAGCTTTGAAAACTGCCCGTTTTCATTTTTTGTCGGTACTATATTTAATTTATGTTGAGTTACTATATTTAATTTATAACGACTACTCTTTTGTCGGTTGTCGGAATGGTAGTATTTGTTGTAGTGAAGTAATCTTATATGCCAACGAGTCAATGTTGTTTTGCTGTTGGTTCAACTCTCTTGTCTATGCCTTTGCAAAATTCCCTGTTATGGTTTGCCTTATCTTATCTATGCCTTTACAAAATGCCCTGTTATGGTTTTCCTTATCCATGCCTTTGCAAAATGCCGTGTTATGGTTTATCGTGTATATGCCTTTGCAAAATGCCCTGTTATGGTTTCTCTTAGGTATCTGATTGACTGAAATGTTAAATATGAGGTGCTATTATTTAATCTATGTTGATAGCTTTGAAAGCTGCCCGTTTTCATTTTTTGTCGGTACTATATTTAATTTATGTTGAGGTACTATATTTAATTTATAACGACTACTCTTTTGTCGGTTGTCGGAATGGTAGTATTTGTTGTAGTGAAGTAATCTTATATGCCAACCGAGTCAATGTTGTTTTGCTGTTGCTTCAACTCTCTTGTCTATGCCTTTGCAAAATTCCCTGTTATGGTTTGCCTTATCTTATCTATGCCTTTACAAAATGCCCTGTTATGGTTTTCCTTATCCATGCCTTTGCAAAATGCCGTGTTATGGTTTATCGTGTATATGCCTTTGCAAAATGTCCTGTTATGGTTTCTGTTAGGTATCTGATTGACTGAAATGTTAAATATGAGGTGCTATTATTTAATTTATGTTGATAGCTTTGAAAACTGCCCGTTTTCATTTTTTGTCGGTACTATATTTAATTTATAACGACTACTCTTTTGTCGGTTGTCGGAATGCTAGTATTTGTTGTAGTGAAGTAATCTTATATGCCAATGGGTCAATGTTGTTTTGCTGTTGATTCAACTCTCTTGTCTATGCCTTTGCAAAGTTCCCTGTTATGGTTTGCCTTATCTTATTTATGCCTTTGCAAAATTCCCTGTTATGGTTTGCCTTATCTTATCTATGCCTTTGCAAAATGCCCTGTTATGGTTTGCCTTATCCATGCCTTTGCAAAATGCTGTGTTATGGTTTATCCTGTATATGCCTTTGCAAATTGCCCTGTTTTGGTTTCTCTTAGGTATCTTGACTGAAATGGTAAATATGAAGTACTATATTTAATTTATGTTGATAGCTTTGCAAACTGCCTGTTTTCATTTTTTGTTGTGCTCTAAGTGGGTCCCTTCTTTTTATAGGATTCTGGTGAGCAGAAACATCACAGCACAAGAAAGGATAGTCATGGTAGTCACGTTGATGGAAAACGTGGAGATAAGCATGACATTTCACCATCTTCTGACCTGGTTCGCAAAAGCAAAAGGGTCCCTAAGAAGCGAACTCTTGATTCTGATGATGAAGATCGTGAATTACGTTATCTTGAGAAACTTAAAGTGGCTAAAGCTGCACCAGAACAGCCCATGGCTACTGACCAGCCTCTAGCTTATGGTTATGGTGAGGATGGTCTCAGGAAAAAGAAGCTATCCAAGGTTTCTAAAAATAAGAGCACTCCTTATGAAGTGGACAACGACTTCACTATGTCACAATTTAGCAGAGATGTTAGGAAGAAGGTGAAACTGGAGGATACTAGTGATTTTATTGTAGAGGAGGAATTTGGGTTGGATGAGTCTGATAGATTAATTGAAGCTGATTCACCATCGGGTGTAAAGATTGAAGCTCCTGGCCTAACAACAAGGCAGCGAGCCCTCCAAGGCAGGGGTGGCCATGGTGAAAGCATGATTGAATTTCCCGACGGGTTACCAGCTGCTCCATCATCTAGAAGTACAGTTCCTAGAATATGTTAATACAACTATTTATTGATAACTAATTTGCTGTATCTCAGATAAGATGCTAAATGGTGTTGGTATTTGACGCCGCAGGGCAAAAGGATAAGCTTTCAGAAGTGGAGATACAAGCCAAAAAAGCAGAAGTGGCTCAGAGGCGTAAGATGCAAGTAGAGAAGGCAGAGAGAGAGCAGCAGGTTTGTTTTTCTTCTGGCTCATAGCTTCCTTTCTTTTTTTATGTTGGGTGACCCAATTTTAATGGTCCCTACTGTACAGGCTGAAGCAATGAGGAAAATATTGGGGATTGACACCGAGAAGAAGAAGGAAGAGAGGAAGCAGAAAGAACGTGAAGACAAGGTACAGTACATTGGAGTTGTATAGTAGCTGTCCTTTCTTCCCTTGCTAGCTATAATGGCAATTGCATCATTTTTTTTTCTCATTCTTGCCACGCAGGAAAAGCAAGCAAAATTCGAGGAATATAAAAGAAGCTGCATCCAGTGCGTAATGCGACCAGAAGGAACAGTTATTACATTCCCTGATACCATGGGCCTTCCTAGCATATTTAACTCCAAACCTATCAGGTTAAATACAATGCCTACTTCTGGCTATTTCACATGCATCATTTGTGAGTGACTAGTTCATTTTGATTCTCATTGTGGTAATGTGTGCTTACATTCAACACCCCCTGGCTTGGCTTTCATTTCTCCAGCTACCCACCTCCAAGGGAGAAGTGCGCAGGCCCCTCGTGCCCAAACCCTTACAAGTACCGTGACTCCAAGACGAAGCTCCCGCTCTGCAGCCTGGAGTGCTACAAGGCCGTCCAGGGAGGCGCTGGGACGATGGCGTGCTGATGGTGCAAGTAACGCGCAACCGCGAGCGGACATGGAGGAGCTGGAGAACTGCATCTCACCCAATGCCCTGCCTGTTTTGCCGTTTTTGCGATGCCTTTGCTAGTCTGAGGATTGAAAACCAACCGATGACAGATGATGTTGAGGTGCCTGCTGCTGGTTTCCTTTGTTGGTCCTCGTGGATGTATGTATGTAGTAGCTGGGCCGTGCAAAAGAGTCTGGTTTATGTGTGTGGCAAGTGGAGGAGGATTAGTTATGAATTGTGTACAGTAATGGTCGGGCTTGACGCTAAGGCGTTGGCCATGATGGTATGAGTTGAGTTAGCTCGTTATCATTCATTGCTTCTCGTTGTACTCTTGTTCCGGTGTTGTGACCTGTCTGTCTCTGGAAGCAGCTGTCTGGGTGTCCATCTCTGTGGACTGCCGTGATAATTCACTGGGAGTCCATCTCTGTGGACTGTCGTGATAATTCATTCACTGGGAGTCCATCTCTGTGGATTCGTGATAATTCACTGGTAGTCCATCTCTGTGGACTGTCGTGATAATTCACCGGAAGCAGCTGTCTGGGAGTCCATCTCTGTGGTCTTGTAGTGTCCTGTTCTGCGCAGGTTGTGCTGCAGCCTTCTTCTAGATGAATTGTGCTGGAACCTGGTAAGGATAATGACCACGGGCTCCATGTTAACTTTGATTTTTTTTTCTTTTTTCCTATTGAAAACTTGAATTCGGTATAAGAACCTGAAGATGGAAAAAATATGTGCATGCACGGCCTAACAGGTCCAAGCCAGGGAAAGGACACTACAAGACCAAGCTAAGCCGGGAGTCAAACAAGTTTATCCCAAACACCTGTCAACTTATATAGTAGATAACAATTGATAGATGACGCCGAAAATTGGCATGCTATATATAGAGAGTTGCTTGTAGCTTTGGGCAGACACAACCACAACACAAAACCATCATTCCACGAGCAGATCGACAGGACTGGGAAGAGCAAGTTTAGGACCAACCAACGAACGATGAAGAGTAGCACGCTGGTGGCGATCCTACTTCTCCAGACCGTCATGGTCATGGGGATCCTCTCACACTCACAGGCCGCCGACGCGGACGGTACGTACTACGTTGCTGATGCTTATCGTCGTCGTTCCAATTATCTGTCCCGCGCGCAACGACGTCTGATTCCATTCCATCGACTGTGCAGACAATTTCCCCAAGTGCTGCGACCACTGCAACTCCTGGTCGGGGGCCCAATTCTGCGACGACGTCGGCCCAAAGTGCCGCGACGGCTGCGTCAACTGCCACGTGGTGCAGACGCGCCCCGTGAAGACATTCCGGTGTGGGGATGGACGCTCCGCCCTCCCAGAGAATCCCTGCCCGCCGCCATGCAAAAAGAACTGATCACTCGAGCTCAGACAGTGCGATCGATGTTGCGTCGTAAACATAAAATAAAAAGGCTCCGATGAGATGAGCAGAGCCGTTGTGGTTGTACATGCACGTGGCCCACGCCCAGCAACAACTGTGGTCGTTCTCTTTCCTTTGAAAGGCATATAGTTGATGTTGCTCCGTAAATAAATAAATAAATAAGCTTTGTAAAACCTGGTTCCATGTCCCGCCGGCGTGTGTTGTCACGCTGGAGGCTCGGAATTACTTGAGACTGTTTAATAAATTACAGTGATTAAAAAAAGTATATATCTCTGCTCAATCAAATGAAAAATCAGTTTATTTGTGCGATATACTTGTACTGTCCAATACAGCGGTGAACGGATCCTTCTCGGTGGTCAAGCATATACGTACAGTTGTCACACTCGGTGCGAGTCGGAATAATTATGTTTTCCAACATAAGGATAAACTCCGGCTTTGCATCAAAGATACACAACGGACATTTGTAGTCCAGTGCAGCGGTGGACGGATCCTTCTAGGTGGACGACGGTTCATGGCACGCAAGAGCTAGGATACGCGGATTTTGGGCCACATGATTGCGTCGTGATCCGTAAAGTGGGTTGGTCATGTGCTTACAGCTTAATCCTGTGCGAATTCCTGCATGATACAGGTTTTGGCAGAGACATCACGGTTCACCCACCACACCTCCCATGCTTTTTCTCTTAACTTCACAATTATAAGCCAATGTATCTTTTGGATAAAAAAAATCCAATTTGTATTTCGTTTGCACATTCGTGTTAGTTGTGACGAGGGCTTTGGGAGAAGGCCACTCTTCAACATGTTTGGACAAGTTTTTGAAACTTCACCAAGTTTCAACTACTGAAACTTGAAAAAAACGAATGATAAATTCACTCTCGTTCACCAAGTCTCAAAACTTCAACTAAAACACAAAATTTATACCCTAAGGCCTAGTTTGGCAATATAGTTTTCTCAAAACCGTAGTAATGTAAAACCTCAATATTCAATTGCGTAGGCAACGAATATTCAGTTTCTAAAAACCACAAATTTTCCTTCTTCAGTCTAGCAAAAAGTGGTCAAGACTTCTTAAATACCACAAAAAACAATGGTATTGGAGATACCACAGTTTATAAAACTATGGTATTTGTTGGAGCCAAACACAACCTAGTTTCTAAAACTAAAACTTAAAACTAAACTGTAAGCCCTAAACTCTAAACTTAGAACCCTAAAAGCAATGAAACTCGGTAAAAAAACTTAATATTATCACTCCCAAGTTTGAATATGTAAACCTTGGATTTATTTAGAACTTGTCATAATATACTCAAGATTGGTCTTATTCGAAAATTCACGTCGCAAAAAGCACAAATATGCAAACAGAACTTAATTTGGACTTTTGGTTCAAAAGATATAAGAGATTATGGGAGGTGTGGTGGATGGTGTATGGATGGTGCGATGACGGATGATGTTGAGGTGCCTGCTGCTGGTTTCCTTTGTTGGTCCTCGTGGATGTATGTATGTAGTAGCTGGGCCGTGCAAAAGAGTCAATTTAATTTCAAGGTTTGAGATTGCTAACCGAAAAAGAGTCTGGTTTATGTATGTGGCAAGTGGAGGATTAGTCATGAATTGTGTACAGTGAAGGCGGGCTTGACGCTAAGGCGTTGGCCATGATGGGGTATGAGTTGAGTTCGCTCGTTATCCATCATTGTTTTTCGTTGTACTCTTGTTCTGTGTTCTGATCTGTCTCTGGAAGCAGCTGTCTGGGAGTCCGTCTCTGTGGACACTGTCGTGATAATTCATTCACTGGGAGTCCATCCCTGTGGACTCGTGATAATTCACTGGTAGTCCATCTCTGTGGACTGTCGTGATAATTCAGCTGTCTGGGAGTCAATCTCTGTGGTCTTGTAGTGTCCTGATGCCTAACAGTTCCAAGCCAGGGAAAAAGGACACTACAAGACCAAGCTAAGCCGGGAGTCAAACAAGTATTTTCCCAAATACCTATCCACCTAGTAGATAACAATTGATAGATGACGCCGAAAACTGGCATGCTATATATAGAGAGAGTTGCTTGTAGCTTTGGCCAGACACAAGCACAACAAAACCATCATTACACGAGCAGATCGACAGGACTGGGAAGAGAAGAGCTTCGCTCGACAAGTTTAGGACTAACCAGCGATGAAGAGTAGCACGCTGGTGGCGATCCTAGTCCTCCAGACCGTCATGGTCATGGGAATCCTCTCACTGGCCGCCGCCAAAGGTAGGTACGTACGTTCCAGTATATATTCTGTCCCGGCCGCAACAACGTCTGATTGCATCTTTGTGATCGATGGCGTTGAGATCTTAGCTTATAAGTACATACATGTGATAATTAGCTGATGCGAATCCAGTTAGCATGCAAGATTGAGATTTGATTACATGCGGTTCGTGCAGACAATTTCCCCAAGTGCTGCGACAACTGCAACTCCTGGTCGGGGTACCAATTCTGTGACGACGTCGGCCCCAGGTGCCGCCGCGGCTGCGCCAACTGCCAGGTGGTGCAGATGAGCCCCGTGAAGACGTTCCGGTGTGGAGATGGACGCCCCGTCTTCGACGGGCACGACACGCCCACGCCCTGCCCGCCGCCGTGCAAAAAGCACTGATCGCTCCAGCTCCCTCAGACACTGATGAGATTGATGTTGTGCCCAAAACATAAAATAAAAAGGCTCCGATGAGATGAGATGAGCAGAGCCACGCCCAGCCTTCTCTTTCCTTTGAGAGATAAATAAATAGACACGGGTATCAGTTTATATATGCGTCTCTGCTTAATCAAATAAAAAACAGTTTATTTGTGCGATATATTTGTGCTCTCCAGTGCGCAGCGGTGAACGGAACCTTCTCGGTGCTCACACTCGGTGCGAGTCGGAATAATTATTTTTTCCAACGTTTCCAAGGTAAGGATAAACTCCGGCTTTGCACCAAAAGATACACGGCTGATGTTTGTACTGTCCAGTGCAGCGATGAACGGATTTTTTTTTTGAACACAGTACAGACGCAAGCGCTCATATATACGCGCATACACTCATTCCTATGAACGCATACACGCACGCCCTACCTCTATGAGCATCTCCGAAAGACTGAGCCGGCATCCTTCTCGGTGGACGACGATTCATGGCACGCAAGGGCCAGGACACGTGGATTTTGGGCCACATGATTGCGCCGTGATCAGTAAAGTGGACTTGTCACATGCATGTGTTTAGACCTTTGCATGCGTTTGAAGCTTAATCCCGTGTGAATTCCTGCACGAGACAGGTTTTGGCAGGAGATAGCACGGTTCACCCACCACACCTCCCATGCTTTTTCTCTTGACTTCAAATTTTAATCCATTGTATTTTTTGGATCCAAAATCCAATTTGTATTTCATTTGCACATTAGTGTTAATTGTGACGAGGGATTTGGAACAAGACCACTCTTGAACATGTTTGGACAGTGTCTGAAACTTCACCAAGTTTCAACTACTGAAACTTGATAAGAACAAATGATAAATTCACCAAGTTTCAAAACTAAAACTTAAACACAAATCCTAAACGCTAAGTTTCTAAAACTAAAACTTAAGACTAAATTGTAAGCCCTAAGCCCCAAATCCTAAACCTAGAATCCTAAAAGCAAATGAAACTTGGTAAAAACTTAATATAACGACTATCTGAATATTTAAACCTTGAATTTTTCTAGAAGTTTTCAAAATGTATTCAGTCTTGTTTGAAAGTTCTCATCGCAACGAACACAAATATGCCAACGAAACATAACTTGGACTTTTGATTTAAAAGATACAGTAGATTCAAATTTGAAGATGAAATGAAAAGGCATGGGAGGTGGGGTGGATGGGGCATGTAACTCTGGCAAAAGCCACCAAAACTATGCATGGATGGGCCCCGCACTACAGTAATCAAAGGCCTTAAGACCAAACAAGTTTGCGAATACTAAAGCAATTTGACGGCTGCATGCATGCGTGCTCCTGTCCCGCGAGTTTCTGTCTTGTCCCTGCATGCCCTTGCGTGCTTCTTCTCGCTGACGGTTATCACACACGGTGTGAGTTGGAATGATTATTTTTTTCAACATAAGGGAAACCCTGGATTTGCGTAGAAAGATACACACAATTGTATATTATTAATTTAAAACAATGTCATACACTAATAACCTGCCACTGATAATACAATTACCAGTGGCGAGCGGCCACCGCTGGTGGAAGACCCTAGAAGTGTTGACCAAACATTCCCACCCGCCACTCAAGTCCAAGGACTCGAGCACAACCAGATGCTGATGCTTTGCAGATAGGATGGGCTATGCATGTCGCCAAACTTTGCGATATAGAGTCCACCTCGGGTATGAATTTCAGTAAACGTGTTTCAGTTATTTCTTTCTTTGAAGATGATATTATTCAGAAAGCTTCAAGAATTGGGGTATCTTTGGGTAGTAACGGTCATGGAGTTTCCTCTTCGGTGAATGAGTTGTTGAACTCAGAGACCGACATAGTGTTGGTGATGCTAAAAAAAGGGCTGCCAAAACACCCATGAGGATGATGATCCTCAAGGGCTTTCGATCCCCTATATTCATAGTATGTGCGAGGACATGAACACAGAGGAGGTATGTTTTTACCAGAAAATCATATGGTTATTTCGGAGACAAGGTTAAAATACCTTGCAAGCGCAGAGAGAAGGTGTTTGATCTTTTTGCGGTGCGACGTAGTTCACGTCTAATGTTTAGAAAGAAATTTCATGACGAATGAGAGGAATTTTTTGGAATAGCAGAGGTCTATGGGACTTGGCTAAACGACAATTTTTTCAGACACTTCTAGGGAACAAAATTTAGATTTCATTGCTCTAGTGGAGACAGAGCGTCCAAACTTTGTGGCACCATTCCTGAGCTTCCTGTGTAGGGGCCTAGATTTTGCTTGGTATTGCCTACTACCGAGGGGTAGGTCGGGCGATATCTTGATTGGTGTGAGCATATCTACAGTTGAGGTTCTCAATATGAAGGTTGGTGGTTTTTCCCATCAAATTCCATGTTCACTCGAAAGTGATGACTTCTCATGGGCACTAGTGGTTGTCTGTGGGGTCGCGCAGCCGAGTCTTTACCCATGTTGTCGGGTGGAGATATTAATATCATTTGGCGTAACGACGAGAAAAGTAACAGTAACTTTGATGCAAAATAGCAATTTATGTTTAATGCAATCATTGAGAGCTTAGACATGAGAGAGATTGATCTGTCAGGTGAAAAGGTTGATAGTTTACCTCGGCGAATAATCTTGAAGTTCCAACATATGGAATCTTGATCGCGTGTTGATGAGTGTTGAGTGGGAGCAAAAGTTCTTTACAGTTAGAGCCCTCCAGAGAAGCATCTCTGATCATACCCCACTTCTTTTGGACTCTGGTGAGATTCTCATTTAGGGAATAAAGCCGTCTTCTCTTTTGAAAAATCTTGGTTTGGTGTCTCACAAATGGTTAGGAAATGAGATGCAACTAATATTGAGTGCTGTCAATTCAAAATCCGTCATATTTTGGGATGGGCAAAGAACGTGCGTTTATAGAAAAGAAAAGGAGTGCATTTTGGATATTGTCAACACTTTAGATATCAAAGTCGAATCCTCACCCCTTTGCATGGCAGATTATGCAGCCAATCAGGAGGCGGATGAGTTTCTCACAAAATTTATGCGGGATAAAAGAGTTAAAATGGTCTCGACGCGCTAAAGTTAAGTCTATTTGGGAAGGGGACACTAATACTAAGTTTTGTTGGGAAACGTTGCATGGAAAACAAAATTTTTTCTACGCACACGCAAGATCTATCCATGGAGATGCATAGCTACGAGAGGGGGAGAGCATCTTCATACCCTTGAAGATCGCTAAGCGGAAGCGTTTATCAACGCGGTTGATGTAGTCGTACACCTTCACGATCCGTCCCGATCAAGTACCGAACATACGGCACCTCCGCGTTCAGCACACGTTCAGCTCGATGACGTCCTCGCCTTCTTGATCCAGCAAGATGGACGAAGTAGTAGATGAGTTCCGGCAGCACGACGGTGTGGTGACGGTTGATGATGAAGAACAATCTCCGCAGGGTTTCGCCAAGCACTACAGAAACTAGACGGAGGATAAACTAGAGGGGACGGGGTTGCCGGCACACGGCTTTGTGAATCTTGATGTGTCTTGGGTGCTAGCCCTGCCCCTCTATTTATATGTTGAGCTCTGGGATCAAAACTTGGAGTAAAAGCCTCCTCAAAGTCGGTTTTGCCCGAAAGGCAACAATCCTTCTCGGACTCCAGGGCCAGACGCCAGGGACCCTGGCGTCTGGCCTCTGGTCTCCGCAAAACTTCCTTTTGCACTTTCCAAAAACCTCGTGGGCTTTACCCCTTGGCCCAAATAAAGTGTTCTCGCACCAGATCATTTTGGGAAACATCTGAAACCCCTTCCGGTGAATTCCAAAACCCTTCCGGAGACTAAACACTATTATCCCATATATCAATCTTTACCTCCGGACCATTCCGGAGCTCCTCGTCATGTCCGTGATCTCATCTAGGACTCCGAACAACATTCGGTCACCAACATACATAACTCATATAATACTATATTATCAACGAACGTTAAGCGTGCGGACCCTACGGGTTCGAGAACTATGTAGACATGACCGAGACACCTCTCCGGTCAATAACCAATAGCGGAACCTGGATGCCCATATTGGCTCCTACATATTCTACGAAGATCTTTATCGGTCGAACCTTATGACAACATACTGTAGCGACCCGACCCGAATGGATCAAAGTCTCTGTGCTTAAGTGTCATCCCTGGATCGGTATGCTGACACACACAGTACTCGAGGATTTATAATAGAGGTAAATCACATGTATAAAGTAACGTAAATACTATTACCTCAATCCATATAGCGGAAGTAACAACAAGGTTGTGGATTCCCATCAACACCAACGGCAAAGTTGAGTGTAGAAATCGTAACCCTAACGTATCACTTACTCGTCGTAAGAATCCTGCAACATGAGACGTTGCAGCCCGAAACGGGTCAGTACATTGAATATACTGGCAAGATAACACAGTAGAGCAATGAACAGAATAAATGCTATCACTACATGCATATATGGCTGGTGGAGGCTCTACGGTTAATATGTTTTGCGAAAAGCCAATTTTTCCCTACATCAAAGGAATATATTTTGTTTAACTACAAAGTTGGTTGAAAATATTGAGAAGGTAAAACCCCCTCTCAATCCCAATTAAAAGTAATCATTAATCCCAACAAATTAATTTAGAGTGATGGGATTCAATATGATGATCCAAGAACCAGATACTCAAGATGTCCATAACCGGGGACACGGCTAATCATGATTAGTTTGTACACTCTGCAGAGATTTGTGCACTTTTCCCCACAAGACTCGATCTCCTCCGTTGGATTTCTCGCACTACATGGTGTTTGAGAAACGGATGACCGAGACACAGTCTTTCAGAAACATTTACTCTTTACTCTGGGTAGACAGTTACACCTACTTTCCCCTACATCTGCTAGCCTACCACTGAAAGAGGTCATGTAACATACTCAACTATGCTAGAGCCCATAATAGCTTGTGGCTGCACACGGAAGTTTCTAGCATGAATAATCTTATGATCCCTTTGAGCCTGGGTGGCGGACCGTAGGAGGATCACACGGTATATCCCCGGGATCTTCTAGGACAACACTGGTATATCCCCAGGTGCCCAAACAAGCAATCCACCCAGATGTGTATTAAAGTTGCCACCTTAAGTTGAACCATTAATTAAAAATCTCACATCTGTCATGGATACACTCAAAACCCAATCCACGTCTACGAGCATAGCATGGCAACATAAGCATAGCGTGGAAGTAACTCCCAAGGGTTTTATAATAAAAGGGCAATAGGTTCTACCTCATCATCTACTTCCCAATACCCACAAGTTAATCACATCCTAGTCATGTAGTGTTTGAGGATAAAACTAATGCATAAAAACTGGGTATAGAAGAGTATGATCAAAGTGTGAACTTGCCTTGTACTGTTGATGAAGATCCTTCGCACTCATAATTCCTGATAGTTCTACTCGTCACACTCCGTTCAATGTAACGTGAGCAAGCAATTGCATACATAAGCACTCATGCAAAAGAATCGAAGAAAAGATCTCGAAAAACTTCGAAAACTAGCAATTAACTCTTGCAACAGAAAACAATTTCTAACAGTACCAAAATTGGGTGGATTTGGTCTTATCAGAAAGTTTAGGTCAAGAGCTTTAATTTGCAAAAAGAATCAATTAAATCGGAGTTACGAAACTCAAGTTATAGCCAAAACAAGTTTGAATATGAATCTGAACAAATTTCGAAATTTGAAAGTTGCAAAAAGTTTATTTGATAGATTCACTAGAAAGGTGGAATCAAGACAAAAATATTGGCGTTGGTTTCGTCTAATTTGGATGAACGAGTAAAAAGTTATGGCTATTTGAAAAATCAGGGCCAAGCTGTTTTACGGAAGAAAAAGAGTTATGGCTAAAAGAATTCTAGTCCTAAAATATAAATACAAGGACTAATTTATAAATCTAATTATTCTACAGTACTAGTCTAGAAATAATAAGCTACGGGAGTATATAAAAAAAATATATGAAGAAAGATACCTTTATAAGGTAGAGAAAAGATGACTTCCGAGAGAGAAGACAACTTTCAGAAGTCCCGCCGGAGAGAAGAAAAATATTTTTATTTAGTGAATCTAGTCAAACCAAAATATATTGATTTAACCCGAATCGGATGATTTTTGGAGGCTCTATGGGTCTATATTTATAGGTGGAAAGGAGGCTTAGAGGTCAAAAGCTAGGCAATGTGGGACTAAACGTAAACAAAAGGCAGACGAAAGAAAAGAAACGACGCCGCATGGGCCTTCGGCCGGCCTGCGCGTGTGCGCGCATTGTGCATGCGCGG
Organism: Thinopyrum elongatum; assembly: GCA_011799875.1. Classification (NCBI taxonomy): domain Eukaryota; kingdom Viridiplantae; phylum Streptophyta; class Magnoliopsida; order Poales; family Poaceae; genus Thinopyrum; species Thinopyrum elongatum. Next base: position 540,918,767 of record CM022301.1, read on the forward strand.
AGTTTTTTTTTTTTTAACAGAAAATAAATAAATTAAAGGACAACTGGAAAAATAATATAGTCGACTGCTAGCTATGTTGCGCACGCTGGCGAAGGATAGCAGTCGGTCGCTCGTACAGTTTTTTTAGAATAAAAAACAAAAAAAGGTAAACGGAAAATAAGAAAAATTTCCATAGGCATATTATATATCAAAATTTTCAGAAAAAGATTTCCTAAAAGATGAACATATTTTGAGCGGTAAATAAATTTCACAAAAATTTAAATAAAGCAAACAGTGCTACTGCTGCAATAAAACCTATAAAAATCATTTTAAAAATACCAAAATGATTTCAAATTTATGTCCCTCTAATTTTATATTGAAGGGAATCATTTTACCCTAATTTCCATATATTTTATTTTGGATAAAAATAATTTGAATAAAAACCAAATAACTCAAAATTCGGAAAATAATTTCAAAGGGACTTTAAATTTGATTGTTTTAAACTTCCAACTCATATTTCATATAATTTGAAGAAGTCATTTTATCTCCTCTCATGAAAATCATTGAGTTGCTTGAAGTTTCTGAATTGGAAATATTTTTCCAAATGAAATTCAAATATTTTCAAACACCCTTTTCATTTAATTAAATGGAAGAAGTCATATCATCTTCACTCAAGGGTTTTGTATTTGAAAAGAATTTGAATTCATGGAGATCATAAATGCAAAAATGAAAGTTTGGGAAAGTCCTTTTATTCCCTCTCATTCAACTTTCAAAAAGTTTCCAAATTTCACTCAATTTCACACAAGCAACCACACCACAATCAAACAATCAATCAAAACTATTTATTTAATATAACATTCCAAAATTTAGAATTTTGGGATGTTACACATACGTAATTCCCTTTGTCCATCGGTATGTTACTTGCCTGAGATTCGATCATCGGTATCTTCATACCTAGTTCAATCTCGTTACCGGCAAGTCTCTTTACTCGTTCCATAATACATCACCTCGTGACTAACTCGTTAGTCGTTTGTTTGCAAGCTTATGATGTGTATTACCGAGAGGGCCCAGAAATACCTATCCGATACTCGGAGTGACATCCTAGTCTCGATCTATGCCAACTCAACAAACACCTTCAGAGATACCTGTAGAGCATCTTTATGATCACCCAGTTACGTTGTGATGTTTGATAGCACACAAGGTATTCCTCCGGTATCCGGGAGTTGAATAATCTCATAGTCGAAGGAATATGTATTTGACATGAAGAAAGCAATATCAATAAAACTTGAACGATCATTATGCTAAGCTAACGGATGGGTCTTGTCCATCACATCATTCTCCTAATGATGTGATCCCGTTATCAAATGACAACACATATCTATGGTTAGGAAATCTTAACCATCTTTGATCAACAAGCTAGTCTAGTAGAGGCTTACTAGGGACACGGTATTTGTTTATATATTCACACATGTATTTAGGTTTCCGATCAATACAATTCTAGCATGAATAATAAACCTTTATCATGAATAAGGAAATATAAAATAACAACTTTATTATTGCCTCTAGGGCATATTTCCTTCAGTCTCCCACTTGCACTAGAGTCAATAATCTAATTCACATCATCATGTGATTTAACACCCATAGTTCACATCGCCATGTGACCAACACCCAAAGAGTTTACTAGAGTCAATAATCTAGTTCACATCGCCATGTGATTAACACCCAAAGAGTACTAAGGAGTGATCATGTTTTGCTTGTGAGAGAAGTTTAGTCAACGGGTCTGTCACATAAAGATCCGTATGTATTTTGCAAATTTCTATGTCTACAAAGCTCTGCATGGAGCTACTCTAGCTAATTGCTCCCATTTTCAATATGTATCCAGATCGAGACTCAGAGTCATCTAGATCGGTGTCAAAGCTTGCATCGACGTAACCCTTTACGACGAACTCTTTATCACCTCCATAACCGAGAAATATCTCCTTAGTCCTATTAGGTAACTAAGGATAATTTTGACCGCTGTCCAGTGATCTACTCCTGGATCACTATTGTACCCCCTTGCCAAACTCATGACAAGGTACACAACAGGTTTGGTACACAGCATGGCATACTTTATAGAACCTATGACTGAGGCATAGGGAATGACTTTCATTCTCTCTCTATCTTCTGCCGTGGTCGGGTTTTTGAGTCTTACTCAACTTCACACCATGCAACACAGGCAAGAACCCTTTCTTTGACTGATCCATTTTGAACTTCTTCAAAATCTTGTCAAGGTATGTGCTTTGTGAAAGTCCTATTAAGCGTCTCGATCTATCCCTATAGATCTTGATACCCAATATATAAGCAGCTTCACTGAGGTCTTTCATTGAAAAAAATTCTTATTCAAGTATCCTTTTTATGCTATCCAGAAAATCTATATCATTTCCAATCAATAATATGCCATCCACATATAATATCAGAAATGCTACAGAGCTCCCACTCACTTTCTTGTAAATACAGGCTTCACCGTAAGTCTGTATAAAACCATATGCTTTGATCACCTCATCAAAGCGTATATTCCAACTCCGAGATGCTTGCACCAGTCCATAGATGGATCGCTGGAGCTTGCACACTTTGTTAGCACCTTTAGGATCGACAAAACCTTCTGGTTACATCATATACAACTCTTCTTTACGAAATCCATTAAGGAATGCAGTTTTGACGTCCATTTGCCAGATTTCATAATTATAAAATGCGGCAATTGCTAACATGATTCAGACAGACTTAAGCATCGCTACGGGTGAGAAAGTCTCATCGTAGTCAACTCCTTGAACTTGTCGAAAACCTTTCGCAACAAGTCGAGCTTTGTAGACAGTAACATTACCATCAACGTCAGTCTTCTTCTTGAAGATCCATTTATTTTCTATGGCTTGCCGATCATTGGGCAAGTCCACCAAAGTCCATATTTTGTTCTCATACATGGATCCTATCTCAGATTTTATGGCCTCAAGCCATTTATCGGAATCTGGGCTCATCATAGCTTCTTCATAGTTCATAGGTTCGCCATGGTCTAATAACATGACTTCCAGGACAGGATTACCGTACCACTCTGGTGCGGAACGTGCTCTGTTCGACCTACGAGGTCCAGTAGTAACTTGATCTGAAGTTTCATGATCATCATCATTAGCTTCCTCTCTAGTTGGTGTAGGCATCACGGGAACGGATTTCTCTGATGTGCTACTTTCCAAATTGAGAGAAGGTACAATTACCTCATCAAGTTCTGCTTTCCTCCCACTCACTTCTTTCCAAATTGAGGTTGTTTCACCGTAGCGATGCTTAAAGTCGGTTCGGGTTGAACTAGCAATTGATACATATTTCAATCATGAGATATGAAACATGGATGACAATAGGAATTCCATTTGATGGAAATGAAACCAAGGACTTGCATGTGTTACAGTCCAAGGTATTTTGTCAGTCCAGAGGATGCTAGTAAGTATGCAAACTTCAGAGTTCCAGCAATGGACAGAAGAGAGCAAAATGGAGTTGGAATCTTCGTGTTTTGATGAAATAGTCAAAGGGGTTTGACTTCATCAATGGGTAACGAAGATGCTTATGATTCAAGAAAGTAAGTGGGAGCATAATAAAATTTCTAAAAAAACGTTGTGTGCTTGACACATTGTTAATTGGAAATAAATTTCTTGACACGAATTAGGACTTCATTTGAAAATAGTTTTTCGATGAAGTGCTTGGGCTAAATAGCCTTTATATTAGGCATGATGATCTATGAAGATAGATTTACCTAATGGGGCTGAGCAAAGATACATATTGACAAGATGCTAAAACCTTTTAGCATTAAAAACGTCAAGGAGTGATTCTTGCCGAAGTCACATGGAAAGAGTTTTTGCAAGACTCGGTGTCCCAAAACACTGATGAGCAAAAATACATGATGGAGATTCCACACACTCTTGTGTTTGGATTAATCATGTATTCCATGGTATGTAAAAACAACCAGATATGTCCAATACTCCCAAAGTTGTTGCGAGTATAGATACCAAAGTGATCAAAAGTTCTGATCATGGGACAACAGTGAAAAATGGTCATTGAGTACTATAGTAGCACCGATGACATGTTTTCTCGCAAGCGGAGATCATGAAGAGTTCGTTGTAAAAGGTTACATCGATACAGTCTTCATCCATGCTCCAAGCGATTTTCGATTTAAATTGAGGGTTTTGTGTAACACACAATATGGTGGCACGGTAGTTGGAAATTGTTCCAAACAAGTTACTGTGGCGAATTCTATAACAGAGGCGAAGTATGTTGCCGCTTTTAAAAGCGACAAACAAGATGTTGAATCATATAGTTCTTTCATGAACTTAGTATGGTTCCAAGAAGGCTTTGGTCAATGGGACACTACTGCAGGTAGTTGCTCCATAACTCAGTCTGAGGAATCCAGGTTCGACCTGTGATTCACTTACATACGAAGCCAAGTCCACACAAAATATGAATGTTGTGAAAGCGTGAAAACGCGAGGATACGCAAAGATACACACGGAGCTGAAGTCATCAGATCCGTTGGACATCAGGCTATACCACATGCGAAGCATATTTACACCGATGTGCCACAGGTGTAAAGTGCATTAGCATTAACTAGATTATTGACTCTAGTGCAAGTGGGAGTCTGTAGGAGATATGCCCTAGAGGCAATAATAAATGTTATTGATTATCTCCCTGTTCATAATTAGGTTTATGTTCCATGCTATAACTGCTATGGTTCTCGAGTCTACAATAACCACGAGGCTCGGAGGAAGACTCATATGCACGTGTGGAATAATAAACGGTAAAATGTATTCCTAGTCTGGCCTCTGAGACTAGCTCAAGTGTTGCATGATGGTTCTGTTTTCCTGATCATGGGCATTACTATGCCGACAACTTTGAGGGCACAATGTTAGAAGAACATTTGTGTTGAATCGACCCGAATTGATGTTATGCTATGGGATACTTTCGTCACAAGTTAATGGTTAATAACACAGAGATGGTTAACGTTTGCATGATTCCTCAGACCATGAGAGTATTGAGTTTCTTCATGCTTGATTCATGAACTTTGGGGTTTGTTAAACGTCATCCGTAAATGGGTGGCTATTACGGCGGCTTACGGGTTCATGGAAAGGTGTGTCAAGTAACTTGATAGCTCGATATTGGGATTTGCTCCTCCGACGATGGAGAGATATCTCTGGGCCCTCTCGGTGTTACGGTATCCATCATCATCTGGCCAGACACTTTGTGATTTGATCACGGGGATGCCGGAACACGGGAACGAGAAAAGAGAACAAATACCGATAACGAGGTAACTGGCATAGTGGACAAGTTGTTGACCCACGGGGATGCCATCATGTCTCACCTCGGGTATTTGTAACATATCACGAAGCAACAGGAATAGCACATGGCAACTGGAGGTTCACTCGAATATTCATTCGTGTGGGTATAGGGGTCAATATGGGTGTCCACGGCTCCGATGTTGATCATTGATCGGAAGGGGTTCCGGGTCATGTCTATACTTCACCGAACCTATAGGGTCACACGCTTAAGGGTCATCTATCTGCTGAATACTAGACAGGGAGTCTGAGAGAAAGTTTTCGGAAAAAGTTTTCCGGAGACAGCGGAAAAGTTCCGACGAGAGAGGTCACCGGATGAGTTCCGGTGATACTGAAAAGTTGTTTCAGAGGATACCATAAAGTCAAATTGGTTTCGGGACATGTCTGATAATTCTTGGAGGGTGCCAGAATCATTCTGGAAACTTTCTGGAATTTTCGGAGATGAAAACCGGAAATGTTCCGGAGCTGCCGAAACCGCTTCAGATGCTTTTCGCAGATGAAATCACTAAACTGGAATTGTTCCAGAACGCGTTGAAAATTATTTTAGTGGGTACTGGAAATGTTCTAAGCCCACATAAATATTTTCAGTTCGAACGGACGCTGAAAAATGTCGTCGTGAATAGTGAAAGTGCTTTTTGGGATTTTTTATGGAAAGCACCTTTTGGGAAATTTCCCAAAAGGCTTCTAGAAGCCTTGGGCACTAAGGAAGCCCCCTTGGGGGGCCCCCCCAAGGGGTGGCCGGCCATGGAGGGTGGAGCTCCATGGAGCTCCACATGGCACTCCTTTTTGCTTTATTCTTTATGTAAATGACATAAAGTGGGGGTACTTTTGGTATTTGTGAATGCCAACTTTACCCCTTGGCTTTCCTATAAATAGAGGAGAGTGGGCTGCCCACAAACTTCATCCCTTCTGTGACGCCCCCAGTTCAATCGTACAGTAATCATACACGCAAACGTGTACGATCAAGCCCAGGGACTCACGGGAAGATATCACAACACAACTCTAAACACAAATAAACGGAGGTCCACAATATTACAGACCAGGGATCCGAAGATCCGAATACATAAGTTAGTCATACAAATAATATCTGGGTACAGACATAGTTAGACAAGTTTTGCCTTAAGAAGGCTAGCACAAACAGCGACACTAGATCGAAAGGCGTTGGCCTCCTGCCTGGGAGCCTCCGATCCTACTCCTGGTCAGCTGGCTCGATCCAGTAGTACGTGCCCTCTGGACCCGCCTGGTAGTAGGCTCCGGTGGTGGCGTCTGGCTCCTGCACTCCATCGTCTGGTGTATCATCAAGGTGGGGTATATGGGGGAAAATAGAAAATAAAGCAACCGTGAGTACTCATCCGAAGTACTCAGCAAGCAAGGATCTATACTACATATGCAACATTATCAATGGAGAAAAGGCTGTATATGTGGACTGGGCTGCAGAAATGCCAGAATAGAGAGAAAGGTCTAGTCCTATCGAAGACTAGCATCTTCAAACATCTTCTCAAAGCCATCATCTTGCAGCAGTAGAAGAGAGTAGAATAGCATTTTATTTAGCAAACATGTTGAAGTACAGCTCAAAGATCCTTCCTCGACTCCCAGCGAGAAAGTAATCCCGAAGCTTCAATTAAGTAACAAGTATCCAGTTTAAGTAGTAGATCGGGATACACAAACTGAGCGTCCTTTACCGTAGGACCGGCTATCGATAGAAGATTCATCCCTGCAGGGGTGCACTACTGTTACCCAACACGCTCGATCAACTCTGGTCGGACATACTTGCTGGGTAATGCCCGTCCTCGGAAGATCAACACGAAGCAGCGCTCTACCTAGGCTCAGCAGAGAGGTCAGCACGCCGGACTAACCTATGCACCCAGGGGTCTCGGGCCATCGCCCTGGGCACCCTGCGCGTTGCGTGGCTGGCCGGGGTGCAGGCGCGACACTGAACTCGCCAGTGAAGTATCCAGCCCAATCCCGACGATCAGCCCGCACGGTGAATCGTGACGTCTGATAAGCTTTCGGAGAAACATACATCGCAGAGGGCCCCATAACCATAATCCCGCGTGGTGGTAGTGCGTATAGGGCACGTCGACCCACTCAGATCACACATCCGAATCCAATAGGCTCAATTAGTATCAAGCGGAGACAATCAGAGTCTCTGATGCTCCGCCACAATGTCACACTCGAGTGCCCTTCCGGCACACCCGAAATCATAGATCCCCAGCGGGTACCCACCAGGGTGGACCCGCGTGTGACAAAGGTCAAGTAACCGTGTGGTCATAATCATCAGGGTGAACGTATGAGGTATCACCCTCGAGGTTCACACTGAGGGGTTGCACGACAGAGTCGTATCGGACATGGAGAAGGAGGAATCACCCTCGATGACCACGACCGTACAGCTATGCTGCAGAGTATTCATCAGGAGTGCGTTACGAGGTATCACCCTCGGCACTCGATAGTTACTACGCAGAGTCGTACAACTAAGGGGGGTGTGAAGTGAGGCGTCTGTCTCTGGTCGACGATCACGTTGATCGAGTCGTCGATGATCAAGCAGGGGCATCAAGGGTAAGGTGGTGGGGTCACAGATGGTTCATACCAACCTATACTAAACAGTTTATCATAGGCAGGTAAGGTAGCAATGAACATGTTACATCAAGCAGCTATGCATCAGAATAGGAGCATACATTAACAGTAGCGAAATCTATGCAAGCAGGAGAATAGAATGGGCGATTCTGGAATGCTCAAGGGGGGGGGGGGCTTGCCTGGTTGCCCTGGCAAGAGAGGGAGGTCGTCAACGGGTTGCTCGTCGGTAGAGTAGTCGTAACCTGGTGCAGCGTCGTCGTCTCGGCGTCTATCGAGAGAGAGGGGAGAGAGGAGAGAAGGAGGGGGAGAGAAACAATAAATTTCACGGCAATAATGCAAACAATATGTATGACATGCCTAAATGATATGCCGGGGTGTTCTACTGCCTAACTAAATGATTTAGTTAATTTAGGAATTTATTTGGATTTATTTAATTAAAGTTGGACACTATTCATTTATCGAAATCGGTCTAATTGTTCAACGTTCTTATAGTTGCGGGCGTCTGACGGGAATACAGACGGCGTATCCGGGTTCGTATCGTCGTTCTGAGCAAGTTTCATGTATAAAATATTTTCATCGGAGTTACGGTTTATTTAATATGATTTTCTAAAGTTTTTATTAATTTCTGAAATTTAATTAATTATTTAATTCAACATTATCCGAAACAGTGCTGATGATGACATCAGCATGACCTCATGCTGATGTCAGCGGTTAATTAAGTTAATTACTAATTACTGTTTAATTAACACTAATTAGTTAATTAGATTAACCTAATCAGGATTAATTAACTAATTAATTTATCTAATTAATTAATTAATTATTTTTATTTTGCTTTTATTTTATTTTCTATATTATTATTTTTTTATTTTTTATTTTTTTTTGTTCTGGGCCGTGGGCCCGTTTGGCAGTGGCACAGGGGGGGTTCGGCCCCAAGGTCCAGTGGCACAGGGGGGTTGCGGGGCCCATCGGGCAGTGGCCCAGGCCACGGGCGCGGGCGACGGGCGCGGCGCGCAGCGCGCGTGTGCGCGGCCGCGGTCGGGCACGCGCGGGGGCCGGACGCGGGCGCGGGCGGCGGGCGGGGCGAGGCCGGAGGGGGCGTGGGACGCGCGCGGTGGCCGGAGCGGCAGCGGCGGTGGCGCGCGAGTGGCAGCGCGAGAGGGGGGGCCGGGCGCGCGGGCGAGCGCGGGCGAACGGCCGAGGCGAGCGAGCACTGGCGAGGCCGCGCGCGGGCGCGGTGCGGGGTCGGGCGAGCGCGCGTCGGGCGAGTCGGAGCGCGGCCAGAGGGAAGAGGAGGTCGGGGGGGTTAGCCGCGGCGACGGCGACGAGAGGGAGGGAGAGGAGGCGGCGGTGCTCACAGGCGCTGCAGGGGAACGGGGGGGGGGGGGGGCGGCGAGGCTCGGGGAGCGAGGCGAGGGGGAGACGGTGACGCGGCGTGGTCCGCGACGAGGTGGCGTGGCGACGGGCAGCGCCGGCGTCGTCGTCGAGCGCGGGGCTCGGCGCGCGCCAGATCCAGGGGGGGGGGAACGGGGGGGGGGGGGGGGCGGAGTGTGATGGGCGGTGTATTTAGGGTTTGGGTCTCCAGGGGGATAAGGGGAGAGTGGGGGTGGGCCTGATGGGCCAGTGGGCTGGTGGAGGCCAGCTGGGCCACGGCCCAGCAGGGAGGGGCTCTCTCCTTTTCTGTTTCTTTTTCTTTTCTTTATTTTCTTTTCTCTGTTTAGTAAATAGTCAGGCCTCCTAATGGTTTTTGTAAAACATGAGACCTAGGTCATAAATACCAGTGCATTATTCCTTAACACCTAAAATTAGTTTGGACAAAATATAATTCCATATTTATTTCAGATTTAATAAATGGTTATTAAATATTATCTTTATCCACTGTTTGAGGTTGTTCGAGTCACTTATCCAATTCCAATGATGTTGGATTCAATTTTAGAATAGCCTCTGGAATATTTGTTATTTATCTGACATTTTAGTTTCTATGTTGGACAACTTTTATATTCCACTTTCATTTAAATTTGAATTTGACTTAGGAGCTGAAATGCAGTATGATGCTAATGATGATTATGCACTGTTGATCATGTTAACACGTCATTATCAAAAGTGATTACTGTTGCTAACCACCGGGGGTGTTACACCTTCTCACATACAAGTGCCATGCAATGATCTGGCTTCTCTCTCCCTCCCACGAAAAGAGTTTCGTAGAGCCGAAAGGCTGTCTGGGTTCCGGTGGGAACTAGTTCTGGACGGCAAAGCCCTGCCGGATAGATGACACCGTATGTGTGCAACTCTGTAGAGAGGTCGTAGTTTCGATCTTAGTGCCCGAGGGGCTGTTCGTGAGTGCCTCCCGAAGGGCTGTCCAAGTGACGGTCCAAGTTCTGTGAGTCCTCCCGAAGGGCTGTCCGAGTGACCGTTCGAGTTTCGAAGGTCCTCCCGAAGGGCTGTCCGCGACACCGTCCGGGGGACTGTTCGACCGCCTCCCGGAGGGCTGTCCGAAGGGAAGACGAGGGTATACATCCTCGCGGTTGGGAGGTTGTAAATCCTAGCTGCGGGGATCTGCACCGCCGATCGTCATCGACTCTACTTCCGCTGCGCTACGAGTCGGTAACGAAAATGATCAAACCTTGTATGTAGTCTCCATAGTTGTCCTAGGCTGGTGCGTAGGTCGGAAATTTTTTGTTTTCTGCTGCGTTACCCTACACCGGGAGTGTGCGATGGTGATCATATCAACCTTAGAATCATTTCCAACACATATCGTCACCTCGCTTTTAACTAGTCTCTGCAACTCCTGTTTCGAGTTACTAATCTTAGCAACTGAACCGGTATCAAATACCCAGGGGTTAGTACGAATACTAGTAAAATACACATCAATAACATGTATATCAAATATACCTTTATTCACTTTGCCATCCTTCTTATCCGCCAAGTTTTTTTTGAGGTAGTTCCGCTTCCAGTGACTATTTCCTTTGTAGTAGAAGCACTTAGTTTCAGGCTTGGGTCCAGCTTTGGGCTTCTTCCCGGGAGTGGCAACTTGCTTGCCATTCTTCTTGAAGTTCCCTTTCTTTCCTTTGCCCTTTTTCTTGAAACTAGTGGTCTTGTTAACCATCAACACTTGATGTTCTTTCTTGATTTCTACCTTTGCCGATTTCAGCATCGCAAAGAGCTCGGGAATCATTTTCGTCATCCCTTGCATATTATAGTTCATCACGAAGTTCTAGTAGCTTGGTGATAGTGACTAGAGAACTTTGTCAATCACTATCTTATCTGGAAGATTAACTCCCACTTGATTCAAGCGATTGTAGTACCCAGACATTCTGAGTACATGCTCAGTAGCTAAGCTATTCTCCTCCATCTTGTAGGCAAAGTACTTGTCAGATGTCTCATACCTCTCGACACGGGCATGAATCTGAAATACCAATTTTCAGCTCTTGGAACATCTCATATGCTCCGTGGAGTTCAAAATGTTTTTGAAGTCCTGGTTGTAAGCCGTAAAGCATGGCGCACTAAACTATCAAGTAGTCATCATAGCGAGCTTGCAAAACGTTCATAACGTCTGCATCTGCTCCTGCAATAGGTTTGTCACCTAGCGGTGCATCAAGGACATAATTCTTCTGTGCAGCAATGAGGATAATCCTCAGATCACGAACCCAGTCCGCATCATTGCTACTATCATCTTTCAACTTAGTTTTCTCTAGGAATATATCAAAAATATATAGGAGCTATATCGCGAGCTATTGATCTACAACATAGATATGCAAAACTATCAAAACTAAGTTCATGATAAATTAAGTTCAATTAATCAATTTACTAATGAACTCCCACTTAAACAAACATCCCTCAAGTTTATCTAAGTGATACATGATCCAAATCAACTAACCCATGTCCGATCATCACGTGAGATGGGGTAGTCATCAATGGTGAACGTCTCTATGTTGATCATATCTACTATATGACTCATGTTCGACCTTTCGGTTTCCAGTGTTCCGAGACCATGTCTGTACATGCTAGGCTCGTCAAGTTTAACCCAAGTATTTTGCATGTGTAAAACTGTCTTACACCCGTTGTATGTGAACGTAGAGTCTATCACACCCGATCATCACGTGGTGTCTGGAAACGACGAACTGTAGCAACGGTGCATACTCAGGGAGAATACTTTTATCTTGAAATTAAGTGAAGGGATCATCTTATAATGCTACCGTCGTTCTAAGCAAAATAAGATGCATAAAGGATAAACATCACATGCAATCAAAATATGTGACATGATATGGCAATCATCATCTTGTGCTTTTGATCTCCATCTCCAAAGAATCATCATGATCTCCATCGTCACCGGCTCGACACCTTGATCTCCATCGTTGCGTCGTGGTCGTCTCGCCAACTATATATTGCTTCTACAAATTTTGCTAACGCATAGCGATAAAGTAAAGCAATTACATGGCGTTTGCATTTCATACAATAAAGAGACAACCATAAGGCTCCTGCCGGTTGCCGATAATTTACAAAACATGATCATCTCATACATCAACATATATCACAACATATCTTGACCATATCACATCACAACATGCCCTACAAAAACAAGTTAGACGTCCTCTACTTTGTTGTTGCAAGTTTTACGTAGCTGCTATGGGCTTCTAGCAAGAACCGTTCTTACCTACGCATAAAACCACAATGGTGTTTCATCAAGTTTGCTGTTTTAACCTTCTTCAAGGACCGGCCGTAGTCAAATTCGATTCAACTAAAGTAGGAGAAACAGACACCCGCCAGCCACCTTTATGCAAAACTAGTTGCATGTCTGTCGGTAGAACCGGTCTCATGTGCGTGGACATGTAAGGTTGGTCCGGGCCGCTTCATCCCACAATACCGCCGAATCAAAATAAGACGTTGGTGGTAAGCAGTATGACTATCACCGCCCACAACTCTTTGTGTTCTACTCGTGCATATCATCTACGCATAGACCTGGCTCGGATGCCACTGTTGGGAAACGTTGCATGGAAAACAAAAAAATTTCCACGCACACGCAAGATCTATCCATGGAGATGCATAGCTACGAGAGGGGGAGAGCATCTTCATACCCTTGAAGATCGCTGATGACCCACAAATATAGGGGATCTATCGTAGTCCTTTCGATAAGTAAGAGTGTCGAACCCAACGAGGAGCAGAAGGAAATGACAAGCGGTTTTCAGCAAGGTATTCTCTGCAAGCACTGAAATTATTGGTGACAGATAGTTGTATGATGAGATAATTCGTAACGGGTAACAAGTAACAAAAGTAAACAAGGTGCAGCAAGGTGGCCCAATCCTTTTTGTAGCAAAGAACAAGCCTGGACGAACTCTTATATAAAGCAAAGTGCTCCCGAGGACACATGGGAATTATTGTCAAGGTAGTTTTCATCATGCTCATATGATTCGCGTTCGTTACTTTGATAATTTGATATGTGGGTGGACCGGTGCTTGGGTTCTGTCCTTCCTTGGACAAGCCTCCCACTTATGATGAACCCCTCTCGCAAGCATCTGCAACTACGAAAGAAGAATTAAGATAAATCTAACCATAGCATGAAACATATGGATCCAAATCAGCCCCTTACGAAGCAACGCATAAAATAGGGTTTAAGCTTCTGTCACTCTAGCAACCCATCATCTACTTATTACTCCCCAATGCCTTCCCCTAGGCCCAAATCATGGTGAAGTGTTATGTAGTCGACGTTCACATAACACCACTAGAGGAAAGACAACATACATCTTATCAAAATATCGAACGAATACCAAATTCACATGATTACTTATAACAAGACTTCTCCCATGTCCTCAGGAACAAACATAACTACTCACAAAGCATATTCATGTTCATAATCAGAGGAGTATTAATTATCATTAAGGATCTGAACATATGATCTTCCACCGAATAAACCAACTAGCATCAACTACAAGGAGTAATCAACACTACTAGCAACCCACAGGTACCAATCTGAGGTTTTGAGACAAAGATCGGGTACAAGAGATGAACTAGGGTTTGAGAGGAGATGGTGCTGGTGAAGATCTTGATGGAGATTGACCCCCTCTCGATGAGTGGATCGATGGTGATGACGATGGCGATGATTTCCCCTCCCGGAGGGATGTTTCCCCGGCAGAACAGCTCCGCCGAAGCCCAAGATTGGTTCTGCCCAGGTTCCGCCTCGAGACGGCGAGGCTTCGTCCCGAAAGCTTCCTTCTGATTTTTTCCAGGGTAAAAGACACCATATAGCAGAAGATGGGCGTCGGAGGCCTGACAGGGGGCCCACAAGGTCGGGGGGCGCGTCCAGGGGGTAGGGCGCGCCCTGCAACCTTGTGGCTGGCTGGTGGCCCCCCTCTGGTTCTTTCTTCGCCCAATAAAACATGCTCCGTGAAGTTTCAGGACTTTTGGAGTTGTGCAGCATAGGTCTCTAATATTTGCTCCTTTTCCAGTCCAGAATTCCAGCTGCCGGCATTCTCCCTCTTCATGTAAACCTTATAAATTAAGAGAGAAAAGGCATAAGTATTGTGATATAATGTGTAATAGCAGCCCATAATGCAATAAATATTGATATAAAAGTATGATGCAAAATGGACGTATCAACTCCCCCAAGCTTAGACCTCGCTTGTCCTCAAGCGAAAGCCGATATCGAAAAATATGTCCACATGTTTAGAGATAGAGGTGTCGATAAAATAAAATACGGACATGAGGGCATCATGATCATCTTTATAACATCACATATATTGTCATATAATTCCTTATGCTAAAGTAACAATTCGTTCACAAGGTAAAGTATGAATCAGAAACTTCATTGAAAACTAACAAACTATGATCTCAGTCATTGAAGCAATTGCAATTTATCATAACATCGAAAAGAGTCAATATAAGACTTTTTCAGCAAGTCCACATACTCAACTATCATTTAGTCTTTCACAATTGCTAACACTCACGCGATATTTATGGGTACAAAGTTTCAATCGGACACAGAGAAAGATAGGGGCTTATAGTTTCGCCTCCCAACCTTTTACCTCAAGGGTAATGTCAACAATAATATTTTATGACAACCTATATCCGAGTGGATATATATATCTGGATCTTTCTCCAACACATAGTTCTTGCCAAAGGAAAAAGTGTAAAAAGGAAAGGTGATGATCACCATGACTCTTGTATAAGGGTAGAAGATAAAAGTAAAAGATAGGCCCTTCGCAGAGGGAAGCTGAGGTTGTCATGCGCTTTTATGGTTGGATGCACAAAATCTTAGTGCAAAAGAACGTCACTTTATATTGCCGCTTGTGATAAGGACCTTTATTATGCAGTCCGTCGCTTTTATTTCTTCCATATCACAAGTTCGTATAAAGCTTATTTTCTTCACACTAATAGATCATACATATTTAGAGAGCAATTTTTATTGCTTGCACCGATGACAACTTACTTGAAGGATCTTACTCAATCCATAGGTAGGTATGGTGGACTCTCATGGCAAAACTGGGTTTAGGGATGTTTGGAAGCACAAGTAGTATTTCTACTTGGTGCAAAGAATTTGGCTAGCATGAGAGGGAAAGGCAAGCTCAACATGTTGGAGGATCGCTGACAATATAACTTCTATTCGGATATAAGAAAACATAACCCATTATGTTGTCTTCCTTGTCCAACATCAACTTTTTAGCATGTCATATTTTAATGAGTGCTCACAATTACAAAAGATGTCCAAGATAGTATATTTATATGCGAAGCCTCTCTTTCTTTATTACTTCCTATTAATTGCAACAATGACCAAAACTTTGTTTGTCAACTCTCAATAAATTTTATTCATCATACTCTTTATATGTGAAGTCATTACTCCCCATAAGATCAATATATGATATTTTTATTTCTTTTTATTCTTTCTCTTATTTTTATTCCCTCAAGATCATAGCAACAAAGCAAAGCCCTCAACTCCAAACTACTTTTTATTATATATAGCTCACGGACTCGATTACATAGAGGGAACATAAAGAAAAACTCAAAGCTAGATCATACTAAAACTTTATTCTACTAGATCAAGATATAACCAAAATGATCGAACTAAGAAAAACGATAAAGATAAAGATGTGATGGTGATACGATACCGGGGCACCTCCCCCAAGCTTGGCAGTTGCCAAGGGGAGTGCCCATACCCATGTATTTATGTCTCTTTCTTCGGAGGTGGTGATGATGGAGTTGTTGATGAAGTAGGCTTGTCATCCATCTTCCAAGGCATAGGCTCACCATCATAGAAATATGAACGAGTCTCCGGGATCCTCAAATCTGCAGCCAAACTCATCCTCTTAAATCTGTATTCATACTCACAGTTCTGGTTTTGCAGGTCATAGATCTGGGCTTGGAGATGCTCGATTTTCTCATGAAGTTTGAAGATGGCCTCCTCAATGTTCTTGGCATCTAGCTTGTGATTGTTGGTGAACTCCGTGATCATCTTGTGATTGGCGTTGAGTCCACGTTCCACCATCCCCTGGCACTTGAAAACTTGTTGCTCCATTGCTTCGAGTCTTGTCTCCACGCTTCCGGTCTTCTTCGGTCCCTCCACATCGCGGATGTGCAGCACCCCCTCACGCATCTCAATGGTTTGAGGGTGTTGTAGCACCTCCGCGAGGTAAGGGTTGATGACCTTCTCAAAAAACTTGTCCTTGGGGGCGCTTGGAGACGTCATGGTGATCTAGATCTGTCAGAAAAATAGCTCGAAACAAAAGCAAGAGATTTTGTCGTGGCACGGTGGTCAAAACCTTCGGGAGATTATATAATGAATTTTTACCGACCAAAAGAAGTATCGTTCAAGAAAACGGAGTCCGGAGGGCACACGAGGTGGCCACAAGGTCGGGGGGCGCGCCCAGGGGGGTAGGGCGTGCCCTCCACCCTTGTGGACGCCTCGTGTCTCTTTTGGACTACTTTTAATTTTCCTTATTTTTTAAATATTCCAAAATGGAGAAAAATTATCATTGGAAACGTTTTGGAGTCGGTTTACTTACCGTACCACATACCTATTCCTTTTCGGAGTCTGAAACGTTCTGGAAAGTGTTCCTTATGTACTCCTCCGGTGTTACGGTGTCAATAATATTGGTCTCTACATTTATGGGAGTACCTGAGATATAATGTTTGATTCTTTGACCGTTTACCACCTTCGGATTTGTGCCTTTGGCGTTGTTGATTTTGATGGCACCGGAACGATAGACCTCCTCGATAATGTAAGGACCTTCCCATTTAGAGAGAAGTTTTCCTGCAAAAAAATCTTAAACGGGAGTTGTATAGCAAAACATGATCACCTACATTAAACTCACGTTTTTGTATCCTTTTGTCATGCCATCTTTTAACTTTTTCTTTAAACAACTTGGCATTCTCATAGGCTTGGGTTCTCCATTCATCAACTAAGCTAATGTCAAATAACCTCTTCTCGCCGGCAAGTTTGAAATCATAATTGAGCTCTTTAATAGCTCAATATGCCTTATGTTCTAGTTCAAGAGGTAAGTGACATGCTTTTCCATAAACCATTTTATATGGAGACATACCCATAGGATTCTTATAAGCAGTTCTATAAGCCCACAAAGCATCATCGAGTTTCTTAGACCAATTCTTTCTAGATCTATTAACAGTCTTGTGCAAAGTCAATTTAATTTCTCTATTGCTCAATTCTACTTGACCACTAGACTGAGGATGATAAGGAGATGAAATTCTATGGTTGACATCATATTTAGCAAGCATTTTACGGAAAGCACCATGAATAAAATGTGAACCACCATTAGTCATCAAGTATCTAGGGACTCCAAACCTCAGAAAAATAACTTCTTTAAGCATCTGAATAGAAGTGTTATGATCAGCACTACTAGTTGGAATAGCTTCTACCCACTTAGTAACATAATCAACAGCAACTAAAATATGTGTATACCCATTGGAGGAAGGAAAAGGTCCCATATAATCAAAGCCCCAAACATCAAATGGTTCAATAACAAGTGAATAATTCATAGGCATTTCCTGACGTCTACTAATATTACCAATCCTTTGACATTCATCACGTGACAAGACAAACTTACGAGCATCTTGAAGAGAGCGGGCCAATAGAAACCGGATTGCAATACCTTGTGTGCAGTTCTATCTCCAGCATGGTGTCCTCCGTAAGACTCGGAGTGGCACTTGCGTAGGATCTGTTCCTGTTCATGCTCAGGTATAGAACGTCTAATAACACCATCTACTCCTTCTTTATAAAGGTGTGGATCATCCCAAAAGTAATGTCTTAAATCATAGATAAACTTTTTCTTTTGCTGGTATGTGAAACTAGGTGGTATAAATTAAGCAACAATGTAATTAGCATAATCAGCATACCATGGAGCATTGCGAGAAGCATTTATGACATTTAATTGTTCATCAGGAAAGCTATCATCAATAGGTAGTGGGTCATCAAGAACATTTTCTAACCTAGACAAGTTATCTGCAACGGGGTTCTCAGCTCCCTTTCTATCAATAATATGCAAATCAAATTCTTGTAGCAAGAGAACCCATCTAATAAGTCTAGGCTTAGCATCTTTCTTTTCCATAAGATATTTAATAGCAGCATGATCTGTGTGTACAGTTACTTTGGAAACAACAATATAAGGTCTGAACTTATCACAAGCAAAGACATCTGCTAAAAATTCTTTTTCAATAGTAGCATAATTTCTCTGGGCACTGTCTAGAGTTTTACTAGCATAATGAATAACATTCAATTTCTTATCAACTCTTTGCCCTAGAACAGCCCCAACAGCATAATCACTAGCATCACACATAATTTCAAAGGGTAAATTCCAATCAGGTGGCTGAACAATAGGTGCAGAAATCAAGGCTTTCTTAAGTATTTCAAATGCTTCTACACAATCATCATCAAAAACAAAAGGAACATCTTTTTGCAAGAGATTAGTGAGAGGCCTAGAAATTTTAGAGAAGTCTTTAATAAACCTCCTATAGAAACCAGCATGACCAAGGAAACTTCTTATACCTTTGATATCTTTAGGGCACGGCATCTTTTCAATAGCATCTACTTTAGCTTTATCAACTTCAATACCTCTTTCAGAAATTTTATGCCCCAAGACAATACCTTCATTAACCATAAAGTGACACTTCTCCCAATTCAAGACAAGATTAGTTTCTTCACATCTCTACAAAACTCGATCAAGGTTGCTCAAGCAATCATCAAAAGAAGTTCCGTAAACGGAGAAATCATCCATGAAAACCTCAACAATCTTTTCACAAAAATCAGGGAATATAGCCATCATACATCTTTGAAAGGTAGCAGGTGCATTGCATAAACCAAAAGGCATGCGTCTATAAGCAAAGGTACCGAAAGGGCAAGTAAAAGTGGTTTTCTCTTGATCATCTTTTGACACAGGTATTTGAGAGAAACCAGAATAACCATCTAGAAAGCAAAAATGTGCATGTTTGGATAGTCTTTCTAGCATTTGATCAATAAAAGGTAGAGGGTAATGATCTTTTCTAGTAGCTTTATTCAATTTGCAAAAATCAATTACCATTCTATAACCCGTAACAATTCTTTGTGGGATCAATTCATTCTTATCATTAGGAACAACAGTAATACCTCCCTTCTTAGGGACACAATGAACAGGACTTACCCACTGACTATCAGCAATAGGATAAATTATACCTGCTTCGAGAAGCTTTAGTATTTCATTTCTTACCACTTCTTTCATCTTAGGATTTAGCCATCGTTGGTGATCAACAACTGGTTTAGCATCTTTCTCCAATTTAATTTTGTGCTGGCATAGAGTGGGACTAATGCCCTTAAGATCATCAAGAGTATATCCAATAGCAGCACGGTGCTTCTTCAGAGTTTTCAATAATCTGTTTTCTTCATGCTCTGAAAGGTTAGCACTAATAATAACAGGATATATCTTCTTTTCATCGAGATAAGCATATTTCAAAGTATCCGGTAATTGTTTAAGCTCAAACACGGGATCACCCTTAGGTGGAGGAGGATCCCCAAGGATTTCGATAGGCAAATTGTGTTTCAAAATAGGCCCTTGATTAAAGAATATTTCATCTATTTCCCTTCTTTCCTTCATAGACAAATCATTTTCATGGTCTAGCAAATATTGTTCTAAAGGATCAGTAGGAGGCACGGCAATAGAAGCAAGACCAATAATTTCATCCTTACTAGGCAATTCTTTATCATAGGGTTGTCTACGAAATTTAGAGAAATTAAAATCATGAGACATATCCCCTAAACCAACAGTAACAATATCTTTCTCGCAGTCTATCTTAGCATTAACAGTATTCAAGAAGGGTCTACCAAATATAATCGGACAAAAGTTATCTTGTGGGGAACCAAGAACAAGAAAATCAGCAGGATATTTTATTTTCTCACACAAGACTTCAACATCTCTAACAATTCCAATTGGTGAAATAGTATCTCTATTGGCAAGCTTAATAGTAACATCAATATCTTCTATCTCAGCAGGTGCAATATCATTCATAATTTCTTTATATAAGGAAAAAGGTATTGCACTCACACTAGCACCCATATCACATAAGCCATGATAACAATGATCTCCTATTTTAACTGAAACAACAGGCATGCCAACAACGGGTCTATGTTTATCTTTACTATCGGGTTTAGCAATTCTAGCAGCTTCATCACAGAAATAAATAACATCCCCATCAATATTATCAACCAATAGATCTTTAACCATAGCAATACTAGGTTCAACTTGAATTTGTTCAGGGGGTGTAGGTGTTCTAGTATAACTCTTACAAACCACAGTTGAAGCTTTAGCATGATCCTTTATTCTAACCGGAAAAGGTGGTTTCTCAATATAAGCAGTAGGAACAATAGGATCAACATTATAAGTAATAGTTTCTTCTTCAACTTTAATAGGTTCTACTACTTTAACTTCAATGGGAGGAAGATATTTAAACCACTTCTCCTTAGGGAGATCAACATGAGTAGCAAAGGATTTACAGAAAGAAGCTAATATCTCAGAGTCAAGTCCATATTTAGTGCTAAAATCACGAAAAGCATCGGTATCCATAAAAGATTTAACACAATCAAACTTAAGGTTTATACCTGACTCATTACCTTTGTCGATATCCCAATCTTCAGAGTTGCGTTTAATTCTTTCCAATAAATCCCATTTGAATTCCATATCCTTCTTCATATAGGAACCAGTACAAGAAGTGTCGAGCATGGATTGATCATTACGAGAAAGCCGAGCATAATTTTTTTGAATAATAAGTTCTCTCGAGAGCCCATGATTGGGGCATGAATATAACATTGACTTCAGCCTCCCCCAAGCTTGAGCGATACTTTCTCCTTCACGAGGCCAAAAATTATATATATAATTCCGATCACGATGAACCAGATGCATAGGATAAAACTTCTGATGAAATTCTAATTTCAATCGGTTGTAGTTCCATGATCCAATATCATACCATAGCCTAAACCATGTCAATGCCTTCTCCTTCAAAGATAAAGGGAAGACCTTCTTCTTGACTTCATCCTCGGGCAAACCTGCAAGCTTAAATAATCCACAAACTTCATCCACATAGATTAGATGCATATCAGGATGTAATGTTCCATCTCCTGTGTAAGGATGAGCTAGTAGTTTCTCTATCATACCCGAAGGAATTTCATAATAAATATTTTTAGTAGGTGCAGTAGGTTGAGGAGCAACTCTTTGCTCTTCCGGTCGAGGTGAAGATACCCCGAACAAACCCCTCAAAGGATTATTTTCCATAGTAACAAGTGACAGTAAATTTCAGCACACTATATAAATGTTTCCTTACCAAATTCCACTTACCAAAGGCGCTTCACTCCCTGGCAACGGCGCCAGAAAAGAGTCTTGATGACCCACAAGTATAGGGGATCTATCGTAGTCCTTTCGATAAGTAAGAGTGTCGAACCCAACGAGGAGCAGAAGGAAATGACAAGCGGTTTTCAGCAAGGTATTCTCTACAAGCACTGAAATTATCGGTGACAGATAGTTGTATGATGAGATAATTCATAACGGGTAACAAGTAACAAAAGTAAACAAGGTGCAGCAAGGTGGCCCAATCCTTTTTGTAGCAAAGGACAATCCTGGACGAACTCTTATATAAAGCAAAGTGCTCCCGAGGACACATGGGAATTATTGTCAAGCTAGTTTTCATCATGCTCATATGATTCGCGTTCATTACTTTGATAATTTGATATGTGGGTAGACCGGTGCTTGAGTACTGTCCTTCCTTGGACAAGCCTCCCACTTATGATTAACCCCTCTCGCAAGCATCCGCAACTATGAAAGAAGAATTAAGATAAATCTAACCATAGCATGAAACATATGGATCCAAATCAGCCCCTTATGAAGCAACGCATAAACTAGGGTTTAAGCTTCTGTCACTCTAGCAACCCATCATCTACTTATTACTCCCCAATGCCTTCCCCTAGGCCCAAATCATGGTGAAGTGTTATGTAGTCGACGTTCACATAACACCACTAGAGGAAAGACAACATACATCTTATCAAAATATCGAACGAATACCAAATTCACATGATTACTTATAACAAGACTTCTCCCATGTCCTCAGGAACAAACATAACTACTCACAAAGCATATTCATGTTCATAATCATAGGAGTATTAATTATCATTAAGGATCTGAACATATGATCTTCCACCAAATAAACCAACTAGCATCAACTACAAGGAGTAATCAACACTACTAGCAACCCACAGGTACCAATCTGAGGTTTTGAGACAAAGATCGGGTACAAGAGATGAACTAGGGTTTGAGAGGAGATGGTGCTGGTGAAGATGTTGATGGAGATCGACCCCCTCTCGATGAGAGGATCGATGGTGATGACGATGGTGATGATTTCCCCCTCCCGGAGGGATGTTTCCCCGGCAGAACAACTCCGCCGGAGCCCTAGATTAGTTCTGCCCAGGTTCCGCCTCGAGACGGCGACGCTTCATCCCGAAAGCTTCCTTCTAATTTTTTCCAGGGTAAAAGACACCATATAGCAGAAGATGGGCGTCGGAGGCCTGACAAGGGGCTCACAAGGTCGGGGGGCGCGCCCAGGGGGGTAGGGCGCGCCCTCCAACCTTGTGGCTGGCTGGTGGCCCCCCTCTGGTTCTTTCTTCGCCTAATATTTTTTTATTAATTCCAAAAACATACTGTGTGAAGTTTCAGGACTTTTGGAGTTGTGCAGCATAGGTCTCTAATATTTGCTCCTTTTCCAGTCCAGAATTCCAGCTGCCGGCATTCTCCCTCTTCATGTAAACCTTATAAATTAAGAGAGAAAAGGCATAAGTTTTGTGATATAATGTGTAATAGCAGCCCATAATGCAATAAATATTGATATAAAAGCAAGGTGCAAAATGGACGTATAAATCGCTAAGCGGAAGCATTTATCAACGCGGTTGATGTAGTCGTACACCTTCACGATCCGTCCCGATCAAGTACCGAACGTACGGCACCTCCGCATTCAGCACACATTCAACTCGATGACATCCTCACCTTCTTGATCCAGTAAGACGGGCGAAGTAGTAGATGAGTTCCGGCAGCACAGCGACGTGGTGACGGTTGGTGATGAAGAACAATCTCCACAGGGCTTCGCCAAGCACTACAGAAACTAGACAGAGGATAAACTAGAGGGGACGGGATTGCCAGCACACGACTTGGTGAATCTTGATGTGTCTTGGGTACTAGCCCTGCCCCTCTATTTATATGTTGAGCCCTGGGGTAGAAACTTGGAGTAAAAGCCTTCTCAAAGTCGGTTTTGCCCGAAAGGCAAGAGTCCTTCTCGGACTCCAGGGTCAGACGCCAGGGTTCCTGGTGTCTTGGCCCAGACGCCAGGGTTCCTGGTGTCTTGGCCCAGACGCCAGGGACCCTGGTGTCTGGCCTCTGGTCTCCGCAAAACTTCCTTTTGCACTTTCCAAAAACCTCGTGGGCTTTACCACTTGGCCCAAATAAAGTGTTCTCGCACGAGATCATTTCGGGAAACATCCGAAACCCCTTCTGGAGACTAAACACTATTATCCCATATATCAATCTTTACCTCCGGACCATTCCGGAGCTCCTCGTCATGTCCGTGATCTCATCCGGGACTCCGAACAACATTCGGTCAACAACATACATAACTCACATAATACTATATCGTCAACGAACGTTAAGCGTGCGGACCCTACGGGTTCGAGAACTATGTAGACATGACCGAGACACCTCTCCGGTTAATAACCAATAGCGGAACCTGGATGCCCATATTGGCTCCTACATATTCTACGAAGATCTTTATCGGTCGAACCTTATGACAACATACGTAATTCCCTTTGTCCATCGGTATGTTACTTGCCCGAGATTCGATCGTCGGTATCTTCATACCTAGTTCAATCTCGTTACCGGCAAGTCTCTTTACTCATTCCGTAATACACCACCTCGTGACTAACTCCTTAGTCGTTTGGTTGCAAGCTTATGATGTGTATTACCGAGAGGGCCCAGAGATACCTATCCGATACTCGGAGTGACAAATCCTAGTCTCGATCTATGCCAACTAAACAAACACCTTCGGAGATACCTGTAGAGCATCTTTATGATCACCCAGTTACGTTGTGACGTTTGATAGCACACAAGGTATTCCTCCGGTATCCGGGAGTTGCATAATCTCATAGTCGAAGGAATATGTATTTGACATGAAGAAAGCAATATCAATAAAACTTGAACGATCATTATGCTAAGCTAACAGATGGGTCTTGTCCATCACATCATTCTCCTAATGATGTGATCCCATTATCAAATGACAACACATGTCTATGGTTAGGAAACCTTAACCATCTTTGATCAACGAGCTAGTCTAGTAGAGGCTTACTAGGGACACGGTATTTGTTTATGTATTCACACATGTATTTAGGTTTTCGAGCAATACAGTTATAGCATGAATAATAAACCTTTATCATGAATAAGGAAATATAAAATAACAACTTTATTATTGCTTCTAGGGCATATTTCCTTCAAGTTTTCCCATTTGATTCCAAATGGAAAGTGTAGGATGATACGTCCATTTTGCATCATGCTTTTATGTTGGTATTTATTGCATTATGGGCTGTTATCACACTTTAGGATACAATTATATGCCTTTTCTCTCTTATTTTACAAGATTTACATGAAGAGGGAGAATGCCGGCAGCTGGAATTCTGGACCGAAAAGGAGCAAATCTGAGATACCTATTCTGCACAACTCCAAATGTCCTGAAACTTTACGGAGAATTGTTTTGGAATTATAAAAAGTATTGGGCGAAGAAAGACCATAAGGGGACCCACCAGGTGGCCACAAGCCTGGGGGGCACGCCCTACCCCCCAGAGCATGCCCCTTGAGCTTCGGGGCCCCCTGGCCAGCTCCCGGTGTCCATCTTCTGCTATATGAAGGGTTTAGACCTAGAAAAAAAATCATAAGAAGGCTTTCGGGACGAAGCGCCGCCGTCTCGAGGCGGAACCTAGGCAGAAGCAATCTAGGGCTCCGGCAGAGCAATTTTGCCGGGGAAACTTCCCTCCGGGAGGGGGAAATCGAATTTATCGTCATCACCAACGATCCTGTCATCATGGGAGGACCAATCTTCATCAACATCTTCACCAGCACCATCTCCTCTCAAACCCTAGTTCATCTCTTGTATTCAATCTTTGCCTCAAAACCTCAGATTGGTACCTGTGGGTTGCTAGTAGTGTTGATTACTCTTCGTAGTTGATGCTAGTTGGTTTATTTGGTGGAAGATCATATGTTCAGATCCTTAATGATATTTATTACCCCTCTGATCTTGAACATGAACATGCTTTGTGAGTAGTTACTTTTGTTCCAGAGGACATGGGAGAAGTCTTGTTATAAGTAATCATATGAATTTGGTATTCGTTCGATATTTTGATGAGATGTATGTTGTCTTTCCTCTAGTGGTGTTATGTGAACGTCAACTACATGACACTTCACCATGATTTGGGCCTAGGGGAAGGCATTGGGAAGTAATAAGTAGATGATGTGTTGCTAGAGTGACAGAAGCTTAAACCCTAGTTTATGCGTTGCTTCGTAAGGGGCTGATTTGGATCCACATGTTTCATGCTATGATTAGATTTATCTTAATTCTATTTTCTTACTTGCGGATGCTTCCGAGAGGGGTTAATCATAAGTGGGAGGCTTGTCCAAGTAAGGAAAGCACCCAAGCACCGGTCCACCCACATACCAAATTATCAAAGTAGCGAACGCGAATCATATGATCATGATGAAAACTAACTTGACAATAATTCCCATGTGTCCTCGGGAGCACTTTGCTTTATATAAGAGTTCGTCCAGGCTTGTCCTTTGCTATAAAAAGGATTGGGCCATCTTGCTGCACCTTTGTAACACTTGTTACTTGTTGATACGTCTCCAACGTATCTATAATTTTTGATTGTTTCATGCTGTTATATTATCAATCTTGGATGTTTTACATTCATTTACTATCAAATTTATATCATTTTTTGGGACTGACCTATTGACATAGTGCCCAGTGCTAATTTCTGTTTTTTGCTTGTTTTTTACTTCGCAGAATATCCATATCAAACGGAGTCCAAACGCAGCGAAACTTTTTGGAGATTTTTGCCTGCCCAAAAGAGACCCAGGGAGCCCAGGAGGTGTACCAGAGGAGGCCCATGGGGCCCACAAGACACCAGGGCACGCCAGAGGCCCCAGGCGTGCCCTAGTGCCTTCTGGGGCCCATGGTGATCTTTTCCACCGCCTCTCAGCTCTATAAATACCCAGATATTCCAGAAACACTAGGGGAGTCGACGAAAAACAATTCCAGCCACCGCAAGTTCCAGAACCACGAAATCCAGTCTAGAGCCTTTTTCTGGCACCTTGCCGGAGGGGGAAATGATCACGGAGGGGTTCATAATCCTTATTGGTGCACCTCCGATGATGCGTGAGTAGTTTATCACAGACCTACGGGTCCGTAGGCAGTAGCTAGATGGCTTCTTCTCTCTCTTTGATCTTCAATACAATGTTCTCCTCGATGTTCTTGGAGGTCTATTTGATGTAATGACTTTTTGCGGTGTGTTTGTTGGGATCTGATGAATTGCGAGTTTATGATCAGTTCTATCTATGAATATTATTTGAGTCTTCTCTGAACTCTTTTATGCATGATATTTATAGCCTCGTATTTCTTCTCCGAAACTTTGGTTTGGTTTGGCGGTGCTCAGTGATGGGCTCGATCTTGCGGTGCTCAATCTCAGTGACAGAACGAGAAGTGACACGCATGTATCATTGCCATTAAGGATAAAAAGATGGGGTCTATTCCTACATGAATAGATCTTGTCTACATCATGTGCGTTCTTATTGCATTACTCCATTTTTCCATGAACTTAATACACTAGATGCATGCTGGATAGCGGTCGATGTGTGGAGTAATAGTAGTAGATGCAGGCAGGAGTCGGTCTACTAATCTTGGACGTGATGCCTATATACATGATCATTGCCTTGGATATCGTCATAATTATTTAATTTTCTATCAATTGCCCAAAAGTAATTTGTTTACCCAGCGTATGCTATTTTCTCGAGAGAAGCCACTAGTGAAATCTACGCCCCCGGGTCTATTTCCTATCATATTATTTTCAGATCTATTATTCCAAAAACCCAAAAATACCTTGTTGAACTTTTTCTTTCTTTATTTTATTTTGTGTTTTTGTCAGATCTATTTATCAAATCTTATACAATTTTATCTATCTCAATACCGAGGAGGGACTGACAACCCCTCTTACGCGTTGGGTTGCAAGTATTTGTTATTTATATGCAGGTGCTGTTTACATAGTGTTGCTTGGTTCTCCTACTGGATTGATAACCTTGGTTTCGTAACTGAGCGAAATACATACCATTGCTGTGCTGCATCATCCTCTCCTCTTCGGGGAAATACCAACACAGATACAAGCAATCACTTGTTACTCGTTATGAATTACCTTGCCACCAAACTTATATGTTACCGATAGTTTCAGTGCTTGCAGAAAATACCTTGCTGAAAACCGCTTGTCATTTCCTTCTGCTCCTCATTGGGTTCGACACTCTTACTTATCGAAAGGACTACGATTGATCCCCTATACTTGTGGGTCATCAAGACTCTTTTCTGGCACTGCTGCTGGGGAGTGAAGCGCCTTTGGTGAGTGGAATTTGGTAAGGAAACATTTATGTTACGTGATGAAATTTATTGTCACTTGTCACTATGGAAAATAATCCTTTGAGTGGCTTGTTCGGGGTATCTTCACCTCGACCGGAAGCACAAAGAGTTGTCCATCAACCTACTACACCTACTGAAAATATTTATTATGAAATTCCTCCGGGTATGATAGAGAAACTGCTAATCCTTATGCAGGAGATGGAACATTACATCCTGATATGCACCTAATATATGTGGATGAAGTTTGTGGATTATTTAAGCTTGCAGGTTTACCCGGAGATGAAGTTAAGAAGAAGGTTTTCTCTTTATCTTTGAAGGTGAAAGCATTGACATGGTATAGGCTATGTGATGATATTGGAACTTGGGATTGGAACCAATTGAAATTGGAATTTCATCAGAAGTTTTATCCTATGCATCTGGTTCAACATGATCAAAATTATATATATAATTTTTGTCCTCGTGAAGGAGAAAGTATCTCTCAAACTTGGGGGAGGCTTAAGTCAATGTTATATTCATGCCCCAATCATGAGCTCTCGAGAGAAATTATTATTCAAAATTTTTATGCTCGGCTTTCTCGTAATAATCAATCCATGCTCGATACTTCTTGTACTGGTTCTTTTATGAAGAAGACTATTGAATTCAGATGGGATCTTTTGGAAAGAATTAAATGCAACTCTGAAGATTGGGAGCTCGACGAAGGTAAGGAGTCAGGTATAAAGTTTGAGTTTGATTGTGTTAGAACTTTTATGGATACCGATGCTTTTCATAATTTTAGCACTAAATATGGACTTGACTCTGAGATAGTAGCTTCTTTCTGTGAATCATTTGCTACTCATGTTGATCTCCCTAAGGAGAAGTGGTTTAAATATCGTTCTCCCATTGAAGTAAAAATAGTAGAACCCGTTGAAGCTAGAGAAGAAACTATTACTTGTAATGCTGATCCAGTTATTCTTACTGCTTATATTGACAAACCCCCTTTTCTTGAGGATAAAAGAACATGCTAAAGCTTCAGTTGTGGTTCACAAAAGTTATACAAGAACACCTACACCCTCTAAACAAATTAAAGTTGAACCTAATATTGCTATGGTTAAAGATCTCTTGGTTGAAAATATTGATGGGCATGTTTTTTTATTTTTGTGATGAAGCCACTAGAATTGCTAAACCCGATGAAAAGGATAAAAATAGACCTGTTGTTGGCATCCCTGTTGTCTTTGTTAAAATAGGAGATCATTGTTATCATGGCTTATGTGATTTGGGTACTAATGAGTGCTATCCCATTTACTTTATATCAAGAAATTATGAATGATATTGCACCTGCTGAGATAGAAGACATTGATGTTACTATTAAGCTTGCTAATAGAGATACTATTACACCACTTGGGATTGTTAGAGATGTTGAAGTCTTGTGTGGGAAAATAAAATACCCTACTGATTTTCTAGTTCTTGGTTCCCCACAAGATGATTTTTGTCCCATTATATTTGGTAGACCTTTCCTGAACACCGTTAATGCTAAAATTGATTGCACTAAAGAAACTGTTAGTGTAAATTTTGGTGATGTGTCTCATGAATTTAATTTCTCCAATTTCCGTAGACAACCTCATGATAAAGAATTACCTAGTAAGGATGAAATTATTGGTCTTGTTTCTATTGCCGTGCCTCCTACTGATCCGTTAGAACAATATTTTCTAGACCATGAAAATGACATGCATATGAATGAAGAAACTAAATAGATGAGATATTCTTTAAACAAATGCCTATTTTGAAACACAATTTGCCGGTTGAGACTCTTGGAGATCCTCTTCCACCCAAGAGTGATCTTGTGTTTGAGCTTAAACAATTACCTGATACTTTGAAATATGCTTATCTTGATGAAAAGAAAATATATCCTGTTATTATTAGTGCTAATCTTTCATATCATGAAGAAAAGAGATTATTGAAAACTCTGAGGAGGCATCGTGCCGCTATTGGATATACTCTTGATGATCTTAAGGGCATTAGTCCCACTTTATGTCAGCACAAGATTAATATGGAGCCTGATGCAAAGCCAGTCACCGATCATCAGCGGCGATTAAATCCCAAGATGAAGGAAGTGGTAAGAAATGAAATATTAAAGCTTCTGGAAGCATGTATAATCTATCCTATAACTGATAGTAGATGGTAAGTCCTGTTCATTGTGTCCCAAAGAAGGGAGGTACTACTGTTGTTCCTAATGATAAAAATTAACTTATCCCACAAAGAATTGTAACCGATTATAGGATGGTAATTGATTTTAGAAAACTAAACAAAGCTACTAGGAAAGATCAGTATCCTTTACCATTCATTGATCAAATGCTAGAAAGACTATCAAAACATACACACTTCTACTTTCTAGATGGATACTTTGATTTTTCCCAAATACCTGTGTCACAAGAGGATCAAGAAAAAGCTACTTTTACATGCCCTTTTGGTACTTTTGCTTATAGACGTATGCCTTTTGGTTTATGCAATGCACCTGCTACCTTTTAAAGATGTATGACTGCTATATTCTCTGACTTTTGTGAAAGATTGTTGAGGTTTTCATGGATGATTTTTCCGTTTACAGAACTTCTTTTGATGATTGCTTAAGCAATCTTGATCGTGTTTTGCAGAGATGTGAAGAAACTAATCTTTTGTTGAATTGGGAGAAGTGCCACTTTATGGTTAATGAAGGTATTGTCTTGGGGCATAAAATCTCCAAAAAAGGTACTGAAGTTGATAAACCTAAAGTGGATGCAATTGAGAAAATACCGTGTCCTAAAGATATCAAAGGTATAAGAAGTTTCCTTGGTCATGCTGGTTTCTATAGGAGATTTATTAAAGACTTCTCTAAAATTTCTAGGCCTCTTACTAATCTCTTGCAAAAAGATGTTCCATTCATTTTTTATGATGATTGTGTAGAAGCATTTGAAATACTTAAGAAAGCCTTAATCTCTGCACCTATTGTTCAACCACCTGATTGGAACCTACCCTTTGAAATTATGTGTGATGCTAGTGATTATGATGTTGGTGCTGTTCTAGGACAAAGAGTTGATAAGATATTAAATGTCATCCATTATGCTAGTAAAACCTTAGACAATGCTGAACGAAATTATGCTACCACTGAAAAAGAATTTCTAGCAATGGTGTTTGCTTGTGACAAATTCAGATCTTACATTGTTGATTCCAAAGTAATTGTTCACATCGATCATGCTGCTATTAAATACCTTATGGAAAATAAAGATGCTAAACCTAGACTCATTATGTGGGTTCTTTTGCTACAAGAATTTGATCTACATATCAATTGATCAGATTAGTTGGAAGAGATAGATAGGAGAAGCGAATGCCAGATGAGCGGTGTGCCAATCAATCTAATTTCATGAGATCGAGTCAAGATAAGAAGGAAAAATTCTTTGGAGTAAAGTCGCCTGGAAGAAAGAATAGGAATTGATCTAGCTATAGTATAGATAGAGTGTCAGATGAAATGCTTACAAATAGGAAAGGAGCTGAGAACCCAGTAGCTGACAACTTGTCTAGGTTAGAAAATATTCTTGATAACCCACTACCTATTGATGATAGCTTCCCTAATGAACAACTAGCTGTCATAAATGCCTCTCGTAGTACTCCTTGGTATGCAGACTATGCAAATTATATAGTTGCTAAATTTATACCACCTAGTTTCACATACCAACAGAAGATTTTTTTTCCGTTGATTTAAGACATTAATTTTGGGATGACTCACACCTATATAAAGAAGGAGTAGATGGTATTATTAGATGTTGTATACCTGAGCATGAACATGAACAAATCCTACGGAAGTGTCACTCCGAGGCTTATGGTGAACACCATGCGGGAGACAGAACTGCACACAAGGTATTACAATCTAATTTTTATTGGCCTACTCTTTTCAAAGATGCAGGTAAGTTTGTTCTATCTTGTGATGAATGTCAAAGAATTGGTAACATTAGTAGACGTCAGGAAATGCCTATGAATTATTCACTTGTTATTGAACCATTTGATGTTTGGGGATTTGATTATATGGGACCTTTTCCTTCCTCTAATGGATATACTCATATTTTAGTTGCTATTGATTACGTTACTAAGTGGGTAGAAACTATTCCAACTAGTAGTGATGATCACAACACTTCTATTAAAATGCTTAAAGAAGTTATTTTCCCGAGGTTTGGAGTCCCTAGATATTTAATGACAGACGGTGGTTCATACTTCATTCATGGTGCTTTCCGTAAACTTCTTGCTAAATATGATGTTAACCATAGAATTGCATCTCCTTATCACCCTCAGTCTAGTGGTCAAGTAGAACTAAGTAATAGAGAAATAAAATTGATTTTGCAAAAGACTGTCAATAGGTCTCAAAAAAATTGGTCCAAGAAACTTGATGATGCATTATGGGCTTATAGAACCGCTTATAAAAATCCTATGGGTATGCCTCCATATAAAATGGTCTATGGAAAAGCATGTCACCTACCTCTCGAATTAGAACATAAAGCTTGTTGGGCAATTAAAGAGCTCAACTATGATTTTGAACTTGCCGGTGAAAAGAGGTTATTTGACATTAGCTCACTTGATGAATGAAGAACCCAAGCCTATGAAAATGCTAAGTTGTTTAAAGAAAAAGTTAAAAGATAGCACGACAAAAGAATACAAAATCGGGAATTTAATGTAGGTGACCAAGTCTTGCTATACAATTCTCATTTAAGATTTTTTGCAGGAAAACTTCTCTCCAAATGGGAAGGGCCTTACATTATTGAAGAAGTTTATCGTTCCGGTGCCATCAAGATCAACAACGCCGAAGGCACTAACCCGAAGGTGGTGAATGGGCAAAGAATCAAACATTATATCTCAGGTACGCCTATAAATGTTGAGATTAACATAATTCATTCCATAACACTGGAGGAGTACATAAAGGAAACCTTCCAGAACGCTCCAGAACCCTGAAAAGGAATAGGTATGTGATACGGTAAGTAAACCGACTGCAAAAGTTCCCTAAAAGCAATTTTACTCTATTTTCGAATATTTCAAAAATTAGGAAAAAAATAAGTAGTCCAAAAAGCGCATGAGCAGGCGACAAGCCTGGGGGGGGGGGCGCCCTACCCCCTGGGCGCGCCTCCCGAGCTTGTGGTGAGCTCGTGTTCCCTCCGGACTCCGTTTTCTCCCAGATTACTTGTTTTGCACGGTAAAAAAATCATTATATAATCTCTCGAAGGTTTTGACCAACGTATCACGGCAATATCCTCTATTCTTGTTTTGAGCTATTTTTCTGACAGATCTGAAAGTATGTCGTCGCAAGATTCAGATGGAGAGAGCTATGTTTCCCACTATACTGCAGATCCAAGGATCTTTGGGGACATTTATCCCTACCTATGGTCCACGGATGAGGAGCAATATTCCGATCCGGAGGAGGGGAAAGATGCGAGCTCAGATGAAGACGATGTCCCCTACCTCAACCAGGGGATATGCACGTGGAGTTCAAGAAGTCAAGCCTTCCAAACAGAGTAAGCAAATCTAAGATCGAATTTATCCCATCCCATTTTCTGTAGGAAAGCAAAGAGGCATTATGTAAAATGGTACTAAATCTTGAGCAAGAAAATGATGATTTGAGGGAGGAGAATTTCATCCTCAAATGCAAGTTGGACAAGCTTTCTGCTACATCATCAACTCCACCATCACCACCCCCGAAGAAGGAGACTTGAGTGCACGGGTATGGGCACTCCCCTTGGCTTGTGCCAAGCTTGGGGGAGGTGCCCCGGTATCGTATCACCATCACATCTTTATCTTTATCGTTTATCTTAGTTCGATCCTCTTGGTTAAATCTTGATCTAGTAGAATAATTTTTTTAGTATGATCTAGTCTTTAAGTTTTTGATTGGTGATCTATCTATGTAATCGAGTATGAGAGTTATATAATAAAGATTAGTTTGGAGTTGAGGGCTTTGCTTTCTTGCTTTGATCTTAGAGATGAAAAAGAAAAAAGGAAAGAAAAGAGTATATAATGATCTTATGGAGAGAGATGACTTCACATATAAGAAGTATAATGCATGAAATTTGTTGAAGGTTGACAAACATAGTATTGGTCATTGTTGTAATTAATAAGGAGTAATAAAGAAAGAGAGGTCTCACATATAAATACACTATCTTGGACATCCTTTATGATTGTGAGCACTCATTAAAATATTATATGCTAATAAGTTGATGTTAGACAAGGAAGACAACGTGATGGGTTATGTTTCCTTATATCCGAATAGAAGTTATAATGGCATGGATCCTCCAACATGTTGAGCTTGCTTTCTATCCCTTGCTAGCCAAAATTCTGCACCAGGTAGAGATACTACTTGTGCATCCAAAAACCATCAACCCAGTTTCATGTCATGAGAGTCCACTATATCTACCTATGGATTGAGTAAGATCCTTCAAGTAAGTTGTCATCGGTGCAAGCAATAAAAATTGATCTCTAAATATGTATGATCTTTTAGTGTGAGGAAAATAAGCTTTATACGAACTTGTGATGGGAAAGGAATAAAAGCGACAGACTGCATAATAAAGTTCTCTATCACAAGCGGCAATATAAAGTGACGTTCCTTTGCATTAAGATTTTGTGCATCCAATTAAAAAGCGCATGACAACCTCTGCTTCCCTCTGCGAAGGGCCTATCTTTTACTTTAATATCTACCTTCATACAAGAGTCATGGTGATCTTCACCCTTCCTTTTACTTTTCTCTTTTTGGCAAGCACTATGTGTTGGAGAAAGATCCAGACATACATATCCACTCGGATGTAGGTGATCATAAGTTATTATTGTTGACATTACCCTTGAGGTAAATGGTTGGGAGGCGAAATTATAAGCCCTTATCTTTCTATGCGTCTGATTGAAGCTTTGACCTCATAAGTATCGCGTGAGTGTTAGCAATTATGAAAGACTAAATGATGGTTGAGTATGTGAACTTGCTAAATAAAAGCTCTTACATTGACTCTTTCTGACGTTATGACAAATTGCAATCGCATCAATGACTGAGACCATAGTTTGTTAGTTTTCAATGAAGTTTTTGGTTCATACTTTATCTTGTGAACGAATTATCACTTTGGCATAAGAAGTTATATGAAAATATGTTGCTGTTCTAAAGAATATCATGATGCCCTCATGTTCATATTTTGTTTTATCGACACCTCTATCTCTAAACATGTGGTCATGATTATCGATTTTGGCTTCGCTTGAGGACAAGCAAGGTCTAAGCTTGGGGGAGTTGATACGTCCATTTTGCATCATGCTTTTATGTTGATATTTATTTCATTATGGGCTGTTATTACACTTTAGGATACAATTCTTATGCCTTTTTTCTCTTATTTTATAAGATTTACATGAAGAGGGAGAATGCCGGCAGCTAGAATTTTGGACCGGAAAGGAGAAAATCTGAGATACCTATTCTGCACAACTCCAAATGTCCTGAAACTTTATGGAGAATTGTTTTGGAATATATAAAAAATATTGGGCGAAGAAAGACCAGAAT
Organism: Thinopyrum elongatum; assembly: GCA_011799875.1. Taxonomy (NCBI): domain Eukaryota; kingdom Viridiplantae; phylum Streptophyta; class Magnoliopsida; order Poales; family Poaceae; genus Thinopyrum; species Thinopyrum elongatum. The sequence continues at coordinate 540,954,349 of CM022301.1, forward strand.
GGGACCCACCAGATGGCCACAAGCTTGGGGGGCACGCCCTACCCCCCAGGGTGCGCCCCTTGAGCTTGTGGGCCCCCTGGCCAGCCCCCAGTGTCCATCTTCTGCTATATGAAGGGTTTTGACCTAGAAAAAATCATAAGAAGGCTTTCGGGATGAAGCGTCGCCCTCTCGAGGCGGAACCTGGGCAGAAGCAATCTAGGGCTCCGGTAGAGCGATTCTGCGGGGGAAACTTCCCTCCGGGAGGGGGAAATCAAAGTCATCGTCATCAACAACGACCCTCTCATCGTGGGAGGACCAATCTTCATCAACATCTTCACCAGCACCATCTTCCCTCAAACCCTTGTTCATCTCTTGTATTCAATCTTTGCCTCAAAACCTCAGATTGGTACCTGTGGGTTGCTAGTAGTGTTGATTACTCTTCGTAGTTGATGCTAGTTGGTTTATTTGGTGGAAGATCATATGTTCAGATCCTTAATGATATTTATTACCCCTCTGATCTTGAACATGAACATGCTTTGTGAGTAGTTACTTTTGTTCCTGAGGACATGGGAGAAGTCTTGTTATAAGTAATCATGTGAATTTGGTATTCGTTCGATATTTTGATGAGATGTATGTTGTCTTTTCTCTAGTGGTGTTATGTGAACGTCGACTACATGACACTTCACCATGATTTGGACCTAGGGGAAGGCATTGGGAAGTAATAAGTAGATGATGGGTTGCTCGAGTGACAGAAGCTTAAACCCTAGTTTATGCCTTGCTTCGTAAGGGGCTGATTTGGATCCACTTGTTTCATGCTCTGGTTAGATTTATCTTAATTCTTCTTTCGTAGTTGCGGATGCTTGCAAGAGGGGTTAATCATAAGTGGGAGGCTTGTCCAAGTAAGCACAACACCCAAGCACTGGTCCATCCACATATCAAATTATCAAAGTAGCGAACGTGAATCATATGAGCATGATGAAAACTAACTTGACGATAATTCCCATGTGCCCTCGGGAGCACTTTGCTTTATATAAGAGTTCGTCCAGGCTTGTCCTTTGCTATAAAAAGGATTGTGCCATCTTGCTGCACCTTTGTTACACTTGTTTCTTGTTACTCGTTACGAATTACCTTGCCACTAAACTATCGGTTACCGATAATTTCAGTGCTTGCAGAAAATACCTTGCTGAAAACCGCTTGTCATTTCCTTCTGCTCCTCATTGGGTTCGACACTCTTTCTTATCGAAAGGACTATGATTGATCCCCTATACTTTTGGGTCATCATAGGAAAAAGGGAATCTATCAACTTGAACAAGATGAAAGTACTATTGTTGGTCAGGACTTACTTAAGGCATATATTACCAACTATTACAAGCATCTTTTTGGGCATCCAACCTCCAATTTTTCCATGATGAACGAGGAGGTGATTGATGATATACGTCAGCTCTCTCTTCAGGACAATGCTATTTGGACATCACCTTTTTCAGATAAGGAGATCTTTGGCGCCATTTCTTAATGGGAAAGGAATAAGGCTCTGGGACCGGATGAGTCCGTGCGGAATTTTATCAGAAGTGTTGCAGAATAATCAAGGGTAGCCTTTTACCCATGCTTGAGGATCTTTTCAACGATGATTTAGTGTTGTTCCGCCTCACTTTGGGGTAATCAGGTTGCTTCATAAGAAGTAAGATGCAATTCAAATTGAACAGTTCAAACCTATATGTTTGCTGAATGCCAGTTTCAAGATATTCACGAAAGTGGGTACTAATGGGCTATCCATTATTGCTCACTCCGTGGTTCTCCATATGCAAACTCCGTTCATGCCTGGATGAAATATCTAGGAGGGGTGGTTGTCCTCCATGAAACTATTCACGAGCTTTAGAAAAAGAAACTTGATGAAGTTATCTTTAAAGTGGACTCTGAAAAGGCGTATGATAAAGTCAAATGACCTTTTCTTCAACAAGATCTATGTATGAAAGGTTTCGCCGCGAATTGGCGACATCAGGTTGAATCTTTTATTCAGGGTGGGAACATAGGGGTTAAGGTAGATGATGACATTGGTCATTATTACCAGACCGTGAAAGGTTTGCGACAGGGTGATACTACGTCTCCCATCCTCTTTAATATTGTCGTTGATATGATGGCCATCCTTATAGCATAGACTAAGAAGGATGACCAAGTTGGTGGACTCATTCAATACCTGGTGCATGGAGGTGTGTGATACTTCTCCGTCGTAACTACTTTTCCTAACGCTTTTGCTCTTGTTTTGGACTCTAATTTGCATGATTTGAATGAAACTAACCCGGACTAATGCTGTTTTCAGCAGAACTACCATGGTGTTGTTTTTGTGCAGAAATAAAAGTTCTCGAAATGGAACGAAACTTTTTGGAGAAATCTTTTACAATAAAAGAAAAATACTGGAGCCAAGAACCACCGGAGGGGGGCCCCTGGCTGGGCACAAGACACCAGGGCGCGCCCCCCTCTAGCGTGCCCTGGTGGGTTGTGCCCACCTCGTGGCCCCGCAGACCCTAATTCCGACGCTATAAAATCCTATTTTCGGAGAGAAAAAGAGGAGAGGAAGTTTCATCGCGTTTTATGATACGGAGCTTCCGCCACCTCCTGTTCTTCATCGGGAGGCCAGATCTGGATCCCGTTCGGGGCTCCGGAGAGGGGAATCTTCGGCCTTCGTCATCACCAACCCTCCTTCATCACCAATTCCATGATGCTCCCCACCGGGAGTGAGTAATTCCTTTGTAGGCTCGCTGGTCGGTGAGGAATTGGATGAGATTCATCATGTAATCGAGTTAGTTTTGTTAGGGCTTGATCCCTAGTATCCACTATGTTCTGAGATTGATGTTGATATGACTTTGCCATGCTTAATGCTTGTCACTTAGGGCTCGGGTGCCATGATTTCAAATCTGAACCATTTATGTTTTCACCATTATATCTATGTTCTAGATCCGATCTTGCAAGTCATAGTCACCTATTACGTGTTATGATCCGTAAACCCCAGTGTGACAGTAATTGGGATACTTTTCGATCATGACCGTAGTTTGAGGAGTTCATGTATTCACTATGTGTTAATGCTTGGTTCCGGTTCTCTATTAAAAGGAGGCCTTAATATCCCTTAGTTTCCTTATGGACCCCGCTGCCACGGTAGGGAAGGACAAAAGATGTCATGCAAGTTCTTTTCCATAAGCACGTATGACTATTTATGGAATACATGCCTACATTATATTTATGAACTGGAGCTAGTTTTGTATCGCCCTAGGTTATGACTATTATATGATGAATATCATCTAACGAATTCACCGATCCAATGCCTACGAATTTCCCACATATTGTTCTTGCTAAGTTACTATTGCTATTGCTACTATTACACTTGCTATAAAATCATTGTTGTCACTGTTACCGTTACTGCTACTGTTACCACTACTATCAAAACTATCATATTACTGTGCTACTGATCACCTTGCTGCAGATATTTAATCACCAGGTGTGGTTGAATTGACAACTCAACTGCTAATCCTTACAAATATTCTTTGGCTCCCCTTGTGTCGAATCTATAAATTTGGGTTGAATACTCTACCCTCGAAAACTGTTGCGATCCCCTATACTTGTGGGTTATCAAGACCTTTTTCTGGCGCCGTTGCCGGGGAGGATAGCTATATTTGTTGAGTCATTTGGGATTATTATCTATTTATCACTATGAAGAATCTAAAGGATACAAAAACCAAGATCGTTCCCTCTAGGACGAGGGGATGTAAGGAACTGCCATCACACTCTGCACTTGATTCACCTTCTGTTTTGAGTAGACTTGCAACACCACCACATACTATTAATCCTGATATGTCGCAAGTTAGTGATGATTCTACTTCTGGTATGAATGATACTCATGATGATGCTAGTACCTTGCTTGATGATAATGTGCCACTAGGTGAATTTCTTGATGAACAAATTGCTAGAGCTAAAGATATTGAGAATGCTGAAACTGATGAAGTACTTGAAACTGAAAATCTTGAAACACCTATTAGACCTAGCTCTCGTAGATATGAAATGCCTAAGATACCTGAAGGTTATGTTATGGATGAGGAGATAGCTAGAGACTTTCTTGCTTGCAATGATAGGGATGATCTTAAGAAATTACTATGCAAACTGAAAGAAAAATCTTTGAATGCTAGAACGAAATGTGATCCTAAGTTTGCTACTTCACCTATCTTTATTACCGATAAGGATTATGAATTCTCTGTCGACCCAGAGTTAATTACTTTGGTTGAATCTGATCCTTTCCATGGCTATGAAACTGAAACTGTAGTGGCACATCTTACTAAATTAAATGATATAGCCACCCTATTTGCTCATGATGAGAAAATTCGCTACTACTATATCCTCAAATTATTCCCATTCTCATTAATGGGTGATGCTAAGATATGGTACAACACTCTTGCTCCTGGTTGTGTGCGTAGTCCCCAGGATATGATATATTACTTCTCTGAAAAATATTTTCCTGCTCATAAGAAACAAGCTGCCTTACAGGAAATATTTAACTTTGTACAAATTGAAGAAGAGAGTCTCCCACAAGCTTGGGGGAGGCTTCTCCAATTGCTTAATGCTTTGCCTGATCATCCTCTTAAGAAAAATGAAATACTTGATATCTTCTATAATGGACTAACCGATGCTTCTAGGGACTTCCTAGATAGTTGTGCTGGTTGTGTTTTCAGGGAACGTACTATTGAACAAGCTGAGGAATTATTGAATAATATATTGAAAATTTATGATGATTGGACTCTTCCTGAACCACCGCCTAAACCCACTCCGAAGAAGAGGGGTATTTTATATCTCAGTCCTGAAGTATGCAAGAGGCAAAGAAAAGTATGAAGGAAAAAGGTATTAAAGCCGAGGATGTTAAAAATTTACCTCCTATTGAAGAAATACATGGACTTGACACACCATCACCACCAAAGTTGGTAGAGGTAAACTCTTTAATGAAATTTGATGAAAGTGATATCCCTTATAATAAACATCCTAGTCAATGCCTTTATGGGTTTGACAATTACATTAGAAAACAAGATCACTTCAATGCAAATGTTATGAAACAATTGAAACACAACTCTGATATGATTGCTCGCTTGAGTGGCTTGTTATTTAGAATCACTAATTATGTTAGAGGTGCCAGAAAACATGCCTCTATGGTTCAAACCTAGCTAGAACAAGTTGCTAAATCTCAAAGAGAATTGCTTAGTGAAATGAATAATAATATAATTGATTTTGCTGTTAGAGTAGCAACTAGAGGAGGCAAAATGACTCAGGAACCACTTTATCCTGAGGGACACCCTAAAAGAATTGAACAAGACTCTCAAAGAATTAACACTGGTGCACCTAGTCCTTCTAAAAGGAAGAAGAAAAAGAAAAATGATAGGACTTTGCATACCTCTAGTGAACCTGAAATAGAAAAACCTCCTGGAGATAATAATGATCTTTCTATTTCTGATGCTGAAACTCAATCTGGTAATGAACATTCATCTAGTGATAATGAAAATGATAATGATGATATTCATGAAGACACTCAACCAAACAATGACAAACAACCAGATAATGATGTTGAGATAGAACCTGCTGCTGATCTTGATAACCCACAACCTAAAAATAAAAGATATGATAAAAGAGACTTCGTTGCTGGAAAACATGGAAAAGAAAGAGAACCATGGGTTCAAAAACCCATGCCCTTTCCACCTAAACCAACTAAGAAAAAAGATGATAAAGAATTTGAACGCTTTTCTGAAATGCTTAGGCAAGTATTTTTGCGCACTCGCTTGACTGATATTTTAAAGATGGCCCCTTATGCAAAATACATGAAAGACATCATCACTAATAAGAGAAAGATACCGGAAGCTGAAATCTCCACCATGCTTGCTAATTATTCTTTTAAGGATGGAGTACCTAAAAAACTTGGAGATCCAGGAATACCAACTATACCTTACTCCATCAAAAGAAATTATGTTAAAACTGCTTTATGTGATTTAGGAGCTGGTGTTAGTGTTATGCCTTTCTCCTTATATAAAAGTCTTGATTTGAATAAACTCACACCTACTGAAATATCTTTGCAAATGGCTGATAAATCATCTGCCATACCTATCGGTATTTGTGAGGATGTGCTCGTTGTTGTTGCAAATGTTACTATCTTAACAGACTTTGTTATACTTGAGATGCCCGAGGCCGACAGCATGTCGATTATCCTTGGTAGACCCTTTTGGAATACTGCAGGGGCTGTTATTGATTGCAATAAAAGCAAGGTCACTTTTCATATCAATGGTAATGAGCATACGTTGCATTTTCCGAAGAAACAATTCCAAGTCAATGGTATTAATGTTATTGAAAAATCTCCGACACTCACTATTGGAAGTTTTCAACTACCTCTACCTACTGCCAAAAAGAAATATGATATACTTATTGTTGGGGATATTCACATCCCCGTTGAGGTAACTTAGTGTTTTACGAAAGTTCTTTGGTTTCATGCTAATCGAAGGTGGTTGTTAATAAGACTTGATCAACCTTATTAATGGATCATTTTTGAAAGGTATGAAGTTGATGAATTTAGTAAGCACAACCTTCTGCTCGCAATTTTTATCTTCTGTTTCTCGTAGTCAAATAAAATAAAATGCCATGTTTATCCTGTTTTCTGGATTTCCCGTGCAATAAAAAAATGACCCAAAAATAAAAGTTCTCAGAATGCCCTGAAAATTTAATACGATTTTTTCTGAATATTTCTGAATTTCTGGTGCAAATAACATCAGAGGGGGTGGGGGGTGCACCTGGTGACCACAAGACACCTGGGCGCGCCAGCAACCCCAGGCACGCCCTCGTGGGTTGTGGTCCCCATGTGGGTCCCCTCACTTACTTCTTTAGCCCATGTAATCTCCTACCTCCAGAAAAAAAATCACCATAGCTCTTTCTCTCGTGTTCTTGCTCTCAAACCCACGGATTTCGATCTCTTTGCTCGAAGCTCCATTTCCGAAACTGTTTTGGGGGATTGCTACTTGGTTGGTTTATATTTTGAATAATTAGCTACACTTGGTGCTGCTGTAGATGAGCTTGCATGTTGAATTCTTAGAATTCTAAGTAGTTTGAATGCTTAATATAGCCTCTATGCATCCTTATGAGTAGCTGGTATCAATCTTGTGAAGTTTTGTTGACAAAATTTTGTGTTCCAATTTTTTCCAGAAATTGTTCGCAAATAAAAATGCAATTCTTTAGGAGTTCTTCGAGGAGGAGGTCTTCGGAGGCATCATCGAGCAGTGGCTTGATACGTCGGTCTTATGTTGAGCCAAGTGCAAGCCCAATGCTGGATGCCGCTATCAAATCATGCTTATTACCGTGTAACAATTTCATGGTGAGCGCAGGTATTAAGGAAGAATTTGAGCAATATGTTCACAACACCGAGCTCGGCCCCTACATCGAAGATAAGTGCATTCAGCATCTCAACCTCACAAAAACGTTCACTATGAAATTTAAATTTCATCCTCGTGAGTCTAGAGTTTCATTTAGTCTTTATGATAATCCATTTACCATGCCTCTAGAGATGTTTTGTAGTGCGTGCAAAATTCCATTTTGGGGTTTGCTAGACGAACCACCAAAGGCTGAGTACGAGCCATTTCTGACTAGTTTTTGTTACGGTGAGGATAGAGGAGTGACACAAGGTAGAATAAAAAGTATTCATTTCCCATCAATTCATTACTTTGCACTCTTTAATGGCAAATGCATCGTGGGCAAGCAGGATTGCAGTACATTATGTGCCCCTGACTTGAGTCTCATACACACTGCCCTGACCGGAATTAAACGTTATAATCTGGGAGCGATTGTTGCACAGAGATTGCAACACAACGCTGGTAGTGATCACTTTTATGGTGGGATTTATGCTTCTTGTTTAGCTAAAGAGGTTGGTGTGACACCTCTGTCTGATGATCCCATCCTACCCACTCAGTATTTAGATTTTGGGGCCATGAAACGTCATAAGTTCCTCACAGGCACAATCGATAATTATACTTATAACTTGAGGTTTCATAAAGAACCCATTGTACCTGTTGTATTGCCTGCACCTGCTCTTTTTGATTATGACAGTAAGAGAAGATAGTACGTTCTTGAGAGCGAGGCCCGCGCGTACAATGCGGAGGTCGAGGCCGCCAGACGGGCTGAGGTGGTCGCACCAAGAGCCTCTATGAGCTATCACTTAGATTATTACCCAGGCCATGGATGGTGATTACCAAGCTAGGCCAAAAGCCTAAGCTTGGGGGAGTACGTATTTCCACCAACATTATATTCATGTTCACATATTTCATTTCAGTTGTCGGTGTTCACACTTTTTCATTGTATTATCCATGCTAGATTTATTTTTTCGCTTTCTTCTTGCGTGTTTGAAAAACTTTGAGAAAACCCAAAAATATTTCTTGCTTCTTTTTGGTTTTTCTTTCTAGTTTAATTAGTTGTAGTATTAAAAGAAAACCCAAAAATATTTCTCGATTCTTCTTTTTGCTTGTTGGGAGCTTTCCCATGTAAATAGTTTTTTTTTCGTTTTTGTTTTCCTTCTTTAATTTGCTTTCTTCAAGAAAAACTAAAAACTCCAAAAATATTTCAGTGTGTTTCTCTGAAATTCTTTTCTTTCTATTGAGTCATACCAAGGAGAAGACCATGATGAAAATGTTGAGTGGCTCTCATATGCATTACTATTGATCTAACAAAGAGCCCAAATTACCTTGTCTTCACCTTTTGAATAAAATGTTTGCAGATTCCAGCTTAGTCCACGGCACTCTTGCAGTATTATTATTTTCATATCATTCGGTCATGCAAGTGAAAGGCAATAATGACGATATTTGATGAACTGGCTGTGGCAGAGAGAAACAGGTATGAACTCTACTTGTTCTATTTTTGTAAATATGTTTAACCTAGTATCCGTGTTTCAGCATATTATGATCAAACATGTTTGCAATGACAATTAGAGATTATAGTTTCTCATGCCATGCTTAAGTAGCTAGGAGTGGATAATGATTTATCTTGGATGTTAACATACATTAAAATGATTGTGATGTAGTATGATGATATGGTATCCTCCTCTGAATGTTTCAAGTGGCTTGACTTGGCACATGTTCATGCATGTAGTTGAATCAAAACTAACATAGCCTCTACGGTATTTATGTTCATGGTGTTCATATCCTACTCATGCTAGTATTCAATGTTAACTATGCACAACACATGTTCATGACCATTTTCGCTCTCTAGCTGGCCGCTTCTCAACCTATTTGCCAGCCTTCGCCTGTACTAAGCGGGAATACTGCTTGTGCATCAAAATCCTAAAACCCAAGTTATTCCAGATGAGTCCACCATATCTACCTATATGCGGTATTACCCTGCCATTCCAAGTAAATTTGCATGTGCCACCTCTAAAATTTCAAATGAACATCTGTTTTGTGTGCGTGGACCGCTCATGGAGCGACAGGGGGCGGTCAATATCTTCCATGCTAAGCGGGTTATTCTCATGTTGAGTGTTTATTCATTCATCCTTGCACGAGAGGGGCGGTAAAAGGGATGCCCAGTCCCGACTTAAAAAATTGCAAATAATTAAACAAAACTCCCCCAGGACTGATGTTGGTATGGACGGTACCCGTGGATTTGGCTAGCCGTGGAGTATGTTTGTTGGTGGAGGGGGAGTAAACCTTTACTTTTATCGCTTGGGAACCGCCACTAATGTGTTTAGCATGGAAGATATTAATAACTCTTGGTCGTAACGTTGACAGGAAGGGTGTACCTCCCAAAATTATATTTATCTCTGTTTTTAAAATTTTGAGCTCTGGCACCTCTGCAAATCCCTGCTTCCCTCTGCGAAGAGACTATCTATTTAATTTTATGTTGAGGCATCACCTTCTCAAATAAGCGCCAGATCTGAGAGCACTATTGTCATCCTCATGCATTGTGTATAGTTAATATTGGATGCATCATGATTGAATCTTTTCTACCATGAATTACAATGTTTAGTCGCTGCTTGAACTTTGGAGGTGCTCTGCATTTATGTTTTGCGGTCTCAGAGAGGGCTAGCGAGATACCATTATTGTCATATTGTATCATGGTTGTTTTGACAAAGTGTTGTCATTTGAGATATCTTATTATTGCTCGTTAGTTGCTTATGCTATTGATATGAGTTAAAATAGTTTTTAAGAGTTATTGTTGACATGGTTAGTCATAATCTTTGCTGAAAACCTGGGTTCTACTTAAGCTTATTTATGTAAACAAGAACAAAAGAGTTCGTAAAAGTTTTTCTTTATCACTTTCAGTTTATCAACTGAATTGCTTGAGGACAAGCAAAGGATTAAGCTTGGGGAAGTTGATACGTCTCTGTCGTATCTACTTTTCCTAACGCTTTTGCTCTTGTTTTGGACTCTAATTTGCATGATTTGAATGAAACTAACCCGGACTGACGCTGTTTTCAGCAGAACTACGATGGTGTTGTTTTTGTGCAGAAATAAAATTTCTCGGAATGGAACGAAACTTCTTGGAGAATTGTTTTACAATAAAAGAAAAATACTAGAGCCAAGAACCATCGGAGGGGGCCCCTGGCTAGGCACAAGGCACCAGGGCGCCCCCCCCCTCTGGCGCGCCCTGGTGGGTTGTGCCCACCTCGTGGCCCCGCAGACCCTAATTCCGACGCTGTAAAATCCTATTTTCAGAGAAAAAAAGGGGAGAGGAAGTTTCATTGCGTTTTACGATACGGAGCCGCCGCCACCTCCTGTTCTTCATCGGGAGGCCAGATCTGGAGCCCGTTCGGGGCTCCGGTGAGGGGAATCTTCGGTCTTTGTCATCACCAACCCTCCTTCATCACCAATTCCATGATGCTCCCCACCGGGAGTGCGTAATTCCTTCGTAGGCTCGCTGGTCGGTGAGGAGTTGGATGAGACTCATCATGTAATCGAGTTAGTTTTGTTAGGGCTTGATCCCTAGTATCCACTATGTTCTGAGATTGATGTTGTTATGACTTTGCCATGCTTAATGCTTGTCACTTAGGGCCCGGGTGCCATGATTTCAGATCTGAACCGTTTATGTTTTCACCATTATATATATGTTCTAGATCCGATCTTGCAAGTCATATTCACCTATTATGTGTTATGATCCGTAAACCCCAGTGTGACAGTAATTGGGATACTTTCCGGTGATGACCATAGTTTGAGGAGTTCATGTATTCACTATGTGTTAATGCTTTGTTCCGGTTCTCTATTAAAAGGAGGCCTTAATATCTTTTAGTTTCCTTATGGACCCCGCTGCCACGGGAGGGTAGGACAAAATATGTCATGCAAGTTCTTTTCCATAAGCACGTATGACTATTTACGGAATACATGCCTACATTATATTTATGAACTGGAGCTAGTTTTGTATCGCCCTAGGTTATGACTGTTATATGATGAATATCATCCAACGAATTCACCGATCCAATGCCTACGAATTTCCAACATATTGTTCTTGCTAAGTTACTATTGCTATTGCTACTGTTACACTTGCTACAAATTCATTGCTATCACTGTTACCGTTACTGCTACTGTTACCACTACTATAAGAACTATCATATTACTGTGCTACTGATCACCTTGCTGTAGATATTTAATCTCCAGGTGTGGTTGAATTGACAACTCAACTGCTAATACTTACAAATATTCTTTGGCTCCCCTTGTGTCGAATCTATAAATTTGGGTTGAATACTCTACCCTCAAAAACTGTTGCGATCCCCTATACTTGTGGGTTATCAGTGTGTCTATCCTTCAGTATGCCAATGATATACTCATTATTATGGAGAATGATTTGCAGAAGGCCAATAATATGAAATTGATACTTTGCCTTTTTGAACAACCGTCTGGTCTAAAAATAAATTTCCATAAGAGTGAGCGGTAGGAGCCAAAGATATAGAAAGCCAATATAGACAACTCTTCGGGTGCGAGGTGTGTGCTCCCTCCCGTTTACTTATCTTGGAATACCCAATCATCACCGTAAGCTAACCAACCAAGAATGGAAAATTATTGAGGACTGACTTGAAGGAAAGTTGGGTTCATGGACGCGTAAACTCATGTCATATGGGGCACGTTAAATCTCATCAACGCGGTTCTCACAAGTTTACCCGTGTTTATGTTGTCTTTTTTTGAAATACCCAAAGCGGTTTTGAAAACACTAAATTTTCTGGCAATGTGTTGAACACAAACGGAATTATAGACTGGCTAAATGGGATATCTTGTGTAGGCCTAAGGACCAAGTTAGGCTGGGTATAGAAAACTTGGAATTTAAAAATTGGTTCTTGCTCAGTAAATAGCTATTCAAGTTACAAGATGAGGAAGGTGTGTGGCAAGAACCCCTTCATAATAAATATCTTAATTCCAAAACCCTATCTCAAGTGGAAACCGAACCTACATATTCTCTGTTTTGAAAGGGCTTGATGAAGTTCAAGTTCCCTTATTTATTTGAGGCTCTTTTGTGGTTAGTGATGGCCGATCCATGAGTTTCTGGGAAGATACATGGCTGGGAGACAATCCACTTGCGATTCAGTATCCGTCGTTATTCAATGTGGCGGAAAAGGATGCCACAGTTCAATCTGTTCTTGGATCAACACCCCTGGACATCCAATTTAGGAGAGCCTTGATTGGCGATAACTGGATGGCTTGGCTCCATTTAGTTCGCATGTTGATGTCTGTCAACCTAACGCTTACACCTGACGTTTTTAGATGGAGACTAAACTAGAACATGATATTACTGTCAAGTCTATGTATGCGATCAATACGGGCCCGATGTTTCATAGGAAACATATTTGAAAAATCAATGTACCATTAAAGATTAAAGTTTTTATCTGGTTTGTTCAACGGTAGGTGATCCTTACCAAAGATAATTTGTCTAAAAGAAACTAGCATGGATGTAAAAAAACGTTGTTTTGTGATCAAGAGAAAACAATTATACATATTTTCATTTCCTACCCTTTTTGTTGCTTTGACCTGGCACACTACAACTTGTCACCCCCAATAAGTAACCCAAATTTTTTTGGTAACTTGGGAGTTGGTATCAATCCAAAGTTTAGGGTCATATATACAGGGGTTTGTGCCTTACTTTGAGAAATTTGAAATTGCCAAAATGACTGTTATTTTAACGGACCATGTTCTATAAACTTTTTGCAGGTTATCATCCGGGCGACATCCTACGTATGTGGTCATCACTTCAGCGTGGGGACGCTCTGGAGCACATGACCTTTGGGTGCAACCGTCTGGTGATGGCTGCTCAGGCGTATTCAACCTATTTGGTTGTCGTGTCATTATTAGATTATGTGGTTAAGTCATGTAATCTTCTTTTCTGACCGATTGTGGTCTTTCCACTTTGTATTTTAGCACTTTCAAAAATCGAACCACTTTTAATAAATTTGGTTGTGTGCATCATGATGATGAAGAGCCCAACCCCCTTTTCGAAAAAGAAGTGCATAACAAATTTTTATTTCCTTCAAGTTATTATGTTACCTCTTTTGTTATGTATGAAATAAATTTTGTTTTGTGACAACAGAACTGCATTTTCCTTAGATAATAAGTTATTGGTATATCATGGATTGTATTTTCGTTCATTGGTCTATTAAGTGGCAAGCTGACATTATTAACAAATATAATGAGAAAAGAAAACTCATGCACACCGTCAAAAATAAAATAGCTCAACAAAGCATGCTTTCCTTCTAATTTATGATATACCCAATAATAATTATGAGAAAATGGGTGCATGCACGGGGCATGGAAGATGAAGAACTGGAGATGTATGCCTAACAAGTCCAAGTCAGGGAAAAGACACAAGACCAAGGTATGCGAGGAATCAAACAAGTTTATCCCAAACACCTATCCACCAGGAACGCATCCGGCCGACTCCATCCCGACGACGCGTGCATGACTGTTTGGGAGAGCAGGTCTCCGAAACCCCGCCCTTTGTGATCATGCGTGGAAGAAGAGCGATAAGGTTTCTGGGGAGTGTCTTGGCGCAACTACTCACTACTGTTTGTCTACGTCCACGACTTCGACTACTTCCTTGACCTCCCCACCAAAGATATGGGTGACAACATCAAGATCTCAAACAAGAAGCCTGCCGAAGCCTCTGCCACCACAGCTTTGTCCATCTTAACTAGAGGATATGATCTATTCATCCCTCTCTTATCCGTTCATGTGTTAGCCATACTTGTTATCATATATGTTTGTGTTCTATGCTTAGTACGTGCTCTTATGTTTATCTCTCAGTGTGAGATTAGTATTCTTAGCGATGTCATCATGATTTATTTGTGAATTAAATTAATCAAAAAAATTATAATATATGAAATACTAATAATTATGAGAAAATAGGTGCATGCACTGGACGTGGAAGATGGAGAATTGGAGATGTATGCCTAACAGGTCCAAGCCAGGGAAAGGCCAAGCTAAGCCAGGAGTCAAACGGGTTTATCGCAAACACATATCCATGAGGATAACAATTGATATATGACGCAGAAAATTGGCATGGAACATCTATATATAGAGTTGCTTGTGGTTTTGGCCAGACACAACCACAACAAAACCATCACTCCACGAGCAGACAGGACTGGGAAGAGCTTTTCTCTGAGAGGTCTAGGACCAACCAACGATGAAGAGTAGCACGCTGGTGGCCATCCTAGTCCTCCAGGCCGTCATGGTCATGGGGATCCTCCCACGCTCACTGGCCGCCGACGGTACGTACGTTGCTGATGCTCATCGTCGTTGCAGTTAATTATCTGTCCCGGCGCAACAACGTCTGACTGCATCTTTGTGATGGCGTCAACATCTTAGCCTACATACATGTGATACATGCGATAATTTACTGATGCGGTGATAGATTGATCTGATTTCATGCGTGCGTGCAGACAATTTCCCCAAGTGCTGCGACAACTGCAACTCCTGGTCAGGGGCCCAATTCTGTGACGACGTGGGCCCCAAGTGCCGCGACGGCTGCGTGAACTGCCACGTGGTGCAGACGAGGCCCGTGAAGACGTTCCGGTGTGGGGATGGACGCGCCGCCCTCCCAGAGAATCCCTGCCCGCCGCCGTGCAAAAAGAACTGATCGCTCGCTCGACTCGAGCTCATCAGACAGTGAGATCGACGTTGCCGGGAAAATAAATAAGAAAGCTCCGACGAGATGAGCAGAACCGGCCGGTGTGGTGTACATGCACGTGGCCCACGCCCAGCAACACTTGAGAGATGGTTGATGTTGCTCCGTAAATAAACACGTGTATCAGTTTATATATGCGTCTCAGCTCAATCAAATAAAAAAGTCAATTTGTTTGTGCGATACATTTGTACTGTCCAGTGCCCCGGTGAACGGATCCTTCTCGATGCCCAAGCATATGTACGGTTGTCACACGCGGCGCGAGTCGGAATAGTAATTTTTTTCCAATACACAAGGTAAAGGGTGTGGCTAGATCTCAGTCGACTGAGATTTAATCAAGTCTCAGTAAAGTGACATAGTATATAAGAAAAAAAAATCTAAAAAAAAGATTTTGCATGGTTCTCCATGCAAGATCAACGAATATAGCATCAACTGAGACATAATCAAGTCTCAGTCGACTGAGACTTAACAAACTGTAAGGTAAACTCCGGCTTTGAATCAAAAGATACACACAACTGTATATATTTTTAAAAATATATTGTTAATTTAAAAATAATATCATATTTAAAAAGGGAAGATCAGATCTACTACTGTAAAACAGGCTATGAGTGAGAGGTGCAAAACATCTATCAGTAACCCGCCATTGATAACATAGTTACCAACTGCGGGCGATCGCCACTAGTGAAAGTCCCTGGCACTGGCAAGCAAGCCACCGATAGCGTCACTCGGTTAAAAGAAAATAAGTTGCCCCTGTGTTTAGCTACCATGGCAGCGTTTTTTTGTTGCTGTGGCAGCAACTATATACAGCTAGTCTCTACTACTATTAAACAATCAAACATATTCTTCGCTAAACGCACACGAAAACACGTACACGAAACAATCAGGATAAAATACCACCTCACGATCAGATCCACCTAATTAGATCTAACCGTTAATATAAAAATTAACCCTCTTCTGTGTACATTTAGGAATTAACAGAAGCGGACGATACTCTGCCATCTATCGAGCGAGGGGACGAAATGTTCCGCTGCGCGAGGAAAAAATAAACTAATTCGCGTGATTAAAGGCTTGCATGCAGCAGCATGGCCCAAGTTCATTGGTTCGGCCTGCGGCGGCGCATCTTCAGGGGTGGAGGAGAGGGACGAGAATGAGAGGCCTGGCGGCGGCTCAGGACGTGCTCGCCGGCGAGCATGCTCCGGCGGCTGCCTGGCGCGCGGGGTTGGATCGGGGCACTAGGGTTTCCCCGCCGCCGCCCCACAGCCATCAGGGGTTGACGAGGAGAAAGCAGTCGGGCGGCGACGGAGGCGCCGATGGCTCGGACTACATCTATGCGACGACGACGGCTCGGGAGCGGTGAGTGGCCGATTCATCTCCTCGCTAGCCCCTCACCCTTCATAGGTTCAAGATCTGGCGCCCGCTTGTCCTCGACGCCCAGGACGAGCGGCCGGTCCAGAAAACCAACCCGGTGGATTGATTCTTCGTCAAGATACGCGCATACACAAGAAGCAGCCACGCAGACAGCTGGATGGATTTTTCTTTCAGGAGCACACACACATATGAAATCTGCAAGCCGCCGGTGAAGACAGCTTCTGCCTCACTGCCGAGGACAGAATCAGGGAAAGGTCAGCTTCATATGAAGTTAGGAACCCACCGCAAGGACCACGCTCAGGTACACACATACATATACCAAGATCGATATTGACCGATGCTTGTGGTTGCAATTTCATGTCCGTCGCTGATATATTGATGCTCATGGTGAGATATGGGATAATAACTGGGAACCTTTCACCGCTCAATTCTTACCGGCTGAATCTTTATAAGCAATCTTTTTTCCCTACCCCCTCTTATATTTACAGGAAATTCAAGAGTGGTACACATGTGGTTATTTGTTAAGAATCAGGAGCTACTACATTCTTGAATATTGAGACTGTGTTAGTTGGTTTAGGTTAAACTTGATAAATGCAATTTACTTTTTTGTTCCATCTGACAATTCAGTTGTATTATTGATTTTGACAGTTTTCAGGAATTTTAACCCGTATTTGGATTTTAGCTTCCTCAATCATTCTGAATTATTTAATGTTAGTATGAGGTAAATGTGTTCCCAAGATTAAACCTGAGAAATGTGTAGTTGGCCACTTGGGTATGTTTGATTTCTTTAAGTACATGCAGTGACAACCACCATTGTTCATGATCTATTCTAAAGATAGATTATTAGCAGTGCAGCATCTCTGCTGGTTCAATCAAATACTTCAGCCTGGTCGGTTCTTACTAATATTTAAGCCAGCTTCAATTTTTAGTCTACTCGGTCATTTTGGATTACTTTCAGTTTTGGGTGCATGTCTTTAATAGAACAACAAACTGATTTTAGCTGCTAAAATAAACACTAAACACTAATTCCTCATGGCAACTATTTGTAGAAGACCATCCCGCTGGAGGAGATCCTGACTATCGATGTCAAGCCGGGGTGGAAGAAGGGCACGAAGATCACCTTCCGAGATGGAAGGATCTGATTTTTCCTGTGCAATTATGTGTTTCAAAAACTTATTGCGATGTATTTTTTATATTAACACTATAGTATATGAAGTTATATTTACAGATATTTCATTTTTCGCATAAGACGAGGCACCGTTTTATTTTAAAATATTTTATGAAGTAAAATTTGTGAATAAACTGAATGATGTTTCAGAGGATACGAATGGTTGTGACTTGTGGGGTCGCCCGGGGAGGCGACTGCGGCGGGGAGCAGCGGCACATCGGCGGACAACAATACATGTGTAGAGCGCAGCGGCAGCAGCTGCACTTCCACGATGGATGAGCAACAATGCGAAGCAGGTGTAGGTGTGGGGGTAAGGGTAAGTATGTATCACTTGTCATGTTTAACTCATGGCAACAAAGAGTAAGGATCACTTCACACTCACTACATGAAGAATACTGCTGTGACGATTATATACATATATGATCCACTTGGTTGCTCAGTTAGTATTAATTTCCTATCGTTTCCTTTTTCTTGCGTGTCTTGAAACTAGACTTTGAAGAGAAGTTCATCTGTATATGGGAATTCTACCTTCTATGCCTCTGGTTTCAGATCATGAGCAGTTAGAAATTACCAGGTATGCATGTATATATGTGTGCTCTTTGTATAGGTTTACCTGCATTATTACTAGACAAACGGAAGTCATATACTCCCTCTGTTCTTCAAAAAAGCATCTTGCTGGAAATTGTTTGGTGGTTTCCAATGCAGACTAAAATTTGAGTTGATGTTGCTTTCTACAATTATGTTAATCTCAGCCATAAGATTGAGAGAGATCAGTAGACATCAAATCTTCGAGTAAAAAGTAGTAACTTAGAACCTTTGGTGAACTGTAGAAAGCAAGCTTTCATCGTTTGAGATTGTAAATAACATGGGATGGAGACTTGACAGCCACATAATTATTTTACACTGACCTACTGAACCGTGAAAAAACATTGCTGAGCTTCAACATTTCGGTAAAACATCACATGGAAAATCGGCTACAACCAACCAGATTGTCAAATCCTGATTGTTTTATGCTGAACTCAGGAAGTGTGAATAAGCAAGAAAGCTTCTGAAGATATCAGTGCGTCATCTCTTACGCAACTGCTACTGCAATTGACTCCTTTCCAAGCACGGGTAAGATCTTTTAACAAATCTTAGCGACATCTCTCTTCTTAAATTTACCGAGATTTTATGCAGTTGCTTTTCCTCTAATAAGGTGCATCATGCTTGCTGTTGAATTGTGCAGAAAGGCTACATTCCATTAATTTCTTTTTCGCATAGTCAATATTTTTTCAACACATTTTGTATCAACTGATAACTTTGAATCTTTGTGTCTTTCATCAGATCATGCTTACTATTGGATTTGTGCATGAATAACTAAAAGCGCCATGACATTACGCATATCCTTCATTTTAGCCATTAAACTTATGTATGTATCCGGTGTTAATTTAGTATGATTTCTTGTATATTCATCTTAGATAGGGTGGTCTTTGAGTGGCTTTGGTCATCCTAAATTTTGTGTGGATTCTTTTTTGAGTCCTGGTTAGCTTTGCGAAACAATAATTATTATAGTCCTTGATCTGCACATGCCCAATTTCCTTATATTGTATAGTTTCCCATTCTAGAATAGTAGCCTTTGTGCACGGCGACATTTTCAACTCATGTTTAATATTGTCGGAACTAAGCATAGGGTAGAGAAAGGGTTGCTTGCATGCCATCCATGTCATAGAGAATGTCAAATTCCCTCTCTCCAATTCCTTACCATGAACCCACCGCTTTATTGATCTGTTTTTAGCTTCTAGATGTTCTGCAACTATATACACAATAGATACTGTTTGTCTAAACTGTAGTGGCACTCCATGAGAAGTTGAGATAAATTGAGAATGGGGCAAAAAAAAAAAAATCCGACCCTTCCTGCTCGCAGCGGTGAATGGTATGGCTCCCATGGGTGGCTTTACCGCAGCGGTCGAGCCTTCAAATTCTGAAGATAACAAGCAGCTCGAATCCAAGGAGAAAACTAATTTAGTTCTGCCAAGACTCCTATTCTTTTGTGTATCTTTGTTCCAACTTTGCATTGACGCCATGTTCACTTAGACAATATTTATATGTTCCTTTGATTTTCGCCAAGAAAATAAGCATTCTAAAATCTTCGTAGGAATAGACTAAATAGGCTATGCCCACATTCTCTATGGAGAAGTTGTTCACCCTTTAATTCAAAAATTTATACCCAACAGTTGACATGGTTTGATTGAGACGTGCGTTGCACGTGCACACTTACTAGTGTTTATAAGAAACTAGTTTAACAGTGATATATACTCCCTCCGTCCCATAATGTAAGACGTTTTTTGACTCCAGTGTAGTGTCCAAAAACGTCTTACATTATGGAACGGAGAGAGTATATTATATCTCAAAAAGTTACTAACAAAAAAAATATTATGTCTCAAAAAGTACTGTAAAGTATAATACAGCACTAGTACCGGTAGAAGCTATTGATGAATGTTTGGATAGCTACATGAAGTCTACTGGTAATTCTCAGAGATATACCACAGAGGAGCTATCGAAGGTTCCCGCAAAAAAAAAAAAGGTAAACACTTGTAGCCGGTCAGCCGGCCGAAATTGGGCCGGTCACCTCCTCACGCAAAGCGCACACACATGGGACCCACGCGCCACCGCTCACCACAGAAACTTATCCCCACAGTACCTATCCCCAACCCCACGCGTGTCTATCCAGTTCCTCCCCCACCCCAGTTCTCTCTTTCTCTTTCTCTGAATCCCCAAAAATCCCAGCGCCGGTGACAGTGGCTGAGGGGGGGCCGGAGCCGATGCGAGCGGGAGCTGCTTCCATGGACGCGAAGCTACATCCTCTTCTCCCCCGACAACCGGAACGCAAGCTGCAACCATTGACAGCAGGAGCTACATCCAGTGTCAAGGGGAGCTGCAACCGGCGTTCATGGGAGCTGCAACCATGAATGGTGGGGAGTTGCAACCGGCATCCGGAGGAGCTACAACCGGCGTTTGGGGGAGCTGCAAACGGTGAACGGCGTCACGCTGTGGGCTACGGCGGCGATGCAACCATAGTAACAGTGAGTTTTTTTTTGCTACCACCGGCAAGATGAGGTGTTACCACGGGGCAAGGCGAGGTCCTGGTATGACGGTGGCGAGGGGGAGATGCTGCAGAACGGCGCATTTTTTGACTGTTTTTTTTTTCAGAAACTATGTCAATTTTTTGAGCTGAAACCATATCATATTTTTGTTGGAACATGTAATTTTTTTGCTGGAAGAATACCAATGTTTTTGCTAGGACCATGTCATTTTGCTGGAACTGTATCAATGTTTTGCTAGAACCATATCAATTTTCTGTTGGAACCATGTTTTTGCTGGAAACGGCACAAGCCAGGCGGGGACGAGATGTCAGCGATGGTGGGACGGCAGCGAGGTGCAGGAAGCGCGTGAGATGGATGCGGCGAGCGACGGGAGGTGGGTCGGCGTGTTGCTTAGGGGAGAGCGACAGCGGTGTGTTTGTGTGGGGGGCACGCACACACACAGAGGAGGAGGATGAGAAAGAGGAGCAGCGGGGGAAGAAAAAGATGATCCGAAGGGATAAGAATCAAGCGGCTCAAGAGGGGGCCAATTCGACGGCTAGTGCACGACCGGCCCAAACTTTGGGCCGGCGCGCCGGCGCCTAGTACCGCCCAAAAAAAAAAAGATATTGAAGGGGAAGATGCCAGCCCATGAAGAATGGAACGTTTTGGAGGAAAAGTCTGTGTCGGCTGCACCTTGGCCCCCATCGCCTGTGCACCATGCCGCTTTATCTATTGAGGGCTCATTCCTACAATTGGATGGTTCGACGGCTCCAGGTATGATACTCACGAGACATGATGGCAGTGTTATCTTTGCCATCAGTTTATATTCAACTGCAAAGATACTTTGGAAGCGGAGACACATGCTCTTATGCAAGGGATGGTGTTGGCTATTCAACATACGAACCTCTCGATTCTTGTCCAACCGGATTTCTCGGAGGCACCATGTGTGTTATCAGGTGATGGACTTGCTCGCTTAGCTTATGGACATCTCCTCATGGAGATTAGAGCTTTGATGAATGACGAGTTTATTCCACAGAAGATTCTGGGCTTCTTGATTCAAAGGAATTTCATACGATTTTTGGAGAATTAGAATCCTTAGGAATTTTTCCTATATTGGTCGTTTGATTCATAGTATTGAATCCTATAGAAAGTTTTTCTATGGAATCATGCGTACTACATTTCATTGGAAATCTAGCATCCACTCCAACCTTTTTTTTCACTTCCTTTATTTTTCCTGTGGCATCAATCACTCTGTGCTAATCCTATGGGATTCAAGTGGGCATGCCACTCCAAACCTTTATTTTTTTTCTATTCCCGCGTTTTGAGAATCCTACTAATCAAAGAGGGCCTCAACGGGAACAAACACAGAGTTGCAAATCGATTGGCAAACTATAGTCAAACTTTGACTACACAGGACACCCCCCATGTATCGAGAAACTTTTGCCTCTTTGACTATAACACTATAATTATGGAATGAAACTTCTATTTACCAAAAAATAAATGGAATTGAGAGAGTATATAGTGATAAACCCGTTAGAAGGTAGACCTCCATCTTCTGTACGTGTTAACTCTCTATTTATTTATTTATTGAAAACATGATACGCTAGATGAGGGCTGCAACTGAAAATCTCTCTGACTAGTCGGAAGGAGGGAAATGTGTGCTCCTATTTGGGGCATAGGGATGTGCGGGGCGCAATAACGCACACCCCAGCGGTTTGGGACGACCCAAAGCGAGGGGAGGGGGTTTTCTTTTTTTCTTTCGTTTGCTTTTGCTTTTCTTTGTTTTATTATTATTTCCCCTGCTCCATTTTAAATTTTCCCTTTAATGAAATTTTAAAATGCTCAGAATTTTAAAAAATATTCGCAAATACAAAAAAAATCATGAATTTGAAAATTTTCACGGATTTCATCAAATATTCACAATCTCAAAAGGTTCACGGATTTGATTTTGTTTCTGAATTTAAAAAAAGTCCTGGATTTGAAAAAGTGATCATGAATCCAAAAATTGTTACTGTATTTTAATCATTGTTTTAAATTATCAAAAAAGTTCAGGAATTTGATAATTTTTCGTCAAATTAAATAATATTCATGAATTTCGAAAAATGTTCATGACTTTTAAAATTGCTCCCTAATTTTAAAAAATGTTCATGAATTAAAAAATGGTCATGACTTCAAATTGTTCCCAAAAAATTCATGACTTCAGGTTTGTTCCAGAATTTAAAGAAATGTTCATGATTAGAAAAAAAATTCGAATTTTGAAGATGTACATAAATTATAGAAAAATCTTGGAAATTTCAAATAAGAATAAGAACTATAAATATTCTATTTAAAAAAGGAAAATAAATAAAAATAAAAAGTAGAAAACTGAATAAAAGTAACAGAAAAATTCGATGAAGAAAGACGCAGCCGATCCCGTAAAACGGGTCGGCCGTACAGCGTCGCTGCGGCCAGAGGTGGATGGGATTCCCGGGTGGGAAACTAGTTGAAAGTGGGCTGAGCCGAGAATACTGGTAGATGGGTTGGGGCGTTGGGCTTTATGTGGGCTGTTCCCAGTTTTGCTTCCATAGCATGAGCGAGGGAGAAAATTATCCTCGAAAATATCCTAAAAAAGAGTGACTGAGAAAATTGCGGACCCAAAAAACAAAATGGCGAGTGGGAAAATTGCGGTAATTAACAAAAAAGAAGTGGCTTTCAGATTGATGATAACGAAAAATTGGCATAGTATGTAGAAGATGATTTGAGCTTTTGAAGTCCTTTTACGTGTAGTAGGATTCTAAGCAACCCCTGTCTGTGACTGGCGGAATGGGGCGAGACGACCGTGACAGACAAACCAAGGCCAGGAGAGATCCTACCTGTGAAACTCGACCGATGATGTTTCTTTCTTGAAAGTAAATTCGACAGATAATTTACCTAGCATGGCATAGAGTCTCTTAAAATGAATAAAGACCCATGTGGACATACAAGAAGAAGAAGAAGATGATGATGATGATGACTCGTCACAACGTACTTACGTTCGACGACGACCGATCGATCGCACATCCACGAAGGGGGCTGAAGGCGCTGCGACGACGACACATTCCCCATAGGCAGAGCTGTCGATAGAAAGGAGGAGAGGCCTATTTGGAATCGAAAAGGAAAAAAATGGAATAAAGATAGACCGCGGATGAGCCGATAGCTGCCTGATAACTAGTGATGTTGACCATAACTAGCGTGCGAGTGCTGCGTACAGTCCACACGAAAGAGAGACTTGTGTAAAGCCGTTCCCCGTGTTGGATCGGATATGATGTGTGTGGGTGGCGTGCATGCATGCATGTTGACTTCCTCTTCTTCCTCTTCGCTTGATCGTCGTCTGCCTCTGCGTGTGTCGTCCGGGCGGCCGGCCGGCCGGCTAGCTTTTCCACCAAAAGCGACGGAGCATTTTTTTTCCAGTGCGAGCTGCCCCAAACTCCCAATGGGCCGGTTGACCTCTAATCATCTCCATCTCTCTCTTCCCACGGCCAACTTTCGGTGAGCATGAACTGTACTTGAAAGTGTGTGTGGGTAACACACACACGAGACACCACCTCTGTCCTAAAACAGCAGGGGGCTGTCGTGCAAAAGCCGTGACAACTCCAATCTGAAAAGAATGGCATCTTTCATGTCAACCACGCGCACGCACACTGTTCCGCTTGGATCTGATCATACAAATTGTTTCTCTCTTTCTCCCTTCCTTCCTTCTCTTTTGGCTCAAACCATGAACGGTCGCTGTCGCAGTCTCACACAGCACAGGGGCGCGACACCCGATGCCTAATTGCTTACAGTATGATCGATCGATGGACAAATTATTCTGAATCCCCCGCGGGACAAGTGCCCGTAACTGTGGCGTGCCTGCCTCTACAGTCTCAGTCCTTTCAGCGGAAGCATGTAGCATTTCGCTCTGTCGCGTGCAGTGGCCATCAGTCACCATACTGTTCGTCATCACAGTGCTAGTAGGATGCGTGCACATGGTCCAGGGGTGCTACAAGAATTTTGGGCTGGCCCCTGATTTTTCTTCTTCCGTGGACTAATAATTTAGCTCATCAACATTAAATGGTAAGTAGAATAACCTAGTTGATCTAGGCACCACGGGTAGCTTTCTCTAATCTTGCCAAAAAGCATCAGATTAACTAGTGCTTGTTCCATCCCATCGACCTATTAAGAAAAGGTGGTGCTCGATCGTGGCGCTGATCAACTGGCTGGGAAAGTAACTTTCGGGTCGATCGAACATGGTTTTACTCCTGACACTCACATTCACGCAGCGCTCCGTGCGAGTGCGCGCGTGTCCGCTCCGCCCGAGTCTCTTCTTTTGAGTAACCTTGCATGCACGGCGACTACCCCGTTGGTGAACGAGCGAGAGTGACCGAGTGAGTTCTCACTCCTCACACGATCCGAGGAACAACTCAAACCACCTTTACCCTTTTTAACCCCTTTTTTTTACCATTGCACGCAGACGCAGCGGCCAGGCCAGGAGACACCCAAACATGTCACACCAGTAGAGTAGGGTACGTAGGCTCTCTCCATTCATTTCGTCGATCGACCATGGCTCCAAAGGTCTTTTTGGCCGCCTCCTCGTCTTTTAGCGCCTCGCCTCGCGGTTAATCATGGGCTCTCGAGCGCGCATGTCAAAAGCTACCGATCATTCATACCCCTTTTCATCTTGAGCGTGGTACATTACCGTGCCGGCTATAGCGAGCTAGGCGCCGTGGTTTGACCTGCGCATTAGTGATTACGACTTGGAGATCCAAAAGGCAGTAATAACTTTCCCAAGGAAGAAGTGCAAAGTGGAGAGCTAGCTAGATAGCCCTAGCTAGCCGGGAGATGATGGATATATGGATGAGACTCTCCGGGGCAGCTTGGTTCCTAGCTCGTGCTTGCCACATTTTACCATTGGTTCTTATAGGTAAGATTGGCCAATTAAGTTATTCATCTGTGTATGTTCGTAATTACTTTGATGGAACTAGCTAGGTTCTTCCACCTTCTTGTCAATTCGTGGTCCACGCAAGTGTCGGAACTCTTTTTCTTGGGTTAGCTAGCCTTTGCGTGTTTTACAAGTGTAGCAATTGTGAAGTGAACCTTGTAAAAAAGGGGAACATACGCATATATGTTGTTTTTCCTTTTGCCAAAAATCGCGCCATGTTTTGGGACGTACGTAGAAGGTGGTTTCATCCCGCAAATCCTGCAATATTAGTTTTGCTAATCCTAAGTCGCAAAACATAATATACGGTCTTTGGCCTTTTCGCACACAAAAAAAATGCATGATATTTCCTTGATTTATGCCTTAGTTACTTTTTATTTGTTGTGAAAATGTCTTACTCAATTTCTGAGAATTACAATGTTTAGTTTACCCAAAGTGGTAACTTGCAACTTCAGCACACCCCCTAGAAAATTTTACAGATTTCGATGTAGTTTTTTTTTGCAAGAAAACTTCCACCGTCTTCTAGACGAAGTACCTGAAAAAACACAAACGTAGACGAAGTACGACTAGATCCGAGCAAATCCATCAAGGACAGATCCGCCGGAGACACACATCCACACGCCCACCGATGATGCAAGACACACCACTAGGACGGGGGCTAGGCGGGGAGAACTTTATTCCATCTTCAGGGAACCGCCGCCGCTCGTCTTCCTGAGCAGGACACAAACCCTAACAGACTCGAAGGAACACCTAAAGCCCTCCCGCCGGCAAGGGCCGGGATCCACCGCGCCGCCATGGCCCTAAGGCCACCGGAGACGAAGCGGACCGGCGGCGGAACCGGTGGGAGATAGAGGAACCCTAAGCATTTCTTGGGGGAGGAGGCAGCTGGTTTCTTGCTCGATGTAGATTAACCGTGGAGATTGTAAGTACCCCTTTCAATAGAAAGGATAATATATTCTTTTTTCTTATGAAAATCAATCAATTTAATACACTGATCTGGCGGCTAATTGGCAATAGCCTTTTTATGTAACTTTAAAGTTTGTTTAAACTTGTAGGGGGTGTGCCGAAGCAAAACTCATTTATCAGAGTAAAAAAGAATATAGGAAAAAACAACAAGCTTGCACTTCCACTAACATGAATTTATACCTTTTAGGTTATATTTAGACATTGATCCAAAAAAAAGGGTTATATTTAGACATAAAGAAAAATCTCAGCCGATGTGTCGATGGACCCCACTAAATCAGTTTATGGGACTAGAAAAGCGTGGCATGCTAATGACGGGGTTCTAAGCACATGTGTAACGTGTGCACAACAGCTGTCAAACCAAAGTGATAATCTCTCGCCAACTTGGGAATTGGATTAGCGAAAGGTAGAGCCCTTTGCCTAGCCACACGGGCAATGCAACAGGCTTGTAGCTAGTGTAGGTAGGTAGGTGTGAAAGGAGGAGAACGTATGCAAAAAGGATTGGAAGGAGCTATAGCAAGCCGAGATAGATAGAAAGGCGATGTTTGTATAAAGCGGTTAAGGCCGGGCACGCAGACGCAGTGATGATTAGCAGTGATTAGTTAGAGGAATGAAAAGGTGGCAACCATGATTAGCAATTGATAGGGAGAGAGTGAGGTGGACGGGCTTTGCCTTTGAGCATGACGGCATGATCGTCACGTGCGAGGAGAGAGGAGAGAGAAAGGATGGATGGATGGATTGAAGAAAGGGACAGAGCGTTTGGTTGGTTGCGTTGCATGTATGGGACCGGCAAAGGGAATGATGATTGCCGCTGACACAACTCGCAGCACGCGTGCCCCGGATCCTCTGCGTCCTCCTCTCCACACCATCTCTGTGTGCCACCTCTCTCTCTCTATCTCTCTGTTCCTCTCTCCTTCTCATACTCTGGTTAATTATTTTAAAAAGCGTACTCATGGCAGGTACTACAAGCCTGCTCGTTCATTCATGGCCAGTACTTTAGTCCCACATAAGGAAGCAATTAAGGATACACATGCATGTATATACAGTACTCCCTACTCATACATACGTGACGATCGAGACCGATGCAGTGCAGCTCTTGTACCAGCATACATTCCGTGCGACAAGGGGCACATGAAATGAAGGCCGCGTGCGCGCGTAGCTAGCTAGCTAGTACCGTAGGTATCACGTACCGAACTGCACATGAGAGCAGCGGCTCTGCTTAGTTAATTGTAGAAGGAGAATGGACGAGAGAGACGTGCCTGTCTGTGTGTGCAAATTATACAAGGATGGTCCCGGGGGCTACACGATGGTGAGGCGGACCCAACCCCGTGGTAGTAGTACTTGCGCTCGATCCCCTTGCGTGCGGGCACGCTTCCTTTGTACCCACGCGACGGACAAATACCCGCCGTCACCAGTCACCACGGCGAGCAACTTGCGCCGGTGGCCGTCCATCTCTCTCCCCAGCTTCCACGTACGTGCCTACGTTCGTGCTCTGGGTCCATCCATCCACAGCACCACAACCACCGCCGTACGTACGCATTTGATGGAGCTGTAGTATCTTTTTTGATGGAGCTGGATCTTGGATGGACCTGGGGCGGTAAGAGCCAGACCGCCCCGTCTACATACATAGCGGAGGTGACATGCTTGATGGCACCGTCGATAGGCCTTGCTAAAGGTGGATCCATGATAGCTCCGGGCTCCGGACGGCGACTGTGGGTGTCGCTTCCCTCTCGAGGGCATCGCAGTAGGTCCTCTTACCGTACCAGGGCTCCAGGGTGAAAACTCTGGTATGTCCTTTCGGGCTCGACGGCGGTGGCCTTGTGCCTTTGTCATCCTCTTGAGGTCACCACCACTGAGCCCAGCGCCCCTCTGTTGTAGCTGGCCAGCCGCTTCGGGTTTGCCTTGTCACCGATCTGTAGTGTTCTCGACTCTGGCGTATGGTGGTCTCGGTGTTCTCCTATCTTATAACCCTGTCCCCGTAGTCTCCATTCTCACTCCTTACCATCCCCTGAGTCGCCCCTGTCTGGAAATGGTTCGGCGTGTTCGGTAGCACGATGTATGGTGATTTCCTGGTCAGCACGGCTCTGGTCATGTTCAGTAGTCTTGGATGTCTCTTGCTAGATGTGGAGTCTTTCATTTTCCATGTTCGGTACCGGGTTAGTGGCACTTGTGCCGCTATCTCGGATGCCATTTTATTTTTATTTTTATCTGTATGTTTGAGGGTTTTTCCTCACCACTTTGTATCGGTTCAACCGTTTGTCACTTTATTTATAAAAGGGGCCGGTAGCCTGTTTAGAGCTTAAAGATGGATGTTGAGAAGCATGGTTTAACATTCTGGAAACGAATATATTTTCACCCCTCACTGAAATGAATGAAAAATTTGATCATTTCGAACATAATGCTAAAATATCTTTAATGAATTTAATCAAATTAAGGCCCCCAGAAAATCACACAGAAGAAACGAAGGGTCTTATACTATCGAACATTTTTCATCTTAGTCTTATTTTTTATTTTTTATTTTTGGGACAGTTCTTTGCTTCTCTGTTAAGTGGCTCGACGTGCCAACTGGTTACCAGAAAACCAGTGACACATCAGCGGGTTTTAACCAATTGTCTCTGGTTTTAGTGGAAATCATGCTCCATATTGAAACATGATGGTCAAAATATCGACCAGAGAAGATGAGGGACCAAATTAATATGCCTCGAAAACTTGAGAGACCAAAAACAAAATACGTTGCTCATAAAATTATGACATATATGACCAGAATTTGGACCTATTTTTTTTATATTTTGGTGCAACATTTTGAGAGAAAAAGAATATTTTGGTACACACCAAAATTACTGACAAAAGTTTCAACCCTAGCCGGGGGCATGGCGGCATGTCGAGTACGTGGGTAGGAGACAAAAGGCGCTGCTGGCTGATGATTTAAAAAAAAAACACAAACAAATATTTCAAGACAGTGTCAAACATTTCATGAAAGTATGATGGATTTTGACCATTATTTCAGTTAGCTTTGAATCTAGTTCAAGAATAAATCGGCACATGCTGAAATGACCCATTTTTTCGCTCTTTCATTGAAGAAATAGGCTTGTATGAAATTCGCATGAAACTACCCATTTGGAAAAACTTCCAAAGATAATGAATATTGTGAAGAACTCATGGTTTTGCTGCCATTCGGTGGTCGTACGGCACTGCTTTGTTGGGAGAGGGACGTACGGCAGTCACTGTTACAAGAGAGGGGACACTTAATTGGCCCTCGTCCCTGGAAAATCAGCACGAGGATTTGGTTCTAGGGTTGATGAAGTCACATCGGCACTTGGGATTTTCCTTTTCCATTTCATCTTTCAAATTGGAATATAATTAAATACGTACACACGTGTACTCTACAAGATATGCATCGGTCGTGACGAACTCGTATTTGCCCTCTGGTTATTGTCACTGTGCAGGGCGGCTAATTTAGAACCTTACGTACGTACACAGCGACACATGCACATTATCTACACACACAAGGATGTATGTTCGATACCTCAGCATACACATTCCCACTGGTTCGTCGTCGTGTTGTCCCTTTCGTGTACATGCACGTGTTCGTCCTGCGGCCATTGTATTTCGCTCATCGTCTGCAATCTGGAGGACGACTGGACGGCGGCGGCCAGCCAGCTAGCGGCGATAGTCTATCTCTCTTCTCATCTTTCTCGCGCGCGTGTTGATGGCGGCACGGCCATAAAAGGAAGAGGCAGCCTGTCTCGCTAGCACTGGACAAGGACCAGAGCAAATTTAGTTAAACATGATTTTTTTTATGTCTTCGTGGACTGGAATATAATTAATTTTCAGTCAGTCTTATAAATTTATTCATACGTTTTTTTACTCTTACAAAATCTACTCATGTATATCCACCTCAATTTTTTTACTCATCTGTAAAAAGTGAAATATGATCTCGGTAGTTCACTAGTAGAAAAGGGCCCATTTGTCCCGGTTCCAGAGGCCCATTTGTCCCGGTTCTGGAACCGGGACTAAAGGGTCGGGACTAAAACCCAACACCTTTAGTCCCGGTTCGCTTACGAATCGGGACAGATGTGGCTCCACGTGGCCACTGCGGCGAGCCCAGGCAGGAGGGCCTTTAGTCCCGGTTGGTAACACCAACCGGGACCAAAGAGCATCCACGCGTCAGCAGCTCAGGAGCTGGGGTTTTTTTTTTTTTGAAGGGGGGGCGGGGGTTGGGGGTTTTGTAGGGTTAATTTAGGGGTTTCATATATTGTGTTAGCTAGCTAATAGAGAAAAGTGTCCTCTCTTATCTCCGTGCTTGGTCGACGCTACGTATTATACGTATAGAGAGGACTCGACACGCTAGCTAGTAAGCAAATGAAGGAAACCATTAAGTACACAAGATCGTCATGAACATATACAGAGAGAAGTGATCGACCTCCTCCTTCTCCGAGAGATTGGTCGAAAAACAAGTTTTCGTATATCTATCCGGCGCTACTAGCTACATATATACAATATAAGATCTCTTACAATCCCTAACATCTGATGTCAAGTTCTACATGGTATTCTCCGGCTGGATTGATGACGTGGTCAAGAAAGAATCCAGCCAATTCCTCTTGAATTGCTTTTATGCGATCTTGTGGTAGGAGTTCATCCCGCATCTGCCAAATCTAATTTGAAGAAGGGGGTCAATACATATATATGAATGAAACTCAACACAAATGATGGTAATAAAATAAAATTGTGAATATTATTGCTTACGCACTTCATATTATTTTTCAGAGTAGCCCCGCTTAGAGGTCGTCACGTTGTAGATGTACTCACAAACGTAGTATCCACAAAAATTATTCCCGCCTTCCTGCCACAACCACTTTACGAGAAATAGAGGTCAATCAAACTGATAATCAAGCATTATAAATGGTATTGATGAAACTAGCTAGAATCAATGGGAGATGCGCGGAACTAGCTAGTAGTACTTACTTTCGGGTGTGTAAATCGCAACTCCCCCGGCAGTCCCGGAGCTTCTGCGGTGAACACTTTCCAAACCCTGCGAGACAAAGAAAATAATTACTTGATATCAGGAAATGAACAAAGTTGCCGATATGGTGCGATAATGATCGATTGAACTTACTTCTGGAGCATTTCAGTCATGGCCGCATACTCCTTGGGATCTTTTCGTCTTGAGTCTAAGACGGTTACTAGTCCCTGCTCAAGCTTAATCTCTAGGAGAATAAAGTGGAAGCTGCGCACGCATGCATAACTCATCAATTACATTACTATAACCTCGAGTAATAAGAGAAACCGAATATGCAGAAGACAGTAACACTCACTTGAAGTTGTAAGGAAAGAGTATTTTATCTTTGTTTTGATTTTTAAGCAACGATTGTAGCAAGTTGGCCTCAGTTTCTTTCGCATTATATTTAACCGTCCATTCATCTATGAGATTTGTGTTAATGAACCCAATATCATAGATTTGTGCATTTCTGCATTCGACGATCTTCAATCTGCATAATATAGTGAGGATAATTATATATACATGCAATGAAAGAGCTGAGCTATATATAGAGACTTAATTACAGAAGTATAGTACTTACAGACAGTAGCAAGTGATGATTATTTTATCGAGGTCCTTTTGATTGAAAAACTGGAAGAACTCCTCAAATGGAACAGACAACAGATCAATTCCAACGAGGTCGTGCTCCTCTTTAACTCTCAGCGTCAAAATATCCTTCCCAGACTTGCAGGTGTCCATGTACCACTTATGGAATCTTCGCATCATCGTTGTTAGAGGAGGATCACCAGGTCTGACGAGAGGCTTCCCGTACCGGTATTTGTGTTCGTCCACCTCCATTGTATCAAAATGTGCATCGTCGGGCAGGTAATCACCAGGATTGGTACCGGGCAGCATCCCCGGCAGATTTGCGACGATATCGCTAGACACCTTGAGCGGGGGGCACGATTAGTTTGCCTGTTCGCCGAGCTGGGGAATTTTGTTCCCACTTCTTCGTTCTTGTAACCTTTTGTCACTTGAAGTAGTTCCCGACCGGCGCGCTCCTTCCACTGCCTTTTTAAGAGCGCGGACATGGTTGTCATCCGGCGGAGGCGGTGGTGGTCGCTTCAGGTTCTCCAAAGTGCGCTTCAATTTCACCGGATCTATCTTCTCCTCCGGAGGTGAATTTTTCTTTGCAAAAAAGTCCTTCACTTGGGCTTGACAGATCTGCGCGTTTTCCTCCTCGGTCATCTCGTATGGTAACTTCTTTAGAGGCTTGAGAGATGGACCGAATTTGTATTGCCTCCCGCCTCTGGCTGTACTGCTAGACGCCGGAGCAGCCGGAGCGGCTGCGGCTGTCTTCCTTCGTTGCTTACGAGGCGGAGAAGGAGGCAGAGTGCTACGACGCGCCGGAGCAGCCGGAGCGGCGGCGGCTGTATTCCGCTGTTGCTGACGAGGCGGAGGAGGAGGTGGGCTGCTCGGACGCGCCGGCGCAGGCGGAGAAGGAGGCGGAGTGCCGCCACGCGCCGGAGCAGCCGGAGAAGGAGGCGGACTGCCCTGATCACTCGCCGGAGGAGGAGGCGGAGGAGGAGGCGGAGTGCCTTGACTCGCCGGAGGAGGAGGAGGAGGCTTCCAGTTCGGAAGGTTGATGAGCTCCTTCCGCCATAGACATGGAGTCTTCAGAGCAAGACCCAGCTGAGTCTCCCCTTCACCGTTAGGGTGGTCAAGCTAGAGCTCCTCAAATCCCTCCGTTATTTCATCGACCATCACAACAGCATAGCCTTGTGGAATCGGAAGGCAGTAAAAAGTTGCGCCGGGTTGAGGAGGTGCAACAGAGCCGACAGCCGCCTTGACTTTGAGGTGCTGCCATTGCGTCATAAGGTGGCAATCTTGAGCCTCCGTGATAGCATCCACGGGGTAGCTGGGAGCCGTGAAGTCAGGCTGCTGAAGGAGCTCGGTGGAAGCCACGCTGCTTCTCTGCTAAGATGGTGGGGTAGCTTCTGGGGTAGCTCCGGCAGGTCGCTGGCTCTGAACTAGTAGTGCTTGTTCCTCTAGCGCTCGTACCCTTGCATTCAGCTTCTGCAGTTTGGTCTGCTCCATTTTCCTCCTCCTCTCTCGGGTTTTGTAACCGCCTGCGCTGGGAAACCCAACCTTCCATGCAACGGAGCCTGCCGTGCCTCGTGTTCGTCCTGGGTGCTCAGGATTCCTGAGGGCCTGTGTGAGCTCGTCGTTCTCTCTGTCGGGAACGAACGTCCCTT
The DNA here is from genome assembly GCA_011799875.1 of Thinopyrum elongatum. Lineage (NCBI taxonomy): Eukaryota > Viridiplantae > Streptophyta > Magnoliopsida > Poales > Poaceae > Thinopyrum > Thinopyrum elongatum. Next base: position 540,988,208 of record CM022301.1, read on the forward strand.
GCTGCGCTGCGGCGATATACTTCTGAAGCTTCTTGACGGGTATTTCAAGTTGCTCCTTCGTCCAACGGCACTTCCCTGTTTCAGGGTCCAAGGTTCCCCCAACCCCGAAGAACCAAGTCCTTGAATGGTCTGGCCAGTTCAATGTCTCTGGTTCGACCCCTTTATCAAGCAGGTCCTTCTCAGCCTTGTCCCACAACGGCCGGGCTTTGAGGTAGCCACCTGACCCCGTGCGATGGTGATGCTCATTCTTTGCAGCATTTTTCTTGTTTGTCGCTGACATCTTCTTACTCTTCTCCGATGTCTTGTGGGCCACAAATGCAGGCCAGTGATCTCTTATCTTCTCAAATCGGCCGGTGGATTCTGGAGTCTTCCCTTTATTGACAAACGTTGATTTCAACTCATTCTTCCACCTCCTGAATAGATCTGCCATCTTCTTAAGAGCATGAGCCTTGACCAATGGCTCTATAACTGGCTTATCCGGATCCTCCTCTGGCGGTAGGGTGAAATTTGCCTTCAGCACGGTCCAAAGATCATCTTTCTGTCTATCGTTGACAAAAGACACTTGAGGGTCTTCGCTCTTAGGCTTATTCCATTGGTGGATGCTGATCGGGATCATGTCCCTAACAAGAACCCCGCACTGAGCAGAAAATGCTTTCTTGGTCCGGCTGGGTTCAATCAGTTGGCCATCGCCCTTGATTGCTGTGACCGTGAACCTTTCATCCTGGCGCAACCTTTTCTTCGGGCCTCGTCTCGTTACCGAAGTTTGGCTCGATCCGGAGGGCTAGAAAAGAAGAAAGAAGAGAGTTAATATGTGTACATACCAAAACAATTAATGCATCAATTAGCTAGTCAGCACAGGCTTAATTAATATATATACCTCGCCGGACTTTGCAACAGCTCCTTCCTCCGTTCGCTCACCGGAGCAGTCATCACGGTCTCCGTCTTCCACCGGCATTCCGTCACCGGAGCCATCATAATCATGTCCTTCCACCTCCATTGTTCGATCACCGGAGCCTGCTTCACCCTCTCCTTCCAGACCATCGATGTCGTTGAGATACGACAAGACATCACCTCCGCCGAGGATTATGTCCCCCAACAACTGTTCTGCTTCGATGTCTCGATGCTCCATAGTTTCTGCAAATATTACAACATGGCAATTAATATACAAACATGACAGATGGATATATTAGTGCAAACGTAGACCTAGCTAGCTCGACGCTTCTATGGTTTGGGGTGGCCTCGACAACGCTTCTAGGGTTTGGGGTGGCCTAGGCAACGCTTCTAGGGTTTGGGGTGGTCTCGACAACGCTTGTAGGGTTTGGGCCGGACCGCCTCTCTCATGAATGTCCGACGTCCGGACCGACAAGGGATTTAACAAAATGACGCCATTCTGGATGTGCAGAAAATGGTCCATATTTTTCCTGATCTCATCTACCCTTCTATATGTCACGTTGTCTAGTGTCAAAGAATTCAAGAAAACTATGACTTCATCATTAGCCGGAAATGACAGGCGCATAATGGTACGAAACTCTTCAAAGTTGTTTTGGAACAGAGTTCTCGATAGAATAATTCGCTTTTTGGTACAAAGTTCAGCAAGAGCCTTCCGAATATCGCTATTTGGAAGGCCTTTGCTGAAATTCGTACCAAAAGGCAAATTATTCTACCAGGAACTCCGTTCCCAAACAACTTTGAAGAGCTTCGTTGCATCATACGACTTTTACTTCTGGCAAATGATGAAGCCATGGATTTCTTCAATACTTTGACAGACAACATGACATATAGAAGAATATATATATATATATGAGATCAGAAAAAAATTGGATCAACTTGTGCACATCCATAATGGGGGCATTCTTGATAAATCTGGACCCTCGACCCCTGGACGACCCTCGACCCTCGACCCTCTACCCTAGTTCACGACCCTCGACCGCTCGGCGATCCACGACCCCTACCCTAACGGGGTTCCCGAACCGCTCGACACCTCGATCATACCTCGCCCTCTACCCCTCGGCAATTCCTCACCCTCTACCCAGTGTTTCCCGTACCCTTAACCCCTCAGCGTCCCTCGACCCTCGACCCCTCGGCTTTCCTCGATCCTCTACCCTAGTTCACGACTCTCGACCCTCGACCCCTCGACGACCCTCGACCCTCGAACCTTCGGTGACCCTCGACCCCTCGGTAACCCCTCGACCCCTGGACGACCCTCGACCCTCGACCCCTCGACCCTCGACCCTCTACCCTAGTTCACGACCCTTGACCTCCATCCCCGACCCTCTACCCTAGTTCCCGACCCTCGACCCCTCGGTGTTCCTCGACCCTCGATCCCTCGGCGTTCCTCGACCCTCGACCCCTCGGCGTTTCCTCGACCCTCTACCCTAGTTCACGACTCTTGACCCCTCGGCGTTCCTCACCCTCGACCCCTCGACGACCCTCGACCCTCGAACCTTCGGTGACCCTCGACCCCTCGGTGACCCTCGACCCTCGATACCCTCGACCCTCAAACCTTCGGTGACCCTCGACCCCTCGGTGACCCTCGACCCCTGGACGACCCTCGACCCTCGACCCCTCGGCGACCCTCGACCCTCTACCCTAGTTCACGACACTCGACCGCTCGGCGATCCACGACCCTCTACCCTAGTTCCCTACCCTCGACCCCCGGCGTTCCTCGACCCTCTACCCTAGTTCCCACCCTCGACCCTCGGCGTTCCTCGACCCTCGACCCCTCGGCGTTCCTCGACCCTCGACCCCTCGATGTTCCTCGACCCTCGACCCCTCAGCGTTCCTCCGACCTCGACCCCTCGGTTCCTCGACCCTCTACCCTAGTTCCCGACCCTCACCGCTCGGCGATCCTCGCCAACCCTCGTTCCCGATAATATTAATCTTTTTTTTTTTATTCTCCCTCTATTCCTTCTTCTTCTCCTTTTTTTTTCTTCTTCCTCCTCTTTGTTTTCTCCTCTCTTCCTCTCTTATTTTTTTTTTCTCTCTTCTTCTCCTTCTTTCTCTTCTTTTTTTTTCTCTCCCTTCTTCTCTTTTTTCTCCCCTTTTCCTCTCCTTCTTTTTCTTCCCTTCTTCCTTCTTCCTTCTTCCTCTTTTCCATACTATAAAAGTTTAAAAAATAAGTACATACATACATACAAAAAATACATACATACATACATGCATATAAAAAGAAAGCATGCACATATATATATATATATATATATATATATATATATATATATATATATATATAACAAAAAAAAACATATATATAAAAATAGCAACGCGGCGGCGGCGGCGGTGCTCACAGAGGAGGCATCGGGGCGGGCAGGGGCGGGCCGGGCGGCGTCGGGGCGGCATCGGGGCGGCGTCGGCGTCGGGCCGGGGCGGCGTGTCGGCGTCGGGGCGGGCGGGGCGGCGCGGACCGGGGCAGTGACGGCGCGGGGCGGCGCGGCGACGGCGTCGGGGCAGGGGCGGCGCGCGGCGACGAGGGCGGCGCGGACCGGGGCGGTGACGGCGCGGGGCGGCGCGGCGATGGCGTCGGGGCAGGGGCGGCGCGGCGACGGCGTCGGGGCAGAGGGGCAGCCTGGCGGCGTCGTCGGGGCAGTGGAAGAAGAACTGAAACGAATTTTTCACAAGTGTTGTCTTATATAGACGAGGCATTGGTCCCGGTTCGTGGCACCAACCGGGATCAATGCCCCCCTTTAGTCCCGGTTGGTGCCACCAACCGGGACCAAAGGTCTCTTTTCAGCAGCCCAAAGGGCGGGAAACAGGGACCTTTGGTCCCGGTTGGTGGCACAAACCGGGACTAAAGGTGGGCTTTGGTCCCGGTTGGTGCCACCAACCGGGACCAACACCAACCGGGACCAAAGGCCTTGCACTGCCCGCAGCCAAAAGTTTAGTCCCACCTCGCTAGTTGAGAGGGGCTCGGAGTGGTTTATAAGCCCCACTGCGGCTGCCCTCTCGAGCTCCTCTCAAATGCAGGCTTACGGGCCTAACCTGACACTCTGCTGCCTGTGGGCCTACTGGGCCTTCTGCGGGCCTGAATCCTGGCCCGTGGTTGGGTTTCTAGTCGTATTCAGGCCGTGGTGGCCTAGTAGGTGGCATTTTTTTTCTTTTTTTTACAGTTTTTTTGTTTTATTTTTTACTTTATTTATTTTCTTTTGTTTTTTACTTTATTTTTTAATTCTATCTGCTTTTAGGTAATAAATATTATAAACTTTCTGTTAGTACCATTAGTTTTCCAATTTGAATTCTTTGAAATTTACGTGAATCACTAGTTTGTGATTAACTTTACTATAAAAATAGATTTTGGAGTGATTATTTTTCCTGCTATTTAATATTACTGTGTTTTATCATTATATTCAAAAACAGTTTTTGTTATTTTAGTTTCTAACAAAAAAAATCTCTATGATAATTCTTTTTGCTATTAAAGTTTCTAACAAAAAAAGTTCTTTATGAAAATTCTTTTGCTTTTAATGTTTTGAACAGAAAATACTTTGCTAATTTTAGTTGCATAAATTTTATATAATTTTAGTTTCAATAATACTAGAGGTTTATAAAGCTTTAGTTGATTCCTTTTGCTAGCTATTAGAGTTTCATTAAAGTTTTCTAGTTCATTCTTTTTCTATTAGAGTTTCATTAAAGTTTTCTATTTCATTCTTTTAGTTTATTATTTTTGCTATTAGAGTTTCATAAAAGTTTTCCAGTTCATTCTTTTTTATATTAGTTCATTCTTTGAGCTAAATGACCCTGAAATTGAAAAACACTTCAGATGAACTCTGAAGAGGTTGAAAATTGGCATGGTATCATCATTTCACCCATATAGCATGTGCTAAAAAGTTGAGAGGGTTATGGCAAAAACTGGATGCACTTTGTGTACAAAATGGACAATCTCTTTCGAAGTATCAGAGTTTCAGATGAAAACTCATCTGTTACAAAGGGATTTCATTTTTTTGAACTTATTTGAACTCCAGACTTTTTGTGTGTTCAAAATGAACCATTCAAAGCCACATCATTAATTTTCAACGCTTTCTGACTTCATCTGTCTTCACTTTTTCTTCGCTTGTGTCCTTTGCTTATTGTGCCGTAACCATGGATATTCTTCATCGCTTAACAGGGTGCTTGGGTCAGCCTTGACTTTGAAGGGAGGAATTTCATGAAACTTTTCATAATCTTCAGACATGTCTGTCTTACCCTCCACTCCCATGATGTCTCTTTTCCCTGAAAGAACTATGTGGCGCTTTGGCTCATCGTATGATGTATTCGCTTTCTTATCTTTTCTTTTTCTCGGTTTGTTAGACATGTCCTTCACATAGAAAACCTGCGCCACATCATTGGCTAGGACGAATGGTTCGTCTGTGTACCCAAGATTGTTCAGATCCACTGTTGTCATTCTGTAATGTGGCTCTAACTGTACCCCGCCTCCTGACAGATTGACCCATTTGCACTTAAACAAAGGGACCTTAAAATCATGTCCGTAGTCAAGTTCCCATATGTCCACTATGTAATCATAATATGTGTCATTTCCCCTCTTGGTTGCTGCATCAAAGCGGACACCGCTGTTTTGTTTGGTGCTCTTTTGATCTTGGGCGATCGTGTAAAATGTATTCCCATTAATCTCGTATCCTTTGTAAGTCAATACAGTCGAAGATGGTCCCCCGGACAATGAGTACAGCTCATCAGAAACAGTGTTGTCACCTCTGAGACGTGTTTCCAACCAATTGCCGAAAGTCCTGATGTGTTCACATGTAATCCAGTCGTCACACTGCTCCGGGTGTTTGGAGCGCAGAATGTTCTTGTGTTCATCGACATACGGGGTCACCAAGGTAGAGTTCTGTAGAACTGTGTAGTGTGCTTGAGACCAAGAATGCCCGTCCCTACATATTATTGAGTCCCCTCCTAGCGTGCCTTTTCCAGTCAGTCTCCCCTCATACCGCGATTGAGGGAGACCAATCTTCTTAAGGTCAGGAATGAAGTCAACACAAAACCCAATGACATCCTCTGTTTGATGGCCCATGGAGATGCTTCCTTCTGGCCTAGCGCGGTTACGGACATATTTCTTTAGGACTCCCATGAACCTCTCAAAGGGGAACATATTGTGTAGAAATACGGGGCCCAGAACGACAATCTCGTCGACTAGATGAACTAGGACGTGCGTCATGATATTGAAGAAGGATGGTGGGAACACCAGCTCGAAACTGACAAGACATTGCGCCACATCACTCCTTAGCCTTGGTATGATTTCTGGATCGATCACCTTCTGAGAGATTGCATTGAGGAATGCACATAGCTTCACAATGGCTAATCGAACGTTTTCCGGTAGAAGCCCCCTCAATGCAACCGGAGCAGTTGCGTCATAATCACGTGGCAGTCATGAGACTTTAGGTTCTAGAACTTTTTCTCTGCCATATTTATTATTCCCTTTATATTCGACGAGAAGCCAGACGGTACCTTCATACTGAGCAGGCATTCAAAGAAGATTTCCTTCTCTTCTTTGGTAAGAGCGTAGCTGGCAGGACCTTCATACTGCTTTGGAGGCATGCCGTCTTTTTCGTGCCAACGTTGTAGGTCCTCCCGTGCCTCCGGTGTATCTTTTGTCTTTCCATACATGCCCAAGAAGCCTAGCAGGTTCACGCAAAGGTTCTTTGTCACGTGCATCACGTCGATTGAAGAGCGGACCTCTAGGTCTTTCCAGTAGGGTAGGTCCCAAAATATAGATTTCTTCTTCCACATGGGAGCGCGTCTCTCAGCGTCATTCGGAACAGATAGTCCGACGGGACCCTTTCCAAAGATTACGTGTAAATCATTGACCATAGCAAGTACGTGATCACCGGTACGCATGGCGGGCTTCTTCCGGTGATCTGCCTAGCCTTTGAAATGCTTGCCTTTCTTTCGACATTGATGGTTGGTCGGAAGAAATCGACGATGCCCCAGGTACACATTCTTCCTGCATTTGTCCAGGTATATACTTTCGGTGTCAGCTAAACAGTGCGTGCATGCGTGGTATCCCTTGTTTGTCTGTCCTGAAAGGTTACTGAGAGTAGGCCAATCATTGATGGTTACAAACAGCAACGCATGCAGGTCAAATTCCTCCTGTCTGTGCTCATCCCACACACGTACGCCGTTTCCATTCCACAGCTGTAAAAATTCTTCAACTAATGGCCTTAGGTACACATCAATGTCGTTGCCGGGTTGCTTAGGGCCTTGGATGAGTACTGGCATCATAATGAACTTCCGCTTCATGCACAGCCAAGGAGGAAGGTTATAGATACATAGAGTCATGGGCCAGGTGCTGTGATTGCTGCTCTGCTCCCCGAAAGGATTAATGCCATCCGCGCTTAAACCAAACCATACGTTCCTTGGGTCACCTGCAAACTCAGCCCGGTACTTTCTCTCGATTTTTCTCCACTGCGACCCGTCAGCAGGTGCTCTCAACTTCCCATCTTTCTTACGGTCCTCTCTGTGCCATCGCATCAACTTGGCATGCTCTTTGTTTCTGAACAGACGTTTCAACAGTGGTATTATAGGAGCATACCACATCACCTTGGCAGGAACCCTCTTCCTGGGGGGCTCGCCATCAACATCACCAGGGTCATCTTGTCTGATCTTATACCGCAATGCACCGCATACCGGGCATGCGTTCAAATCCTCGTACGCACTGCGGTACATGATGCAGTCATTAAGGCATGCATGTATCTTCTGCACCTCCAATCCTAGAGGGCATACAACCTTCTTTGTTGCGTACGTACTGTCGGGCAATTCGTTATCCTTTGGAAGCTTCTTCTTCAATATTTTCAGTAGCTTCTCAAATCCTTTGTCAGGCACAGCATTCTCTGCCTTCCACTACAGCAATTCCAGTACGGTACCGAGCTTTGTGTTGCCATCTTCGCAATTGGGGTACAACCCTTTTTGGTGATCCTCTAACATGCGATCGAACTTCAGCTTCTCCTTTTCACTTTCGCACTGTCTCCTTGCATCAACAATGACCCGGCGGAGATCATCATCGGGCACATCGTCTGGTTCCTCTTGATCTTCAGCTTCCCCCGTTGCAGCATCACCGTATTCAGGGGGCACATAGTTGTCATCGTCCTCTTCTTCTTCGCTGTCTTCCATCATAACCCCTATTTCTCCGTGCCTGGTCCAAATATTATAGTGTGGCATGAAACCCTTATAAAGCAGGTGGGTGTGAAGGATTTTCTGGTAAGAGTAAGACTTCGTGTTCCCACATATAGGGCATGGACAACACATAAAACCATTTTGCTTGTTTGCCTCAGCCACTTCGAGAAAATTATGCACGCCCTTAATGTACTCGGAGGTGCGTCTGTCACCGTACATCCATTGCCGGTTCATCTACGTGCATTATATATAATTGTGTCAAAAACCATTACAAAACATCATGAATAGATAAGTGACCAAATTAATAGAAGTTCATCATCACATTAAAACCAAAGTACATACATAGTTCTCATTGAACAACATATAGCTCTTCAGAGCATCTAATTAAACCATACATTGAAGCTATGTAAAACATTTCAATGCAACAACAAATGCGATCATAATCGCAACCAAGGTAACAATTGATCCAACGGCATAATGATACCAAGCCTCGGTATGAATGGCATATTTTCTATACTTTCTAATCTTGAAGCGCATTGCATCCATCTTGATCTTGTGATCATCGACGACATCTGCAACATGCAACTCCAATATCATCTTCTCCTCCTCAATTTTTTTCAATTTTTCCTTCAAGTAATTGTTTTCTTCTTCAACTAAATTTAACCTCTCGACAATAGGGTTGGTTGGAATTTCCGGTTCACATACCTCCTAGATAAAAAAACCTATGTCACGTTGGTCGGCATAATTGTCATAAACAATAAATGAACCAAATAGTTATAAAATATAATATATACCACATCCGAATCATAGACAGGACGAGGGCCGACGGGGGCGGATACCAAAACCATCGCACTATATAATAACAAACAATAATAAAAGTAAGAAAAATTATACAAGTATCTATCTAAATCATACAAGTAAGAATTTTTTTCTTTTAGAGAGAAGATAAGAACAAGAGGCTCACCACGGTGGTGCCGGCGACGAGATCGGCGCGGGCGATCGACGGCGGTGAAGACGGGGACGGGACGTGACGGACCGCTAAATCTAGACAAATCTTGAGGAAAATGGAGCTTGGAGGTCGAGTTTGGAGAGGAGAAAGCTTAAGTAGTGTGGCTCGGGCATTTCATCGAACACCTCATGTGCATAGGAGGTGAGCTAGAGCACCACAAAGCCCTCCCCTCGCCGGGCAGAAAAAAATAGAGCAGTGGAGTGCTCTGCTCGCGGGCGAGGGGTATATATAGGCACAACATTGGTCCCGGTTCGTGGTTGGAACCGGGACCAATGGATGTGGGCCAGGAGCGAGGCCCATTGGTCCCGGTTCGTGTCTGGAACCGGGACCAAAGGGTCCAGACGAACCAGGACCAATGCCCCACGAGCCTCGGCCGGCCCCCTGGGCGCACGAACCGGGACGTATGCCCCCATGGGTCCCGGTTCCTGACTGAACCGGGACTAATGGGTTGGGCAGGCCTGGACCAAAGCCCTGTTTTCTACTAATGGTTGTCAACTGGCTAATCCTTAGTTGATTTACAAATTTGTTCATTAAAATCTAAAAAAATCACTGTGTTGCAGTAATAATGTGATCGTGTGTAGTGGAAAAATAGTCGGGTTTATTCTCAAAGTTCAGTTTTTTTAAATAAAATCTTGCACAATTCTAACATCATATTAACAATACTCGGTACCAATTGAGGACTAAGAAAATCCCAGCTGAAAATTAGCAAAACCGTAAGTAAACACATGTTACTGTTTCAGAGGCGAAACACCATGGTGCATTTGAACACTCCAAGATAAGCTTTTTCGAGGAAACAAACCCTTTGTTCCCTGCCAACTCTATCGCTTCTCCCTCCCTCTTTGCTCGCTCCTCCCACATTGTCCATTGCACCTCGATCAGCTGTAAGGGCTTTCTCGGATTGCAGGAAAATAAAAAACATAGGAACAGGAAAAACGTAGGATTGAAAGACCATGTACTATGAAGTTATACATGGTTTCAAAGCACAGGAATTTTGTGAGAGGTGCCTTTTTTTTGCGGGTATTGTGAGAGGTACCTTTTGATGGTGCATAGGAAATAAACATAGGAATTTTAAAGCAGAGAGAGAGAGAGAGAGAGAGAGAGAGAGAGAGAGAGAGAGAGCATCTCAAAGGAAAAATAAAACAAGGTTTTAGCTCATGTTGAGATTCCTATGGAATAGGGGCCATAGGAATGGATTCCATAGGAATTTTACAGTCTCAATCCTATGATCCAAATTGCCTTCATAGGAAAGAATCATTGGGATTCAGATCCTCCAATATTCCTATGAAAACATTACAATCCAAATAATCCCTAAATAGAGTGTTAGCGCTATAAAGTTTTTTCTTGCATTTTAATGGATAATTGTTCTTGTTCGTGTATTCGCACAAAAAAAGTTTTTGTTCTTCACTCTAGCCCTTGATTTTTTTTGAGAAACACGTAAGAGATTTGCATGTCTATATATTGAGATCCAAAATGGTTGATCCAGTCAAAATTGGGAACCAGATCCAGAATTGAACACCTCAATTGAATAGAAAATAAGAATCAAATTTAAAATAATCTCAATCAAAATTGTTGACCCAGTCAAAATCATGAACCAAATCCGATATTGAACACCTAAATTAAATGCGAGAGGTCCAAAATTAAGGAGCATAGTGTATTTATAGATAGATTGCTGGTGATGATTGCGATCTGTAGCCCTTGATTTTTGTAGATCGTCACATACGTCTAAAGACTCATAATCACTGAAAATTTGCACACAATAGTGTATTTTGAACCGGATAATATATCATTTTTAAACAGATCTTTTTTCATATATAATTTGTAACTTAATGAAATTCAAACATGAAGTTCTAACCTAGGTGGTCACGGATGGCGTCATGTATTTTCTCCGTTCGGGTTTATAGGGCCATGCTTATGCAAAGACGTTTCTCCATTATTTTGATTGATAAAATATTAGTTATATACCATGAAAAATATATCATTGGATTCACATTAAAAATAATTTCCAATGCGTTATGGTGAATAACTTATACTATTTCCATGATGATTCAATGTTTTTTTTTCTTCATAAAATACGTGCTTAAATCATGAAAACAATACATACCCGTACGCATCATAACTCTGAACAATTAATATTGCATTCTCTCTGCTGGGAGCTTGGATCAGAACTTCTGCCATGCCCTGCTAGCTACCATCTAGCCCGGCCCTGCCCTGACATACATATGTTGATATATGTATATATACAGTCGTACAGACACACGGCATTCTTTTCTTATCTCGATGTAGAAAACATGTGATTCCTGCAGCTGCTCTCGTCTGATAAAAAGATTGGAACTAGCGACGACATACTAGTACTGTGCCGCAGAGACACAGCCTTACGTACACATATGCATGTGATCTTCTGAAAGTCTGTCTTCCTTAATGATGTATTAGTAGTATTGATAAAACAATGATGGAAACTATGATGAAATAATTACATAAATCTGTGCCCACCAGTAATTGTATTGCACTCCATGATTCAAATGAACTCTTAAAACAATTACATAAATCTGTGCCACCTTTTTGGCCTCTCTCTTAGCTTTCAATGATTCAAATGAATTTGTTCTTTTAAGAATTCAAATCCTTCCCCCGCAAGAAAAAGTATTCAAATCCTTGGAATTTTTATAGAGTAATGAATCTTTGGAAATTTTTCTATGTGGGAACTTTGCCCTCAGTTTTAAAGGAAAATTTCGCCCGAGTCTAACTTCTTGGAAAAATCTCCATAGGTTCCTATTTTCCTTTCCATGTCGAAATCAAACATGTTATTTGGTGTTGATTATGGATTGATACATGGAATATGCTCATCTCCTTTAAAGGGATATTTCTTTCACTCAAAAATGATGTCCAGTGGGTAAGATAGAACCCACCCGGATGAGATAGGATTGGAACCCTAGGTAATCAACATGGATGCACCACTATGAACCTACCACTAGGCAGAAACCCAGACCTCACTTGAAATGAAGTCTTATCCGGTCTCTGCATAACAATGTGACCTATCTATTTTGAATCCTATGAATCAAAGTTCTTATGTATGCTGTAACTCGATTTCTCACTATTTTCAAGTATATTGCAATATGGTCATGGATGACAATTTTTATTCATGTTTTCAGAAAGAAGACACTGATTGGTTTAGTTGATTATTGCTCGCGTACATGAAATGCCTGATTTTTTTCGTTTCAACTTGGCATGCCCATGGATTACTTACCATATACACAGTGTCACAAATAACAAAACCAAGCACATTTACGTCCACGCCCTAGATTCAAGCATGTAGGTATGTGTATTCATGTGACCTACTTCTGAATGCCAACTGCCAAGCTAGCCAGCAAAGTAGCCATGCCATTGCCAGCCCCAGCAAGTAGCTAGTGTGGGCAGAAAGCACATCACAGCAATGGCTTGATTACAAGTCTACATTTTTACACACAGCCATGGCTTCCTTTTGTCCCCACAAAAGAGCATGCACACAGACACAGTGGGTGGCCTGACATGGAGATCTCTGCCCCTCCCTCCTCCCTCTAAAAAAGCCATAGAGGAGCAAGATTACAAAAGGAAACCAGCAAGAAACAAAAGCTCATCCACCTTCCCCTCTTTCCCAGACCAGACAGGGCATGCAGCAGCCGGCATCAGCATGCATGTAGTACCAGTACTAGCTAACTAGTCCATGCATGCACTCATGTGTAGTCATGAGAGCTAGCTGCCCACTCTGCTGCATGCCACACTGGCTAGCCATACTTCTGTGCACTGCAGCATGCACCAACACAAGCAATCATTGATTGGTCCCTTTCCTCTCCTCCATATTCAAACAATCAAACTGGCATATGCATGCTTAGATCATTCAATATGTCCAAGCCCCAAACATTCATTCATTCACAAGACCAGACAGACAGGAAGCATGCTGCTACATTGCTATGCAATGCGTTGGAACAAACATCTTTGTTTTGATCTTAGGACTTGCCATGCATTGCTACATGTATGCATGCAAACATCTTTGTTTGATCCGAAGACTTGTCTTGCATGCACTGCATGCATGCATACATGGCTAGCTAGCTGCATGCCCTGACATGATCAAAAATGGACTTGTGGGATCTTGTAAACAGAAAAGCTTCCAGAGTTATCCAATGTATATGTAGCATATGGCAATCAGGTCTGGAACTTTGCATTGTGCATATATTCTGACATTAACTGTTATTTTAGGGTCTGGGTTTGCCATGGCTTTGAAGCAACATTTGATTAAAGCTCAAGCAAACCCTAATGGTAAGAGAGTAGTAATATATATCCCTAATTATACATGGCATATTGGCATCACCAAGGAGAGTCAGCCATATAGTGGTATATATGGAGAACTGGAACTAATTAACCATCACACAAAACTAATTAACTTTGAAAGCAAATTTAACACGCTGTATAGTAGTAGTACCATTACCATGGCATGCATGAGATCGATCGCCATATGCAACCGTATCAGATACTATGAGGAGCTATGGCCGCTGGCCGGCTAGCTGATTAATCAAGCAGCCGCTTGCATGTTCATGTCTGCGACGCGTCTCCTCTTGGGCCGGTCGCCGGCGGCCGCGCCCTGCCTCTCCACGAGGGCCCTCAGGGCCTCCTTGAGGAAGTCGGCGCCGCCGTCCTCGGAGGATGTGGAGTAGTCGTCGTCGGCGTGTCCTCCGGCGTCGCGCGCGAGGACGAGCACGTTGCGGACGCGGCCGCCGAGGGTGGCCATCTCGGAGCGGAGCGTGCGGAGGCGGAGCGCGCGCAGTGTGTCGATGAGCCCCGGGAGGAGGTCGGAGCGGTCGTCGCAGCAGAGGGAGGCCTCGAACACAGCCGCCGCGCCGCCGGCACCGCCGTCTGAAGCGAGCACCACGATCTCGTCGTGCTCCGTGGGGAACAGGTGGCTCACCGGCGCGGCCGCCTCGCCGACGACGCCGGCCATGCGCTGCTTCAGCTCCCGCACCCTCTCCACCGCCTTGGCCAGCAGCGTCGCCTTGTCTATCTGCAAACACACATGTACAAGATCAGTTAATGGACTAAATTTCATCAAGAAATCTTGTTTGCACAATTACTAAACTCAGATGACAAACCCTAGAGCTTCTAATTGATCGGGAACGGAAAAAGGATTGAAAGGAGAAGGCGAAAAAATTATGCAAGATTGTAGACATGGTACTAGGCACAAAAGAAGCAAATCATGAAGAGGAACAAGCCAAGCGACGAGGCAGCCCTAACCTGACCTAGCTAGTCGGTGTCATTCATAGGATGATAGCAGCTAGTAGTTAGGAGAGGCTCCATTCTAGTGCTACTTGCACACACAAAATCCAGCTTTAATCACAAGGATTAGCTGAGCTGAGAACAGTAGCAGCTAGCTACTCATGGTCATGGGGATAGCATCTAGCCACTGCAATCCACAGTAGAACTCTAGATTTCGCTTGATCGATCTCACATCGAGCATGTTGCGCAGAAAGCCAGAAACTAAATTAGGGGGAAATCACGAGGGCACAGGACTTAGATGTGTAATAAAATTTGCCTTGGGGTCGCAGGCGAGGACGGCGCGGAGGCGGTCGAGGTGCGACTTGATCCGCTCGCGGCGGCGCTTCTCGGCCTCGCGGTGGTTGCGCGTCGCCGCCACCGCGCGGTCGTGCGCCGCCTCGGCAGCCGCAGCGGCGGCTACCTCGTCCTCCTCGGACAAGGCCGCGCCACCACCCGGCGCCGACTGCCACATGGAGCCCACGAAGAAGGGCGGCAGCATGGCCGCCTCGGGGCCGGCGAACGACGCCTCCGCCGGAAACATGTCCGCCAGAGCTAGCTAGAGCTCTCGCCGAGCTGCCTCGATCACGTCTTGTCAAGCTGCTAGCTAATAACTAACCAACAAACTAATTGCCGCGGTGGTGTTGTGCTGTGAACTACTGTCCCTCGGACATGGACTGCAATCGAAGGGAGAAGAGAGAGACGGATGGGATGGGGGAACGAGGAGAGGCGAGAATAAATAAACGGGGCTTCGAGGAGAGAGGGAGAGCGCATGTGGGTGGATAGAGATAGAGAGAGAGAGGGGAATGTTAGAGAGAGACGGGGCGAGGTGAGTGAGTGAGTGGCGGGTGGGCCCGCATATTGACCCGTCAGAGATAGAGGGCTGTGCCTGTACGAGCCCTGTGAGCTAGGGATGACGGGACGGAGCTAGAGCGGTAGGGATGTCCCGGCGGGGGCGGTTGGACGGCTGCGATGGTGCCGACCTTGCGCCGGCCGTCGCGCTCCGACGAGATACGGCCGTGGCGGTGATGGCGATCCGTCCGGATCGACAGTTTGACTCCGGTGCAACAGCGTACGCTAGCTCTCGCTACGGGGGAATGTTTGCCTTGTCTTGCCGCGTTGTGGCACTACCACTTCAACTAGCCAGTTGGATGAAAGTGAAACCCAAGTAGGTCTCTGCCTATGGAGAAGAGAAAAGTGCGTCCCGGGTTTTCCTTGCCTGACCAGATCATGCTGATATTAACAAGTTTATATGAAATCCAAATTAGGCCTTGTTCGGTTGCACCTCTTCTCAAGAGGATTGGAGGGGATTTGGGTGGATTTTAACTTGTAGCGGATTATATCCACCTCAATCCCTGCCAAATCCCTTCTAAATCCCTGTCAACCGAACAAGGCCTTAAGGATTTGAATTAATACCAGGGTATTGGTTCACACTGGTTGATTTTTTTTTTTGAGAAAACACCACAGTAGTTGATGATGTCATGCCCCTAGGTGTACTCGTAGGCCGGCAGTCGGCTCATCGGGCCACAGGGGGGCCCAAGCCCACGACTTGACTAACGGCATACACAGGGACGCATCATCAACTTGGTGTAAGGTTTCTCAAAAAAAAAAACTTGGTGTAAGCCAGTGACAGAGCTTCAAGCATATTGTAGGACGGGCCGGTCACTTGCTTAGTGGGCCATCAGTGGTTCTTGGGCCAAATTTGTAACAACTCTAGAGAGAAAGCCAGAGACAAAAACGGGCCATGGCCCGATTTGGTCCCCATGACGCTCCGCCGCTGCCGCTGGTGTAAAGCCCCTCAAAATTCAACTTGGTGTACAAGATTATCACGACCGGGATCTGGGAGTGTCCCACGAGATTAGGCTAGATTGCGCTGACCAGGGAATCATGTAAACCCTAGCCCTGTCCCCCTATATAAGGCATGGCTAGGGTCTTCTCTCGATAAATCATCTCATACCTACATGATCCTTACTGTTGGGGATATAACCGCGAGGTGTGACCCGCCCTGCAGGGGCCGGGTCACACCGTTGGCGACTCTGCATGAAGAGGGCCCAAGAAGGTCCACGAAGACTGGCGGCGGCTTACAAGGAGGGCTTGCTGGAGGCCCAAGACCCGGTGGTGTAATCATGACCCGGAAAGGGTGAGCTGCCATCATGGTGACTTGCTTTGTAAGGCAAGGCGACTTAGAAACCAAATTGGTCATGTTGTGTGGTCCGACTTGGACTCTTGTAAGCCCAGGGCCTCGACCTGTGTATATAAAGGCGAGACCTTGCGGCGGGTTAACTAAGAAACAATTGATCGAGAGCTAGGTAAGGTGATTCCGCTCCCTTGTAATCGATATCCAAGCTATAGTCAACAAAAGCAGGAGTAGGCTTTTTCCTCGTTGAGAGGGGCCGAACCTGGGTAAACCTTGTGTCCTTTGTCCCATTCAACCCCTTCGAGCTAACCTACGTCACGATGGCTCCACACCTAAGTCCTTTCACAAGGGCATCTGCCGTGATAAAACCACGACAGTTGGCGCCCACCGTGGGGCCAAAGCACGATGGTTTCGAGTTCTTGAAGGGCAGCTTCTCAGGGATCGAGGGATACATCGTGGGCCGGATGACTAAGAGTCGCCGCGGCAAGCTCTACATCAATGATGCTGGTTGGGGCCCTGAGGCCGACTCAATTGAGTACGGGTACCGGGTCCCCTTTGGCGGAATCCACGTCTTCATCGGCAAGATCGGCGAGTCAGAGCCTGAGCCGGACACCTGCACCGACATCGTCGAGACGGCTCAGCGCGCGCGACCCGCCGGGGTTCAACCCGGCCGGAAGCACGTTTTCATTGGCTTTGTTCATGGGGCGGATCTTGAGGAAGGTTCTGCATCCGGTGGAGAGACGGCCATCTATTCAGGTGATGAGTCCTTGACCGGGGAAACCGGGTTAATCTATCAGCTTCAGGATGGCGGGCTTGGGGGCTATTCCGACAGTGACAGTATTCCGGACCCTTATGAGCCGCTGAGCAGGGCCGCTATTTTTATGGCTGGTACGCAACCAATGGTAAACTCATCAACGACTGCTGCTATGACATCCGGTTCAACTGATGCTGCGAAAGCTGGGGCGAGCGGCTCAGTTCGGCCGCCGGCTCAAGTTTTATCTGAGCTCTTGGGCACTTTGACGACTTTGTTAGCCACAGAGGTTACTGCGGCAAATCAAGCACAGCATAATGCGGAGGTTGCAAAGGTGCGGGATGAGGTGGCCAAGGCCCAAGAGGATTTTAATGCAGAGAACACTAGGATGGCAGAGGAACGAGCCAAGATGGATGCCGAGTCACAGCGTATCATGGCGGAGGCTTTTCGCTTAAGTTTGGATCAAAACGCCTCTAATGCGGTTCTTCGAAGGAGGTATCAAACCCGTTTGCCTGCGCAGTATGAGGTGCGGAATCTTTTTAACACGCCTAGTGCGGGGCCAAGTAACCCGCCAGGCACAGCCCGAGCGGCTGAAATCCCAGGGAGCGCAGCGGCGGCTCAGCCCCGATTGCCAGACCCGCCCCATAGGGATTGAACCCCGCCCCGGCATTTTTCGACACCGTCTGGTCATTATTCCAACCCGGTGGATAGCATGATAGCAGCGGCCACTCGGCTTAATGCAATCCCTATCACAGATGAGATGCCTTTTGCAGCTGAGGCGCAGAACGCAATTGAGCTTTTGCAAACGGCGGTTGCATAGCAGGAGAAATATACACATAGTCGTGAGAGGGTGCATTCGACGCCCCTCCCAAGCCGCAGTTACAGCCGGCGCATTGAGTCGCCGGCGGTTTCTAGTAGCGAGCGACGACGTCGGCCAAATCAAGATGATCCGCCCCGTGGGAATAACCCGCCCCTTACTCATGCTCAGGCAATTGTGGATGATGCCAGAGCACGCCGAGAGGCGGAGGCCGCAGCGGTGGCTCAGCTGGGGGCTTATCAGCAGCCTCCAGTGACCCCTTCGATGTCAGTAGGAGCTGGTATAATTTCCAGATCTGTTGGAGTGCCTTGTTTAGTACCAGCCTTACGTAATGAACGATTGCCTAAGGATTTTAAGGGTCCTTGCAAGGTGGCTAACTATACAGCTGATCTCCCCCTGAGGCCTGGATTGAGAGTTATGAGTTAGCCATGGAGATGCTGGATGTCAATGATGTTGTGTGTGCTAAGTACTTTACTATGATGTTGGACGGGCCGGCTCGGACCTGGTTAAAAGGATTACCCACCAACTCCATCAATTCATGGGCAGAGTTGAAAGCACGGTTCATCCAGAATTTTAACGGAACATGCAAGCAGCCCTTGACAATTATTGATCTTGATAACTGTGTACAGCGTGAGGATGACTCGTCTCATCATTGGGTCTGGCGGGTCTCAGCTATTATGCACTCGTCAGATAGTATTGCGGCGGGTCAGGCGGTTCTGGTCTTGGAGAAGAACTGTCATTTTACCCCCCTTAAGCAGAAGCTGGGGCGGCTTAAGCGTCATTGTAATGACATGGGAGAGCTCATGGCGGCTCTCATTACGTATGCCGACTCTGACACCACCAAAGATCCTGGATCTAATGATGAAAAATCCAACAAGGGAAAGAAGGGTGGCAATGGTAAGGGTCAGCAGCAGAACGTGACAGGGCATAGTGGTAACAACCAGGGTAACGGTGGTAAGCGCAGACAGCCCGATGGCGGGTCAGATCTTGTAGCTAACACCAACACTGGATATAAAAACCAGCGCCGTAATGGCAATGGTAAGCAGGCCTTTGGAGGGAAGAACTTTAATATTGAGGCGATGATGAATGAGCCTTGCCCAAAACACAGCCTGCCCAATAAACCGGCGACTCATGCTTGGAAGGACTGTTTCATCATGCGGGAGTACAGGAATTCCAACTTCAATCAGAATCATGGCAACAATAATGGCCCGCCTGGCGGGCCAGGATCCGGCTCACAGGGGTCCGGCTTTGGTGGTGGCGGCTCAAGTTCTGGGTATCAAGGACAGGGCAACCAGGGTGGTTATAACCAACAGCCTGGTCAGGGTAACCAGCAGCATCAATTAGGATACCAGAGTAATCCAAAGCAGCTCAACAGTGGCCAGTATCATGTTTTCACCACAAGTCTCTGTAAGCGAGATCAGAAGGTTCATAAACGCGCGGTCAGTATTGTTGAGCCGGCGGTGCCTCAGTATTTGCGGTGGTCAGAGTATCCAATCACATGGAGTGGAGAGGATCACCCACCCCGGGTTGATAATCCGGGTCAGCTAGCATTGGTGGTAGCCCCTCAGGTCGGGGGTTATAAATTCACTAAAGTGCTCATGGACGGTGGTAGCAGTATCAATATCCTTTACTATGACACCTTTCGCCGGATGAACTTAACTGATAAGGAGCTTAAGCCGTCTTCTACAATTTTTCATGGCGTGGTACCGGGTAAGTTGGCATATCCGGTCGGTAAGATTGCTTTGGAGGTGGCTTTTGGCAATGACTATGACTACAGAACAGAGACATTATGGTTCGAAGTGGTTAAGATCAAGAGCCCTTATCATGCCCTGTTTGGATGGCTGGCTTATGCCAAATTTATGGCCCGGCCTTGTTATGTTTATTTATAGCTTAAGATGCCAGGGCGTAAGGGTACCATTACGGTCCATGGTGATCGAAAAATTTCCCTGGATTGTGAGGAAGGATATGTGGCTTATGCAGAGTCGGCCTACGCCACGGAGGAGCTTAAGTTTTATAAAGACAATGTTGACCCGGCTGATATGACCCCTTTGAAAAAGCCCACCACTGAGCAAGACCCTTTGTTGAAGTTTAAGTCGGCTGATGATACTAAGCAGGTTGATTTTGTTCCTGGCGACTCATCTCAGCAGTTCACAGTGGGGGCTAATATGGATCCTAAATAGGAAAGCGCGCTCATCGAATTCATCCGTGAGAATCGGGACATCTTTGCATGGAAACCTTCTGACATGCCGGGTGTACCCGAGAGAATTCGTTGAGCACACTCTTAATGTGGATCCTAAATTCAAGCCGGTCAATCAATTTCTTTGTCGTTTCAATGAAGAACGACGTAAAGCTATTGGAGAGGAGGTAGCCTGGCTCTTAGCAGCTGGGTTTATCATGGAGGTTTTCCACCCTGAGTGGTTGGCTAACCTAGTGCTGGTACTCAAGAAGAACGGCACTTGGCGTATGTGTGTTGACTACACAGATCTTAACAAAGCATGTCCAGCTGATCCATTTGCTCTCCCCCGTATCGACCAGATTATTGATGACACAGCGGGTTCTGAGAGTTTATGTTTCCTGGATGCTTATTCTGGTTATCATCAGATCAAGATGGCAGTTAAGGACCAAGAGAAGATGTCTTTTATCACCCCTTTTGGAGCCTTCTGTTATGTTTCTATGCCTTTTGGGCTTAAGAGTGCCCAGGTAACATACCAACGCTGTGTTCAGAATTGCTTTCACAGTCAGATTGGGCGTAATGTGCATGCTTATGTGGATGATATTGTGGTCAAATCCAAAAAGAAGGAGACTCTCCTGGATGATCTAAGGGAGACTTTTGACAATCTCCGGGTCTATAAGATGATGCTTAACCTGGGCAAGTGTGCTTTTGGTGTGCCTGCAGGCAAGCTCTTGGATTTTATAGTCTTAGAGAGGGGCATTGAAGCTAACCCAGAGAAGATCAAGGCTATTACTTCATTGGCTAAGCCGACGTGTGTCAATGATGTCCAGCGCCTGGCGGGTCGTGTCGTGGCCCTAAGCCGGTTCATAAGCCGCCTGGGAGAGAAGGTGCTTCCTTTATACCAGATGATGAAGAAGACATATCATTTTGTCTGGAGTGACGCTGCTGATAAGGCATTCGAGGCGCTCAAAAAACAGTTAGCTGAGCCGCCCGTCCTTGTGGCTCCCATTGAGAAAGAACCTTTGCTCATGTATGTAGCGGCTAATAGTAAGGCTGTCAGTGTGGCGATTGTGTTGGAGCGCAAGGAGGCGGGTAAGGAATACCCAGTCCAGAGGCCGGCTTATTATGTCAGTGAGGTGTTGACTGAGTCCAAGCAACGATATCCACATTGGCAGAAGCTGGTATATGGGGTGTTCATGGCGAGTCGCAAGCTGAAGCATTATTTTCTTGGTCATCCTATTACTGTGGTCAGCTCTGCTCCCTTGGGAGACATTATTCAGAACAGGGAGGCCACATGCCGGATTGCTAAATGGGCAATAGAACTTGGACCTCATGGTTTGAAATATGTGCCAAGAACAGCCATCAAGTCTCAGGCTTTGGTGGATTTCATCAATGACTGGACAGAGTTGCAGATGCCTGAGGAGAAGCCTGATAACACATATTGGACGATTCATTTTGATGGGTCCAGGCAGCTGGAAGGCTCGGGGGCTGGAGTTATTTTGACTTTCCCACGAGGTGACAAATTTTATTATGTTTTAAGGCTAATGTTTCCTTGTACTAACAATGCAGCTGAATATGAGGCTTTACTCCACGGCCTTCGTATGGCCAAAGAGATGAATTTAAGCCGGGTCAGGTGTCTAGGCGACTCAGACCTTGTGGCTCAGCAAGTCTCAGGCACGTGGGATTCCAAAGACCCGCTCATGGCGGCTTATCGCCGGGCGGTTGACAATATTGCTGGTCACTTCAAGGGTTATCAGGTGGATCACCTTGATCGAAGGAAGAATGAGGCGGCTGATGCCTTAAGCCAGCTTGGGTCTTAGAGTAAGCCGGTGCCTCCTAATGTGTTCCTTGATGTTTTACATAACCCTTTGGTCAAGTTGCCATCTGAGGAGGATCTTGCTATCCCTGACCCGGAGGCACAGTTGGTGGCGGCTCTCCATACTATTCCTAATTGGACGCTTCCCTACTTGGCTTATATGACTCGGGGCGAGTTACCCGAGGATGAAACTTTGGCAAGACAAATAACCAGGAGGTCTAAGTCTATGACTATTGTCAATGGCGAGTTACACCGATGCAGTGTGACAGGCGTGTTTCAACATTGTGTTTCTCCTGAAAAGGGACGTGAGATCTTAAGAGAGATCCATGAAGGTGATTGTGGTCATCATGTCGGCTCTAAATCTTTAGTGGCTAAAGCTTTTCGTCATGTTTTTTATTGGTTGACGGCTCATGCTGATGCTGAAGATCTCATCAGTAAGTGTGATGGATGTCAGAAATTTTCTCGACGAGCTCATGTGCCGGCTCAAGAGTTGAGGATGATTCCAATTACTTGGCCGTTTGTAGTCTGGGGGCTTGATATGGTTGGACCTTTTAAGCGGTCTCAAGATAAGAAAACCCACCTTCTGGTGGCGGTTGACAAATTTACCAAGTGGGTTGAGGCTGAGCCGGTCAGTAAATGTGATGCAGCGACTGCAGTTCAGTTTGTGAAAAAGCTGATCTTTCGCTTTGGTTACCCTCATAGTATCATCACTGATAATGGCACTAATTTGTCTAAAGGTGCTATGAAGGAATTCTGTCAAAGAGAACATATTCGTCTGGATATTTCTTCTGTGGCCCATCCACAGTCTAATGGTCAAGCAAAAAGGGCTAACCAGGAAATTTTGAGAGGCATCAAACCCCGACTAATTATGGTTCCTTTGGAACGAACACCGGGTTGTTGGGTTGAGGAGTTACCTTCAGTACTTTGGAGTATCAATACCACCCCCAACAGATCAACAGGCTATACGCCCTTCTTTCTGGTTTATGGTGTAGAGGCAGTTCTACTGAGTGACATCCGTCATGACTCGCCCAGAGTGGCGGCTTATGTTGAAGCTGATAACGAGACGGCTCGACAGAACGCACTTGATGCTTTGGATGAAGAGCGTGACCTTGCGGCGGCTCGTTCAACAATATACCAGCAAGACCTGCATCGCTATCATAGCCGCAGAGTTAAGACTCGGGCGTTTCAAGAGGGCGACTTAGTGCTCCGGCTGATTCAAGATCAAACTGACATGCATAAGTTGTCTCCACCTTGGGAAGGGCCTTTTGTGGTCAGTAAGAACCTCAACAATGGCTCATATTATCTCATTGATCTACGTGAGCACAAGAAGTCACACACCTCTGAACAGGAGACCAATAGGCCGTGGAACATTGCTCATCTCCGGCCTTACTATACTTGAGCCACCGGCTCTTGTCTTTGTACATACTTTGGTTGATGTGTATATATCTTTTTATGATTAATATAATAAAGCCGGCACCCCTGAAAAATTCAGGGCCTCTGTCGTTTCATTTCTGAGTATCTGAGTCTTTATTAATTGATCATAAGGTCATCTGGGGACTTTCAACTCACCGGGTTTAGCTTTCATACCCTTTTGACCTGGCCTGAGATGCCAAATTATGGTTTCATCCTGCCTGTTTGCAACTTGCTACTCCGCTATGTGACCCGCCGAACTCTTGGCAAGTCAATCTTCTTAAAGACCCTGAATTTGCCAAGGTTAAAACGACGGTTTTGTGTCACGTGAGAGTCGGCTTATAGTGAGCTAGGATGAACCATGGCTTTTTGCGGCCTTGAAAGCAAACATGAGGCCTGTGTGCCAATTTTTAAGCTGTGCCTTTGAAAAGCCGGCTTAATTTTTGGGATTTACATAGTCCCTGTTTTTTGGTCTTTCAGATGTTTTTGTGCTCTTGAATTTTGCTTCTATGCATATTTTGACTACCTGGGTCATGAGGCTCCGGGTTATGTTGCTCATGTTTGAGTATATTCAGGTTGTCACCCGCCCTGGCTTTGGACTTTGAGTCGGCAGTATGTTTGGTTTGAATAGCCATGGTTATGAGGCTACCAAATTTTCGGGTTGTCACCCGCCCTAACTTTTGGTTTTTAAAGCTGCTGGCATGACCTGCAATCATGTTAGTCCTGTTTTACACAGTTATATGAGACTATAAGTCTTCAGGTTTGGTAACCCGCCCTGGCTTTGGACTTTAAGTTGCCAGTATATTTCGGCTTGAATGGCCTTGATTCTAGTCTTTTCAGTAATCATATAAGGCTATATATGTTTGGCTTGTCACCCACCCTGGCTTTTGACCCTAAGTCGCCAGGACATATGTTGTTTAAAATTTGTGCAGGACATGCAAAACTTTAAATGGAAATAAGAGTACTGGTATGGCTCATATGTATGATCGCATCAGGCAGGTCATAAAGATTAAACTGGCGGCTCAAAAGTCAAAGATTAACATGCACGAAGGCATGACATGGCAGATCATTGTTTTCAACTATCCTATTACAAGGCTTTGCTTTGAGCCCACAAAAGTTTTAAACTTCAAATGTTTTTGGAGCTGCGCTCCTATAAGCCGGCCTGAGAGCCGGATGGATCATCATTACTAGGATTAGTTTTCTTCCGGCCGCCTTGAGGATTGTGGATCATTCTGCGCCGGTTCTTCTTCGTCGATCATCTGAAGATCAGCCGTTGTCCAGTCGATGCCAGTTAAAGCTTTGAATGTGGCCTCATCATTGAGTATAATAGAATGATCAACGTCGGGGGCGAAGATATGCTTACGCCGAGGAGAAATGAGATTGACAACATCATGAGCTGGCGGCTTAATCTTCTGATTGTTACCGTCGTAAGCCGCTGTATATTTGTTGAAGTTTAGCTCTTCGACAAGCTTACAGGCCACGGGCCGCATCTCCCGGACACAGTAATTGAAGTCCTTCTCTTCAAAGGGTGACCGGTCATCCTTGAATTTAGGACAGCCGGTGGCTATTTCCTCCGGGTCAAGCTTAGATTGCCATGCTTTGGCCCGGCCTAGAGCAATGATGGCTCTGGCTCGGGCAGAGGATAATCTTTGTTCTCCAATCTGGCTCGGGACCATGGAGAGATGATCTAGCATAGTCTTGATTTGACTTGGCAGCTTTCTGCTACCTCCTAAGGCCACAAGACTGCGGAGAGTGCCACTGTATAACTACTCTGTTAAATAATAAATGGCCTTCAGCTTCAATAGCATGTCTTGACCAAGGCTGGCACTCCTGGGGCCTGTTAAGAGGTTATATAAGAGTCACCAGGCGAGTTAGCGCTGCATATATATATGAGAAGCCAGGCGGGTTACCGGATTTGGACGCATGTTATACTTACCGAAGATGGCGGCTGTCATTTGAATAATGTGTTGTTTTAAGCCGGATAACTCTTCAGTTACTGGCTTAAGAGCAGTCTCTGCGTCTTCGGCCTTTTTGGCTAGAGCAGCCTTGTCAGTCTCCCAGGCAGCTCTCTCCGTAACAAAACTTGCTTTAAGCTTTTCAATTTCTTCCAACGGGGCCTTTAGATCTGACTTGGCCTTGGAGGTTTCGGTCTGCTGCAGCTTCAAGCTTTTTTTTTAAATCGCCAACTTGCGATTCCTTCATGTTCAATTCGGCCTGAGATAAACAAGGAAATGATTATAATGCAAAGAGCAGGATTGGTGAGATATGGTTAATTAAGTTCCAAGCACAATGTAAGCAATACACTTGGCACTTGGGGGCTAATGTAGGTCATTTCAAAAAAATTGCGCCCGGCTTAACTTGTCAGTTTAAGCCGGCACTTGAGGGCTACATATTTGGGTTTCTGAAGTGCTTATAAGTCCCGGCTCAACTTGTCAAGTTAAGCCGGCCCTTGGGGGCTACGTATTTGGATCTTAGAGCTAATTATCAGTCTGACTCGTCCTGTTATTATGACTTAATGGTTGAAAAGCTATACAAGGTTCATTCAAGATTAATATTTGAAGACCCGGTTCATCTTGATAAATATAAGCCGGTCCTGAGAAGCTACAGTTTGGACATTTTTATCAAGTCTACAACATACTCAACATTTTCCTATACTATAGACTTGGCGGCTATATAAATACATATGGAAAGGGGTTAGCAGCATACCTCATAGCGTTCCTTCATCAGGTTCACTAAGCCGGCTTCTAGGTCACGGCTAGTTTGAAGGCGGTTCAGATAACCTGCATGGATGTCACTTGCACTAAGGGCAGCATAGCTTTCCAGATCCAGCTTCAATTTGCCCTTTTCTGTAGCTGGGGGTTCTCCTTTGGCGCTGTGTTTGGCCAAAACAGTAGGATTCCCTGGCTCTGTATAGCCTGTGCCAGTGATGATGACATCCTCGGCGATCTTGTCAGAAGGGACTTCTTCAGTAAGCTTGGCAGGGCTGGGCAGTTTAGGACTTGGCGGGTCATGTGTGATGGCCGGGTCAACCTCAGTGTTCATTGGATCAAAGGTTGTGGTATCAGCTTGTGGTGGCGGGTCATTAACAAGGTCTTCAGGGTCTTGAGTTGAAGCCCTTGAGATTTCTGGCATTTGCTTCTCCGGTTCAGCAACTTTCAATTTCTTGCCCACCTTTGCTATGCCTCTGTGACAAAGATATAAAAGCATGAGCATATCATTACAAGCTATTGATCAACAGATGAAGGTACTTACCCATGGGCAATTTTGAAGATAGGCATCTGGGTCCCAGTAGAGTCGCCAGAGGATGAATGAGGCATGCCCTAGTAATTTGAGTTGGAAGAATTAAGAGGATGACGAATAAGACCCGCCTTTGGAAAGGAGAAAGGTGGATTATGAGGCACCTCATTACTGCGTTTGCGAGGAGCAGGAGTGTTGGGTAAGCCGGAGTTGAGATCTCGAGTACCGTCACTCCGGGTTGTGCGTCTTGAACCATGCTGCTGCTTCTTCAAAAGAAAATCGGGGTCCAAATGAGTAAGTGGGTGAGAAAATCTTACTTTCTAGATGACCCGCCGAGTTCTCTTTCTTGGCAAAGGATTCGAGTCGGAGGAGACGAGTATTACCTCTGCTGCGTCAGCTTGGCTTGTTTCCGCATCATCCTGAGAAGAGTCGACATCAATAAGTTGCATAAAAAGATGACCAAGGGAATCAAGTTCTACCTCCGAGTCATCTAGCTTGAGAAGATCTTCTGTCGCCTGTTTTTTATGGCGGCTTTGGGCAGGAGCTAGGCCTTTTGGCCGGGGCGGCAGCTTGCAGTTTCTTTGTCCAAAAGGCGGAGTTAGCCTGGATATATAAAAAAAGGGGTTAGAACAAAGCATAATGCAGAGATAACCTGTATTGAATCAAATAAAGATAAACACTTATAGGTGGAGCTGGATTTTGTTTAAAGAATGGTGGCAGGCCAACTTTATTACAGTTCTCCTGAGACTCGTCAAGCAGGGTCCTCATGGTTTTAAAAACTTCTTCAGCAGTAAAGTTGTCTGTCGTGAACCGTTGAGGCTCATTTGGTTCGCCAGAATATTCATACATTAAGCCGGCGCGGCGGCTTAAGGGGAGTATCTTCCAAGAGACCCAGCATCGGGTCAAGTCAACTCCAAGTAACCCATGATCCAACAAGGCTTTAGCCCTGGAGAGGAATGGGAAGGCCACGGCATGCTCTTCTGGAATAATCTTGCTTGGCGGGTCAAAATTCAGTGGTGCAGCTCTAAACCCGGGCAAAGGGTTTTCTGTGGCTGGAGTGGTGTTTTTGCAGTAAAACCAAGTGGTTACCCATCCCTTGGGGTGAGTGGGTAAGACGGTGGAGGGAATGTTGTTGTCTCTCCGTTTCTGAATTGAGATTCCACCTAATTCTTGACTCGAGCCGTTTTTGCATTCAGTCTGCCAGTTTATATAAAAGAACTCCTTGAAGAGAGGAACTGTGGGTGCTGTCTGAAGATAAACTTCGCAGAAGATTTGGAAGTGGCAAATATTGGACACCGAGTTCGGCCCTATATCTTGAGGGTGCAAATTGAAATAGTGAAGGAGGTCTTGGAAGAATTTAGACCCGGGTGGAGTAAACCCTCTGAGTATGTGATCAGTAAAGACTACAATCTCATCATCCGCAGGAGTAGGGATTACTTCCCTATTGCTGACTCGCCATCCAATTTCTTGTTGAGTCGCCAATAAGCCCTGGCTTACATAATCATCAAGGATGTCTTTGGTAACTAGAGAGCATTTCGGTTGACGATAGTCATTTTTTTGGCGGGTTGAAAACTATGGCCTGGAAATATAGGATGACGGGTTAATGAACGGTGGTAAATATTGTTTAATGGTTACAGTACTGGTCAGCTACGGTTAAGAACTGCCTTGACCATGGAATGAAGCAATTATCAAAATGTGAGCAATGAACTACAAAAGTATGAACCGGCAGCATATTTGCGGGTTATAAATTTATGATTAAGCCGGCCAGAGGCTGGCGGGTTACAAAGTTGAACCGCTCAGTCAATAATGGGCAGAGCAGTTATCTACAGATCTGGAATTGATGGAAATTTGGCTAAGTATGGGACAAACAAGTTTCATAGTTTATGCATATAATTTTGGATCTACGGTGATTCAAAAAATGAGGAATAATTGCTAAACTTAAAACTTGGCAGTGGAAGAACTGAGGAACTGGGTATGATTCATGAGAAGATGGGATCTATCCAGGATATGAGTAAAAGGCCACAAACTGCCACCGCGCTATTTCTATTTATCTTCCAAATTGAATCACACTTTTTAAGTGATGCATAGACTGATTGTGAAGAACTCCGACGAACCCTATGAACAGGATCAATCTAATGTGGATCTAGATCAAGGATAGAGCTTTACCTGGATGATTGACTGAAGAGCGGGAATGCGCCGTAGTTATCTGGTCCAGTCAGGTTGATGCAGCGGCCTCTGTTGGAGTTGCTGGTGAAGGTCGACCGGAGCGGCGGGACTCTCAGGCGGCGACGACGTGAGGAGGAAGAAGGAGAGAGAAGGGCGGGGGTAAAAGGAAAAAGGAACCCCCCATCCCTATTTATAAGGAAAACAGTAAAATGGCATGCGCGGAAACCGAGGAGGCAACATGATTATTCAACAGTGCAGGCGCCTCGATTCTCGGACGACCAGTTAACGCGAAAGATCCGTTGTGATGTCATGAGTTTTTTATGGATTTACTTCGCATGACGTCATGGCGGGTTACAATGATTTGTTCAAGGTTAAGCTTTGGAAGGACGATTCGCCGACTGAAGCAGTGAAGATTGACATGAACAAGTTCAAATCAATCTGGGGCCTAATGTTGGGGATATAACCCCGGGGTGTGACCGTTGGCGACTCTGCATGAAGAGGGCCCAAGAAGGTCCATGAAGACTGGCGGCGGCTTACAAAGAGGGCTTGCTGGAGGCCCAAGACCCGGTGGTGTAATTATGACCCGGAAAGGGTGAGTTGCCATCATGGTAACTTGCTTTGTAAGGCAAGGCGACTTAGAAACCAAGTTGGTCATGTTGTGTGGTCCGACTTGGACTCTTGTAAGCCCAGGGCCTCGACCTGTGTATATAAAGGCGAGACCTTGCGGTGGGTTAACTAATAAACAATTGATCGAGAGCTAGGTGAGGTGATTCCGCTCCCTTGTAATCGATATCCAAGCTATAGTCAACAAAAACAGGAGTAGGCTTTTTCCTCGTTGAGAGGGGCCGAACCTGGGTAAACCTTATGTCCTTTGTCCTGTTCAACCCCTTCGAGCTAACCTACGTCGCGATGGCTCCACACCTAAGTCCTTTCATAAGGGCATCTACCGTGATAAAACCACGGCACCTATGATCTCACCATTGTACTCAAAACCCTAGTTCACATACGAGGCTAGTCCACCATAATACATCAAAGAAGGAGTAGGGTGTTACCTCGACAGTGAGGGCCTGAATGTGGTAAACTGCCTTGTGGGAATCCCATCTAGGCAACCAGCTACGTGCACAATCCTATGATGATTACTGTTGGATCTTGAACCGACACTGGTAATCGTGACTGTCAACCGCCCTTGTTTTTTTTGCGGAAAGGAACAAACACAAAAGAGGAAAAAAAACCTCACAACTTCCCCGACGAATCGTATTTAGCTGGCTTCAACAGACGGAAATGGAGTTGGAGAACAAAAACATGTGGCAACATCATCCCCTCTGCATGTCGTCGCCATAGATAAATGCTAATCACACCAGACTAAGTGCTCGGTTATCGACGCCCATCGTCTGACTCATCAACGCCATTCCCAGGAAGGCCAATGACATGCGGAAAGTCGAAGAACCACTATTCACATTGCTGCCACTGCCCAAGTTCACCGGCTATGAAAAAACTCAAGAGCCCCACAAGACACAGACCAGACACATAGATCTGAGGTTCCCCCATCCTCTCGCTGTCGTGGCGGCTGGTGAAAGGCAGAGGGACTCGCGGCAGTGCCGACAAGTCATTGAGAAAAGTTGGTCGCCTCCTTATTGCCTTATGTCTTTCAAACCCTAGAACGCGTACGTATCAACGTGGTTGTTTGCCTATTCATCCCTAACCTCCCTTGCTAAATGGGATTATGGAAAAAAAAGTATGGGGGCACAAGTTTGTAAACGGTAGTGAAGTGTGGTGAATCCCACTGAGTACAATGAACCATTGAGCTAATTAAGTTGCATTGAGTGCATGTTACATGGTTCATGGAATCGTGGTATTTGTCGAAGTTAATCTGGACGCAAAATTCATTTGAATTTTTTGCGTGGCCATTGTTCGATGTATTCTGCTGATCGTGAAACTATAGATCTTAGTCCCTGTTGATAGAAAAAGATGTCAATTCTAAAACAAAAACTTTGATGAATACGAGGTGTATATATTTTAGATTATTGGTCGGGGCTTAGCTCCTTCCACTGTTTCCCTCCCTTTGTCATCGTCGAACGGACATGGAACTCAATTGGTAGCGAAGCATTTCAAACATAGCCAAAGGTGTAAGCATGCTCAGTCGCTAAATGCAGGAACCCTTACCAGTGAGAGGCCCAATTTACTGCAAAAAAAATGTAGGGCTCTCATGTGCTTCAATTACTCTTGCAGTTGGCATTGTAAGCATCCTAGAGGATTTTTCTCCAAAAAGTAGACAGAAGAATTCTAGTGGTGTGGACAAAACAAAGGGATGTTCAAATCAATTGGTGTTCCCTTATGAACATTAGATGTGGACAAAACAAAGAGATGTGAAAGGAAGAGTGTTTTGTACCGACACGGGTAAGATGGCTGCTATAGCCGTTTCTACAGTAATGAGTTGAATAAAACACTGACAGCCGACATTACCATTGTATTATATGTTGGGAAACGTTGCATGAAAAACAAAAAAAATTCCACACACACGCAAGATCTATCCATGGAGATGCATAGCAACGAGAGGGGAGAGTGTGTCTACGTACCCTCGTAGACCGTAAGAGGAAGCGTTTGTTAATGCAGTTGATGTAGTCGAACTTCTTCGCGCTCCAACCGATCGAGTACCGAACGTACGACACCTCCGCGTTCAGCACACGTTCAGCTCGGTGACGTCCTCGCCTTCTTGATCCAGCAACACGGCGAAGTAGTGGATGAGTTCCGGCAGCACGACGGCGTGCCGACGGTGATGGTGAAGTTATCTCCGCAGGGCTTCGCCTAAGCACTACGAAAATATGACCGAGGGACTAAACTGTGGAAGGGGGCGCCGCACACGGCTAAGCAATTGTCGTCGTATGTGTTGCGCCCCCCTCCCACATATATATAGGTGAGGGAGAGGGGAGAGGCCAAGAGGTGCCCCAAGTAGGACCGAATCCTACTTGGGCTCCTGCCATTGGCCGCCCCCCCCCCCCCTTCCATATTTGCTTCCGGGAGAAAGGAAAGGGGGGAGAGAAAGGAAGGGGGAGGCTGAATCCCCCCTTTCCTTTCCTCCCCTAGGCTGGCTGCCATAGGAGGGGCGCGCCAGCCCCTTGGGGGCTAGTGTGCTCCCCTCTTTTGGCCCATATTGCCCATATACTTCCCTGGGGTGCCCGGAACCCCTTCTGGTGATCCGATAACTACCCGGTGCACTCCGAAACTCTTCCGGAGTCTGAATATCATCATCCTATATATCAATATTTACCTCCGGACCATTCCGGAGCTCCTCGTCATGTCCATGATCTCATCCGGGACTCCGAACAACATTCGGTCACCAAATCATATAACACTATATCATCAACGAACTTTAAGCGTGCGGACCCTACGGGTTCGAGAACTATGTAGACATGACCGAGACACCTCTCCGGTCAATAAACAATAGCGGAACCTGGATGCCCATATTGGCTCCTACATATTCTACGAAGATCTTTATCGGTCGAACCTTATGAAAACATACGTAATTCCCTTTGTCCATCGGTATGTTACTTGCCCGAGATTCGATCGTCAGTAGCTTCATACCTAGTTCAATCTCATTACCGGCAAGTCTCTTTACTCGTTTCTTAATACATCATCTTGCAACTAACTCCTTAGTCACTTTGCTTGCAAGGCTTATTATGATGTGTATTACCGAGAGGGCCCAGAGATACCTCTCCGATACTCGGAGTGACAAATCCTAATCTCGATCTATGCCAACTCAACAAACACCTTCGGAGATACCTGTAGAGCATATTTATGATCACCCAGTTATGTTGTGACGTTTGATAGCACACAAGGTATTCCTCCGGTATCCGGGAGTTGCATAATCTCATAGTCGAAGGAATATGTATTTGTCAACAAGAAAGCAATAGCAATAAACTGAATGATCAATATGCTAAGCTAACGGATGGGTCTTGTCCATCACATCATTCTCCTAATGATGTGATCCTGTTATCAAATGACAACACATGTCTATGGTTAGGAAACCTTAACCATCTTTGATCAACGAGCTAGTCAAGTAGAGGCTTACTAGGGACACGGTATTTGTTTATGTATTCACACATGTATTTAAGTTTCCGATCAATACAATTCTAGCATGAATCATAAACCTTTATCATGATTAAGGAAATATAATAATAACCATTTATTATTGCCTCTAGGGCATATTTCCATTAGTCTCCCACTTGCACTAGAGTCAATAATCTAGTTCACATCGTCATGTGATTAACTCCCATAGTTCACATCGCCATGTGACTAACACCCAAAGAGTTTACTAGAGTCAATAATCTAGTTCACATCGCCATGTGATTAACACCCATAGTTCACATTGCTATGTGACTAACACCCAAAGAGTTTACTAGAGTCAATAATCTAGTTCACATCGCCATGTGATTAACACCCAAAGATTTTACTAGAGTGTGATCATGTTTTGCGTGTGAGAGAGGTTTTAGTCAACGGGTCTGCAACATTCAGATCTGTGTGTATTTTGCAAATGTCTATGTCTACAATGCTCTGCATAGAGCTACTCTAGCTAACTGTTCCCACGTTCAAAGCGCATCCAGATTGAGACTCAGAGTCATCTGGATCAGTGTTAAAGCTTGCATCGATGTAACCCTTTACGACGAACCCTTTATCACCTTCATAACCGAGAAACATTTCCTAAGTCCTCTTTAGGTACGTAAGGATAATTTTGACCGTTGTCCAGTGATCCACTCCTGGATCACTATTGTATCCCCTTGCCAAACTTATGGCAAGGCACACAACTGGTCTGGTACACAGCATGGCATACTTTATAGAACCTATGGCTGAGGCATAGGGAATGACTTTCATTCTCTCTCTATCTTCTGCCGTGGTCGGGATTTGAGTCTTACTCAACTTCACACCTTGCAACACAGGCAAGAACCCTTTCTTTGACTGATCCATTTTGAACTTCTTCAAAACTTTTGCCAAGGTATGTGCTTTGTGAAAGTCCTATTCAGCATCTTGATCTATCCCTATAGATCTTGATGCCCAATATGTAAGTAGCTTCACCGAGGTTTTTCATTGAAAAATTCTTATTCAAGTATCCTTTTATGCTATCCAGAAATTCTATATCATTTCCAATCAACAATATGTCATTCACATATAATATCAGAAATGCTACAGAGCTCCCACTCACTTTCTTGTAAATACAGGCTTCACCGTAAGTCTGTATAAAACCATATGCTTTGATCACCTCATCAAAGCGTATATTCCAACTCCGAGATGCTTGCACCAGTCCATAGATGGATCGCTGGAGCTTGCACACTTTGTTAGCACCTTTAGGATTGACAAAACCTTCTGGTTGCATCATATACAACTCTTCTTCAAGAAATCCGTTAAGGAATGCAGTTTTGACATCCATTTGCCAGATTTCATAAAATGCGGCAATTTCTAACATGATTCGGACAGACTTAAGCATCACTACGGGTGAGAAAGTCTCATCGTAGTCAACCCTTTGTCAAAAACCTTTTGCGACAAGTCGAGCTTTGTAGATAGTGATATTACCATTAGCGTCCGTCTTCCTCTTGAAGATCCATTTATTTTCAATGGCCGGCCGATCATCGGGCAAGTTCACCAAAGTCCACACTTTGTTCTCATACATGGATCCTATCTCAGATTTCATGGCCTCAAGCCATTTGTCGGAATCTAGGCTCATCATAGCTTCTTCATAGTTCGTAGGTTCGCCGTTGTCTAACAACATGACTTCCAGGACAGGATTACCACTCTGGTGCGGAAAGTGTTCTGGTTGACCTACGAAGTTCAGTAGTAACTTGATCTGAAGTTTCATGATCATCATCATTAGCTTCCTCTCTAGTTGATGTAGGCATCACGGAAACATTTTTCCGTGCTGAGCTACTTTCCAATTCGCGAGAAGGTACAACTACCTTATCAAGTTCTACTTTCCTCCCACTCACTTCTTTCGAGAGAAACTCCTTCTCTAGAAAGGACCCATTCTCGGCAACAAAGATCTTGCCTTCGGATCTGTGGTAGAAGGTGTACCCAATAGTTTCCTTAGGGTATCCTATGAAGACGCACTTCTCCGATTTGGGTTCGAGCTTATCAGGCTGAAGCCTTTTGACATAAGTGTCGCATCCCCAAACTTTAAGAAACGACAGCTTTAGGTTTCTTGCCAAACCATAGTTCATACGGTGTCGTCTCAACGGATTTAAACGGTGCCCTATTTAACGTGAATGAGTCTGTCTCTAATGCATAACCCCAAAATGATAAAGGTAAATCGGTAAGAGACATCATAGAACGCACCATATCTAATAAAGTACTGTTACGACGTTCGGACACACCATTACGCTGTGGTGTTCCAGGTGGCATGAGTTGTGAAACAATTCCACATTGTTTTAAATGAAGGCCAAACTCGTAACTCAAATATTCACCTCC
The DNA here is from genome assembly GCA_011799875.1 of Thinopyrum elongatum. NCBI lineage: Eukaryota > Viridiplantae > Streptophyta > Magnoliopsida > Poales > Poaceae > Thinopyrum > Thinopyrum elongatum. The sequence continues at coordinate 541,023,551 of CM022301.1, forward strand.
ACGATCAGATCGTAGAAACTTTATTTTCTTGTTACGATAATTCTCTACTTCACTCTGAAATTCTTTGAACTTTTCAAATGTTTCAGATTTGTGTTTCATTAAGTAGATATACCCATATCTACTCAAATTATCTGTAAAGGTTAGAAAATAACGATACCCGCCGCGTGCCTCAACACTCATCGGACCGCATACATTGGTATGTATTATTTCTAATAAGTCATTAGCTCGCTCCATTGTTCCGGAGAAAGGAGTTTTAGTCATCTTGCCCATGAGGCATGGTTCGCAAGTATCAAATGATTCATAATAAAGTGATTCCAAAAGTCCATCCGCATGGAGTTTCTTCATGCGCTTTACACCAATATGACCTAAATGGCAGTGCCACAAGTATGTTGCACTATCATTATCAACTTTGCATCTTTTGGCATCAATATTATGAATATATGTATCACTATGATCGAGATTCAATAAACCATTCACATTGGGTGTATGACCATAGAAGGTTTTATTCATGTAAACAGAACAACAATTATTCTCTGACTTAAATGAATAATCGTATTGCGATAAACACGACATAATCTTGTTCATGCTCAACGCAAACACCAAATAACATTTATTCAGGCTCAACACTAATCCCGAAGGTAGAGGGAGTGTGCGATGGTGATCATATCAATCTTGGAAACACTTCCAACACACATCGTCACCTCGCCCTTAACTAGTCTCTGTTTATTCTGCAACTCCTGTTTCGAGTTACTAATCTTAGCAACTGAACCGGTATCAAATACCCAGGGGCTACTATGAGCACCAGTAAGGTACACATCAATAACATGTATATCAAATATACCTTTGTTTACTTTGCCATCCTTCTTATCCGCCAAGTATTTGGGGCAGTTCCGCTTCTAGTGACCATTTCCCTTTGCAGTAGAAGCACTCAGTTTCAGGCTTGGGTCCAGCTTTGGGCTTCTTCCCAGGAGTGGCAACTTGCTTGCCATTCTTCTTGAAGTTCCCTTTCTTTCCCTTGCCCTTTTTCTTGAAACTAGTGGTCTTGTTAATCATCAACACTTGATGCTCCTTCTTGATTTCTACCTCCGCGGCCTTAAGCATTGCGAAGAGCTCAGGAATCGTTTTATTCATCCCTTGCATATTATAGTTCATCGCGAAGCCTTTGTAGCTTGGTGGCACTGACTGAAGAACTCTGTCAATAACACTATCAACTGGAAGATCAACTCCCACTTGATTCAAGCGATTATAGTACCCAGACATTCTGAGCACATGCTCACTGGCTGAGCTATTCTCCTCCATCTTGTAGGCAAAGTACTTGTCAGAGGTCTCATACCTCTCAACACGGGCATGAGCCTAAAATACCAATTTCAGCTCTTGGAACATCTCATATGTTTCATGGCGTTCAAAACGTCTTTGGAGCCCCGATTCTAAGCCGTAAAGCATGACGCACTAAACTATCAAGTAGTAATCAGATCGAGCTTTGCCAAACGTTCATAACGTCTGCATCAGCTCCTGCAACAGGTCTGTCATCTAGCGGTGCATCAAGGACATAATTCTTCTGTGCAGCAATGAGGATAATCCTCAGATCACGGACCCAGTCCGCATTATTGCTACCATCAACTTTCAACTTAGTTTTCTCTAGGAACGTATCAAAAACGGGGAAGCTACATCGTGAGCTATTGAACTACAACATAATTTGCAAAGACATTTTGACTATGTTCATGATAAATCTTAGTTCAATTAATCAAATTACTAATGAACTCCCACTTAAATCAACATCCCTCAAGTTGTCTAAGTGATACATGATCCAAATCAACTAACCCATGTCCGATCATCACGTGAGATGGGGTAGTCATCAATGGTGAACATCTTCATGTTGATCATATCTACTATATGACTCATGTTCGACCTTTCGGTCTCCAGTGTTCCGAGACCATGTCTGTACATGCTAGGCTCGTCAAGTTTAACCCAAATATTCTGCATGTGCAAAACTGTCTTACACCCGTTGTATGTGAACGTAGAGTCTATCACACCCGATCATCACGAGGTGCTTTGAAACGACGAACTTTGGCAACGGTGCATACTCGGGGAGAACATTTTTATCTTGAAATTTAGTGAAGGGATCATCTTATAATGCTACCGCCGTTCTAAGCAAAATAAGATGCATAAAGGATAAACATCACATGCAATCAAAATATGTGACATGATATGGCCATCATCATCTTGTGCTTTTGATCTTCATCTTCAAAGCATCATCATGATCTCCATCGTCACCGGCTCGACACCTTGATCTCCATCGTTGCGTCGGGGTCGTCTCACCAACTATTGCTTCTACAACTATTGCTAACGCATAGTGATAAAGTAAAGCAATTACATGGCGCTTGGAATTCATACAATAAAGAGACAACCCCAAGGCTCCTGCCGGTTGTCGATATTACAAAACATGATCATCTCATACATCAACATATATCACATCACGTCTTGACCATATCACATCATAATATGCCCTGCAAAAACAAGTTAGACGTCCTCTACTTTGTTGTTGCAAGTTTTACATGGCTGCTACGGGCTTCTAGCAAGAACCGTTCTTACCTACGCAAAAACCACAACGGTGATTCATCAAGTTGTTGTTTTAACCTTCTTCAAGGACCGGCTGTAGTCAAATTCGATTCAACTAAAGTAGGAGAAACAGACACCCGCCAGCCACCTTTATGCAAAACTAGTTGCATGTCACTCGGTGGAACCGGTCTCATGTGCGTGGACATGTAAGGTTGGTCCGGGCCGCTTCATCCCACAATACCGCCGAATCAAATAAGACGTTGGTGGTAAGCAGTATGACTATCACCGCCCACAACTCTTTGTGTTCTACTCGTGCATATCATCTACGCATAGACTTGGCTCGGATACCACTGTTGGGAAATGTTGCATGGAAAACACGCACACGCAAGATCTATCCATGGAGATGCATAGCAATGAGAGGGGAGAGTGTGTCTACGTACCCTCGTAGACCGTAAGCGGAAGCGTTTGTTAACGCCGTTGATGTAGTCGAACTTCTTCGCGCTCCAACCGATCGAGTACCGAACGTACGGCACCTCCGCGTTTAGCACACGTTCAGCTCGGTGACGTCCTCGCCTTCTTGATCCAGCAAGACGGCGAAGTAGTGGATGAGTTTCGGCAGCACGACGGCGTGGTGACGGTGATGGTGAAGTTATCTCCGCAGGGCTTCGCCTAAGCACTACGAAAATATGACTGAGGGACTAAACTGTGGAAGGGGGCGCCGCACACGGCTAAGCAATTGTCGTCGTTATGTGTGGCGCCCCCCTCCCACATATATATAGGTGGGGGAGAGGGAAGAGGCCAAGAGGCGCCCCAAGTAGGACCGAATCCTACTTGGGCTCTTGCCCTTGGCTGCCCCCCTTCCATATTTGCTTCCGGGAGAAAGGAAAGGGGGGGAGAGAAAGGAAGGGGGAGGCCGAATCAGTCCCCCCTTTCCTTTCCTCCCCTAGGCCGGCTGCCATAGGAGGGGCGCGCCAACCCCTTGTGGGCTGGTGTGCTCCCCTCTTTTGGCCCATATACTTCCCGGTGGTGCCCGGAACCCCTTCCGGTGATCCGATAACTACCCGGTGCACACCGAAACTCTTCCGGAGTCCGAATATCATCGTCCTATATATCAATCTTTACCTCCGGACCATTCCGAAGCTCCTCATCATGTTCGTGATCTCATCCGGGACTCCGAACAACATTCGGTCACCAAATCATATAACTCATATAGCACTATATCGTCAACGAATGTTAAGCGTGCGGACCCTACGGGTTCGAGAACTATGTAGACATGACCGAGACACCTCTCCGGTCAATAACCAATAGCGGAACCTGGATGCCCATATTGGCTCCTACATATTCTACGAAGATCTTTATCGGTCAAACCTTATGACAACATATGTAATTCCCTTTGTCCATCTGTATGTTACTTGCCCGAGATTCGATCGTCGGTATCTTCATACCTAGTTCAATCTCGTTACCGGCAAGTCTCTTTACTCGTTCCGTAATACATCATCTTGCAACTAACTCCTTAGTCACTTTGCTTGCAAGGCTTCTTATGATGTGTATTACCGAGAGGGCCCAGAGATATCTCTCCGATACTCGGAGTGACAAATCCTAATCTCGATCTATGCCAACTCAACAAACACCTTCGGAGATACCTGTAGAGCATCTTTATGATCACCCAGTTATGTTGTGACGTTTGATAGCACACAAGGTATTCCTCCAGTATCCGGGAGTTGCATAATCTCATAGTCAAAGGAATATGTATTTGTCAACAAGAAAGCAATAGCAATAAACTGAACGATCAATATGCTAAGCTAACGGATGGGTCTTGTCCATCACATCATTCTCCTAATAATGTGATCCCGTTATCAAATGACAACACATGTCTATGGTTAGGAAACCTTAACCATCTTTGATCAACGAGCTAGTCAAGTAGAGGCTTACTAGGGACACGGTATTTGTTTATATATTCACACATGTATTTAAGTTTCCGATCAATACAATTCTAGCATGAATAATAAACCTTTATCATGATTAAGAAAATATAATAATAACCATTTTATTATTGCCTCTAGGGCATATTTCCATCATTATATCTACTCTAGCCCTCGCCAAAAAGAAGGTGGGGATCATGCTACTAGAGGAGAACCCCTCCGTTGTCCGGTGCCGGTCCCTCTCGCCTCTTCTCTTGTGACCCTTTATTTTTAGTGTAAATTTAGAGCATCTACAACCAGGCCCCTCATATCCATCTCAAACGCCCGGGCAGGCCGTCTGGTCAGTGACCGGTCACAAAAACGCGACCCAACCAGACCCCTCATATCCGTCTCAAACGCCCGGACTGACCGACACCCCTCATATTCATCTCAAATATGAGGACGATATGAGGGCTCGCAGACGCGCCCGGGCACGCCCGATCAATCCGCCACGTATGACGCGACCCCACCCCGGACCACCTTTTCTCTTTCTTTATTTATTCTTTTCTTTCTCTCCCTTCTTCTCCATCAATCACGTGCAAGTGACCGGACATATGAGAAAAAATATGAGAAGTGTGGCTACGTGGACGAAAAAGTAGGGGCTCAAAACGGACACGCCTGGTCACTGACCGGGCGCGTCCGCGGGCGTTTGAGGGGTCGAATTAGAGGTATGTGGCTGACGATGCTCTTATATCTCTAATTTCAATTATTATTTTCTACTCCCTCGCTCGGAATGGAGGGAGTAGATTTTTCCCTGTTCTTCTGTGTTGAGTTCTCCATCTGGGTATTTTTATCCTTGGCTGATTTTATGATAGTTCTGACTTCCTGGAAACCGAGATCCATGGAGAGTCTTGCTGCAAGCAATTTTTTCCTTATATATTTTCATTCGATAATGAATAATACAACCAATATTGGGAGAAAAGAGAGATCTTTGACGGTCAACTTCATTCCCAGTGTCACCATCGATGTTTGCAAGGTAAGAAGTCGACGACATGGATGGATTATGATACGTCTTACTCTCACACCCATCCACCCGTGGATTTGATGATATCATGCTACATTCACCTAAATTTACTGTCTAACCGGAAAAGTATCTAATCTCACCCTCGCTGAAAAGAAGTGGATATTATGCTACTAGTGGAGAACCCCTCAATTGTCCGGTGTCGGTCCCACCTGCCTCTTCTCGATCGTTCTCACTGTTTTTTAGTGGGCAAGGAGCCTTTATTTTTAGTGTAATTTTAGATCTCTAATTTCTTTCTTTTTAGATTTTTGTTCTTCTCTCATGCGTTCTCCGCCGGGGTATTTTTATCCTTGGCTAATTTTATCATATATCACCAACTTCCTAGAAACCGACATCCATTGCAAGTTAGCTGCAAACAAATCTTCTCTTATATTTTTATTTTGACCTTTTCTCTTATATATTTTTATGTTGTAGCGAACAATACAACCAATATTGGAAGAAAAGAGGGATCTTTGATGGTCCACTTCATTCCTAGTGTCACCATCGATGAAAATGAATACACGGTTTGCAAGGTAAGGAGTGGATGAGATGGATGGAGGATGATACGTCTTACTCTCACTTCCATGTTCCATCCACCCATGGATTTGACGATATCATGATGTGTCCAGCTAAATTTATTGTCTAACCAAAAAAGTATCTACTCTAGCCCTCGCTAAAAAGAAGTTGGGATTATGCTATACTAGAGGGCAACCCCTCCGTCGTCTGGTGCCAGCCCTCTCGCCCCTTCTCTAGCATTGCCATTGCTGTTGAGTGAGCAAGGAGCCTTTGTTTTTAGTTTAAATTAGATCTCTAATGTAAAAAAAATAGATATTTTGTTCTTCTTTAATGAGTTCTCCATCCGGGTATTTTTATCCTTGGTCGATTTTATAATATACCACCAACTTCCTAGAAAGCGACATCCATGGCGAGTTGGTTGCAAACAAAGTTTCTCTTATATATGGTATATCTTCGAATTTTCCTCTTATATATTTTTATGTTGTAACGAACAATACAACCGATATTGGGAGAAAAGGGAGATCTTTGACGGTCTACATCATTCCCGGTGTCACCGTCGATGACAGTGAATACATGGTTTGCAAGGTAAGAAGTTGACGATATGGATGGATGATGACACGTCTTACTCTCAGATTCATCCATCCGTGGAACCAATGATATCATGCTATGGTCACCTCAATTCACTGCCTACCCCCCAAAAAAAACTAGGGCGCTCATTTGCTTCAACCACTCTTTCAGTTGGCAGTTGTAATCAAATCAGAGGAATTTTCTACTGATGTGGACAAAGCAGGGAGAAGTTCCACAGGAAGAGGGAAAAAAAAGAGAATTAGTGTTCACTTACGAACATTAGATGTGGACAAAACAAAGAGAGATGTGAAAGGAAGAGAGTGTGCACTCCACTGATGTGTGCAACATATGTAGGCAACACATTGCATCATCATGGCATGTAGGGTGAGAGGGCAATGATTGTACAAGGCACGAGTGCCCGTGCGAACCGCAATTATGCTGGCTGCTCAGCTCGATGAGGTTGCCTCCTCCTGCTTTGCGGCCTTCGCCCACCAAAGCGCCCTGCAAACACACCGTCTTATTCCACGACGCCATCATTCATCAGATATTCCCCAAAAATGCTGTACCCAACCAGCGGCGCATTTCACATGCGTGGCCATTTGCGTACATAAACACCAAAAAAAAGAGTTCCGTCGCCGGGACTTGAACCCGGGTCTCTCGGGTGAGAGCCGAGTATCCTAACCACCTAGACTACGACGGATCACGTCAAGAATTGCTACAGCTGGACTAATATTGTCGCTAGTTTTAGTTTCAATCAGGGTAGAACCATCCAACCACGCCCTTTGATCAAAACACGGCCAAAGTTAATACAACCATATGTGTTCCTCTTTCCAGATAAATAAGTTATATTTACTTGAACAGCGGCAATAGGCAGTAAAATATTATGAATCAACAACTTTTTCTTCCGAATTACGATGCATATCTCCCGATTTCATTTATCATGAGAAACCAGTAACATAGGGCGCCTCACTAGTGCCCCCCAAAAGGGTTTGGTCAGGACATTAGGGAACCAGAAAGGTTAAAAAGAAACTTTACAACGCAAAACAGAACAATCTGGCAATAGCCACACAGCTAGAAAAGAAACATCACTGAAGTTCTAAGCACTGCAACACAGCCCCAAAATAAAGCTAAAACACACCCTAGCATTGTATTCACAACTTAAATCAACAATGCTTTTTTATCCATAATATTTCTCTAGCATTGTATTTACAACTTACAACAAAACAATATTCTTATAAATACATGAAAGGAGATTGATGTACAAAAAGTCTGGACTGGTCCATCTGCAGAAAAGCATTGTTGATTCAAATAAAATGAAACAGGGCGAAAAGCCTATTGATCTAAAGAAAACATATCATGCACTACAGAATTTTGCTCAGTTGCCGATTTCTAAGCAGTGTACAATCTCCAGTGAATGTCACGGTGTTCAGGAAATGAACAACAGTTCCCTGAATAAAATAACAGGAGCGATATAGCTCAAGGACGAATGCCTAACGCAATCCGCCTCCATAGTTTAGCCCTTGGAATTCTTCAAATATGGGCAGCTGCATACCACTACCACATCACCATCACGGACGCTTTGGCCCTTTCTCGTATTTGCAAAAAATGATGAAAGACACAGGCATCAGCCTTAGGCCTTTGCACAGCACAGGCGAATCCAAGTCGTGAAAGAAACATGCCATTGAAAACTCTGCTTGCAATTGGACGATGATGGTGCTCCAGGCATTTCTTGACAAGAATTATATTTCTTGACTCATCTCAAATGCACGCTGTTGTTGGAATGATGGCATCTTAATCCGCCGGAATGGGGCGCACCAGTCTTTCTTCAGGTGAATCAGCTTCCCAGAAAACAGACTGCCTATGATCCAGCTTGCTGGCTGCAAGAGAGAGATACAGGAGAATTAGAGGCACTGGAGATGATAAATACCAGCTGTGGAAAAAAAAGGATAAAGCGTAGGGAAACATTTGAGTGGTAAATACAGCAATATGGCCATGTATAATGTGAATCAACTAAACATGTCTTACTGGCAGCAGGGAAGCAAGCCGTTTGGATCCTAATCAGTTGAGTTTTATAGAAGATCTAAGTGAAACAACATGACTCTATACGAGAGGTAGACAATGGATTAAGATATGTTGTGACAAGTTACTTCTCTATATTTACTTATAGAGTTAGTATTCAAGCATTGAAAGACAGTCTAGTCTATCTGAGCAGTTGCTACTTATATTCAGTCATTTCCTATATTCTGGAATGGAAGTTTCTACATTCAAAATTCAACTAACCGCTGTTTTTATGTCATGCTCCAGCCCACAATGACTTAGATGGCGTGATGCGCTCGCCTCATTTGCAACAAGAATGATTCCACGCGAACAACTTTTATCCTTCAAGCTTTGAATTAATCCTTGAAGAGATACAAAAACTTGGCCACCTCCATGCTGTGGAACACAAATATAATGTAAGGGGGCCACATCGTGTAGACAGGGAAACTAATCATGTATATATCTGACACAATCAGTAGTAAAAAATCAGATACATAAAATTAAGAGTGAACCAAGACAATGCCTCTTAGCTATGACAATAGTATATGATCTATTACAATACACTAAAAAAATATTGCTTGATTAGTAGGTCATCCATCATGTTTTCTCACCAGGCTTGCAACATACCTTGATAATGTTCGAAAATTTTGAACAGAAGCTAATTTTGCCGTGGATCAAGAATCCTACTCCATTAAATACCAATTTATTATTTCTTAGGTAAACTGATTGGCCAAATGTTGAAATCTCCATTGTATGCCTTTGTCGAATTAAATACCTAGCAAAAGGGTATATCAACAATTGAGCATCAAGAACAAATTATTTTAACCTAATCCATATGGACAACAGAGCAAATGTTCCTCGCTGAATTTTAGTTGCAGAAAATAAAGCTAGGATAAACAATCTTCACAGCAAAGTGCCTTCAGTATGTTTGACACCAGAATCGATCGGCTCGGATTCTTAGAAAGCAACGTCATCTAGATGGACTAATATACTTACCTAAAAGCATCTACATCGACTTTCCATGTGTTGTGTGTGAAATATTCAGAATTACAGTATGAACAATTAAGCTAATTAATCATGTCAGTGTTTAGATAACCATTTAAAAAATAGTTCTTAGGTACCCTATGTTGCTTGAGTTCGGATAATTTAGCCCATCAAATGAAATTTCTTTCATTTCTTAGAAGAGCTTGGCATCAAATTGAGAAAGCTTCATGTGGGCTTTTGACAGATCTAAAAATGCATACACTTTTAAGGTGTTAATTTTCCCTCGACTACTTCAAGAAAGATATGAAAACTGAAGCTTTCACAAACAAAGATGTGATAAAATTTAAAATTCCATTTTCACAGGATAGGTGTGCTGCAAGGTGTCATTGCTTACTTTTCAGGTGGCAACAGTAAACCAGCTTGAAGAGAATCAAAAAGCCAATTGGAATTCAAAATCCAGGAATCGGTAGCACAACCATATAAGAACTTAGCTGTTGATACCTGTTGCAACAAACACCTATCAGACACAGTGCAATTTGGTACTGTAAAAAAAATGAATGTGTAATTTTAAATGGGAGCCTACAGCCCTACACCAATTTCTCCTACAGGATACAGCATATACTAAAACTATAAAAGGATACATGATGAACGATAAATGGTACCCAAGAAACAAAAAGGAAATGGTATAACAAACCTTTTTAGGGGAAAGAACTACAGGAGGCTTCCACCTCACAAGCTCTGCAAGCTTGCTTTTTTTATCAAATGGACAGGGTGGCACTTTAGAAAGAACACAACCTCCAAATTTCCGTATTACAGACACAATCTCTTTCTCCTTATGACTTTGAAATCCAGTCACCAAAAACTCTAGTCCATGAAATATGGCTTCTTTTTTGCTAGTGCATTCCCTGGGCTCCTGCATGTCAGCAACTCTGCTTTCAGACCCTGCAAAGATACGAGAGTGAGGATCACCAAAAGTATGTAATGACCGTGCATATATTTACTCAAGATATACAGTACATATCTAGCATAAGAGATCATAAACCAGAACTTACAACTGAATCGAGATTTAACTCTTCTGCTCTTGGTTTGTCTAGTACTAAGTTTAGCATTCAACAATTGGGGTCCTTTTCTTTTAAGGCCTCGTTTACCAACACTCAAATATGTTGTGGGTTGAGGCAAAACTTCTGATGGGATATATTGCTCTTTGCTGTGATGCTCATTATCATCATGAGCATCACATGACTTCTTCTGAACCAAAGAAAATTCGTTCAAGCTTCCAGCTTCAGCATTGTTTTCAATGAACTGATTAGAGGCTCGGATACGCTGTATCTTCTTATTTAAGATTATCGGTGTGCTTCTCTCCTTCTGACAAACTGCCACATTAACATCATTATGAGCCAGACTACCTCCCGAGATGTTTGATATAGGTCCTAGCATGCTAAAAGGCCTGAGGGAACTGTGTGTTCTTCGCCTCCATGGATTAGATTCTTGTGCCTTGTCTAACGGCACAGAAGATGGACCGGCTTCTACATCTAGGTCATTCTTCAGAGATTCCTTGCGATATACTGGTTCACTGTTCTCCTCATTCCTCTGTTTACATTCAGGAGGTTGACTAGTGGATACTTCATTGCAAGATATGCTACACGGAACAAATGAACAGAGAGGATCCTCAGGAGATAAGCTTGAACATACTACTTGTTGGCACGACTCTGCACTTTGATCCTCTCCATGGAAACCTTCATTCTTTTGGAGAAAAGATGCTCTTGAAGAGGCAACCATTTCTGTCGATATCGCTCTAGGTGCAGGAGAGCACTCATTCATGCTATCCATTGACTCAGAAATGAAGCTAGTCCTTATATGCTTCCTTGCACGACCACCAAACTTCGTCTCTTCAACAATTCTTCCAGCTTCCTGGAAATATATTTTACATTGTAATTAAATAGATGAAGAGTGCTGAATGAGATAGGCATAGGACCAATTAAGTTTATTATAACAAAATATTCATGGGCAACAAATTTACCTTCGTGATATTCTGACCTCTTACTGGATTCCTCAAGCTTTCAGTAAAAGCATGGTTGTTTTGAGTCAACTTCTGGAAAGCAGCTTCCTCATTTCTTGAGCAAGAGATTGCTTTATCTCGAGTTAGTTGCTTTACAGAAGCACATTCTGGACTTGATTCTTCTAGCGTACGAGCAGAACTAATATCTACCAAGGAATCAGGTACATGGTCATTGGTACTAGCATCTTGGCTGCACCATTTTTTATTTTGCTCCTGGGAAAAACAAATGTCTACATCATGTGGGGCACAACTAGCCTGATAGATGCTCTGTTTCAAGTTAGTTGTGTTGTGGCCTTGAGATGAACAAGCAGTTTGAACAGTACACAGGCCAACATCTTCGAATACATCAAGCATTTCAATCTCATCCAGTTCCGCAAGCCAATCACTCTCATCCAGACCATTTTGAGAAGATCCACAATCATGTTCTATTTCCTCAAGAAAACACTGTTTCCGAGCTTCCTTTACACGCAGAGCAGCTTCGAGGGCAGCTGCAGTCAACTTATCAGGCTGGCAATCATCAAGTATCATTTCTGCAATAACCATAGCCTCAGAGGCAGCAATAGATAGCTCAACCGCATCATTAGCATCTGCCTTACGGAGCTTCTGAACATCAACTTTTCCACCAGACGGTTGATGTTTTCTTGCACCAAGTGGTTTAGTGACATCCATGCTAGCCACTCTACAGACTCCTTGTTGTGTATCATCCTTAAGGCCTTTAGCCTCTTGCACAGCTTTGATCTCTTGTGCTTGGCCATCAACATAAGAGTCCTCTAATGGTGCTTTGCATGTACCAGAATTTAGAATCTGTGGGCTAACATTGGATTGAACTGAGAAGATATCCTTGCTAGCCACTCTACGGACTTCTAGTTGCTTATCATCCTTTAGGCTTTTAGCCTCTTGTACAGCTTTGATCTCCTGTACTTGATCATCAACATAAGAGCCCTTGAACGGTCCTTTGCATGCACCAGAGTTTAGAATCTGAGGGCTAACATTGGCTTGAACTGAGGAGAGTTGTGCTGCACTTTCTGAAGAAAGGTGCAGAGAGAAAGGCAGCACCTGGAGGTGAAATATTCAACCCATGTTATAACAGCACACGACAAGAAGATTATGTTTGTGCAGCAGAGGAAAGAACCAACTATTTTGGCTGTTGCAAGCCGATCTATGCTACTATACCAACTTGCTCACTCATAATGCAATCCGTCGAGGTGATTGACAATGAAACAACACATGCACAAAGTTTAGAACCCCATTGAAAATCATAAGCACATCTGACATGAAGAAATAAACCATAGGCAAGATGAATATGGTATGCTGAACCTACAATTTTATTCTTTCCCCATTCAACGGATGATTACAGGCAGAACAAAAATAAGCAAACTGTGCAAGTGTGCATCTCTGGAACAAAAAATGTATCTCAGGGCAAAGGAGAAACCCACAAAGTAATAATTGGGTATGCAGGATTGAATCATTAAAGGCTACATCTACATGTATACTTCATGTTTTGATTTATTTGATCAAACAGAATGACAATAACCTAAGCTGTGACCAATCTTCAGTGATTAGCATCAAGAATCTTAGCCTACCTCTCTGCCGGTTGGAGTACTTGCAGCAGGTGTATCCTCGTCTCCCGACAAATGCAGACGAAGCCCGCTGTAACCACCAGCATTTACCGTGGCATTCCGACAACTCCGTTGCTCTTGTGCAGGGTCCAGAATGAACACACAGTTCTGCAGTTCAGTGAAGAGAACACATCACATCAGATCAGAACAGACAGTGCACCGAGAAACGTATATAGATAAATATGCACAAACACAGCAGATGCATTCAGATCCAATTCAATCTTATGCCATTTCCTACGAATGACCAATCTCCAGTTTCAGTTGTTGTCGATAAGGTGGGATGGTTAGGCAAAAATAATAATTGAACCGAGCAAGGCTTTTGCAAGCATTTGAGAAATCAAAGGACAGACTCGGAGCCTACAAGGTTACCTACCACCAAATCGACGCACAAATAAGATTAGAAAATCACCTCACAAGGCGGCGACGAAACGCCGGCGCTGTCTCTTGGGTGCTCGCCGGCCGTCGGGTGCCGATGCGGCTGAAGCCATTGCGGGAGCCACGCGTTATCCTGAAGAACTCAAAGAAGCGCAAAGGGGCGTCAGAAGAGGGCGCATCCCCACAGTTCACATCTCCCTCCGGCCGAACCGGGAGAGAGAGAGAAGAGAAGGAGAGAGACAGAGAGCGGGGGACGGGGTTACCTCGGAGAAGCGCGGCGAGTGGTAGGCGCAGGTCGACATGGCGGCGGGGCAGTCGCCGGCTGCGGCTGGGCCTGGGCGCCGCCACGAGAGGGAGAGGGCCGGAGGGTCTCTGGTTTTCTTTCTGTAATAAAATCTGGCTTGCTTGATAAGCCTCTCTCTCCTCCGTCTCCCGCCACCGGCCACCGCAGCGGTTCGCGCCATAAAAATGACATGAAGGTCTTTTCTTCCCGCTGTACCGCCTGACAGGTGGGCCCGGCCTGGGTGCCCCCGAGGCATGGGCCTGGGCCGTCATCTTCTGTTGGGTCTATTTTCAGGGTGCCTCTTGTTGGAAATTTGTTGCTGTCATCAACCACGCTCTGCCAAAGGTATCAATTTCCTTCCCACACTTTTTTTTTGCTTTTAAATAGGAAACATTATTTCGTGATAACTCAACAGCAACGATTTTTGGGGGGGGGGGGGGGGGGGGGGGGGGGGTGGGGGTAAACGCATCATATGCTTCAACCGCGGTGTCACCGGTGGTGATTTTCTTCGCAAAATTTTAGAAAGAGTATCAGTTCGTATGCTTTACAAAAATGAAGGAATATTATTTAGTGACACCCAACAGCAGCGCATTTCTGCCTAGAAAACTAACAGCAATACATTTACAGGGTCAATTATCGGAGAGCCAGTGGGAGAATTCCGACATTTACACGAAGTTATGCTCGGACTTTAGCCCTGCTGGTGCTGGTAAAAGAGAAAGAAAGAAGACAAGAAAACCTACACCAAAATTGGGTCATAAGAGCTGAAACGCACGTCCCAAAAAAGTTACAGAAATAACGAAGAACAGCTGCACAAATTACTGCACGAACGACTTTTATCATCAGCCGGTACAAACAACAGTTGGCGGGCGCCGATCGATGCTCCGAGATCGCTCTCTAGCTCTTCAAGTCAGCCAGCGCGGTCTTGGTGGCAGCGGAAATCACGGCATCCGAAGCGTTTGGCAGGTAGTAGTATTTCCCTGGCACAGCAAGGAAAGAAGCTGTGTTCATGGAAGGTTATGCAGATAACTAATTTACGGTATGTCGGTGCTTATAATTAGTGATGAAGATGGCAGGTGTATCTTTTTAAGTGGCGACAAGGTTCCTTAGACTCCACTCATATTACCTTATACCATGAAAATGCGTTAAAAAATCGAAACAAGAACAGGCATGGTTTCCTACAGGTTTCAGATGGAGTAGTGTAATTATTCTTAGTAATCTGAAAGATGTAGTGTTGAGAATACCTTGGGCAACCCTTGCGATTTCCTTGGCAAATCCCGTAGATACAAACTTGTTCTCGGTATCGATGACGAGAAGCGACATTCCTGCCTTGAATATTTTTGCAGACACATCAAGTATCTCATCCTTGCAAAGAGGAAACAAATTCTTCAGTGCCCTTTGAACACAGCAGGAAACTTCAAAATGATGGCCCAAGGATACATTGTTTGGTGTTAGGATAGCTCGATAGGAGTGGTACCTTCAATTCTTGAGTAGATGGTCTTGGTGCGTCTGAAGCAGCGGCAGCTTCTGGATCATTGGATTTCTTCAGTGATACATTAGCTCTTCCATCGGTGATTGCAACGATCATGATACGCCCAACGTCGCCACTCTTTTCAGCATTCAATCCCACTCTGACAGCCTTGAAGTAGAATCCACAATGTTATCCAGATTACAGATGGCCTGGCACTACATAAGAATTCAACGCAGTTCTTGGTTCTTACTGTACTCAGGCCATGAGCTAAAGGAGAACAGCCACCGCATGGTAGCTTTTCAAGACGTTTGCGAGCCATTGCAATGGATCTTGATGGTGGAAGTAGAACCTCAGCATAGTCTCCACGGAAGGGAATAATTGCAACCTGAGGAATACCAAAATGGAAGCTAAAGTTAGTGCACAAACTGTCCATATAACGATGATTACCCAAAGGGGGAGCACAAATGGAGGTGGCTTACAAGGTATGCAACAAGTAACAAATACTAATCACTAAAAAAAGATAGTAACAAATTCTAATGCTAAACTTTTACATTTCAATAGTACCTGATCTCTGCTTGTGTAACTTTCTGCAAGCAACTTCAGTGCTGCACCTTTGGCATTCTGCATGCGGTTCAGAGCCATGCTGCCACTAGCATCCACAACAAATATGACCTGTCATGAAATAAGTCCAAACAGAGTTGTGAAGTCTCACGGTAAGAAAAATCAGGTTTGCCACATACATAAAACATGACTGGCCTAATATACAGATTCCCATGAAATTGCACAAGCAAATGTGGAGAGAGAGAGACAGAGACAGAGACAGACCAGAGCACCGGCTTTTCGAGCCATTCTCTTGGCTCTCATGTCAGTCTTTTCAACAAAAACTTTTCTTGTCTTGTCAAGACTTTTCTCTCTCCGCAGTTTTTGGTATGGTGCAGCTGCTCGAAGTGTCGCGTCAACAGCTAACCTCCTGACTGGACCCTACAACAGAATGCACTGTTTAGATGAGCCAATTTGGTGAGAAAGGGTACCAAGCAGTAAGGTAGGAGAGATATACAAAGGAAGGTGTCTGCTATATCAGTAAAATTAATGGAAAAGACCGGAAGGCATCGGAGGAATTCAAAATGCAATAAAACAGACCTAGATAAGGAGAAATGACAAAGCATTATTTGAATAAAGAAACAAACACGAGCATGGATTCAGGAATGTTTGAACAATCAAGTGTTTTAAGTTGCAGCGTTGACGAGGTAAAACTTAAGACCTTTGGAAGCATAGGCTTTATGTATCGGCCCCGGTCTTCTGAGAATATGACATTTTTTGCTCGTCCAGCCTTTCCTTTTTTTCTTTGTGCTTGCTGAGCAAAGAAAAGGAGCTTATCATCTACTAGTCCACCTTCAGCATCAAAAATAAACTCCTCGGGTATCTGGTCATCTTGTTTTTCGTTTTCTTCATCATCATCCTGTCAGAAAACAACAACTAATGAGCTCAAAGAAACAAATGAATAGGCATCAAGTACAGGTTGCTCAATCATAAAATTCAACCTCCTTTTCCTCCTCATCCTTCTCCTCATCTTCCTCCTTCTCATCTTGATCTTCTGCGTTATCTTGATTTTGTGGAGGTGGTGGAGGTGGGGGTGGAGGCGGTTGGTTTTGCTGCTCTTGTGGGTTATCAGATATGATCGAACGAGGTAGAATAACTAGCTCTACCTGCAAGAAGATGCCATGCGTGTCAAACATTAACACACTTCAAATTTTTGATACAGATGCAAACAGAAATAGCATAGCAAAAGAAAGAAAGAAAATGAATTATGCCAGCACTAAAATTTCCATGCTACTTTATAGTTTATTCTTAACAACCAGAAACAGTAAACCTCATTTGGAACAGTCACGTTAAGAGATGGAGAAAACAATCAACTGAAACTCCATGGGGTGTGTTGCTTCATTACTGAATGAAGAATCCACAAGCATAAAAATACTTAACAGCTTTCTTAAGGTCCTCCGCGAAAACTTTTTCACGTCCTTCCATGGCAGCAAGACATTTTGCCACTCGAGCAGCATACAACTCAGCCCGGTGCCCCTGCAACAAATTTCAAGACTCAGAAATTAATATATAAATATGAAAACACATTCATTTTAAGTTTCTAACTCAGCACTAACCACAATAAATAAGCATAACTGTCTCAACAAGCAATATGTTGGTGTGATGGACGTCGAACAGGTATAGCTGTGTAAGTGTAGTATCTTGATTAGGGATGACAGCGGTGCGGACTCTTTCCGCCAGTTCCGCAGAAAACCGGAAACGTAGAGAAAATATGGAAACAGAAACGGAAACAAACACGGAATGACATTTCCTGGAGGAACACGTACAGAAACGGAATTTTCGTATCCAAAGGCGCTGAGTTTTCTGTCTACATTTTTCTATATGAGCCCATTCCAACAGGCAAAAGCCCATTATACCTTTGGCCTGGCCCAACCCAGCCCTAATCTTAACACACCAAAACTTAATCTCCCAATTGTTCTCTCCTAGTCACTGCCTCATTGGGTCATACATCGGTGCCTGCTCACACGCACCTGCACTTGGGTGACCAAAGTGGGGCCTCGTCGCTGGCACGACAACGATGGTGTCGGCAGTGTCCTCCAGCCATCTATTGGTCATCCTCCGCCCGTTCCCCAGACGTCCTCTCTTGATCCTCCACCCCCCCCCGCGGGCATGTACTCTACTATTTTTATTTTCAATGTGTTGCTTGCTTATATTGAGAACTTGTCACGATGAATTGACGATAAACCATGGTATATCATAATATTCAGTCATCTTAGTAATTGAACAAGTTTGTTCATTTGCTTGTGTTTTTTTGCATGATTCAAGGGGTCTCTTAGTTATTTTTTTCTTTCGCATCGAAGGTGTCTCTTAGTTCCAGCAAGCATTCACGTTCATATCCATGTCCGCACCGTATTGGCTCTGTATTCTTTTCCAGCAATATGTATTTCCGTAAAAAAAAAGTAACCTTGGCTTTGTTGCCAAAAGCTCAAATAGTTTGGAGCACTTGAAAATGGGTTGACTAGTCGATCCAGTTACATTTGATGTACATATATAGAGAAAAGATTCACCGAAGACCTTGAATAATGATGTCAAACTAAAGAAGGTATGCATATTTCCAATGATATGAGACATACTAGGGTAGCCAATCATGGCTACATATGTTGACTGTTATCTGCAGCTGGTAGTACTGCGCATAATACAAAACAACATTGATTTTGCAAACAGTTGGCTCAATGCCTCAAAGTAAGCTCATTGGCTGGAAGAACATCAAGCTTCAACAGGTCAACTAACCTGACAACCACCCCGTATAGCTTCCATCACAAGATATTTGAGCTGCTCTGTGCTGATAGCAACATCCTTCAGATATTCTCTTGCCAAAATTATCTGAGTGACCATGTTATTATCATTGTGAGATGAGCAGTACATAACACAGATTTAATTCAAATACTGCCTTGTCACTACATATAAGCTGTTTTTTTACCTTTTTAGTCTTGACTTGAGATTTTGCATACTCCAAAATAAATAATAAAAGTTGTATATAGTGGAAGTCATGTGCTCAATCTACGTGTTCATGTGTAATATATGCATAATTTGTGTTTCCTGACTATATATGCCAACTGGATGAGTGACATGCATCCTTTATGTTTCCTGTCTAATATATGCCTACCTTGTTTACTCAACAATATGCAGTTAAAAGAGAGATCTGTCCCTTGATTTCACAACTGAAGACAATATTGTCTCATGCGTCAGCACATCTTAAAATGGTAATTTTATAAAATTCATTATTTGGGACAAACTGAATTGATTTATATAAAATGAAGGAATATATGTTATGTCCAAGTTTAACTAATAATATATCCACTATAAACGTAAGAGTCCAAGCATGCGTTGTACTTGTGCCAGATGTAATTTCTTGCTTTTCATGTGACCAGTGGTTTCTCCTTTTCTAATCATGAGTGTTTGATGGCTACATAATTGTGGACCCCATACATTTTGTAACTGAATGATTTAATATATACAATGCTCTTGGAAGGTGCTTTGTACACAGTAAAAAAAAAAGAAAACGGAAACCAAAACTAAATGGAGTTTGCACCCTACTCTGATTTGATAAAGCAGGTACAGTGCAGCTTTGTTAATTAATGATCTCAGTAACTCGGTCATTCAGTAGTACCTGAGTTTTTGCAACCTCAGTTTCCTCTTCCACCATCTTAAAAACATCTTTGCTAGACTCCTGAAATTGGGTTGCAATATTGACGGCTGCCACGCGGTCATCAAAACTCAATGGAAGGTCAGCACTGCGAAATGAAACATTATGGCAATGAACAAACCATGAATTTGGTAATAAAAGTAAATAAGCAAGCAATCTTTCAAGTCTAAAGTACCTTAAATTAATTGCAATACGATCAAGTAAGTGTTCACGTACGGATCCTTCCTCCGGGTTGTACGTAGCAATTAGAAGTGGTTTGCATGGATGACGGAAGCTAATTCCCTCTCTTTCCACAATATTAACTCCTTCCGTCAAGACATTCAGAAGCAGATTGCTTATGCCGTCGTCCAATAGATTTATCTCATCAACATAAAGGACACCTCTGTGAGCTTCAGCCAGAAGACCAGGTTGAAACACAGTAGCCCCTGATCTCACTGATTGTTCAACATCAACAGACCCAATGAGCCTGTCCTCTGTGACACCAAGTGGAATCTGTCATAGGGAAATCTGCGGCATTATTAAACTAACAACGATTTGGGAAGATACTATGACACTAAATCGGTGTGCTTTACCTGCACAAAAGGTGCTTTAACAATCTCAGATTTGACATTACCATCAGCATCATATTGCACTTGGTCAGCCAAATGGTCCTCCCATCTACCATAAGAGGAGCTTAATCAAGTAAGCTGATGAAACGTTTAAGAAACAAGAAGCTGAACATCAGATGACGAAATGATCAAAGCATTTTTCAGATATGGCATTGGGAAGACATTACTCTTCTGGAATGTTGGGGTCAGCGTTTGCAATTGAGCCAACAACCACTTCGATTGGCGGAAGCATAGCGTGCAAGCCGCGGGCCATCACCGTCTTTGCCGTCCCGCGCTTCCCGGAGATGGCAATGCCTCCAACCTCACGGTCAATCGCCCCAAGCAGCAGAGAAGTTTTAATTGCATCCTGGACAGCCACATGAAATTATTCACAGGTTACAACAAAGTAGAGTTCACACAGCAATGCAGGAAACCATGGGAGAAAACTACAGCTTGCAAGTGAATGATTGACTACCATATTTTCCAGCTCCAGAAAGCCTTGCTGAGATTTAAATCATAACAAATTGAATGACATTTTCCGTGAACAACTCTAAATCATGTAAATTTGCGCGTGTTGGCTTCTGCTACTTCTACATTGTGGTTGAAATGGCATAAGTTCTCGATTAGAACGACCTAATGCGGCTAACCAGCTCGGGGAAATGCTGCGACCAATCCCACCACCCAATCAGTCAATCAGCAGCTCCCAGGGCAGCAATAATCGGCCGAAGGAAATTTCCTCACCTGCCCGACGACGGCGGCCAGCGGGAAGTACTCCCGGCCGTACTGCTGCTGCCCCGACGGCGCGGGGCTCGTGGGCGCGGGAGCGGCGCCGTTGGTGGAGTCGAGGACCTCGGAGGCCGAGGCGACGGCCGCGAGGCGCGGAGGAGCCTCTCGCCGCCGCAAGGCGCGGGGAGCGAGGGATACCGCGGCGGCGGGAGACGAGGAGAGGCGGCGGGGCGGGAGGTGCGGGAGGGAGGCGGAGAGGGCGGTGGCCATGGCAGCCATGGGGACTGGGGAGTGTCCTCTGTGGGCGTGGGAGCGCTTATCGTTTCTTATCTGGTTTCCCGGGGATCCGCATCGCACGCATCTCGGCCGCGTGGTTCTCGCTCGGGGATCCACGGCCGTCCGATCGGAAACGGCAGGATGTAATAGCTTACCGAACACCATTTTACCCATCTTTTTTCTTTTCTCGAATACGCACGAGTGTGTGTATCATTAAACAAAGAAGGAGGGGGAGAGCCCCAGTTCACATGTCGGTCACCCTACCGCTTAGCTAAGTCAACTACTCACACGCTGCACACACCGCTATACCCGCAAAGAAAACGTCTAGCTCGCCTTTGAGGAGCCTTGCTCTTCTCCAAACTCAGCCTTCCTGCTCAACTCCACGTAGTACCGTTGTTGTGGTCGGTTGTGCGATGATATCATTTTGATGTTTTCATATCTGCCACATACCCACCCTTTCTGTGCTCTCGTCAACCACCGTGGGTTTTTTCCACCTCATTTTGACTTGATGGTTAGATCCTGGTTTTGGAGATAAATGATCATCTTCTTGCAAAGCTCGAGGTGATGCCCTTGTCCATGTGCGAAGATTTCAACACACGTATATAGAAAGAAACAAAAGATGCCACGATGTATATCCTTGGAGACAATTATCCGACAAAAAGAACCCATCACGTCCTAAGAGCCATAACTATCGAGAGAAGTCAACAGAACATGACAAATGGGAAACACGTTACATCAAGGAGTATCGTCGGTGTAATCGAACGTCATCGGTCCATATAGACCAACCGTGACATTGTATTCTCAACATAATCGAAAGGCGATCGCATCTAAGGTTGCCCTACATCATGGCACCGCCTGTGTTGTAGGGTGCATTCAAAAGGGCGACTTGGACGCACTGTTCAAGATATCTTCCGATATTCTGATAAATCGGTCGATTTATCGCTTACCGTTGTGTGACCGATAAGATAAATCGGCCGATAAATCAGCCGATATGGCGATAAATCGGCTGATATGCCGATAAACTGGCCGATTTACCCCTTATCATGGGTCGACCGATAAGTTCCTGATAAGCGATATCCCCAACATTGCTTGGACGAGAAGGCGCAATGGGCTAGCGCTGTAAAGGAAGGGTGCAGCCCAACAAGCTGAGGGCCGTCGGGCCGCTCGAGCAGGGCCAAGTGGAATGGCCTCGCACGCACGGCTAACGAACAACCAGGACGCATCGACACCAGTCCCATCATCGACATCTTGCACCTACATCAACATGAGACACAATGTCTTCACCACACGCACAACAAACTCCACGACATCGTGATCATCTATACAGAGTCGACCTGGACGGGCTACATTGTCTCTTCATCCACTGTACGAGTACGCCCACGAAAAAATCATCATCTAGCACATCTACCAGAGACATCACCGACATGCACCATCCACACGAGATGTGGAAAGGATGCAATTATTCTCTCCACTCAAGTTTTTTCTTATCTTTTCCCTCAATAAATAGTTTAGGCTTAAAAAAAGTGCCAACTTATTGTTCTTGGAATGTTGTTTTCCATGAATTTCTTCTTGGCGTACCCCCCTAATTTGATGACTTATCACGACAGGGCATCGGCACTCGTCACCCCAAGGGACACTTTCAAGTGGCGTATCATTGTCTACACTACACGTTTCTCGCTACGCCATTATGGACACTCATCGCCAAGGTCTTCATCGACATCGCTTTGTCAACACGACTCTGCCTTTACAAGATGAAGACCTTTAATGTCCTCTGATAGACATCTCTACAAGATGCGACATCAACGATGGTAAGACCGTGTCACGACGACGAAATCGACCACTTCATCTACAAAGACACGATTGCATCGACATGACGTCACTCTAGCGATGACCCCCACACAACCACACAGTTCTGACAAGAGACAAATCTGTTGCATATAATATATATAAATAACGTTCAATTAAGCAAAGTAACTACCAATGATCATGTGCACAAGTACATAGTACTCCACGGCTATGCATCAACCATGGCTTGAAGGCATTACTCACACATCGCAATCATATCACAGATGGAAACACATTGTAGATGGCACTGATAGATGAAAGATCGTATAAAGTCTTACAATATTGCCGTATGCAATGGTTCGATTACAAGTATGACAAACTATGGGAAGAATGACTATAGAGATGGAGATGGCGGCTAGGGTTATGATGACCCACAAGTATAGGGGATCAATCGTAGTCCTTTCGATAAGTAAGTGTGTCGAACCCAACGAGGAGTAGAAGGAAATGATAAGCGGTTTTCAGAAAGGTAGTTTCTGCAAGCACTGAAATTGTTGGTAACAAGTAATTTGATAATAAGATAATTTGTAACGGACAAGTAATGGTAACGGTAAATAAATTGCAGCAAGGTAGCCCAATCCTTTTTGTAGCAAAGGACAAGCTGGAACGGTCTCTTATAATAAGCAAAGCGTTCTTGAGGGCACACGGGAATTTCATCTAGTCACTTTCATCATGTTGGTTTGATTCGCGTTCGCTACTTTGATAATTTGATATGTGGGTGGACCGGTGCTTGGGTGTTGTTCTTACTTGAACAAGCCTCCCACTTATGATTAACCCCCTCGCAAGCATCTGGAACTATGAAAGAAGAATTAAGATAACAATCTAACCATAGCATTAAACATATGGATCCAAATCAGTCCCTTATGGAATAGCGCATAAACTAGGGTTTAAGCTTCTGTCACTCTAGCAACCCATCATCTATTAACTACTCCACAATGCATTCCCTTAAGCCCAAAGATGGTGAAGTGTCATGTAGTCGACGTTCACATAACACCACTAAGGGAATCACAACATACATATCATCAAAATATCGAACACATATCAAATTCACATGATTACTTGCAACATGACTTCTCCCGTGGCCTCAAGAACAAGGGTAACTACTCACAAATAATATTCATGCTCAAGATCAAAGGGATATTAAATAGCATAATGGATCTGAACATATAATCTTCCACCAAATAAACCATCTAGCATCAACTACAAGATGTAATCAACACTACTAGTCACCCACAGGTACCAATCTGAGATGAGATGGTGATGTTGAAGATGTTGATGAAGATTGGCCTCCCAAAGATGAGAGGGTTATTGGTGATGACGATGGCTTCGATTTCCCCTCCGGGAGGGAAGTTCCACCGGCGGAATCGCTCTGCCGGAGGGCAAAAGTGCTCCTGCCCAAGTTCCGCCTCGAGACGGCGGCGCTCCGTCCCGAAAGTTCTCTCCTTATTTTTTCTAGGTCAAAAGACCTTATATACCAGAAGATGGGCTGGGCTGCCAACCACCCACCAGGGCGCGCCTTAGTGTCTTGTGGGCACCTGGCAGCCCCCCTCTGGTAGTTCTTTTCTCCAATATTTATTATATATTCCAAAATAATTCTCCGTAAAATTTCAGCTCATTTGAAGATGTGCATAATAGGTATCTCTGACATAGCTTTTTTAGGTCCAGAATTCCAGCTGCCGGTATTCTCCCTCTTTGTGTAAACCTTGCATATTTTGAGAGAAAGGCATTAGAATTACTCCATAAAGTGTTATTATGCATAAAAACATTATAAATAAAAGTAGGAAAACATGATGCAAAATGGACGTATCAACTCCCCCAAGCTTAGACCTCGCTTGTCCTCAAGCGAAAGCCGATATTAAAAATCATGTCCACATGTTTAGAGAGAGAGGTGTCGATAAAAACAAAATACGGACATAGTAGCATCATGCATATTATTATAACAACAACAAACTTTATCACAAAACTTTATCATATAACTTCTCATGAACAAGTAACAATTCATCACAACATCGAAGTAAAAAAGCATAAACTTTATTGAGAACCAACAAACTATGTTCTCAGTTAACTTTGCAACTACAATTCATCATATTTTCAGGAAGGGTCTCGTATCGAAGCCCTTTGGCAAGTCCACATACTCAACCATCATTTAATCTTTCATGATTGCTAACACTCACAACATATATATGAGCAAAAAGTTTCAACCGGACACATAAAAAGACAGGGGCTTATAGTTTTGCCTCCCAACTTATTCACCTCGAGGGTGATGTCAACAATAATAACTCATGCTCACTCATATCCAACCGGGTATATGTGCCTAGATCTTTCCCCACCACATGATGCTTGCCAAAGAGAAAAATAAAAAGGAATAGAGAAGAATACTTTGACTCTTGCATAAAAAGTAAATACATAAAAGTAAAAAATAGGCCCTTCGCAGAGGGAAGCAGAGGTTGTCATGCGCTTTTTGGTTTTGTATGCACAATCTCTTAATGCAAAAGAACGTCATGTTATATTACCCCTTATGATAGCAACCTTTATTATGCAGTCTGTCGCTTTTATTACTTCGCCATCACAAGTTCGTACAACGCTTATTTTCCCTTACACTAAAGGATCAAAAACATTTAGAAGCAATTTTTATTGCCTTTTTGCACCGATGACAACTTACTTGAAGGATCTTACTCAATCCATAGGTAGGTATGGTGGACTCTCAAAACATGAGTTTGGGTTTAAGGTTTTTGGATGCACAAGTAGTATCTCTACTTAGTGCGGATTTTTGGCTAGCAAAGATATTGAGCAAGCACCACATGTTGAAGGATCTATGACAATATAACTTCTATGTGAATATGAACAAACATAAATCATTATGTTGTCTTCCTTGTCCAACGTCAACAGTTTGGTATAAGATATTTAGTGGGGGCTCACAATCATAAAAGATGTCCAAGATAGTGTATTTGCATGTGAATCTTCTCTTCCCTTATTAATTCTTTCATGAATTGCATTATTGACCAATGCTATGTTTGTCAACTTTCTATAAATTTTACCACTTATACTTTTTCTTATGTGATGTCATTACTTACCATAAGATTAGCATATGATCTTTTTCATTATTTTCTTTTATTTTAATTGAAACAGAAAAGTAAAGAAGCAAAACTCAAACTAAACTTTATTATATAGCTCTCACTCGATTACTTAGATAGATAGATCACGAAAGTAGCACTCGAAAAAAGATCATACTAAATTTTTATTCAACTAAATCACGAAATAGCTAAGGATCGAACTAAGATAGGTAAAAGTAATAAAAGTGATGGTAATACGATACCGGGGCATCTCCCCAAAGCTTGGCACAAGCCAAGGGGAGTGCCCATACCCGTGTACTCAAGTCTCCTAATTTGGTGATGAATATGGAGGTGAAGAGGGCTAGTCCTCCAAATTATGCATGAGTGCTTCTCTCAAACTTTGAATCTCCCGGAGGGCTCGATGAAGCAACTCAGTGTTCTTATTCACTTCAGCCATGATATGTTTGTTCTTCGGTCCCCAAGAGTTTGTTCCTGCATCACTTTCTCTTGGACGGGATATGTCCCAATTGGACGGTATGTGCACACGAGGAGTATTTTCGAACCCATATTTGTGAATCAAATTGTGAAAATTGTTTCAATGTAACCTGTGTAAAGGCATCCTTGGAGGGAGTCCTTATTGCTCTTCAGGGCTCTCCTGGGCATTTGTTGATCGCATAGCTTGATGGGGATTAGGAATGGTGGAGATGCCGGCCAGTGTGCCCCTCTCGGAGGCCGGAGGGTGGACTCCAAGCGAGTTCCCTTCATCTTCTTCCATGGCAACCTCCTCAATTCCCTCTCCCCTTAACTCCACCTGTAGCAACCAAGCATCATCTTCCACATTGTTGGAGAGGGGAGAAGACATGATGCCTGGCTTGATAGATCTGACAGAAAAACAACACGAAACAAGAACAGAGGATTTCTCCACGATACGGTGGTCAAATCATCCGGGGGTATATATAAAGATATTTTATCTTGGGAAACAAGTATACATAAGGAAAACGGAGTCGAGAAGGTGCCCGAGGGGCCCACCACCCACTAGGGCGCGCTAGGTGGGGCAGGCGCGCCCTGGTGTCTTGTGGGCACCTGGGTTGCCTTCCTGGTTATTTTTTATTTTCCTATTTTTTCTAATATTCCAAAACTAACAGAAAATATGTTGCGGATTTTTCGGAATCCGTTTACTTACCGTATCACGTACCTCCTCTTTTTCATGGTTTTGGAGTGTTCTGGAAGGTTTCTTTTATGTGTTCCTCCGGTGTCATGGTTTGGATAATGTTAGTTTCAACATTAATGGGCGTGCCTGAGATATATTGTTTAATTCTTTGTCCATTAACCACCTTCGGGTTAGTACCTTCGGCATTATTAATCTTGATAGCTCCAGAGCGATAAACTTCTTCGATGATATATGGTCCTTCCCATTTGGAAAGTAGTTTTCCTGCAAAAAATCTAAAACGAGAGTTGTACAATAGAACATGTTCACCAACTTTGAATTCCCGCTTTTGGATTATTTTGCCATGCCATCTCTTAACTTTTTCTTTAAATAATTTGGCATTTTCATAAGCTTGGGTTCTCCATTCATCTAGGGAGCTAATACCAAACAACCTCTTTTCCCCAGCAAGTTTGAAATCGTAATTGGGTTCTTTAATTGCCCAATATGCTTTATGTTCTAACTCAAGAGGCAAATGACAAGCTTTTCCATAAACCATTTTATATGGAGACATACCCATAGGATTTTTATAAGCTGATCTATAGGCCCAAAGTGCATCATCAAGTTTCTTAGACCAATTCTTTTGGGACCTATTAACAGTTTTTTTGTAATATTAATTTTATTTCTCTATTGCTAAGTTCAACTTGACCACTAGATTGAGGATGATAGGGTGATGCAATTCTATGGTTAACATCATATTTAGCAAGCATTTTACGGAAAGCACCATGAATAAAGTGTGAACCACCATCAGTCATTAAATATCTAGGGACTCCAAACCTTGGGAAAATAACTTCTTTAAGCATTTTAATGGAGGTGTTATGATCAGCACTACTAGTTGGAATAGCTTCTACCCACTTAGTGACATAATCAACAGCAACCAAAATATGTGTATACCCATTACAGGCAGGAAAAGGTCCCATATAATCAAAGCCCCAAACATCAAAAGGTTCAACAACAAGTGAATAGTTCATAGGCATTTCCTGACGCTTACCGATGTTACCTATTCTTTGACATTCATCACAAGACAAGACAAACTTACGGGCATCCTTGAAAAGAGTAGGCCAATAAAAACCAGATTGTAATACCTTGTGTGCAGTTCTATCTCCTGCATGATGTCCTCCGTAGGCTTCGGAGTGACATTTCCGTAGGATTTGTTCCTATTCATGCTCAGGTACACAACGTCTAATAATACCATCTACTCCCTCTTTATAAAGATGTGGGTCATCCCAAAAGTAATGTCTTAAGTCATAGAAGAATTTTTTCTTTTGTTGGTATGTGAAACTAGGTGGTATAAATTTAGCAACGATATAATTAGCATAGTCAGCATACCAAGGAGTATTATGAGAAGCATTTATTACAACTAGTTGTTCATCAGGGAAGCTATCATCAATAGGTAGTGGGTCATCAAGAATATTTTCTAACCTAGACAAGTTATCAGCTACGGGGTTCTCAGCTCCCTTCCTATCAGTAATATGCAAGTCAAATTCTTGTAGCAAGAGAACCCACCTAATGAGTCTAGGTTTAGCATCTTTCTTTTCCATAAGATATTTTATAGCAGCATGATCGGTGTGAACAATTACTTTGGAATCAACAATGTAAGATCTGAATTTATCACAAGCAAACACAACTGCTAAAAATTCTTTTTCAGTAGTGGCATAATTTCTTTGGGCACTGTTTAGAGTTTTGCTAGCATAATGGCTAACATTTAATTTCTTATCAACTCTTTGTCCTAGAACAACACCAACAACATAATCACTAGCATCACACATAATTTCAAAAGGCAAGTTCCAATCAGGTGGTTGAACAATAGGTGCAGAAGTTAAGGCTTCCTTAAGTGTTTCAAAGGCTTCTACACAATCATCATCAAAAACAAATGGAACATCCTTTTGTAAAAGATTAGTAAGAGGCCTAGAAATTTTAGAGAAGTCTTTAATAAACCTCCTAGAGAAACCAGCATGACCGAGGAAACTACGAATACCTTTAATGTATTTAGGACATGTCATTTTCTCAATTGCATCAACTTTAGCTTTATCCACCTCAATACCTCATTCAAAAAATTTATGCCCCAAGACAATGCCTTCACTAACCATAAAGTGGCACTTCTCCCAATTCAAGACAAGATTAGTTTGTTCACATCTCTGCAAAACTCGATCAATGTCGCTTAAGAAATCATCAAAAGAAGTTCCGTAAACGGAAAAATCATCCATGAAAACCTCAACAATCTTTTCACAAAAATCAGAAAATATAGCAGTCATACATCTTTGAAAAGTAGCAGGTGCATTACATAAACCAAAGGGCATACATCTATAAGCATAAGTTCCAAAAGGGCTAGTGAAAGTGGTTTTCTCTTGATCAGGTTGTGAAACAGGTATTTGAGAGAAACCAAAATATCCATCAAGAAAACAAAAGTGTGTGTGCTTGGATAATCTTTCTAGCATTTGATCAATGAAAGGCAGAGGGTAATGATCTTTTCTAGTAGCTTTATTTTAATTTTCTAAAATCAATTACCATTCTATAGCCAGTAACAATTCTTTGTGGGATAAGTTCATTTTTGTCATTAGGAACGACAGTAATACCTCCTTTATTAGGGACACAATGAACAGGACTTACCCATCTACTATCAGCTATGGGATATATTATACCTGCTTCTAGAAGCTTCAGTATTTCAGTTCTTACCACTTCCTTCATCTTAGGATTCAACCGCAGTTGGTGATCAACAACGGGTTTAGCATCAGGTTCCATATTAATCTTGTGCTGACAGAGAGTGGGACTAATGCCCTTAAGATCATCAAGAGTATATCCAATAGCAGCACGGTGCTTCCACAGAATTTTTAATAATCTCTCTTCTTCGTGTTCTGAAAGGTTAGCACTAATAATAACATGATATATCTTTTTCTCATCAAGATAAGCATACTTCAAAGTGTCTGGCAATTGTTTTAATTCAAACACATGATCACCTTTAGGTGGAGGAGGACCTCCTAGAGTTTCAATAGGCAAATTGTGTTTAAGGATAGGTTGTTGTTCAAAGAGTATTTTATCTATTTCATTTCTTTCACGCAAGTGCATATCATTTTCATGGTCTAACAAGTATTGTTCTAAAGGATCAGTAGGAGGTACGACAATAGAAGCAAGACCAATTATTTCATCTTTACTAGGTGATTCTTTATCATGAGGTTGTCTACGAAACTTAGAGAAATTAAAATCATGAGACACATCACCAAAATTAACACTGACAGTTTCTTTAAGGAAATCTATTTTAGCATTGACAGTGTTCAAGAAAGGTCTATCAAAAATTATGGGACAAAAGTCATCTTGTGGGGAACCAAGAACTAGAAAATCAGTAGGGTATTTTATTTTCCCACACAAGACTTCAACATCTCTAACAATCCCAAGTGGTGTGATGGTATCTCTATTAGCAAGTTTAATAGTAACATCTATGTCTTCTATTTCAGCGGGTGCTATATCATTCATAATTTCTTGGTAGAGAGTAAAAGGAATAGCACCCACACTAGCACCTAAATCACATAGGCCATGATAACAATGATCTCCTATTTTAACTGAGACAACAGGCATGCCAACAACAGGTCTATGTTTATCCTTTTCATCGGGTTTGGCAATTCTAGTTGCTTCATCACAGAAATAAATAACATGCCCATCAATATTATCGACCAAGATATCTTTAACCATAGCAACACTAGATTCTACTTTAATTTGTTCAGAAGGTTTAGGTGCTTTGATATTACTTTTGTGAACCACTGTTGATACCTTAGCATGTTCCTTTATCCTAATAAAGAAAGGTGGTTTTCAATATAAGTAGTAGGAACTACTGGATCAACATTGTAAATGATAGTTTCATCTTAAGCTTTGACCGGTTCTTTAATTTCTTCTTTAATAGGGGGATGCTATTTAAACCACTTCTCCTTAGGGAGATCAACATGAGTAGCAAATGATTCACAAAATGAGGCTACTATCTCAGAGTCAAGTCCATATTTAGTGCTAAACTTGTGAAAAGCATCGGTATTCATAAAAGATTTAACACAATCAAACTCAAGCTTAATACCTGACTCTTTACCTTCATCGAGCTCCCAATCTTTAGAGTTAAGTTTAATTCTTTCTAAAAGATCCCACCTGAATTCAATAGTCTTCTTCATAAAAGAACCAGCACAAGAAGTATCGAGCATGGATTGATCATTACGAGAAAGCCGAGCATAAAAATTCTGAATGATAATTCCTCTCAAGAGCTCATGATTGGGGCATTAATATAACATTGACTTAAACCTCCCCCAAGCTAGAGCGATACTTTCTCCTTCACGAGGCCACAAATTATATATATATATATATATATATATATATATATATATATATATATAATTCCGATCACGATGAACTAGATGCATATGATAATTTTTTTGGTGAAATTCCAATTTCAAACGATTCCAGTTCCAAGATCCAATATCATCGCATAGCCTATACCATGTCAATGATCCCCCCCAAAGATAAAGGGAAAACCTTCTTCTTAACTTCATCTCCGGGTAAACCTGCAAGCTTAAATAATCCACAAATTTCATCCACATATATCAGATGCATATCAGGATGCTTCGTTCCGTCTCCTGCATAAGGATTAGCTAGCAGTTGCTCTATCATACCCGAAGGAATTTCATAACTAATATTTTCAGTAGGTGTAGTAGGTTGAGGGAAAACTCTTTGTGTTTCCGGTTGAGGTGAAGATACCCCGAACAAACCCCTCAAAGGATTGTTTTCCATAGTAAAAAGTGACAATAAATTTCAGCACGTAATATAAATTTTTCCTTACCGATTTCCACTTACCAAGAGCGCTTCACTCCCCGGCAACGACGCTAGAAAAGAGTCTTGATAACCCACAAGTATAGGGGATCAATCATAGTCTTTTCGATAAGTAAGTGTGTCGAACCCAACGAGGAGCAGAAGGAAATGACAAGTGGTTTTCAGCAAGGTTGTTTCTGCAAGCACTGAAATTGTTGGTAACAAGTAGTTTGATAATAAGATAATTTGTAACGGACAAGTAACGGTAACGGTAAATAAAGTGCAGAAAGCTAGCCTAATCCTTTTTGTAGCAAAGGACAGGCTGGAACGGTCTCTTATAATAAGCAAAGCGTTCTTGAGGGCACACGGGAATTTCATCTAGTCACTTTCATCATGTTGGTTTGATTTGCGTTCGCTACTTTGATAATTTGATATGTGGGTGGACCGGTGCTTGGGTGTTGTTCTTACTTGAACAAGCCTCCCACTTATGATTAACCCCCTCACAAGCATCCGCAACTACGAAAGAAGAATTAAGATAACAATCTAACCATAGCATTAAACATATGGATCCAAATCAGTCCCTTACAGAATAGCGCATAAGCTAGGGTTTAAGCTTCTGTCACTCTAGCAACCCATCATCTAATAACTACTCCAGAATGCATTCCATTTGGCCCAAAGATGGTGAAGTGTCATGTAGTCGACATTCACATAACACCACTAAGGGAATCACAACATACATATCATCAAAATATCGAACACATATCAAATTCACATGATTACTTGCAACATGACTTCTCCCGTGGCCTCAAGAACAAGGGTAACTACTCACAAATAATATTCATGCTCAAGATCAGAGGGATATTAAATAGCATAATGGATCTGAACATATAATCTTCCACCAAATAAACCATCTAGCATCAACTACAAGATGTAATCAACACTACTAGTCACCCACATGTACCAATCTGAGGTTTCGGTCCAAAGATTGAACACAAGAGATGAACTAGGGTTTGAGATGAGATGGTGTTGTTGAAGATGTTGATGAAGATTGGCCTCCCAAAGATGAGAGGGTTGTTGGTGATGACGATGGCTTCGATTTCCCTCTCTGGGAGGGAAGTTCCCCCGGCGGAATCGCTCCGCCGGAGGGCAAAAGTGCTCCTGCCCAAGTTCCACCTCGAGACGGCGGCGCTCCATCCCAAAAGTTCTCTCCTTATTTTTTTCTAGGTCAAAAGACCTTATATACAAGAAGATGGGCACCAGAGGTGGGCTGGGCTGCCCACCACCCGCCAGGGCGCGCCTGGACTGGCGCGCCCTGGTGTCTTGTGGGCACCTGGCAGCCTTCCTCTGGTAGTTCTTTTCTCCAATATTTATTATATATTCCAAAATAATTCTCCATAAATTTTTAGCTCATTTGAAGATGTGCAGAATAGGTATCTCTGACATAGCTTTTTCAGGTCCAGAATTCCAGCTGCCGGTATTCTCCCTCTTTGTGTAAACCTTGCATATTTTGAAAGAAAAGGCATTAGAATTACTCCATAAAGTGTTATTATGCATAAAAACATTATAAATAACAGTACGAAAACATGATGCAAAATGGACGTATCAGGTTACTGGGAGGTGGTGATCTTGTTCTGGTTTTCACTGTGCTGCCGATTGTTCTGTCGCGAATGGGACCTCGCTCATTTTATAAAGTGTGTCGGGGATGACGTCAAAGTGTGTCGGGGATGACGTCACGGAGCTGCTGGTAGGCTATATGACCGCTGGTACGAGTGGGTGCGCTTGTACCGGATGACGTGTTCTCCTTTGGATCTTTCGTCGCGATGACCTTACTTTATCTGCACACTTTATATTTCAATGTAACTTCATTTCCTTTTGTTTCATGGTCCATTTCTCACGGAAACAAATTACACAAAGGGATTTGTGATCTTTTGCATTTATTAGTCACTAGTGATAAAATCAAAATGATTTTCTTGAAATATCCAGGATTATTCGATTTAAACAATGATGGAATGAGTGTAAAAAATACATTCATTGGAAAGTAGTGATGGTACAGCCCAAGAAACCAACCCGGAAGATAGCAAGCAAGAGCACAAGAGGAATTGGTGACCACCAGACTAAATGTGTCAAGGTAGTCGATGCCATACCGCTGCGTAAACCCGCAAGCAACAAGGCGAGATTTATATATACTTGTCAAGGGAGCCATGAGGATGATGCTTGACTTTGAAAAGCCACTTACAGTTCACGTGACGTTCATGCCGTCGGGACGCGGAACCAGAGACCACATCGTAGTATTTTGAGTGTGATGTGGTGACATGATTATATGACACAAATGATGATCATAATATATAGCAAATAAATAGTGTGATGAGGTGCAACAGGTAGCGTGGGGCAATGGCCCCTGCCCCTAGGAGCATGTCTATCGCTTCCCTGTTCTTTAATTTACTAAACCCCGTATACTTTAATCCCTAAAATTTGAGGGACTAAACTTTTGCGTAGCTAGCCCTTTCCTCAAAGTCTACAAAATATTTCTTTTGTTATTTCTTTCAAATGTTTGTGTCGGCGTTCTGGGAACCAGGGTACCCAGACTTGCCTGCCTGCGGCCCACGGCGTTGCTCCATCGATGGCCTGGTATGG
The DNA here is from genome assembly GCA_011799875.1 of Thinopyrum elongatum. Lineage (NCBI taxonomy): Eukaryota > Viridiplantae > Streptophyta > Magnoliopsida > Poales > Poaceae > Thinopyrum > Thinopyrum elongatum. The sequence goes on from CM022301.1 coordinate 541,058,329, forward strand.
CCCATCTACAAGACCTTTAGGACAAGACCCTCGCGAGGGGCAAGCCTCGCGAGGCGGACGACACCAAGACCTCTCGAGGGAGCGGCCTCCCCAGGCTGCCTCCCGAGGAGCAGAGATTTCTATGCAGGTACGTACCCAGCCTCATGAGGCTACGATGACGCAAGCCATGATGACCAAGGCCAGACGGGCGCCAACGGGCGCAGAGGAGGCAGTTTCCTCTTTGGTGCTAAGGAAGCAAGGACAGGCGCGGGTTCCCAAGGAATCTGGCAAAGGTTTCCATTCCAGTGCTACAAGACCAAGACCACCAGGACGGCAGGACGGATATCATCATCGAGCCCACCACTGCGTCATGACCAGAAGCTTTGCAGATGAAGACCACCTTTCATCAGGATAAGATGTACTAGTTGTCCCCTTTCAAATTGGCCACTGTGGGATCCCTTCCCGCCTACGATTTGGGAAGAGGACTGAGGCCACTATAAGTATAGGATAGCCACCACCGTAGAGGGGGACGGACGACAGAACCCTCGAACCTCATGAGGTTGTTCATCCCTTGTACTAGTTCATCCTCAGCCCCTCATGAGGCCAATCCACCACAAAGCAGGAGTAGGGTTTTACACCGCAAGGTGGCCCGAACCTGGGTAAACTGTTGTGTCCATCTTCTTCCGAACCTTCATGCGAGTCCGGCTAGGCTAGGTCATGGGGCGACAAGTAGGCTGGCTTGAGAGGTTGAGTTCTTCGCACACGCCCCAGAGTTCGAACCTTCTTGGGTCTGCGGAGCCCTGAATCCGACATTTGGCACGCAAGGTAGGGGCGTGTCGAAGGCCTTCCACCGTTTGCTCTGCCTCCATTCCGTCGCTCCCATGGCCGATGCTCGCCGTGTCTGTGCCGAGCGCCGGGCCACTCGTGTCGCCCAGACGGCACCCGTGGGTAACGGCGCTCCTCGCCGCTCTGCCTCCCCAGTGGCTAACGCCGCCACCGACCCTGCTGCTCGCGAGCAGCAGGATTCATCGCTGCCACTGTCCGTGCGGCGCGACGGCCGTACCGTGACTCCATCACCCACTCCAGCCATGGCGTCGTCTTCCCATGCTCGTCGCGGGCCGGCAAACGCGTAGGCTGCGCTGTGTAACACCCCCGTGTAATAAACTCTGTGACACTCTGTTAAAACTGCCAAGTCATGATCATTTGCAGTGCCAAGTCATAAGGGTTAATGATCCAATTCAAATTCACATCTGAAAATCAACTCAAATTCAAAAGTGAAATATAAAGTTGTTCAAACTCTGTTGGGAAAATGTTCATTAAATGGACAATAATCCAGGAACATTTCTAAAACCAATATCAAAATAATTGGAGTTGGGCAAGTGACTCAAACAAGATGAAACAGCACCCAAAATAGCAATATTAATTCATTTAAAATCATTGCAGATTCAAATGAACTCCGAAACTGTCCAAACCACTTTTTGGTGAGAGCTAATATTGCATTGCAATATTTGGGCCAACTCCCACATTTTTCGAAAGTGCACAAGTGCCCTAAACATTTTGAAACAGAAAAGGATAAAAGAAAATGGAGAAGCTAAAACAGAAAATCAAAAGCGGGACACTGTGCACTGGGCCTTAGTGCACAGTGCCCCGATTAGAGGTCCAAACGGCCCAGCCCAGCGCGGCCGTCGTCTTCATCGTGCGCTGTCGCGCGCGCGCGCCGACACGGCGGCAGTCGCCGCGCGTCGACCATCCGCGGCGCCCCGGCTAGGTTAAGAAGCAGCCCCGGCTCCCCCTCACCCTCTCCAACCCTAGCCGCCACTCTATCCCTTTCCCTCGACCCTCCTCTGTCTCGGTTCCGTCGACGCCGAGCGGAGCTGCCGCCGCAGCGGCGAGATCCCGTGGCCGCCGGCGCCGATCCGTCCACCCGAGCTGTCTCTCACCTCCGCCGTCGTCTGCTCGAGCTCCTGACGCCCTCAGGTGGAGCTGAGGAGCTCCGCTAGCGCCGCGCGACGTCATCCCCTTCTGCCTCTGCTCCGACGAGCTCCGTCGTCTCCGGCGAAGCCTCTGCAGCTACTAAACCTCCGAGGGCCTTCGGTGTGCCGCACGGTGAGCTACCCGTCCTCCGCTCCCCTACGTTCATCCTTACGCGCGCCGTAGTTAGCTGTCCCCGAGGCCGTGCTCTGGTTGCCGCCGGTGAGCTCGGTGCCGTCGACGTGGTCCTTGTCATCGCCAACAGAGGTCACCATTGAGCTCCTGGTGCTCCCAGGAGCCCGGCGAGCTCGAGCCCGAGCCTCCCGTGCCTCCTAACGTCATTCCCCCGATCTCCCGAACTCCACCGCCACCAAACCTCGTCGCCGGCCCAGCTCCGGTCATCCCCTGGTCCGGCAAGTGCCCCAGCTGGATGCGCGACATCGCCAGCCTCCGAACGCAAGTAGAATCACGGAGAATAGAGCTCTGTAGCGAGATTCCGGCCAACTCCGGCGACCAACCGCCGCGGGAATGGCTCGCCGGAGTTGCTCCGGTGGCCGCCGGCGTGGTCGGCCCGGGGCCACCCCTTGGGTCACTGACCCGTGGGCCCAGGGGCCCGCGTTGGCCAGTTGACCAGTCAGCTTTGCTGACTGGACCGGCCCAGCCGCTGACAGGCGGGCCCCACCTCCCTGATTAATTAATTAAAACATTTTAGAAATAAAAATAAACTAATTAACCTAATGTCTCACTGACATGTGGGGTCCACCCCCCTAATTAATCCTGGTAATTAAGCTAATTCGCTGGATAAAGAAACAGAGGCTGACATGTGGGTCCCACTGGACCCACATGTCAGGTTTGACTGGTCAACCGTCCTGTTGACTTGCTGACGTCAGCAGCGCGTCATGCTGACGTCATAATTCATTTTCTGTTAATAAAAATAATTCCAAAAATTCAAATAATCTTTAAAAATTAATAACTTTTAAACCGTAGCTCGGATCGAAAAAGTTAAAACATGAAAGTTGCTCAGAACGACGAGACGAGTCTAATCGTGCCGTCTGTTTCTCCATCGGAACCTCCTACGTAGAAGAACTCGTAACTCCGGACCCGAATCCGGCAGATGAATAGTGCACACACGTCGGATATTAAATCCCAGAATAATTCTAAAAATAACTAAAATGACTTAGATGCATAATTAGGCAACCCTGCACTGCATCATAGCATCACACGCACCGTATTGCATCTGTTTGCATTATGTTTACCTGTTTCTTCCCCCTCTTCTCTCTCGATAGACCCCGACGTTGACGTAGCTCCCGAGGCAGACGACGCACAGGAGTACGACTACGTCCCCGACGATACTACTGAAGACCTTGCCCTTGCCCCCGAGCAAACAGGCAAGCACCCCCATTTTGAGCATTCCGATATCGCCTATTCTCTCCCCTCTTATGCTTGCATTAGAACTGCTACTGCTACTGTTTTCCTATATCTCCTGCATAGCCTGTTTATTGTAACCTGCCTTGCTACCTTACTGGTTATCCTAGACTGCTTAGTATAAGGTGGGTAGAGTCACGACAGAGACCCCCATTTGATCCCGACTGCCCTGTTGGATATCAGAAGACCCGATCACCGGGAATGAAGACCAGACCCTGACACGACACATCACTTCCCCCTTAGTTGCCGACGCTACTGGGTTATCGTCGAGTGCCGAGGGTGATACCTCGTCAGCACTTCTGATGTTAACCTTGTAGGTTAGTTACTCGGTCGTGGTAAGCGAGGGTGATTCCTTCTACACCACCCCCGATAACGACGTCGTCGCGCAACTCCTCAAGGTGGACCTCGAGGGTGATTCCTCCTTCGTTCACCTTGATGATAACATCGAGCGGGAATTCCATCGAGGGTGATTCCTCAGGGTTCCCTTCGGTGTCAGACACACAGTTACCTTGGATATTATGACTTGCACTAAACTATGATACTAAAGACGGGTCGGCCCTGAGGGGTACCCGCGCGAGCTTAACGCGAAGTGATGTGGAGTCGGGTTGACCTGGATGGTGCCCGCGAGATAACTACGAGGCGTGGCCGGGCATTCTTAGCCCTTGCCACAAGTCCTCGAGACGGGGCGACGGGGTCACATTGATCGTGAGTCTCTGCTCGTTTCCGCGCGCTCCTAATCCACTACGGTTTGGATATTTGATCCGAGGGGCCTCTGGCCCGATAGCACTAACCATCACGTGGGCATAGTATGGGCGTTCTGTGTCGTACACATCAGCCGAAGCTTGTTTGACGTCAGTAAGGAGCGGCGCACGCCGAGTTGGACTGGTAATGCAACCGCGCTTGTATAAGGGGTTGCTAGGTCTGCTCTCGGTGGCCCCGTAACGTGCAGGAGTTCCCGGGGCGATGGCCCAAGACCCCTGGGGGCATAGGTTTAGTCCGGCGTGCTGACCTCTCTTATAAGCCTAGGTCGGGTTGCGGCGTGTTACTTAGCCGAGGCCGGGCATGACCCAGAAAAGTGTGTCCGGCCAGAGTTAAGTGAGCATGGTGGGTAAGTTGGTGCACCCCTGCAGGGAAGAAACTTCTATCGATAGCCTGTCCTACGGTAACGGACACTCGGAGTTGTATCCCGATCGGTACAACTAGAACATGTGGTGAGAACTGGATAGTACGGCTCTGGGATTGCTTTCTCGCAGGGAGTCGAGAAAGGATCTCAGGTCGAGGTTGATGTTATTACTACTACTACTTTACATTATGTTCATCTGCTCTCTCTTCTGATGCTGCAAGACTGTCGAAGATTGTTGAAGATGCTAGTCTTCGATAGGACTAGGCTTTCCCCCTCTACTCTGGCATTTCTGCAGCCCAGTCCACATATACAGCCATTCCTTTGACAATGATGCATATGTAGTGTAGATCCTTGCTTGCTGAGTACTTCGGATGAGTACTCACGTTTGCTTTATTTTCTTTTTCCCCCATTTTCCATTTGATGCCACCAGACGACGGAGCCCCTGAGCCGGAAGCCCCAGCCGACGACCAGTACTACTATCCGCCTGGCGAGTACTACTACTACGAGGAGCCGTTCGACGACCAGGAGTAGGATCGGAGGGTCCAGGGCAGGAGGCCTACGCCTTTCGATCGTAGTTTTTATTTTTACCCCGCCTCTGTGAAGGCTTATCTCTCTCTCTGTAATATATCTGTACTCAGATATCTAATGCTTCCGCTGACGCTTGTATGCCATCGAGCTTGTATTCGAGCCCTCGAGGCCCTGGCTTGTAATATTAAGCTTGTATGACTTTATTTTATGTTTTAGAGTTGTGTGGTGATATCTTCAAGTGAGTCCTTAGGCTTGATCGTGCGCATTTGCGTGTATGATTAGTGCACGATTAAGCCGGGGTCGTCACAGGTTGGTATCAGAGCCGACTGCCTCTAGGATTCCCCCTTTCCAACTCTTTGGCCGAAGTTGAGTCTAGTGGTCAAAAACTGTTTTACTAACTTGGCTGTGTGGCTTACGGGCCCACGTCGCCAAATGGGTGGTATTAGGATCTTTTATTCCTCGATCTTTACTCTGGGATTCTAATCTCTCATCTATTCGGGTTTAATAAAATTTACTAACACCGACATTTAGGATCTCGTTAATTCTATCCACCCGGAGAACTGGATTCAGTGCGATTTCCCTGTCATTGATCTGATTAGTCTGATAATCATTTCCTTTCCATTGTTTTGTTTAACCTTTCCTTTTGAGATCGGTTATATTTCTCAATGTCTTACGACAATCCTGAACTTCTTATTTCAGATGGATCGACTGTTTCCCCCTCGTCCTACGACGCAGCTCGTGCTTCGCACCTGTGCTCGAGACGTCCCTGGGTTTCCAGCTGTTCTGATCGCCCTCTTGATCAGGCTGGGATACCGCTGGTGCCCCGAGTACATGGTCTATGAGGTTTATCGTGAGTTCAACCAGGAGCAGTGCTATGCTGATGTTCGCATCTACGATCAGCAGGATAACTCTGACACTGAGCTTCACCGTTTTCACGGTATCGGCGTGACGATTGAGATGGCAGTCCATGATGCCGCCTACTCTGCTGTCGCACGTCTCCGAGGTGAGCACAGTGCTAACTTGGATGATACTGTGTTTCGGTACATTCTGTATGCACCTGTTGGAGATGCTACTGGATTTTACACAGCTATCTGTGCCCCGTACGAGCCTCGTCGCTATGATCAGCGAGTTCTGATCCACTATGCTCAGGCTCTGGATCGCACTGTTCGTGCACTTGCTGTCGAGTTGTTTGCCACTCGAGCACGCTACTACGAGGCTATGACACAGTTGCTACCAGCTGTTCGTGCAGGGATGCATCCGGAGTACATTCTTTACCCGAGCAGGACTGAGATGCCATCAGGGATTGTCTGGCCTGCTGTGGGAGGTCACACGCCTGCACGTGGACCTCTTCTTTCTTCTCGAGACCGAGTTCTGCATCAGAGTGCCCATGGAGCGCAGGATCCTTCTGCGACGAACGTCCATCGTCCGCACTTGCAGTTACCCCGTTTCAGTGGTTTTCTCCGACGCTGATGTAGCCCTTGCTATGTCCCGTTGTGTACTTCCTTACCGCGTGCCTGCGCGCCGCCTAGCATGTCTAGCTTTTCAATTTGCGCCGTTATGCTGCCCGAATGTAACCGACTATGTATGGATCTGTACGTCTTAATGACTACTTCTAGCATCTATTGCACTCTTTCAATAATGTCGAGTTACCTCATGTTTATTGTTAAACACTTGCATAAGCTATCGCTGAAATACCCCTGTTGGAATAGCAGGATGGCTGACAACAACCCGCCACCGCCGCCACCACCTGATTACATGGCAGCGATGATGCAACAGTTTGAACTCAACCGCCAGTTTATGACGGGGATTATGCAGCAATTCCCTCGTCCTGATGCTAATCAGCAGCAACCATCCATTACCTTACCAGAGTTCATGAGGCTCAGTCCATCGTTTTTCCGCAACACAGTCAACCCACTGGATGCAGATGACTGGCTGCGTGATATCTCTCATGAGATGGAGTCTGCTAGTGTCGCCGAAATTAACTATGTCACTTTTGCGACATATTTTCTTAAGGGTCCCGCAGCCCAATGGTGGGCCACTCACCGACAGACTCTGCCGCCTGGTACTGTCGTCACCTGGGCAGAGTTCAAGATTGCTTTCCGTGCCCGCTACATTCCTCTAGCTATCATAGCTAGGAAGAAGGCTGAGTTCCGTAGCCTTGTCCAAGGAAACAAGACTGTGGAAGTCTATCAGCGCGAGTTTCTAGACTTATCTCGTTACGCTGAAGAGGACATTCCTACTGATGAACGCAGACAGGAGAAGTTTCGTGAAGGACTGCACCATGACATTCAGTTAGCCCTTCTTGTTCAAGATTATCCTGATTTCGCCACCTTGGTGAATAAGGCCATCATGGTTGAAACTGGACTTAAGAAGCACAAGGAAGCGTCCAGACGCACCCGTGAGTCGGGCTCATCTTCGGGCTCGTCTTCCCAGAAGCGACGCATCTGGTTTCCCAAAGGCATGTTCCGTTCAGCAGCTCCTGCGAACAGACCTTCTTATGCTGCACCACGTCTGCCACCTCCACCACCGAGACAGCCTCTGCCAACTCCAGCACCTCGAGCTCCAGCACCTCGTCCTGACAGCGGACTATGCTTCAAGTGTGGCTAGCCAGGTCACCGTGCTAGAGACTGTTCTCAGAATCAGAATCAACTAGCTCTCCCTTCTGCTGGACGTGGAATTGGCCGTGGTATTCCTCAGCAGCGCAACAATAATGCCAGACCTTCTTATGGTCGTGGGCAGTACTACCACGTCAACATGTCTGGAGCTCCAGATCAACCAGATACTGTGATGGGTACACTTCTCGTTAATTCAGTACCTGCATCCGTTTTATTTGGTTCAGGAGCATCACATTCCTTCATGTCAGAACATTTTGCACGCATGCATGACATTAAATGCGAATACATGAACACACCCTTATTGGTACACACCCCCGCGGGTGGTTGCCGAACCTCTGCAGTTAGCTATAATGTTCCCGTTGAAATCGAAGGGTTGGAGTTCAGTGCGTCTCCCATTATTCTGAAATCGTCCAAGATTGACCTTATTCTGGGAATGGATTGGTTGAAGGCCCACTATGCCTCAATCAATTGTGCCACCAAAGTTGTTCACCTCTTGCACCCCTTGAATGAGATGGTGAATTACCATGCTCATATCACTCAGAACGCCGAGGCTCAAATTTATGCCTTGAACGCGTTGAATGCTTCTCCACTTGATGGGATCGAGAATATCCCAGTGGTCTGTGACTTCCCAGATGTTTTTCCAGAAGAACTTCCAGGAATACCCCCTGCTAGAGCTGTCGAGTTCGTCATCGACTTGAAGCCTGGCACCACTCCTATTGCGAAGCGTCCTTACAAGATGCCTCCGCACCACCTCATCGAGCTTAAGGAGGAAATTGATAAATCTTTAAGGAAGGGTTTCATCCGCCCTAGTTCCTCTGCTTGGGGAGCACCTTCTCTCTTTGTTAAGAAGAAGGATGGAACTAACCGTCTGGTTCAAGATTATCGTCCTATCAACCAGGCAACCATTCAGAATAAATATCCACTTCCCCGGATCAACGATTTATATGACCAACTCGCTGGATCTTCGGTGTTTTCTAAACTCGACTTGAGGTTGGGTTATCACCAGATCCGTGTTCGTGAAGAGGATATTCCGAAGACTGCATTCGTTACTCGTTATGGCTCTTACGAGTACACAGTCATGTCGTTTGGTTTAACAAACGCTCCCGCTACCTTCTCCCGCTTAATGAATTATATATTCATGGACTACCTCGACAAATTCGTCGTGGTATATCTGGATGATATTCTGGTTTATTCGAAGAACAAAGAAGAACATGCTGAGCACCTTCGACTAGTTCTGGAGAGACTTCGAGAGCACCAATTATATGCCAAGTTCTCTAAATGCGAATTCTGGCTTCCTGAAGTGACCTACCTTGGACATGTGATTTCCAAGGACGGTATTGCCATTAACCCGGAGCGTGTTCAGGCTATCCTTGACTGGACTCCTCCGAAGAATGCCAAGCAGGTCCGAAGCTTTCTCGGTCTAGCCAGCTATTGTCGCCGATTCGTCGAGAACTTCTCCAAGATCGCCAAGCCCCTGACTAATCTGCTCCACAAAGGCGTTAAGTTTGAGTGGACAGACAAGTGTCAGGAAAGTTTCCAAACCCTCAAGGACAAGCTCACTTCTGCTCCAGTGCTTGCTCCTCCTGATTCTCGCAATGACTTTGTCATATATTGCGACGCCTCTCGTCAGGGATTAGGCTGCGTCCTAATGCAAGAGCGGAGAGTAATTGCATATGCTTCACGTCAATTGCGTCCACATGAAGAGAATTATCCAGTGCATGATCTTGAACTTGCAGCAGTGATGTATGCATTGAAGTTATGGCGACACTACCTTCTGGGTAATCGGTGTGAAATTTATACCGATCACCAAAGTCTGAAATACTTATTCACTCAACCGGATCTTAATCTCCGACAACAACGATGGTTAGAAGCTATTGCAGATTATGACTGCGGTATTTCTTATACCCCGGGCAAAGCTAATGTAATGGCCGATGCCCTGAGTCGCAAGTCTTATTGCAACAACCTCATGGTTAGGCAAGCTCAACCTCGTCTTCACGCAGAACTGACTCAGCTGAATCTGCGAATTCTTCCCCAGGGTTCTCTTAATAACCTTGTGGTACAGCCAGACCTTCTGAAGGCTGTTAAAGAAGCGCAAGCCAAAGATGCTGAAATTGACTTGATGAAGAAGGAGCTTCACCTTGCTAAGTATCGGGATTTCTCAGTTGCTGAAGATGGTACATTATATTTCAGAGACCGCATCGTAGTACCTCGCTTCGAGCTGATGACTGACAAAGTCATGAAGGAGGCCCATGATACACCGCTGTCTATCCATCCGGGTAGTACCAAAATGTATCGAGATCTTCGTCAAAGGTACTGGTGGTCTAGGATGAAGCAGGATATTGCTCGTTATGTTGCCGAGTGTGACGTTTGTCGTCGCGTGAAGGCAGAACATCAAAAACCTGCTGGAATTCTGCAACCGCTCCCTATTCCTCTATGGAAGTGGGATAAAGTGCAAATGGACTTCATTACTGGTCTTCCCAAGTCTCAGAAGGGTCACGATGCCATTCTTGTCGTCGTCGACCAACTCTCCAAGGTTGCTCATTTCCTACCTGTTAAGGAGACTATCACCGCTAGCCAGCTAGCAGAACTCTACATTGCCAGAATTGTTTCTCTCCATGGTATTCCGAAAGAGATTAGTTCAGACCGTGGTGTTCTTTTCACTTCCAAGTTCTGGGAAAGTTTCCAAGAAGCCATGGGAACTCATATTACCTGGAGTTCAGCTTATCATCCCCAATCTCAAGGCCAAGTTGAGCGCGTTAATCAAGTGCTTGAAGACATGCTTCGAGCCAGTGTTATATCCTTCGGTAAGAAATGGGAGGAATCTCTCCCGTATGCCGAGTTCTCTTATAACAACAGTTATCAAGCCAGCTTAAAAATGGCCCCATTTGAGGTTCTTTATGGACGTAAATGTCGAACCCCTCTGAATTGGTCAGAAACTGGGGAACGACCTCTTGTTGGACCGGACATCATTCAGCATGCCGAAGAACAAGTCCGAATTGTCCGGGAGAATCTCAAAGCAGCTCAAGACCGTCAGAAGAGTAATTATGATCGCAAGCGATGGGGTGTGATCTATCAACCTGATGAACAAGCTTATCTTCGTGTCACTCCAATGAAGGGCACCCATCGTTTCGGAATCAAGGGCAAGCTAGCTCCTCGCTATATTGGTCCTTTCCGCATCGTGGCTAGACGGGGACAGGTGGCATATAAATTGGAGTTGCCACCGCAATTCTCCCATATTCATGATGTCTTCCACGTGTCGCAACTCCGTAAGTGCTTCAAGGAATCCCCGCACCGTGCAGTGAATCATGAGATGCTCGAGCTACAAGATGATCTTTCCTATAAGGAGCATCCGATCCGCATCCTCGATGAAGCTGAGCGTCGTACTCGTCAGAAGACGACCAAGTTCCTAAAAGTGCAATGGTCGAATCATACTGAAGATGAAGCCACTTGGGAACGCGAGGATCATCTTCGGGAAGAATATCCCGGACTCTTTCCTTCTACCTCCTAAATTCTCGGGACGAGAATTTCTTTTAGAGGAGGAGAACTTGTAACACCCCCGTGTAATAAACTCTGTGACACTCTGTTAAAACTGCCAAGTCATGATCATTTGCAGTGCCAAGTCATAAGGGTTAATGATCCAATTCAAATTCACATCTGAAAATCAACTCAAATTCAAAAGTGAAATATAAAGTTGTTCAAACTCTGTTGGGAAAATGTTCATTAAATGGACAATAATCCAGGAACATTTCTAAAACCAATATCAAAATAATTGGAGTTGGGCAAGTGACTCAAACAAGATGAAACAGCACCCAAAATAGCAATATTAATTCATTTAAAATCATTGCAGATTCAAATGAACTCCGAAACTGTCCAAACCACTTTTTGGTGAGAGCTAATATTGCATTGCAATATTTGGGCCAACTCCCACATTTTTCGAAAGTGCACAAGTGCCCTAAACATTTTGAAACAGAAAAGGATAAAAGAAAATGGAGAAGCTAAAACAGAAAATCAAAAGCGGGACACTGTGCACTGGGCCTTAGTGCACAGTGCCCCGATTAGAGGTCCAAACGGCCCAGCCCAGCGCGGCCGTCGTCTTCATCGTGCGCTGTCGCGCGCGCGCGCCGACACGGCGGCAGTCGCCGCGCGTCGACCATCCGCGGCGCCCCGGCTAGGTTAAGAAGCAGCCCCGGCTCCCCCTCACCCTCTCCAACCCTAGCCGCCACTCTATCCCTTTCCCTCGACCCTCCTCTGTCTCGGTTCCGTCGACGCCGAGCGGAGCTGCCGCCGCAGCGGCGAGATCCCGTGGCCGCCGGCGCCGATCCGTCCACCCGAGCTGTCTCTCACCTCCGCCGTCGTCTGCTCGAGCTCCTGACGCCCTCAGGTGGAGCTGAGGAGCTCCGCTAGCGCCGCGCGACGTCATCCCCTTCTACCTCTGCTCCGACGAGCTCCGTCGTCTCCGGCGAAGCCTCTGCAGCTACTAAACCTCCGAGGGCCTTCGGTGTGCCGCACGGTGAGCTACCCGTCCTCCGCTCCCCTACGTTCATCCTTACGCGCGCCGTAGTTAGCTGTCCCCGAGGCCGTGCTCTGGTTGCCGCCGGTGAGCTCGGTGCCGTCGACGTGGTCCTTGTCATCGCCAACAGAGGTCACCATTGAGCTCCTGGTGCTCCCAGGAGCCCGGCGAGCTCGAGCCCGAGCCTCCCGTGCCTCCTAACGTCATTCCCCCGATCTCCCGAACTCCACCGCCACCAAACCTCGTCGCCGGCCCAGCTCCGGTCATCCCCTGGTCCGGCAAGTGCCCCAGCTGGATGCGCGACATCGCCAGCCTCCGAACGCAAGTAGAATCACGGAGAATAGAGCTCTGTAGCGAGATTCCGGCCAACTCCGGCGACCAACCGCCGCGGGAATGGCTCGCCGGAGTTGCTCCGGTGGCCGCCGGCGTGGTCGGCCCGGGGCCACCCCTTGGGTCACTGACCCGTGGGCCCAGGGGCCCGCGTTGGCCAGTTGACCAGTCAGCTTTGCTGACTGGACCGGCCCAGCCGCTGACAGGCGGGCCCCACCTCCCTGATTAATTAATTAAAACATTTTAGAAATAAAAATAAACTAATTAACCTAATGTCTCACTGACATGTGGGGTCCACCCCCCTAATTAATCCTGGTAATTAAGCTAATTCGCTGGATAAAGAAACAGAGGCTGACATGTGGGTCCCACTGGACCCACATGTCAGGTTTGACTGGTCAACCGTCCTGTTGACTTGCTGACGTCAGCAGCGCGTCATGCTGACGTCATAATTCATTTTCTGTTAATAAAAATAATTCCAAAAATTCAAATAATCTTTAAAAATTAATAACTTTTAAACCGTAGCTCGGATCGAAAAAGTTAAAACATGAAAGTTGCTCAGAACGACGAGACGAGTCTAATCGTGCCGTCTGTTTCTCCATCGGAACCTCCTACGTAGAAGAACTCGTAACTCCGGACCCGAATCCGGCAGATGAATAGTGCACACACGTCGGATATTAAATCCCAGAATAATTCTAAAAATAACTAAAATGACTTAGATGCATAATTAGGCAACCCTGCACTGCATCATAGCATCACACGCACCGTATTGCATCTGTTTGCATTATGTTTACCTGTTTCTTCCCCCTCTTCTCTCTCGATAGACCCCGACGTTGACGTAGCTCCCGAGGCAGACGACGCACAGGAGTACGACTACGTCCCCGACGATACTACTGAAGACCTTGCCCTTGCCCCCGAGCAAACAGGCAAGCACCCCCATTTTGAGCATTCCGATATCGCCTATTCTCTCCCCTCTTATGCTTGCATTAGAACTGCTACTGCTACTGTTTTCCTATATCTCCTGCATAGCCTGTTTATTGTAACCTGCCTTGCTACCTTACTGGTTATCCTAGACTGCTTAGTATAAGGTGGGTAGAGTCACGACAGAGACCCCCATTTGATCCCGACTGCCCTGTTGGATATCAGAAGACCCGATCACCGGGAATGAAGACCAGACCCTGACACGACACATCACTTCCCCCTTAGTTGCCGACGCTACTGGGTTATCGTCGAGTGCCGAGGGTGATACCTCGTCAGCACTTCTGATGTTAACCTTGTAGGTTAGTTACTCGGTCGTGGTAAGCGAGGGTGATTCCTTCTACACCACCCCCGATAACGACGTCGTCGCGCAACTCCTCAAGGTGGACCTCGAGGGTGATTCCTCCTTCGTTCACCTTGATGATAACATCGAGCGGGAATTCCATCGAGGGTGATTCCTCAGGGTTCCCTTCGGTGTCAGACACACAGTTACCTTGGATATTATGACTTGCACTAAACTATGATACTAAAGACGGGTCGGCCCTGAGGGGTACCCGCGCGAGCTTAACGCGAAGTGATGTGGAGTCGGGTTGACCTGGATGGTGCCCGCGAGATAACTACGAGGCGTGGCCGGGCATTCTTAGCCCTTGCCACAAGTCCTCGAGACGGGGCGACGGGGTCACATTGATCGTGAGTCTCTGCTCGTTTCCGCGCGCTCCTAATCCACTACGGTTTGGATATTTGATCCGAGGGGCCTCTGGCCCGATAGCACTAACCATCACGTGGGCATAGTATGGGCGTTCTGTGTCGTACACATCAGCCGAAGCTTGTTTGACGTCAGTAAGGAGCGGCGCACGCCGAGTTGGACTGGTAATGCAACCGCGCTTGTATAAGGGGTTGCTAGGTCTGCTCTCGGTGGCCCCGTAACGTGCAGGAGTTCCCGGGGCGATGGCCCAAGACCCCTGGGGGCATAGGTTTAGTCCGGCGTGCTGACCTCTCTTATAAGCCTAGGTCGGGTTGCGGCGTGTTACTTAGCCGAGGCCGGGCATGACCCAGAAAAGTGTGTCCGGCCAGAGTTAAGTGAGCATGGTGGGTAAGTTGGTGCACCCCTGCAGGGAAGAAACTTCTATCGATAGCCTGTCCTACGGTAACGGACACTCGGAGTTGTATCCCGATCGGTACAACTAGAACATGTGGTGAGAACTGGATAGTACGGCTCTGGGATTGCTTTCTCGCAGGGAGTCGAGAAAGGATCTCAGGTCGAGGTTGATGATATTACTACTACTACTTTACATTATGTTCATCTGCTCTCTCCTGATGCTGCAAGACTGTCGAAGATTGTTGAAGATGCTAGTCTTCGATAGGACTAGGCTTTCCCCCTCTACTCTGGCATTTCTGCAGCCCAGTCCACATATACAGCCATTCCTTTGACAATGATGCATATGTAGTGTAGATCCTTGCTTGCTGAGTACTTCGGATGAGTACTCCCGTTTGCTTTATTTTCTTTTTCCCCCATTTTCCATTTGATGCCACCAGACGACGGAGCCCCTGAGCCAGAAGCCCCAGCCGACGACCAGTACTACTATCCGCCTGGCGAGTACTACTACTACGAGGAGCCGTTCGACGACCAGGAGTAGGATCGGAGGGTCCAGGGCAGGAGGCCTACGCCTTTCGATCGTAGTTTTTATTTTTACCCCGCCTCTGTGAAGGCTTATCTCTCTCTCTGTAATATATCTGTACTCAGATATCTAATGCTTCCGCTGACGCTTGTATGCCATCGAGCTTGTATTCGAGCCCTCGAGGCCCTGGCTTGTAATATTAAGCTTGTATGACTTTATTTTATGTTTTAGAGTTGTGTGGTGATATCTTCAAGTGAGTCCTTAGGCTTGATCGTGCGCATTTGCGTGTATGATTAGTGCACGATTAAGCCGGGGTCGTCACACGCTGCTCATGGCGCGTGAGCTTCTGCGTTACCGTTCGGCCAACGACCTCTATGACGATTGGCTCGGCCGCATTGCCGAGCTCGTCAACGCCGCCGGTGAAGCCCCTGCACCGTCCCGTTCGCGTCATCCCCCGCCGTCCCTAGCGGGCGATGTGGCTCACGGCGCGCCCCTCCTCCTCCTCTTCACGGCGCGGACCCCGAGCCCAGGCTGAGGCACCCCAACGTGACCCGCCGTGCAGGACGGCGGCGCGCGATGAGGAAAGCTGCCAGGTGGTGCAGCGGCCCCAAAGAGAAGCGCGCGCGCTTCTGGAGCTGCCGCGTCAGGTCCGTGTGCCGCCAGAGGTGGTGGCGCGCGGGCGCCAAGACCAGGCTCCACCCATGCGACCGGCCCTCTGAGTGCGGCAGGCTGCCGTGCTTTCACCCCGGAGCTGCGCCGCAGCGTTTGGCCCGGCAAGTTCAAGCCGGATCTGCCTCCACGCTACGACGGCACCTCCGACCCCGCGGAATTCCTCCAGCTCTACGAGCTGAGCATCGAAGCGGGAACAACAATGACAGGTCATGGCGAACTAGTTCCCCATGGCCCTCAAGGATGGCGCGCGTTCTTGGCTCCTGAACCTCCCGATGGGGTCGATCTCCTCCTGGGACGAGCTACACGAGCGCTTCATCGCCTACTTCCAAGGCACTCGCTACCGCGCTCCTGCAGCAGGTGACCTGCGGCGCATAAAGCAGCAGCCGGGCGAAACCTTGCACAAGTACATACAGTGCTTCACCAACGTCCGCCTCAAGATCCCAAAGGTGTCGGACGAGGCCATCATTTTGGCGTTCTCTGATGGCGTCCAGGATGTCAAGATGAAGGAGGAGCTCGCTATCCATGAGGACTTGTGTTCGGCTCTGGAGATGTTCAACATGGCGGCCAGGTGCGCGAGGGCAGAGGAAGGTCGCCTCTCCCTCCTGGAGCTGCCGGAGGTCGATCCCGAAGACAAGAAGGCCAAGGCTAAGGAAGTGAAGCGTAAGGGCCCCGCCGTGCTGGCTGCGGAGCCCGAGATGAAGCGCGGCCGTGACCACGATGAGCCCCCCAGGGGCAACCGCCCGTTCTGTGTCTTCCACAACGTCCACAACCACAACACCAATGATTGCCAGGAGCTCAGGGCAATCCGAGACGGTCGCCTGGGCCGCCGCCCCGAGTGCAGCGATCGCGGCTACGACTATGGAGGAGGCCGCGGTGGAGGCCGCTGGGACAACCACGACCCCCGCCAGGACTGGCACGACCAACCCCGTGAGGAACGCTGGCAGGGCCAGCCTCGTGATGGCCCCTGGCGAGACCAGCCTCGCGAGGACCGTCCTCAGGGCAACGCCGGCCTCCCTCCACCGCCGCCGCCAAGGAGAAACGACGACAACCGGCAAGATGATGGGGCTGGGGGCTTCCAAGAGCCTCGTACAATCGCCTGCATCCTGGGTGGCGCTCAGGCTCCCGCCTCTCATCGCATCTTCAAGCAGTTCGCTCATGAGGTGAACACGGCCCTCCCCAAGCTCGAGGCGTCGCGTCCCCTCAGGTCGTCTAAGCATGCCATCACATTCGACTCCATGGACCAACTCAGGTGCTCAGCCGCCACTGGCGCGCTCCGGATGCTCTGCATGCCAACCATCAGCAACGTCCTCGTCACCAAAACCCTCATCGATGGCTGCGTGGGGCTTAATGTTCTCTCCGTCGAAACGTTTGAGACGCTCCAGGTGCCCTATGACCAGCTCCTCCCCACTAAACCCTTCTCAAGAGTGACAGACGGGCTCCACCATTCCTATAGGGTAGGTCAGCCTCCCTGTCACCTTCGGCAAGTGCGACAACTACCACACCGAGCTCATGGACTTCGACATCGCCCACATCGGCCTCTCGTACAACGCCATCCTCGGGTATCCGGCCCTCGCCAAGTTCATGGAACCAACTCACCACAGCTACAATGTCCTCAAGATGCCAGGAAGTGGTGGCATCATCATGGTCGCTTGCAACGAAAAGGATGCAGTGTGCTCCCTCGAGCGCGCCTATCAGGCTCAGGAGGTCAAGAACTCAGATGGCGAGGGTGCCATCCTACCTCCTGAGGCCATTCCCAAGAAGAAGAAGCAGCTCCTTCCAAAGGGCCGTCAGGAGGCTGGGGCGCCCAACGATCGTACCTCAGGCCCCGCGCCCTCTGCTGCGGCGTCTTTCCCTCTCGCATAGGGAGGTGCGCCTGGTGCCCCCATCAGGATGGGCTCAGGGGCTCTCCTTTGGAGGGCCTCTGACCTGACCAGCGTGACGAGGGAGGCGTTCGGGCACCACGTGGAGGCGTGTTTCGACGCGCGCCTCCGTGAGCAAGGCGCAAGCGCGAGGCGCCGGGCGCTCAAGAGTTCATCACCAAGGCAATCGAGGAGCTTCAAGAGGTGCGAGCCATGCATGGCGAGCGTGGCCCCGCACCACCCAATGCAGCTGCCGCCCTTGACACGGGCGGCGAGCTGCGCATCTACGTCAACATCCCAGGCCTCAACAGGGCTGCTTCGTAGGACCTCTTCTGGCCGTCCCGCATTGGCCGGAGCGGGGGCTACCCCTGCAGCTACGTCTGCATGCAGTTTGGCCTGCTGAACGTGGCCGCCTCGTAACAGTGCCTCGTGCAGCGTGCGTGGACGGCTCATGAGGCCAGGCGCCAGACGGTCCTGACGGAGGAGGTGTCGGACCCTCGCGAGCCCCCCGAACCTCCAGAGCCTCCCGGGCCTGAGGAGCCGGTCGGCTCGTGAGGAGCGATCTCTATAGTACGCATCTTCAGCTACTCCAACGCTTCCACAACGATGGTGCCAGATGACTTTTTGGTTTGTTCAACTAAGGGCGCCCCTCGGGCTGCATCATCCTCAGGCTGCTAGGGCCCTACCCCGCAGCTGTATCGTTTTGCGCATGTATCAGAACTGGCCTTGCCTTCATGAATTTCCTAAGTATTTCAACTGCATGTCCGGTGCTTCGTCACTATGATGTCGCGGCGCCCTTGCGAACCCGCCCGCGACCGCCTCATGATTAAGGACTGGCACGGCGTCTGTGCTCGGGTTCGTCCCTGCAGCATTGACAAATCCAAGCGATCGAGCTCTGTCCTGCGGGCTAGCTCTCGTGCGCGTCACCACCCGTGGTCCTTGGTTCCTTGTTCTCGCATGAGCTAATCGTGTGTGGGCAAGTAAGGGCGTGTGGCCCGGTTCGTACAACCGAAGTTCGGCTCTTTGCCGCGGCGGGAGCCATGCGCCGGTTGTTTTTCAGTGGGATCGTTGCATGAGAAGACTTGGCACGATGTCTGTGCTCGGGTCCGTCCCTGTAGCATCGATAAAACCAATGGCTGAGCTCTGTCTGGCGGGCCGGCCCCATTCATGTCACCTCCTGGGGTCATTGGTGTCCGGCCTTCTCATGCGATAACCTCCGGAGGGGCATTCGGCGTAGGACCCCCCCCGGTCGCCCCACAGGTTTCTTACGCGTGCCTCGCGCCACAAAAATCAGGCGCAACCCACCTTGAGGTAGGGCCTTGTGAGTCCCGCGCTGGCTCATGAGTGCCCAGATACACCTCCTCCAGTTCTGTCGTGCTAGCCACGCATACGAACGGGGCTGTACATGCCCGGGAGTATCCCCCAGAGGGAACTCCCACCCACGCACCAGTGGAAGCCCCATGCTCCACGCTGGCGGACGACACAGTCGAGGAGCGACTAGGCCCACGCACCAGTGGAAGCCCCATGCTCCGCGCTGGCGAACGACATGATCGAGGAGCGACTATGCCCACGCTAAAGTGGAAGCACCATGCTCCACGCTGGTGAATAAACAATTGAGGGCGCCCTCGTGGACGCACCAACCTCAGGATAGCCTCTCGGCTCTATGCCCGATAACACCCCACAACTTTCCCCTCGGGAAGATCGCGTGAGGGGGCTAGACATGGGGGCTATGCTCAGGCCCCGCCTGGCACACGCCACCCTACCAGGTCCGGGTACCTGGTCTTCTTGTGTCCCCCCCAGGCGAAAGCTGGTGGTCAAAGGTATGAGGGCTGCTCGCATGTCAAGGGGGACCTCCTGAGCATCGCGACTCAGGGGCCTCACTAGTCATGTAGCCCCTCACCCCTTGGTGTCGTCCTGGTGATCCGAACGCCCCAACGGCGGTTGAGGTATGCGCGGGGCTGGGCCCTCCCGACGCAGAGCACGAAGTCCTACGCCCCGGCGTCCATGTTTCCTTCATGAGGGCTGCTCGCACGTCAAGGGGGACCTCCTGAGCATCGCGACTCAGGGGCCTCACTAGTCACGTAGCCCCTCGCCCCTTGGTGTTGTCCTGGTGATCCGGACGCCCCAACGGTGGTCGTGGTATGTGTGGGGTTGGGCCCTGCCGATGCAGAGCGCACAAGCAAGGACAAAGGAAACTTGGCACAATAAGGAAACCACGGAGTCCTAATAATTATTACAAGCACAGATTGTTCCACAAGCTTAAACAGAAGTCTTACGCCTCCACGAGGCACGGTAAATGTTGCAGGATAAAACTAAGAAGGAGCGCCACTGCCGCCGCCTGCCCTGCTCATTGGAAGCCCCTCATCGACAACGCTGCCACCACCCTCATCGCCTTCGACTTCTGCTGTCGGAGCCTCAGGGATGGGAACGCAGAGGAACTTCCCCAGCAGCGCGTCCACCTGGTCCCTCACGGCCTTTGCGGCAGCATCGCGCGACTCGGGTGCCACCGGGTTGATCAGGGCGTTGAGGTCGAAGCCGGGGTCCTGGAGGTAGAGGTGGCTGAAGACGCGCGTCGCGGCTGCGGTGAAGAGCGAGCGGCACTCCACCTCTAGGAAGGAGTCCACCGCAGTGGCGACACCCTTGAGTGCCTCAGCAAGTTTGGCAAGGAGCCCTACAAGACCGTCTTCAAGGGTCGCCAGCGGCTCTTTGTACCCTCCCTCGTGGATGGAGCGCAGCGCCTTGTGGAACCCGAGCTCGAGGGCCAGGAAGGTTTCGCGGTCTGTGGTCACCTTCTTCTCCGTGGCAGCGAGGGTTTTCTTCCTGACCTCTAGTTGGGTTGCCGTCTCGGAGGCATGTTTGGCATGGGCTTCCTAGGCGTCGGCCACCTTCTTCTTCAGCGCGTCAAGGTGGCCGCGCTCCACGGCCTGGTCGGTGGCCACCTAGGCCAGGTCGGTGTTGCGATTGGCGAGCTTCGCCTTGTGGCCCTTCAGGTCCTCCTCCTGCTGCTGGAGCCTTTGGCTGCGCGAGGCTTGTTCCTCCTGAAGGGCCTTCAGCTTGGCCTCCGCCTCGGCGCGGCGCTCTTTGGTTGATGCGGCGCTCACGAACGCTGCGTCACGAGCCTCCTTGGCTTTGACGGCCTCCTTCCTGCTCTCAGTGGCAGTAGCCTCGGCCTGACCCCAGGCCGTCTTGACGGACGTGTCAGCCTGGAGCCACCCGGAGAGGAGCCCCATGCGCTCCCTCACGAGGCACCTATTGGCGTCTTGAAGGTCCGCCTGGAGACGGCCGAGCGCAACGTAGGCCTCGTCCAGAGCTCCGGGCCTGACCAAGGGGCCGCAGGTCGCGAGCGCGAGGGTTGGAGGAGAAGGCGGCACAAGCACAGTGGGCTGTTCTGCGGCTTTGGAGGGGCTGGCAAGGTCGGCTGGGGCCACCGCAGCCGCAGAGCCTCGCACAGGCGTGACGGGCGCAGCCAGCTCTGCGGCCTGCTAGCCCGCAGGGGCCAGCTCCTCCCGAGGCGGCGTCACCATGTTCTGGGAGGCCCGCTCCATCACGAGGAGATGGGGGATGGTCTCCCCTGCCTGTATCAAAGGCGCTGCGGCTGCAGCAAGAAGTGGCACCTCCGGAGCCCGAGCTCCCTCCTTCCTCTTCTTCGCCACGGCACCCATCCGGGTCATCAGGGGGGAAGCACCGTGAGCATGGTACAATGTGCTGGACAAAATCAAGCTAAGGTACTTACTCGTCGGGGGCGATGTATGCCCTCTTCCTCGCCGGGGCAGGGGCACCCCCGCTCTTCCGAGGTGCGACCTTCGTCGCGCTGGGGGAGTAGGCGGAGCGCTCTTCGGCCGGCCTCGGCGCGGCACCGCCGCTTGGCGAGGTAGAGGCGTCGCCCTGAGGGGGGGGGTGCCGTCCCGCCTTTCTTTGGGGTCGCCGGACTCGACCTACGCAGGGCCCGAGGGGTGGCCCCAGACCTCGCGAGGACCCCGGTGGAGCGTGGGGGTTCCACGACCGGGGGCTCGTCGTTGTCATCCACGAGGCCGCGGAGGAGCTGATACGTCCATTTTGCATCATGTTTTCCTACTGTTATTTATGATGTTTTTATGAATAATAAGGCATTTTGGAGTAATTCTAATGCCTTTTCTCTCATAATATGCAAGGTACACACAAAGAGGGAGAATTCCGGCAGCTGGAAATCTGGACCTGGAAAAGCTACGTTAGGCCACCTATTCTACACAACTCCAAACAAGATGAAACTTTACGGAGATTTTTTATGGAATATTTGAAGAATATTGGAGCAAATAAGTACCACATGGGGCCCACTAGGTGGGCACAACCCACCTGGGCGTGCCAGGGAGCCCAGGCGCGCCCTGGTGGGTTGTGCTCACCCAGGCCCACCTCTGGTGCCCATCTTCTGGTATATAAGTCATTTTTACCTAGAAAAAATAAGGGGAGGACTTTCGGGATGGAGCGCCGCCGTCTCGAGGCGGAACTTGGGCAGGAGCACTTTTGCCTCCCGGAGGGGGAAATCATCGTCATCATCATCACCAACAACTCTCCCATCTTGGGGAGGGCAATCTCCATCAACATCTTCAATAGCACCATCTCATCTCAAACCCTAGTTCATCTCTTGTGTTCAATCTTGTTACCGGAACTATAGATTGGTGCTTGTGGGTGACTAGTAGTGTTGATTACATCTTGTAGTTGATTACTATATGGTTTATTTGGTGGAATATTATATGTTCAGATCCAATATGCTATTTAATACCCCTCTGATCTTGAGCATGATTATCATTTGTGAGTAGTTACTTTTGTTCTTGAGGTCACGGGAGAAATCATGTTGCAAGTAATCATGTGAACTTGATATGTGTTTGATATTTTGATAGTATGTATGTTGTGATTCCCTTAGTGGTGTCATGTGAACGTCGACTACATGACACTTCACCATATTTCGGCCTAAGGGAATGCATTGTGGAGTAGTAAGTAGATGAGGGGTTGCGAGAGTGACAGAAGCTTAAACCCCAGTTTATGCGCTATTTCGTAAGGGACCGATTGGATCCAAAAGTTTAATGCTATGTTTAGAATTTATTCTTAATACTTTTCTCGTAGTTGCAGATGCTTGCGAGAGGGTTAATCATAAGTAGGAGGCTTGTTCAAGTAAGAACAGCACCTAAGCACCGGTCCACCCACATATCAAATTATCAAAGTAGCGAACACAAATCGAACCAACATGGTGAAAGTGACTAGATGAAATTCCCGTGTACCCTCAAGAACGCTTTGCTTATTATAAGAGACCGTTTTGGCCTGTCCTTTGCCTCAAAAGGATTGGGCTACCTTGCTGCACTTTTGTTACTACTATCGTTACTTGCTCGTTACAAATTATCTTGGGATAAATGTATTCATACCCTTAGTTGTGTCCCCCTCAACCGAATTGCCCCTAGTTTTTGAAAACACGTGGTCTTGCCCAACCCACTTTGTCGTCTTGTGCTTTTACCCTTTGACCGTTTGACCATCACTTTGAAAACTTCATAACTAATTCATACTAAATCAGAATATGTTTCTATGGATGAAAGTAAGAAAAGAACCGCTATGCTTAGAGCTAAAACAGAATTTTTAGAAAAGGCGTTTTCTAGCGATTGCTTTCATAAAAATGATGAAGATCTTAAAATGATTGGTGTTTCTTCTATTGATTCCTTGTTTAGTAAAATTAAGATTGATGATAAAGGGACTGAAGAAGAGTCAACTTTAGCTAGAAGGCATCCCGATAATTCGGAGGTTGAAAATCTTGTTGAGAAAATTGATAAAAGTGGGTTTGGAGAGGTCAAAACTTTAACTAGTGATGTGCCCACTCTTTTGGATTACAAAGACTTTAATTATGATAATTGCTCTTTGATTTATTGTATTTCTTTGTTGCAATCCATGATAAATTCACCCCATGCTTATGAACAAAATAAGGCTTTTACTAAACATATTGTTGATGTTATGATGAAAGCTTTAGAAGAAAAGTTGGAATTAGAGATTTCAATTCCTAGAAAATTACATGATGAATGGGAACCTACTATCAAAATCAAGATTAAAAATTATGATTGTTTTGCTTTATGTGACTTGGGTGCTAGTGTTTCCACAATTCCAAAATCTTTATGTGATGTGTTTGGTCTTACCGATATTGAAGAATGTTCTTTAAATTTGCACTTGGCGGATTCTACTATTAAAAATCCTTTGGGAAGAATTAATGATGTTCTTATTCTTGCAAATAGGAATTATGTGCCCATAGATTTTATTGTTCTTGATATTGATTGCAATCCGTCTTGTCCAATTATTCTTGGTAGACCGTTTTTACGTACTATTGGTGCCGTGATTGATATGAAAGAAGGCAATATTAAATTTCAATTCCCACTAAGGAAGGGTATGGAACACTTCCCTAGAACAAGAATTAAGCCACCATATGAGTCAATCATGAAGGCATCTTATGGATCTAGAAACAAAGATGACAACACTTAGATCTTTGCATTATGCCTAGCTAGGGGCATAAAACAATACCGCTTGTTGGGAGGCAACCCAATGAATAAAATTTATTTTTGCCTTTTTCTTTATGTTCTTGAGTGTTTGCACAATTATGCTACTGTTATGATTGTGTTTTTTATGTTTTAATTAGTGTTTGTTCCAAGCAAAGCCTTTGGGATCATGTTGGGTGATAGTTGATTTGATCTTGTTGAAAAATAGAAACTTTGTGCGCTAGTCACGGAATTGTTAAAAATCACAGAAGCGTGAGAAAATTATGAATTTTTTACACAAGATTGATATACAAATTGTCCCACGTTGTCCTAATTTTTCAGAATTTTTGGAGTTACAGAAGTATTCTAAGTTTCCAGATTGCTACAGACTATTCTGTTTTTGACAGATTCTGTTTTCTTTGCGTTGTGTGCTTATTTCGATGAGTCTATGGTTTGTATTGAAGGGTATAAGCTATAGTAAAGTTGGAATACAGTAGATATAATGCAAAAATAAAATATGAATGGGTTTGCAACAGTACTTATAGTAGTGATTTGCTTTGTTATACTAACGGATCTCACGAAGGTTTTGTTGAGTGTTGTGTGATTGAAGTTTTCAATTTTTGGGTGAGATCACGATGGATGAAGGAATAAGGAGTAAGAAGAGACTAAGCTTGGGGATACCCCATCGCATCCCAAGCTATTATCTAAAACAGAAGCAAGCAACTAAGCTTGGGGATGCCCCGAGTGGCATCCCCTCTTTCTTCTAACGACCATCTATATTTTACTTGGAGCTATATTTTTATTCGTCACATATCATGAGTTTTGCTTGGAGCGTCTTGTATGATATGAGTCTTTGCTTGTTTTGATTTTTATTTTTAGTCAAGTATCCTTGCTGGACACACCTATTTGAGAGAGCCAAAATTATGCTATGATTTGTTAGAATTGCTCTCTATGCTTCACTTAAATCTTTTTGAGCAATGGAATTGCTCTAGTGCTTCACTTATATCTTTTTGAGCACGGTGTGCTTTAATATTTTTGAAGAAATGCTCTCATGCTTCAATTAGATTTATTTGAGAGTTAGTAAAAAATTTAAGAAATTCTCTCATGCTTCACTTAAATTATTTTGAGAGAAGAAAATTTTTATGCTCATGTTCTTCACTTAGATTTGTTTCAGCTATCAAAAGCAACTTATGAAACTAGTCCCAAAGTGATAGATATTCAAGAGGGATATAATAAAAACTTTCACGAAGATCATTGGACAAAATAAACTTCATTCTTTGTAATAGTTTTGCGATATGATGATATAATATGTGAGTCATGTTGATGAGTAATTATGCTTTAGTAAGAATATTGGTGTTAAGGTTTGTGATTCCCTATGCAAGCACGAAAGTCAATAGTTATGCAATGAAATTATATCCTACTTGTGGTGCATTATTTGGTGTTAGTTATGCTTAATGCTCGCTTATGAGATTTTTCGTTTCTTGGTTGGATGCTTCTCAATCTTTTGCTAGCCTTCATTTGCACTAAGTATGAACACTACTTGTGCATCCAAAATCCTTAAACCAGTTTTGCCACATGAGTCCACTATACCTACCTATATGCGGTATTCTTTTGCCGTTCTAAGCAAATTTGTATGTGCCATCTCTAATTTTCAAAATAAATTTCTCTTTTGTGTGCTCGTACCGCTCATGAAACGGTAGGGGGTGGCTGATATTTTTCCATGCTAGATGTATTATTCTCAAGATGAGTGTTTATTCACTTGTCATTGCACGAGAGTACGGCAAAGGTATTAGGGATGCCCAGTCCCAAAATGAAAAAATGAATTTACTTTATGTTGTCAAATAATAAATTCCTTGGAAAGTGTTGGTATGGACGGCACCCGTGGATTCGGTTAGCCGTGGAATATGAAAGTATGGTGGAAAAAGGAATAAACTTTATTTTTTGTTTGGGAACCGCCTATGATATATCTAGCATGGAAAGTATTGGGAACTACTTGATCATTTTCGTTGAGAGGAAAAGCATGCCACCCAAAATGTTTTTATCTCTATCTTTTTCGCTTTGAGCTCTGGCACCTCTACAAATCCCTGCTTCCCTCTCCGAAGGGCCTTTCTATTTACTTTATACAATTTTTATTTTGAGTCTCCATCTTCTCTTATAAAGCACCAACTAAGGGGCACTATGATCGTACTTGAGCATTGGGTATAGCTAATATGCGAGTGTGTTTCATGAATGGATCAATGATTGAGCATAATGGGCTAGGGATAACTTGCTTTAGTGTTGATATTTTGAAAGACATGGTTGCTTGTTGATATGCTTGAGTATTGAAATCTTCATGTCAAAACTAGACTATTGCTTTGAATCATATAAAAGTCCAAATGTCCATGCTACAAAGAAAAAAAATGTGATGAACATGTTAGGCAGCATTCCACATAAAAAATTCTGTTTTTATCATTTACCTACTCGAGGACGAGCAGGAATTAAGCTTGGGGATGCTGATACGTCTCCAACGTATCTATAATTTTTGATTATTCCATGCTATTATATTATCATTCTTGGATGTTTTACAATCATTTTATAACAACTTTATATCATTTTTTGGGACTAACCTATTGACATAGTGCCTAGTACCAGTTGCTGTTTTTTGCTTGTTTTTTACTTCGCAGAAAATCAATACCAAACGGAGTCCAAACACAGTGAAACTTTTTGGTGATTTTTTCTAGACCAGAAGACACAAGTTGGGCCAAGGAAGTACCAGAGGGGTGCCCCGAGGGGGGCACGACCCACCTGGGCACGCCTAGGGGCCCAGGCGCGCCCTGGTGGGTTGTTCCCACCTCGGTGGCCTCCCGCACCGCCTCTTTGCTCTATAAATACCCCAATATTCCAGAAACCCTAGGGGAGTCGACGAAAAACAATTCCATCCGCCGCAAGTTCCAGAAACCACAAATCCAATCTAGACACCATCACGGAGGGGTTCATCATCCTCATTGGTGCCTCTACGATGATGCGTGAGTAGTTCATTGTAGACCTACGGGTCCGTTGTTAGTAGCTAGATGGCTTCCTCTCTCTCTTTTGATCCTCAATACAATGGTCTCTTGGAGATCTATTTGATGTAGCTCTTTTTGCGGTGTGTTTGTTGGGATCCGATGAACTTTGAGTTTATGATCTGATCTATGTTTTTATCCATGAAAGTTATTTGAGTTCTTTGATCTCTTATATGCATGATTGCTTATAGCCAATTATTTCTTCTTCAAATCTTTGGTTTAGTTAGGCCGACTAGATCGATTTTTCTTGCCATGGTAAGAGGTGCTTTGTGATGGGTTCGATCTTGCGGTGCTCAATCCCAGTGACAGAAGGGGAAATGACACGTATGTATCGTTGCTATTAAGGATAACAAGATGGGGTCTAATTCCTACATGAATAGATCTTGTCTACATCATGTCATCATTCTTATTGCATTACTCCGTTTCTCCATGAACTTAATACACTAGATGCATGCTGGATAGCGGTCGATGTGTGGAGTAATAGTAGTAGATGCAGGCAGGAGTCGGTCTACTAATCTTGGACGTGATGCCTATATAATGATCATTTCCTGGATATTGTCATGATTATTTGAAGTTCTATCAATTGCCCAACAGTAATTTGTTTACCCGCCGTATGCTATTTTTCTCGAGAGAAGCCACTAGTGAAATCTATGGCCCCCGGGTCTCTTCTTTATCATATTTGCCTTCGATATCTATTTTTATTTTCTTTTATTTTCAGATCAATTAATCCAAAAACCCAAAAATACCTTGCTGCAATTTATTGTTATTTATTTTATCTCGCGTTCCCGCGAGATCTATTTATCCAATCTACTACAAATTTATGTATCTTTTTACCCGGGAGGGATTGACAACCCCTCTTTTACGTCGGGTTGCAATTATTTGTTCTTTGCGTGTAGGTACCGTTTACGTAGTGTTGCGTGGTTCTCCTACTAGTTCGTTAACCTTGGTCTCATCACTGAGGGAAATACCTACCGTAGCTATGCTGCATCATCCCTTCCTCTTTGGGGAAATACCGACGTAGTTCAAGCCACATCAGTATCTTTCAGATTCTTCATAGTGATAACTAGATATAAATCCCAAGTGACTCAACAAATATAGCTATGCTCCCCGGCAACGGCGCCAGAATAAGGTCTTGATAACCCACAAGTATAGGGGATCGCAACAGTTTTCAAGGGTAGAGTATTCAACCCAAATTTATAGATTCGACACAAGGGGAGCCAAAGAATATTTGTAAGTATTAGCAGTTGAGTTGTTAATTCAACCACACCTGGAGATTAAATATCTGTAGCAAAGTGATCAGTACCACAGTAATATGATAGTTTGATAGTAGTAGTAATGGTAGCAATGGTAACGGTAACAGCAGTAACAATTTTGTAGCAGTTGTAATAGTAGCAATAACAATATTAACTTAGCAAGAACAATATGTGGGGAACTAGTAGGCATTGGATCGGTGATTACGTTGGATAACATTCATCATATAACAGTCATAACCTAGGGCGACACAGAGCTAGCTCCAGTTCATAAATATAATGTAGGCATTTATTCCGTAAATAGTCATACATGCTTATGGAAAGGAAACTAAGGGATATTAAGGCCTCCTTTTAATAGAGAACCGGAACAAAGCATTAACACATAGTGAATACATGAACTCCTCAAACTGCGGCCATCACCGGAAAGTATCCCAACTATTGTCACTTTAGGGTTTATGGATCATAACACGTAATAGGTGCATATGGCTTGCAAGATCGGATCTAGAACATAGATATAATGGTGAAAACATAAATGGTTCAGATCTGAAATCATGGCACTCGAGCCCTAGTGACAAGCATTAAGCATAGCGAAGTCATAGCAACATCAATCTCATAACATAGTGGATACTAGGGATCAAGCGCTAACAAAACTAACTTGATTACATGATGAATCTCATCCAACTCCTCACCGACCAGTGAGCCTACGAAGGAATTACTCACTCCCGGTGGGGAGCATCATGGAATTGGTGATGAAGAATGGTTGGTGATGACGAAGACCAAAATCCCCCTCTTCGGAGCCCCGAACAGGCTCCAGATCTGGCCTCCCGATGAAGAACAGGAGGTGGCGGCGGCTCCGTAATGTAAAACGCGATGAAACTTCATCTCCTTTTTTTTCTAAAAAAATAGGATTTTATAGCGTTGGAATTAGGGTCAAAGGGGCCTCGTGGGCCCCATTACCCACCAGGGCGCGCCAAGGGGGGTGGCGCGCTCGGGTGCCTTGTGGGCAGCTGCCCCCCCCCCTCCAGTGGGTCTTGGTTCCATAAATTATTATATATTCCAAAATAGTTCTCCAAAAATTTTCATCCAATTCTGAGAACTTCTATTCTGCACAAAAACAACACCATGGTAGTTCTGCTGAAAAAAGCATTAGTCCAGGTTAGTTTCATTCAAATCATGCAAATTAGTGTCCAAAACAAGAGCAAAAGCGCTAGGAAAGGTAGATACGATGGAGACGTATCAATGGTCCACCTGAACAGACACACACACACACGTACATGATTCGGCATGGGGTCCTACTAAAGATTTGTTTAATTCCGTCAGGATAATTAGGCAACAATTAATTAGTGCTGCTTAAGTACTCCTAATTAATTAATGACCTTGTAGGAGAGGCAGCATAAGTGAAAGGGCTCCTGGAGGACCGTCTCACATGTGAGGCAGACGTTGCCGGAGCCCTTGAATGGCCTCGACTGAGGCCTCGGCTTTAGGAAGATCACCTTGGCACTGTTGATCATGTAGGGCTGGGTCACACATGCATCTAGAATCCAGTTAATTAGTATGATGTGTCGTCAAGCCAAGTACTACTCTGCTACGTACTACAAGTGCATTTATTCAAGTAAATTAATAATAGTAGCAACACAGCAATACAATACCACTAGCAAGATGTTAGGATAAAATAGGACGGTACCAGCGTGTGATCCTTCTTCATTTCCTTCTTCTTCTTCTTCGGCTTCCTCTTCTTGCTCTATTTCTTTTTCTCCTCACCAATTGGTGAAATCAAGTACATGATTGGCCTTCACAGTC
Source organism: Thinopyrum elongatum (assembly GCA_011799875.1). NCBI lineage: Eukaryota > Viridiplantae > Streptophyta > Magnoliopsida > Poales > Poaceae > Thinopyrum > Thinopyrum elongatum. The sequence continues at coordinate 541,088,511 of CM022301.1, forward strand.
AGATTTGGTTTTGTTAGTGAGCGAGTACAAGCCTACTAGTAAACAATAGCATTATTTTCTCATGGCAGTTGCAAAATAGAGGTGAAAACATGCATTCAATATCATTCTTACCTAAGGAAAGGTTAGGGTGCCAATATGGAGGATGAAGATTGGAACACAAATCTCCGTTTGTGCAGTTCCACTGAAATCAACCAATGGTTCCGGTGTGATAGTCCAGTTAAACTGCACAAAAATCACTTCTTTTAAGAAGTGTTTTGTGCAGTGCACCAAAAGGTCACAATAGCAATGAGGTGAAATGGATATTCTGTTTGGACAAAAAGCTACAAAGGAAACAGTTAGAGTCTCAAACAATTACTGGCAAAAACAATTGGTTAAACTTGTCATGACTTACAACAGTGCCATGGCTTCATTTTACAAGGGGCATTAGATTAAGTCCAGCTAAATAGTTGCTATAAGTACATGGGACAGTGAGTGCACCAGCAGTCCAGCACCATACCTAAACCGGGGCATAAAGTGGTGATTCAGAGTTTGTTGCCCCGAGAAAGAAACATCTAAGCAACATATCTGGGTTGGTCTCATTTTTGTTCACTTTAGCCACCTATTCGTATGTGTGGATAGCAAATCTAGTCCTGGTCATACCAGTGTGTACAACCTTTCCCCTTTATTTCTGTTTTCGAGCAAGAGACCGGTTAGATGGCCAGTATGTACTAGTTTCACCCCCTCTCTTTCATTTTTGTACCAAGTCCTATGTGCATTCTACATCTTTTTTCCCTTTCTTTCATGTTTGAACCAAGTACAAGATTCGACTCCATGAAGTAGCTTTACCTCTAACAATAGAAAAAATTAGGTGGCATTGGAAAATCCGATCGAGCCTAGCTACGTGGGGGGGCTGAGAGGTAGAAAATGATGCACATGCAGCGACGTAGCGAGCTGGGGAAGTAGAGCTAGGCCGCTTTTGAAGGAAGATATGCCTAAGGGTCGTCGAGGTGTGGCTAGGTGGGGGGTAGGAGGCCGGATCCGCCCACACAGCGGCAGCGACCAAGGGATCGGAGGACCTCCCGCGCCAGCACTCAGCCAGAGATAACTGTGCGGCCAGCAGTGGGTCTCCTCCCTCGCCATCGACGATGGCCTAAACGCTGCCCCTCCTCCCCTTCCCCAGCGGAGGGGATGCGTCCGGATCTGTAACCAGTGGTGAGGATAGAAAGACAGTGTGACCACCGCTATGTTGCTTAGATTTGGAGAGGATAAGAGTGTGTGAATAGACAAAAGCAACCCTAGCAAGCAAGCGCGAAGGCCTGCCTATATATATATATATATACATATATACATCTGGGCTCTTCTATTTCGCGTAACAGAATATTATTCTGTTACCCTATGTCGCGGGAAACCACGACCACCTATGGGACCAAAGGTCCCTTGCTGGTTCGGCGGGGGGATGTCATGTTGCACAAAGAGCAGAAGAGCGTGGGGCAGCATGGCAGAGATCACACGGGCAGTTTTACCCAGGTTCGGGCCGCCGCGAGGCGTAAAACCCTACTCCTGCTTTGGTGGATTGATGGTGGAAAAAATGGTGGTGGTCGCAGCGCGCTTGCCCGGCAGGGTTGCCTCAGGGCGAAACGGCTACGTGCGTAGGAAAATGTGAGGGGGTGGATCTGCTAACTCAGGGTCCAACCCTTTCTACGGTTGCCTCAGGCCTCCTTTTATAGACTAAGGGGTCACCACAGTGGCAAATTAGTCATTATGCACTGATAGGATAGCAAACAGTGCTATCATACCTAATTCTGCAGGCTGACAGAGCGCATTAAATGCGCCGCTCAACGTCACATTGTTGTTTGCCCGGCAAGACTTGCCGGGCTGTTTTGCCAGCTTTGCACCTGCTTGCTCGACACGTCGCAGGACGGGTGTCGTCTGTAGGTATTTTCTGTAGAAAGAGGCTGCCATGTGGCAAATGGCTGCCACTTAGTCACTTTGCGGCTTGACACCGCATTGATCGACGACGTGCATCATGGTGAGGTGGCTTCGCCCCCGCGAGTCCCGCCAGGCCCTGTCGGGGCATCTTGGTGGTTTTCTTCTGGGGGCGGCCCCGTCCTCGCCAGGCCCGCCTGCCCGGCAAGGGAGGCTTTTCTCCTGGTGGTTTCTTACTTCTCTGGCTTGGTCTTGGTCCTCTTGATCTGCATGTTGGTCCTTTGAAGATCTTGATCCCTTGCACTTTGGCCTGATCTTGGCGTTGTAATCTTGCTCCCGTGGTTGTGCATAGTCTGGGCAACGGACCCAGGGTTTGTTGCACCGACAGAAGCCCCCGGGCCTGCCCCGAACGCGTTGCCAAGCGTCGTCGAGGTAGGCCCTAATAAGTGCACAGGCAGGGGCACGGAAGAGGCTGGCCCCTTGTGGCCTTCTTTGTTTCTTCATTAATCTTGAGCCCGGGCCAGTTTTCGGTTTTCCCGCGCATCGTGTAAAGCCAATCGTGGTGGGGCCACCCTTCTAATGGCCCGTGAATGACTTTAATGCATGAGGTAGAAACTGCCAATTCACTCTTCCCACCATGCTCTTATCCTTAGCCACGTATGATGCATGCATCGCGCGGGGTAGGTAACAGAGGCGCGTGGTGCGGGAGAGCATCAAAGCGAGGGCCCGATCTTCTTGAATTGGTGGAGGAGGGCGGTGGTCGCTTGTTGAGGGAGCGGCTCTCCTCCTCGGCCCGCCTATAAAATGAGGAGAGAGGGGAGAACGGAGTCATCCATCTTTGCATCCCTTCTCCTCCGTCTTCTACCTCCTGCTGGTTATGTTGAAGAGAAGAGCCTGGGGCCAGGCCCCGGGCTCCAGCCTGGGGTTGGTGCCGCCAAATGTTTGTATTGGCGCTTGGGGTGTGAGTCTAGTCCATGCTTGGAGAAAACGCCGTGGCCAAGCCGCCCATGACGTGGGAGGTATCAAGCCTCCCCATTGCGGGGAAATGCTTGCCCCTTCCGCCACGGTCGGCAGCCCATCGGGTATTGTGGCATTTAGCCCCGGACTGCCGCTGCTTGTTGGTTTGGCGACCAGGTTCTCGGTGTCTTCGATGCTCGCCCGGGAGGCAGGGCCGGAGATCGTTGGTAATCCCGGCACTGCTCCCTCCAGAGGCCTTGGGGCTGATGTTGACGAAAGGCACACCTTCCTGCCCGCCAAGGTGGGGAGGGGCGCGCTTTGAGCCCCCTGGCCGCCTTGGTCACTCGCCGTCTCTTTAGGGGAGGTGCCAGACCGCGAGGTCGGTGTTTCCCTAGAGCGGTGTTGATGAAGATGAAGCCAGGGAAGACGGAGAAGGCGAGAGGCAAGCCGTCCAGTTGGAGTACGACTGCATCGACGCGTTCATCTCGTACTGGCGGCCTGCTGCCTCATCTTTCTGTCTTCCCCCTCCTTTCCCCGGCACCGTCATCACCGTTTTATCAGTTGCCGCGGAAAGGGTCGCCCTCCTGGCGCTTTTGCTTCCTCAAGTGGTCTTCCAGCTGGGCCCTGACGTCCTTCTCTGCCGGTGCCTGTGCTGGAGCCTTTTGACTGGTCTTGGAAGTGGTGACCAAGGGGCCGCTGAGGTGCTCCTTCCGTCTTCCTCCTTCACAGCCTCGCCACTCCCGATCTTGTCAGGTTGTGCTTGGCAGGCCCTGACGGGATCGGGGTGGCGTTGTGCCGGTGCGTCTCCAGCCCTCTTCTCTTCCCACTGCACTACCTGGGACAAGAGGGATAGGGAGAGGAGTTTACGGGGCACTTATCTTTTTTCAATCTTAAACCTGTAGGCACTTGCCAAATTTTAGTTCAAATAATGTAACTCTCTCGAGTCCATATCTGTGTTCTATAAGATTTGTACTTGTATGATCAACACATTAATGAAAAGGATGAACCTTTGTCGGGGACTCGTGCATGTATATGTCCATGCAGAGGTGGGATGCCTCTTTATTTAAAATAAGCGAGTTCTCCCCAGCAGGCTATCCTGCCGGTACCCTTTTATTTGGTTGCCGGAGAATCGAGCCTACCGGGCAAAAAATAAAGGGACCAGCCCCCCGCCAATCTCTTTTCACCAAAGGCCACTGCAACCATCCTGGCTGAAGCAACGTTCGAGTCCAGGGATGGGAGCACCTAAGTTTCAAAGAGCGGCGAGGTTTTCTCATGCACAAGCTTCATCTTACAGGACACTTATGGACAGGAGGTAGAACTTATCTGTTTGGCTTGCCGGAGATCACAATGCTGGTCCATCTTCCCAACTTCCCGTAGAGGCCAAGCTCACGGCAGGAACCTGCAATCTTATGCAGATGGGAATGATGCAAAATGCGACCTTATCTATATGCATATGCAATGCTCATGAAATGCTTATGCAATGCTCTGGAAATGCTCATGCATGCATGCAACTCTGTCGAGGGCCCCCCAGTGCTTCGTTCATTTCTTTGTTGCTCAGGGTCTGTGCCTGGCTTTGTACGAGGGGTTACATGCAACTGAGGCAAGGCCTGTACAAAAGGGTGGCTGCCTGGCAGGGCCCGACAGCAGCGCCTTACGGGTAGAACTTGGGGAGATGCTCAATATTCCATGGGTTTTGCAATTGAATGCCATCTCCGGTCTCCAGATGGACTGCGCCGGGTCTGGTGACTCGAACTACCCGGTAAGGGCCTTCCCACTTCGGCGTCAACTTGTTTGTACCCTTGGCGGACTGAACGCGCCTAAGGAAAAGGTCGCCTTCCTCAAAACACCGGGCATGAACCATGTGGCTGTGATAGTGATGCAGGGCTTGCTGATAGCGTGCAGCATGCGTAGCAGCCCGGAGACGGTTCTCCTCGAGTAGCACAATGTCGTCACGCCGGTGCTGATCTTGCACTACTTCATCGTAGGCAAGCACTCGAGGTGACCCGTAAATGAGTTCCGTTGGGATAACTGCTTCTGCCCCATAGACTAGGGAGAAGGGAGTCTGCCCGGTAGCTCGATTCGGTGTCGTTATGAGGGACCAGAGAACTACCAGCAGCTCATTGATCCACCGCCTGTCGTGCTTCTGCAGCGTATCAAAGGTTCTTGTCTTGAGTCCTCGCAGCACTTCAGCATTCACCCTCTCAGCTTGCCCATTGCTTCTGGGATGCGCGACAGAGGCAAATGAGATCTTGCTTCCAAGGCCATGAACATATTGCATGAAGGCGCGGCTCGTGAACTGGGTACCGTTGTCGGTAATGATCCTTGCCGGGACTCCAAAACGACACACCAATTCTTTCAAGAACTTGATAGCTGACTGAGCAGTCACCTTTCTCACGGCAGCTACTTCCGGCCACTTTGTAAACTTGTCGATAGCAATGAACAAGAATTCAAAGCCCCCGGCAGCTCGGGAGAAAGGGCCGAGGATATCGAGCCCCCAGACCAAAAATGGCCATGACAAAGGGATTGTCTGAAGAGCTTGTGCAGGCAGGTGGATGTTTTTGGAATGGAACTGGCAGGCTTCACATTTGGTGACTAGCTCAACCGCATCTTGGAGGGTTGTGGGCCAATAGAATCCTTGCCGGAATGCTTTCCCAACTAATGCCCTTGATCCAATGTGGGAGCCGCACATGCCTTTGTGTATCTCAGCCAGTAGTTCCTTTCCTTCTTCCGGGCAGATGTACTTCAATTTCACACCGTTGGGCCTCCTTCTGTATAGAGTGTCATCGACAAACTGATACATACTGGCCCTCCGGGCTACTCTTTCAGCCTCATCTTGGTCATCAGGAAGTTCTCCGGTTTGGAGGAAATGGACTATGTGCCTTACCCAAGTTGGAGCCTGGGGCTCGGCAACAAGGACTAGTGGCACCTCCTCAACTGCGGGGGCACGTTCCTCGTTCGCGGGGTCCATAGGCCCGGCTGGAGGGTGTGGTCCAGCAAGTGATGAGGAGTTGTTTCCGGCAGGGTCCCTACCAGGAGCCCGGGAGGCTTCACCGGGAGAGGCTTACCGGAGTCCATTTTTCTCCTTTTCCGGGCCATTGTTGCTGGGGATATGGAGGGCTGAGTAAGATGGAGAACAAAAGTTCCTGGTTCCACATGAAGCTTCTACACAGCACACTTTGACAGATGATCAGCTATGCTGTTTTTCGCACGGGGTACGTGCTCTGTTTGCAATCCGTCAAAGTGCTCCTCCAATCTTCTCACTTCCTCAACTTATGCCTCCATCAATGGACTTTGGTAATCCTTGTTGACTTGTCTCACCACAAGCTGTGAATCTCCTCGAATGATCAGCTTCTTGATTCCCAATTCTGCGGCAATCCTGAGCCTGGCAAGGAGCCCTTCATACTCTGTTGTATTGTTGGTCGCCTCTTCCCAGGCAAAGTGCATCTGGACGACGTACTTCAAGTGCTCCCCGGAGGGGGCAACGAGAAGCACGCCAGCCCCTGCACCTTGTAGGGAAAAGGCACCATCAAAATACATGATGCATTCTTGGGGTGCTTCCTTGCCGGGGATGACTGTCTCCAGCACTTCCTCATCAGTGGTTGGCGTCCATTCTGCAATAAACTCTTCCAATGCCCTGCTCTGGATTGTTGATGTGCTCTCAAACTTCAGGCCGGAGCTGGATAACTCCAAAGCCCACTCTACTATTCTGCCAGTAGCCTCAGGGTTTTGAAGTATCCTTTGCAACGGGAAGCGAGTGACAACCGTGATCTCATGGGCTTGGAAGTAGTGGCGCAGTTTCCTTGAGGCCATGATGAGACCAAAGATCAATTTTTGCACACCATAGTACCTCGATCTAGCTCCTTGAAGCAGGGAATTGACGAAGTACACTAGGCGATGCACCACTTTCTTCTTTGCCGTGTCCTCGGGGTTGCCCTCGCTGCCGTGCTCATTTCTGTCCTGATCCTTATCTGGCTCTGCCGGGCCTTGCTCACTTTCTGCTTCTTCCACTTCCCGCTGTGCCACTAAAGCTGCACTAACCACTTGATTAGTTGCCGCCAAGTATAGCAGCAATGGTTCTTGTGGTTTGGGGGCAACCAAGGTGGGCACAGAGGACAAGTAGGCTTTTAACTCTTGCAAAGCCGCATCCGCTTCCGGGGTCCACTTCATGGGCCCTGCCTTCTTCAGGATTTTTAAGAATGGCAGGGCGCGCTCGGCTGACATAGAAATGAATCTTCTTAGCGCGGCAACGCACCTTGTCAGACGCCTCACATCCTTGACTGTCCTTGGCGCCTGGATCTGCTCGATAGCTCTGATCTTGTCGGGGTTGGCTTCGATCCCCCGATGGGATACAAAGAACGCAAGTAGCTTGCCGGAGGGAACGCCAAACACACACTTCTCCGGGTTGAGCTTCAAGTTGATCTTGCGCAGATTAGCAAATGTCTACTCTAAGTCCTGGATGAGGGTTGCTCTGTCCTTGGTCTTGACCACAATATCATCCATATAAGCCTCAATGTTTTTGTGCAACTGTGGCTCAAAACCAATCTGGACTGCCCTTGCAAAAGTAGAACCGTCACTCTTTAATAGAAATGGCATACGAATAAAATAGTACGTACCACATGGAGTGATGAACGAGGTCTTCTCTTCGTCTTCTTTGGACATGAAGATTTGGTGATATCCAGAATATGCATCCAGAAAGGAGAGCAAATCGCAGCCTGAAGTGGAATCCATAATCTGATCGATGCGTGGCAAAGGAAATGGGTCCTTCGGGCAAGCCTTGTTGAGATCTGTGAAATCTATGCAAAGCCTCCATTTCCCGTTAGCCTTGCGAACAACCACTGGATTTGCTAACCATGTTGGATGTAGCACTCAGCTGACCAAACCAGCTGCCTCAATCTTCTTGATCTCCTCTGCAATAAACTGCTGCCTCTCCAAGGCCTGCTTCCGAACTTTCTGCTTGACAGGTCGGGCATGTGGGCAGACAGCAAGGTGGTGCTCGATTACCTCCCTGGGAACACCGGGGATATCAGATGGTTGCCAGGCAAACACATCGATATTCACCCGCAGGAAGGCAACGAGCGCGCTTTCCTATTTATCATCAAGTGTGGCGCTGATAGTAAAGGTACCATCAACGCCAGCCAACCCTGTCGGGACCTTCTTCACTTGTGGTGCAGCAACCTTGGATCTCTTGCTGTTGGAACTCTCTGGCAAGTCATCAACAGGCGCAGCGTACTCCGAAGAGGTATGCTTCCTGGATTCCTTGCTAGCATCCCTGCTATCCTTCTTCTTTCCTCTGTTCTCCTTGGCGGAAACTGCTACCACCGCTGCCTCTGCCGCGACTGCGTCCCCGTACATCTTATCCACGCAAATGATTGCGTCCTTCTCATCTGATGGGATGGAAATGACTCCTATCAGCCCAGGCATCTTCAAGGTGTTGTAGGCATAGTGGGATGCCGCCATGAATTTAGCCAGGGCTGGGCGTCCAAGGATTCCATTGTACGGCAGGGGGAGGTCGACCACATCAAACACAATCTTTTCGGTCTGATAGTTCAGTTCTCCCCCAAATGTCACTGGCAACATGATCTTCCCCTTAGGATGACTCCTGCCGGGATTAATTCCTTGAAACGTGCCGGTGACCTTTAGCTCTTCCTCTGCTATCTGAAGTTTGCTGATAACCTTTGGGGAAATTAGATTCAACCCGGCCCCGCCGTCAACCAACATCTTCGTGACCTTGAGGTTGCGAATTGTTGGAGAGACCAACAATGGCAAACATCCTACCGCAGTGGTACTGTCAGGATGGTCCTCTTCGTCAAAGATGATGGGTGTGCGTGACCATTTGAGCGGCTTCCGAGCCTCTGATGCTGGTTCCATGGCATTAACCTCACGTGCCCACCGTTTGAGTTGGCAGTGAGAGGAGTGCAGGGATGCACCCCCGTCAATGCACAGGTCGTCAGTGGCCTTCTAGAATTCCTGCTCACTGGTTTCCTCTTCATCCCCTCCATCACTCTCATCATTGCAAGCCTCCTTCTCTCGACCCCTGGTGGGTTTTCCTTGGTTCCGGAAGGGTTTGCCGGGGCGATTTGCTTCACCGCCTCGGCCCTTCCTGCCAGCGGTATTCTGACCTTTTTCCTTATCACGCTTCTCATATTCTGCTCTCTGTCTCTTGACAAGCTGCTCAACCTGATGACACTCTTGAAGATCGTGGCCCTTGGTCCGATGAATCTTTCAGTACGGCACATCGCCTTTCCCGGCCTTCTCGGCAACCGCAGCTTCCCGACAGTCAGCGCACATGGCAGCTTCCTTGCCGGGGGCTTCGGCTTTAGCCTTCTTGCTGGTACTAAGTGTGCCCGATCCTTCGACAGTCATCATTGCCTTATCCTTGTGCCTCTTGCTGCGCTTCTTGCTCTTCTTCTGACTGGTGGATTCGTCGTCGTCCTCTGAGTCGACATTGACGCAATCCTCCTCTCCGGGTAATTTCCTTCCCTCCTCCATCCGAGCACACTTGTCCACCAAGGTGTAAAGCTCCTTCACAGTCTTGGGCAACGCACGTTCATCTTGGAATGAATCCTGCGGTTGCGCACATTGGATTGGAAGGTAGCTATCACAGCTGCTGGATGGATATTCGGGATGTTCCTGTGGACTCTGCTAAATCTCTACAAGTACTTCCGAAGAGTCTCTCCTTCCTTCTGTTGGAGAAGCTGCAAGTCGCTGGGCCACCCTGGTTCTTGATGGCCGCCAGTAAAAGCGCCAATGAACTCATGGCACAGGTCAGCCCATGATGAAATGGAATTCTCCGGCAGGTGCATCAGCCAAGACCTCACATTGGACTTGAGTGCCAAAGGGAAGTAGTTGGCAAACACCTTCTCTTCTCTTCCCCCGGCAGCTTGAAAAGCAATGGTGTAGATGCTCAGAAACTCTGCTGGGTTCAGTCTCCCATCATACTTCTCGGGTATCTCTGGCTTGAACGTGCGAACGAATGGCCAACAGACTTGCTACAGCTCACGAGTAAAGGCAGGGCACCCAACCTCGAAAGGTAGGCACCCACCAACCTTGAGCGCAGGCTTGTCAACGTCGGGACCGTCGCACACATTGGTCCGACGGTGGTCGTCGCGGCGCCGCTCAATGACGACGCGTGCGTCTCCCCTCCGCCTGTCCTCCGGGGCTCGCCATTGGCTTGGACGTGCTCGCGGATCACAAGAGGTCATCGAGACATCATCGAGTTCTTGATTCTGCCGCGCTCGTGTTGGTTGCCGTGGCAGGGACTGTACCATGGGGCTGGCCCCTTCCGTATGGCCAGCTGCGCGGGCTGTCGTCGTTGCTTGGGGAGGTCGTGGCGGGCCAGCTTGCTGCGAGCCCCCAGCCTCGACGAAACCGAGCAGACTCTGGATGGTGGCACGTCACTCGTCCATCTGCTCGGCTGCCGGCGGAAACCTTAGTAGCAGCTGGGCCCGCGCCATGGCCTCTGTAGTAGTGCTTGGCATGGGAGAAGATGATGTGGACCGCACCGTCGCTCGGCTTCTGACGGTGCCACCGGCGACAACACCACGCCCTTGCTGTTGTGAGGTGGCCATTTGGATGGCAGGGTGACGTGGTGAAGGCGCTTGAGGGCTAGCGGCTCCGTTGGGCATTGTGGCTTGGTCGACTCGCCCCGGGGGGGGGGGGGGGGGGGTGCACGCGCTGCGGTCGCCCCCGTGGCGGGGGTGGCCGGAAGGCGATGATTCGCCCCGGACCGAGTGCCACCACTGTGGCTATGCCCGTCTGCAAGAGAAAGGGGCGCAAATGGAAGAATCCCTTCACCCGTACCTCGTGGAGCATGGCCATCAGGATGTTGCTGATGCTGCTCTCCTCCGGTGCCTCCTGCTCCCGCTTCGGCTACGGGGGAGGTGGTGATGGCGCCGCCTGCTCCGACCACCTCCCCAGCAGCGTCCACATCCTTGCGCGCCTCCGCATCCCCCGTAGCATCGGTAGCTGCGGGCGGCGAAGCCTTTGAGGTGGTCGGGTGAGCTGAAGCGCCGGGTTTCTTCTTGGGCGCCATGGTCGATGGCTCCGCCGAAGATGAAGATGGCGATGAGGATGACACGCCACTCACGCTTTCAGGTTCACGCAAGTGATCCCCCTACCTGGCGCGCCAAAGATGTCGCGGGAAACCACGGCCACCTATGGGACCAAAGGTCCCTTGCTGGTTCGGCGGGGGGATGGCACGTTGCACAAAGAGCAGAAGAGCGTGGGGCAGCACGACAGAGATCACATGGGCAGTTTTACCCAGGTTCGGGCCGTCGCGAGGCGTAAAACCCTACTCCTGCTTTGGTGGATTGATGGTGGAAAAAATGGTGGTGGTCGCAGCGCGCTTGCGCGGCAGGGTTGCCTCAGGGCGAAACGGCTACGTGCGTAGGAAAATGTGAGGGGGTGGATCTGCTAACTCAGGGTCCAACCCTTTCTACGGTTGCCTCGGGCCTCCTTTTATAGACTAAGGGGTCACCACAGTGGCAAATTAGTCATTATGCACTGATAAGATAGCAAACAGTGCTATCATACCTAATTCTGCAGGCTGACAAAGCGCATTAAATGCGCCGCTCAACGTCACATTGTTGTTTGCCCGGCAAGCCTTGGCGGGCTGTTTTGCCAGCTTTGCACCTGCTCGCTCGACACATCGCAGGACGGGTGTCGTCTGTAGGTATTTTCTGTAGAAAGAGGCTGCCATGTGGCAAATGGCTACCACTTAGTCACTTTGCGGCTTGACACCGCATTGATCGACGACGTGCGTCGTGGTGAGGTGGTTTGGTGAGGTGGCTTCGCCCCCGCGAGTCCCGGCAGGCCCTGCTGGGGCATCTTGGAGGTTTTCTTCCGGGGGCGGCCCCGTCCTCGCCAGGCCCGCCTGCCCGGCAAGGGAGGCTTTTCTCCTGGTGGTTTCTTACTTCTCTGGCTTGGTCTTGGTCCTCTTGATCTGCATGTTGGTCCTTTGAAGATCTTGATCCCTTGCACTTTGGCTTGATCTTGGCGCTGTAATCTTGCTCCCGTGCCTGTGCACAGTCTGGACAACGGACCCAGGGTTTGTTGCACCGACACCCTACTTGAACTGACGGGTTTCAGGCGATTGTACTGATGATTTTCATCACGTCGAACTGATCGTTCAAAAAAAAAATTGTGATTTTTTTTGTCGGAATGGGGCGTGTAATATATCGTTGGAAAGCTCTTGACAGCTACATTAGTCATATAGGAATTTTTTGCAAAATCATCACGGTTTAAGAGCAGTTTTGAAAGAACCATTTTTTTCAAAACCGAAAACGCGAATCGTATTTTGGACTTCATTTTCAAACGGTTTGTCGGAATTGAGCAAATAAGATGGCGTTGGAAAGCTAGTGAAAATCCGCTTCTTCCATATGTCTAATGTTTTTTCAAATTCTATATGATTTAAAAGTAATTTGAAAAACGGTGAAATTCTAGGCGAAACGTATTTTTGCGTTTCTTTTGCAAACGGTTTGTCGGATTGACGTAAATGATACGGCATTGAAAAGCTATAGAAAATGTGCAACTTTTTCGTATATAAATGTTTTTCTAATTCCTTACGGTTTAAACTCGAATTCGAATACAGTCAAATTTGATTCCGAACCCGATTTTTTTAAAAAGTTTGTCGAAATGGGGCAAATAATATACCGTTGGAAAGCTATCGTTAATGCGAAACTTAGTCGTGTTGAATGTTTTCGCAAATTCGCAATCGTTGAAGAGTAATTTCGAATACGGTGAGACACATCGTGCTGTTTTTCCGTCAGAAAAAACAGAGTGCTTGTACTGATATGTGTGTGTGTGTTTGTACTGATGTATTTTTCATAGAGTAATTTAGAAAGGTTCGGAAAAAAGAGTACTTGTACTAATGTCCGTATGGTTTTGTACTGAGCGTGTTTTCACATGAATTCCTATTTTTTATCAAAAGAGTAGCAACATACCCCTTTTTCTGTATGGTTTTCCTCGTAATTTTTCAACGGTTTATGGTATCATCATCCCCGAACTTGCCTGGTTTATATCATTGAACTGAATGACATTTTCTTAAAACAAAGAAAAAGTTTTGTGTGTTTCTTTTTTTTTTAACTCCAACATTGTTTTTCAACGATGTTCTCGACTTCTCTCATTTTACATCTTGAACTTTTACCATTTTGAATTTCCGTGGGGCAAATAATATACATGCCCTCTAGAGTTTGTACTGATGTGAATCCTTTCAAACTTGCGTGGCTTACATCGTTGAATGGGCTGTATTCTTTTCACCACCACCATTGTTTTATCAATTTCTTTTCGAACTTGCGTGGCTTACATCATTGAACGGGCTGTAGGTGGATATGTACTAATGAAGCGACAAAAGGAACACAATACACATGAACTGATAACAAACTTGCAAGGACCTAACAACAAGAACACACATGAACTAACAACGATAACAAATTTGCAGGCGACCTGACAACAAGAGCACAAATGAACTTAAAACAAAAATATAAATGGTGACCAGCTCGGCGACGTACTGCAGCACGCAGGAGCGGCAACCAATTAGTCAACTCGTCGAGGCCGCCAATACACAGGAGAGCATGGTGAGGGCAACAATAGAGGGAGGCTGCATGTGGTGGTCGTGGAAGCACCGTGGGGGTTGATCCACAACTGTGGTTGATGGCAAGCCGGCACGACACGACGAGCAGCTTGAGGACGAATGGGCGGTGCACGACATGTCCCTTTAGATGCGCCTGTTGGACTAATTTCCTTCTCCCATCTGGACGGATCAATTGCAGAACTTGCTATTAGAAACAGTAAAGATACAAAATAGTCGTGTGCTCAAACTTGAAGTAAGATATGATTTCATGTCCTTATCCATTAATAAAATCATACTATATACATTTGTAGAATACTTGCTCTCAGTACTAGTCATTCTACTTAGTTATCCAAAATGGTTGTGAATGCCGCATCCATTTTTCTCAAGAAAATGTAACATATAAGTTTTATACAGATAGAAATATGCACCAAAAGATATACCCAAAATTCTAGTTTTACAGCATCGGAGGAAACAAATAATTTGATGCCAACCTAAGTGAGCACTGAAAGATGCAAAGAAGAGCCTTTTTTGAGAATTTGACTTTGGTACATGTTTTGCTCTACAAATTGATAAACCAAGACACAGTACAGATGCTCATTTCTCATGCTTAACCACAAGCACACGTTTGTTCTATAGGAAGCTGGAAACATAAAAGGGAAATTGGACTTACGATGAGGAAGTAGATGTACTAAAAAGCATATGAAAGATGAAGTGAAAAAGTTGAAGCTCCAGATCCTCATGACGAACTGGACCATACTGGAGTTGTGAATGGTGGTGAAGCTTCACATCCTTCAACGTCAACGAGCTCCTGCCATGAGCCAAAATCACAAACTTCAAACAATTTATGAAGGAAACAGTTCTTGAAATTGGGTTGAGCTTAAACTTTTCAGATTTTTGAACTCCTACAGCAGCTATACTTGAACTTGTGCGACACATTTTTGAAAGCATCTGATGTTCAGAATATGCTATATGAAAAGAGGAAGGGGTAACACACTAAGAGACATAGGCAAAAGAGAGAAAATCATGATCTATTAGCTAGGATATTTGTGATACTAGGCAGTGACATACATGTCAAATGTTTCCCACCAAGAAGTAGCAGTGGGGTTCTACTATCAGTGAGGAGATGCAAAAGAAATGCAACTATTACATTGAAAATTCCAATAAAAGCATTGAAAAAATCCTACTATTTTTTGTTCTATGTACTGACATCAAGAAAGAGTACAGATAGATATGATCTACAATCCAGGACACATTTCGCAATAGCCAACAGATAAAGACATGAGTTTTCATGAATAAAATGTTTACTGTTGTAACACCCCATGTAGTTAGCCACAGTAATTCCCCTTTTAATAATGCCATGTCATCATGATCAACAGTGTTTAAACATCATTTGGATCCTATCTCTTTTCAAATTCAAATTTTTATGGAAATTCAAACCTAAGTGAAAATAAAAGTTGTTCAAATCCAGGAACTAAAATGTCCATCATGTTGCAAATATTCCCAAGGCATTTACAAAAATAATAGCAACACTAATCAAATTAATTAAATTGCTCTAACAACAAGGAACAGCAGTAAAACAACATTATTTAATACCTTTTTAATTAAATAAAATCCCAAATGAAAACCTTTGGACTCAAAACCATTATATTGCAGTGGCTTATAATGCACCATATTTATTTGGGCTAGTCTCATATTTTACAAAAGTGGTTTGAAATAAAAACAAAAGACAAAAGACAAAACAAAACAGAAAACAGAAAAACAGAAACAGAAAAGAAAGAAAAAGAAAAGGCCTGCAGTGGCTGGGCCTTAGTCAACACAGGCGGCCCAGCCCACCGCCTGCCGTCCCCCACCTCGCGCTGTTCATTCCCCCTCGCTGTCGTCTCCAGCCGCACGCCGCGCCATGGCCCCCCTCTCTCCTGCGCGACAGCGCGTCGCTGCGCCCGTCCCTGGTGGATAAGGGGCAGCACCCCCCTCCCCCCGCAAACCCTAGGCCCCTCCACTTTCCCCTTGCTCGCCTCTCCCTCTCTGTTCGTTCGACCGAGCGAGCTCGTCGCCGCACCAACATCGCCGGCGTGTCCACCAGCCTCCCCGCGCCACCTAGCATTGTCCAGGAGGACCGCAGCGCTCGTCCACGTCGACCACGACCGAAGGACCAAGCCAGGACGCCGCCAAGCCATCGCCATCGCCATTTCTCTCCGCTGCATCCGCCGGTGATCGCCGTCACGATTCACCGCCGTCGCGCTACCCCGAGCCCACCCTTGCACGCCTACAGGACCACCGTGAGCACCCCGTCCTCCTCCCTCTCTCTCTGCGCTCTCCCTCGGTGCCATAGCTAGCCGTCAACGACCAGTTGACCTAGTCAACCTGCTGACATGGCAACTACAGTCGCTGACCAGTGGGCCCCCCCTCATCAGTTAGTTAGTTAGGGACTAATCATGTTTAGTTAGTTAATCTGTTAATTAGCACAGACGCTGACAGGCCAGGCCCACCCATAGATTAGCTATTAAATTAAAAGTTAAACTACTGTTAGCCTCACTGCAGCTGACAGGTGGGCCCCACCTGTCAGGTTTGACTCTGGTCAGCAAGAGTTGACTGCTGACGTCATCTTTTCATCATGCTGACGTCACCATTTACTGTTTTGGATAATTTGAATTTAAATAATTAAATAAAATTCAGAAAATCAATTAAACTTTAGAAAATCATATAAATTAAACCGTAACTCCGATGAAAATAATTTATATATGAAAAATGACCAGAAAAATGAGACGAAACCGAATACGCTACCCACTTACCTGTTAGATGCCTCTAACTATCTGAACATGCAACTTTTTGCCTGTTTCACATAAATGAATAGTGCCTGGCTTTTATAAAATAAATCCAAACAAATTCCTAAAATAACTTAATGACTTGGACATGTCTTTAGGCAACCCTGCACTGCACGTTAGCATAGCCTGCTTTGTGTTGCTCATGTTTGCTATGTATTTATACTGTTCCCTCCCCCTCTTTTCTCTCTTTAGACTCCGACGCAGTTCCCGGTACCGACGCAGCTCCGGAGCCCGACGCCACCGTTGACGACTTTGCCTTTGCCGCCGAGCAACCAGGCAAGCACCCCCCCTTGAGCATACCGATATCGCCTACTCTTTCTCTCTCATGCTTGCATTAGAATTGCTGCTGCTACTGCTTTACCTATTCTGATGCATAACCTGTTTATTGTAACCTGCTATTGATACCATACCTGCTTATCCTAAACTGCTTAGTATAGACTGGGTAGAGACCTATCAGTGACCCCACTTATCCCGACTGCCCCGCTGGATTATCCGAAGACCCGATCAACGGGATTGAAGACCAGACCCCGGCACCGCACATCACCCCCTTAGTTGTAACGACACTGCAGCATTACTATCGAGTGCCGAGGGTGAAACCTCTTGTAGCACTTCTGATGTTAACTCTGTAGAGTAGCTATTCGGTCGTGGTCATCGATGGTGATTCCTCCTTCACCGCTTCCGATAACGACGCCGTCGTACAACACCTCAAGTGTGAACCCAGCAAGGGTGATTCCTCCGAGTTCACCTTGACGGATACATCGAGTAGGAATCCAACGAGGGTGATACCTCGGATTCCACTAATGTTATGGACACACGGATACTTGGACTCTACTATTGTTACTTGGAAAGGCGGGTCGACCCTGAGGGGTACCCGCGTGTGATGTGAGGATGGGTTACCTTTATGGTGCCCGAGTGATGAATACGAGGCGTGGCCGGGCATTCTTGGCCCTTGCCGCAAGTCCTCGAGACGGGGCGACGGGGTCACATCGATCGTGAGTCTCTGCTCGTTACCGCACCCCCAAGGTACTAATGATTTGGATATTTGATTCGAGTGGGCCTCTGGCCCGATAGCACTAACCATCACGTGGGCATAGTATGGGCGTTTTGCATCGTATGCATCAGCCGAAAGCTCTGTCAGACGTCCAGTTCAGCAGTGCGGCATGGAGTGATTGGCGCCATTCACGACAGAGGTGGTGCTTGGATCTGAGCCATGTGCGCAACGACCTGGAGGGCGAGGGCGATGGCCCAAGACCCCCGAGCGCTTAGGATGTAGACCGGCGGGGACCTCTCTGCTGAGCTCTAGGTAGGGCTACGGTGTGTCGTTTGGCCGAGGCCGGGCATGACCCGGAAAAGTGTGTCCGGCCCGACTTAAGCGAGCGTGGTGGGTAAGTTGGTGCACCCCTACAGGGAAGAACTAATCTATGCATAGCCGGATCCTCGGTAACGGACACTCGGAGTTGTATCCCGATCGATACAACTAGAACTGGATACTATGGCTCTGGGATCGCTTCTCGCAGGGAGTCGAGAAGGGATCTCAGGACGAGGTTGATGACTGTATGGCTCTGGGATTGCTTTCTCGCAGGGAGTCGAGAAAGGATCTCTGGGTGAGGTTGAGACTTAATGATACTACTACCTTATGTTGTACTAATCTACACTCTTCTAATGCTGCAAGACCTCTGAAGATGCTAGTCTTCGATAGGACTAGGCCTCCTCTCTATTCTGGCATTTCTGCATTTGCGTGTATGATTAGTTCACGATTGAGCAGGGGGCGTCACAAGTTGGTATCAGAGCCGACTGCCCGTAGGAACCCCCTTTCCAACTCCTTGGCCGAAGTTGAGTCTAGTGGTCCAAAAACTAATTTACTAATTTGGCTGTGTGGCTTACGGGCCCACGTCGCCAATTGGGTGGTATTAGGATCTTTTATTTCTCGTCTATACTCTGGGACTCTGATCTCTCTTCTATTCGGGTTAAAATTTTACTAACTCCAACATTAGGTTCTCGTGATCACATCCACCCGGAGTTCTAAAATATTCCCCCTTGCTCCAAGATTGTGGGTCAGATTCTGCTTGCAGGATCCTCTTATCTAGGGCACCCTGTGTTGTCACTTGCAGATTCCTCGCTCCAACAGTTTTCTCCGACGTGGATGTAGCCTTTGCTATGTCACATTGTTGCAATCCTCACCGCGTGCCTGCGCGCCGCCTAGTTTGTCTAGCTGCGAGCGATCCCGAGCTCGTACTATCCGTTGAATCTAACTCTGTGCATGGATTGGTATGTCTTTGACGACTACTATTATATATCTAATGCCTTTCCTGTTCTTTCCCGTGTTACATCATGAATAACTCCATACACATGCAGTTTTTCTTGCTAAACTGCCCCTGTTAATTTGGCAGGATGGCTGACGATCCTCCACCTCCACCTCCACCCTATATTGCCGCAATGATGCAGCAGTTTGAACTCAACCGTCAGCAGTTTGACCTTAACCGTCAGTTTATGACCGGAGTATTGGCTCAGTTCCCAACTCAGAATGCTCAGCAACAGCCTGCTCCAATAACTCTGCCAGAATTCGTGCGCCTCAACCCGTCTGTTTTCCGCAACTCCACCAATCCTATGGATGCTGATGATTGGCTTCGTGACATCCTGTTTGAAATGGAGTCAGCTAATGTTGCCCCTGACAGTTACGTCACCTTTGCGACATTCCACTTAAAGGGTCCAGCTGCTCAATGGTGGGAAAGCCACAAAGATATGCTGCCGGCAAAGACTGTAACCACTTGGCAGGAATTTCAGTCAGCTTTTCATGCACGGTACATCCCTCCAGGTCTGATCGACCAGAAGAAGCAGGAGTTCCGCAAACTCTCACAGGGCACAATGACTGTGGATGAATATCAGAGGAAATTTCTCGAGTTATCCCGCTATGCTAAAGATGACGTCGACACTGACGCTCGTAAGCAGGATAAATTCCGTGAAGGATTGCGTACTGATATAAACCTTGCACTTGCTGTCCATGATTGCACAGACTTCGCAACGCTTGTCAGCCAATCTTTCCAAGTTGAAACTGCTCTGACTAAGTACCAGGAGTCGCTCAAGCGCACTCGTGATGTTGGCTCATCCTCGGGTCAGCCTGTTCAGAAACGTCGAATGTGGATTCCGCACAATGTCCATCACCGACCTGCCCCTGTACCCAGGCCATCTTATGTTGCACCACGTCTGCCTCCACCACCGAGACAACTGAACATTTCAAGTGGACAGCCCAATGTTGATGTTTCTTCCCATAATGATGGTCTGTGCCACCAGTGTGGACAACCAGGGCATCGTACTATCAACTGCCGTCAGAGTCAGCCTCAACACGCATCACGTCCTTCTGTTGGTTGCAGGAAGAGCCGTCGAAAACATCCTTCCAGGAACGTTGAAACCAGACCACCTGCTAATCAGCTTGTTCATGTCAACCAAGTCAACATTGAAGAAGCTCGACAGGACCCCAAAATTGTGATGGGCACCCTTCTAGTGAATTCAATCCCAGCTTCAGTCCTCTTTGATTCTGGAGCATCGCACTCCTTCATGTCCGAAAGTTTTGCGCGAAGCCATGATATACCTTTCGAGGAGATGTCCACTCCATTAGTAATCCAGTCACCTGGGGCTAATTGGCAAACTACCATGGTAAGCCACGGTAACCACATTGTGATTGGAGGATTGATGTTCCCCGTTTCTCTCATTGCTCTCAAGACCTCCAACATAGACATTATTCTGGGTATGGACTGGTTGAAACCTAATAAAGCTTTGATTGACTGTGCCACTGAATCAGTCCGCATCACACACCCTTCCGGCCAAACCATCAGATACTCAGCTCGAACAGTTCAGGACGCCGAAGCTCAGATTTATGTTCTGAATGCATTGAACGCCTCACCTCTTGAAGGCATCGAGAACGTTCCCGTTGTTCGTGATTTTCAAGACGTCTTTCCAGAAGAACTTCCAGGAATACCGCCTGCTAGAGCTGTCGAGTTTGTCATTGACTTGAAACCAGGCACAACTCCTATTGCGAAGCGTCCTTATAAGATGCCTCCGCACCACCTTCTTGAACTTAAGGAAGAAATCGACAAATCACTTAAAAAGGGTTTCATCCGCCCCAGTTCCTCTGCTTGGGGAGCACCTTCACTCTTCGTTAAGAAGAAGGATGGAACTAACCGATTGGTTCAGGATTATCGGCCCATTAACCAAGCCACAATCCAGAACAAATATCCGCTTCCGCGGATAAATGATTTGTATGATCAACTTGCTGGATCATCGGTGTTTTCTAAACTCGACTTGAGGTTGGGTTATCATCAGATCCGTGTTCGTGAAGAGGATATTCCAAAGACTGTATTTGTTACTCGCTATGGTTCCTACGAGTACACGGTCATGTCCTTCGGCTTAACCAATGCTCCAGCAACTTTCTCCCGTCTGATGAACTATATCTTCATGGATTACCTCGACAAGTTCGTCGTGGTGTATCTAGATGATATTCTGGTCTATTCAAAGAATAAAGAAGAACATGTCAAACACCTCCGTCTTGTACTGGAAAGGCTCCGAGAACACCAGTTGTATGCCAAATACTCCAAATGTGAATTTTGGCTTTCTAAAGTAACTTACCTTGGTCATGTGATCTCCAAGGATGGCATTGCTATTAACCCGAAATGAGTTCAGGCTATTCTTGACTGGACTCCTCCGAAGAACATCAAGCAAGTGAGAAGTTTTCTTGGCCTTGCAAGCTATTGCCGTCGGTTTGTTGAGCATTTTTCTAAGATTGCTAAGCCTTTGACTGATCTGCTTCACAAGGGCGTTAAGTTTGAATGGACAGACAAATGTCAGGAAAGTTTTCAATCACTCAAAGACAAGCTGACATCTGCCCCAGTACTAGCTCCTCCAGATTCTTGCAAAGATTTTGTGATCTATTGTGACGCATCTCGTGAAGGATTAGGCTGTGTCCTAATGCAAGAGCGTAAAGTGATTGCTTATGGCTCTCGTCAGTTGCGCCCAGATGAAGAGAATTATCCGGTACATGATCTAGAACTAGCTACTGTCATCTATTCACTGCAGTTGTGGCGACATTACCTTCTCGGTAATCGTTGCGAGATCTACACGGATCATAAAAGTCTGAAGTACTTGTTCACTCAGCCATCTCTGAACCTCCGTCAGCAAAGATGGATGAAGGCCATTGCGGACTATGATCTATGATTTGGGTATTTCCTATACCCCTGGCAAGGCTAACGTGATGGTTGATGCCTTAAGCCGCAAGTCCTATTGCGACAACCTCATGGTTAGGCGAGCTCAACCTCGTCTTTTTTAAGAACTGTGCAAGCTGAATCTGCGTATTGTTCCACAGGGTTCTCTTAATAACCTTGTGATACAACCAGATCTTGAGAAAGCTGTTAAGAATGCGCAAGCTAAAGATGCTGAAATTGATCTGATGAAGAAAGATCTTCACCTTAAAAAGTACAGGGATTTCTCGCTGTCTGAAGATGGAACCTTGTATTTCAGAGACCGCATTGTGGTACCTCGCTTCGAACTCATGATTGACAAGGTCATGAAGGAGGCACATGATACCCCGCTGTCTATTCATCCGGGTAGCACCAAGATGTATCATGATCTCCGTCAAAGGTATTGGTGGTCTAAAATGAAGCAAGACATTGCTCGATATGTTGCTGAATGTGATGTGTGTCGTCGCGTTAAGGTAGAACATCAGAAGCCTGCTGGAATTCTGCAACCACTTCCTATTCCTCTATGGAAATGGGATAAGGTTCAGATGGATTTCATTACTGGCCTTCCCAGGTCACAGAAGGGTCACGATGCTATTCTTGTCGTCGTTGACCAACTTTCCAAAGTTGCACACTTTCTGCCTGTCAAAGAGACGATCACTGCTAGTCAGTTAGCAGAATTATATATCTCCAGAATTGTTTCACTCCACGGTATTCCGAAGGAGATCAGTTCGGACCGTGGCGGCCTTTTCACTTCAAAGTTCTGGGAAAGTTTCCAAGAAGCTATGGGAACTCATATTACCTGGAGTTCAGCTTATCACCCCCAATCCCAAGGCCAAGTTGAGCGAGTCAATCAAGTGCTTGAAGACATGCTGCGAGCTTGTGTTATTTCTTTCGGCAAGAAGTGGGAAGAATCTCTCCCGTATGCCGAGTTCTCCTATAACAACAGCTATCAAGCCAGCTTGAAAATGGCTCCCTTCAAAGTTCTATATGGACGTAAGTGCCGAACCCCTCTGAATTGGTCAGAAACTGGGGAACGACCACTCATGGGACCGGACATTATTCAACACGCCGAAGAGCAAGTCCGTATCATCCGTGAAAACCTCAAGGTGGCTCAGGACCGCCAGAAGAGCAACTACGATCGCAAACGATGGGGTTTGACTTATCAACCTGGTGATTAGGCTTATCTGCGGGTCACTCCTATGAAGGGCACTCACCATTTTGGAATCAAGGGCAAGCTAGCTCCGCGCTACATTGGTCCTTTTTGCATTATTGCTAGACGTGGTCAGGTGGCGTATAAATTGGAATTGCCGCCGCAATTATCTCATATCCACGACGTCTTCCATGTGTCGCAACTTCGTAAATGCTTCAAGGAATCTCCGCACCGAGCAGTGGATCACGAGGTGCTCGAATTGCAAGATGACCTATCTTATAAGGAGCATCCGATCCGCATTCTCGATGAAGCTGAACGTCGGACCCGTCAGAAGGTTACCAAGTTCCTGAAAGTGCAGTGGTTAAATCATACTGAAGATGAAGCCACTTGGGAACGCGAGGATAATCTTCGTGCGGAATACCCCGAACTTTTTCTTTCTACCTCTTAATTCTCGGGACGAGAATTCTTGTTAGTGGAGGAGATTTGTAACACCCCATGTAGTTAGCCACAGTAATTCCCCTTTTAATAATGCCATGTCATCATGATCAACAGTGCTTAAACATCATTTGGATCCTATCTCTTTTCAAATTCAAATTTTTATGGAAATTCAAACCTAAGTGAAAATAAAAGTTGTTCAAATCCAGGAACTAAAATGTCCATCATGTTGCAAATATTCCCAAGGCATTTACAAAAATAATAGCAACACTAATCAAATTAATTAAATTGCTCTAACAACAAGGAACAGCAGTAAAATAGCACTATTTAATACCTTTTTAATTAAATAAAATCCCAAATGAAAACCTTTGGACTCAAAACCATTATATTGCAGTGGCTTATAATGCACCATATTTATTTGGCTAGTCTCATATTTTACAAAAGTGGTTTGAAATAAAAACAAAAGACAAGAGACAAAACAAAACAGAAAACAAAAAAACAGAAACAGAAAAGAAAGAAAAAGAAAAGGCCTGCAGTGGCTGGGCCTTAGTCAACACAGGCGGCCCAGCCCACCGCCTGCCGTCCCCCACCTCGCGCTGTTCATTCCCCCTCGCTGTCGTCTCCAGCCGCACGCCGCGCCATGGCCCCCCTCTCTCCTGCGCGACAGCGCATCGCTGCGCCCGTCCCTGGTGGATAAGGGGCAGCACCCCCTCCCCCCGCAAACCCTAGGCCCCTCCACTTTCCCCTCGCTCGCCTCTCCCTCTCTGTTCATTCGACCGAGCGAGCTCGTCGTCGGCGTGTCCACCAGCCTCCCCGCGCCACCTAGCATTGTCCAGGAGGACCGCGGCGCTCGTCCACGTCGACCACGACCGAAGGACCAAGCCAGGACGCCGCCAAGCCATCGCCATCGCCATTTCTCTCCGCTGCATCCGCCGGTGATCGCCGTCACGATTCACCACCGTCGCGCTACCCCGAGCCCACCCTTGCACGCCTACAGGACCACCGTGAGCACCCCGTCCTCCTCCCTCCCTCTCTGCGCTCTCCCTCGGTGCCATAGCTAGCCGTCAACGACGCTACACGCTGCCGTCCGCCATTGCCGGCGAGCCCCTTGGTACAGAGCCGCTCGAGCTCCTCCGCCTGGCCCTTTTTGCGTCTGGCACTCGCCGTAGTCCGCTCGGCCGTTTAACTCGTTCGAAAACGACCCAGAAACCCCGCGCCCGAGCTCGACCGAAATGCCTCGCCGTTGGCCTCGACGCCGGCGATGTTCCGGCCACCCCCACGTCCAACCAGTGGCACCGATCGACGCGCGGGCTCGCTAGCTCTCGAACGCGACCGGCCGCGGTCCAAATGGACCCGCACAGGCAAAACCCGAGCCTCTCCGGCGAAGTTGCCGCCGCGGAGGGCTCGCCGGAGAGATTCCGGCGCCGGCGTCCTACGTGGACTGACCGGTGGGCCACCCTGAGCCACTGGCAACTGGGTCCCACGGACCCAGCTGACTAGTTAACCTAGTCAACCTGCTGACGTGGCAACTATAGTCGCTGACCAGTGGGCTCCCCCTCATCAGTTAGTTAGTTAGGGACTAATCACGTTTAGTTAGTTAATCAGTTAATTAGCGCAGACGCTGACAGGCCGGGCCCACCCATAGATTAGCTATTAAATTAAAAGTTAAACTACTGTTAGCCTCACTGCAGCTGACAGGTGGGCCCCACCTGTCAGGTTTGACTCTGGTCAGCCAGAGTTGACTGCTGACATCATCTTTTCATCATGCTGACATCACCATTTACTGTTTTGGATAATTTGAATTTAAATAATTAAATAAAATTAAGAAAATCAATTAAACTTTAGAAAATCATATAAATTAAACCGTAACTCCGATGAAAATAATTTATATACGAAAAATAACCAGAAAAATGAGACGAATCCGAATACGCTACCCACATACCTGTTAGATGCCTCTAACTATCTGAACATGCAACTTTTTGCCTGTTTCAGATAAATGAATAGTGTCTGGCTTTTATAAAATTAATCCAAACAAATTCCTAAAATAACTAAATGACTTAGACATGTCTTTAGGCAACCCTGCACTTCACTGCACGTTAGCATAGCCTGCTTTGTGTTGCTCATGTTTGCTGTGTATTTATACTGTTTCCTCCCCCTCTTCTCTATCGTTAGACTCCGACGCAGTTCCCGGTATCGACGCAGCTCCGGAGCTCGACGCCACCGTTGACGACCTTGCCTTTGCCGCCGAGCAACCAGGCAAGCACACCCCCCTTGAGCATACCGATATCGCATACTCTTTCTCTCTCATGCTTGCATTAGAATTGCTACTTCTACTGCTTTACCTATTCTGATGCATAGCCTATTTATTGTAACCTGCTATTGATACTTTACCTGCTTATCCTAAACTGCTTAGTATAGGCTGGGTAGAGACCTATCAGTGACCCCACTTATCCCGACTGCCCCGCTGGATTATCCGAAGACCCGATCAACGGGATTGAATACCAGACCCCGGCACCGCACATCACCCCCTTAGTTGTAACGACACTACAGCGTTACTATCGAGTGCCGAGGGTGAAACCTCTTGTAGCACTTGTGATGTTAACTCTGTAGAGTAGCTATTCGGTCGTGGTCATCGAGGGTGATTCCTCCTTCACCGCTTCCGATAACGACGCCGTCGTATAACACCTCAAGTGTGAACCCAGCAAGGGTGATTCCTCCGAGTTCACCTTGACGGATACATCGAGTAGGAATCCAACGAGGGTGATACCTCGGATTCCCCTGATGTTATGGACACACGGATACTTGGACCGTACTATTGTTACTTGGAAAGGCGGGTCGACCCTGAGGGGTACCCGCGTGTGATGTGAAGACGGGTTGCCTGTATGGTGCTCGAGTGATGAATACGAGGCGTGGCCGGGCATTCTTGGCCCTTGCCGCAAGTCCTCGAGATGGGGCGACGGGGTCACATTGATCGTGAGTCTCTGCTCGTTGCCGCACCCCCAAGGTACTAACGATTTGGATATTTGATTCGAGTGGGCCTCTGACCCAATAGCACTAACCATCACGTGGGCATAGTATGGACGTTCTGCATCGTATGCATCATCCGAAAGCTCTGTCAGACGTCTAGTTCAGTAGTGCGGCATGGAGTGATTGGCGCCATTCACGAGAGAGGTGGTGCTTGGATCTGAGCCATGTGCGCAACGACCCGGAGGGCGAGGGGCGATGGCCCAAGACCCCCGAGCGCTTAGGATGTAGACCGGCGGGGACATCTCTGCTGAGCTCTAGGTAGGGCTGCGGTGTGTCGTTTGGCCGAGGCCGGGCATGACCCGAAAAAGTGTGTCCGGCCGGAGTTAAGCGAGAGTGGTGGGTAAGTTGGTGCACCCCTGCAGGGAAGAACTAATCTATGCATAGCCGGATCCTCAGTAACGGACACTCGGAGTTGTATCCCGATCGATACAACTAGAACTGGATACTATGGCTCTGGGATCACTTCTCGCAGGGAGTCGAGAAGGGATCTCAGGACGAGGTTGATGATTGTATGGCTCTGGGATTGCTTTCTCGCAGGGAGTCGAGAAAGGATCTCTGGGTGAGGTTGAGACTTAATGATACTACTACCTTATGCTGTACTAATCTACACTCTTCTAATGCTGCAAGACCTCTGAAGATGCTAGTCTTCAATAGGGCTAGGCCTCCTCTCTATTATGGCATTTCTGCAGCCCAGTCCACATATACAGCCTCCCTTTGATAATGTTGCATATGTAGTGTAGATCCTTGCTTGCTGAGTACTTCGGATGAGTACTCACGGTTGCTTTGCTTTCTTTTTCCCCCATATCCTTTTGATGCAACCAGATGACGGAGCCCCGGATACAGCTGCCCCCGCCAACGATCGCTACTACTACCCCGA
This sequence comes from Thinopyrum elongatum, assembly GCA_011799875.1. Classification (NCBI taxonomy): domain Eukaryota; kingdom Viridiplantae; phylum Streptophyta; class Magnoliopsida; order Poales; family Poaceae; genus Thinopyrum; species Thinopyrum elongatum. The sequence continues at coordinate 541,115,488 of CM022301.1, forward strand.
GGGTGGATACTACTACGAGTTAGCCGACGACCAGGAGTAGGTTCGGAGGGTCCCAGGCAGGAGGCCTGCGCCTTTCGATCGTAGTGTTTTATTTTGCCCCGCCTATCTAAAGGCATTTCTGTTTCTCGTTTAATATCTGTACTCAGATATCTGATGCTTTCGCTGACGCTTGTATGCCATCGAGCTATATATTCGAGCCCTCGAGGCCCTGGCTTATAATATAAAGCTTGTATGACTTTATTTATGTTTTAGAGTTGTGTTGTGATATCTTCCCGTGAGTCCTTAGGCTTGATCGTGTGCATTTGCGTGTATGATTAGTGCACGATTGAGCCGGGGGCGTCACAACTGTTGCCATGGGCAACAAATATTTTCGCAACAATATGATGGATGAGCAGTAATATAAGGCAAGACATTTGAAGGATTGCCCACACTAAAATAAGAAATTGTACTGAACTTAAAATAAGATTTGCACTGAACTAAAATAGATCTTTGTTTAAGCATTTAAGCAAACACCTGAAGGCAAAAAAAGTGACTATGACATTTAGAAATAAACACGATGGTATAGAAAAAATTCATGCAAGAATGAGAAGTACAACTATGACATTGTAGCAACAAACAAATGACTAGGGTAGCAAATGTTTAAACTGAAACACTTGAACTTGCAACATGTGTGGATAGTACGGACTAGAACATTGTGTTTTGTGCACCCGCTCGAACTGAAACAATTGAACTTGCAGCACATCTTAATGCGGACATGGAGGCAGAGGATCCCGTGGGTGGCAACAAAACCTCAGCTTCACCACAATGATTCAGAGATGAGGCAGCATCATGAATTAATAGAAGAGAGATTTGAGAGGAGCAGCAACATCAGGCAAGAGAGAGAGAGAGAGAGAGAGAGAGAGAGAGAGAGAGAGAGAGAGAGAGAGAGAGCAGAGGAGAGCAGCAACCGTGCACATGTTGGAGGAGTACAGGAGCCCGTGAGCTGCACTGGCAGCCGGAGGCGGAGGCCTACTAGGGGCACTGGCAACATGCACATGTTGGACCTTTTACATTCTTCTTTCATATTTTGAACCACTGAGTTTTTGCAGAGTCGACATATATATTGCTAAATAAACAACAACTTGTTGCGGTTTATTTTTTTGAACTTGCCTGGAATTAATACTTGAACTCTAGTCCCCAATTCAAGTATCATGCCGATACCGGTAAACAGAAAGGATGCAGAGTTTAGAAACAAAAAGGTTAAAACGAAAGTTGAAACAGCAGACAAACTCTGAAGTAAATAGCATTAGTGATCTAACTGAAGCACCATGTTGAACGGATATGTTTTTTGTCAAGGAACTTTTGTAATATAGGTAGTGGAACTTATTGATGCTATTTACTCTTCGTTTTTAAGGCATTTTCAGTACATCGTGTACAATTGTCTTTTAAACACATCCACAGGTTAAATGGATCAGTACAAATGAGCAATGTCAGTTTTCAGAAGCAAAAGTTGCACTGAATCAGTTAAACTCTGAATATGTTCAGAGAACATGAGGCTCTCAGGTACTCTAGGCTACACACCAAACCTAGCTTTTACCATGATGCACCTTCTTCTATGGAATGTAGACATGGAAACAAAACATTCTCATAAAGCTTCCTAGCCCATTCACTTCAACCTTTAGAAGACAAACTTCTTTTTCGGGAGAGAATAGAAGATGATCTCTAAATATCCAATGAGCTACTAAGCAATTGCATTTCAAGGGAAGTACCATCCTACAACCAATTATCATGTACTCACAGAGCATTTCGACAGTGTTTCATTTTTGCACATTATTTCGTGGTTTTTCTGTTTTGAACTTGATCCAAACATTAATGTTAATACTTCCCAAGGTGTCATATCTGTACTCACTATGATGATGTGTTTTTACTGCCCAAATACATACGCAGGAGCACAAAATAAACATTTAAAGAAATTTGGTGCTCACAGGAATAGTGACAAACACGCATGAAAAGAACCATCTAAACATGTTCTTTTCGCATCTTCCCAAAGTACTCAATCAGCAGAACAATACATGTAAGCATTTTAATAGCAGAAGCAGAGAAAGAGAGAGATTGTTGTGAGAGAGTGTCACACCGGACAACCTGGAGAAGCGCTATATGGGTCCTCTTTTTGCGCCGGCTTGCTATATGTCGGAAAAGTCAATACACTATTGTCCAGCAAGTACACAAGTCATATTCAACAAAAGATGTACTCCATGTTGAATCATCTTGCCCTGTTCAGAAAAATAGTGATCTTAAATATTCATCAGGGGATTAATTTTTATGTGTGTACACTGCCCATCCAGACTAGCTAGATACTTCCAAATCCTAAGAAACTTTATTACAATAGTCAGGAGTGAACTCATACTTGTATATCTACTAATAAGCACCAGCAAGCAATTACAACAGCAGAGATATAGTCTCAAACTCATGGGCATATATCTTTGTATTTCATCAACTTGAAATCAACAAAATTTAGAATTTCCAAACGCTGAAGAAGGGCACAAAAATGGCAAAAATAGTCTCAAGATTTACGGCCTATGTCCAACGAGAGTTTTTTTTGTAATAATACTAATAGAAGGTTTTCCAGCAAAGCATTCTCTAATGCAAATCTTCCTAGCAACCTCATCCAATGCCACAAATGCACTAGCTCTGGTTTTAGCTGAAACTAAAATTTAGATGAAATGTGAGAAAAGCTGTTAGGAGGATAGGAAACCATTTTCCAAACAAGAAAATAAACAAGTAAAAGCACGAGTATAGCAAGAGGAGTTGCTGGCATGTTTATGTGAATGCATATGTTTGTTCAGTACACCATGTTTATGTTCGTTCAGTACATCATTCTTATATTTCATCTTTTTATAGAGCAACTTTAGAAAAATAAAGTGCAGATTAATCAAAAGCGTGACAGAAGTTGAAGCAGAATTTCAACAAACAACAAATCGAACCACTGCGATGTTGTGAACCTCCAGAAAATTAGCATATGAACTGAGGAAAAAAATCTCACAGGACAAAATGAGCTACCTAAAGCATCATTGTGCGGAATGATACATGTCTACTACCATGTGGGAGAACAAGCCGAACTGTCTAAAATTAAAAGAAAGGAAAATCAAAGCGCTAGGGAGTAGTGGCCTCCTTGATAATAAAAATCAAACTTTTTCAGTGCACTTTCTCGTTCATCTTGCATGGATCTACTAAGTTTTAGCACAATGAGAACTTATATTTCATCTTTTTATAGCAAGCCAAGCTAGAGCGCAGAGAAATTAAAATACGTTGGATTAGAGACCATTTATAGAGCAAGTCAGCAACAGGTTCTTCATCAGCAGCCCCGTACTGTCCCTGTTGTTTCTCCCTTCCTGTCCAACCAAATCACTTCACATGGGCAACATTGACACCGACCCAGGAGTTGAACTAGGAGCTGCAGGTGTTGCAACACAGAACGAGAGATGTCACGCGCGTATATGAGAGACCCATGAGGGTTTGTTTTTGTTTGATCTCATGAACTTATCTGGGACGTCGTGTTGAACTTACAACTTTTTCAATCATGAACCTTTAGTGCTACCAATTTTTCTTCTGCACTTACACCCTCTCCGAGTCTGAACTGATGCAATTATGTTTGAATAAGTTAATTGCTTTCCCCCTCCTGATATAACTTAATTACTTTTCTAAATAAGTTAACAATAAACATGATCATAAGAACCTCATTTTCAGTTAAACAGGTACATGTTCAGACACCTAAAAAATCCCAAAAAAATAGAAATCAAACACCCTCGAATTCCATGACTAATAGCACTACTAAAATCTCCAAGGGTGCTGCAGATTCGCAAGCTCACCTAAGATCAATGGAACGAGCATCAGTACTTGCGCTACATTCCTCAACACCAAGTCCTCCTTTATCGACGCACAAACCAATAGAAGTGGCCACAAAACCAGCTCACCTGCTTCACCAGAAGTAAGAAACAAACAGAAATTCAACTTCTAGAGGATGAACTTGCGCTGCCATGGGCGAGCGGGCAGGGCACCGAGACCAGCAATGGTACCAGCAGGCAGCAGAAGCCGGTTGAGCGACGAAGCTGGCTCTCCCATCATCAGTCCGCCAGCACGAGAGGGGGAATGCCAGCAGGTCACGAAGAGGCCGGCTGCCTGGCTCATCGTCGTGGAACTGAGGCATGCGCGCCTGTCGAACTGCTAGAGGGGCTGTAGACGGTGCCACCAAACGCAGAGCAGGAACTCCCCACAAATGTTGTCGAGGGCCAAAGGCGGAGGAGGCACACCCCGGTGAGTCTCGCCGCCCAACCACGCCGGCCGGATCCGCGCCGTCAGGCCCGCGGTAGGAACAGGTGGGGCGGCTACCGGAGCCGGGGGATGGCAGTTGGGGGCGGGAGCCGGGGAGGATGGGGGCTAGCTGGTGTGGGGGGGGGGGGGGGGGGGGGGGGGGAGGGGAGGGGGGGGGGGGCGGGGGGGACGGGTTACCGTGGCAGCGCGGGGAGGAGGGGGCGCGGTGGCACGGGGAGGAGGGGGCGCGGCGGCACGGAGAGGAGGGGGGCACGGCGGCGCGGAGAGGAGCGGGGCGCGGCGACGCGGGGAGGAGGGGGGCCGCGGCCGGGCGAGGAGGACGGTACCGCGGCGGCGCGGGGAGGAGGGGGGCATGGCAGCGCGGCGGCGCGTCGGTCGGGAGGTGGGAGTGCGGTTAGTGGGGAGGTGGGGCGTGGGAGCTCTTTTTTTTGAGGGACCGAGAGGAGTGGGAACGATGGGCTCCAGGAGTTCGACAAACGACAGATCGGGCTCTTATAGACGCGAGGGGTAACAAAATATTATTCTGTCACCGGTAACAGAATAGTCCAGGTCTGTATATATATACACACACGCATACATATAGTGGGGTAGTTTTTCTTTTTCACTCCATCAAAACAATCGTTTAAAATTGTGTACATACCAGATCGTCATTTTTTTGAGTTGTTGATTTTTTTGAGATAGCTACCCATTTATTCCAAGCGGTGTGCAGGGGTGGATTAACGAGCTACTCGGCTCATTAAGTTCATGCTTGTTAAGCTAGTGCTCGTTAAGGCTCGGCTCGTGAAGCTCGGTAAGACTAACGAGCAAAAAACCATGCTCGGCTCGGTTCATTTTAAGCTCGTTAAGCCCGTGAGCACTCGTTAATAATTTTGTCACGTAAGATGAAACATGTGTTGTGTTGTTACTAACGAACTTAGCGAGCTACTCGTGAAACTTGTTAGCTCATTCGTTAAGCTCATTAAGAAATTGATGATTGGCTTTGTTCATTAAGAAGCGACCCACGAGCATAACAAACCGAACTATCGAGCGCTCATTAAGCTCGCGGGCTATGAGCTTTTGGTCCAGCCCTAGCGGTGTGCCAGGTCGCACTTTGTATCGTTCATGTCTGGTACTCGACCCTCCATTAAGTGAATAACCACCGCCTCATAAAATTTGTTAACAAGCCCACGTCTTAAATTATCGGAAACGTGGGCTGCACCAACATGCAATATTATTTATATTTTCTTTGTGGGAGTACAATTTTTATTGAGTACTACTATTGCCAGCTCCTCCTCAGTCGTCCAAACTGTTTCTATGACTAGCCGCTCTATTACATTGTTTCACGGGCATGCGGGACATCAAGCATCCGGGCCCGCGTGCCATCCACCAAATCACAGCGAAGTGCTACAGTCGAGGCTCACTAGTCACCCCGGTGTGGCCGTCATGACCTGTCATATCACAAAACACACACCTTTACCAGCAGTGGTAAAGTGGCCTCATAAGTTGGATGGACGAAGCAACCATCATTTCACTAGAACGCTAGTTGAAACCCTTTCTCCCCTATCTTGAAGAAAACCACACTCTAGGCTACTCACTTCTGCCATTTTTCTTCTGTACCGACGAAGTAAAGGTGGGCGAATCAGTGATGCTACTCTATTTTCATTCCAAGAATCTTCTTTTTTGCGAAGCACCGACCAATTATCAATGCCTATTCTTTTTCCAGTTTTCATTGCGATTGTGGTTTCCTTTCGAATGCTTTTTGTTTGTCAGTTTATTGATGGATCCTGGAGCACTAGGCAAAGAGTTTCCGGTGGACAACCCACTCGAGACAGAGATCTCCAGGTACTTCTGCAAAGTTTCTCCCTCTTTCTGTTGAAGAAGGTGCAAGTCGCTGGGCCGCCCTGGTTCTTGATGGCCGCCTGTGAAGGCGCCAATGAACTCATGGCATAGGTCAGCTGTAACACCCTGGATTTTGCCCTTTTCTTTTTCCTTTGATTTTCTTGGATTTCTTGATTTGATTTGTTTTTCTGTGGCTACGTGGTTCTGAAACTTTGGAAGATCATGTCTTCCTAGGTCTTATAGTGGCTTGTCATCCTCATCATCAACCCAATATCATGTCATTTTCATCCTTGACCTAATCCAATATTCTTTTTCTTAGGAATATTCCTTTTCTATTAAAGGAATAACCCTATTTGCCCTAGGTTGTGAAGCAACCTATATTTCTGTCACTCACAAAATTCCCAAATAATTCTCATAAATTGTTTGGGTCATATCTTCCACAAATATGTCAAAATCCTACCTTGGCATCATCAAAGATAATTCACAAATATTCCTTTTCTGATTCTGCCCTAAGTGGTGGTTTGAGAAGGAAGTGTCATTTATCTTTGCTTGATTAACCCCAAACTTTTTGTACATCTTTTCCTGTCCATATAATTGACCCATGCCAAAATTCAACTCAATTTGCCTAGTAAATATTCCTGAGCAATTTTTCAAAGTTCCTGTCTGAGGGAAGTCATTGTGAAGGAAGTACTAGCTAGGCATATCAAAATGCGTTGAAATTTTGCAAGGTTCTTCATATGATCAAATCATCACTCTCCACCAAATTTGAGCTCATGTAACTCATCTATGTGAGCCCAGCTTCAAATCTTAGTTTCTGGTCAGATTTTTAGTTTGTGAAGCAACCATATTTTATATTGCTTCAATTAAGCTGAAAATTTACCAGGAAATTCTCACATCCATGTCAACTCTCTCCACTAAGTTTTGGCTCAATTCATTAATCCATTTTCTCTGTGCAATTTTTCCAAGTTTCTGTCCAGAGGGATGCTATATGAAGCAAGTGCTAGTTTGGTTCATCCAAATGGCATGAAACTTTTTGGGCACCCTCATATTACTAAATCATTTGTCCATGACCATTTTCAGCTCATTTAATGCAATTAAGTGAGTGCTGCTTCATAATTTCCAAATCTGACCAGTAGGGCCCTCTCTACAGCAAGTGCACTCTAGAGAGTTCCATTTCGTCTTATATTTGGCCACCACAGTTACCTTAGCTTGTGATCCAGCTAGGCCAAAGCTCAGAGTCATTGCACTGTTCTAGCTCTCACAATTCACATCAAACAGGTTTCTGCTGAAATGTTTTGGCTCCTCCTCCAAATCTCTTCTTTGCCCCTGGACCGATTTTTTTTCTTCATTTGGACTAAGGGTAGGAGGGTCCATCTACTAGACATGATGTGGCCGATCACCTGGCACCGAGTATGCCAGTTCACGCGGTGACCACAGGTCACGACCAGCCAAACTTGCGCTCTGGCAAGACCTCGGCGCTGTTCTCGTCCGCTCCCTCCTCGTCTTGACGCCAAACCTTGTCCAGGAGCTATCCCGTGCTCGAATGCATCGCCCTGAGTCGCTGAACCGACCTGAATCGCTGTGGTGTGGTCGCTGTCGCCGTGCCCGTGCCGCGTCCAGCCACTGTCCTCCATTAGAGCACAGCCCGAGCTCGACCGTGAGCTCTAGAACCCTCCTCCTCGGCTATATATAGCACCCCCGAGGTGTTCCGCACCTCACCCATTCCTCCCCGTTCCTCCTTCCCCACCGGAGCGGCCTCCTCTCGCCTCTGTTCGTCGCCGTCCTCCATGGCCGCCTTGGCCTCGGCTTGACCCCGGCCACCATAGGCCTCCTCTCCTCCTCCTACCACGTCCACCTACTTCCACCTCGTCCCGCTGAGCCGCCCCACCACTTGCCCCTCGCCGGAGATAGCCGCAACACCGAGACCACCACCACCACCGCCGCCCCTATGCTCCACATGGCGCCGCCCCTCCCCTCCTCCCCGCGCCTCGCCGGTGGCCATGCTCCCTCTGGATGGAACCCCCTCGCCGCCCTGGTCCCGCCGATGGTCGCCGCTCGGCCAGAGACGGCCGAAGCCAGCCGGCCCCTTGCCGCCTCCCTCCCCTGCTCCCTCTCTGTTTCACGTGAGAACAGGAGCGGGAGGAGGAGGAAGACGACGTGCGCCCGACCCCCTCCCCCTGCCCCTGGGCCCCACGCGCCAGTGGCCCAGGCGCTCATCCCACGTGGCAAGTGGAAACAGTTTCTGGTGAGTGCGTTTTCCTTTGATGAAAACGTATTCCTTTCCTTCTTTGGCTAGAATGCATTTTCTCTTTTGGAAAACGTATTTTCCTCTACTACGGCTCTAAATGCGCTTTCCCTTACAGAAAACATATTCGGCCCGAAGGCGCTTTCAGTTTTCCTCTCAGGGACCCGTTGGTGATGAAAATATTCACAGACAAGTCCCTAATCTTCATCACCTCATAACTCCGCAACCGTAACTCCGATTGAGGTGAAACCAACGCTCACTTCTTCCTCTCGTCGAGATCTTTCTGATGGTAACATTTTCACTAGGTGGTCCCACTGTGAAAATGACCATGATGTCCTTGCCCTTATCAGCCCCCTTCGAGAGAGTAGACGTCCGGCGTTTCGTTCCGCGGCTTCACCGCACTTCTTCCCGGAGTATCCGTCACCCCAGGCAAGCCACAACAGCCACTTGCATGATAGCCATGCAGTAGCCATGGTTTCTACTTGAATATTTAATAAAAGTTTGCCCGTTATATGCCTGCTTGTTTGCTACTGCTGTCATTGTTTCGGTTGTGCTCGTGGATTCATGTCCACCTTCATGCTATGTTTCGATGCATCTTGTTATCTTGTACTACTTGCTAGTTTCATGTTCATATGTCATGCTTGGTAGCAGTAGTACATGCTGGTAGTAGTGATGTTCGTTCTGGTGCATGCTTATGGTCTGTTATCCAGTACCGTTGTTGTGCATAATCCGTTGCATCTAGTTGGGTACATGCTTACTTGGTAGTATTATTGGCATGTTCTTGCTTGGAATTTATTGTTGATGCTAGTAGTCATGCTATGCTCCTGTGTAGTGTTATGCTTATGCTCGTCAGTATGCCATGCTCATTTGGATATATGATTCATTGTTGTTATGCTCGATGATTGTGTTGCACCTCCATGCTTATGTTGATATCATGCTCATGCATTGTAGTTGCATCATGTTATTTTATTATGACTCAGCTTATTTGAAAGCACAAGTGCTCCTTGGGTGGTTTTGGTAATTAATGTCAACATATCTCTTGTTGGACTAATACTTTTATCTAGTATATTTCAGATGAGTTCAACAGTGAAGTGGCGTGGACAAGAGGATGTGGAACCCCTTCAAGATGCTAAGGACAAAGGATTGGCTCAAGCTCTAAAGCTCAAGACTCTACATTTTAATTTTAGTGATCCAAGATCACATTGAGTCCATAGGAAAAGCCAATACTATTAAAAGGGGATGAGGTGTTGCTTAATAGCTTGCTTGCTCAAAATGCTTAGTGATATGCTCCAAAAGCCCTCAACCACTTTCTCATATCCACATATGTCCCAAACCAAAAGTCAAACTCGGCCCCACCGATTTGATCTATCCGGCGCCACCGAGTTCATTTGACATAGCCACTGCCAGAAACCCTAGTCAGTTCGGTCTCACCGATAGGGATCTCGGTCTCACCGAGATGGGCTTGCAAACTCTCTGTTTCCTATTGCACTCACCGAAATATGCAATCGGTCCCACCGAGTTTGCTTGACCAACTCTCTGGTTAGCTTATTACCAAACTCGGTCCCACTGAGTTTGTGTAATCGGTCAAACCGAGATGAGGTTTTACCCTAACCCTAGCACATCGGTCCCACCGAGTTGATCATATCGGTCCCACCAAAAATCCTAACGTTCACATTTTGAACTAAATTGGTCTGACCGAGTTTTATGATTCGGACCCACCGAGTTTGGTAAATTGTGTGTAACGGTTAGATTTTGTGTGGAGGCTATATATACCCCTCCACCCTCTCTTCATTCATGGAGAAAGCCATCAGAATGTGCCTACACTCCCAGTATACATTTTCTGAGAGAGAACCACCTACTCATGTGTTGAGACCAAGATATTCCATTCCAATCATATGAATCTTGATCTCTAGCCTTCCCCAAGCTGCTTTCCACTCAAATCATCTTTCCACCAAATCCAAATCCGTGAGAGAGAGATAGTTGAGTGTTGGGGAGACTATCATTTGAAGTACAAGAGCAAGGAGTTCATCATCAACACACCATCTATTACCTTTTGGAGAGTGGTGTCTCCTAGATTGGTTAGGTGTCACTTGGGAGCCTCCGTCAAGATTGTGGAGTTGAACCAAGGAGTTTGTAAGGGCAAGGAGATCGCCTACTTCGTGAAGATCTACCCGAGTGAGGCAAGTCCTTCGTAGGCGATGGCCATGGTGGGATAGACAAGGTTGCTTCTTCGTGGACCCTTCGTGGGTGGAGCCCTCCATGGACTCGCGCAACCGTTACCCTTTGTGGGTTGAAGTCTCCATCAACGTGGATGTACGATAGCACCACCTATCGGAACCACGCCAAAAATCTTCGTGTCTCCAATTGCGTTTGCACACTCCAATCCCATCCCTTTACATTCTTGCAAATTGCATGCTTTACTTTCCGCTGCTCATATACTCTTGCCATGCTTGCTTGAAATGTATTGTGAATGTTTAAACTTGTGCTAAAACTCCACCTTAACTTGAAGAAATTAAAAACTACTACTTTTCTTTGTTGAGGGTCTAATCACCCCCCCTCTAGACACCTCTTCTCGATCCTTTGATTATTGCATTCAAGTTTAACCGGATAATAATCAAACTTGAACAACTGTTGGCTGAGTCATGGTGCCACCAAGTCGAGCTAACCAGTGCAACCACATTTACCTTTTATGGGAAGGTCCTAACTGGGTCTATTGTCATGCCTCTCGCCGGTGCCTCCAACGAGGGAAGGTTATGGGCGCGCGCTACCCTGATCAGGTAGGCGGACATAAGCCTTGTGTGCCCGAGTTGTTTGCGCGCTTTTGTCCCCGTTTGGGACCGTTTATGTTTTTCCACGATGGTAGCCGTTGGATGTCTTTGGTAGGCATCGGGGCCACCCATGACTTAGCCCAAGAGGGGAGTAGGTCGGAGTGGCTGGGAGAGTGTCATGGCAGTAGATCGGTTTTGTCGGAATGCCGTTGGTGCACACGTATGGGAGTGCGAGGCCATGGGTTCTGTGGTGTGGGTACAGTGTGTTAACCTCTGCAGAGTGTGTGTTAAATCTATCAATAGCCGCGCCCGCGGATATGGGCCCAGTTCGTAGTCGGTCACACTATGAGCCAACAATAATAATAACTTGCTTAATAATAACCCCGGTTCGATGATGAGAAAAGGATTGGTTGTGATCGAGAGAGAGGATGACGAAGGTATCGTGGATACCGAAGTTGGTTGATCTTTATGTGATCGCGAGATGATCACGGTGGTATCATGGATACCGAAGTTGGTAACTTGATGTATGAGATGGTTATGAGTTAACCACCGAATAAAAGTAAGTTGGTGCATGATCATGTTAACCTGTTGCATGTAGTATCATCATGTTCATATGCTCATGCTATGCTTGTTCCAGTCGTATCATGTTCAGTTTGTGCAGGCCATGTTGTTCGATTAGTGTCATGCTCATGATTGCTTTAACCTGCTAATGCCATGCTGTTGTTGTCTTGACTGCTTTTGGTTATTGTGAGCTTGCAAGCACATTCAATGTACTGACCTGGCATGTCATGCCAGTTTGCAGGTCGTGCCTAGTTTGCTTGCTTGTTTGGTGCGGTTCCTGTGTTCGCGGGCTAGGATAAACGTTCGAGCCAGAGTCCCTGCGGATTGGAGTCCATCATCGTCGTTCGTTGTTTCGCTGCTAGTAGAGGTTCCGCTGCCTCGAGTTGTTATGCTGCTTGCAAAGAGCAACTGTGGTTGGCGTAGCGTCGTCGTGCCGGTGTTATTCATTGTAATCCGGAGACCTTGTATTCATATTCGTGTTGTAATAGAGAGCTGGTTTGTTCTATGCTAAGCAGTGACGTATTCCAGAAGACTTCACCTAGATCTCTGGGCTGGAATACGGGGCGTTCCGGTTTCTCTGAGCCGGGGTGCCACAGGCTTGGTATCAGAGCAGGTCTAGCTGTAGAGCGTCCTAGTCCACTGGAACGTTAGAAAACAGTAGTATAGGATCTGGTTGTTGTCCTTGCTTGCTGCATTTGGTTGTTGCATTTGTTCGCTGCATATAGTCTTAGTCGGTTACCCCTAACCCCTGTTTCGTGCGTAGATGGCGGTCAGCTTCCATGAGTTCAGTGCCATCCCCAGAGCTCCCGGTGCTGTTCCAATTGCATTCAATCCCACTCCTGCACCTCTCAGCTTTGCCGCCCTCCTTGGCAACATGTGGCATAGCATTTATCCCCGCGGATATCTACCTCATTATCAAGTATTCCAGTTTTCTGCCGGAGGAAGAATTTTGGAGTATGTTGCCCATGTCCATCTGTCAGCCCCAATTCCTGTTGGTAAGCGCACCTATAGTTTCCATGGTGGTTACGGTGCTACTCCCGAGCGTGCCGTTCAGTTTGCCGCAATGGCAGGAATCACCGGCCTTCATCATCAAGAGAGCATGGTGCAAGAGAACCGTGCTTATCAATACTATCCCACCATCGTCGAGAATCCTAAGTGGATCAAGTTCCCGTCTGTCAACCCCCAAGAAGACCCGGCTATCTTCGCCATGTCCCGTTACATGACGGCCGAGTGTCTTCTTATTTCCGAGTTAGTCTGAGATGCCATTCGAGCCAGGAGATCGCTTGGTGCCACCCTACTTCAGTCTCCGCCAGCTTCTCCAACCCCTCCGCCTCGTCCCTCCGGAGTTTCGGAGTCAGCAGTTCCGCTCGCTACTCCCTCAGATTCTTCGTCGGCTCTCGAGCGTTTGCTCAAGCGTAGGGTGTAATCATGCGTGTAGTGCATGTGCATCTGTTGTAGTATCATGCTTGTGTGTGCCTGTGTGGAGTAGTTTTGTAGCTTGTTTGTTGTGTGCTTTCTTGCAATAAATCGTTTTCTCGTGCTTCTTTGTTTTGAATCTTTGGTGTTACCCCCTTATGGAAAATTGCTCATCAACCGACACCGGGTCAGAAGAAGCAATGAGAAGTAAAGATATACACCAAGGAACTCAGTTAAAAGCAATGATATTTTCAGCTGACAGCATTGTATTGCAGACATCCGGTCTGGATACAAATTATATTCTGCTCAGACTTTCAGTAACAAGTACCCGTCAGAGATACATCTTTATGGCAACAATGATTAAACCAGCAGGAGAACAAAATTGGATCCAAGTCCAACACATATTTCAAGTCAAAGGTATGGTCCGTACACAATGATTGATTCTGCCACGAGTCAGTTTTGAAGCATGCGACACCCAGAAGTCAGTCCAGGTATGCAATGAATTCAGCAAGGACAGTCAGACAATTCTTGCCATACAAGTAATCAGCAGTCGGAATGACAAGAATGTATTATATATTATTTGGTTCACAAAGAAAATCAGCCTAGTCCTTCTCCACAATTTATCAGCAAAGCGTACAAGACAAGATTCCTCGGTCTGCATCAGTAAGGTATGAATGGATTCCCGTGCAAGATATTCAGTCTTCTCAATAATATACAGCAAGAAGCTTCTGGCATAAGGTACCGAGTCTTCCCTAGCAAGTCTTTAAGGGGGGAAGCTTATAAGGTACGCTACCCAGCCTTCCTCAGCAAGATATCCGCCGATAGCTTCCAGCACAAGCCATCCAGTCTTCCTCAGCAAGATACCCCCGGTGGCTTCCAACGCAAGCTGCCCAGTCTTCTTCAGTACGACACTGGTACAAGATATTAAACAATGAATTGTCAGCATATGACAGTGTTTCCAAGTGGCAGATCTGCAACAGTTAAGTCAGAAACAAGAATCAATCAGAACAAAGGTATGCCTCGAGAATCAGATATTTGTTCATACAATGAGTATGCTGCCAAGTTCATACAAGTCCTTCGCACAAGGAAGAATTCACAGTACGCATCCGACAACCTCACTGGATATGCAAGTGGCAGAAAACCAGTGGGTGATGCAAGAATCGACAAGTCTTGAAGAAAGACAACATTGAGACACCATCTTGGCAGTAATTATCGAGATCAGCCCAGCACAACCGACAAGGTGATGCAATTAATTCTACCACTGTCCGGCATAGTCGGCAACAGTAATGAGATCTGTATAAGCACACGTGAGCCGGATAAATATACCGAGACTGGAGACATGAATAAGACCAAAGTATGAATTGCAAGCTATTGCACATGACAGTACTCAGGGCTGCGAAAATAATCAAGGATATATTAGGCCCAGCTCTTTCAGTTAAATATCCAGACAAAGAAAATAATAATGAAGGAGCAAGACCAACAATACAGGTATGCCGATTATTGTGTGAAAAATGTGGTATGTATGCCCAAGACCATCTTATTCCACATCAAACCCAAGTAAAGATACGCCTAAGAGGTCTACTCCATTGTGGTAAGGCCCTCATAGCAAGGCAGCTAGCTCAGTCCCCGGTATGCTCAGAACTGTCAGCATTGAATACCCGAGTCTGTCAGGTCCGACCCAAGGACAACTCAATATATTGACCTCAGTAACTGTGCTAAAGCATCGCACAACCTACTATCCCCATGAGTATCCCGGCAAAATGAAGAATTAGTGTGAGAGCACATACTTTGAGGATTGTTATTTCTCACATATGGGAATAGATTAAAGAATAGCCTGCCGTGAATGGGATTCTTTGCCAATATCACTGCCAGTCAAGTCTGCAAATGTTATCATCAGGAGATGGTGCATTTTTCTATTTGTCCCGTCAAGAGACAGTCAAACCTTTGGTACAGATTGGATACTCAAGACTGTGAAGCCAGTCAAGATAAATCAGAAACTCCTGCAAGATGTCAGAATCCGTTAGAAGAACAGGTATGATTCACATCACTGTTTTGAACTCAGAAGGCATGCACATATTCGAGCAACACGATGCCTGGATAGAAGATATCCTTGTTCCACGAGAAGATGTGCTCCCAACTCCGTGGAATATTCTCGGTACTCGATACAAGAATAACATCTCCAGCAAGGATCAATATCGAGAAGGACACCTATGTCAGCAATGATAATCTTTCGGACCTCAGCTAAGCCAACAAATATGAAAGAAAATTTGAGTCAGTATGAACAAGAACATATGAGGTAAGTCCAGTCAGTATGTCAGATACGGTGAAGCAAACCACCCCAGACCAAGGCAGTCAGTCAGATCCAATTCAGTGGGAACATTATATGAGAGTAAATAAAAGAAACCCGAGTTGGAAACGGTTTCTTCAAGTCAGAAGATTTATTTATCCCTGAGCAACCAAATCTCGAGGACGAGATTTCTTTAAGGGGGGAAGGTTTGTAACACCCTGGATTTTGCCCTTTTCTTTTTCCTTTGATTTTCTTGGATTTCCTGATTTGATTTGTTTTTCTGTGGCTACGTGGTTCTGAAACTTGGGAAGATCATGTCTTCCTAGGTTTTATAGTGGCTTGTCATCCTCATCATCAACCCAAGATCATGTCATTTTCATCCTTGACCTAATCCAATATTCTTTTTCTTAGGAATATTCCTTTTCTATTAAAGGAATAACCCTATTTGCCCTAGGTTGTGAAGCAACCTATATTTCTGTCACTCCCAAAATTCCCAAATAATTCTCATAAATTGTTTGGGTCATATCTTCCACAAATATGTCAAAATCCTTCCTTGGCATCATCAAAGATAATTCACAAATATTCCTTTTCTGATTCTGCCCTAAGTGGTGGTTTGAGAAGGAAGTGTCATTTATCTTTGCTTGATTAACCCCAAACTTTTTGGACATATTTTCATGTCCATATAATTGTCCCATGCCAAAATTCAACTCAATTTGCCTAGTAAATATTCCTGAGCAATTTTTGAAATTCCTATCTGAGCGAAGTCATTGTGAAGTAAGTACTAGCTAGGCATATCCAAATGAGTTGAAATTTTGCAAGGTCCTTCACAGGATCAAATCATCACTCTCCACCAAATTTGAGCTCATGTAACTCATCTATGTGAGCCCAGCTACAAATCTTAGTTTTTGGTCAGATTTTCAGTTTGTGAAGCAACCATATTTTATATTGCCTCAATTAAGCTGAAAATTTACCAGGACATTCTCACATCCATGTAAACTCTCTCCACCAAGTTTTGGCTCAATTCATTAATCCATTTGCCCTATGCAATTTTTCCAAGTTTTTGTCTAAAGGGATGCTATATGAAGCAAGTGCTAGTTTGGTTCATCCAAATGGCATGAAATTTTTTGGGCATCCTCATAGTCCTAAATCATTGGGCCATGACCATTTTCAGCTCATTTCATGCAATTAAGTGAGTGCTGCTTCATAATTCCCAAATCTGACCAGTAGGGCCCTCTCTACAGCAAGTGCACTCTAGAGAGCTCCATTTCGTCTTATATTTGGCCACCATAGTTACCTTAGCTTGTGATCAAGCTAGGCCAAAGCTCAGAGTCATTCCACTGTTCTAGCTCTCACAATTCACATCAAACAGGTTGCTGCTGAAATGTTTTGGCTCCTCCTCCAAATCACTTCTTTGCCCCTGGACCAATTTTTTTCTTCATTTGGACCAAGGGTAGCAGGGTCCATCTACTAGACATGATGTGGCCGATCACCTGGCACCGCGTATGCCAGTTCACACGGTGACCACGGGTCGCGACCAGCCAAACTCGCGCTCTAGCAAGACCTCGGCGCTGTTCTCGTCCGCTCCCTCCTCGTCTCGACGCCAAACCTTGTCCAGGAGGTAGCCCGTGCTCGACTGCATCGCTGCCCCGACCTGCATCACTGTGGTGTGGTCGCCGTCGCCGTGCCCGTGCTGCGTCAAGCCACTGTCCTCCATTAGAGCACAACCCGAGCTCGCCCGTGAGCTCTAGAACCCTCCTCCTTGGCTATATATAGCACCCCCGAGGTGTTCCGCAGCTCACCCATTCCTCCCCGTTCCTCCTTCCCCACCGGAGCGGCCTCCTCTTGCCTCTGTTCGTCACCGTCCTCCATGGCCGCCTTGGCCTCGGCTTGACCCCGGCCACCACAGGCCTCCTCTCCTCCTCCTACCACGTCCACCTACTCCCCCTTGTCCTGCTGAGCCGCCCCACCACTTGCCCCTCGCCGGAGATAGTCGCAACACCGAGACCACCACCACCACCGCCGCCCCTGTGCTCCCCATGGCGCCGCCCCTCCCCTCCTCCCCGCGCCTCCCTGGTGGCCATGCTCCCTCTGGAACCCCCTCGCCACCCTGGTCCCGCTGGTGGTCGCCGCTCGGCCAAAGACGGCCGGAGCCGGCCGGCCCCTTGCCGCCTCCCTCCCCTGCTCCCTCTCTGTTTCACGTGAGAACAGGAGTGGGAGGAGGAGGAAGACGACATGCGCCCGACCCCCTTCCCCTGCCCCTGGGCCCCACGCGCCAGTGGCCCAGGCGCCTCATTCCACGTGGCAAGTGGAAACGGTTTCTGGTGAGTGCATTTTCCTTTGATGAAAACGTATTCCTTTCCTTCTTTGGCTAGAATGCGTTTTCTCTTTTGGAAAACGTATTTTCCTCTACTGCGGCTCTAAATGCGCTTTCCCTTACAGAAAACGTGTTCGACCCGAAGGCGCTTTCAGTTTTCCTCTCAGGGACCCGTTGGTGATGAAAATATTCATAGATAGGTCCCTAATCTTCATCACCTCATAACTCCGCAACCGTAACTCTGATTGAGGTGAAACCAACGCTCACTTCTTCGTCTCGTCGAGATCTTTCCGATGGTAACATTTTCACTAGGTGGTCCCATTGTGAAAATGACCATGATGTCCTTGCCCTTATCAGCCCCCTTCGAGAGAGTAGACGCCTGGCGTTTCATTCCGCGGCTTCACCGCACTTCTTCCCGGAGTATCCGTCTCCCCCAGGCAAGCCACAACAGCCACTTGCATGATAGCCATGCAGTATCCATGGTTTTTACTTGAATATTTAATAAAAGTTTGCCCGTTATATGCCTGCTTGTTTGCTACTGCTGTCATTGTTTCGGTTTTGCTCGTGGATTCATGTCCACCTTCATGCTATGTTTCGATGCATCTTGTTATCTTGTACTACTTGCTAGTTTCATGTTCATATGTCATGCTTGGTAGCAGTAGTACATGCTGGTAGTAGTGATGTTCGTTCTGGTGCATGCTTATGGTCTGTTATCCAGTACCGTTGTTATGCATAATCCGTTGCATCTAGTTGGGTACATGCTTACTTGGTAGTATTATTGGCATGTTCTTGCTTGGAATTTATTGTTGATGCTAGTAGTCATGCTATGCTCCTGTGTAGTGTTATGCTTATGCTCGTCAGTATGCCATGCTCATTTGGATATATGATTCATTGTTGTTATGCTCGATGATTGTGTTGCACCTCCATTCTTATGTTGATATCATGCTCATGCATTGTAGTTGCATCATGTTATTTTATTATGACTCATCTTATTGCATTCAACTTTAACCGGATAATAATCAAACTTGAACAACTGTTGGCTGAATCATGGTGCCACCAAGTCGAGCTGACCAGTGCAACCACATTTACCTTTTATGGGAAGGTCCTAACTGGGTCTATTGTCATGCCTCTCGCCGGTGCCTCCAATGAGGGAAGGTTATGGGCGCGCGCTACCCTGATCAGGTAGGCGGACATAAGCCTTGTGTGCCCGAGTTGTTTGTGCGCTTTTGTCCCCGTTTGGGACCATTTATGTTTTGCCACGACGGTGGCCGTTGGATGTCTTTGGAAGACATTGGGGCCACCCATGAGTTAGCCCAAGAGGGGAGTAGGTCGGAGCGGCCAGGAGAGTGTCATGGCAGTAGATCGGTTTTGTCGGAATGCCGTTGGTCCACACGTATGGGAGTGCGAGGCCATGGGTTCCGTGGTGTGGGTACAGTGTGCTAACCTCTGCAGAGTGTGTGTTAAATCTATCAATAGCCGCGCCCGCGGATATGGGCCCAGTTCATAGTCGGTCACACTATGAGCCAACAATAATAATAACTTGCTTAATAATAACCCCGGTTCGATGATGAGAAAGAGATTGGTTGTGATCGAGAGAGAGGATCACGAAGTTATAGTGGATACCGAAGTTGGTTGATCTTTATGTGATCGCGAGATGATCACGGTGGTATCGTGGATACCGAAGTTGGTAAGTTGATGTAGATGGTTACGAGTTAACCGCCGAATAAGAATAAGTTGGTGCATGATCATGTTAACCTGTTGCATGTAGTATCATCATGTTCATATGCTCATGCTATGCTTGTTCCAGTCGTATCATGTTCAGTTTGTGCAGGCCATGTTGTTCTGTTAGTGTCATGCTCATGACTGCTTCAACCTGCTAATGCCATGCTGTTGTTTTCTTGACTGCTTTTGGTTATTGTGAGCTTGCAAGTACATTCAATGTACTGACCTGGTGTGGTATGCCAGTTTGCAGGTCGTGCCTGGTTTGCTCGCTTGTTTGGTGTGGTTCCTGTGTTCGCGAGCTAGGATAAATGTTCCAGCCAGAGTCCCTGCGGATTGGAGTCCATCATCATCGTCCGTTGTTCCGCTGCCAGTAGAGGTTTCGCTGCCTCGAGTTGTTATGCTGCTTGCATAGAGCAACTGTGGTTGGCGTAGCGTCGTCGTGCCGATGTTATTCATTGTAATCTAGAGACCTTGTATTCATATTCGTGTTGTAATAGAGAGCTGGTTTGTTCTATGCTAAGTAGTGCCGTATTCCAGAAGACTTCACCTCGATCTCTGGGCTGGAATACGGGGCGTTCTGGTTTCTCTGAGCCGGGGTGCCACATCAGCCCAGGTCGAAATGGAGTTCTCCGGCAGGTGCGTCAACCAAGACCTCACATTTGACTTGAGTGCTAAAGGAAAGTAGTTGGCGAATACCTTCTCATCTCTTCCCCCGGCAGCTTGAACAGCGATGGTGTAGATGCT
This sequence comes from Thinopyrum elongatum, assembly GCA_011799875.1. Taxonomy (NCBI): domain Eukaryota; kingdom Viridiplantae; phylum Streptophyta; class Magnoliopsida; order Poales; family Poaceae; genus Thinopyrum; species Thinopyrum elongatum. The sequence continues at coordinate 541,135,674 of CM022301.1, forward strand.
CAAGAACTCTGCCGGGTTCAGTCTCCCATCATACTTCTCTGGAATCTCTGGCTTGAATGTGCGAGCGGACGGCCAACTGTAACACCCTGGATTTTGCCCATTTTCTTTTTCTTTTGATATTGGTCCGGATTCGCTTTTTGTGGCTTAGTAGTCTTGCAACCTGGAGGGATCACCCTTGATTCCTCTTCCCAAGTGGCTTGCCAACCTCAAAACCTTCCCAAGACCTTGCCATTTCCATCTTGGACCAATCCCAATATTCTTTTTCTTGGGAATATTCCCTTTTCTATTGAAGGAATAACCCTGTTTGTCCTGGGTTGTGAAGTAACCCACATTTCCATCATTCCCAAAATTCCCAAATAATTCTCATAAATTGTTTGGGTCAGATATTCCACAAATATGTCAAATCCTTCCTTGCCATGTTCAAAGATATTTCACAAATATTCCTTTTCTGATTTTGCCCTAGCTGCCAAGTTGAGAAGCAAGTACCCTTTATATTTGCTTGCTTGCTCTCAAACTTTTTGGGCAATCTTTCCTATCCATATCATTGCCACATGCCAAAATTCAACTTTATTTGGATATTAAATCTCTCTTGGCTAATTTCCAAAGTTTCTGGGCAACTGGAATCTTTGTGAAGCAAGTGCCAGCTAGGAGTATCCAAATAAGTTGAAATTTTGCAAGCATCTTCATATGCTCAAATCATGACTCTCCACCAAGTTTCAACCCTATCCAATCATCTATGTGAGCATAGCATCAAATGTTTGTTTCTGGTCATATTTTTACATTGTGAAGAAACTATATTTTATATTGCTCCATAATTGCTGAAAATTTACCAGAGCATTCTTATATCCATTTAACCTATCTCCACAAAATTTGGGCTCATTTAATCTTCCCAATAATTCCCTAGAATTTTCCTAAGATTCTGGTCATAGAGGTTCCTTGTGAAGGAAGTACCATTTTGGCTTGTCCAAATGGCATGAAATTTTTATGGCACTCTCATATGACCAAATCATCATGTTCTACCAAATTTCATCCCAATTAGCTACTCCACGTGAGTGCCACATCAAGATTCAGCTTCTGGACCAGATTGGTCAGTTGCAAAGCAACTATATGAAATCTTGGTCCATTTATTTCCAAATTTCATAGGATTGTAGTCCTTCCTACCCTAGCACTCCCAGACATCTCATGTTCACCTTATCACTTTCTTGTTCATCGCAGTGGCGTGGTCAAGTTTGCTGCAGCAAACTTCCAGTGACCACTCCCATCCAGACACAGCTCCTATCGTCGATCTATCACCTCATCTGCAATGTAGCTTGGAGGGACTACGCACTGGACATGATTTGGCTGGTCAGGGTGCACCGCGTGCGCCAGTGCACGCGGTGACCACGCGTCCGACATGCCAATGCACGTGCTCTGTTCATTGGGGCCCTCGGTCTCGTCCGTTTCCTTGTGCCCTCGACACCACACCGTGTTCAGCAGCTTCCGCTTGGACTCACCCTCGCTCTGGACCCCACTTCCCCCTCTCACGTCCCCTCCTACGCGATGCGGCAGCCGTGCCGTGTCATGCAAGTCTCTGCCGCCGCCGCGTTTGCTTGTCTGCGTCGCTCCCGAACCCTCCCGAGCATGCCCGAGCTTCCTCTGCTCCTCCTTGACCTCTATGGATGCCTCTCCCCTCCTCCAGGCGTACTCCCGAAGCTTCGGAGCGCCGGTGCGCGCGTCACCGCGGCCGCGCTCGGCCACCCACGTCGCCGCGGCTATATAAGGCCCCCGAGCGCCTCCCCTCCTCACCAACCTCTCCACCTTGCCCCAATGCTCCTCCCCGACCGCTACATCCCTCGCCGGAGTGCCCCCTACCCTCCAATGGCCGCCACGGCCGCCGCTTTTGGCCGCCTAAATTGAGGCAGTACCGGTCCCCTTCCTCCCCATAGCCACCACCGGAGGTCTCCACCACCACCCTAGGCCACTCCCCGAAGCTCTCCGCCCCTCTCTGTGGCCGTGACGCTCTGTCCACCGTCGCCGTGGCCGGAGTCCGCCGAGAGCCGCGCCATGCCCTGCACTGCACTCCCCGGCGTCCGCTTCCTGCTCTGATGGGTGAGACTCCTCCTCCTTGTCTCGTCGATGGCCAGGCCTCGTCGGGAGATGGCCTGTGCTGCCAGGGATCGCCGGCGCAGAAGCGACCGCGCCCTTTGTCTCCTTCCCCGGCGCGAACTAGAAGACAGAAGCAGAAAGGGAGCGGGAAGAGAGAGAGAAGCCCGGTGGGGCCCGCGTGTCAGCTGCTCGTGGCTCGGCCCCGCGCCTGCTGACTGGGATAAGTGGAGACATACTCCACGGAGTATGTTTTCCCTTTAACGAAAGCGTATTTTTCAGAATGCGCTTTCTGTTTAAACTCAGCCGGCTGAAACGGTTAAATAGTGGACGTTCGTCAGTTAACAGCAGAAAAGCACATTTTCTATTTGTTTTTCTGTCTAAACAACGAACGGCCACAACTTCTTAACCGTAACTCCGATTGAGGTGATTCCAAAGCCCACGTCTTCGTCTCTTCGAGCCCATCATGTTGGTGTCATTTTCATAATGTTTTGGCACTATGAAAATGACCATTTTACCCTTGCCGCAAACAGCCCCTCCGAGAGAGAACTGTTTCCGGCAACTCCTTCCGCGACCATTCCGCACTTCTTCCCAACGATTCCTTCATCCCTAGGCAAGCCACAACTCTCATTTGCATAATTGCATTGCAATATCATAGTTTAATTATTTACTTCAACAACAAGTATGAGTTATTTGTGAAATAAACTGGATAATACCATGCTTGAGTTAATTCCTGGATAGGTGACTACTATGTTAATGACTGGATTATTAATGAGTAATAGTTTACCCACTCGTTGATGCTATGATGTTGAGATCACTGTCTATGATTATTTTGGATTTCATCCGGCAGTTCATGGAGATGAGTAATAGCAGTGGCTTAAGTATACTGATATCGGAGTGTCAGCCATGACAGAGATTGTTCGGAGATTAGATACTTCAGGGTTGATCTTGAGTCACCTGGCCGGACTTATCCGTGTAGCCACATTTGCCGGTATGGGACAGCCTTGACTTGGTCTGATCGCGTGCTCTTTCACCGGTACCGCCCGATAGGGAAGGTTATGCGTGCGTGCTACCCTGGCCTGGTAGGCGGTGATAACCTTGTGAGCCCAGTTGAGTTATATGGTACCGGGTCCCCGTTTGGGACAGTTTGTTGGCCACGACGGTGGCAGGTGTCACACGGTGACACAGGGGCCACCCAGGGCAGGACTCCGGGGGAGGATGATTGCCGGTGGTACGATGGGAGAGTCACGGGTCAGGCAGGTTTCGTTGGAGCAACGCTGGTCCACCCGAATGGGATCACGAGGTCAGGTGCTCCATGGTGTGGGTAAAGTGCGCAACCTCTGCAGAGTGTAAAATCTATTCGAATAGCCGTGTCCACGGTATTGGACAGTCCGTCTAGACCTCTTTAGGTGGTCAACCATAATAGTGATAAGGATGGAAGAACTCGTCGTAAGATCAGAAGTACTCGGTGGATCGTGAGTATTCTGAGGGTTGTAAGACAACCCGGAAGAGAGTAAGTTTGTCAGACTTGTCGTGCAGATGGAATCAGGTATATGATATGTTAGGCATGGGATGGCTATGAGTTGAGTGGTCGGATGACCCCATGATTGGACTTGGAACAGATTCAGATCAGATCCTGAGGTTATTCGGAGTATGGATTAAACTACTTAATATGCTCTACCTTACTGCATTTACTTCAGTAGTTAAATTGCTAGATAACCAAGCTTGTTAATTTTGACTGCTATGATGTTGTCTTGCCTTAATGCTGATGTTTGTTGTGAGCTTGCGAGTACATTCAAAGTACTCACCTGGTGTGTCATGCCAGTTTGCAGGTCATGCCATGATTGCTTGCTTGTCGAGGATCCCGAGTTTGCGACCTAGGGTACGCGTTCTAGCCAGAGTCCCTGCGGAGTGGAGTCCATCACCGCCGTCGCTGTTCCGCTGCTGAGAGAGTTACTCCGCTATTAGCATAGAGCTACCCCGGGCAGGCGTAGTGTCGCCGTGCCGATGTAATCCTTGAACCCTTTGTAACCATATCCATTGTAATAAAGAGCTGATTTGTTCTATGCCAACAGTGCCATATTCCAGAGGACTTGTCCCTGGGCTGGAATACGGGGCGTTCCGGTCTTCTCTGAGCCGGGGTGCCACACCAACGGACTTGCCGCAGCTCATGGGTGAAAGCAGGGCACCCAACCTCGAAAGGAAGGTGCCCGCCATCTCGGAGCGCAGGCTCATCGACGTCGGGGCCATCGCACCCATTGGCCCGACGGTGGTCGTGGCGGCGCTGCTCGATGGTGACACGCGCGCCTTCCCTCCGCTGGTCCTCTGGGGCTTGACGTTGGCCGTGATGTGCTCGAGGGTCAGAAGAGGCCATCGAGACATCATCAGGTTCTTGGTTCCGTGGCTCCCGCGCTGGTTGCCGTGGCGGGGATTGCACCATGGGAGTGACTCCCTCCGTAAGGCCAGCAACACGAACCGTTGTCGCTGCCTGGGGAGGCCGTGGCGGGCCAGCTCGCTGTGATCCTTCCGCTCCGGCGAAACCAATCGGACTTTGGATGGTGGCTCGCCACTTATCCATCTGGTCGGCTGCCGGCGGAAATCTCAACAGCAGTTGGGCTCGTGCCATGGTCTTTGAGGTAGTACTTGGCATAGGTGACGATAATGCGGAGCGCAGCATCGCCCGGCTCCTGATGGCACCGGCGGCGACCGTACTGCGCCCCCGTAGTTGCGAATCAGCCACTTGGATGGCATGGTGACATAGTGGAGGTGCTTGCAGACCAGCAGCTTCGTTGGGCGCAATAATTGGGTTGGCCTGTTCCGGGGGTGGTGCATGCCTAGCGGCCGCGCCCGCAGCAGTGGCGGCCAGAGGGTTGCGATTCGCCCCCGAACGTGTGCCACCACTGCGGCTGTGCCCTTCGGCGAGGAGAATGGGCGGAGATGGTATAATCCCTCCATCCATACCTCGTATAGCGTGGCCGCTGGGATGTTGCTGATGCTGTCCTTCTTGGGTGCCACCCGCTCCCGCTTTGGCCGCGGGGGAGGTGGTGACAACGCCGCCTATGCCGACCACGTCCCCAGTGATGCCCACATCCTCGTCCATCCCCGCATTCCCTGCGGCATCGATGGCCGCGGGCGGCGGAGCCTTCGAGGTGGACGGGTGATTCGTAGCTCCAGGCTTATTTTTGGGCACCATAGTCGATGGAGCTGTTGATGATGAGAATGGCGATGAAGATGATGTGCTGCGTACGCTCTCGGGTTCGCGCAAGTGCTTCCCCCTACCTGGCGCACCAAAGATGTCGTGGGAAACCACGGCCACCTATGGGACCAAGGGCCCCTTTCTGGTTCGGCGGGGGGATGGCACATCGCATAAAGAGCGGAGAAGCGTCGCACAGCACGGCAAAGATCACACGGGCAGTCTTTACCCAGGTCCGGGCCGCCGTGAGGCATAAAACCCTACTCCTGCTTTGGTGGATTGATGGTGGATGATGGTGGTGGGACGTAGCACCCTTGCCCGGCAAGGTTACCTCGAGGCGAGAGTGGCTACGCGCGTATGAAAAAGCGAGGGTCTGACCAGCCAACCCTTTCTACGGTCGCCATGGGCCTCCTTTTATAGATTAAGGGGTCACCACAGTGGCAAATCAGTCTTTACGCATTGATATGATAGCGAACAATGCTATCATACCTAATTCTGCAGGCTGACAGGGGGCATTAAATGTGCCGCTCAATGTCACATCACAGCTTGCCCGGCAGGCTCTACCGGGCTGTTTCGCCAGCTTCGCGCCTGCTTGCTGGACACCTCTCAGGATGGGTGTTGTCTGGAGGCATGTTCTATCGAAAGTGGCTGCCATGTGGCAAATAGTAGCCACTTAGTCACTTTGCAGCTTGACACCGCACTGATCGGTGACTTGGGTCGCTTGTGAGGTGGAGTGGTGGCGTGGTTTGCCTCCGCTAGCCCCGGCAAGCCTGCCGGGACAATCTGGAAGCTTGCTTCTGGGGCGAACCCAACCTTGCCAGGCTCGCCTGCCCGGCAAGGGAGGTTCTTCCCTTAGCGATATCTTGCTTCTCTGGCTCACCTTGGTCTTCTTGACCCATGCTTGGATCCTTCAAAGAACTGATCCCTTGTGCTTCGAACTGACCTTGGTGCTTGTAATCTTGTCCTCGGGCCTGTGCATAGTCTGGGCAACAGACCCAGGGTTTGTTGCACCGACAGGAGCCCCCGGGCCCGGCACGAATGAGCTGCGAGGCATTGTCGGGGCGGGCCCTAACCAGTGCATAGGCGAAGGGGCGTAGGGGTTGCTGGCCCCTTGAGATCTTTTTTTGCTCCTCCATTAACCCGAGCTTGAGTCAGTTTCTGGTTCTCCCGTGCGCCATGCAACGCCAATCATGGTGGGGGCATTCTTGTAATGGCCCGTGAATGACTTTAACCCACGTGTCGGAGTAAATGACCACGGGTAGCCCCATCAGCTCCCTTTGGTATTTCAAGACATCGGGGCAGGCTGCGCCCCTCAAACATCAAGGATAAGGGCCGCCTTCTTGAGGCCGGCTGGTCCAAGCAGCCGGTAGCCGGGAGGCGACGGAGTCCACAAGACGGCCATGAAGTGGGCCGACTCCTGGCAGGCGGCCTCCTGGAATGCTGAGTCCTAGCAGGCGGCCCCTCGCGCCCTCAAAGTCAGCGCCAACATAAACATGATGAGACAGGGCATGGCTACAGTACAGGCCTGCCACCCCCGAATCGAGGGTAGGGCGTGGCCACAGTACTGCGTACCGAGCAGGCATCCTGCGCCCAACGCAGGACTGTTGCCATGCCACTCATGACGTCACCCATGGCAGAGGGAGCCATGCTCCCGTGACGGGTGGTCAGTACGGCCCGCAGGCGGCGGGCCCTACTTGTCCGTGACAAGCCAGCAGGCGGCAAGCCCAGACCAGTCGGCTCAGTGGGAGGCCGACTCCCAGCAGGCGGCCCTCCTCCTCCCTCGAAGTCCATGCGCCATTAACCAGATACGACGGGGTATGGCTACAGTGAGTTCCTGCCAGGCGGCGGGACTGTATCCACGCTCCCCCTAACGAGGCCTTCGTCATCAAGGGAAATGCTACAGCATAAAGCCATCAACGCGGCCCGTGGACGGCGGACCCACCTGTCGGCTGAGATCGCGGCAGTCGGCGGACCCACCAGGCGGCGGGCCCCGGCGGTCGGCGGAGAAGCCGGCGCCCAGTGACGCTGACTGCCGGGCCCCACATCTGGCCAGATTACCATCGTACCCCTGGGGGTAGGCTTATATAAACCCCCCAGGTCACCCCATGCAGGGGGTTGGCTCCTTGGCAGAGGCCTCGTCGAGCACTCACAGCACCACACACACACGCAGAGAGAGTGGAGTAGAGCTAGCCTTGCCCTTCTTCCTCCTCCAGCCAGGTAGCTCAAGGAGCAAGCTTGTAGCCACCTATTGAAATAGTGATCATGCGGAGACCCCGCAGAGCAGGACTAGGGGTGTTATCTCCTAGGAGAGCCCTGAACCTGGGTAAGATTCGCAAGCGTACGCAGTCTCGCTCACTCCCGCTTCTAGAGCCCGGCGACGTACTTTTGTCCCCATCCATGATAAGCCATCCCCTGGCATATGTCGCATGATATCCCCGACATTTGGCGCCCACCGTGGGGCTAGGTGCACCGTCGTCCGGAAACACATTCTGGACGGGAACCCTCTTCCTCCCTGGCGGTCGCAGCCAGCCCGGCACGCCCGACGACGTTTGCGCCGACACGCTGCGCGGCGTGGAAGTTGTTTGCGCCGCAAGCAACCTCGCTGATCTCATCGGCGGGATCCGCCTCTTCGACGAGCCCGCACTCGACGCGGGCGCAGCTAGCTCTGAGAGCTGCCTCGTCGATCTCCTCGGCAAGCTTCACATCGTCGACGAGCCGGTCTCCGACCCGGAGTCCGTTGGCTCCACCGACCTGCTCGTCGACATGGTCATCGATGCCGATGTCGCGCTTCCTGATGCCTTCTTCGGTGACGTGGTGATCTTCGACGATCCACTTCCCGCTGCACACAGCAGCGCCGGCACCAGCACCGTCACTGAGGTGCTGGTCATCAGCCACGACGGAACCTCCGACCAGGCCGGCCGGGACCCGTTGCAGGCGGCAATGCGGGACCTGTCCGCTCCCGTAGCGCCCGGTGCGACCGGTGAAACGCTGGAGGCATGCCATATTGCACTTCTCGACAGCGCCAACAAGTTGGCGGCCATGAGATGCCTCACCGAGGCTTACCACCGCGAGATCGACCGTGCCGTTTGCGGCACACCGGCTGCTGATGAGCCCAACTGCGTGGGCACGGTCCGGCAGCGCGGCGCCGCCATCGCCGGCATGTTGGGGGCCGACCGCCCGGTCTACGCCACGCCCATGGAGAACTTGCGCGCCGCCCAGGCAGCGGCAGACGAGCTGGACCGCCTGGAGGGCGACGAGCGTCGCTGCATGACGGAGCGCGTCCAGCAGCTCATCGACGCGGCCGCCACGCAGCAAGAAGCCGGCCGCCGCATGGTGGAACCCGGCCTACAGGCTGGGAACCTTCCCCCTCGCCGGGAGCACGGCGCGACCTCCCAGACACCGACAGCCGGCGCCAGCGACCGAGGAGACCCAGAGCCGGTTTCCAGCCGCACCCGCATCTCCATTCAGCGCGACCAAGACGGCCGCCCACGAGCCGTAGAACGGCCTGTTGAGCATCCGACTCTCGGGCGCCAGCTGGGCCCCCGCGAAGGAGTCGGAGAGAACGACGCCCGCAACCGGATCGACCGCTTGGCTCGGTCCTTGGCGTTGGAAGAAGAAGATGCAATCGGCCCGCCTTGTTTCGGCCCCCACATTCGCGATGAGCCCTTCCCCAAGGGGTTCTCGCTCCCTCGGGACACTCCTAAGTACAACGGCTCTGTGAAGCCGGAAGATTGGCTGGTCGACTACTCCACTGCCGTCAACATAGCGAATGGCAACAAGCGTGTCGCCGTGAAGTATGTTCCGCTCATGCTCCAGGGCACGGCCCGGACATGGCTGAACAGCCTCAAGCCCTACAGCGTTAATAGCTGGCTAGACTTCACCGAAGTTTTCATCCGGAACTTCACCAGCGCCTACAAGCGGCCGCCCAAGCCTCGCCAGCTCTCCCTGTGCATCCAAGGCCCGATCGAGTCCACCCGCGAATACTTAACGTGGTGGGCCGAGCTGCGCAACTCCTGCGAAGGGGTTCATGAGGTGCAAGCCATTGAATACTTCACTATCGGGTGCCGAGAGGGCACCCTACTCAAGCACCAGCTCCTCTGCGACGAGCTGGCCACGCTCGACGAGCTGTTGATCATAGCGGACAAGTACGCCACTGCCGACTCCTCCATGAAGTCGGAACTCCGAGTGGATGCGTCAGGAAAGATGCTCCCTCCGGCTCCTCAGACACCGGCTGGTGATTCCAGTCGGTGCCAACAGTCAAACGACAATAAGCGCAAGGCCCCGCAGCCGGCTACCACCAGCCGGCAGGTGGCGACAGTCGAAGACCAGCAGCCAGAAGAGCAGCCCGGCCCCAAAAGCGAGAAGGGCGGCAAGCCTGCCTGGTTGCCCGCCTTCTCGTTTGAGCCAATCCTCGACGCTCCCTGCAAGTTCCACAGCGGCGCGAAGCCATCCAACCACACCACCCGGAAGTGCCACTGGCTCACCCGCATCGCCAGAGGCGAAGGACTGCCTCCGCCGCCTCCGCCTCCCCAGCAGCCGGCGGTCCGACCAGCCGGCGCGATCCAAGACGAGTTTCCTGAAGAGCATGGAGCTTACTTCGTCTTCACCAGCGTGACTGACGACAGGCACAGCCGGTGTCAACAGCGCCGAGAAGTGAATACTGTCGCCTCTGAAGCCCCAGAGTTCATGCACTGGTCGGAGAAGCCGATCAGTTGGAGCCGAGCTGACCACCCGGAGGTGATGCCTTCTCCGAGTTCCTATGCCCTGGTGTTGGATGCCACCTTCGCAACAGAGAGGCGAGCTGCTCGTTTCTCCCGAATTCTGATAGACGGCGGTAGCAGCATCAACATCCTCTACCGCGACACCATGGAGAAGTTGTGCATCAAAGAGAAACAGCTCCAGCCCAGCCGGACTGTCTTCCATGGCATTGTGCCTGGCCTATCCTGCTCACCAATCGGCAAGATCAAGATAGATGTCCTCTTTGGAGACAAGAGTCACTTCTGCCGAGAGCCAATCTGGTTCGAGGTGGTTGACCTTGAGAGCCCCTACCACGCGTTGCTTGGCCGGCCTGCTCTGGCCAAGTTCATGGCGGTCCCCCACTACGCCTACCTCAAGATGAAGATGCCGGGCACCAAGGGCATTATCACCATAGCCAGTGACTACCAGAAGTCTGCCGAGTGTGCTGCAGCCAGCAGTCGGCTGGCCGAGTCCCTTGTGATTGCTGCCAAGAAGCGGCTCCTTGACCGGGTTGTGGCCATGGCCGGCAAGCAGCCGGACCTATCGCCAGATCCCAAGGAGTCGGAAGCTCAGAGCTCTTTCCAGCCGGCCAAAGAAACCAAGAAGATACCCTTGGACCCAGAGCACCCGGAGAAGTTCGCTGTCATAGGAGCTCACCTTGACAGCAAATAGGAAAGCGAGCTCGTCGATTTCCTCCGTGAGAATTGGGACATCTTTGTGTGGTCTCCAAAGGACATGCCGGGTGTTCCGACGGATTTCGCCGAGCACAAGCTACATGCCAGAGCAGATGCAAAACCAGTCAGGCAACCCCTCCGCCGCCTGTCGGAGGAGAAGAGAGGAATTGTTGGTGAAGAGATAGCCCGGCTTCTAGTAGCCGGCTTCATTATGGAAGTATTCTTCCCAGAGTGGCTAGCCAACCCAGTCCTTGTACTAAAGAAGAACAACAAATGGCGCATGTGTATTGACTACACCAGCCTCAACAAAGCTTGCCCGAAGGATCCGTTCGCCTTGCCTCGGATTGACCAAGTGATAGACTCCACGGCCGGATGCGAGCTATTGAGTTTCTTGGATGCCTATTCGGGGTACCACCAGATTAAGTTGAGCCTGGCCGACCGCCTGAAGACCGCCTTCATCACACCATTCGGAGCCTTCTGCTACCTGACCATGACATTCGGCTTGAGAAATGCCGGTGCCACGTTCCAGCGTTGCATGCAGAAGTGCCTCCTCAAGCAACTCGGCAGAAATGCCCACGTCTATGTAGACGATATTGTGCTGAAGACGGAGAAGCGCGGTACCCTCCTGGAAGATCTCAAGGAAACTTTTGATAATCTGCGCCGTTTTCAAATCAAGCTCAACCCCGAGAAGTGTGTCTTTGGAGTACCAGCCGGCCAGCTCCTCGGTTTCCTTGTCTCAGAGCGTGGCATAGAGTGCAACCCTATCAAGATCAAGGCCATCGAGAGGATGGAGAGGCCCACCCGACTGCGAGACGTTCAGAAGTTCACCGGCTGCTTGGCATCCATCAGCCGCTTCATCAGTCGACTGGGCGAGAAGGCTCTTCCCCTGTACCAGCTGATGAAGAAGACCACTCATTTCGAGTGGAACGACAAGGCGGATGAGGCGTTCCTCCAGCTCAAGAAGATGTTGACCACGCCGCCCGTCCTGGCCGCCCCGGCTGCCAAGGAGCCCATGCTTCTCTACATCGCCGCCACCAGCCGGGTGGTCAGTACAGTTATGGTGGTAGAGCGCCAAGAGGACGGCAAGGCGCTACCGGTCCAGAGGCCCGTCTACTACTTGAGTGAGGTGCTGTCAGCTTCCAAGCAGAACTACCCCCACTACCAAAAGTTGTGCTATGGCGTGCATTTTGCCGCCCAGAAGCTCAAACCATACTTTCAAGAGCATCCCATCACGGTCGTCTGCACCGCCCCGCTTGCGGAGATCATAGGCAGCAGAGACACATCAGGCCGAGTGGCCAAGTGGGCCATCGAGCTGGCCCCCTACACCATCTTCTACCAGCCTCGCGCCGCCATCAAGTCCCAAGCACTGGCCGACTTCCTCGTCGACTGGGCCGAGACCCAGTACCTGCCGCCAGCTCCAGACTCCACTCATTGGTGGATGCACTTTGATGGCTCGAAGATGCGCACCGGTTTGGGAGCCGGCGTCGTCCTCACCTCTCCCAAAGGCGACAAGCTCAGATACACGCTGCAAATCCACTTTGCCGCCTCCAACAACGTGGCCGAGTATGAGACGCTAGTACACGGACTCCGGCTGGCCAAGGAGATTGGCATCCGCCGGATTCTGTGCTACGGCGATTCGAACTTGGTGGTCCAACAGTCGTCCGGCGACTGGGACGCCAAGGATGCAAATATGGCGAGCTACCGCTTCCTCGTCCAGCAGATCAACGGATATTTTGATGGGTGCGAGTTCCTTCACGTGCCACGGGCCGACAACGAGCAAGCAGACGCCCTAGCACGAATCGGCTCCACCAGGCAAGCCATACCAGCCGGCGTGTCCCTTCAGTGCCTCCGCAAGCCGTCTATCAAGCCTTCCCCGGAATCAGAATCCATCTTCGTGTCGGCTACTCCCGAAGCAGTCGGTCCCGGCCTGGGGGCTGCAGCAGCAGGCCCGGGGACTTCAGCAAGCGGCACGGGACTGCAGCAGTCGCACCCGGCCCGGGGGCTGCAGCAGTCGGCCCGGGGACTTCGGCAAGCGGCACGGGGACTACAGCAGTCGCACCCGGCCCGGGGACTTCGCAACCCGGCCCGGGGGCTGCAGCAGCCGGCCCGGGGACTTCGGCAAGCGGCTCGGGGACTACGGCAGTCGCACCCGGCCCAGGGACTCTACAACCCGGCCCGGGGGCTACAGCGGCCATCCCGGGTACTTCAACAACGCAGCAAGATGCGGCCGACTCCGCCCCACCACCTCCAGACCCAACCTCCCAAGTTTCAGTAACTGTAATGACAGTGGATGAAGTCAAAGCACCATTATGGGCGCAGCCCATCCTCAACTTTCTGGTAGGCGGAGAGCTGCCAGTTGATGAGATCTCGGCCCGGCAGGTGCAACGCCGGGTAGGAGCTTACACGATAGTAAACAGAGAGCTTGTCAGGCGCAGCGTGACCGACGTTTTCCAACGCTGCATCGAACCAGAGAAAGGCAAGGCAATCCTCAGAGACATACACCAAGGCGAGTGCGGCCACCACGCGGCCTCCAGATCCCTTGTCGCCAAAGCTTTCCGCCATGGTTTCTTCTGGCCGACTGCTTTGGAGGACGCCAAGGATCTGGTCAAGAAATGCAAGGGGTGCCAAAAATTCAGCTCCAAGCAACATCTGCCGGTTTCTGCACTTAAGACCATCCCCCTTACCTAGCCCTTTGCCGTCTGGGGGCTGGACATGGTGGGCCCATTCAAGACAGCACGCGGTGGCATGACCCATCTGCTGGTCGCCGTGGATAAATTCACCAAGTGGATTGAAGCAAAACCAATCAAGAAACTAAATGGTCCGACTGCTATGACCTTCATCGCGGATCTCACCATCCGGTACGGTGTACCACACAGCATCATCACCGATAATGGCACTAACTTTGCCAAAGGCGCCTTGGCCCGTTTCTGCTCGACGCAGGGCATCCGACTGAACTTAGCGTCCGTTGCCCATCCGCAGTCAAACGGCCAGGTAGAACAAGCAAACGGCCTCATCTTATCCGGCATCAAACCCCGACTGGTCGAGCCACTGGAGTGCTCGGCCGGCTGCTGGATCGACGAGCTGCCAGCCATCCTCTGGAGTCTCCGCACCACTCCGAACAGATCAACTGGTTTCACTCCCTTCTTCCTCGTATACGGGGCTGAGGCCGTCATCCCAACTGACATCGAGTTCGACTCGCCTCACGTCACCATGTACACGGAGGCAGAGGCGAAGGAAGCACGAGAAGACGGCATCGATCTGCTGGAAGAAGGCCGGCTGTTAGCACTCAGCTGGTCCGCCATCTACCAGCAGAGCCTGCACCGCTACTACAGTCGGAAGGTCAAGCCACGATCCTTCCAAGAGGGAGACCTTGTGCTCTGGCTGATCCAGCGAACAGCCGGCCAGCACAAGCTCTCGGCCCCTTGGGAAGGCCCCTTCATCATCAGCAGAGCCTTGGGCAACGACTCCTATTACCTCATCGACACGCAGAAGCCCAGGGCGCACAAAAGGGACGATTCCGGCAAGGAAGCAGAGCGCCCATGGAACGCAAATCTTCTCCGAAGATTTTACAGTTAAAAGCAGTATGTACCATGCTACCTTTTGTACTAAGGGCAAAGGCACCGGGTCCCTCGAGGAGCACTCGGGGGCTACCTTTCTTATCTATATGATAAGTCTCATGCCTGTGAGTATGTTATTTCATTCCTACGCCCGGCACCGGGTCCGACCAGTCGGCCCGGGGGCTTGCCGCCTTGTACTATGTTGGCTCTACCTGCAGTCGGACAAGTAGTGTGCCGGCATCTAAGCCCACCCTTGCCATAAGCCGCAGCTCGCAGAGCGACTGTCTGGCAGGCAAGAGTCAAAGGCAAGAAATGGTGCACACATGAAAAATGGCTAAGGACGAAAGCACCCACATAGGCCAAGTCGGCTCCTCGCCTAGCCGTCCAGTTGCTGAGCAGCCGGCCGACCGGCTTCTCACTTAAATTGCTACGTTCTAAGCGGCCAAAGTACTTGTCTTCCCAAAATAGCCAAGTACTTGACCCGGCCAGCAGACCGAAGAATGGCTGTCTGGCCGGCAAGGCGGCAGCCAAGGGAAAGCGGCAAAGGAAAAAGCCAGAAGAACAGAAAGCAAGACAAGTCAGAGCTCGGTGAAGCACATCTTGTGCGAGAATTAAATCACATAGCAAGAGGCCCTCGGCTAGCATTCAACAAAGTTTGAATACACCCAGCGGGTGGAACTGCGCGAATTTAACAAAGTTTGTTCTAAAGATTACCAAAGCAGGAAAAGATAAGATAAGTTGGCAGCCTAGGCCAAATGAGCAATAGGCGGGTCTGGCAGGTTGGTGGAGTCGGCGGCGCCAGCTGGTGGAGTGGCCGTCTGGCGAGTCTCAGCTTGGTTGCCTTCAGCAGCAGTCGGTGCACTCGCACACGGCTCGTTGCTCGAGGCCCGATCAAGCTGAGGCTGGGCGTCCACTCCGCCCTCCGGTGCGTCGCCTTCACCATCCTCATCTTCCTCATCCTTGCCTTCATCACTTGAGGCGATTTCTTCCGCCGAGTCCTCGCCGTCATCCGGGTTTAGCCCGAACCAGTCCATCGGCACCTCGGCACCTTCCTCGTCCAGCTCGGGGAAGAAGATCCCGGTGTTGGTGTACTCGGCGATCGCCACCGCACGATGGGTGAGCGCGGGCCCCGCTGCCACCAACTCTTCCATGGCCTCCTGCCGGAACATGGCCAACTGGGCTAGGTCCAGCCCAGGATACCATGCCTTGACGAACTCCAAGGCTCTTCGGGCGCCTGCCCGAGCGGAGGAGCCCCTCCAAGCCTCGAAGCGGCCGATTGCCGCCTCCAACCAGTCGGCGGTCCGACTGGGGGTGCATGGAGCTTGGCTGCCTGGCCAGAGGGAAGAAACCAGCTGAGACCCGGCACGCTGACGGCGGCGGAGCAGACGGTGAATCGGCTGTAAATGCGTCCTGACGGCCAGGAGCTGCTCGTTCATGTTCCGAGGCGCGTCGGGCGGGATCTCCACTCCTTCCCTCCTACGCCGGTCGCGCCGTGCCTCGATGGCCTGGCTGACGGCGACGACGTGGCCAGGAAAGAAGTCTACGCAAAAGAAAAACAAAGATCAGAAGCCGACTCCCGATGCAGTCGGTAGCTATTCCAAAGAATGAAGCTTACCATCGATCATGTCCTCAATCTCGCCGTAGCCAGCGGCGAGGATCGCCTCCTTCTCGGCCCACTTTGAGCGTTCGACCTCAAACTCGGCCTGAAGGGCGCCTTCCGCCTCCTTGAGCTTCTGGAGCTTCGCCTTGTGCTGGTCCGCCTGGTCCGCCAACTTCTTGGCCAGATGATCGCGCTCCAGGGCCGCCTTACGACAATCCTCCTCCTTGATGCGCAGCTCGGTCTGGACTTCGCCCAGATGCTGCTGTAGTGTGGCGTTGGCTCCTGCAAAAATGAGAAAGAGAGGACAATCAACGAGGATGACCAAAAAAGGAAAGTGGTTGCCAGAAGATCCGGCCCGACTGCTCAGCAGTCGGCCCGAATCTCGGGGGCTACACCCTGCGGGTGCGCTGACGCGCCCCCGCGAGGAGGTAGACAGAATGCTTACGCCGGCTTTCGGTGAGGTCGGCGGTCCGCTTAGCCAACTCCTGGACCTGGGAGTTGAAGGCGGCTGTGCGGATGTTGTGGTAGTCCTGCAACGAAGATAAAAGAAGAGAAAACAAGTTAGCACTCGGAACCTACCTTAGAAAGTTCCGGGCCGCCTGCTCAGCAGCCGGTCCGGAACTCGGGGGCTACACCCAGTGGGTGCGCTGGCGCGCCCCCATGGAAGACTGCAAGAAGAAGGAAAGAAGCATACCCGAACGGCCATCCGTGTCGCCAAGAACGCCTTCGTACATTGCTGGAGGGCGGCGCCTTGGGCCTGGAGCTGGGCCTGAACGTCCTGCGCGGCCTTGTTCAGCACGCCCGTCCCGCCCCCAGGTGTCCATTCTGGTGAGGTGGCGCTGGTGGCCTCTGCGTCTAGGGCCGACGAGCTCGCGGCCCCGACCTCCTGCGCCCGCGGCGCCGAGGCCACCCTCGCCGCGCGCCGGCGCACCAAAGGGCGGACCACGGGAGTCGCCCCCACCACCAACTCGACACTGACCGGCGGCGCCGGTGGCACGTCAGGCCGATTACCTCTGGCCCCGGCAGTCGGCGCTTGCGGGGGCACCTCCGCCTCCGAGACGATGGCGTCGCCTCCTCCCCTTTCCATGACTGGCTGGTCATCGCCGGCTCCTCCAGTCGGCACCGGGATCTCTGGCGCTGGCGGCGCCGCGCGCAACGGAATGACAAGTCGCAGGGCCTGGCCGCGCGCGGTTTCTTCCGCCTGTGCCCTAGCGTCCGCGTCCACCCGAGCCTTGGAGGCGGCGGCCGCCCGCGCTGCCTTGGCCGCCTCCGCCTCCTGCCTCTCCACCTCCTCCCGCTCCTCGCGTGCCTCCCGTGCGTTCCTCTCCGTCGCGGCCTGGAGGTCGGCGAGCGGGTCCACGCGGCGGGTATTGGTGGAGCCTTCCGCCTCCCCGATCACGGAGGCAGCGGCGGACCGCTCAAGAGTGAGTGGGGCCCTGATTCAAGCAAGACAAGAGAAAAACTCAGAAAAAGTTTGCAAGGAAGAAGAAAGGAAAACACAGCCAAGCACTTACGCGGACACCATCGGGGGCTGCTTCGGGGCCCTCTGGAACTGGGCCGCTCTTGCGGCGGCCTCTTGCCGCCTGGTCGAGGCGGCCACGTTCTTGGACTTCTTCGGCCGGCTGCCGAACAGCAACGAGCCGGCCCGGCGCTTTTTTGGGCCGCCTGGTGCGGTCGGCGCGGCTGAGGAGCTCGCGCCCGCCTTGTCGGTGCCGTGCGGGCGGCGCGGCTCATTCTCCTCCTCATCATCATCCGGCCAGTCCTCAAGGCTGCCTCCTCCCCCGGAGCCGCCTGCTCCACCGCCGCCACCTATGGCGTCGTCCTCCTCCATGGCGGCCGCCCCCAAGTCGAGGTCTTCCACATCGCTCCTCGTTCGATTCGGCATATACTTCTGACCTGGATCCAGAGTGCCGGCGGCCGACTGGTACGGGAGGACCTGCACCATGGCCGACTGGTCAGGCGGCAAAACAAGAACTCGGACCAGCAAAGAGAAAAGAATTACAAGACTCACCGCAAGCGTCGGATGTGCGCGGTCGTACGACCACATGCCGAACCGCCAGTCCACCTCCGACAACTTGCAGTTGGAGATATAGTTGACCAGCCGGACCACCTCCATGTCCGGCAGGTCCCGTGTGCACATCCGGCACGGGTCCCGGTGCCCGCTCATGCAACTGATGATGTGAGGCCGGGCTTGGAGGGGGAGCACTCGGCGCGTCACGAAGGCAGCTAGCAAGTCCGAGCCCTTCAGGCCCTCCCACTCCGACATCGCCTGAACTCGGGCAAGGGCGGCGGAGGAGGCGGCCGACAGGGAACTCGGCCTGTACTGCCAGTTGGTGCGTGGCTCGGCCGGCGGGCCGGCTGTGTAGGCCGGCAAGTTGACGTAGTCGCTTGTCGGGTGGATGTTCTTGATGTAGAAATAGGATTTCTGCCACAGCTTGGCCGACTACAGCAGGGAGATGGGCGGGAAGCGGTTCCCGGTGCCCGGGCGCCGCACGGCCACACAGGCTCCGCATTGAGCCGCCTGGCCCTTGGCGGCGGTGCCCAGCTTGAGGTAGAAGCACTCCCCCCAGAGTTCGAGAGTGGGGAGAGTGCCGAGGTACCCTTCGCACATGGTGATGAAGGCGGTCAGCAGCACCACCGTGATTGGCGTGAGGTGGTACGGCTGGACTCGGTAGAAGTCGAGGAAGGAGCAGAGGAAGTCGCTGGCCGGAAGGCCGAAGCCGCGAAGGAAATGGGACCGGAAGACGACGCGTTCATCGTCCTCCGGCGCCGGCGAGATTTCTGCTTCGGGGGGAACGCGCACCTGCACGTTCGCCTCCCGGGACAGCCGCCGTGTTTGACGGAGGAAGGAGAGATGGTCATCGTGGACGTTGGAGCCGTCCCAGTCGCCGTCTTGTGAGCGCGCCATGGACGAAGGAGCTCGTCGCAGGCGCGGCGCGGTGGCGAGCGGGCGAGGCTGCGGCGGAGCAAAGAAGCCGCAGTGAGAGGACGCTCAATGACGGCGGGCTGCGGCAGCACTTCGACGGCAGTGGAGAAAATGATGAACGGCGAAGGGAGAGGAGGGCGCGCGTGCATCTGCCGCCCCCCTCCCCCTACTTATAGCCCCAGGCGGCGAAGCCGAGGGGACGGGGGCGTGGGGGATCATGGGATTAACTACGCCCACTCCCCCACGATCCCATTATTGCGGCGCCGGTAAAGGCGCGTGTTAACTACCACAGAAGTCCAACAGTCCGCCTCGGCCGCAGTGGATCCACGCGCGGGCCGAGGCACTGTAGTGGCGGGCCCCGGCCTACGGCGCTGTCCCATCACGCGCACGGGCTGGCAGGTTGGCTTGACCTAACGACGCCACGTGGCCGACATGCGCGGGCGGCAAGCCTAACGTCTGGCTAGCATGCCACCTGGTCCCCACCACGACGTTTCGAAATCGCCAGACGGCCTGCCTAGTCATGGCCGACACCTACCAGCCGGCACCCCGGAAGACGGACGAAGCAAAATACCAGACGGCCCGGAGTATGAAGCTGCTGAGGCTTCTCGCCCCTTCAGCCGCAGCGCCTCATCAGCTTCGGGGACTACTGTCGGAGTAAATGACCACGGGTAGCCCCATCAGCTCCCTTTGGTATTTCAAGACATCGGGGCAGGCTGCGCCCCTCAAACATCAAGGACAAGGGCCGCCTTCTTGAGGCCGGCTGGTCCAATCAGCCGGTAGCCGGGAGGCGGCGGAGTCCACAAGACGGCCATGAAGTGGGCCGACTCCTGGCTGGCGGCCTCCTGGGATGCCGAGTCCTAGCAGGCGGCCCCTCGCGCCCTCAAAGTCAGCGCCAACATAAACATGATGAGATAGGGCATGGCTACAGTACAGGCCTGGCACCCCCGAATCCAGGGCAGGGCGTGGCCACAGTACTGTGTACCGAGCAGGCATCCTGCGCCCAACGCAGGACTGTTGCCATGCCACTCATGACGTCACCCATGGCAGAGGGAGCCATGCTCCCGTGACGGGCGGTCAGTACGGCCCGCAGGCGGCGGGCCCTACTTGTCCTTGACAAGCCAGAAGGCGGCAAGCCCAGACCAGTCGGCTCAGTGGGAGGCCGGCTCCCAGCATACGGCCCTCCTCCTCCCTTAAAGTCCGTGCGCCATTAACCAGATACGACGGGGTATGGCTACAGTGAGTTCCCGCCAGGCGGCGGGACTGTATCCACGCTCCCCCTGATGAGGCCTTCATCATCAAGGGCAATGCTACAGCATAAAGCCGTCAACACGGCCCGTGGACGGCGGACCCACCTGTCGGCTGAGATCGCGGCAGTCGGCGGACCCACCAGGCGGCGGGCCCCGGCGGTCGGCGGAGAAGCCGGCACCCAGTGACGCTGACTGCCGGGCCCCACATCTGGCCAGATTACCGTCGTACCCCTGGGGGGTAGGCTTATATAAACCCCCCAGGTCACCCCATGCAGGGGGTTGGCTCCTTGGCAGAGGCCTCGTCGAGCACTCACATCACCACACACACACACAGAGAGAGTGGAGTAGAGCTAGCCTTGCCCTTCTTCCTCCTCCAGCTAGGTAGCTCAAGGAGCAAGCTTGTAGCCACCTGTTGAAATAGTGATCATGCAGAGACCCCGCAGAGCAGGACTAGGGGTGTTATCTCCTAGGAGAGCCACGAACCTGGGTAAGATTCGCAAGCGTACGCGGTCTCGCTCACTCCCGCTTCTAGAGCCCGGCGACGTACTTTTGTCCCCATCCACGATAAGCCATCCCCTGGCATATGTCGCACGATATCCCCGACACCACGGGCGGGTAACTGCCAATTCACTCTTCCCACCATGCCCTTATGCTTAGCCATGTATGCTACATGCATCGAGTGGGGTAGGTAAATGGAGGCGCGTGGTGTGGGAGAGCATCAATGGCGGGGGCCCGGTCTTCTTGGATTGGAGGAGGAGGACGGTGGTTACCCATCGGGGAATCAGCCCCCAGTCCCGCCTTGCCTATAAAAAGCGGAGCGGGGATGGAGTGGAGGCACTCATCCACTTTCCTCTCTTCCTCCATCCTTTGCTTCCTCTTGGGTATGCTAAAAGGGAGAGCCCGGGGCTAGGCCCCGGGCCCTAGCTTAGAGCTGATGATACCGAATGCTTGTGCCGATGTCTGGGGACTGAGTCTGGTCCGGTACCGCGCGCCGCCGGGGGTTGTTTTCCTGTCAGTGGAGCGCCCGAGTCTTCCCATGCTCGCCTGGGATGCAGTGTATGGGGTCCTTGGCAATCCCAGCACTGCTCCTTTCAGCGAAGCTGGGCTTTTTGCGAAGGACGATGACACCTTCCTGCCTGCCGAGGTGGGGGGCGGTGCTCTGCGCCCGTCCTGGTCTTTGCAGTCGCCCACCGTCTCTTCGGGGGAGGTGCCGGACCAAGAGGTCGGCGTTTCCCTAGAGCGGTGTTGATGAAGATGAAGCCAGGGAAGACGGAGAAGGCGGGTGGCAGGCCGTCAGGTCGGAGTACGATCGCACCGACGCGTTCGTCTCGTACTGGTGACCTGCCGCCTCGTATTTCCGTTCTTCCCGTCCCTCCCCGGCACCATGATCACCGGCCTCCCGGTTGCCAGGGAGGGGGCCGCTCTCTTAGTGCCTTCGCCTCCTCCAGCAGTCTTCCAACTGAGCTTCGGTGGTTTTTCTTGCTGGTGCTCGCGCTGGGGCTTCTGGCTGGTCCTGGAAGTGGTGACCAGGGCACCGCCGAGCTGCTCCTTCCACCCTCCTCCTTAGCAGCCTCGTCACTCTCGACCTTGTCAGGCTGCACCCGGCAGGCCTTGACTGGGTCGGGGCGGCATCTGCTTGGGTACTCCTCCTTCCTTCTTCCCTTCCCGCTGTAGTACCTGGGATAAGAGGGATAGGGAGAGGAGTTTACGGGGCACTTATCTTTTTTTTAATCTTAAACCTGTAGGCACTTGCCAAATTTTAGCTCAAATAATGTAATCTCTTGTATCCATGTTTGTGTTCTGTAAGGTTTGTACTTGTTTGAAGCATATTAATGAAAAAGATGAACCTTGCCGGGGACTCGTGCATGTATATGTCCATGCAGAGATGGGATGCCTCTATATTGTTAAGTAAATGAGTTTTCCCTGGTAGGTTATCCTGCCGGTACCCTTTGCTTTGTTGCCGGGGAGTTAGGCCTACCGGGCACAAATCACAAGGAGGGACCAGCCCCCTGCATGTCCTCTTTCCACAAAGGTCACTGTGACCACCCTGACAGAAGCAACGTTCGAGCCAAAGGGTGGGAGCACCTAAGTTTCAAAAAGGCAACAGGGTTCTCTCATGCACAATTCTTTACTTACAGAATACGTATGGACACAAGGAAGAACTTATCTGTTTGGCTTGCCGGAGACCGCAGTGTAGGCTCATCTTCTTGTCTCCTCTTGGGAGCTGAATCCACGGCAGGAGCCTGCAGTTTATGCAGATGAAGAATGATGCCAGATGTGACCTAATCTATATGAACATGCGATGCTCATGATATGCTTATGCATGCATGCAACTTGTCGGGGGCCCCCAGCGCTTCATTTATTTCTCTGTTGCTTAGGGTCTGCGCCTGGCTTTGTACAAGTGGTTACATGCAACTGAGGCAAGGCCTGCACAAAAGGGTGGCTGCCGCGCAGGGCCCGACAGCCGCGCCTTACGGGTAGAACTTGCGGAGATGCTCAATATTCCATGAGTTTTGCAACCGAATGCCATCTCCGGTCTCCAGACAGACTGCGCCAGGTCTGGTGACTCGTACTACCCGGTAAGGGCCTTCCCACTTCGGCGTCAACTTGTTTGTACCCTTGGCGGACTGAACGCACCTAAGGACAAGGTCGCCTTCCTCAAAACACCGGGCATGAACCCTGTGGCTGTGATAGCGACGCAAGGCTTGCTGGTAGCGTGCAGCACGCGTAGCAGCCCGGAGATGGTTCTCCTCGAGAAGCACAACATCGTCACACCGGTGTTGTTCCTGCGCTACTTCATCGTAGGCAAGTACTCGAGGTGACCCGTAAATGAGTTCCGTGTGGATAACTGCTTCTGCCCCATAGACTAGGGAGAAGGGAGTCTGCCCGGTAGCTCGATTTGGTGTCATTCTGAGGGACCAAAGAACCACCGACAGCTCATCGATCCATCGCCTGCCGCACTTCTGCAGCTTATCAAATGTTCTTGTCTTGAGGCCTCGCAGCACTTCGGCGTTCGCCCTCTCAGCTTGTCCATTGCTTCTGGGATGTGCAACAGAGGCAAATGAGATCTTGCTTCCGAGTGCATGAACATATTGCATGAAGGCGCGGCTCGTGAATTGGGCGCTGTTGTCAATGATGATCCGGGCAGGAACCCCGAAGCGGCACACCAATCCTTTCAAGAACTTGATAGCTGACTGAACAGTCACCTTTCTCACGGCATCTAATTCTGGCCAATTTGTAAACTTGTCGAGGGAACGAACAAGAATTCAAAGCCCCTGGCAGCTCGGGGGAAAGGGCCGAGGATATCGAGCCCCCAGACCGAAAACGGCCATGACAAAGGGATTGTCTGAAGAGCTTGTGTAGGCAGATGGATGTTCTTGGAATGGAACTGGCAGGCTTCACACTTGGTGACTAGCTCGACCACATCTTGGAGGGCTGTGGGCTAATAGAATCCTTGCCGGAATGCTTTCCCAACTAGTGCCCTTGATCCAATGTGGGAGCCGCACATGCCTTTGTGTATTTCTGCCAGCAGTTCCTTCCCTTCTTCCTGGCAAATGCACTTTAATTTCACACCGTTGGGCCTCCTTCTGTACAGAATGTCATCGACAAACTGATACATACTGGCCCTTCGGGCTACTCTTTCAGCTTCTTCTTGCTCATCGGGAAGTTCTCCAGTTTGGAGGAAATGGACTATGTGCCTTGCCCAAGTTGGAGCCTGGGGCTCGGCAACAAGGACTAGCGGCACCTCCTCATTCGTGGGGATGCGTCCCTCAACCGCGGGGACCAGTGGCCTGGCAGGGGGTGCTGCCCGGCAATCAAAGGGGAGTTGTTTCCGGTAGGGTCCCTGCCAGGAGCCCCGGGAGGCTCTATCGGGAGAGGCTTATCGGAGTCTAGTTTCCTCCTCTTTCTGGCCATTGTTGTTGGTTATACGAAGGGTTGAGTAAGGTGGAGAACAAAAGTTCCTGGTTCCACAGGAAGCTTTTGCGCAGCACACTTTGATAGATGATCAGCAATGCTGTTTTCCGCATGGGGTACGTGCTCTGTTTGCAATCCGTCAAAGTGCTCCTCCAATCTTCTCACTTCCTCGACGTATGCCTCCATCAATGGACTTTCATAATCTTTGTTGAATTGTCTCACCACAAGTTGTGAATCTCCTTGAATAATCAGCTTCTTGATTCCCAATTTTGTGGCGATCCTGAGCCCGGCAAGGAGCCCTTCATATTCTGCTGTATTGTTGGTTGCCTCCTCCCGGGGAAAATGCATCTAGACGACGTACTTCAAGTGATCCCCAGTGGGAGCAACGAGAAGCACACCAGCCCCTGTACCTTGTAGGGAGAAGGCCCCATTGAAATACATGATCCATTCTTGGGGTGCTTCCTTGCCGGGGGTGACTGTTTCCATCACTTCCTCATCAGGGGTTGGCGTCCATTCTGCAATAAACTCTGCCAGTGCCCTGCTCTAAATGGTTGTTGTGCTCTCAAACTTCAGGCCAAAGCTGGATAACTCCAAAGCCCACTCCACTATTCTCCCGGTAGCCTAAATGGGTCGAAGGACTTGGCCGGGTTGAGCAACCCGGCCAAGTGTGAGCCGGATTGAGGGGTGATGCTGATCCCGATGTTTTTGAAAAGGATCCGGGTTCCGTTGCCTGCCCGGGGTTCATCCCCCCGACAGTAGTCCCCGAAGCTGTGAAGGTCCGCCGGCTTCGAGCAGGAGGACCTTCGCAGTTTCCCCCCTGAGGAGGTGGCTGTTGGTGAAGTTTGCGACCGCCGGGTCCGGCAACACCCACTGTGTGCCGGCTTTCGAAAGCCGGATCGCGGCACCCCAGCAGGGGCGGGAAACCGAGGAGTCTGCCGAATCTCTCAGGCGATCTTTCAGGGTCCGCGCGGGTGCCACATGGCGCTCGGGAGCCGGAGGTGCCTGATAGGCCACGCGCGCGATGGGACAGGGCGACGGGCAGGGGCCCGCCGCTGTGCGCCCTCGGCCCATGCGCGCGGATTTATTGCGTCGTCCACGAGTCGGTTGCCATTCTCGAGGTAGTTATTGCGTGCGGTACGTGCGCACTTATTGCGGGGAAGTGGGAGGGGCGGGCGCAAACGATCCCACTTCCCCACGTTTGAGCCGTGGCTTATAAATTGGGAGGAGGGGGTGGCGGAAATAACTCTCGCACACGCTCCCCTTCTTCTTCCCTCTCCTTCTGCTCTTGTGACCGCCACGCGCTGCGACGCCCCGCCGCTCTTCGAGCAGAAATCCACCACCAATCTTCTCTCATCTTCCCGCGCCGCCCCACATTGCCGATGGCGCTGTCGTCGGGCTCGTGGATGGGATCCTCCATGATTGACGAGGATGTTCAGTATTTGTGTGACACCAAGCGTCTGCCGAGGGAGACGGAGGTGGCCGTGCGCCTGCCGGAGGGCGAGCAGGAGCCGCGGCCGAAGGGAACCGAGCGCGTGGTCTTCTACACACACTTCAAGCGCGGGTTCGGCCTTCCCGCGAGCAACTTCTTTCGCGCTTTCCTGGAGTTCTTCGGGCTCCAACCGCACCACCTTGGCGCGAACGCCATTCTGCAGCTCTCTAGCTTCGTCACCCTATCCGAGGGGTACCTTGGGGTCGAGCCCACGGTCGACCTCTGGGTGCGCTTCTTCTCTTTGAAACAGCAGGGCCCGAAGGCCGGGGAGATGTCCGCCTGCGGGGCCGCTGTTATCTCGACGCGGACGCGCGGGGGGTGCCCCAAGATGCCGCTGGAGGATTCTGCCAAGAAGTGGCAGAACTCCTTCTTCTACGTCCGCAATCTGGGCGTGGACCAAATCAATCTGCCGCCCTTCGTCGACGCGACGCCGCAGGGGAAGCAGAACTTGAACTACTTACCCAAGCACCCGTCGCAGGAGGTGCTTAATTTGTGCCAGCGGGTGGCGGTGATGAAGGAGCGGGAGGGGCTCATCAGCACCGATCTCGTTGCCGCCTTCATCATGCACCGGGTGCTGCCGCTGCAGCACCGTTCCCACATCATCGGCCTGATGACCAGCCTGCAAGACCCCAACAGGATGTCGCCCCTGTGCCTGGGGGTGGATCAGGTCACCCGCCGGGTCAACGACATTTCCAAGGCCGGGCTGAAGAAGGACTGGAGGTTCGGGAAGCCTCCATACAGCCAGGCGATCCCGGCACTGACGGTGAGTCCTTGGTCTTCGTATTTTGCTGCCGCCCATCTTCTTGTTCGTCCTGATGCGACAAGGGAGGTGCTACTGAATGCCATCCGGCACCCATATGACCGGGCGCTGACGCAGGTGGTGCGGGCCGGCTCGGAGGAGTCTGCGGCCCAGGACGAGGATCCGGAGGAGGCCGACACCGGTGTGGTGCGTCGCACGGGTAAGCTTCTGCGTTCTTTATTTCTAGAGATGCCGGTCGCGAGGCGGCATGGGGATGTTGATGTGAGTTGATGGCGCAGCGACGCCGAATGGAGGAGGCGGTGACGCGGCTGGGGCCGGGTCGTCTCGAGGGGCGGCGGCGGCAAGCCGGCCGCATGGGAAGGATGACGTGGCGCCCCGGAACCCGGCCATGAAGCGCACGACGGACCCGGCGGCCGGCACGAAGCCGCCCGCCAAGAGGAGGCGCCGTGGTCCGCCGGCAGCGCCGGCAAGGTAGACCGTTCTGCTGGTGCCTGGGTAAGTGCACTTCTGTCAATTTCTGGTGAGTTGCCGGATCGGCTTCTGTTTATCCTTGCTCCTTATTCTGTCGTGCTTCAGGTCGCCGATATCACTGGCGCTGGCGACGACGGAGGCCGCGTCTATCGGCGGCGCGGTGTTTCGGAAGACCCGGTCCAGCATCATCGACCGGGACAAGGAGGAGGCCGACCTGGACCTGGGCCTGGACCCGGCCGACACCGAGGGCCTGGCCTGGAGGGACCGGAACCGGGCCGTGGCGGACATGGAGGCGGAGTCGGCCCAGGCTTGGGCCAGGGCCGTGGTCGTGGGGGCAGGAGCCGGCGAGGAGCCGGCGTGGCCCGAGATGTCGGCAGGCATGGAGCCTGCGGCGACGGTTTATATGCCGCCGCCAGAGGGGGAGCACGGTCAGGATGGCCGTGCGGAGGTGGTGGACCTCGATCGGGAGGTCGTGGAGGTTGATGACGACACCCCGCCACTGACCGACGTGGTCGATCGGGTGGAAGTCGAGGGAGGAGGCGGCGGTGCCATCTTGGAGGAGGCGGCGCAGGCGGCGCCGGACGGGGCACCTCAGGCGCTGATGGGTGGGGTGCCGCAGGATGCGGCGCCGCAGACGACTCTGGTCGTCGTGCCGAAGAGGACGCCGGCCGCGGAGGAGAGGGCGAGTGGCGAGTACGCCCTGGTCTCTAGGTCACCGGGTCGCAGCCAGCCAGGGTTGGGCCCAGCGAGGTCCCCATTGGGCCCCTGACCCAGGAGGAGGCGGCGATGGCCGCCGTGAGCCAGCGCCTTCGCGGCCGCGTGGAGCGGGTCCAGGCCTTTGCCCAGGCCGAGACCGAGCGGACGCGGGAGCTGGAGCGCACCGTGATGGTAAACCTTTTCTTCACCTTCCATTTTTCTTCTCACGTGCTCTTGTAGTGGGGGCGCGCTAGCGCACCCACTGGGTGTAGCCCCCGAGATTCGGGCCAACTACATAGTAGTTGGATCGAATCTTAAAGTAGTTTGTCTGATTATCATTTTTTGCAGCAACTGGACGCCTACCGGGTCGGCGTCTTCAACCGGCTCTTGGAGAAGCACCGGCAGCTCAAGGCGCAGCTCGCCGCCAAGGAGGAGGCGCTCCGTGTCGCGGAAGGTAATTTCTTGCGTGCTCTTTTAGTGGGGGCGCGCTAGCGCACCCACTGGGTGTAGCCCCCAAGATTCGGGCCAACTACGTAGTAGTTGGGTCCAATCTTAAGGTAGTTTGTCTTGTGTTTCTGAATCTTCATCGTGTAGCCGCTGCAGCCGAGGTCACTGCTGACGTCGGCCGGCTTCGGACCAGGGTGGGAGAGGCGAGGGCGGATGCGGCGGGGGCTCAACGAGCGCTTGCCGAGGCCGACCGGCTGCGGGAACAGCTGGTCGGTGACAAGAGCCGGTTTCAAGCCGACGTGGAGTACCTCCAGGCGGAGGCGGCCAAAGTGGTTGAGGCCCAGCGAGCCCTTGCCGAAACCTGTCAGCAACACGACAAGCTGGCCGACGACAAGGGCCAACTTCAGGCCGAGGTGGAGCGCCTGAAGGCGCTGGGGACCAAGGAGTACGAGATGGCGGCCGCGGCCAAGGACGTCGAGCTGAAGGCGGCCCTCGCCAAGGTCGCCAACCTGGAGAAGGCGCTTCAGGACCGTGACCGTGCCATCACCAGGAAGCGGCACGGTACGTTGCTTGAAGCGCAGCACCTGGACGAGACCTTCGCCAGTAAGTGCTTTCTTTGGATTCTGCCGGGTTGAGAAGCCGGCTTTCTTTCCCTTGGTGCTGATTTGTCTTGCTCTTGTTTTCGATAGGGCACTTCCCGGAGACGGGCAGGCTGGCGGAGGAGGCCGTCCGCTTCCAGCGGGATCCGCAGGGGATCGTGGGTTCCGGGACTGACCCGCGGGTTGCCTGGACCTTCCTGGAGATTATAACCGCCGCCGAAGCTCGTCTGCGAGTCTTGGGTGAGCAGATGGCGCGGCTCTCTGAGGCCGGCGCTGGGATGATGGCGGCCCTCTGGCCTGGCGCCGTTGCGCCAAACAGCTTGTCGCGGCTGGCGCGGTGGTTGGAGGCAGGACCAGAGCGGCTTCATGCGTGGCGTGTCTCCGCCGCTCGTGCCGGCGCTGAGATGGCGCTTTGGTTCGCGATGTCTTAGCATCCGGCTCTGGCGCTGGATCGGCTGACAGGCCAGCAAGCCGGCGTAGAGCGCTAGTTGCAGGCGGAGGCCGAACGGATTGCCGCTCGGTCTAGCTACATCACCGGGTTCGTGATTCACGATGAGTTCCAGCCGGAGCGAACAG
This sequence comes from Thinopyrum elongatum, assembly GCA_011799875.1. Taxonomy (NCBI): domain Eukaryota; kingdom Viridiplantae; phylum Streptophyta; class Magnoliopsida; order Poales; family Poaceae; genus Thinopyrum; species Thinopyrum elongatum. The sequence goes on from CM022301.1 coordinate 541,164,643, forward strand.
ACGATGGCGGAGTCATTCCTATTGACGATTTCGGCCTGCTTCTAGATGATCCGGAGGGCAGCTCCGAGGAGACGGGCGTGTACGGGGATGAGGACGCCGAGGTGGGAGATACCGGCGCCTCGGTGAACCCGGAGGCCGCCGAGGGGGAGCCGGCAACTGCGCAACCCGGCGCTGGAGACGCCCGAAGCTGAGGCCGTCCTGTTTTATCTTTTCGATAATTTCTATTAGGTAGCAGGTCCACCCACCCACTGGGGGTTTTGGGTGTTATGTAATGAACTACGGCCTTGGGCCTGTTTTAACTTGTGATGTAAATTTTTCGTGAGTGTCTGCACTTTTGCTTCTGTTTTTTGATCCATTTTCTTGCTTGCTTCCCCTTCGGGCCTCCCCCCCGCGAGTCGAACAGCCAGGTTCCGGTCTGTGACAAGGAGTTCATTCCTCGGGAGGAGCGCGCGGTACTTAGGCTTTGGAAACGTTGAGCGCGAGCAAAACACCCACTGGGCCGATTGGCGGCAGCCGACGAAGCCGGCTAGCGAGCAGCCGGTCGTGCGGCATGTTAATGTGGCGGGGCCGGGTTGGCCAATCCGGCAGACCCAACTTAGTGTTTCCGCAACGTGTTGGCGATTTGGCCCCTGGTTCTTGCCGGCTGACAGCCGAAACCGGTTCTATGGCTTAGGGCGAAGTGGGGGGCTGCGGCAACCCGAACACGCTGGGATGTGCTAAGGAGGACGGCGGGTGGTGGCCAAGGCGGCCAGCCCCCGAGCCCCCGGGTTGAGCGAGTCAACCCAGCGGTGGGGAAAATTGCACAAATGTGTGAACACAATAACTTGGCTGGAAAGGGCAGCCCCCGAGCGTCATTCGGGGACCCCATAGCTTTTCATATGGTTACAAAAGGTAGTGATACATACGTGCACATAGCTAACTGTAAAACGGGCGTAGGAGTTCTGCATTCCACGGCCGGGTTGTTTCTTGGCCGGCAGTGTCTCTCTTGCGCTTGTTCGACTTGCGGGCGTTGATGAGGTAGTACGCATTGCGGTCATACAGGGCTTTGCTGACGATGAAGGGGCCTTCGGATGGGGAGGACAGCTTGTGCTGGCCGGCTTGCTGCTGGACGAGTCGGAGGACGAGGTCTCCCTCGCGGAATGCAAGGGGCTTGATCTTCTTGCTGTGGTAGTGCCTCAAGCCTTGCTGATAAATGGCCGACCGGCTAAGTGCCAAGAGGCGTGCTTCTTCGAGTAGGTCGACGCCGTCTTCGCGGGCTTCCTTGGCTTCGGCTTCGGTGTACATCACAACTCGCGGTGAGTCGAACTTGATGTCGGTTGGGATGACTGCTTCTGCTCCGTAGACGAGGAAGAATGGGGTGAACCCGGTCGACCGGTTTGGCGTTGTTCGGAGACTCCAGAGGACGGCCGACAGCTTGTCAAGCCAGCTGCCGGGTGAACGGACGAGCGGCTCGATGAGCCGCGGCTTGATGCCGGATAGAATGAGGCCGTTGGTCCGCTCGACCTGGCCGTTGGACTGAGGGTGGGCTATACCGGACGCTGGACAGACTGGATCTTGCCCTTCTCTGGTCGCTCGACCACCATCACTGTGCTGACCGACCGCGAGGTGGCGGCAATGCAGAGCAACAACGGCTCCTTCTCGGTCGGTGCGGCCAGGACGGGTGCTGTGGAGAGCATGCGTTTGAGATCCCGGAAAGCTTCGTCCGCCTGGTCGTTCCATTCGAACGGCGTCATCTTCTTCATCAGCTGATACAGGGGCAAGGCCCTCTCGCCCAGCCGGCTAAGAAACCGGCTGATCGAGGCCAAGCAACCGGCAAATTTCTGGACATCACGCAGCCGGGCCGGCTCGCGCATGCGCTCGATGGCCTTGATCTTCTCCGGGTTTGCCTCAATGCCGCGCTCCGAGACGAGGAAGCCTAGTAGCTTTCCGGTCGGCACACCGAAAACGCACTTCTCTGGATTGAGCTTGATCTTGTATTCGCGCAGATAGGCAAAGGTTTCCTTCAGGTCGTCGAGGAGTGTGAGGTGCTGCTTGGTCTTCACCACGATGTCATCCACGTAGACGTGGATGTTGCGGCCGAGTTGCGGCAGCAGGCATTTTTGCATGCAGCGTTGGACAGTGGCGCCGACATTTTTCAAGCCGAACGACATGGTGATGTAGCAATACGCCCCGAAGGGTGTGATGAAGGACGTCTTCAGGGCGTCCGCCGGGTCCAGCTTTATCTGATGATAGCCGGAGTAAGCATCCAGGAAGGACAGGAGCTCATAGCCGGCAGTGGAGTCGATGACTTGATCGATCTGCGGGAGGGCAAATGGATCCTTGGGGCAAGCCTTTTTCAGGCTGGTGTAGTCTATGCACATGCGCCAGGTCTTGTTCTTCTTCAGGACGAGGACTGGGTTGGCCAGCCACTCGGGGTGGAATACTTCCATGATGAAGCCGACCGCCAAGAGCTTGGTGACCTCTTCACCGATGGTTCTTCTCTTCTGTTCAGAAAAGTGACGTCGGGGTTGACAGACAGGCTTGGCATCCTTGTGGACGTGGAGTTTGTGCTCAGTGTACTTCCTCGGAATACCCGGCATGTCCTTTGGGGTCCATGCGAAGATATCCCGATTCTCATGGAGGAAGTCGACGAGCTCGCCTTCCTATTTGCTGTCGAGGCAGGTGCCCACTACAATGTACTTGCTGTAGCTGGGGTCTTCCAGGTTCAGCTTGACCTTCTTAGTCTCCTTGGAGGGCTGGAACGAGGCCTCGTCGACCGTCTCCTTAGCCGAAGCCGGCACGGCCGGCGTCTCATTGGCCAGCGCAACGATCCGGTCGAGCTGGCGCTGCTCCTCGGCTATGACCAGTGACTCAGCCAGTTTGGCGCTGGCTTGGGCGCACTCCAGGGATCTGTGGTAGTCGCCGGTGATGGTGATGAGGCCCTTCGGACCCGGCAGCTTCATCTTCAGGTAGGCGTAGTGGGGGACCGCCATGAACTTGGCAAGTGCAGGCCGGCCCAGCAGCGCATGATACGCGCTGGACAGGTCCACTACCTCGAACTAGAGCGGCTCGCGTCAGAAGTGGTCGCTGGTGCCGAACAGGACGTCGAGCCGGATTCGGCCGATGGGGGAGCAGGAGAGGCCGTGTACGATGCCGTGGAAAATCGTCCGGGATGGCTCCAAGTCTTTGGCCTCGAGGCCGAGCTTGGTCATGGTGTCACGGTAAAGGAGGTTGATGCTGCTGCCGCCATCGATGAGGACTCGAGAGAACTTGCATGTGCGCCGAGGCGCGATGATGGTGGGGTCGAGGACGAGGGCGTAGCCACCCGGGTTCGGTATGACGGCCGGGTGGTCTTCCCGGGTCCAGGTGACCGGGCGATCCGACCAATGCATGTACTCTGGCTTGGCCGGGATCACGGTGTTCACTTCCTATCAGAGCAGGCGCTCGCTACGCTTGTCGTCACCAAGGCTGGTGAAGACGACGTAGGTCACGTTTTGGGCGGGGTAGACATCGTCGTGCATTGCGCCGCCAGCCGTGGGTGAGGCGGAGGAGGCGGAGGCGGCGGCCCCGCTCCTGGAGCTGGAACCGGAGGAGGTTGGATGTCGCCCCTCATGATGCGCTTGGTGATGGCGCATTGGCGGAGCGTGTGCGTGGATGGCCTCGCGCCGCTGTGGTGCTTGCAGGGAGCGTCGAGCATCTCCTCGAAGCTCATGGCGGGTTGCCATGCTGTCTTGCCGGCCTGCCGGCGCTTGACAACCGGCTCGGCCGCGGGCGCCTGCTCGGTGGTCACGATGAGGCGGTTGTCGTAGCGTTGAGCCAGCTGGTCGGCTTTGCGCTTGTTGTTGTTGTTGTTGTTGTTGTTGTTCTGCTGGTTGTTCTGCTGGCGGCTGCTCTCATCGGCCAGTTTGGGAGGGGGAACCGGCTTCGTCCAGCGCCACTTGGACCTTCATGGTGGAGTCGGCGTTGGCGTACTTGTCCGCCATCACCATGAGTGCAGCCATGGTGGCCGGCTTGGAGTGCAGGGGCTTGTGCTTGAGGAGGGTGCCATCCTGGCACCCGCTGACGAAATACTGGATGGCCTGGACCTCTTGGACGCCCTCGCAGCTGTTCCGGAGCTCAGTCCAGCGTGCGAGTTACTCGCGGCCGGTCTCCGTCGGCCAGTGTACGCACATGGCGAGCTGGTTGGGGCGGCTGGGTCGTTTGTAGGTGCCGGTGAAGTTGCGCACGAAGGCTTGCTCGAAGTCGACCCACGCATTGATGCTGCCAGCCGGCAGGCTGTTCAACCACGTGAGGGCCGAGCCCTGGAGCATGAGCGGAGCGTAGAGCACGGCGAGGTGGCGGTTGCCGCCCGCGACGCCAATGGCGGTGGTGTAGTGAGCCAGTCCTCCGGCTTGACGGTGCCATTGTACTTGGGGGTGTTGCGGGGGGAGCGTGAACCCTTTGTGAAAGAGCTCATCCCGGATGCGCAGGCCGAAACAAGCCGACCCAATCGCGTTGTTCTCCTCCAGCTCCAAGGAGAGGGCGAGCTGGTCGAGGTGGTGGCGAGCGTCGGTGTTGTTGATGGCACACGGGCCCAGCTTGCCAGCGACCGCACCGCGAGGGGCCGGGTCGGCTGAAGCCGGATGGCGACTGGGTCGCGAGGGAGGATCGTGCCGGCGCCGGTCCTCTAGGGCCGGCTCGTCGGCCAAGCCGCCGGTAGTCGCCGGAGCGCGGTTGCGCCGGGTCTGGGTGCGGCCGGAGTGAGCTTCACCGGGTGGCGAAGACGCCGTGTTCTGCTGCTCTCCGGGGTCGTTGGTGTGGTGCGAGACGGATCCCGCGGGCTTGTTGAGGCGGTCCTGCTGCGCGTTGGCCGCATCGAGGAGATCGTTCACCCGCTGAAGCCGGTCCTTCAGCTCCTCGCCGACGAGCTGGTCCAGGCCGACTGCGGCCGACTGGGCGGCACGCATATTCTTCATGGGGGTCTTGTAGACGTGGGGGACCGCCCCGGGCCCGCACCTCGGCGACCCTGCTCGGCTCGGCGGCGGTAGGCGTGAGGCCGTAGGCAGCATCGCGCTACCGATGAGTGGAGTCCAGACGGCGCTGTGTGGCGGCGAGCTTCTCAGACAGGTCCAGCAGGCGCTCGCGATCTTCTTCCAGCCAGGCCCGGGTTTCGGCGGAATTGGTGGCGTCGACATCGGTGGTGATGGGGACGCGGAGGCTCTGCATCGTGGTGCGCAGCGGGTTGGGCTTGTTGGCGCGATCCGTCGTGGCCCTGGCTTCGGCGGCCTTCCTCGCCGCGTTGGACGAAGAAGAGGCGCCGGTGTTGGTGGCGAATACCTCCACCCGGATGTAGAGATCCATTCCCCCGGCGGAAGCGCCGTCGCCGAGGGGAATGGGAGAGTCGGAGATGTCAAGCACCCCGCTGGGGTACTCGTCGGCCGCGGGTGCATCGGAGATGCGCAGCGCGGCGAAGGAGCGGTGAGCGCGCTGATGACGTCGTCCGCCAGCGTGACGGGCTCATTGGAGCCGGAGAGGGGCCCCGTCTGGAACATGTCTCCGGCCGGGACCTCGAGCTGCCCCACGGTGGGCGCCAACTGTCGTGGTGGGCGCACGGCAAATGCCAAAGGATGGCTAAAGAGAGGAGGAGGCTCGAGGGCACCGGTGGGCTCCAGAGGCGAGATTGGCATGAGCGAGCGCGGGATGCAAGACATACCTAGGTTCGGGGCTCTCCGAAGAGATAATACACCTAGTCCTGCCGGGAGTGGTTTATATGTGGTAGTACAGAGTCGCTCCTGGAGCTGTTTTGGAGGAAGAATGAGGGCAGGCCAAGGCTTAGGCTGCCCCTTTTCCCAATATACGTATGTGTGTTCTTCTGATCTCTTTCCCCCGTGCATGGAGGCCTCTGGGGGTTTTATAGGTCAACCCCCCAGGGCTACAACGATAAAGTTACAAGGCCGTGGGGCCGGGTTGTCATCGTCCGGGAAGCCGGTACTGGAACCTACCAGGTGTCAGAGCTCGTCGGGTTCTCCGGGCGCGGGCCCCGTGTGCCAGAAGGCACTGTTCGCCGTCTTGTCGATCATCACGGAATGGCCGGGTCGAGTCCGCTATAGTGGCACACCGCCCGGTCGCCGTCTGCTAGCGTCAGCAGTGACGACGGGTGCGCTATAGCCACACCGGCCTTGATCAGCAAGGTAGGTGGGGCGCTGCTGCCACGCCTCTGCCGGTCAGAGGAGTTGGTGGGGTACTGCTGCCTCGGTCATCCCCGTATGGAGACTCGTCCCATCGTACGGCTGGGATGGGACGGGAGCTGACCCGTGGCTGGTTTGCTGGAGAAGTCTTGGTATGCCGGGTTTGGCCGGCCTGCGCCAGCTGGCAGGGCCGGGTTGCCGTCTTGGTTGGGTTGAAGAGTTCGGCCGAGTCGAAGGACTTGGCCGGGTTGAGCAACCCGGCCAAGTGTGAGCTGGATTGAGGGGCGATGCTGATCCTGATGTTTTTGAAAAGGATCCAGGTTCCGTTGCCTGCCCGGGGCTCATCCCCTCGACACCTTCTTCAGGATTTTGAAGAATGGCAAGGCACGCTCGGCAGACTTGGAGATGAATCTGCTAAGCGCGGCAAGGCACCCTGTCAAGCGCCTCACATCCTTTACTGTCTTGGGTGCCTGAATCTGCTTGATAGCCTTGATCTTATTGGGGTTGGCCTCGATCCCGCGGTGGGACATGAAGAAACCAAGTAGCTTGCCGGAGGGAACGCCAAACACACACTTCTCCGGGTTCAACTTCAAGTTGATCTTGCGTAGATTAGCAAATGTTTCTTCCAAATCTTGAATGAGGGTTGATCTGTCCTTGGTCTTGACCACAATATCATCCATATAAGCTTCAATGTTCCTGTGCAGCTGTGACTCAAAACCAATCTGGACTGCCCTTGCAAAGGTGGACCCGACACTCTTCAACCCGAAAGGCATACGTACGAAGCAGTATGTGCCACACGGGGTGATGAAAGAGGTCTTTTCTTCGTCTTCCTTGGACATGAAGATCTGATGATACCCAGAGTATGCATCCAAAAAGGAGAGCAAACCACAACCTGAAGTGGAGTCCACAATCTGGTCGATGCGTGGCAATGGGAATGGGTCCTTCGGGCAAGCCTTGTTCAGATATGTGAAGTCTATGCAAAGCCTCCATTTCCCATTAGCCTTGCGCACAACCACAGGGTTTTCTAACAATGTTGGATGTAGTACTCCTCTGACCAAACCAGCTGCCTCAAGTTTCTTGATTTCCTCGGCAATGAACTGCTGCTGCTCCAAGGCCTGCTTTCGAACCTTCTGCTTGACAGGTCGGGCATGTGGGCAGACAGCAAGGTGGTGCTCAATTAACTCCCTGGGAACACCGGGGATATCAGATGGTTGCTAGGCAAACACATCGATATCCGCCCGTAGGAAGGCAACAAGCGCGCTTTCCTATTTGTCATCAAGGGTGGCGCTGATAGTGAAAGTACCATCAGTGCCAGCCAGCCCTGCCGAAACTTTTTTCACCTTGGGTGCAACAGTCTTGGATTTCTTGCTATTGGAACTCTCCGGCACATCATCAACAGGTGTGGCACACCTCGAAGAGGCACGCTTCCCGAATTCCTTGCCGGCGTCCCTGTTAGCCTTCTTCTTTCCTTTGCTTTCCTTGGCGGGAACTGCGGCTTCAGCGGCCTCTGCCGCGACTGTGTCCCGGTACATCTTATCCACGCAGATAATTGCGTCCTTCTTGTCTGACGGAATGGAAATGACGCCCATCGGCCCTGGCATCTTCAAGGTGTTGTAGGCATAGTGGGATGCCGCCATGAATTTGGCCAGGGCTGGGCGCCCAAGGATTCCGTTGTACGACAGGGGGAGGTTGACCACATCGAACACAACCTTCTCAGTCTGGTAGTTCAACTCTCCTCCGAATGTCACGGGGAACGTGATCTTTCCCTTAGGATGACTCCTGCTGGGGTTGATTCCTTGAAACGTGCCTGTGACCTTGAGCTCTTCCTATGCTATCTAGAGTCTGCTGATGACTTTTGGGGAAATCAGATTCAACCCGGCCCCACCGTCAAACAACATCTTTGTGACTTTGAGGTTGCGTATTGTTGGTGAGACCAAGAATGGCAAGCACCCTACCGCAGTGATGCGGTCGGGGTGATCCTCTTCATCAAAGATGATGGGCGAGCGTGACCACTTGAGCGGCTTCCGAGAATCTGCCGTCGGCTCCATGACATTGACCTCACGCACCCACTGTTTAAGTTGGCGGTGAGAGGAGTGCAAAGATGCACCCCTGTCAATGCATAGGGCGTCAGTGGCCTTCTGGAATTCCTGCTCACTGGTTTCCTCATCATCCCCTCCATCACTTTCATCATTGCAATCCTCCTTTCCTCGGCCCTTGGCGGGTTTCCCTTGGTTCCGAGGAGCCTTGCCGGGGCGATTTACTTCATCGCCTCGGCCCTTCCCACCAGCACCATTCTGACCTCTCTCCTTATCATGCTTCTCATACTCAGCCCTCTGCTTCTTGACGAGCTGTTCAACCTGATGACATTCCTGGAGATCATGGCCCTTGGTCCGATGGATCTTGCAATACGGCCCGTCACCTTTCCTAGCTTTCTCGGTAGCCGCAGCCTCCCGGCAATCAGCGCATGGAGCAACTTCCTTGCCGGGGGCTTCGGTTTTAGCCTTCTTGCCGGTACTGGGTGTACATGATCCCTCGATAGTCATCACCGCCTTGTCCTTGCGCCTCTTCTTGTGCTTCTTGTTTTTCTTCTTCTGACTGGTGGTTTCGTCGTCATCCTCTGAGTCGACGTCGACGCAATCTTCTTCTCCAGGGAGTTTCCTCCCTTCTTCCACCCGAGCACACTTGTCCACTAGGGTGTAAAGCTCCTTCACGGTCTTGGACAACCGAACGTTCATCTTGGAACGTATCCTGCGGTTGCGCACATTGGACTGGAATGCAGCTATCACAGCTGTCGAGTGGATGTCTGGAATATTCTTGTGGACTCTGCTGAACCTCTGCAGGTACTTCCACAAAGTTTCTCCCTCTTTCTATTGAAGAAGCTACAAGTCGCTGGTTCGCCCTGGTTCTTGATGGCCGCCTGTGAAGGCGCCAACGAACTCATGGCATAGGTCAGCCCAGGTCGAAATGGAGTTCTCCGGTAGGTGCATCAACCAAGACCTCACATTTCACTTGAGTGCTAAAGGAAAGTAGTTGGCGAATACCTTCTCATCCCTTCCCCCGGCAGCTTGAACAGCGATGGTGTAGATGCTCAAGAACTCTGCCGGGTTCAGTCTCCTATCATACTTCTCTAGAATCTTTGGTTTGAATGTGCGAGCGTACGGCCAACGGACTTGCCGCAGCTCACGGGTGAAAGCAGGGCACCCAACCTCGAAAGGAAGGTGCCCGCCATCTCCGAGCGCGGGCTCATCGATGTTGGGGCCATCGCACCCATTGGCCCGGCGGTGGTCGTGGCGGCATTGCTCGATGGCGACACGCGCGCCTTCCCTCCGCTGGTCCTCCGGGGCTTGACGTTGGCCGTGACGTGCTCGAGGGTCAGAAGAGGCCATTGAGACGTCATCATGTTCTTGGTTCCGTGGCTCCCGCGCTGGTTGCCGTGGTGGGGATTGCACTGTGGGAGTGACTCCCTCCGTACGGCCAGCAACACGAACCGTTGTCGCTGCCTGGGGAGGCCGTGGCGGGCCAGCTCACTGTAATCCTTCCGCTCTGGCAAAACCAATCAGACTTTGGATGGTGGCTCACCACTCATCCATCTGGTTGGCTGTCGGCGGAAATCTCAACAGCAGTTGGGCTCGTGCCATGGCCTCTGAGGCAGTACTTGGCATAGGTGACGATGATGCGGAGCGCGGCGTCGCCCGGCTCCTAATGGCACCGGTGGCGACCGTACCACACCCCCGTAGTTGCGAATCAGCCGCTTGGATGGCATGGTGACGTAGTGGAGGTGCTTGCGGATCAGCGGCTTCGTTTGGCGCAGTAATTGGGTTGGCCCGTTCCGGGGGTGGTGCATGCCCAGCGGCCGTGCCCGCAGCAGGGGCTGCCAGAGGGTTGCGATTCGCCCCCGAACGTGCGCCACCACTGCGGCTGTGCCCTTCGGCGAGGAGAAGGGGCGGAGATGGTATAATCACTCCATCCGTACCTCGTATAGTATGGCCGCTGGGATGTTGCTGATTCCGTCCTTCTCAGGTGCCACCCGCTCCTGCTTCGGCTGCAGGGGAGGTGGTGACAACGCCGCCTGTGCCGACCACGTCCCCAGCGATGCCCACATCCCCGTGCGTCCCCGCATTTCCCGCGGCATCGACGGCCGCGGGTGGCGGAGCCTTCGAGGTGGACGGGGGATTCGTAGCTCCGGGCTTCTTTTTGGGCGCCATAGTCGATGGAGCCATTGATGATGAGAATGGCGATGAAGATGACGCGCTGCATACGCTCTCGGGTTCGCGCAAGTGCTTCCCCCTACCTGGCGCGCCAAAGATGTCGTGGGAAACCACGGCCACCTATGGGACCAAGGGCCCCTTTCTGGTTTGGCGGGGGGATGGCACGTCACACAAAGAGCGGAGAAGCATCGCACAGCACGGCAGAGATCACACGGGCAATCTTTACCTAGGTTCGGGCCGCCGTGAGGCGTAAAACCGTACTCCTGCTTTGGTGGATTGATGGTGGATGATGGTGGTGGGACGTAGCACCCTTGCTCGGCAAGGTTACCTCGAGGCGAGAGTGGCTACGCGCGTATGAACAAGCGAGGGTCCGACTAGCCAACCCTTTCTACGGTCGCCATGGGCCTCCTTTTATAGATTAAGGGGTCACCGTAGTGGCAAATCAGTCTTTACGCACTGATATGATAGCGAACAATGCTATCATACCTAATTCTGCAGGCTGACATGGGGCATTAAATGCGTCGCTCAATGTCACATCACAGCTTGCCCGGCAGGCTCTGCCGGGCTATTTCGCCAGCTTTGCGCCTGCTTGCTAGACACGTCTCAGGACGGGTGTCGTCTGGAGGCATGTTCTGTCAAAAGTGGCTGCCATGTGGCAAATAGCAGCCACTTAGTCACTTTGCAGCTTGACACCGCACTGATCGGTGACTTGGGTCGCTTGTGAGGTGGAGCGGTGGCGTGGTTTGCCTCCACTAGCCCCGGCAAGCGTGCCGGGACGATCTGGAAGCTTGCTTCCGGGGCGAACCCAACCTTGCTAGGCTCGCCTGCCCGGCAAGGGAGGTTCTTCCCTTAGCGATATCTTGCTTCTCTGGCTCACCTTGGTCTTCTTGACCCATGCTTGGATCCTTCAAAGAACTGATCGCTTGTGCTTCGAACTGACCTTGGTGCTTGTAATCTTGTCCTCGGGCCTGTGCACAGTCTGGGCAACAGACCCAGGGTTTGTTGCACCGACACATTACCCCAGAGATCGATTCCCATGCCGTTGTCTATCCTATGGACATTACCCCAGAGATCAATGACAAGAAATAGTTGGTCGCGCTAATCTTTCAACGTAGTTTGCATTGTGTTTAGTTACCAGAACGATGCGTGTTATCAAACCATCTTAGGGCTAGTGCACTGTATTTGGTGGGCGATAATTGGTACTTTGGTTCGACAGTGAATCATGCGAACCCTCTCCAAGTTATGGAAATAGATGTATTCTCACCAGCTTTTGATGTAATATATGGCTTGCTTAGACGTAAGTTTGAACTATTTATCATATAAGCAGGGCTTGTTTGATGAAAAAATTGTTCGATGATTCTTGGTGTCAAACCTCGACTGATTCCGCACTGTGTAAGCTATAGTACTTGCAAACACTCACCGAAGAGAAATGTTGGAGCTGATCAGCTTATTGTACGCTTATAGGTCTGGTCGTCGATCGGCCAATAGCTCAAGCTCCTAAAATTGTAGGCTTAGCGATCGATTAGACAATAGTCCACAATTATACATTAATTTACATCAAACTCAAAGAGTTGGTTCACAGATACATTCACATTAATGGCCAGCATTCTGTACAAAATTGGCATGTACTTGTAACATGCATGAATGTGTAATTTTTTTGCTAGAAGCGTGAATGTGTAGTGACGTCGTACTTTCGGAGTGGCTACAGAGAGTATGTACGTGTGCTACAGAGGGGTTGTGGGATGGAGAGAGATCTAGAAAGAGAGAAAGGCCCTCCATTTCTTTTTAGTCATCAACAAAATCATAGTAGTACAGAGACGTACAAATCCTAGAACATTGGCGTACAAAAACTTTCAAACGATGCATTTTATAATACATTTCGTCAAATCAACTCTGCAAGCACTATAACTACAACTTTATTAAAACATGGCCCGCCTCACATTATCACCATATTTCTTAGAGTCCTTGCGCGGCGGCCGCCCGATTTCTTCTCCCTCCCCGTCTCTCTTTCTCAGCCGACGCTCGACAGGTGATTAGATTTTGGCTACCGTCGGTTTATTCAATTGCAGTTGCACATGTCAGTGAAAATGCAGACAATAAATGTCCCCTTTGGTGAGCGGCGTGTTAGATCGACTGTGGGGGGGTGTGAAAGTGCAACTAATCCCTGGGTGGTTTTGGTAATTCATAACAACATATAGCTCATTGAACTAATATCCATTCAAGTTTAATATTTCAAAAAGTTTAGTGAATGGCATGGCATGGACTAGAGATGTGGACCCCTCAAAATGCTAAGGACACATATTGGCAAAAGCTCAAGACTTTTTATTTATATTTTAGTGATCCAAGATCACATTGAGTCCATAGGAAAGCCAATACTATTAAAAGGGGATGAGGTGTTGCTTAATGGTCTACTTTCTCAAAATGCTTAGTGATATTGCTCCAAAGCCCTCAACCACTTTCTCATTTCCAAATATGTCCAAAACCCAAAGTCAAACTCGGCCCCACCGAAATCTTCCATCCGGCGCCACCGAGTTCATTTGACATAGCCACTGCCAGAAACCCTAACACCTCGGTCACACCGAGATGGCCCTGCAAACTCTTTGTTTCCCTTTTGTAACATTTTGGTCTCACCGAAATGAGCAATCGGTCACACCGAGTTTGCTTGACCAACTCTCTGCTTGCTCTTTGTTGAAATCGGTCTCACCGAGTTCACACAATCGGCTTCACCGAGATGAGGTTTTGCCCTAGCCCTAGCATATCGGTTCCACCGAGTTGTTCCAGTCGGTCCCACCGAGATTCCTAACGTTCACATTTTGAACTGAATCGGTCTCACCAAGTTCTTCTATTCGGTCTGACCTAGTTGGGTCAAATGTGTGTAACGGTTGGATTTTGTGTGGAGGCTATATATACCCCTCCACCCCCTTCTCCATATGTGAGAGAGCCATCAGAACGTGCCTACACTTCCAGCCTACATTTTCTGAGAGAGAGCCACCTACTCATGTGTTGAGATCAAGATATTCCAATCCAATCACAAGAATCTTGATTTCTAGCCTTCCCCAAGTTGCTTTCCACTCAAATCATCTTTCCACCATATCCAAATCTATGAGAGAGAGTTGAGTGTTGGGGAGACTATCATTTGAAGCACAAGAACAAGGAGTTCATCATCAACACAACATCTATTACCTTTTGGAGAGTGGTGTCTCCTAGATTGGTTAGGTGTCGCTTGGGAGCCTCCGACAAGATTGTGGAGTTGAACCAAGAAGTTTGTAAGGGCAAGGAGATCGCCTACTTCTTGAAGATCTACCCGAGTGAGGCAAGTCCTTCATGGGCGATGGCCATGGTGGGATAGACAAGGTTGCTTCTTCGTGGACCCTTTGTGGGTGGAGCCCTCCGTGGACTCGCGCAACCGTTACCCTTCGTGGGTTGAAGTCTCCATCAACGTGGACGTATGATAGCACCACCTATCGGAACCACGCCAAAAATTTCTGTGTCATCATTGCGTTTGCACTCTCCAAACCGTTCCCTTTACCTTCATATGCAATGTTTTACTTTCCGCTGCTACACTCTTAGAATTGCATGTGTAGGTTGATTGCTTGACTTGTGTTAATTGTTAAAATCTGCCCACAACTAAAATTGGGAAAATGTTAGATTTTTATTTGGTCAAGTAGTCTGTTAGATTATTTATTTGGTCAAGTAGTCTAATCACGCCCCCTCTAGACCTACTTTCGATCCTACAAGTGGTATCAGAGCTTTGGTCTCCATTTGCCTTGATTTCCATAGCTTTGGAGATCATAGCCTTGGTTTCACAACCTAGGAGAGTATGGCGTCTAGCGAGGGAAAATACCACTGTAGAGGTCCTTACTTTGATAGTACTAATTTTGCTAGTTGGAAGCATAAGATGAAAATGCATATTCTTGGTCATAACCCCGCCATCTGGGCTATTGTGCACATTGGCTTGCAAGGTGATTTCTTCGAGGATGGAAAAGAACTGGATCGTGAAGCGTCCGCGGAAGAAATGAAGATGTTGCAATACAATGCTCAAGCTTGCGATATTCTCTTCAATGGATTGTGCCCTGAAGAATTCAACAAAATCAGACGCCTTGAGAATGCGAAGGAAATTTGGGATACTTTGGTTGATATGCATGAAGGTACCGAGTCCGTCAAGGAATCCAAATTGGATGTGCTTCAAAGTCAACTTGACAAGTTCAAGATGAAGGATGGTGAAGGAGTCGCTGAGATGTACTCTAGGCCTGCTCTCATCACAAATGAGATTTCCGGCTTAGGAAGCGAAGAAATGACCGACAAATTCATCAGAAGATCCTAAGAGCCTTGGATGGAAAATATGATACCGTGTGCACCTTGATCCAAATGATGCCCAATTACAAAGATCTCAAGCCCACGGAAGTCAGTGGTAGAATTATTGCTCATGAGATGTCACTCAAGGATAAGGAAGAGCTCCACAACAAGTCAAGCGGTGCCTACAAACCTTCATGTGATGCTCCTACAACATCAAGTGAGAAGCAAGTCTCCAATGAAGAACTGAGCTTAATGGTGAAGAACTTCAACAAGTTCTACAAGAATAGAAGCAAAGAGAGAAGCTCCAAGTCAAGATCCTACAATGACAAAAGATCTTCTAGTCGTGATCGTAATTGCTACAATTGTGGAAGACTCGGACACTACTCCAATGAGTGTACGGCTCCCTACAAGAAAAGAGAAGATTCACCAAAAAGGGGAAGTAAAAGAGATGAATCACCACCAAGAGAGAGAAGGAGTAGAGATGATCGTTATGAACACAGACCCTTTCTTAGAAGCAAGGATTCGGAAAGGAAGGACAAGTCATCAAAGAGCTACACAAGATAAAGACATCAAGCTCACATTGGTGAATGGGTATCCGGTTCCGACTTCGACAACTACTCCGAGAGAAGTTATCACTCCGACTCTGAATATACTCAAGATGAAGGTGTTGCCGGTCTTGCACTTGTGTCATCCAACTCCTACGACATATTTGACTCACCAAATGAAGGAATTGGAAGATGCTTCATGGCTAAAGGCCCTAAGGTATCACACCCCGAGTATGTTGATTTCAATAGTGATGACGATGATTTGCTAGGTGATGATGATTTACTTGTTGACAACACTAGTGATGAAAACTATGATGAAATTGCTAGTATTCATGCTAATCAAGATGAAATGAATGACAATGATAAGAAGGAGATTGAGCATCTAACTAAAGAACTAAACACTCTTAAGTTAGCTCATGAAACAACTCTAGAGGATCATAGAGAGCTCCTAAGGATTCATGAGAAGCTACGCTTCGAGAAGCTAAATTTAGAGCAAGAGCATGAGTTCCTAAAAGCTATCAATGATGATCTTCAAAAGAAGAGTTCTTCTTATCTTGCCAAACGTCTCCTCTTGTCTACTTATATGCCACAAGTAAAATCTAGCAATAAGAACAAGAAAGATTCTTCCTCTAGTAGTAACAATAACCATGTTAAACCCAATATTGTTGCTTCTAGTAGTTCTCTTGATTCCACTAATGATTCTCTTAGCCAAGTTACACTTGAGCAAGAAAATAGATTATTGAAGGGAATTATAGAGAAAGGTGTTTACAAGAGCCTTGTTGGAAGTAAGCAATTTGAGGAAATTATTTGCAAGCAAGGAAGGCACTGGAGGAATCAAGGTGTTGGTTTTGAACGAAAGTTCAATGCCAATGGAGTTGAGTGGGAGGAACATCAATACCCCAAGACGAAGTTTGTTCCTCAACAAGAGAAGTATGACCTCACTTCTTTCAGGGGAACACAAGCTCAAGATGATCTTCCACCACAAGACCACAAGCTAAAAGGCAAGGACAAGCTTCAAGAAGAGATTGATTCATTTGAAGAAGCTCCTAAGGCCATGGTCAAGTGGGTTCCCAAGACTACATCAAGTTCTACTTCATCAAGTATGACTACAACTCCAAGGATTCCCATCAAGTTGATGTGGATCCCAAAGAAGAAGAACTAGAGTGTTCTTGAGGGTGACTCCGCCAACATACTTCACTCATATTCATTTTGGCGAGGACAAGTGCAATCAACTTTCATATCTTGCACTAGTTCATGGAGTCACAAACCCTCTTGTTGGTAAGACAAGAGACAAGGTAACCTAATGCTTTCATGGACATCATCATATGTGTGGTTAGCTCTAGCTATGTCTATGGATATCCTTGTATGTTCCTTGTGGGACTAACCCATGTAGGTATTGAAAGTGCAACACTCCAATGGATTGCTCCAAATGATCTACATCAACATTGAGCATCCACATCTTCAACATCTACATGAAGTCATCATCGACAAAACCCAATGTTAGTTCATCCCTCTTAGGGCGGGATATCACATCTAGGGGGAGCTTTGCTCTAAAAATTGGGCAAAAGAAACTCTAATGATTTGAACACAACAATGCTTTATGTAAAAGTGGTAACCCCACTTGTGCTTAAACGATGAGTATGACCTATGATCAAATGTTCTCATTTGACTCCTCAGTCAATATACTCATATATAGATGACCTAGTCATCGCCAATTGGTTGATAGATGCTAGAATGTATGTGCATGCTTTGCCACATGTTTTATTTGCTATCTTATTGTGTGAACATGTTGGTTGCATAATTTTCTCCATTCGAGGACATCCATTTGTTGTTTTGATTGTTTGGTTTTTCTTTTGCCAAATGGATGGACAAGAATGCCTAAGTACTTCCTCTAGCTATCTATGCTTTTTCTCGTCTCAAACTCTATTCACGCTACATCACAAAGTTTGAACAAGTCACTTTCGGACCCTCCGGGTGAGGAGCACTCGGAGCCACCGATCCGTCAAGGGCTTAAATTCCAAAACCTCTTAATGATTTTCGGTCAGACCAACTTATCCAACTCGGTCTCACCGAAATCAGTAAGTTGATCTAGGTTTTCATCTCGGTGCCACAGATTAGAAGGATTCGGTCTCACCGAGTTGCAGCAACTGCTAGCAATTTTGCATCTTGGTGCCACTGAGACATTCCACTCGGCGCCACCGACAGTGCCTGGGTATATATATCTCACGTACCCGTGTGGTTGAAAATTACTTCAAACCGCACGAGCTCGCGCCCCAGCACTGCCGCCCCCTTGGTCTCTGGATCATCGCCGTCTTCGCCAGTGACCCTTCGCCGCTGGTCTCCGCCGCCGTCAACGGGAATCTTCACCATCATTGCCGCCGTAGTGATCTGTCATCGAGTTAGGGTACGGATTCGACCCTTTGTGCTATCCATTACTCCGATTCTTGCACAAAGTATAATGCCTTTGTTCTTCCCACGTATGAGATCAATCTATCCAGCAAATAAATTCCTTAGAATAGATTTGATGCAAAAGCTTAGGGTTAGGTTTCCGCCGAACCCATCTTGGGCCGACCGATCTGAGGATTTTGGTCACACCGATTGGCCCTGGCCATTGCACAAGTACAACTCGGTCTGACCGAAGTGTACTGATCGGTGAGACCGAAATCACTTTCTCTGTGAAACCCTATCATCTCGGAGTCACCAAACTGCATATTGGTCTGACCGAAACTGCATGTTTAGACTCTGTTAGTGCTTCGGTGTCACCGAGTTTGTCAAATCGGTAGCTCTGAATGCTTTCTGCAGAAAACTAAAGTTAAGTTTTTGTCTCAACTTTTGCAAAAACAAGCTATATTTTGTGATTCTCATCTAATCTACCCACACCCATCTATTCACAGGGTCAGCTGCAAAGATGTCAGAGGCCAGTGATAGTCAGAACAGGCCAGAGAAGGAAGTCAACCTTAGTGAGGGCACTAGTCCCTCTGATAGCTATGAGGATGGGAGTAGGAGCACTCCCAGCAACTTGCCTAAGGCAGCTACTAGGCAAAGGAAGAAAAGAACTTCTGAGAGTGAAGATGAAGATTTTGTGATTGAGGAGGAAGTGACCTCAAAGAAGAAGGTGCTCAAGAAAGAGTATGTTGCTGCTGCTGCCACAAAGCCATGCCTTTCCAAGAAGGCTCCTGCTAAGAGGACTCCAATGTCCAAGGCCAGAGCCTCAACTCAAGAAACAATGGAGTTTACACTTGAGCCTAGAGAGGAAGAAGAAGCTGCTGGTGGTAAGAAGAGGAAGGAAAGGGTCAGGAAGACCATTGCCGGAGTGATTGGAAGACCATCCATGATGAGGGATGAAGAAGAAGAAGAGGAGGAGGAAGAGCCTGCTGCACCTCCTGCCAAGACACAGAAGTTGATGGGGGATGCCATCAGGACTGGGGCTGCTCCCTCTAAGCCCAAGTCTGCCCCAAGCCCTCAGCTCCAGCTCAAGCCCCCAAGACAACAACTCCCTAGAGATCAACAAGGAATATATCAGCTGCTGAAAAGAACAAGGCCCCAGTGAATGAAGTTCAGGAAGATGATGAGCCACTAGTGCTCAGGAAACTCAAGCCCAAGATCCCAGATCATAATGATGATCATCCTGTGGCAGAGAACATGAAACTAAGAAAGGATCATGGTTTGAGGCTGTGGAGGCAAAATGATCCTTATGCCACTAGGGAGAAGGACTGCTGTGGACTATCGCTTTCATACCGGAGAGCAGCAGGACTTCTATGAGACTGTCCTATTAGACAAGAACCCATTGTTTGTGACATGAAATGGGTGGACTGGGAATATATTGATGAGAATGAAGATTTCTTTCCCCATGTGCATGAGAGCTTCAGAATGAATGGTGTTGACAAGTTTGTTGGTCAAAAACTGACAAAATGGAACGATGAGATGATCATGCAGTTCTACTCCACTGCCCACTTCTACCCTGATGGTAAGATAGTGTGGATGACAGAAGGCACCAAATATCAGTCAACAATCTCTGAATGGGCCAAGTTTATCAATGCCCCCAAGGAAGAAGAGAATGATATTGATGTGTATGGTAAGCCTAGGAAGGATCACAACTCCATGGCTAACATGTACAAGCCAATTCCTGACAAAGCTTTGGAGACTCACAAGCTTGGCTCCATATACTATCTGCTTGCTGGTCTGACCACCATGAACACTATCTTGAGGCACACTCTATTGCCCAATTCAGGACATCATAGGATGATACGTGGTCACTCAATCAACCTGCTTCATATGTTTGATGTCCCTCAGAAATTCAAGGTCATGAGCTTGATTGTAGAGACAGTAAAGAGGACAGCAGTAGACCAAAAGAGGTCTTGTGGATATGCCCCACACATTCAGACTTTGATCAACTCCAAGATGGGAACTGGGACATATCTACTAGACAGAGAGCATCTACCCGGCCCTAAGGCCATACTTTGAGGACAACGAGGTTGTCATGGATACTTCACATCCTACTTGTGCAGATGCCCAGAAGAAGATAGAGAGAGCTAAGGTTGCAAAAGCAGCAAAGGCAGCAAGTGCCCCAGATGCTTCAGTTGTGAATCTCAAGACCAAGCAAGATCAACTCAGCTATCTGCTTGAGGCTACCATGAGAATTGAGAAGAGCTTGGCCACCTTGTCTCAAAATCAGGAGTCTTGAGAGGATTATTGAGACAAAGTTCCATGACTTAGATGTGAAGGTCACTAAGATTCAAACCATTGTGGAGAAGCTTCAAGAGGATGCTGAGGACAGGGATGATAGACCCACAACAGACACATTTCAGAGAGTGCCAAGGGCACAAAGATCATCAGCTGTGCAAGTTGCTAGAGACTCTAGGACTACCACTTCAGCACCTGCAGCCACTGCCACAGTTGCCCCTCCAGTGTCAACTTTTCCAGCTCCACAGACTTCCTCAGAGGCATTTGCAGATGCCCACCTCTCCACACCACCTACGCACACCGGAGCGACAAGCCAGAAGACCACTTCAGGAGCTCCTGGAGATCGTGCTTAGAGTGTCGTATAGCACTATACGTTTTCGAACTTTTTGGTAACTTGTTGCCAAAGGGGGAGAAAGTGCATAGATCATAGGCTGAGAGAGAGAGTGCCTCTTGCTTTTTGTTGGTTACATTTGCTTTGCTACTCTTGATACTTTGGTCGTTTGGTTGTTTCCTATGCTACAATATGAGTTATGCTCATGAGTGTCGGGGTACACAGACGGGGGTGTATGTTTCCCCCTGACTCGTGCATGGACCGTAAGCCACCAATCTAAGGACAAGATTGCAGCACCAAGACCAGATCAAGCACGAAGGGATCAGCTCCTTGAAGAATCAGAGAGCTGGTCAAGAAGACCAAGTTAAGCCGAAGAGGCAAGATATCACTAAGGGAAAAACCTCCCTTGCCGGGCAGGCGAGCCTGGCGAGGTTGGGGTTGCCCTGGAAAGCAAGCTTCCAGATTGTCCCGGCAGGCCTGCCGGGGCTTGCGGAGGCAAACCACTCCACCGCTCCACCTCACAGCAACGCAAGTCATCGATCAGGTGCGGTGTCAAGCCCCTAAGTGACTAAGTGGCTGCTTCCTGCCACATGGCGGCCACTTCCTACAGAAAACACCTCCATATGACACCCGTCCTGAGACGTGTCAAGCAAGCAGGCGCGAAGCTGGCAAAACAGCCCGGCAAGGGTTGCCGGG
Organism: Thinopyrum elongatum; assembly: GCA_011799875.1. NCBI lineage: Eukaryota > Viridiplantae > Streptophyta > Magnoliopsida > Poales > Poaceae > Thinopyrum > Thinopyrum elongatum. Next base: position 541,185,548 of record CM022301.1, read on the forward strand.
CACGCTGTGATGTGACACTAGGCGGCGCATTTAATGCGCACCGTCAGCCTATAGAGTTAGGTATGATAGCACTGTTTGCTTTCTAATCAGTATGTAAAGACTGATTTGCCACTGTGGTGACCCCTTTATCTATAAAAGGAGGCCCATGGCAACCATAGAAGGGATTCAGACCCTCCCACATTCATACGCGCGTAGCCACTCTCGCCCCGAGGCAACCCTGCCGGGCAAGTTTGCTGTGTCCACCACCATTATCCAACATCAATCCACCAAAGCAGGAGTAGTGTCTTACGCCTCGCGGCGGCCCGAACCTGGGTAAAAAATGCCCGTGTGATCTCTGCCGTGCTGTGCTACGCTTCTCCGCTCTTTGTGCAACATGCCCATCCCCCCGCCGAACCAAAAGGGGCTCATGGCCCCATAGGTGGCCGTGGTTTCCCACGACATCTTTGGCGCGCCAGGTAGGGGGATCACTTGCGCGAACCTGAGAGTATAAGCAGTGCGTCATATTCGTCAATGGCGTTGCCCCTCGTGGCACTCAAGGGGATGGCTGAGGCGGAGTGGCAGAGCAACATTGCTCCCGCGCCAATCTCTCCCACTCTCTGCCATCTCCACATGCCGTGGTCGCAACGGCAACGGAAGCTAGCGGCAAGGGCAACAATACCACCACGAACGGGTGGGACAACAGGAATGCCCTGCAAATCCCGTTCGAGGGAAAGGAGCGGTGTGCTAGGGTACCAGGTTTCTCTCTACCTACCCCTCGCACTCATTGACAATCGTGCTACTCTGGGTTTTAGCATCATCAATGTCGACGAGCCCGCGCGATGCTCGGTCCAACATTTACCCTGCTTAGGGAAATCCTGAGTAGATCGCTAGTGCGAGTCCGTTGATCGACGCCCTGGCAAGTATGCTCCAGCAAGGCCGCCCGCATTAGAGTGGTTTTTGTGCCAACTGCCGTTGGATTGTTCAAAACATGCGAAGGGGAGGAGAGAGAAACCGGCCGTACCTAATGCCGTGTCCTGCCGCCCACAAGTTACATGTGCTTCTAGCCAACCCGTGCCGGGAGCTAGAGGTCGATATACATGCAACGCAGTCCTTCCCAGAACATGCGAGCCCTACAAGCAGCTGCAGCCAGGGGAGGGATAGATGGAAGCACAAATAAGAGCTAAGTGTACACAATCTCTGTTATACTTTCAAATCTAGAATTTGCATTTGTTCATCCCCTGGGTGCCAAAGTGTTCGCATGATGAAATCTATCACAAGATGGTACCTTTGCTAGATTCTTGTCTGCACCCTCATTCCATTCAGAGTCCGCTCACGGAATGGGTGGCTGCGTCGGAAACTACTAAGGAAAAACCTGCCGGGACGCATCCACGCCAAGATGAATGTTAAGGGCCAGACCCTTACGACTTTCGTGGCAATATGATACCGGCAGACAACCAGAACGTGCATAGAGACTAATCATGCGGACAATAATGGATAGAACTCGAAAGGGATAAAAATGCAATTCAGATTAAGCAAAAACATCAAGTTCACATGAAAGCATAAATGGCATAATGTCTAAACACAGGACATGCATCATTGTCTTGATTACAGGACAGCACAGCGGCGGGAACAGTTCAAGGCTGGGTCTGACGACCTCGTGAAGTAACACAAACGCTAAGAACCTTGTCAGCGAGAGGGTTGGCCTTCTCCTCAGCAGCGGAGACATCTGCGCCCGGCGGCGGTTTCCTGAAGCCGTCGCTAAGATCGAGATCTGGGTGGCGGTAGGCGAGGTTGCTTAGGACCATGAAGAGGGCATTGCGGGCGAGCTTCCGGGATTCACTCGCGAAGCGGCCGGCCCTTCCTTCTTCGTGCACCTTCAGCTTCTCGATCAGCTCGTTGAAGAAGACCCCTAGCTTAGCGCTGGGGGCCTCTTGCTTGCTGGTCGAGTAGACTGGCCCCTCCATGCCCATCGCCTCGGTCTGGGTAGTAAGGCAGTCGACGATGTTAATCAAGCTTTTGATCCAGAGGTCAACTTGACTAGAGTGGTTCTCCAGCTTGTCTTCTGCTTCCTTTCGGAGGAGCCTTGTGGTGTCCATATCCTTTGCCAACTGCTTCTCACGAGCATCGATGGATTCCATTGAACTCTCCAAGGAGCTGATCCTAGCCTTCAGATCTTTGATGGTGCCATTGGCATCTACGAGGCCTTGACTCCTGGAGGAGAGCCGCGATTGCGCAACATTCAGGAGAGCCTCCGCCTTCCGTGCCTCCTCCTTGAGGGTCTCGACCTCCTTGGCGCTCCCAGCAAGCTCTTCATTCAACTTGGTCACCTGTTGATCAAGATCAGTCTTGGCAGAAGAGGCAACATCAAGGTCATCGGCAAGCTTTTTCAGCTGGGCAGCAGAGTTAGTTGCAAGAACATCCAGGGCAGCCTTGTGCTTATCCTCCATTTCTTTAGTGCGTTGCTACACAAGGATCTCCAGATCATCATCTTTGGCGTGGAGAGTGACCTCGAGCCTCTCCTCCCAGAGAGAAATGTCCTGCTCCCTGGCATCCAGAAGCGCTTTGCGAACCGCCATGCGCACAGCTTTCTTCTGCCATGTGTCCGTTGTCGGGGCTGGGACACGATATCCCAGAAATTAACCCCTCGAGTCATCACCATCCCAGGATTACTGTTACTGGTGGACACGTCCTTGTTACAGAATTACCAAGCTATTACAAGAATTGGATACAAGACCATAAAGGTCTAATGATACAACAGGGATTCCGGTGGTGGATGATGGAAATGACTCGTGGTTCTCCAGCGCCGATGGGGCTCCATTCCCACAAGAACAGCTGACCCGGATAATTCCTATCCGCGTGGCTGCTATCCTAGGCTCCGCACGGTCGTCGTTGTGGTACTCCTCGTAGAACTCCTGACCTGGCCAAGTAAATAGCCAGGGACAAGCCTGTGAGTACGTTTGAATGTACTCGCAAACATCATGAACAAGAGATATATCGAATGCAGCAGACAAAATATATGATCATGTTGAACCAAACTATATGCATATGCTCATGCTGGTTCATGCTAAAGTGCTCATGCTAACACAATTCTAAATCATGACATGACAATAGCAAAATGATACGAAAGTAAATATAGCATGTTAGTCATGATCAAACTTGTCAGAAATAACGCAAATGAATGCCACGGGTAGTCTAGCCAGCCCAAGTGACATTCAGAAAAAAATAAAAGAAATGCCAGTCGGGTGTCAAGTGACGCCACGGTCGGACTTGAAGAGAAATGCCAGTCGGGTGTCAAGTGACGCCACGGTCGGACTTGAAGAGAAATGCCAATCGGGTGTCCACAAGAGTAGTGGCGGGACCGCCTGTAAACTCGAGGGACGCCACGAGAGGTCTTGAAAATAAAGTTGAGTGCCCGGGGTAGTCTAGCCAGCCCCTGAGACACTCAAAAAATAAAATAAGAGAAACGGGTTAGTCCACAATAATATGCATAACCACACTAATATTAATATGCATAGCAAAAATATTCATGGTAGCATCAGGGTGACAATAATTATCCTGCAAAATAATTCAAGCACATTTTAATTATTTCCTCCGAAGACCGACACTAAGACCGACACTTGACCATCCTAGACTGTAGTCCTTAACCGCGGACACGGCTATTCGAATAGGTTTAAACTCTGCAGATGGTGTACTCTTTACCCACAAGTAAAGGATTTCTTTAGTCAGTACCATGACACCGACTAATTCCCTTTACGGTCTTTGGGTTGAAAACACACCTAACCAGCACACACCAGATTAACCGTCCGGATGCCAGGAATCACCCAAAGCATCGTTTCAGAAAAACTCTAAGTCGGGGAGACAATAATCTCGAATAGCATGGGATCACTATTAATACGCACGGATTCCAAGGGGTGCCCCCCTCTCGGACACAACCGGAAACACCCATGCCCCCTGACTCGATGACATGATTTAGTCCATGGCCGTGGAAACCCTCATCGTGGCCCTCTATGTGGTGTGTGCACAGAAAGGGGTTAACAACTTACTAAACCATACCCCACCTGCGGCAGGGACAAGTGGCAGCATGAATCAAGTATGGGTGTTACCGGAACAAGAGTCGATCTACGGCCGACTCAGGAGGCTTAAGTATTTCCTGCAGTGGTTAGCACAATATATTCCTTGGTGATACCCAACAGCATCACCACCCGGCATGTCCCAACATGCCCTTACTGATCATTCTCATCACAACAAGATTTCCGACTCACGGTCACCTTTCTCGTGTCTGATTCTTTCCTGTAGATTAGTCTGGATCACATAGACATATGTGACATGTGAAAGTAACCATCCTTATTCATGCTTCATGCAGATGCAATATCATCAAGGAATCATGCATGCATAACTAACTATATGCAAAATTTTATTCGAATTCAACATACTCATGATTTAATTATTCTTGTAAATAATTCAACCATGCAATCACCATATCAAGTGTTCAAGATGCTTGCCTTGAGCATGCAGAAATATTGGGTGCACTCCAAAAGTTTGAATTATTTATCTCCCCTCCATTTCCTATTTTCAAAAATATTTGAATTACCACATATAGTAAAAACAGTGTCAAAAATTGTTTCAAATATTTATTAAATAAATATTAAAATAAACTAGAGGCAAAATAAGGAATACCAGAAAAAGAATAAAATGGTTTGGACTTGAGATGATTTTCCTAGGGAATTTCTAATTTGAGATAATTAAGGAAATGGACTATTTAAAATGTCCAGTGGAGATAAAGCTTACTAAAAATGTTCACCTAATCTAGATAAATAGATAATGATTTTATAAGACAGCAGGAATTTGAATTATCAATTTTGGATTAGAAATGGATCCTGTGGAAATATTTGGAAACTACTGGAAATGGAAAATAGAAAGGAGTAGCAGTGCGCCCTGAGCGTTGTTTAGCTGTACTGCACCACTGGGCCGAGCCTAGCCGTTCAGCCGCGTAGAAGGGCTGCGACGTCGATGGCGTAATCAAGGAAGTGCGCTTCCCTCGCATGATGATGGTTTGTGAGAAGCCCGTCTCCACTTACGGGTGGCTCAGGGTCACTGCAGTGGGCCCGCCTAGCCCACTGGTCAGGTTTGACCGGTCCGCCCGCGCTGTCTCCCCGCGGCAGAACAGGGGCGGTGCTCCGGTGATCACCGCCGGCGAACGGCGGCACCATTCGAAGAGGTGATACCAGCATCGTGCTCAGGAGGAAAAGGCGGTGCTTCTGGTACCCGCCATGGTAGCTAGGGTGGATAGAGTGGCCGACGATGCCAATTCCGGCGGATGGTGGTGTCGGGCAGCAGGGGGGTTTCACCCATGGTCGTTCCCGAGTCAAATTGAGCGCGGGGATGGATCTGCGGGACCGTGGGGAGGCTCCTGGTGTAGCTTGTGGAGAGGGGGAGGTACCGGAGAGGTGGGAACCTTCGCGGATGAGAGGGCGGCAGTGGTTCGCCGGAGATGAAGATGACGACCGCTCCGGTCGTTTTGCTGCTCAAGGGAGTTCCTGAAGGAGGGAGGAGGAGTGTTGGTCAGCTGAGTGAGCTCGGGGTGGTCTTTATATAGCATCGAAGAGGCGGTTCCGCGGCGCCCGAAGATAACCACGGCGACGGCAGCCATTAATGGCAACAGGAGGCGGTGGTGAGATTGGTGTGTGGACGGTGCGAGTTGGTATGGACGGTGGCCGTCCAAATTTACCACAGGGGGTGTGCTGGCGGGGTCGGGTGGCTTGGGAGGGTGCCGTGGCTTCCCGATTCGGGGCATGACGGCGGTTGGCCATTAATGGCGGATAGAGGTCACCGGCGAGGCCGTTGGGTTGGTGGCAGGCCGTGGATAAGCTCAGGTAGATGAGTATTAAGGAAAGGGAGAGCTGGTGTTCGGGGATTGGCCAGGGGCTTCTGGACGGTGTCGTGCCCGAACAGCGGACGGCGCGGGTTGGCGGGGTCGGTGGTGGTCGGCGCTAGGCGACGCGGGGAGGTGTCGGTGAGGCTCGGGATCGATGGAGTGATCCAGCGGAGTACTAGGACGAGCGTGGGCTGCAGTTGAGGCACGGCAGGAGCTCGACATCGGCGCGTTCATACGCGTGTTCTGGCCATGCTCCGGACACGCACCAGAGGTGCTCGACGTTTTGCCAGGGTGACCTAGGGGATTTTGCTGCTATTAAAACTTGACATGGTGATGCTGCTGGACTTGATAAAATGGGTGGACATGTTATTTTGGCCAATAGAGCAAGTGCCCAATGCAAGTTTGTGAGCTTGCCAAATTCGGCCATGCACATGAGTTGCTTGCTAAAATGCTAGGGCTACCTAGGAGGACTTGTTGGGTGTGAAAATTTCCAGGATGATGTCTCTTTAGATGAATAAAATGATGGTGTGATTGGTTTGGCATAAAGGCAAACTAGATAGTGCAAGTTTTAGAGAAACTCATTTCTGGACAGAAACTGGAGGGCATTATTTGGTGAACTAAAAGGATTCCAATGGAGCTAAAATTTTGGACTTAAGGGTTTGGTTGGTAGGACAGTAAGTGGGAAAAATTTCAGAATTAATGGAGCAAGGAAAATAGGGGTTGTAGTTGTAACTGAGGAATGGGACAGAATGGAAAAGGGGAAGGTTCACTCAAAATTTTCAAAACACCAGGTTGGGTTTTGCATAAAAGTGATCTGTAGGCATCACATGACCCCCCATAATTTTTGTGGAATTTTGAAAGATTTATTTAAAGTAGTTGTAATGCAACAGAGGCATTTAAAATATTGAAATAGCTGTTAAAGGAATTGTTTAGAGGCAAATTTTATTCTGAAAATAATTCTTACTGTTATTAAACTATAATTGAAATGTTTTAAGAGAACTACCAAAGCCACAATATTATTTCCAAAAATTGCTATACGGAGGGATTTTTTTTGAAAAACAGAAACAGAAAATGGTTCTAAAATTAATAAAAGACCTAGCAAAAATTCAAAATTTTAATTCTGGCCAAATTTTATTTAGTAAAAGCATGATTAAATTTTTGGGGTGTTATATCCATGCACTGTTTGGGGCCTAACCCAACGTGCCCAGTGACACGTATGGCCCAGGCCCGGGGGCTTCTGTCGGGGTACACAGACAAGGGTGTATGTTTCCCCCTGACTCGTGCATGGACAGTAAGCCACCAATCTAAGGACAAGATTGCAGCACCAAGACCAGATCAAGCACGAAGGGATCAGCTCCATGAAGAATTAGAGAGCTGGTCAAGAAGACCAAGTCAAGCCGAAGAGGCAAGATATCACTAAGGGAAAATCCTCCCTTGCCTGGCAAGCGAGCCTGGCGAGGTTGGGGTTGCCCCGGAAAGTGTCGGTGCAACAAACCCTGGGTCTGTTGCCCGGATGGTGCACAGGCACGGGAACAAGATTACGACACCAAGCCAAGTCAGAACACAAGAGATCAGAGGACCAACATGCAGATCAAGAGGACCAAGACCAAGCTAAAGAAGCAAAATGCCACCAGGAGAAAAGCCTCCCTTGCCGGGCAGGCGAGCTCGGCGAGGGCGGGGTCACCCCGGAAGGAATTGTTCAAGACACCACGGCAGGGCCTGCCGGGACTTGCGGGGACAAAACCACCTCACCAAGCCATTTCACCACGACCCACGTCGTCAATCAGTGCGGTGTCAAGCCATAGAGTGACTAAGTGGCAGCCATTCGCCACATGGCGGCCTCTTTCTACAGGAAATACCTACAGACGACACCCATCCTGCGACGTGTCAAACAAGCAGGCATGGAGCTGGCAAGACAAGCCCGGCAAGGCTTGCCGGGCGAGCAACAATGTGACATTGAGTGGTGCATTTAATGCGCCCTGTCAGCCTGCAGAATTAGGTATGATAGCACTATTTGCTATCTTATCAGTGCATAATGACTATTTTGCCATTGTGGTGACCCCTTAACCTATAAAAGGAGGCCCGTGGCAACCGTAGAAAGGGTTGGAAAGTTGGACACCCACACACTCATACGCGCGTAGCCACTGCCTCTCCCAAGGCGAGCCTGCCGGGCAAGTGTACCATGCTCCACCACCATTCTTCCACCATCAATCCACCAAAGCAGGAGTAGGGTTTTACGCCTTGCGGCGGCCCGAACCTGGGTAAAATTGCCTGTGTGATCTCTGCCGTGCTGCCCCACGTTCTTCTGCTCTTTATGCAACGTGACATCCCCCCTGCCGAACCAGCAAGGGGCCCTTGGTCCCATAGGTGGCCGTGGTTTCCCACGACATCTTTGGCGCGCCAGGTAGGGGGATCACTTGCGCAAACCTGAAAGCGTGTGCGGCGCGTCATCTTCATCACCATCTTTGTCTTCAACGGCACCGTCAACCATGGCGCCCAAGAAGAAATCCGGTGCATCGGCTCATCCGTCCACCTCGAAGGCTCCGTAGCACGCAGCCACCAATGCTACGGGGGATGCGGAGGCGCGCGAGGATGTGGACGCCGCTGGGAATGTGGTCGGAGCAGGCGGCACCGTCACCACTTCCCCCGCGGTCAAAGCAGGGGCAAGAGACACCGGAGGAGAGCAGCATCAGCAACACCCCGATGGCTACGCTCCGTGAGGTACGGGCGAAGGGGTTTCTCCTTCCACACCCCTTCCTCTCGCTGACGGGCATAGCCGCAGTGATGGCGCTCGGTCCGGGGCGAATCGCCGCCCTCCAGCCGCCCCCACTACAGGAGCGACCGCAGCGCGTGCACCTCCCCCAGGGCGAGTCGACCAAGCCGCTGCGCCTAACGGAGCCGCTGGCCCTCAAGCGCCTTCGCCACGCCACCATGCCATCCAGGTGGCCGCCCCGCAACAACAGGGGCGTGGTACTGTCACTGCTGACACCGTCAGGAGCCGAGCGATGGTGCGATCTACATCGTCGTCACCCATGCCAAGTACTACTATGGAGGCCATGGCGTGAGCTCAACTGCTGCTGAGGTTTCCGCCAGTGGCCGAGCAAATGGACGAGTGGCGTGCCACCATCCAGAGTCTGCTCGGTTTCGCCGAGGCTGGGGGCTCACAGTGAGCTGGCCCGCCACGGCCTCCCCAAGCAACGACGACGGCTCTTGCTGCTGGTCGTACGGAAGGGGCCACCTCCACGGTACAGTCCCCGCCATGGCAGCCAGCGCGAGCGCAGCAGAATCAAGAACTTGATGACGTCTTGATGGCCTCTTCTGGCCCTCGAGCGCGTCCAGGCCGATAGCGTGCCCCGGAGGACAGGCGAAGGGGAGACGCGCGCATTGTCATTGAACGATGCCGTGACGACCACCTGCGCTCGATATTGGCGGGTGCCTACCTTTTGAGGTTGGGTGCCCTGCCTTTACCCGTGAGCTGCGACAAGTCCGTTGGCCGTCCGGCCGCACGTTCAAGCCAGAGATACCCTAGAAGTATGATGGGAGACTAAACCCGGCAGAGTTTCTGAGCATCTACACCATGGCTGTTCAAGCTGCCGGGGGAAGAGATGAGAAGGTATTCGCCAACTACTTCCCTTTGGCTCTCAAGTCTAATGTGAGGTCTTGGCTGATGCACCTGCCGGAGAACTCCATTTCATCATGAGCTGACTTGTGCCATGAGTTCATTGGCGCCTTCACTGGCGGCCATCAAGAACCAGGTCGGCCCAGTGACTTGAGCTCCTCCAATAGAAAGAAGGAGAGACTCTCCAGAAGTATTTGCAGAGATTCAGCAGAGTCCACAGAAACATCCCAAATATCCATCCAGCAGCTGTGATAGCCGCCTTTCAGTCCAATGTACGCAACTGAAGGATTTGTTCTAAGATGAATGTATGGTTGCCCAAGACTGTGAAGGAGCTTTACACCTTGGTGGATAAGTGTGCTCGGATGGAGGAGGGAAGAAAGCTGCCCGGAGAGGAAGATTGCATCAATGTCGATTCAGAGGATGATGACGAGTCCACCAGTCAGAAGAAGAGCAAGAAGTGCAGTAAGAAGCGCAAGGATAAGGCGGTGATGTCTGTTGAAGGATCGGGTACTCCTAGTACTGGCAAGAAGGTTAAGGCCAAAGCCCCCGGCAAGGAAGCTATCGTGTGCTCTGACTGCCGGGAGGCCACGGCTGCCAAGAAGGCCAGGAAAGGTGATGGGCCGTATTGCAAGATTCATCGGACCAAGGGCCATGACCTTCAAGAATGTTATCAGGTTGAGCAGCTTGTCAAGAGACAGAGAGCAGAGTATGAGAAGCGCGACAAGGAAAAGGGTCATAATGTCGCTGGCGGTAAGGGTCGAGGCGGTGAAGTAAATCGCCCCGGCAAGCCCTTCCGGAACAAAGGAAAACCCGCCAGAGATCGAGAGAAGGAAGCATGTGATGATGAGAGTGAAGGAGGGGATGAAGAGGAAACCAGTGAGCAGGAGTTTCAGAAGGCCACTGACGTCCTGTGCATTGACGGGGGTGCATCCCTGCACACCTCTCACCACCAACTCAAACGGTGGGCGTGTGAGGTCAATGCCGTGGAACCAGCACCAGAGGCCCGGAAACCACTCAAATGGTCACGCACGCCCATCATTTTTGGCGAAGAGGATCATCCTAACCGCACCACCGCGGTAGGATGTTTGCCATTGTTGGTCTCTCCAACGATCCACAACCTCAAGGTCATAAAGATGTTGGTGGATGGTGGGGCCGGGTTGAATCTAATTTCCCCAAAGGTTATCAGCAAACTTCAGATAGCAGAGGATGAGTTGAAGGTCACCGGCACATTTCAAGGAGTTAATCCCGGCAGGAGTCATCCTAAGGGAAAGATCACGTGGCCTGTGACGTTTGGGGGGAGCTGAACTACCGGACTGAAAAGATTGTGTTTGATGTGGTCGACCTCCCCTTGCCGTACAATGTGATCCATGGACGCCCAGCCCTGGCTAAATTCATGGTAGCATCCCACTATGCCTACAACACCTTGAAGATGCCTGGGCCAGTTGGAGTCATCTCCATCCCATCAGATAGAAGGACGCAATCATTTGCGTAGACAAGATGTACCGGGATGCAGTCGCGGCAGAGGCAGCGGCAGCAGCAGTTCCTGCCAAGGAGGACAGAGGAAAGAAGAAGGATAGCAAGGATGCCGACAAGGAATCCGGGAAGCGTGCCTCTTCGGAGTACGCTGCGCCTGTTGATGACTTGACAGAGAGTTCCAACAGCAAGAGATCCAAGGTTGCTGCCCCACAGGTGAAGAAGGTCCCGGCAGGGCTGGCTGGCATTGATGGAACTTTCACCATCAGCGCCACCCTTGATGACAAATAGGAAAGCGCGCTTGTTGCCTTCCTGCAGGCGAATATCGATGTGTTTGCCTGGCAACCATCTGATATCCCCGGTGTTCCCAGGGAGGTAATCAAGCACCACCTTGCTGTCTGCTCACATGCCTGACATGTCAAGCAGAAAGTCCGGAAGCAGGCCTTGGAGAGACAGCAGTTTATTGCAGAGGAGATCAAGAAGCTTGAAGCAGCTAGTTTGGTCAGAGGAGTGCTACATCCAACATGGTTAGTGAATCCAGTGGTTGTTCGGAAGGCTAACGGGAAATGGAGGCTTTGCATAGATTTCACAGATCTCAACAAGGCTTGCCCGAAGGACCCATTTCCCTTGCCGCGCATCGATCAGATTGTGGATTCCACTTCGGGCTGCGATTTGCTTTCCTTTCTGGATGCATATTCTGGGTATCACCAAATCTTCATGTCCAAGGAAGATGAAGAGAAGACATCATTCATCACCCCATGTGGTACGTACTATTTTATCCGCATGCCATTCGGATTGAAGAGTGCCGGGTCTACTTTTGCAAGAGCAGTCCAGATTGGTTTCGAGCCATAGCTGCATAGAAACATTGAAGCTTACATGGATGATATTGTGGTCAAGACCAAGGATAGAGCAACCCTTATCCAGGATTTGGAGGAGACATTTGCCAATCTGCACAAGATCAACTTGAAGCTTAACCCAGAGAAGTGTGTATTTGGTGTTCCCTTCGGCAAGTTACTTGGGTTCTTTGTGTCCCATCGGGGGATTGAAGCCAACCCCGACAAGATCAAAGCTATCGAGCATATCCAAGCACCAAGGGCAGTCAAGGATGTGAGGCGTTTGACAGGGTACGTTGCCGCGCTAAGCAGATTCATTTCCAAGTCTGCCGAGCGTGCCCTGCCGTTCTTCAAAATCCTGAGGAAGGCAGGGCCCATGAAGTGGACCCCAGAAGCAGATGCGGCTTTGCAAGAGTTGAAGGCCTACCTATCCTCTGTGCCTACCTTGGTTGCTCCCAAACCTCAAGAGCCATTGCTGCTATACTTAGTGGCAACCAACCAAGTGGTTAGCGCAGCCCTGGTGGCGCAGCGGGAAGTGGATAAAACAGAGAGTGAGCAAGACCCGACAGAGTCAGATAAGGATCATGACAGAGATGAGCACGACAACGATGGCAACCCCAAGGACACGGCAAGGAAGAAAGTGGTGCAGCGCCCAGTGTACTTCATCAGTTCCCTACTGCAGGGGGCTAGATCGAGGTACTCTGGCGTGCAAAAGTTGATCTTTGGCCTCATCATGGCCTCAAGGAAACCGCGCCATTACTTCCAAGCCCATGAGATCACGGTTGTCACTCGCTTCCCGTTGCAAAGGATACTCCAGAACCCTGAGGCTACCGGCAGAATAGTGGAGAGGGCTTTGGAGTTATCCAGTTTTGGTCTGAAGTTTGGGAGCACGTCAACAATCCAGAGCAGGGCATTGGCAGAGTTTATTGCAGAATGGACGCCAACCCCTGACGAGGAAGTGCCAGAAACAGTTATCCCCAGCAAGGAGGTGCCCTAAGAATGGATTACGTATTTCGATGGTGCCTTTTCCCTATAAGGTGCAGGGGCTGGCGTGCTTCTCATCGCTCCCTCCGGGGAACACTTGAAGTACGTCGTCCAAATGCATTTTGCCCGGGAGGAGGCAACCAACAATACAACAGAGTATGAAGGGCTCCTTGCCGGGCTCAGGATTGCCGTAGAGTTAAGAATCAAGAAACTGATCATTCGAGGAGACTCACAGCTTGTGGTGAGACAAGTCAACAAGGATTACCAAAGTCCATTGATGGAGGCATACATTGAGGAAGTGAGAAGATTGGAGGAGCGCTTTGACGGGTTGCAAACAGAGCACGTACCTCGTGCGAAAAACAGCATAGCTGATCACCTGTCAAAGTGTGCTACGCAGAAGCTTCCTGTGGAACCAGGAACTTTTGTTCTCCATCTTACTCAGCCCTCCATATCCCCAGCAACAATGGCCCGGAAAAGGAGAAAGATGGACTCTGGTAAGCCTCTCCCGGTAGAGCCGTCCGCTCCTGGCAGGGACCCTGCCGGAAACAACTCCTCACAACTTGCCGGACCGCACCCTCCAGCCGGACCCATGGTCCCCGCGAACAAGGAATGTGCCCCCGCAGTTGAGGTGGTGCCGCTAGTCCTCGTTGCCGAGCCCCGGGCTCCAACTTGGGCAAGCCACATAGTCCACTTTCTCCAAACCGGAGAACTCCCCAATGACCAAGATGAGGCTGAAAGAGTAGCCCAGAGGGCCAGTTTGTATCAGTTTGTTGATGACACTCTGTACAGAAGGAGGCCCAATGGTGTGAAATTGAAGTGCATTTGCCGGGAAGAAGGAAAGGAACTGCTGGCTGAGATACACAAAGGCATGTGCGGCTCCCACATTGGATCAAGGGTGTTGGTTGGGAAAGCATTCCGGCAAGGATTCCATTGGCCCACAGCCCTCCAAGATGCGGTTGAGCTAGTCACCAAATGTGAAGCCTGCCAGTTCCATTCCAAGAAAATCCACCTGCCTACCCAAGCCCTTCAGACAATCCCTTTATCATGGCCATTTTCGGTTTGGGGGCTCGATAATCCTTGGCCCTTTCCCCTGAGCAATCAGGGGCTTTGAATTCTTGTTCGTCTCTATCGACAAGTTTACAAAGTGGCTGGAAGTTGCTGCCGTGAGGAAGGTGACTGCTCAATCAGCTATCAAGTTCTTGAAAGATTTGGTGTGTCATTTTGGAGTCCCGGCAAGGATCATTACCGACAATGGCACCCAATTCACGAGCCGCGCCTTCATGCAATATGTTCATGACCTCGGAAGCAAGATCTCGTTTGCCTCTGTCGCACATCCCAGAAGCAACGGGCAAGCTGATAGGGCGAACACTGAAGTGCTGCGGGGACTCAAGACAAGAACCTTTGATACGCTGCAGAAGCACGGCAGGCGGTGGATCGATGAGCTGCCGGTAGTTCTATGGTCTCTCAGAACGACACCAAACCGAGCTACCGGGCAGACTCCTTTCTCCCTGGTCTATGGGGCAAAAGCAGTTATCCCCACAGAACTCATTTACGGGTCGCCTCGAGTGCTTGCCTACGATGAAGTAGCGCAAGATCAGCACCGGCGTGACAACGCTGTGCTACTCAAGGAGAACCGTCTCCGCGCTGCTACGCGTGCTGCATGCTATCAGCAAGCCCTGCGTCGCTATCATAGCCGCAGGGTTCATGCCTGGTGTTTTGAGGAAGGCGACCTTGTCCTTTGGCGCGTTTAGTCCGCCAAGGGTACAAACAAGTTGACGCCAAAGTGGGAAGGCCCTTACCGGGTAGTACGAGTCACCAGACCTGGCGCAGTCCGTCTGGAGACCGGAGATGGCATTCAATTGCAAACTCATGGAATATTGAGCATCTCCGCAAGTTCTACCCATAAGGCATGGCTGTCGGGCCCTGCCCGGCAGCCACCCTTTTGTACAGGCCTTGCCTCAGCTGCATGTAACCCCTTGTACAAAGCCAGGCGATGACCCTGAGCAACAGAGAAATAAACGAAGCGCTGGGGGGCCCCCGACCAAGCTGCATGCATGCATGAGCATTTCAAGAGCATTTGCATCAGCATGTCATGAGCATTTGCATATGCATATAGATAGGATCGCATCCTGCATCATTCTCATCTACATAAAGCTGCAGGTTCCTGCGTGAACTTGGATTTCCGCAAGAAGATGGGGAGATGGACCAGCACTGCGATCCCCGGCAAGCCAAACAGATAAGTTCTACTTCCTGTCCATTAGTGTTCTGTAAGCTGATACTTGTGCATGAGGAAACCTCGCCACTCTTCAAAACTTACACTATTGGAATCAGGATCTTTGCCGTCAGCCAGCTGATGGCAAAGAAGGTCTTTGCCATCAGCTTACAGAAAACTGATGGCAAAGATCATGTATGCCGTCAGCCAGCTCTTTGCCGTCTGCTAGCAGACGGCATAGAAGCTTTGCCGTCAGCTAGCGGACGGCAAAGAGGGAGGGTGGGCCACTAACGAGAACCACCTAACGGCCACTTTCTTTGCCGTCTGCTAGCAGACGGCAAAGAGCGTAGCCAACCTAACGGCAAAGAGCGTAGCCAACCTAATGGCCAAGGGCCAAGGCACTATTTGGTACATTGTTCGGCATAGATGGGAAGTCAAAGGATAATTCCAAGGCTAGAGTCGATCAGGAGGCGCTATGTCATAGACCTTTACAAAACATGCAACCACCAAAAGGAAAGCAGAACTGGACAAAGCCAAAGGCATGGTTCAATCTTGGAAGGCCAGCTATGAGGGAAATTATCTTGTGGGTGAAAATGCAGTTGATGTTCCCCGATGGGTATGCAGCGAATCTAAAGAGGGGAGCGAGTCTTGATAAATTGAAGATATTTGGTCTCAAGAGTCATGATTGGCACATATGGATTGAGCGGGTAATGCCGGTGATGTTGCGTGGCTTCATCCCTGAGGATGAAGCAGCGACAGTGAACCCGACTTCACCCCTCAGCTGGAACAAGAAGAGCCTGAACTAGAAGAGGTTATTGCTGTGGATGACCTGTCAATGCTTGACCGATTACGTAAAGGTGGCCTTCCACATGATGATGCATTTATTAATGATGATGATGAGCACGTCATTACTGATAGTGATGATGATGATGCATTTATTGATCCCAGAGCATTTATTGAACCCGACGATCCAGATTATTATTAGGTATTCAATTTTTTATGTTGTACTTGATTTATATAGTTACTTATATGATTGTATGATTTATATAGTTACTTGTATGATTTTCTTACTTTGTATGATTGTTTGTTATACATAGTGCCATGGTCTAGATATCCGTCCCCATCGGCCCTCACCCGCTTTATGATTCGGATGTGCTAAATTCTCTTTTATAACTATTTGTTGCATTTCGCATTTATGATAATTATGGCCATCAGTTGACATAGATATATTTTAATATAGGAGGTATGTGAACCAGAATTTGCAACCGACCCTCTTGTCGAGAAGCTAAATTCAGTTGAAAAAGAAAATGAGTATTTGAAAGAAAAAATTAAAAGAATTGAAGAAGAGAAGATGACATTGGAGTTGTATCTTGCCGATGTCGTCGATGATCACAAGATGAAGATGAATGCAATGCGCTTGAAGATGGATGCAATGCGCTTGAAGATTAAGAAGATTAGAAAATATGCCATTGATAATGAGGCTTGGTATCATTATGCCGTTGGATCAATTGTTACCTTAGTTGCGATCTTCATCGCATTTGTTGTGATGAGGGTAAGTTTTCTCTAGTGTTTTGCTTACCAAATGCATACTTAGCTTATTTTCCTCCTAAATGGCATAATTACCTAAGTTAGATAAAAAATGAGCTATACTTACATAAGTTGGCTCAAAAATGGCATCATCACCTAGGTTAGCACAAAAATGACCTATACTTACCTTATTTTTCTCCAAATTGACATAATAAGCTTAGTTGACCTATACTTTACCTAGGATAGCTATAAAATGACCTATACTTAGCATTTTTTCCTCCTAAATGACTTAATATGCTTAGTTAGCTAAAAAATGGCATAACTACCTAGGTATAGCTCAATAATATCTATACTTAGCTTACCTAGTTCATTTATGACATAATTAGCTTACTAGGTAAAAAATGGCATAATAACCTTGGTTTAGCTCCAAATTGTCATATAATTAGTTTTTTTTCCTCCAAAATGACAAAATAACCTTACCTAGCTCCAAATGACCGATTTTAACTAGGATAGCTCTAAAATGACCTACACTTACTATTTTGTCCTCCAAAATGAATAAATATGCTTAGTTAGCTCAAAAATGGCATAAACTACCTAGGTTGGCTCAAAAATGCCTATATTAGCTTCTTCAGTTCATTTATGTACTTATGCATACTTAGGTTCCAAATGTGCATGTATCTTTGTTACCTCCTAACTCCCATAGACTATACGTTACTTATTTTCCTCGAAATGAATAATAACCTTCTAAGCTCCAAAATGATTTTATTTACCTAGCTAGCTCTGTATGTGACCTACACTTAGCATTTTACCTAGCTTAGCTAAAATGGCATTTTTCCTACCTTAGTTTAGAAAGAAGAAACGAAAAGAAGGAGGAGCGGTAGAAAAGATAAAGAGAATACTTCTTCGTCTTCTTCTTCTTCTAGTCTTCTTTCTTCTTCTTCTGTCTTCTTCTCTAGCTATCTTCTTCTTCTTCTTCTTCTTCTTCTTCTTCTCTCTTCTATCTTCTTCTTCTTCTTTCTTCTTTCTTGATTTTTGATTCTTCTTTCTTCTGTCTTCTTTTTTCTTCTTCTTCTTCTTCTTCTTCTTCTTCTTCTTCTTCTTCTTTCGTTCTTCTTCTTGCTAACTTCTTTTTCCCTTTGGCAGATTTGGCTTTAGATGAGGAAGCTTGCGTTGATGGAGTCTACTCTTCTCATTGTGCTTCCTTTTTGTTTTGATTTTGTAGGATGAACAATGTGAAACTTGCTACCTATATATGTATGTATGGATGAAACCATTGTATGCTTGTTGTTGGATATGTTGACTAGCTATATATGTTGCATATGGACTTTTGATTTGGTATGTATATGTGTTGGATGATCATATCCATATGGCAGGGATATGGTTTGGTATGTATATGTGTTGTTATGCTTGTTGAAAGTATTTTCAAATGTGTATATATATATATCTGTGAAATTCTGTGAAATTGAATGAATTTAAGAAAAAACAGGGGCTATACAGGCTCTTTGCCGTCTGCTGGCACACGGCAAAGAGCTTTGCCATCAGCCAGCAGACGGGAAAGCTGCCATGTGGCAGCTACCTGTGCAACCTGGGGGGGGCACTGGGCTGGCCTATATGGTTGCTTTGCTGTCTGCTGGCAGACGGCAAAGACCTTTATATCTTTGCCGTCTGCCAGCAGACGGCATAGCGTGCCACATGGCAGCTACCTAGGGGGGCATCTAGGCTGGCATATTTCGGCACTTTGCCATCTGCTGGCAGACGGCAAAGATGCAAAGGTCTTTGGCATCTGCCAGTAGACGGCAAAGCACCCCGTTAACCCCTTAACGGACCTAAGCTGCCATGTGTGCCATCCAGGTCCTTTGCTGTCTACTGGCGGACGACAAAGACCTTTGTATCTTTGCCGTCCGCCAGCAGACGGCAAAGTGCCCTTTGCCGTAGTTTGTTCAGCCAGACATGTTGCCGTCTATTGGCTGACGGCAAAGGCCTTTGCCATCCGCCAGGCATGCCTTTGCCGTCAGCCACGGCAGACGGCAAAGTTCCTGATTCCTGTAGTGTTAGGTGCTCCCATCCTTGGCTCGAACGTTGCTTCTACCAGGGTGGTCACAGTGGCCTTTGATGAAAAGAGGTTGGCGGGGGGCTGATCCTTTTATTTCTTGCCCGGTAGGCTTGATTCTCCAGCAACAAAATAAAAGGGTACCGGTAGGATAGCCTGCCGGGGAAAACTCGTTTATCTAAAATAAAGAGGCATTTCACCTCTGCATGGACATGTACATGCACGAGTTCCCGACAAGGTTCATCTTTTTCATTAATATGCTGATCTTACAAGTACAAGTCTTACAGGACACAGACATGGACTCGAGAGATTACATTATTTGAACTAAAATTTGGCAAGTGCCTACAGATTTAAGATTGAAAAAAGATAAGTGCCCCGTGATGCCCTTTCTTGTCCCTCTCCTTCTAGGCACGGCAGTCGAAGGCGAGGAGGGCAAAAGGGGCACCAGGGTAGAAGCCCAGCCTGTCCCCATCAGGCTCCACAAGAGATAGCCTGATGGGGGCGGGAGAGCACCAGGGAACGCGTCGATGGAGAGCATGGCGGAGGCGACCCGTCAACCGCCACCACCAGGGCCAGCAGGACGCGGCAGGGCTAACGGAGCTGTAGCCCGAGAGGAAGCCTGCCAGAGTCCAGCTGGAAGGCTGCTGGAGGGGGCCGGGAGGCACCATCCCCACCCCTGCATCCAACTCCCTGGCAAATTGCATTGCCGGGAAGGAGATGCAGGTGCAGATGATGGTGCTGCCGCCTGATGAAGATGGTGCGGGCGGCGCTCAGCCGGGGTCAGAGTCGTCGCCCTCCTGCCCGCTACCGTCGTCATCGCCGTCACTGTCCTCCTCATCGCTTTCGCTCGAGGAGGAGCTTTCATCGTCGGTGGAGCTCTCCGCGCAGCACCCTAAGCGAGATCCTGAGCGCCCGAAGATCTTGACGGAGAGTAGGCCGCTCTCCATTAATTTAAACTGGAGAACGTGCCCCTCCGAGAAGTTGTGGGCCCGAGCAAAGGTCTTCCAGCCACGACGGAGATACATCACATGAGGAGCGGGGAAGTTGACATCAACCCACATGCCGCCGTTCCCACAACCCCTCATATGCAACCTCAGGGCGCGTGGCTGTTCAAACTCCATTCCCCGTGCG
The DNA here is from genome assembly GCA_011799875.1 of Thinopyrum elongatum. Taxonomy (NCBI): domain Eukaryota; kingdom Viridiplantae; phylum Streptophyta; class Magnoliopsida; order Poales; family Poaceae; genus Thinopyrum; species Thinopyrum elongatum. The sequence continues at coordinate 541,205,231 of CM022301.1, forward strand.
AATGGAGTAGGAAGATGAAGGTGCCCGCACGAAGGCTTGTACAGCCTGATGATGAACTCTCAAGGCTGATCCCCGACGTGGCCGTCCATTGGAGGGAGGACCGCCGGCGGAGGCGCGGCCAAGGCATCGCCCCGTCCTCCCCTTCCTTGAGCACCACGGCGACCTCGGCCTCGCCCCCTCCCTCCTCCTCTCACAGCAGGCTCCACTACCGTGGGATCCGAAAGAGGGGGGATGCGCTATCGAGTAGAAGCCCACATCACCGCCGCTGGAATGCCACCACGCTCTCGTCCCCTCACCATGGCGGGTGAAGAAAGATTGCGGGGGAGAAGCAGAAGCGTGTGTGAAAATGCGCTACTCTTACCCCCCTCTTATAGAAGGATGAAGCAGGGGGCTAGCCTCTTGCGTGGGGAACGGCCGCCCCGTTCCTCCAATACAGCCTCCCTGCACCTTCTGTGGCTCTAAGAATCAAGGCCGACCCTCTACCCCAACCATCGACGCTGGTTTTTAGCCATGGCACTCGTCCCCGCGCTCTTCGCATCCACCACCTACCACGCCCAATGCATGCTGAACACGTGGCAGGTGTATGTGAAGCAGGAGGTAAGTGGGGTGGCAGTTTCCGCCCCGTGATCGTGGGGCGTGGGTGATCCACGGGCCACGATCCAAGTTTCCCGCAGCATTGCGCACGACGCGCGGGGAAACCGGAAACTGGCCCAGAATCAAGATTAATGAAGAAGCAAAGAAGACTCTGAGAGACCTGCCTCTTCAACACCCCCGCCTCTGCACTTATTAGGGCCTACCCCAACGACGTTCGGCAGCGCGATCAGGGCAAGCCCGGGGGCTTCTGTCGGTGCAACAAACCCTGGGTCTGTTGCCCGGACTGTGCACAGGCACGGGAACAAGATTATGACACCAAGCCAAGTCAGAACACAAGAGATCAAAGGACCAACATGCAGATCAAGAGGACCAAGACCAAGCTAAAGAAGCAAAATGCCACCAGGAGAAAAGCCTCCCTTGCCAGGCAGGCGAGCTCCGCGAGGGCGGGGTCACCCCTGGAAGGAAACGTTCAAGACGCCCTGGCCGGGCCTGCCGGGACTCGCGGGGACAAAACCACCTCACCAAGCCGTTTCACCACGACCCACGTCATCAATCAGTGCGGTGTCAAGCCGCAGAGTGACTAAGTGGCAGCCATTCGCCACATGGCGGCCTCTTTCTACAGGAAATACCTACGGACGACACCCGTCATGCGATGTGTGAAGCAAGCAGGCATGGAGCTGGCAAGACAAGCCCGGCAAGGCTTGCCGGGCGAGCAACGATGTGACGTTGAGCGGTGCATTTAATGCGCCCTGTCAGCCTGCAGAATTAGGTATGATAGCATTGTTTGCTATCTTATCAGTGCATAATGACTGTTTTGCCATTGTGGTGACCCCTTAACCTATAAAAGGAGGCCCATGGCAACCGTAGAAAGGGTTGGAAAGTTGGACACCCACACACTCGTACGCGCGTAGCCACTACCTCTCCCAAGGCGAGTCTGCCGGGCAAGTGTACTACGCTCCACCACCATTCTTCCACCATCAATCCACCAAAGCAGGAGTAGGGTTTTACGCCTCGCGGCGGCCCGAACCTGGGTAAAATTGCCTGTGTGATATCTGCCGTGCTGCCCCATGCTCTTCTGCTCTTTGTGCAACATGACATCCCCCCTGCCAAACCAGCAAGGGGCCCTTGGTCCCATAGGTGGCCGTGGTTTCCCACGACAGAAAGCAAGCTTCCAGATCATCCCGGTAGGCTTACCGGGGCTTGCGAAGGCAAACCACTCCACCGCTCCACCTCACAACAACGCAAGTCATCGATCAGGTGCGGTGTCAAGCCTCTAAGTGACTAAGTGGCTGCTTCCTGCCACATGGCGGCCACTTCCTACAGAAAACACCTCCATATGACACCCGTCCTAAGACATGTCAAGCAAGCAGGCGTGAAGCTGGCAAAACAGCCCAGTAAGGGTTGCCAGGTGTCGGTGCAACAAACCCTGGGTCTGTTGCCCAGACTATGCACAGGCCCAAGGACAAGATTACAGCACCCAGATCAGACCAAGCACTATGGATCAATTCTTTGAAGAATCCAAGCACAGATCAAGAAGGCCAAGGCAAGCCAGAGAAGCAAGATATCACTAAGGGAAAAACCTCCCTTGCCGGGCAGGCGAGCCTGGCAAGGTTAGGGTTTGCCCCGGAAGCAAGCTTCCAGATCGTCCCGGCAGGCCTGCCGGGGCTTGCGGAGGCAAGCCACTCCACCGCTCCACCTCACAAGCAACGCAAGTTATCGATCAGTGCAGTGTCAAGCCCCAAAGTGACTAAGTGGCTGCTTCTTGCCACATGGCAGCCATTTCCTACAGCAAAAACCTCCATATGACACCCGTCCTGAGACGTGTCAAGCGAGCAGGCGTGAAGCTGGCAAAACAGCCCGGCAAGGGTTGCCGGGCATGCTATGATGTGACACTCGACGTCGCATTTAATGCGCACTGTCAGCCTGCAGAGTTAGGTGTGATAGCATTGTTTGCTATCTAATCAGTATGTAAAGACTGATTTGCCACTGTGGTGACCCCTTTATCTATAAAAGGAGGCCCATGGCAACCGTAGAAGGGATTCAGAATCTCCCACATTCATACGCGCATAGCCATTCTCGCCCCGAGGCAACCCAGCCGGGCAAGTGTGTGCGTTCACCACCATTATCCACCATCAATCCACCAAAGCAGGAGTAGGGTATTACGCCTTGCGGCGGCCCGAACCTAGGTAAAACTGCCCATGTGATCTCTGCCGTGTTGTGTGACGCTTCTCCGCTCTTTGTGCAACGTGCCCATCCCCCCGCCGAACCAAAAGGGGCTCATGGCCCCAATAGGTGGCCATGGTTTTCCCATGACATCTTTGGCGCGCCAGGTAGGGGGATCACTTGCGCGAACCCGAGAGCGTCAGCAGCGCGTCATCTTCATCGCCATTTTCGTCAGCGGCGACGTCATCAACTATGGTGCCCAAGAAGAAGCCCGGAGCTACGAATCACCCGTCCACCTCGAAGGCCCCGCCGCCTGCGACCACCGACGTCGCGGGAATGCGGGGGCGTGTGAGGATGTGGATGCTGTGGGGGATGTGGTCGGCGCAGGCGGCGTTGCCACCACCTCCCCCACGGCCGAAGCAGGAGTGGGAGGCACAGGGGAAGGATAGCATCAGCAACATCCCAGCGGCCATGCTCCATGAGGTACGGATGGCAAGATTATCCCCTCTGCACCCCTTCTCCTAGACGAAGGGCACAACCGTAGTGGTGGCGCCCGCTTTGGGGCAAATCGCAACCTTCCGGCCGCCCCCGCTGCGGGCGCGACCGCAGGGCACGCGCCACCTCCGGAACAGGCTGACCCAGCTACTGTGCCCAACGGAGCCGCTGGCCCTCGAACGCCTCCACCTCGTCACCACGCCATCCAAGCGGCTGGTTCACAACAACGAGGGCACGGCGCGGTCACCACCGGCGCCATCAGGAGCCGAGCGACACTGCGATCTACATCATCATCACCTATGACAAGCACTGCCTCGAAGGCCATGGCGCGGGCCCAACTTTTGTTGAGAATTCCGCCGGCAGCCGATCAGATTGATGAGTGGCGAGCCACCATCCAAAGCCTGATTGGTTTCACCGAGGCGGGAGGATCACAGCGAGCTGGTCCACGACGGCATCCCCAGGCAACAACAACGGCTTGTGCTGCTGGCCGTACAGAAGGGGCCACCCCCATGGTGGAGTCCCCAACGCGGCAACCAGCATGGGAGCCACGAAACCAAGAACCCGCTGACATCTCGATGGCCTCTTCCGACCCTCGAGCACGTCAAGACCAACGAAGAGCCCCGGAGGACAGGCGGAGGGAAGGCGCGTGCGTCGTCATCGAGCGGCGCCGTGACAACCACCGCCGGTCCAACGAGTGCGATGGCCCCGACATCGACGAGCCCACGCTAGGAGATGGCGGGTGCCTGCCTTTCGAGGCTGGGTGCCCTGCCTTCACCTGTGAGCTGCGGCAAGTCCGTTGGCCATCCGCTCGCACGTTCAAGCCGGAGATACCCGAGAAGTATGATGGGAGACTGAACCCGGCAGAATTCTTAAGCATCTATACCATCGCTGTTCAAGCTGCCGGGGTGTCGCGGGAAACCACGGCCACCTATGGGACCAAGAGTCCCTTGCTGGTTCGGCGGGGGGATGGCACATTGCACAAAGAGCAGAGGAGCGTGGAACAGCACGGCAGAGATCACACAGGCAGTTTTTACCCAGGTTCGGGCCGCCGTGAGGCGTAAAACCCTACTCCTGCTTTGGTGGATTGGTGGTGGAAAAATGGTGGTCGATGCAGCGCCCTTGCCCGGCAGGGTTGCCTCGGGGCGAGAGCGGCTACGCGTGTATGAGTGTGTGAGGGGATGGATCAGCCAACCCTTTCTAAGGTTACCTTGGGCCTCCTTTTATAGACAAAGGGGTCACCACAGTGGCAAATCAGTCATTATGCACTAATTAGATAGCAAACAGTGCTATCACACCTAACTCTGCAGGCTCACAGAGTGCATTAAATGCGCCGCTTAACGTCATGTCACAGCTTGCCCGGTAGGCCCTGCCGGGCTGTTTTGCCAGCTTCGTGCCTGCTCGCTTGACACGCCACAGGACGGGTGTCATTTGGAGGTATTTCCTGTAGGAAGTGGCCTCCATGTGGCGAATAGCAGCCACTTAGTCACTTTGGAGCTTGACACCGCATCGATCGACGACGTGCGTCGTGATGAGGTGGTTCTGCCTCTGCGAGCCTCGACAGGCCTGCCGGGACGATCCGAAGGCTTGCTTCCGAGGGTAACCCCATCCTCGCCAGGCTCGCCTGCCCGGCAAGGGGGATTTCTCTTCCTTAGCAATATCTTGCTTCTCTGGCTAGTCTTGGTCCTCTTGTGCTGCATGTTGGTCCTTCTAAGAACTGATCCAATGCGCTCCAATCTGACCTTGGTGCTGCAATCTTGCTCTCGTGCCCGTGCACAGTCTCGGCAATGGACCCAGGGTTTGTTGCACCGACAGAAGCCCCCGGGCCTACCCCGAACGCGTTGCCGGGCGTCGTTGGGGTAGGCCCTAACAAGTGCACAGGCAGGGGCGTGGAAGTGGCTGGCCCCTTGAGATCTTCTTTGCTTCTTCATTATCTCGAGTCCGGTCCAGTTTCCGATTTTCCCACGCGTCGTGTAAAGCCAATCGTGGTGGGGCCACTCTTGTTGTAACACCTTGGTTTTTGGCCCTTTCTTTTTTTAATTTATTTGGTTTTTGCTCTGTTTTTCTTTTTGGAGTGGATCTGTGGACTTGAAACCTGGGAGATCATCATTTTTTCTTCTCCCAAGTGGTTCATCATTCTCAAATCTTTCCCAAGATCATGTCATTTCCATTCTAGCCCAACCCTAAAATTCTTTTCTAAGGAATATTCCTTTTTCTATTAAAGGAATAGTCCTATTTGCCCTAGGTTGTGAAGCAACCTATATTTCTGTCATCCACAAAATTCGCAAATAATTCTCATAATTTCTTTGGGTCATATGTCGCTCAAACATGCCCAAACTTTCCTTTCCTAGCCCAAAAATAATTCCCCAATATTTATTCTTCTTTTCTGTCCAGAGTGGCTTTCTGTGAAGGAAGTGTCATCCAAATCATTGCCTCATGCCAAAATTCAGCTCCATTTGCCCAGTGAATCTTCCTCAGCAATTTTTCAAAGTTTCTGTCAGACAGAAGTCATTGTGAAGGAAGTACTAGCTAGGAGTGTCCAAATGAGTTGAAATTTTGCATGCCTCTTAATGTGCTCATATTATCACACTCTTCCACTTTTCAGCTCCATCAAACCATATATGTGAGCACAGCATCAAATCTTTGATTTTGTTAATATTTTCAGGTTGTGAAGCAAGTATATTTTATATTGCTTCATTAATTCTGATAAATTACCAGATCATGCTCCTACCCAAATAACATATCTCCACAAAATTTGGGACCATTTCATCAAGCCATTTTCTCCCCAATATTATTGCAAGTTTCTGGACGGTGAGGATGTTTGTGAAGCAAGTGCCATTTTGGCAAGTCCATTTGGTATGAAATTTTTACAGCATCTTTATATGTCCAAAACATGCTACCTTGCCAAATTTCAACTCAAGTGGCTTCTTCATGTGAGTGCATCATCCACATCTTGATTCTGGACCAAATATGCAGTTGCAAAGCAACTATATTCATTTTTGGTCCATTGTTTATATAATTGCATAGGATCATAGTCCTTCCTAACCTAATCACCCCAGACATCATATTTGTCCCTTAGCTATTCTCTTATGATCACAGGTGTGCAGAAAAGTTTGATACAACAAACTTTGCCGGAAGCCTCACACCTACAAAGTGCCTATTTTCTTGATCTTTCACCTCTGGGATGCCTTTGGGAGCAAGGACTAGCCACTAGACAAGGTTTTCCATCCCCTACTGTCCTCCCCATGCCATGTCGCATGGTGACCGCGTTGGACTTTGCCTGTGCGCGCGCTCTGCTCGCTGTGGTCGCGTCCAGAGCGTCGTCTTTGCTTCGGGCCCCTCTCCTCTGCCCATTCTCTCACGCCCTCCATGTCTTCTAGCTTCCTCCTTCTCCCATGTAGCTCGCTGGACCCCTACCTCCCTCCAGAACCCTCCTCTCCGGTGCTAGCGGCCGCGCCCACGAGAGCACAGTGGCCGGCCGGCTCTATTCGCGCCCCGTCTTCTTCCTTCCCGTGCTCCTGGCGTCGCCTCTGCCCCGTGAGCTCCTCCCCTATTCCGCTCCTGTCGTCTACCGTCGAGCCCGTGAGCGTGCCCACGTGTCCGCGGCTCTGGCCACACATCCGCGGCGACAGCCAGCGCGGCACCCCTCCCCTCGGCTATATAAGCTGCTCCCGACCGCGGTTCTCTTCGCCAGCAGCCTCCTCCACCTCCTAGCACACCGCCCAGCCTCTTCCCCGAGCTCGAGCCACCGTCCTGCCCTTCCATTACCGCCATGGCCGCCAACTGTGCCCGGCTAAATTAGCTCGAGGCCAAGCCCATCCCTCCTTCCTTTCCACTCTAGAAGAACCCCCTTGGTCATACGACACTTCCCCGCCCTTCATCTCTGACTCCGGCAACTTGTGGCACCGCGCCCAACTGTAGCCATAGCCGCCATCCGCCGTGGTTGCTGCTCCGCTCAACTCTGAGCTCCCCGGCATCTGTGTCACCCAGGGACGGGACCGCCTCGTCGTCCTGAACACGCCGGTAGGCCGGCCATCGCCTATGGTGGCCCATGCCGCCGAGAATCGCTGTCGGGAGCCACCCCTCTCCTCTGCCTGACGCGCGAGTTGAAGCTGAAGATGACGACCAGGCTAGGCGGGCCCCACCTCTCCGCGGACCCCGCATGTCAGCCAGACCGAGCGTTGACTTGGACCCGGTGACATGGATAAGTTAAAACATACTCTCCTGTTTACGTTTTCCTTATCTGAAAGCGTATTGTCTCTCTGTTTCAGCCAGGAATACGTCTTCCAGAAGAGAAGGCGCATTTCTGCAAAGTACGCTTTCTCTTTTTCCAGCCAGGGGCCTCTTTGTGAAGATTCTTTTACAGATTGGTCCCTGCACTTCATCTACTCATATCTTTTGACTCCCTACTCCAAATGAGGTGATTCCAAAGCCCACTTCTTCGTCTCGTCGAGCCCGTTCTGTTGGTATCATTTTCATGATGTTGTCACATTTTGAAAATGACCATTATGCCCTTGCCCTTAATCAGCCCCCTTCAGGAGAGAACTGTTTCCGGCAATTCTTTCCGCGAGCTTCTCGCACTTCTTCCCGGTGAATCCATCCACCCCAGGCAAGCCACACCCTCCATTTGCATGATTGCAATGCAATGCCATGGTTTAAATTATTTAAACTTATTTAAAATATTGCATTAGCTATGTATGATTAGTTCGTGGCATTTCTTGGAGTTGTGTTGACCTTGCTACTGCCATGATGTTGATTGGATTCCTAGGACTAATATCTTGCAGAATATGAGGATGACATGTTGCCATCGGATTATTAGTGGCTATTATTATTATTATTATTATTATTTTCATCATGATAGTATTTGATATTATGCTTAGGAGTATTACTTTGGATATGATGCTATCATGTTGATCTATGGTTAGCTATCTTGTTCTTGTTATTGGATTAGTAGTATCTTGATTTTTGGATTCATCACGATAGTAATGTTATGCTACCCTCAGAGTATTAGGTTATGACTATATTATTCTCTGGATTATTTGTCGGATATTGCTATAACTTGGATCACAGGTTGATAGATGATGTCGGAGTATCAGTTATCACAGATCTATCTTGGGGATAAATTCCGTCATTTCGTTGGTTAGGTGCCACCGAACCGGGCTTTTCCAGTGCAACCACATTTGCTCTATGGGAAGGCCATAATGCGGTCTATTGTCATGCCTCTCGCCGGTGCCTCCAACTAGGGAAGGTTATGTGTGCGCGCTACCCTGGCCCGGTAGGCGGGAATAACCTTGTGTGCCCGGGTTGTTTGAGCGCTCTTGTCCCCGTTTGGGACATTTTTGTTTTGCCACGACAGTGGCCGTTGGATGTCACGAGGTGGCATCGGGGCCACCCAGGACTGATCCCAAAGGGGAGTTGGTCGGAGTGGCCGAGAGAGTGTCATGGCAGTAGACTGGTTTTGTCGGAACGCTGTTGGTCCACCCGAATGGGAGCAAGAGGCCATGGGTTCTGTGATGTGGGTACAGTGTGCTAACCTCTGCAGAGTGTGTATTTAATCTATCGATAGCCGCGTCCTCGGTCATGGGCACAAGTTCATACTAGGTCACACCGTTCGATCAACACTCACAGGACGGAATGACTTATAGGTGATTTATATGTCGATATATTGTGAGTAGTAACAGTTTGGCAGGATGTTGATGATGATGTTGGGATGATCTCGAGGATGATCATTCAGTTTGTGATGTGGTCACGCGGTGATCACGTGGAGGTATTGTCCACGAGGTGATCGAGGTGATTTATTGCTTGGCCGGATAGCCAAGAGTGAGATGGTTCTTGAGATGATGGTTCAGCAGTAATCTTAGTAGTTTCATATCATGATTAATATTTGCTTCCACATCATAGTAGTTGTTAATAACTTAACCTATTAATGCTATGTTGTTGTTTTGCCTTGATGCATTTGGTTGTTGTGAGCTTGCAAGTACATTCAATGTACTGACCTGGCGTGTCATGCCAGATTGCAGGTGATGCCGTGATTGATTGTTTGTCGAGGTTACCACGCGTGCGAGCTAGATCGTGTCCCAGCCAGAGTCCCTGCGGAGTGGAGTTCACCACCTTCGTCGTTGTTCCACTACTAGAAGTTTTTCGCTGCTACGAGTTGTTCCGCTGCTAGCATAGAGCTACCTTAGCAAGCGTAGTGTCGCTGTGCTGATGTGATCTTTTGTAACATCGGAGCTTTGTATCCCTTATTCTTTGTAATAAGAGCTGATTTGTTCTATGTCAAGCAGTGCCGTATTCCAGAAGACTTGATCTCTGGGCTGGAATACGGGGCGTTCCGGTCTCTCTGAGCCAGGGTGCCACACTTGTAATGGCCCGTGAATGACTTTAATGCATGGGGGAGTAACTGCCAATTCACTCTTCCCACCATGCCCTTATCCTCAGCCACGTATGCTGCATGCACCGCGCGGGGAAGGCGCGTGGTGCGGGAGAGCATCAAGGCTCGGGCCTGGTCTTCTTGAATTGGTGGAGGAGGGCGGGTCACCCGATGAGGGATCAACTCTCTTCCCTGACCCGCCTATAAAAAGAGGGGCAGGGGAAGAGTGGAGGCATTCATCCTCGCATCCCTTCTGCCCCCCATCCTCTGCTTTCTGCTGGTAATGTTGAGAAGAGCCTGGGGCTAGGCCCCAGGCAGTAGCTTGAGGTTGGTGACGCCAAACACTCACGCTGATGCTTGGGGAGTGAGTCTGGTCCAAGCCCGGAGAAGATGCGGTGGACGGGTCGTCCGTTGTGTGGGAGATATCAAGCTTCCCCATTGCGGGGAAATGCTTGTTTCTTCCGCCATGGTCGGTCATCCGCTAGGTAATGCGGCATCTTGCCTTGAGCTGCTGCCATTTTTGGCCTAGCGACCAGGTCCTTGGCGCCCTCGATGTATGCCCAGGATGCGGGGATGGGGATCGTTGGTAATCCCAGCACTGCCCCTTCCGGTGGGTCTGGGGCTGATGTTGAGGGGAGGTGCGCCTTCCTACCTGCCAAGGTGGGGATCAGCGCGCCCCGAGCCCCCTGGCCGGCTTGGCCCTTGGCCGCTTCTCCGGGGAAGGCGCTGTGCCGGGGGCCTGGCGTTTCTCCGGAGCTGTGGTGAAGGAGCGAAAACGAGGGAAGACGGAGAAGGCGGGTGGCAGGGCGTCAGGTCGGAGTACGATGGCGCTGATGCCTTCACCTCCTACTGGCGACATGTCGCCTCGTCTTTTCGCTCTTCCCCTACCCCCTGCACCATCATCACCAGCCTCTTCGGGTGATAGCCGGGGAGGGATGTTCCCTTGGTGCCTTCGCCTCCGCTCCTGTAGTCTTCCGGCTGAGCTTTGGTGGATGACTCCACCGGTGCTCAAGCGGGGGCTTCTTGCTGGTCCTGGATGTGGTGACCAAGGCACCACCGTGCTGCTCTCCGTGCCCCTCCTTTGCAGCCTCGCCACTCCTGATCTTGTCAGGCCGCGCCCGGCGGGCCGTGGTGGGACCGGGATGGACTCCTGCTTGGGTGCTCCTTTAGTCCTCTCCTCTTCCCACTGCAATACCTGGCGGAGGGAAAACGAAAAGAAGAGATCACGGGGCACTTATCTTTCTTTGATCTTAAATCCGTAGGCACTTGCCAAATTTTAGTTCAAATAATGTAATCTCTTGAATCCATGTACGTGTTCTGTAAGGTCTGTACTTGTCTAATCAGCACATTAATGAAAAAGATGAACCTTGCCGGGGACTCGTGCATGTATATGTCCATGCAGAGGTGGAATGCCTCTATATTTTTAAATAAACGAGTTTCCCTCGCAGGCTATCCTGTCGGTACCCTCTATTTTGTTGCCGGGGAACTAAGCCTACCGGGCACAAATTGCGATGAGGGACCAGCCCCCCGCCAATCTTTTTTCAGCAAAGGCCACTGCGACCATCCTGACCGAAGCAACGTTCGAGTCAATTGATGGGAGCACCTAAGCTTCGAACAGCGGCGAGGTTCTCTTATGCACAAGTTTTTGCTTATAGAACACGTATGGACAAGAGATAGAACTTATCTATTTGGCTTGCCGGAGATCGCAGTGTTGGTTCATCTTTCCAGCTTCCCTGAGAGGCCAAAATCCCCAGCAGGAACCTGCAGTTTTATGCAGATGGAAATGATGCCAGCTACGATCCTATCTACATGAGTATGCAATGCTCATGAAATGCTTATGCATGCATGCAACTTGTCGGGGGCCCCCAGCGCTTCATTAATTTCTCTGTTGCTCAGGGTCTGCGCCTGGCTTTGTACAAGGGGTTACATGCAACTGAGGCAAGGCATGTACAAAAGGGTGGCTACCGGGCAGGGCCCGACAGCCGCGCCTTACAGGTAGAACTTGCGGATATGCTCAATATTCCATGAGTTTTGCAATTGAATGCCATCCCTGGTCTCCAGATGGACTGCGCCAAGTCTGGTGACTCGAACTACCCGGTAAGGGCCTTCCCACTTCGGTGTCAACTTGTTTGTACCCTTGGCGGACTGAACGCGCCTAAGGACAAGGTCGCCTTCCTCAAAACACCGGGCATGAACCCTGCGGCTGTGATAGCGATGCAGGGCTTGCTGATAGCGTGCAGCACGCGTAGCAGCCCAGAGACGGTTCTCCTCGAGAAGCACAGCGTCGTCACGCTGGTGCTGATCCTGCGCTACTTCATCGTAGGCAAGCACTCGAGGTTACCCATAAATGAGTTCCATGGGAATAACTGCTTCTGCCCCATAGACAAGGGAGAAGGGAGTCTGCCCAGTAGCTCAATTTGGTGTCATTCTGAGGGACCAGAGGACTACCGGCAGCTCATCGATCCATCGCCTGCCGCACTTCTGTAGTGTATCAAATGTTCTCATCTTGAGTCCTTGCAGCACTTCAGCGTTTGCCCTCTCAGCTTGTCCATTGCTTCTGGGATGTGCCACAGATGCAAATGAGATCTTGCTTCTGAGGGCATGATCGTATTGCATGAAGGCGCGGCTTGTGAACTGGGTGCCGTTGTCGGTGATGATCCGGGCAGGGACCCCGAAGCGGCACACCAATCCTTTCAAGAACTTGATAGCTGATTGAGTAGTCACCTTTCTCACGGCATCTACTTCCAGCCACTTTGTAAACTTGTCGATGGCAACGAACAAGAATTCAAAGCCCCCGGCAGCTCGGGGGAAAGGGCTGAGGATATCGAGCCCCCAGGCCGAAAACGGCCATGACAAAGGGATTGTCTGAAGAGCTTGTGCAGGTAGATGGATGTCCTTGGAATGGAACTGGCAGGCTTCACACTTGGTGACTAGCTCGACTGCATCTTGGAGGGTTGTGGGTCAATAGAATCCTTGCCGGAATGCTTTCCCAACTAATGCCCTTGATCCAATGTGGGAGCCGCACATGCCTTTGTGTATTTCCACCAGTAGTTCCTTTCCTTCTTCCCAGCAGATGCACTTCAATTTCACACCATTGGGCATTCTTCTGTACAGAGTGTCATCGACAAATTGGTACATACTGGCCCTCCGGGCTACTCTTTCAGCTTCCTCTTGCCCATTGGGAAGTTCTCCAGTTTGGAGGAAATGGACTATATGCCTTGCCCAAGTTGGAGCCTGGGGCTCGGCAACAAGGACTAGCGGCACCTCCCCATCCGCGGGAGCGCATTTCTTGACCGCGAGGACCTATGGCCCGGTTGGAGAGCACAGCCCGGCAAGCGATGGGGAGTTGTTTCCGGCAGGGTCCCTACCAGGAGCCACGGGAGGCTCTACCGAGAGAGGCTTACCGAAGTCCAACTTCCTCCTCTTTCTGGCCATTGTTGCCGGGGATACGGAGGGCTGAGTAAGATGGAGAACAAAAGTTCCTGGTTCCACAGGAAGTTTTTGCGTAGCACACTTTAACAGATGATTAGCTATGCTATTTTCCGCACGGGGTACTTGCTCTGTTTGCAATCCGTCAAAGCGCTCCTCCAATCTTCTCACTTCCTCAATGTATGCCTACATCAATGGACTTTGGTAATCCTTGTTGACTTGTCTCACCACAAGTTGAGAGTCTCCTCGAATGATCAGCTTCTTAATTCCCAATTCTGTGGCAATCCTGAGCCCGGCAAAGAGCCCTTCATACTCTGTTGTATTGTTGGTTGCCTCCTCCCTGGGAAAATGCATCTGGATGACGTAATTCAAGTGCTCTCCTGTGGGAGCAACGAGAAGCACGCTAGCCCCTGCACCTTGCAGGGAGAATGCACCATCAGAATACATGATCCATTCTTGGGGCACCTCCTTGCCGGGAGTAACCGTTTCCAGTACTTCCTCATCAGGGGTTGGCGTCCATTCTGCAATAAACTCTGCCAATGCCCTGCTCTGACGCTCTGAAATTTCAGGCCAAAGCTGGATAACTCCAAAGCCCACTCCACTATTTTGCCGGTAGCCTCAGGGTTCTGGAGTATCCTTTGCAATGGAAAGCGGGTGACAACCGTGATCTCATGGGCTTGGAAGTGGTGGCGCAGTTTCCTTGAGGCCATGATGAGGCCAAAAATCAACTTTTGCACACCAGAGTACCTCGATCAAGCCCCCTGCAACAGGGAACTAACAAAGTACACTGGGCGCTGCACCACTTTCTTTCTTGCTGCGTCCTTGGGGTTGCCCCTGCTGCCGTGCGCCTCTCTGTCCTGATCCTCATCCGGCCCTGCCGGGCTTTGCTCACTCTCTGATTCCTCTAATTCCCGCTTTGCCACTAGGGCTACACTAACCACTTGATTAGTTGCCGCTAGGTACAGCAGCAACGACTCTTGTGGTTTTGGGGCAACCAAAGTGGGCACAGAGGACAAGTAGGTCTTCAAATCTTGTAAAGCTGCGTCTGCTTCTGGGGTCCACTTCATGGGCCATGCCTTCTTCAAGATTTTGAAGAACGGCAGGGCGCGCTCGGCAGACTTGGAGATGAATCTGCGAAGTGCGGCAACGCACCCTGTCAGACGCCTCACATCCTTGACTGTCCTGGGTGCCTGGATCTGCTCGATAGCCTTGATCTTGTCGGGGTTGGCTTCGATCCCACGATGGGACACGAAGAACCCAAGTAGCTTGCCGGAGGGAACGCCAAACACACACTTCTACGAATTCAGCTTCAAGTTGATCTTGCGCAGATTAGCAAATGTCTCCTCCAAATCCTGAATAAGGGTTGATCTGTCCTTGGTCTTGACCACAATATCATCCATATAAGCCTCAATGTTTCTGTGCAACTGTGGTTCAAAACCAATCTGGACTGCTCTTGAAAAGTGGACCCGGCACTCTTTAACCCGAAAGGCATGCGCACAAAGCAGTACGTACCACATGGGGTGATGAACGAGGTCTTCTCTTCATCTTCCTTGGACATGAATATCTGATGATATCCAGAGTACGCATCCAGAAAGGAGAGCAAATCACAACCTGATGTGGAGCCCACAATCTGGTCGATGCACGGCAAGGTAAATGGGTCCTTCGGGCAAGCCTTATTGAGATCTGTGCAATCTATGCAAAGCCTCCATTTTCCGTTAGCCTTGCGTACGACCACTGGGTTTGCTAACCATGTTGGATGCAGTAATCCTTTGACCAAACCAGCTGCCTCAAGCTTCTTAATCTCTTCGGCAATGAACTGCTGCCTCTCCAAGGCCTGCTTCCGAACCTTCTGCTTGACGGGTCGGGCATGTGGGCAGACAGCAAGGTGGTGCTCGATTACCTCCCTGGGAACACCGGGGATATCGGATGGTTGCCAGGCAAACACATCGACATTTGCCTGCAGGAAGGCAACGAGCGCGCTTTCCTATTTGTCATCAAGGGTGGCGCTGATAGTGAAGGTACCATCAACGCCAGCCAGCTCTGCCGGGACCTTTTTCACATGTGGTGCAGCGACCATGGATTTCTTGCTGTTGGAACTCTCCGGCAAGTCATCGACAGGCGCAACACACTCCGGAGAGATACGCTTCCCGGATTCCTTGCTGGTGTCCCTGCTGTCCTTCTTCTTTCCTCTGTTCTCCTTGGCAGGGACTGTTGCTGCTGCGGCCTCTGTCGCGACTGCGTCCCGATACATCTTATCCACGCAAATGATTGCGTCTTTCTCATCTGACGGAATGGAAATGACTCCCACCGGCCCTGGTATCTTCAAAGTGTTGTAGGCATAGTGGGATGCCGCCATGAATTTTGCCAAAGCTGGGCGTCCAAGGATCCCATTGTACGGCAAGGGGAGGTTGACCACATCAAACAAAACCTTCTCAGTTCGATAATTCAATTCTCCCCCAAACATCACTGGCAACGTGATCTTTCCCTTAGGATGACTCTTGCCAGGATTGATTCCTTGAAATGTGCCTGTGACCTTTAGCCCTTCCTCTAATATCTAAAGCTTGCTGATAACCTTTGGGGAAATCAGATTCAACCCGGCCCCGCCGTCAACCAATATCTTTGTGACCTTGAGGTTGTGATTCGTTGGAGAGACCAACAATGGCAAACATCCTACCGTGATGGTGCTGGCTTCCGAGACTCTGCCGCTGGCTCCACGGCATTGACATCACGCACCCACCATTTAAGTTGGCGGTGAGAGGAGTGCAAAGATACACCCCCGTCAATGCACCGGGCGTCAGTGGCCTTCTGGAATTCCTGCTCGCTGGTTTCCTCTTCATTCCCTTCATCAGTCTCCTCGTTGCAAACCTCCTTCTCTCGGCCCCTGGCAGGTTTTCCTTGGTTCCGAAAAGCCTTGGCGGGGCGATTTGCTTCACCGCCTCGGCCCTTCCCGCCAGCGCCATTCTGACCTTTTTCCTTGTCACGCTTCTCATATTCAGCCCTCTGCCTCTTGACGAGCTGCTCAACCTGATGACACTCTTGAAGATCATGGCCTTTGGCCTGATGGATCTTGCAGTTTGGCCCATCACCTTTCCCGGCCCTCTCGGCAGCCGCAGCCTCCCGGCAGTCAGCGCACGCGGCAGCTTCCTTGCCGGGGGCTTCGGCCTTAGCCTTCTTGCCGGTACTAAGCGTGCCTGATCCTTCGACGGTCATCACTGCCTTATCCTTGCGCCTCTTGTTGCGCTTCTTGCTCTTCTTCTTTTGACTGGTGGATTCATCATCATCCTCTGAGTCGATGTCGATGCAATCTTCCTCTCCAGGGAGTTTCCTTCCCTCCTCCATCCAAGCGCACTTGTCCACCAAGGTGTAAAGCTCCTTCACAGTCTTGGACAACCGCACATTCATCTTGGAACGTATCCTGCGGTTGCGCACATTGGACTGGAAGGCAGCTATCACAACTGCCGGGTGGATATTTAGGATATTCCTATGGACTCTGCTGAATCTCTGCAAATACTTGCGGAGGGTCTCTCCTTCTTTCTGTTGGAGAAGCTGCAAGTCCTTGGGCCATCCTGGTTCTTGGTGGCCGCCCGTGAAGGTGCCAATGAACTCATGGCACAGGTCAGCCCATGACGAAATGGAGTTCTCCGGCAGGTGCATCAACCAAGACCGCACATTGGACTTGAGTGCCAAAGGGAAGTAGTTGGCAAACACCTTCTCATCTCTTCCTTCGGCAGCTTGAACAACGATGGTGTAGATGCTCAAGAACTCTGCCGGGTTTAGCCTCCCATCATACTTCTTGGGTATCTCTGGCTTGAACATGCGAGCGGATGGCCAATCGACTTGCCGCAGCTCACGAGTGAAGACAGGGCACCCAACCTCGAAAGGCGGGTACCCGCCATCCTCGAGCGCAGGCTCGTCGACATCGGGACCATCGCACCCATTGGGCCGGCGGTGGTTGTCGTGGCGTTGCTCGATGACGATGCGCGCGGCTCCACTCCGCCTGTCCTCCAGGGCTCGCCGTTGGCCTGGATGTGCTCAAGGGCCAGAAGAGGCCATCGAGACGTCGTCGGGTTCTTGATTCTGTCGCGCCCGCGCTGGTTGCCGTGGTGGGGGCTGCACAGTGGGGGTGGCCCCTTCCGTATGGCCAGCAGCGTGAGCTGTTGTCATCGCTTGGGGAGGCCACGGCGGGCCAACTCGCTGCGAGCCCCCAGCCTCGGCGAAGCCAATCAGACTCTGGATGGTGGCTCTCCATTCATCCATCTGATCGACCGCCGGCGGGAACCTCATCAGTAGCTGGGCCTGCGCCATGGCCTCTATAGCGGTGCTCGGCATTGGCGATGATGATGTAGATTGTACCGTCGCCCGGCTCCTGACGGTGCCGGTGGCGACGGCGTCGCGCCCTTGCTGTTGCGAGCCGGCCACTTGGATGGCACGGTGATGCAGTGAAGGCGCTTGAGGGCCAGTGGCTCCATTGGGCACAGTGGCTGGGTCAACCCGCTCCGGGGGAGGCGCGCGCGCTGCTGTCGCGCTCGTGGCGGGGGCGGCGACTCGCCCCAGACCAAGCACCACCACTGTGGCTGTGCCCTTCGGTGAGGGGTAGAGGTATAGACGATACCATCCCTCCGTTCGCACCTCATGGAGCATGACCACTGGGGTGTTGCTGATGCTGCTCTCCTCCGGTGCCTCCCGCTCCTGCTTCGGCCACGGGGGAGGTGATGACAACGCCGCTTGTGCCGACCGCGTCCCCCGCAGCTCCCACATCCTCGTGGGCCTCCGCATCCCCCGCGGCGTTGGTGGCCGCGGGCGGCGGAGCCTTCAAGGTGGACGGGTGAGCCGCAACACCGGGCTTCTTCTTGTGCGCCATAGTCGATGGAGCCGTCGATGATGAAAACGGTTATGAAGATGACGCGCTGCTCACGCTTTCAGGTTCGCGCTAGTGCCGCCCCTACCTGGCGCACCAAAGATGTTACGGGAAACCACGGCCACCTATGGGACCAAGAGTCCCTTGCTGGTTCGACGGGGGGATGGCACGTTGCACAAAGAGCAGAGGAGCGTGGAACAGCACGACAGAGATCACACGGGCAGTTTTTACCCAGGTTCGGGCCGCCGTGAGGCATAAAACCCTACTCCTGCTTTGGTGGATTGAAGGTGGAAAAATGGTGGTGAACGCAGTGCCCTTGCCCGGAAGGGTTGCCTCGGGGCGAGAGCGGCTACGCGCGTATGAGTGTGTGAGGGAATGGATCAGCCAACCCTTTCTATGGTTGCCTTGGGCCTCCTTTTATAGACAAAGGGGTCACCACAGTGGCAAATCAGTCATTATGCACTGATTAGATAGCAAACAGTGCTATCATAGCTAACTCTGCAGGCTGATAGAGCGCATTAAATGTGCCACTTAACATCATGTGTCAGCTTGCCCCGCAGGCCCTGCCGGGCTGTTTTGCCAGCTTCGCACCTGCTCGCTTGACACGTCACAGGACGGGTGTCATTTGGAGGTATTTCCTATAGGAAGTGGCCGCCATGTGGCGAATAGCAGCCACTTAGTCACTTTGGAGCTTGACACCGCATCGATCGACGATGTGCGTCGTGATGAGGTGGTGCGGTGAGGAGGTTCTGCCTCTGCGAGCCCCGGCAGGTCTTCCGAGATGATACGAAGGCTTGCTTCCAGGGGTAACCCCATCCTCGCCAGGCTCGCCTGCCCGGCAAGGGGGGTTTCTCTTCCTTAGCAATATCTTGATTCTCTGGCTAGTCTTGGTCCTCTTGTGCTGCATGTTGGTCCTTCTAAGAACTGATCCAATGCGCTCCAATCTCACCTTGGTGCTGCAATCTTGCTCTCGTGCCTGTGCACAGTCTGGGCAATGGACCCAGGGTTTGTTGCACCGACACGGGGGAAGAGATGAGAAGGTGTTCGCCAACTACTTCCCTTTGGCACTCAAGCCAAATGTGAGGTCTTGGCTGATGCACCTACCAGAGAACTCCATCTCGACCTGGGCTGACCTGTGCCATGAGTTCATTGGCGCCTTCACGGGCAGCCACCAAGAACCAGGGCGGCCCAGCGATTTGCAGCTCCTCCCACAGAAAGAAGGAGAGACTCTGCTAAAGTACATGCAGAGGTTCTACAGAGTCCACAGGAATATTCCTGACATCCACCCGGCTGCTATGATAGCTGCCTTCCAATCCAACGTGCACAACCACAAGATACGTTCCAAGATGAACGTT
Source organism: Thinopyrum elongatum (assembly GCA_011799875.1). Classification (NCBI taxonomy): domain Eukaryota; kingdom Viridiplantae; phylum Streptophyta; class Magnoliopsida; order Poales; family Poaceae; genus Thinopyrum; species Thinopyrum elongatum. The sequence goes on from CM022301.1 coordinate 541,224,492, forward strand.
TGGTTGCCCAAGACCGCGAAGGAGCTTTACACCTTGGTGGACATATGTGCTCGGGTGGAGTTAGGGAGGAAACTCCTTGGAGAAGAAGATTGCGTTGACATCGATTCAGAAGATGACAACGAGACCACCAGCCAGAAGAAGAAGAACAAGAAGCGCAACAAGAAGCGCAAGGATAAGGCAGTGATGACCGTTGAGGGATCAGGCACACCTAGTACCGGCAAGAAGGCTAAGACCGAAGCCCCCGGCAAGGAAGTCGCTACATGCACTGATTGCCGGGAGGCTGCGGCTGCCGAGAAGGCTGGGAAAGGTGAGGGGCTGTACTGCAAGATCCATCGGACCAAGGGCCACGATCTCCAGGAGTGTCACCAAGTTGAACAGCTCGTTAAGAAGCAGACGGCTGAGTATGAAAAGCGTGATAAGGAAATAGGTCAGAATGGCGCTGGCGGGAAGGGTCGAGGCGGTGCAGTAAATCGCCCTGGCAAGGCTCCTCGGAACCAAGGAAAACCCGCCAGGGGCCGAGGGAAGGAGGATTGCAATGATGAAAGTGATGGAGGGGATGAAGAGGAAACCAGCGAGCAGGAATTCCAGAAGGCCACTGACGCCCTATGCATTGACGGGGGTGCATCATTGCACTCCTCTCACCGTCAGCTTAAACAGTGGGCACGTGAGGTCAATGCCATGGAGCGAGTGGCAGATTCTCGGAAGCCGCTCAAGTGGTCTCGCACGCCCATCATCTTTGACAAAGAGGACCACCCCAACCGCACCATCGCGGTAGGGTGTGTCGGCGTTCTGGGAACCAGGGTACCCAGACTTGCCTGCCTACAGCCCGCAGCATGGCTCCACCAACGTCCTGGTACTGCCCATCTTCAGCATCGACAAGACAAGACCCTCGCGAGGGGCCAAGCCTCGCGAGGCGGACGACGCCAAGACCTCTGGAGGGAGCGGCCTCCCTAGGCTGGCTCCTGAGGAGCGGAGATTCCTATGCAGGCGCTCGCCTCATGAGGTTGAGGTCACGTAAGCCATGACGGCCAAGGCCAGGTGGGCGCCAGCGGGTGCAGAGCAGCAGGTTTCCTCTTCGGTGCTAAGGAGGCAAGTGCAGGCGCGGAGTCCCGAGGAATCAGCCAAAGGTTTCCATTCCAGTGCTACAAGACCAAGACCGCCAGGGCAGTAGGACGGAGGTCATCGCTGAGCCCACCATGGCATCACAAGCAGAAGCTTTGTAGGCAAAGACCACCTTTCATCAGGATAGGATGTACTTCTTGTCCCCTTTCAAACTGGCCGTTGTGGAATCCCTTCCCGCCTTTGTTTTGGAGGAAGGTGACCAAGGCCACTATAAATATAGCTTAGCCACCACCATAGGGGGGAGACAGGATCCACCACCCAAACCCTCACTACCTCACACCAACACAAGAACTGACCTCCTGAGGTTGTTCTTCCTCTGTACTAGTTCATCCTCAGCCCCTCGAGAGGCCAATCCACCCCAAAGCAGGAGTAGGGTTTAACACCGCAAGGTGGCCCGAACCAGGGTAAACTGCCGAGTCTCTTTCCTTTCCTGTTCATCAAGCTAGGCTGTGAGAGCGGCGAGTCGGTAGGCTGGGGAGATCAAGTTCTTCGCATGCACCCCAGAGTTCGAATCTTTCTTGGGTCCGTGGAGCCATGAATCTGACATTTGGTGCGCCAGGTAGGGGTGCATCGGAGCCTTTCTTCCGTCGGTCGATTCGCCGCCGTTCCACCATTCTCATGACTGACGCTCGTCGAGTTCGTGCTGAGCGTCGGGCTGCCCTCGCCGCCCGCGTCGCCCAGACAGTGCCTGCGGGTGATGGCGCCCCCCGCCGTTCCCCATTGCCTGCGGCTAATGCTGCCACCGGCCCCGCGGCCCACGAGCAGCAGGCTTCGTCGCTGCAGCCTTCTGTGCGGCAAGATGGACGCACCGCCACTCCGTCGCTGACTCCGGTGGCTGCTTCGTCTTCCATGCTCGTCGCGGGCCAGCGAACGCGTAGGCTGCGTTGCTCATGGCACGCGAGCTTCTGCGCTATCGCCCAATCGATGACCTCTACAAGGACTGGCTGGACCGCATCGCCGAGCTCGTCAGTGCCACTGGAGAGGCCCCTGCAACGTCTCGCTCGCTGCCTCCCCCGCCGCGTCTTGCGGGCGACGTGGCCCACGATGTGCCTCCTCCACCTCCCAGGCAAGATGCCATCCTCGAGCCAAGGCATGAGGCACCTCGGCGCGATCCGACACGCAGGGCGCCGGCGCGCGACGAAGAAAGCTGCCAAGTGGTGCAGCGGCCTCAAGGAGAAGCGCGGGTGCTCCCAGCACCACCGCGTCAAGACCGCGTGCTGCCCGAGGCGGTGGCGCGCGAGCGCTAAGATTAGGCTCCCCCTCTGTGGCAGGCTCCCGTGAGCGCGGCAGGCTGTCGTCCGTTCACCCTGGAGCTGCGCCGCGTTGTCTGGCCTAGGAAGTTCAAGCCGGCCTCCCTCCGCGCTATGACGGCACCCCCGACCCTTCCGAGTTCCTCCAGCTCTACGAGCTGAGCATCAAGGCGGCCAATGGCGACGAGAAGGTCATGGCGAACTGGTTTCCCATGGCCCTCAAGGATGGCGCACGCTCGTGGCTCCTGAACCTACCCGCGGGATCGATCTCCTCCTGGGATGAAATGCGAGAGCGTTTCATCGCCAACTTCCAGGGCGCCCGCGACCGCACCCCTGCTGTGGGCGACCTGAGGCGCATCAAGCAGCAGCCAGGGGATACCTTGCACAAATGAATCCATCGCTTCACCAACGTTCGCCTCAAGATCCCCAAGGTGTCGGATGAGGCCATCATTTCGACATTCACTGATGGCGTCCGGGATGTCAAGATGAAGGAAGAGCTCGCCATACACGAGGACCTATGCTCGGCTCTGGAGATGTTCAACATGGTAACCAGATGCACGAGGGCTGAGGAAGGTCGCCTCTCCCTCCTTGAGCTCCCAGAGGCCGATCCAGAAGATAAGAAGGCCAAGGCCAAGGACGTGAAGTGTAAGGGCCCAGCTGTGCTTGCGGCCGAACCTGAGATGAACCCCGAGTCTTCCAAGGGCAGCCGCCCGTTCTGCATCTTCCACAATGTTCACAACCAGAACACCAACGGCTGCCAGGAGCTCAGGGCCATCCGAGACGGCCGCCTTGGCCACCGCCCTGAGCGCAATGACCGCGGCTACAGCCGTGGAGGAGGCCGAGGTGGGGGACGCTGGGACAACCGCGACCCCCGCCAGGACTGGCGTGACCAGCCTCGTGAGGATCGTTGACAGGGCCACCTCACGAGGGCCCCTGGAGGGATCAGCCTCGTGAGGACCGTCCTCAGGGCAACGTTGGCCTTCCTCCACTGCCGCTGCCGCCAAGGAGGAATGACGACCACCACCAAGATGATGGGGCCGGGGGCTTCCAAGAGCCTCGTGCCATTGCTTGCATCCTAGGCGGCGCTCAGGCCCCCGCCTCCCATCGCATCTTCAAGCAGTTCGCTCGCGAGGTGAACGCGGCCCTTCCCAAGCTCGAGGCGTCGTGTCCGCTCAGGTGGTCCAAGTACGCAATCACCTTCGACTCTACTGTCCAGCACAAGTGCGCGGCCACTGCCGGCGCGCTCCCGATGCTCTGCTCGCCCACCATCAGCAACGTCCTCATCACCAAGACACTCATCGATGGCGGCGCAGGGCTCAACGTCCTCTCCGTCGAGACGTTCGACACGCTCCAGGTGCCGTACGACTAGCTTCAGCCTACCAAGCCTTTCTCGGGGGTGACCGATGGCTCCATCGTCCCCATAGGGCAGATCCGACTCCCTGTCACCTTCGGCAAGCACGACAACTACCACACTGAGCTCATCGACTTCGACGTCACTCACATTCGCCTCCCGTACAACGCTATCCTTTGGTATCCAGCCCTGGCCAAGTTCATGGCCGCGACTCACCACTGCTACAATGTCCTCAAGATGCCAGGAAGCGGCTGCATCATCACGATCACCTGCGACGAGAAGGATGCAGTGTGCTCCCTCGAGCGCGCCTATCAGGCTGCAGCGGTCGAGAACCCGGATGACGAAGGCACCATCTACCCCCCTGAGGTCGTCCCCAAGAAGAAGAAGCAGCTGCTCTGCCGAGGATCTCAGGAGGATGGGGCACCCGACGATCGCGCCTCAGGCCTTGCGCCCACTGATGGGGCGCCTTCCCCTCTCGCATAGGAAGGCTCGCCCCGCGCCCCTCTCAGGTTGGGATCGGGGGCTCGCCTCTAGAGGGCCTCAGACCTGGCCAGCGTCATGAGGGAGGCGTTCGGGCACCATATGGAGGCGTGCTTCGATGCGTGCTTCCGCGAGAAGAGTGCATGGCGCGAGGCGCCAGGTGCTCAGGAGTTCATCACCAAGGCGATCGAGGAGCTTCAGGAGGCGAGAGCCATGCGAGGCGAGCATCGCCCCGCTCCACCCGGTGCAGCTCCCTCCCCTGACAAGGGTAGCGAGCTGCGCGTCTATGTCAACATCCTGGGCCTCAACAGAGCTGCTTCTCAGGAGCTCTTCTGGCTGTCCCGCGTCGGCCGGTGCGAGGGCCCCCCTCACAGCTACGTTCGTATGCCTTTTGGTCTACCGAACGCAGCTACTGTGCACCAGCGCCACATGCGGGCCATCCTGGAGGCTCATGAGGCCAGGCGCAAGGTGGCCCAGACGGAGGAGGTGACAGACCCCCGCGAGCCCCCCGGGCCTCCGGAGCCTCACGGGGCTTAGGAGCCGGACGCCTCGTGAGAGGCAACTTCTACGGCACGCATCTTCAGCTACTCCAACACTTCTTCAGCGACGGTGCCAGGTGACTTTTTGGTTTGTTCAAATTGAGGGCGCCCCTCTAGCTGCATTATCCTCGAGCTGCTAGGGCCAGTCCCGCGGCCGCATCATTTTATTTCATGTACTCCGGACCAGTATGTTTGCCTGTGTTATCATGGTTATTGGCATTGCCTCAGCTGTCTTGCCCCTCGCGGCCTCCGCGCATTGCTAACCCGCCGCTTGCTCATCCCGCAATGGGGCCTGCTGGCATGGCGCCTGTGCTCAGGTCCATCTCTGCAACGCTGACAAACCTGAGAGACCGAGCTCTGGCTCGTGACCTGCCCCGCGCACGTCACCTCACCGGGTCCTCAGTGCCTTCGTCTTCTTCCGGAAAGATCACCGGCAGAACAGCAAGCGCGACTATGTGCTATGTTCTCTTCCTCCGACTAACTCATAGGTACCTCCGGAGTCGGGACCACGAGCGGCCCTGCCAGCACCTCGAGTCGCGACCCCTCCAAGACACTCCCGCAAGGCCATCCACTCCTTTTTCATGCAATTCGCTTGCACATTAAAGGGGGGGGCCTAAGCATCACGCCTCAGGGACTCCTACTGGATCTCGAGCCCTCACCCCCTGGCCTTGACCACGGCATCACGACCTAGCATAGCAGTAGCGACTGAGCGTCGCTCGAGGGCCGGGACCCGAGGACGTAGAGCATCGAGACGAGTGAGGAGGGGGGGGGGGGGGCGGTGCGAGTCTCGCCTGGGAGCGCCACCGCCACCAGGACCCAGTTAGGCGTTGCGCAACAACGGTCTTCGCAGCTAAGGAATCACCGTGGGCTCGCCAAGATAAGTCACCCCATACACGTCGACGTAAACCTCACGATTCAGTGTTTTGACTCTCGCGATCTCGCTCGGGCAGGGACGTTTCCCTTTTGGCCTCCAGGGAGCCGCTTGCGCACTAAAGGGGACCCCCTGAGCATCGCACCTCAGGGGCTCCTACTGGACCTCGGGCCGCTCACCTCTTGGCCTTGACCACGGCATCGTGACCTGGCATACCAGCGACGGCTGAAGCCCGCCTGGGGACTGGGTCCTGTCAGTGTAGAGCACTAAGCTACCGCGAGAACGAAAGGGAGCAACGTGCCGAGGCGGGATACGCGATCACAACACCGAACCAAGAATAGCAGCATTAAGGCAAAAGCATCACAGTTTTTACATACCCCCATGGGGCTCGTCATGGTTTTGTGCAGGGAAAGCAAAAGAAAAGGACCCCGAAGAACCCCGGCCTCGGCGACATCACTGACGGCGCCGAGAAGACGGTGCTGCCGTGCTTTGGGCGCGGCGACTCGGTGGCTCGTAGCTGTCGTTGTCGCTGGATTCGGGAGAGTCGCTGCTGCTATCGGAGGAGCTGTGGGCAAGGCCAAGGGCAAGTTCAACGCCCGTCGCCGTGCCGCCTTGACCGCCTCTCCCGGTGCAGCACTCCAGGCGCCGACCGTCCTCGCCAAAAACCTTGAAGAAGAGCGTCGAAGCTCCGTCGTATTCGTAGTGGATGGTGAGAGCTCCCTCCGGGCAGCAGGCGCGGGCGACTTCGCCCCATCCTCGAGTCATGAAGATGTCGCCAGAGTGGACGACCTCGACTTCTGCTTCAGAAGCTTGGCTGTAGCACCCGGCGTGTTGCAGCCATAACTCGATGGGCCCCCTCGGCGGTATCTCCTCTGCAAAGGACAGCGGGAGCCAGATCCATGTGCGCGGCGGCATTGCCGCCCACACCACAAACTCGCGTGCCATGCCTTCGGCATGGGTCCACGAGCCGGGTGGCCGTATAGCCACCGCCTAGCCTCCTCCACGACCCTGTTCCTTGCGGCGCGGGGCGCTGCCCCTGTGCACAGGGCTCTGTGCGTGGGCATACACAGGGAGCGGGAAGCCCGGCGGAGGCCGTTCATGCCAAGGTCGCGTCACCTCGGGCTCCTCGATGGCGTCGCGGGAGTAGCCGAGCCTCTTCTTCGGCAAAAGTGGCCCACGTTCCACCCGAGGGGTTTTCCCCTTCTCCACCGCGGAAAACCTCCTCACCGGCACCATGGGTGTTTCGACGAGATGGCAGGACAGGAAGGAAGAAGGAGGAGCAAGGGGCGAGAATACGTAGATGAGCAGGGGGCTCCGCCCCCCTCCATTTATAGCCAGAGGGAGGCCAACCGCCGGCCTCCCACGATCTCCAGTAATGATGATTTTCTGCATGCAGCAGGGTGTTGTCAAGTCGAGCGATTGCCGAGGCAGCGTGGGGAAGTGGAGACGCCCACGTCCCATCAAGCGCCATGCGTCGACCCGGTCCGCAGGTGATTGGGGCCCACGGCGCTTCGCCTCGAAGCCAAGTCCGAGTGTACCTTGGGCCAGGGGGCTAGTGTCGGCGTTCTAGGAACCAACGTACCCAGACTTGCCTGCCTGTGGCCCGCGGTGTGGCTCCACCAATGGCCTGGTACGGCCCATCTTTAGCATTGATAAGACAAGACCCTCGCGAGGCAGACGACGCCAAGACCTTCGGAGGAAGCGGCCTCCCTAGGCTGGCTCCTGAGGAGCGGAGATTCCTATGCAGGCGCTCGCCTCATGAGGTTGAGGTGACGTAAGCCATGATGGCTGTTGGGGATATAACTACTGGGTATGACCCACCCAGGAGGGGCCGGGTCATGCCGCTGGCGGCTTAAGATGAAGAGGCCCAAGAAGATATGAAGATGGCGGTTCATAGAGCGAGCTTACTGAAGGCCCAAGACCCGGGGACGACTTGAGGCCCACGGGTGTGAGCCGCCATATGTTCAACTTGTGTTGTAAGGCAAGCTTTGTTAAGATACCGAGCCGGACACGTTTTGTATGAGCCGGCCAGGACTCTGTAAACCGCCGGGCATCAACCTGTATATAAAGGGGTGACCCGGCGGCGGGTAAACTCAAGAAACAACTCATCGAGAACTAGGTCAAGCGTATTCGCTCCCTGGTAATCGAAACCAAAGCAATACAATCCAAAGCAGGAGTAGGCTTTTACCTCGTTGATAGGGGCTGAACCTGGGTAAACTCTCTGTGTCCTTTGTCCCGTTTAACCCCTTCAAGCTAACCTAGTTGCGATGGCTCCACACCTAAGTCCTTTTGCTAGGGCATCTGCCGTGTTAAGGCCACGACAGTTGGCGCCCACCGTGGGGCACGCGCACGGTGGTTTCGAGTTCTTGAAGGGCAGCTTCGCAGGGATCAAGGGATACACCGTCGGCCAGATGACTAAAAGCCGCCGCGATAAGCTCTACATCGACGACGCTGGCTGGGGCCCCGAGCCCGGCTCAATCGAGTACGGGTACTGGGTCCCCTTCGGCGGAATCCATGTCTTCATCAGCAAGATTGGTGAATCGGAGCCTGAGACGAACACTTGCACTGACATCGTCGAGACGGCTCAGCATGCACGACCCACCAAGGTTCAAGCCGCCGTGAAGCGCGCTTTTGTGGGTTTATTCACGGAGTGGATCTTGAGGAAGGATCTGTGTCCGGTGGAGAGACAGCCATCTATTCTGGTGATGAGTCCTCAACTGGCGAGACCAATTCCATATATCAATTGCAAGATGGTGGGCTTGGGGGCTGTTCCGATGGTGACAATATTTTGGACCCCTATGAGCTGCCGAATAGAGTCGCGATCTTCATGGCCGGCACTCAACCGGTGCTCAATTCATCAACTGCTGCAGCCATGACTTCCGGTTCAACGGTCGCGGCAACGGCCGGGGCGAGTAACTCTGCTCGCCCGTCGGCTCAAGTCCTATCTGAGCTCTTGGAGGCTTTGGCGACCTTATTAGCTGCAGAGGTAACATCGGAGAATCAAGCATAGCATAAGGTGGATGTCGCGAAACTACGAGATGAGATAGCTCAAGCCAAGGAGGAGTTTAATGCTGAGAATGCTAGGATGGTGATAGAACGAGCCGCCCTGGATGCTGCATCACAACGGATTCAAGCATAGAATTTCCGGTTAAGCCTGGATCAGAATGCATCTAACGCCGTTCTGCGAAGGAGGCACCAGAGTCGTCTACCTTTGGAGTATGATGCGAGGAATCTTTTCAACATGCCTAGGGCTGGAACCAGTGACCCGCCCATGGTGAACCGGGCTGTTGAGGCGCCCGTGACTGGAGCGACGGTTCAACCACGTGCTGCAGACCCGCCTCGTTTGAATTTGACCCCGCCTCAGCAAGTTCCGACACCGCCGGGTCATTATTCTAACCCTTTGGACAATATGATTGCGGCAGCTATGTGATTGGCGGCTCTCCCCGTTGAAGGCGAGTCTCCAGCCGCGATGGAGATACGGAGGGCTGGAGAGCTTCTTCAGACAGCGATGGCTCAATAGGTGGCTTACTCGTACAGTCATGATCAGATTCATTCAACCCCTCGTCAAAGTCGGAGTTATAGCAGACATATTGATTCGCCAGCGGTTTCAAGCAGTGAGCGGCACCGTAACCCGCCCCGTAGGAATGACCCACCGCGTGCTGATAACAATGCTCAGGCTTTGGTGGATCAGGGCAGGGCACGTCGGGAGGCTGAGCTGGCGGCTCAGTTGGCGGCTCATCAACAATCTCCGGCTTACCCATCGGTGTCTGTTGAGGCAGGAGTGACCTCTAGAACCCTTGGTGTGCCATGTTTAGTGTCGGCTCTACATAATGAGCGCCTACCCAAGGATTTTAAGGGCCCCCGCAAGGTTCTAATTATATGGCGGATCAGCCCCCAGAGGCCTGGATTGAGAGTTATGAGATGGCCATGGAGATGTTGGATGTTAGTGATGCTGTGTGTGCTAAATACTTCACCATGATGTTGGATGGGCTGGCACGCACTTGGCTGAAAGGATTGCCCCCTAACTCCATCAGGTCATGGGCTGAATTGAAGACGCATTTTATCCAAAATTTCAAAGACACGTGCAAGTAGCCTATGTCGATTCTTGATTTAGATTCTTGCGTCCAGGGTGAGGGCGAGTCAACAACCAATTGGGTGCGCCGGATCTCGGCTGTTATTCACTCATCGGACTGTATCAACGCCGGTTCAGCCATCCTAATGTTGGAAAAGAATTGCCGATTCCTTCCCCTTAAGCAGAAGCTGGGGCAGCTTAAGCGCCACTGCAACGATATGGGAGAGCTCATGGCGGCTCTCGTCAAATACGCCGACTCTGATAGTACCAAGGACCCTGAGTCTGATGAGGAGAAGGTTGGCAAGGGAAAGAAGAATGGCAATGCCAAGGGGCAGCAGCACAATACGGAGGGTCAAGGTAATAATGGTAAGCGTAAGCAGATGGACGGCGGTTCAGACTTTGTGGCCAATACCAACATGCAAAGTAACAATCAGTGTCGTAAGGGAAAATCGTCAACGCCCCGATTTGGCGGGCCAAAATTCAACCTTGAGGTGATTATGAATCAGCCTTGCCCAAAGCACGGTACACAAGAGAAGCCGGCCAATCATCTATGGAAAGATTGCTTCATCATGAGGGAGTATAGAAATTCCGGTTTTTTCTAGAACAATCATGGCCCGCATGGCGGGTTAGGATCCGGCTCTCACGGACCTGGCTTTGGTCGTGGCGGCTCAAGTTCCGGTTTTCAGGGCCAAGGCAGTCAAGGTGGTTTTAATCAGAAACCTAGTCAAGGGAATCAGTAGCAACAAACCGGTTATCAGAGTAATCCGAAGCAGTTGAATAGTGGTCAATATCATGTGTTTACCACGAGTTTATGCAAACGAGACCAGAAGATTCATAAGCGGGCGGTGAACGTGGTTGAGCCGGCAGTCCCTCGATACTTACGATGGTCTGAACATCCTATTGTATGGAGCCGTGAGGATCACCCGCCCCGGGTTGATAATCCGGGTCAATTGGCTTTGGTGGTTGCTCCTCAGGTTGGAGGGTATAAGTTTACCAAGGTGCTCATGGATGGAGGCAGCAGCATCAATATCCTTTATTATGATACTTTCCACTGTATGAATTTGACTGACAAAGATCTTAAGCCGTCTTCTACTGTTTTTCATGGGGTGGTGCCTGGTAAGTTGGCGTATCCTGTAGGTAAGATAGCTTTGGAAGTGGCCTTTGGTGATGACCATGATTACAGAGCTGAAACATTGACCTTTGAAGTGGTCAAGAACAAGAGTCCTTATCACGCCCTGTTTGGGCGGCCGGCTTATGCTAAGTTTATGGCACGGCCTTGTTATGTTTATCTGCAACTTAAAATGCCGGGTCGCAAGGGTACCATCACGGTGCATGGTGACAGGAAGATAGCTTTGGAGTGTGAAGAGGGTGATGCTGCTTATGCTGAGTCTGTTTGTGCAACAGACGAATTGAAGTTCTACAAAGATAATGTTAACCCGGCGGATATGACCCCCTTAAAAAAGCCAACCACAGAGCATGACCCCTTGTTGAAGTTTAAGTCGGCAGATGACACTAAGCTGGTTGACTTTGTTCCTGGTGACTCATCCAAGAAGTTCAGTATCAGTGCTAATATGGATCCAAAATAGGAAAGTGCGCTCATCGAGTTCATCCGTGAGAACCGGGACATCTTTGCATGGAAACCTTCAGACATGCCAGGTGTACCGAGGGAACTCGCTGACCACACTCTCAATATTGATCCGAAGTTTAAGTCGGTCAAGCAATTCCTTCGTCGTTTTAATGAAGAGAGGCGTAAGGCCATTGGTGAAGAAGTGGCCCGGCTCTTGGTGGCTGGGTTCATCATTGCAGTTTTTCATCCTGAGTGGTTGGCTAACCCGGTGCTGGTACTTAAGAAGAATGGCACTTGGCGTATGTGTGTGGATTACACAGATCTTAACAAGGCCTGTCCGACTGACCTTTTTGCTCTCCCTCGTATTGATCAGATTATCGATGTTACGGCGGGTTGTGAGCGTTTGAGTTTTCTGGATGCTTATTCTGGTTATCATCAGATCAAGATGGCAGTTAAGGACCAGGAGAAGACATCTTTCATCACTCCCTTTGGAGCCTTCTGCTATGTGTCTATGCCTTTTGGGCTCAAGAGTGCCCAGGCAACTTATCAGCGGTGTGTTCAGAATTGCCTTCATGACCAGATTGGACGCAATGTTCATGCTTATGTGGATGATATTATTGTCAAATCCAGGAAGAAGGAGACCTTGATAGATGATTTGAAAGAGACCTTTCACAATCTCCGGGTTTACAAGATGATGCTTAACCCGGCCAAGTGTGTCTTTGGTGTGCCAGCTGGTAAGCTATTGGGATTTTTGGTTTCTGAGAGAGGCATTGAAGCTAACCCAGAGAAAATCAAGGCTATCACTTCTTTGGCTAAGCCGGCATGTATCAATGATGTACAGCGTTTGGCGGGTCGTATTGCGGCTTCGAGCTGGTTTATAAGCCGCCTGGGAGAGAAGGCTATCCCTTTATATCAGATGATGAAGAAAACAGATCACTTTGTATGGAGTGATGCTGCTAATCAGGCTTTTGAGGCGTTGAAAAAGCAGTTGGCTGAGCCGCCAATCCTTGCAGCTCCCATTGATAAGGAGCCCTTGCTGTTATATGTGGCTGCTAACAGTAGAGCCGTTAGTGTGGCAGTTGTTGTGGAAAGGAAGGAATCAGGCAAGGAATATCCGGTTCAGTGGCCGGTTTACTATGTCAGTGAGGTACTCATTGAATCCAAGCAGAGATACCCACATTGGCAAAAGCTGGTTTATGGCGTGTTCATGGCTAGCCGTAAGTTGAAACAGTATTTCCTTGGTCATCCCATCACTGTGGTTAGTTCTGCTCCTTTAGGGGATATTATTCAAAACAGAGAAGCCACAGGTCGGGTAGCCAAGTGGGCCATTGAGCTTGGACCCCATGGTTTGAAATATATGCCTCGGACAGCTATCATGTCTCAAGCACTTGTGGATTTCATCAATGACTGGACAGAGTTGCAGATGCCTGAGGAGAAGCCGGATAACACATATTGGACTATTCATTTTGATGGATCCAGGCAGTTGGAAGGCTCGGGGGCTAGAGTTATTTTGACTTCCCCACGAGGTGATAAATTTTGTTATGTTTTAAGGTTAATGTTCCCTTGTACTAACAATGCAGCTGAGTATGAGGCCTTGCTCCATGGTCATCAGATGGCTAAAGAGATGAATCTAAGCTGGGTACGGTGTTTTGGCGACTCAGATTTGGTGGCTCAGCATGTTTCAGGAACTTGGGATTCCAAGGACCCACTCATGGCGGCTTATCGCCGAGAGGTTGATGCTATTGCTGGTCATTTCAAGGGTTATCAAGTGGAACATGTTGATCGTAGGAAAAATGAGGCGGCTGATGCTTTAAGCCAGCTGGGATCCCAGCGTAAGCCGGTACCACCTAATGTTTTCCTTAATATTTTGCATAACCCTTCAGTTAAATTGCCTACGAAGGAGGATCTTGATGTTCCTGACCAGGAGGCACGGTTGGTGGCGGCTCTTCATGCTATTCCTGATTGGACAGTTCCGTATTTGGCTTATATTACACGGGGTGAGTTACCTGAAGATGAAACTTTAGCCAGGCAGATAACCCGGTGGTCTAAGTCAATGACTATTGTCAATGGAGAGTTGCACCGATGCAGTGTCACAGGGGCGTTTCAGCGTTGTGTTTCTCCTGAGGAGGGCCGTGAGATTCTACGAGAGATTCATGAAGGAGATTGTGGCCATCATGCCGGCTCTATGTCTCTCATAGCAAAGGCTTTTTGTCATGGGTTCTATTGGCTGACGGCTCATACTGATGCAGAGGATTTGGTTAGCAAGTGTGATGGTTGTCAGAAATTTTCAAGGCGAGCTCATGTGCCAGCTTAAGAATTGAGGATGATTCCAATTACTTGGCCATTTGTAGTCTGGGGGCTGGATATGGTTGGACCTTTTAAAAGATCCAAGGACAAAAAGACTCACCTCTTGGTGGCAGTTGACAAGTTTACAAAGTGGGTTGAGGCAGAGCCGGTCAACAAGTGTGATGTGGCAACGACGGTTCAATTCATCAAAAAGGTGATTTTCCATTTTGGCTACCCTCACAGCATTATAACTGATAATGGCACTAATCTGTCTAAGGGTGCTATGAAAGAATTCTGTCAACGAGAGCATATTCGTCTTGATGTTTCATTAGTGGCTCACCCCCAGTCCAATGGTAAAGCTGAAAGAGCCAATCAAGAAATCTTGAGAGGTATAAAACCCCAGCTTATAGTCCCTCTGCAGAGGACGCCGGGTTGTTGGGTTGAGAAGTTACCTTCAGTGCTTTGGAGTATCAATACTACCCCAACAGATCCACGGGTTATACGCCTTTCTTCATGGTTTACGGAGTAGAGGCGGTTCTCCCTAGTGACATCCGTCATGACTCGCCCCACGTGGTGGTTTATGTTGAAGCTGATAATGAAAAAGCATGTCAGGATGCTCTTGACCTTCTAGATGAGGAGCGTGACCTGGCAGCGGCTTGTTCGGTGATTTACCAGCAAGATCTGCGTCGTTATCATAGCCGCCAGGTTAAAACCCGGACCTTTCAAGAAGGAGATTTGGTGCTCCGGCTCATCCAGGATCAGACAGATATGCACAAGTTATCCCCACCTTGGGAAGGGCCCTTTGTGGTCAGCAAAAATCTGAATAACGGATCATACTACCTCATCGATGTTCGAGACCACAAGGACTCACGCATGTTGGAGGAGGAGACCCGCCGGCCGTGGAATATTGCTCATCTTCGGCCTTATTACACCTGAGCCACCGGTTCTTGTGTTGTACATATTTTCATCCATGTATATATTATGATCAAGTATAATAAAGTCGGCATCCCTGATAATTCAGGGCCTCTGTCATTTCATTTCTGAGTATCTGAGTCTTTATTGTCGGTTCATAAGATCACTTGGGGGCTTCCTGCTCATTAAGCATAGCTATGATTACCCTTTTGATCCAGCTTGCACGCCTTGTTAAAAATAACATGGGGGCTTCCTGCTCACTAAGCATAGCTATGACAACCGTGTTGATCTGGCTTATACGCCTTATTAAAACACTTGGGGGCTTATTGCCCAAGGTTACCTAAGAGAACTTGTTACAGTGCACAGTTCAAACATAGGTATCTGGCCTTCAAGGTTCATTATATATCACTTGGGGGGCTTCCTGTTCAATGAACATAGCTTTATTTACCCTTTTGATCGGCTTGGACACCAGGTGTATTCACCAAAAATCTGGGTTATCCTGCCTTTGTATGTCTGCCACTCCGCCCAGGTAATCCTGGAATGACTCGCCGTACTCTTGACAATCAATCTTGTAAAGACCCTGAACTTGTCAAAGTTAAAACAGCGATTGGTCATGTGAGGCCCGGTTTACAGGTTTGAATACATGATTAACTTAGTGGCTGTGTAGCCCTTGAATAGCACTTGATATTGAGGCTTGGCGGCCTATGAAGGCCTTGTTTTGTCCAATTTGTTATTTGCTTTGCACATTGTTTGCGTTCTTATCTTTGTACCATATTGATATATGGTTTAAAATTGATTCAGGCCATGTAGCCTTAATCCTTATGGCTCATATTTGAGTATATTCGGAGTTTTAATAACCCAGCCTAGCTTTGGATGATAAGTCGCCAGTATGTTTTGATTGTGCACTTAGGGCGCTGCGCTCTAAGTCTTTAAGTTGTTACCCTTGCTGCATATGGCGTGGTAATCCGGCAGTATGAACAAAATTCACAGGTATGTTATTCACTTGGTATATGAATATGCGAGGTTTTGATAACTCGCCCTGGTTATGGACTATACAGTCACCAGCGATCTTTTTTATGGGGCATCATGACCCGCCCTGGGGTAAACTGCCAGGGCACATGTTATCTGCTTGTATGCAGGGAATATGGTGAATATGACATGTAGGATTGATAATATTATGAGCAGAAATGGCAGATCTTCCATATCAAGATTGGCGGTTTAAAGTGTTATGAAGACAAACATGCATGATGGCATGGTAGATCATTGTTTTCAACTAGCCTATTACAAGGCATCGGACAGCCCAAAAGAATAAGTGTTTTGATGCACACAGCATCCAATGTTGTGGATGATAAACCGGCCCTTGGATCAGTTGTCTTGGCCTTGGCGTATTGAAGATTCCGGGTCATCCTGCACCGGTTCTTCTTCTTCCTCCACTGGCTGGAAATCAGGTGATGTCCAGTTGACGCCAGTTACAGCTTTGAATATAGCCTCATCATCTATGAGCATGGAGGGATCAATGTCAGGGGCAAAAGTGTGCTTACGGGTTGGAGGAATCAAGTCCATGACTGGATAAACCGGCGCTTTCAATTTTTCATTTTGAGCGGTATAAGCCGCCTGATATTTGGAGAACTCGGATTTCCTCAGCCAGTATGCTTGCGAACGGCCGCATCTCCTTGACAATTTTGGTGAAGTCCTCTGCAGTGAAGGGAGACCCGTCTTCTTTTAAGCTTGGGCAGCCAGTAGCCAGCTCCTCCGGGTCAAGCTCTGCCTGCCATGCTTTGGCCCGGCTCAAGGCGGTAATGGCGCCAGCCCTGGCGGCTGACCGTTTTATTTCTTCTGCCCTTTGGGGTACAACTGACAGCTTGTCTAGAGTTTCTTTGATAAGAGTAGGTGGCTGTTTGGTATAAGAGACGGTAGCTATGGCTCGTTGCGCGCCGGTGTATAATTGTTCCACAAGAGTGTAGGCGGCTTTTAGCTTCATGCGCATGTCTGAGCCAAAGTGGGAAATCCTGGGGCCTGCGTTACCAAAGATATTGATAAACCGGTTGAATGGTTATTCAACATTGATGATGAAAGATTGAGAGGCAATATTACTTACCAAAGATGGCGGATGTCATGCTATTGATTTGATGCTTTAAGCCGGATAACTCGTCAGTCACCGGCTTAAGGGCAGACTCAGCATCTTCTGCTCTTTTTAACAGAGCAACCTTCTCAGTCGCCCAGCCAGTTCTTTTTGTGCTGAAATCCTTCTTCAGCGTCTCAATGTTTTCTAACGCGGCTTTCAGCTCTGACTTAGCCTTTGAAGTTTCTGATTGTTGGGACTGGATATTTTGCCTCAGATCTGCCACTTGAGATTCTTTCATATTTAATTCCTCCTACAAGATACGACGAGTCAGCAGCAATATATGGTTCTGATAATCAGCTTATTTGAAGTCCCAAGCATAATACAAGTATTTTATTTGGCACTTGGGGGCTAATGTACATTGCTCTTTTTTAAGACAATTCTATGATGACCCGGCTAAATTTTTACAACTATAGCCGGTTCATGGGGGCTACATATTTGGATTTTATTCATAAATATGGTGATAAGTCCCGGCTTAGCCATGATGGTTAAGCCGGCCCTTGGGGGCTACATGTGCGAAATTGAACATTATTATTTGAAGTCCCGGCTTAACTTCCAGTTTAAGCCGGCCCTTGGGGGCTACTAGTTTTGATGCAACAGTTGTAAAAGTGCTATGGCATAGCTACAAGATTAAAGATGCTATTAAAGTCTACAACATATTCAAATTCTTCATATTCAGTAGACTTGGCGGCTGACAGAGGAATATTTATATGAGAAGGTTTGATAGTACTCACCTCAAAATGCTCCTTCATGAGGTTGACTAGGCCGGCTTCGAAATCACGGCTGGTGTGAAGGCGGTTTAGATAACCCGCGTGAATCTCATGGGCATTGAATTGAGCATAGTTCTCCAGATCCAATTTCCAGTTGCCTTTGTCAGCAGCTGAGAATTCTTCTTTGGCGCTGTGCTTGGATAAGACGGTGGGGTTGCCTGGAGCTGTATAAGCTGTCCCAGTAACTATTACATCTTCGGTCTCTTGAGCCGGTTGAGCGGGACTGGGCGGCTTAGCATTCTCCGGATCAACATTCATGGAGTCCATGGTGACATGGTGCTCCTCTGGCGGCAGATCATCCATGGCTGCTTCAGAAGTTTGATGCAAAGACTCAAACATTGTTTGCTTCTCCGATTCAGTAACCTTGGGATCTTCGGCCGGTTTATTAACCTTCAGCTTCTTGCTGGGTTTGGCCATAGCACTGAAAACAAGGCCCATGACAAGATTAATATATCAATCGAGTAAGTGATTATAAGCAAACAAGGTTAATGTTCTTACCCAGGAACAGGTTTGAATAAAGGAATCTGAGTTCCAGTTGAGTCGCCGGATGAAGAGTGAGAAGTTCCCTGATAGTTTGAATCAGAAGGGTTAAGAGGTTATCGAAAGAGACCTGCCTTGGGAAAAGCTAAGTCAGAAATCTGTGAAACCTCTGGACAGCGCTTGCGAGGAGCCGGCGTGTTGGGTAAGCCGGAGGAGAGAATACCACCGCCGCTGTTCCGGGTTGTGCGGCGAGCTTCATGCTGCTGCTTCTTCAAAATAAAGTGGGGATCTAAGTAAGCTAAAGGGTGAGAAAACCTTACTTTCTGGCTCACTTGTCGAATTTTCTGTCTTGGCAAATGTTCTGAGCCAGAGGAGAGAGTAATTACCTCTTCATCGTCTGCATGGCTGGCCTCCGCATCATCCTGATAGTGATCATTGTTAATAAGATGTACAAAAAATGAGCCAAGGGAGTCAAGTTCTACCTCCGACTCATCATCATCCAAGTCAAATAACTCGGAGGGATTGGTCTTCTTCTTGGCATTCTTTTTAGGAGCCTTATTCTTTGTCCGGGTCTTCTTCGCCGGTTTATCCTGAAGTTTTTTGCTCCATAAGGGGGAGTCAGCCTGCAGAAATTCAAGTAATAATGAGAAGGCAGGTTGATAAATAATGGGTTAGTAAAGGTTGCTCGAAAAATACTTACAGCCGGAGGCTTGTTGAGGGTGCAGAAGGGGTTCAGCCCCAGTTTGCTGCAAGTTGCTAAACTCTCATGGAGCAGAGTCTTGGTCATGTCATTAATCTGTTGGTCATCCAGATGAATTGGAGAATAATGCAGCGGGTCCTTAACATCGCCGGTATACTCGCACATTAAGCCGGACCGGCGGCTTAGGGGCAAGATTCTCCATGCGACCCAGCAACGAAGCAGATCAACACCAGTCAAACCATTGGCCATCAAGGCTCTTATTTTTGAAAATACGGGCATATATTTGGCCCGTTCTTCTGTGCTGATCCGCTCTGGGAGTGGATGTCTGTTGCTAAGCCGGTTTTCACGGTAACCCGGTAGATGATTTTCACCTTCTGGAAATGTATCTTTGTAATAAAACCAAGTCTGATTCCAGTCTTTAGGATTACTGGGGAGTGTGGCGGCAGGGAAAGTGGCTTCTTTGCGCCTCTAAATTGAAATGCCCCCTAGTTCTAGGCTGGGCCCATCCGTGAACTCGGTCTGGCGGTTCAGGTAGTAGAATTCCCTGAACAAATCGACAGTGGGCTCCTGTTGAAGGTACACTTCGCAAAACACTTGAAAATTGCAGATGTTTGAAACGGAATTGGGTCCGATATCTTGAGGATGAAGCTGGAAGAAATGCAGCACATCATGAAAGAATTTTGAGCCGGGTGGGGTAAACCCCCGGAGCATGTGGTCAGTAAAGACAATGACTTCGCCTTCTTTGGGGGCATGAGTAGTCTCTGTTCCTGGGACCCTCCAATGAGTGACGTTCTTCGCAGCTAAGATGCCCACTTGGAGATGCTCATTCAGTGTTTGCTCAGTAACCCGGGAGGCGACCAAGTTGCATGAGGTAATAGTTTTTGTCATTTTATTGATGAAAACCTAAACAAAAAGAGATATTGCCGGTTTAAGATGTTAAGCCGGCCAGGGATCAAAAAGTAAGTCCGTTATGCAAGGCCATAAGAATAAGTACTATGAAGATTAACATGGTTAAACCGGAAGACAGTGCCGGGTTATACGGATGGTGAACACATACTGGCGGCTTAACAAGGGGACTAATGCTATATGGCGGGTTATGGTTTATCATATGAAACGCCAATACATTTCCAGTACAGCAGATCTATGAGTGATTTTTGCTAAGTCATGGATAAACAAATTTCACGGATTGGTGCTATGATTTCGGATCTACAGGGGTTCAAAAAAATAAAATAAAATTCTAAACCTAAGGTGGCGGCAGCAGAAGTGCTCATGTACTCAGATGAGGTCCTCTACACAGGGGATGTTTGTTGCTACTAAAAATGAATGCTAAAACTACTACCGCATATCTTTGATGTGGAAGTTCAGATCTAACTATGCAACCTAAGGGAGTCAAAGGGAGAACGGCGATGAACTCCGATGAACTTGGCAAACCCTAGCGCAGATCTGACATGAGTCAAAATACGTACCTGAAGATGCTGATGAACTGCGGAGGGGCGCCGTCATGCTCTGGTCGAGGTCAGGTTGATGCAGCAGCCAAGGTTGATGCAGTTGACGGGGGCGGCGGAGCTCCGGAGGCGTCGGTCATCTTGAGGAAAAAGAAGAAGAGGCAGAGGCAGGGGTAAAAGTAAAAAGGAGGACCCTTGTCCCTATTTATAAGGAGATGGATAAATGGCATGCACGGGAATCAAGGAGGCCGAAAAAATGATTATGCGGCTACAAGGGCGCCTTGATCTTCGGAGGTTCATTAAAAAGAATCTGTTGAGATATTCTAGGTTTGCGCGTAATTAATGCGCCTGATGTCATGGTGGGTTACCGCAGTTCTGTGAGCTAACGTCATGGCGGGTTATAACAAATTCATGAAAATTGACGATGGAAGATTCTGTTGAAGACAAGTGTTGAAGATTGATGTGAACAAGTTCAAATCAACCTGGGGCTTAATGTTGGGGATATAACTACTAGGTATGACCCGCCCAGGAGGGGCCGGGTCATGCCGCTGGCGGCTTATGATGGAGAGGCCCAAGAAGATATGAAGATGGCGGTTCATAGAGCGAGCTTACTGAAGTCCCAACACCCGGGGACGACTTGAGGCCCACGGGTGTGAGCCGCCATATGTTCAACTTGTGTTGTAAGGCAAGCTTAGTTAAGATACCGAGCCGGACTCGTTTTGTATGAGCCAGCCGGGACTCTGTAAGCTGCCGGGCATCAACCTGTATCTAAAGGGGTGACCCAACGGTGGGTTAACTCAAGAAACAACTCATCGAGAACTAGGTCAAGCGTATTAGCTCCCTGGTAATTGAAACCCAAGCAATACAATCCAAAGCAGGAGTAGGCTTTTACCTCGTTGAGAGGGGCCGAACCTGGGTAAACTCTCTGTGTCCTTTGTCCCGTTTAACCCCTTCAAGCTAACCTAGTTGTGATGGCTCCACAGCTAAGTCCTTTTGCTAGGGCATCTGCCGTGTTAAGTCCACGACAACGGCCAAGGCCAGGCGGGCGCCAGCGGGTGCAGAGCAGTAGGTTTCCTCTTCGGTGCTAAGGAGGCAAGCGCAGGCGCGGAGTCCCGAGGAATCAGCCAAAGGTTTCCATTCCAGTGCTACAAGACCAAGACCGCCAGGGCGGCAGGACGGAGGTCATCGCCGAGCCCACCATGGCGTCACGAGCAGAAGCTTTGCAGGCGAAGACCACCTTTCGTCAGGATAGGATGTACTTCTTGTCCCCTTTCAAACTGTCCGTTGCGGAATCCCTTCCCGCCTTCGTTTTGGAGGAAGGGGACCAAGGCCACTATAAATATAGCTTAGCCACCACCATAGGGGGGGAGACAGGATCCACCACCCGAACCCTCACTAGCTCACACCAACACAAGAACTGACCTCCTGAGGTTGTTCTTCCTCTATACTAGTTCATCCTCAGCCCCTCGAGAGGCCAATCCACCACAAAGTAGGAGTAGGGTTTTACACTGCAAGGTGGCCCGAACTTGGGTAAACTTCCGTATATCTTTCCTTTCCCGTTCATCGAGCTAGGCTGTGAGAGCGGCGAGTCGGTAGGCTGGGGAGATCGAGTTCTTCACACGCACCCCAGAGTTCAAATCTTTCTTGGGTCCGCGGAGCCCTAAATCCGATAGGGTGCTTGCCGTTGTTGGTCTCACCAACAATCCGCAAACTCAAGGTCACAAAGATGTTGGTTGACGGTGGGGTTGGGTTGAATCAGATTTCCCCAAAGGTCATCAGCAAACTCCAAATAGCATGGGAAGAGCTTAAGGTCACATGCACGTTTCAAGGAATCAACCCCGGCAGGAGTCATCCTAAGGGAAAGATCACATTGCCAGTGACATTTGGGGGAGAGTTGAATTACCGGACTGAGAAGGTTATGTTTGATGTGGTCGACCTCCCCCTGCCGTACAACGGGATCCTTGGCGCCCAGCTCTGGCAAAATTCATTGCAGCATCCCACTATGCTTACAACATCCTGAAAATGCCAGGGCCGGTGGGCGTCATTTCCATTCAGTCAGATGAGAAGGACGCAATTATTTGCGTGGATAAGATGTACCGGGACGCAGTTGCGGCAGAGGCCACTGAAGCCGGAGTTCCTGCCAAGGAAAGCAAAGGAAAGAAGAAGGCTAACAGGGACGCCAGCAAGGAATCTAGGAAGCGTACCTCTTCGGAGTGTGTGGCATCTGTTGATGACTTACCGGGGAGTTCCAATAGCAAGAAGTCCAAGGCTGCTGCACCCCATGTGAAAAAGGTCCCGGTAGGGCTGGCTGGCGCTGATGGTACTTTCACTATCAGTGCCACCCTTGATGACAAATAGGAAAGCACGCTCATTGCCTTCATGCGGGCGAATATCGATGTGTTTGTCTGGCAACCATCTGATATCCCTGGTGTTCCTAGGGAGGTAATCGAGCACCACCTTGCTATCTGCCCACATGCCCGACCCGTCAAGCAGAAGGTTCGGAAGCAGGCCTTGCAGTGGCAGCAGTTCATTACCGAGGAGATCAAGAAACTTGAGGCAGCTGGTTTGGTCAGAGGAGTGCTACATCCAATATGGTTAGCAAACCCAGTGGTTGTGCGCAAGGCTAATGGGAAATAGAGGCTTTGCATAGATTTCACGGATCTGAACAAGGCATGCCCGAAGGACCCATTCCCCTTGCTGCGCATCGACCAGATTGTGGATTCCACTTCCGGGTGTGATTTGCTCTCCTTTCTGGATGCATACTCTGGATACTATCAGATCTTTATGTCCAAGGAAGACGAAGAGAAGACCTCATTCATCACCCCGTGTGGCTCATACTGCTTTGTGCACATGCCTTTCGGGTTGAAGAGTGCTGGGTCCACCTTTGCAAGAGCAGTCCAGATTGGTTTTGAACCATAATTGCACAGGAACATTGAAGCTTACTAGAAGAACGCCCGTGCGTTGCAACGGGGCCACATTAACTTTAAGAGTTCAACATTAATATTCTCATACATATCAAGTGACATTGGCGACCTTTTTTACCATCAAATCCTCACACACACACTCTCTCCCTCCCTCTTCCTCACTCTCTCTCCCCCTCTCCCTCTCTCTCTCTAACACACACACACATATCCATCTTATTGGGTACGGGACCATAATCCATCTATTTCACACACACACACGCTAGTGCATAACAATATGGATTATGTGTATTATATTTGCCACCACAACTGAGGGAATTAATTTCATGTAAATCGGCCAGCCACAGCTCCAAGAATACGGGGAGGAGGTGGCCCGGGGCGGCGTCGGTGCCGTCCGGCGCGGGCCACGGGCCCGCTTCCAAGTGCGTCTGCGCGCCGGCCACCCACGCCGGGTCCTTCAAGTGCCGCTTCCACCGCACCAACTCCCAGGGCCACGGCCACGGCCAGGGAAGCCGCCCTTCTTCGCCCCCTTCATCGGCCGCGGCCAACGCGGTGCCGCGGCACCCGGCCTCGCCATCCTCGTCCTCCGGCACCGTCGCGACCCAGTGACGCAGCCCAAGCATCGGCCTCGAGAATCAAGAACGCTCGACAACAGAGAGGGAAGGGAAGATCATATACATGTCATAAGAAAGGGAGTTTATTTACTGCTCCCTCGATGTATTGTTTCCTTTGTTTGGAGATTGATTACCATCCGTGAGTTAAGGTAAGGTTAATGTGATTGAGTGATTTAAGGTAAGGTTAATTAATTTAGATTTGATCTTTAGAGATTGTTCGTGATTGATTCTACATTACTAAATATAACTTGCGCCAGTATGGATAGTTCTGATCTGTTCAGATTTCTTTCGTTGTGTGAGAGGGTGACGCGAAAATAAACCGATGAAGTGGGGGGAGGGGACGAAAAAAAATCTATGAAAAAAAACCAGCGAAGGTGGGAGGAGGTACCAAAAAAAACCATGGGAGGTGGGACGAAAAAAAACCTGGAAGCGAGACTACCAACTGCTCCATTAGGAGTAGAGATATGGATAATAATGTGGTCAAGACTAAGGACAGATCAACCCTCATCCAGGATTTAGAAGAGACGTTTGCTAATCTGTGCAAGATCAACTTGAAGCTGAACCCAGAGAAGTGCATGTTTGGCATTCCCTCCGGCAAGCTACTTGGTTTCTTTGTATCCCACCGCGGGATAGAGGCCAACCCTGATAAGATCAAGGCTATCAAGCAGATTCAGGCACCCGAGACAGTTAAAGGTGTGAGGCGTTTGATAGGATGCGTTGCCGTGCTTAGCAGATTCATCTCCAAGTCTGCCGAGCGCGCCTTGCCGTTCTTCAAAATTTTGAAGAAGGCTGGACCCATGAAGTGGACCCTGGAAGCAGATGCAGCACTGCAAGATTTGAAGACCTATTTGTCTTCTGTACCCACCTTGGTTGCACCCAAACCACAAGAGCCGTTGCTACTATATCTAGCAGCAACTAATCAAGTGGTGAGTGCAGCATTAGTGGCACAACGGGAAGTGGAGGAGATAGCAGCCTCAGCAAGTGTCCCGTCCGGGGAAGAGAGAGAGAACAGCACGGCAAGGCCAGATGTGGATCAGGACAAAGAGGAGCACGGCAGCGGAGGCAACCCCAAGGATGCGGCAAGGAAGAAGGTGGTGCAGCGCCCAGTATACTTCTTCAGCTCCCTGTTACAAGGGGCTAGATCCAGGTATTCTGGCGTGCAAAAATTGATTTTCGGCCTTGTCATGGCCTCAAGGAAACTGCGCCACTACTTCCAAGCCCATGAGATCACGGTTGTCACCCGCTTTCCGTTACAAAGGATACTCCAAAACCCTGAGGCTACCAGCAGAATAGTGGAGTGGGCATTGGAGTTATCTAGCTTTGGCCTGAAGTTTGAAAGCACATCAACGATTCAGAGCAGGGCATTGGCAGAGTTTATTGCAGAATGGACGCCAACCCCTGATGAAGTACTGGAAACAGTTATCCCCGGTAAGGAAGCGCCCCAAGAATGGATCATGTATTTCGATGGTGCCTTCTCCCTACAAGGTGTAGGGGCTAGTGTGCTTCTTGTTACTCCTACTGGAGAGCACCTGAAGTACGTCGTCCAGATGCAATTTCCTCGGGAGGAGGCGACCAACAATACAGCAGAGTATGAAGGGCTCCTTGCCGGGCTCAGGATTGCCACAGAATTGGGAATCAAGAAGCTAATCATTCAAGGAGATTCACAACTTGTGGTGAGACAAGTCAACAAGGATTACCAAAGTCCATTGATGGAGGCATACGTCGAGGAAGTGAGAAGACTGGAGGAGCACTTTGACGGATTGCAAATAGAGCATGTACCCCGTGCGGAAAACAGCATTGCTGATCATCTGTCAAAGTGCGCTGCGCAGAAGCTTCCTGTGGAACCAGGAAATTTTGTTCTCCATCTTACTCAGCCCTCCGTATCCCCGACAACAATGGCCCGAAAGAGGAGGAAATTGGACTCCGGTAAGCCTCTCCCGGTAGAGCCTCTCGGGGCTCCTAGCAAGGACCCTGCCGGAAACAACTCCCCTTCGATTGCCGGGTTGCATCCTCCTGCCGGCCCACTGGTCCCCGCGGTCGAGGAATGCGCTCCCACGAATGAGGAGGTGCCGCTAGTCCTCGTTGCCGAGCCCCAGGCTCCAACTTGAGCAAGGCACATAGTCCATTTCCTCCAAACTGGAGAATTTCCCGGGGAGCAAGAAGAAGCGGAAAGAGTAGCCCGGAGGGCCAGTATGTCTCAGTTTGTCGATGACACACTATACAGAAGGAGGCCCAACGGTGTGAAATTGAAGTGCATTTTCCGGGAAGAAGGAAAGGAACTGCTGGTAGAAATACACAAAGGCATGTGCGGCTCCCACATTGGATCAAGGGCTTTAGTTGGGAAAGCATTCCGGCAAGGATTCTATTGGCCCACAGCCCTCCAAGATGCGGTCGAGCTAGTCACCAAGAGTGAAGCCTGCCAGTTCCATTCCAAGAATATCCATCTGCCTGCCCAAGCTCTTTAGACAATCCCTTTGTCATGGCCGTTTTTGTTCTGGGGGCTCGATATCCTCGGCCCTTTCCCCCGAGCTGCCGGGGGCTTTGAATTCTTGTTCGTTGCAATCGACAAGTTTACAAAGTGGCCGAAAGTAGAAGCCGTGAGAAAGGTGACTACTCAGTCAGCTATCAAGTTCTTTAAATGATTGGTGTGCCGCTTCGGGGTCCCTGCCTGGATCATCACCGACAAACAGCACCCAGTTCACGAGCCGCGTCTTCATGCAATATGTTCATGCCCTTGGAAGCAAGATCTCATTTGCCTCTGTTGCACATCCCAGAAGCAATGGACAAGCTGAGAGGGCGAACGCTGAAGTGTTGTGAGGACTCAAGAATAGAACATTTGATAAGCTGCAGAAGTTCGGCAGGCGATGGATCGATGAGCTGCTGGTGGTTCTTTGGTCCCTCAGAACGACACCAAATCGAGCTACCGGGCAGACTCCCTTCTCCCTAGTCTATGGGGCAGAAGCAGTTATCCCCACGGAACTCATTTATGGGTCACCTCGAGTGCTTGCCTACGATGAAGTAGCGCAGGAATGGCACCGGCGTGACGACGATGTGCTTCTCAAGGAGAAACGTCTCCAGGCTGCTATGAGTGCTGCACGCTACCAGCAAGCCTTGCGTTGCTATAAGAGCCGCAGGGTTCATGCCCGGTGTTTTGAGGAAGGCGACCTTGTCCTTAGGCATTTTCAGTACGCCAAGGGTAGAAACAAGTTGACGCCGAAGTGGGAAGGCCCTTACCGGGTAGTACGAGTCACTAGACTTGGCGCAGTCCGTTTGGAGACCGGAGATGGCATTCAATTGCAAAACTCATGGAATATTGAGCATCTCCGTAAGTTCTACCCGTAAGGCGCGGCTGTCGGGCCCTACCCGGCAACCACCCTTTTGTACAGGCCTTGCCTCAGTTGCATGTAACCCCTTGTACAAAGCCAGGCGCAGACCCTGAGCAACAGAGAAATAAATGAAGCGCTCGGGGCCCCCGACAAGTTGCATGCATGCATAAGCATATCATGAGCATCGCATGTTCATATAGATAAGATCGCATCTGGCATCATTTTCATCTACATAAACTGCAGGCTCCTGCCGTGGACTCAGTCCCCAAGAGGAGATGAGAAGACGAGCCTACACTGCGGTCTCCGGCAAGCCAAACAGATAAGTTCTTTCTTTTATCCATACATGTTTTGTAAGTAAAAATGTGTGCATGAGAAAACCTTGCTACCCTTTGAAACTTAGGTGCTCCCACCCTTCGACTCGAACGTTGCTTCGGTCAGGGTGGTCGTAGTGGCCTTTGATGGAAAAGGACTTGCAGGGGGCTGGTCCCTCTTCACGATTTGTGCCCGGTAGGCCTAACCTCCCGGCAACAAAACAGAGGGTACCGACAGGATAACCTGCCGGGGGAAACTCGTTTACTTAAAAATATAGAGGCATCCCACCTCTGCATGGACATATACATGCACGAGTCCCCAGCAAGGTTTATCTTTTTCATTAACATGCTAATCAAACAAGTACAGACCTTACAGGACACAAACATGGATTCAAGAGATTACATTATTCGAACTAAAATTTGGCAAGTGCCTACAGATTTAAGATTGAAAAAGATAAAATGCCCGTGATGCCTTCACTTTTTCCTCTCCTTCTTCGAAACTACAGGAAGAGATGAAGAAGGCGGAGGGAAGGCCTGGCTGGGATTCGGTGCCTCCCCAGGATCAGGATGGCACCGTTCCCAGGCTAGGAGGAAGAAACCAGAGGGCAGGCGCGAATGGTGGCGCTGCCGGAAGCCCAGACGGAGACGACGGAGTCACCGGCAAACATGACTCGTCAGAACGGTCGACCCCATTCTTGATGCGTCGTGGGTTGCCGCCACATTCCGCACCACCGTCGCCCAAAGCTCCCGCCACGCCCACCAATGCGAACGCCATGCGCTCCGAGTAACCCCACAAAGAGCATGGTCGTCCCTGACAGCCCGGAGATATGAAGCCACCTCTCGTTAAGGAAACATGCATGGGGACTAGCGGCCCTTCCATGCGCCAGACAGTCGGTGCACTGGGAGGTAGGATCCGCCTTCACCAATGGCGAACCACCTCTGCAACCTCCCTCCGACGCCACGGGAAGAGGGGGAATAGGCCACGATCGACTACCACGCCCCCTACCCATTATGGATCTCAGCGTGGTGTCATTTGCGTTACCCCTCACTAAAATTGGAGCCACGGGCGACCCGGCGACAAGCACACCGGAGTCGCCACCTCCGGTGCTACCACCGCACCGCCCGAGCACCCCCCTGAGGCTCACACGAAGGTGAGAAAGGGATCCCGCCCCGGCGAAGGCGTGGCTATTCCTTTCTCTCACTCCCCAAGCATCAGCACGAGCATTTAGCATCATTAGCTCGAAGCTAGGATCTGGGGCCTAGCCCCAGGCTCTCCCTTTCAGCATGCCCAGGTGAAAGTAGAGAATGGAGGAAGAGAGGAATGTGGATGAATGCCTCCGCTCCTCCCCCACTCCTCCTTTTATAGGCGAGCTGGGGCTGGGGGCTGATTCCCCAGCGGGTAACCGCCGTCCTCCTCCACCAATCCAAGCAGACCGGGCCCCTGCCTTGATGCTCTCCTACACCACGCGCCTCCATTTACCTACTCCACTCAATGCATGCAGCATACGTGGCTAAGGATAAGGGCGTGGTGGGAAGAGTGAATTGGCAGTTACCTGCCAATGCATTAAAGTCATTTACGGGCCATTACAAGAATGGCCCCACCACAATTGGCGTTGCATGGCGCGCAGGAGAACCGAAAACTGACCCAAGCTCGGGTTAATGAAGAAGCAAAGAAGACCTCAAAGGGCGGAGCCACCCTTGCGCTCCTACCTGTGCACTAGTTAGGGCCTGCCCCGACGACACCAGACGGCGCGTTTGTGCCTGGCCTGGGGGCTCCTGTCGGTGCAACAAACCCTGGGTCTGTTGCCCAGACTGTGCACAGGCCCAAGGACAAGATTACAGCACCCAGATCAGACCAAGCACTATGGATCAATTCTTTGAAGAATCCAAGCACAGATCAAGAAGGCCAAGCCAAGCCAGAGAAGCCAGATATCACTAAGGGAAAAACCTCCCTTGCCGGGCAGGCGAGCCTGGCAAGGTTAGGGTTTGCCCCAGAAGCAAGCCTCCAGATCGTCCCGGCAGGCCTGCTGGGGCTTGCGGAGTCAAGCCACTCCACCGCTCAACCTCACAAGCAATGCAACTCATCGATCAGTGTGGTGTCAAGCCCCAAAGTGACTAAGTGGCTGCTTCTTACCACATGGCAGCCATTTCCTACAGCAAACACCTCCATATGACACCCATCCTGAGACGTGTCAAGCGAGCAGGCACGAAGCTCTTGCCGGGCACGCTGTGATGTGACACTCGACGGCGCATTAAATGCGCACTATCAGCCTGCAGAGTTAGGTATGATAGCACTATTTGCTACCTAATCAGTATGTAAAGACTGAGTTGCCACTGTGGTGACCCCTTTATCTATAAAAAGAGGCCCATGGCAACCGTAGAAGGGATTCGGACCCTCCCACATTCATACGCGCGTAGCCATTCTCCCCCCGAGGAAACCCTGCCGGGCAAGTGTGCTGCGTTCACCACCATTATTCACCATCAATCCACCAAAGCAGGAGTAGGGTCTTACGCCTCGCGGTGGCCCGAACCTGGGTAAAACTGCCCGTGTGATCTCTGCCGTGCTGTGTGATGCTTCTCCGCTCTTTGTGCAACGTGCCCATCCCCCCGCCTAACCCAAAGGGGCTCATGGCCCCATAGGTGGCCGTGGTTTTCCCACGATACCGGGCACGCTGTGATGTGACACTAGGCAGCGCATTTAATGCGCTCTGTCGACCTGTAGAGTTAGGTATGATAGCACTGTTTGCAATCTAATCAGTATGTAAAGACTGATTTGCCACTGTGGTGACCCCTTTATGTATCAAAGGAGGCCCATGGCAACAGTAGAAAGGAGGGGGACCCTCACACGCTCATACGCATGTAGCCACTCTCGCCTCAAGGCAACCCTGCCGGGCAAGTGCGCTGTGTCCATCACCATTATCCACCTTCAATCAACCAAAGCAGGAGTAGTGTTTTACGCCTCACGGCGGCCCAAACCTGGGTAAAAACTGCCCGTGTGATCTCTGCCATGCTGTGCTACGCTTCTCCGCTCTTTCTGCAATGTGCCCATCCCCCCGCCGAACCAAAAGGGTCTCATGGCCCCATAGGTGGTCGTGGTTTCCCATGACATCTTTGGCGCGCCAGGTAGGGGGATCACTTGCGCGAACCAGAGATCATAAGCAGCGCATCATATTTGTCAATGGCGTCGCCCCTCGTGGCGGAAGAGCAACATTGCTCCCGCGCCGATCTCTCCCACTCTCTGCCATCTCCACACGCCATGGTCGCAACGGTAACGGAAGCTAGCGGCATGGGCAACAATACCACCCCGAATGGGCAGGACAACAAGAATGCCCTGCAAATCCCGTTCGAGGGAAAGGAGCGGTGTGCTAGGGTACCAGGTTTCTCTCTACCTACCCCTCGCACTCATTGACAATCGTGCTACTTTGGGTTTTAGCATCATCAACGTCGACGAGCCCGCGCGATGCTCGGTCCAGCATTTACCCTGCTTAGGGAAATCCTAAGTAGATCGCCAGTGTGAGTCCGTTGATCGACGGCCCGACAAGTATGCTCCGGCAAGGCCGCCCACGTTAGCATGGTTTTTGTGACAACTGCCGTTGGATTGTTCAAACAATGCGAAGGGGTGGAGAGAGAAACTGGCCGTACCTAACGCCGCATCCTGTCGCCCACAAGTTACATGTGCTTCTAGCCGACCCGTGCCGGGAGCTAGAAGTCGATATACATGCAACGCAGTCCTTCCCAGAACATGCGAGCCCTACGAGCAGCTGCAGCCAGGGTAGGGATAGATGGAAGCACAAATAAGAGCTAAGTGTACACAATCTCTGTTATACTTTCAAATCTAGAATTTGCATTTGTTCATCCCCTGGGTGCCGAAGTGTTCATATGATGAAATCTATCACAAGATGGTACCTTTGCTAGATTCTTGTCTGCACCCTCATTCTGTTCAGAGTCCGCTCGCGGAATGGGTGGCTGCGTCGGAAACTACTAAGGAAAAACCTGCCAGGACGCATCCACGCCAAGATGAATGTTAAGGGCCAGACCCTTACGACTTTCGCGGCAATATGATACCGGCAGGAAACCAGAACGTGCATAGAGACTAATCATGCAGACACTAATGGATAAAACTCGAAAGGGATAAACATGCAATTCAGATTAAGAAAAAACATCAAGTTCACATGAAAGCATAAACGGCAAAATGTCTAAACACAGGAGATGCATCATTGTCTTGATTACAGGACAGCACAGCGGTGGGAACAATTCAAGGTTGGGTCTGATGACCTCGTGAAGTAACACGGACGCTAAGAACCTTGTCGGCGAGAGGGGTGGCCTTCGCCTCAGCAGCAGAGATGTCTGCGCCTCGCAGCTGTTTCCGGAAGCCGTCGTTAAGATCGAGATCTGGGTGGCGGCAGGCGAGGTTACTTAGGACCATGAAGAGGGCATTGCGGGCGAGCTTCCGGGATTCACTCGCGAAGCGCCCGGCCCTTCCTTCTTCGTACACCTTCAGCTTCTTGATCAGCTCGTTGAAGAAGACCCCTAGCTTAGCGCTAGGGGCCTCTTGCTTGCTGGTCGAGTAGACTGGCCCCTCCATGCCCATCGACTCAGTCTGGGCAGTAAGGCGGTCGGCGATGTTAATCAAGCTTTTGATCCAGAGGTCAACTTCACCAGAGTGGTTCTCCAGCTTGTCTTCTACTTCCTTTCGGAGGCGCCTCGCGGTGTCTAGATCCTTTGCCAACTGCTTCTCACGAGCATCGATGGATTCCATTGAACTCTCCAAGGAGCCGATCCTAGCCTTCAGATCTTTGATGGTGCCGTTGGCATCTGCGAGGCCTTGACTCTTGGAGGAGTGGTGTGATTGCGCATCGTTCAGGAGAGCCTCCGCCTTCTGCACCTCCTCCTTGAGGGTCTCGACCTCCTTGGCGCTCCCGGCAAGCTCTTCATTCAACTTGGTCACCTGTTGGTTAAGATCAGTCTTGGCAGAAGAGGCAACGACAAGGTCATCGGCAAGCTTTTTCAGCTGGGCAGCAGAGTCAGTTGCAAGAACATCCAGGGCAGCCTTGTGCTTATCCTCCAGTTCTTTAGTACGCTGCTGCACAAGGATCTCCAGATCATCATCTTTGGCGCGGAGAGTGGCCTTGAGCCTCTCCTCCCGGAGAGAAATGTCCTTCTCCCTGGCATCTAGAAGCGCTTTGCAAACCGCCATGCACACAGCTTTCTTCTGCCACGTGTCCGTGCACTGTTTGGGGCCTAACCCAACGTGCCCAGTGACATGTATGGCTTAGGCCCGGGGGCTTCTGTCGGGGTACACAGACACGGGTGTATGTTTCCCCCTGACTCATGCACGGACAGTAAGCCACCAATCTAAGGACAAGATTGCAGCACCAAGACCAGATCAAGCACGAAGGGATCAGCTCCTTGAAGAATCAGAGAGCTAGTCAAGAAGACCAAGTCAAGCCGAAGAGGCAAGATATCACTAAGGGAAAAACCTCCCTTGCCGGGCAGGCGAGCCTGGCGAGGTTGGGGTTGCCCCGGAAAGCAAGCTTCCAGATCGTCCCGGCAGGCCTGCCGGGGCTTGCGGAGGCAAACCACTCCACCGCTCCACCTCACAGCAATGCAAGTCCTCGATCAGGTCCGGTGTCAAGCCCCTAAGTGACTAAGTGGCTGCTTCCTACCACATGGTGGCCACTTCTTACAGAAAACACCTCCATATGATACCCATCCTGAGACGTGTCAAGCAAGCAGGTGCGAAGCTGGCAAAATAGCCCAGCAAGGGTTGCCGAGCACGCTGTGATGTGACACTAGGCGGTGCATTTAATGTGCTCTGTCTGCCTGTAGAGTTAGGTATGATAGCACTGTTTGCTATCTAATCAGTATGTAAAGACTGATTTGCCACTGTGGTGACCCCTTTATCTATAGAAGGAGGCCCATCGAAACCGTAGAAAGGAGGGGGACCCTCACACGCTCATACACGCGTAGCCACTCTCGCCTCAAGGCAACCCTGCCGGGCAAGTGCGCTATGTCCACCACCATTATCCACCTTCAATCCACCAAAGCAAGAGTAGGGTTTTATGCCTCACGGCGGCCTGAACCTGGGTAAAAACTGCCCGTGTGATCTCTGCCGCGCTTGCTACTCTTCTCCGCTCTTTGTGCAACGTGCCCATCCCCCCGCCGAACCAAAAGGGGCTCATGGCCCCGTAGGCGGCCGTATTTTCCCAAGACATCTTTAGCGCGCCAGGTAGGGGGATCACTAGCGCGAACCCGAGAGCATAAGCAGTGCATCATATTCGTCAATGCCATCGCCCCTCATGGCGCTCAAGGGGATGGCTGAGGCGGAGCGAAAGAGCAACATTGCTCCCGTGCCGATCTCTCCCACTCTCTGCCATCTCCACACGCCGTGGTCGCAACGGCAACGGAAGCTAGCGGCATGGGCAACAATACCACCGCGAATGGGTGGGACAACAAGAATGCCCTGCAAATCCCGTTCGAGGGAAAGGAGCGGTGTGCTAGGGTACCAGGTTTCTCTCTACCTACCCCTCGCAATCATTGACAATCGTGCTACTCTGGGTTTTAGCATCATAAACATCGACGAGCCTGCGCAATGCTCGGTCCAGCATTTACTCTGCTTAGGGAAATCCTGAGTAGATTGCCAGTGCAAGTCCGTTGATCGATGCCCCGGCAAGTATGCTCCGGCAAGGCCGCCCGTGTTAGCGTGGTTTTTGTGCCAACTGCTGTTGGATTGTTCAAAACATGCAATGGGGAGGAGAGAGAAACCGGCCGTACCTAACACCGCGTCCTGTCGCCCACAAGTTACATGTGCTTCTAGCCGACCCGTGCCGGGAGCTAGAGGTTGATATACATGCAACGCAGTCCTTCCCGGAACATGCGAGCCCTACGAGCAGCCGCAGCCAGGGGAGGGATAGATGGAAGCACAAATAAGAGTTAAGTGTACACAATCTCTGTTATACTTTCAAATCTAGAATTTGCATTTGTTCATCCGCTGGGTGCCGAAGTGTTCGTATGATGAAATCTATCACAAGATGGTACCTTTGCTAGATTCTTGTCTGCACCCTCATTCTGTTCAGAGTCCGCTCGTGGAATGGGTGGCTGCGTCAGAAATTACTAAGGAAAAACCTGCCGGGACGCATCCACGCCAAGATGAATGTTAAGGGCCAGACCCTTACGACTTTCGCGGCAATATGATACCGGCAGGCAACCAGAACATGCATAGAGAGTAATCATGCAGACACTAATGGATAAAACTCGAAAGGGATAAACATGCAATTCAGATTAAGCAAAAACATCAAGTTCACATGAAAGCATAAACGGCAAAATGTCTAAACACAGGACATGCATCATTGTTTTGATTACAAGACAGCACAGCGGCGGGAACAGTTCAAGGTTGGGTCTGACGACCTCGTGAAGTAACACCGACGCTAAGAACCTTGTCAGCGATAGGGGTGGCCTTCTCCTCAGAAGCGGAGACGTCTGAGCCTGGCGGCGGTTTCATGAAGTCGTCATTGTCGGTGTCAAAACCGGCAGATCTTGGGTAGGGTGTCCCAAGCTGTGTGTCTAAGTATCAATGGTAACAAGGGACAATGGGGACATGATGTTTACCCAGGTTCGGGCCCTCTTAAAGGAGGTAAAACCCTACGTCCTGCTTGATTATATTTGAAGAGTATATAGGTTACAAGAGTTGATCTACCTCGAGATCGTAATGGCTAAACCCTAGCAATCTAGCCGATGATTATTCTGATAGCCTCTATAGACCTAACCCTCCGGTTTATATACACACCAGAGGGACCTAGGGGTGTACAGAGTTGGTTTGCATAGGAAGGAAACAGTACATCCGAACACCAAACTTGCCGTCCACGCATATGGGAGTCCTATCCGGACACGGGGGATGGTCTTCTGCTTTATCTTCATGGCACATCAGTCCAGCCCATATCGAATAGACTGGACACCTGAGGACCCCCTACTCTAGGACTCCCTCAGAGCCCCTGAACCAGTCTTCGATGACGATGAGTTCGGCACGCAGATTATCTTCGGCATTGCAAGACGGGTTCCTTCTCCTGGATATCTTAAGTTAGCTTCATACGTAAGGAATCTGTATCCGGCTCTGCATAATTAATACAACCCTTGGCCACAAATGCAATATGTCAAAATAGGAATAGTGTCTTTTACTGACAACTTTTTCAGCGAAGCGCCACACTTAACTTTTCAATATTTTGAACCGTTTTCACGCCCCTCACTTCGTGTTTCGAGGCTTAGCCTCATTGGCACGTCTTGTCAAAACAGAGATCGCGCCCACTTATTACGGGATCCTCATCAATATGGTTTGGGTAATCCAACCGCGCCTTACGCACGATCTTGTTGGGAATAGGCGAGTTTTATGGCTTAGGAGGGGGACGCTTCGCATTTTCACCGTCTTATAAAAGGGCAAAGACCCCTCCTTTTTCTTCACGCCTTCCTCCAACCTCTGCCTCTCAATCTTCAAGCTCCAGCACCCATAGCCCCAATCTCCTCCACCACCGCCACCCTCTCCGGCAATGGCCGGGTCTGGCTCCAAGGGCAAGTGGGAGGCCTCCACCATCATTGAAAAGGACGTCAAGGACCTCCGGAGCGCGGGCTACTTGTCCGTGGATATCGCGCACAGGATCCTTGACATAGATCAGGTTATTCCTACTCCAGAGCCTGGTGAGAGGGTCGTGTTCATCCCTCATTTCCTCCGTGGGCTAGGGTTTCCCCTCCATCCCTTTGTCCGGGGCCTCATGCTCTACTACGGGTTAGATTTCCATGATCTAGCCCCAAATTCCTTCCTCCACATATCGGCTTTTATAGTCGTGTGCGAGGCTCTCCTCCGCATCCCCCCACACTTCGGCCTGTGGCTCAAGGTCTTCAATCTGAAGCCGAAGGTGGTTGACGGGAAGCATGCGGACTGCGGCGGGGCCATGGTAAGCAAGCTCGCCAACGCCGTTTGGCCCAAAGGGGCATTCATAGAGACGGTCATGGTGTGGCAGCCGCAGTGGTTCTACATCACCGAACCCCGCGGCGCCAACTGGGCGGCCATGCCTGCCTTCAGATCCGGACCCCCCACGAGGCTCACCTCATGGACCGCCAAGGGTCTTGATTGGGGGTCCAAACCGGAGGTGCAGATGCTACAGAAACACATCGCCAACCTATTGGCCTTAAACACCAGTCTCATAGACGTGATTCAGGTGATGCTCTTCCGCCGCACCCTTCCCTGCCAGCGCCGGGCCTCCCCCTTATGGGAGTTCAATTCGGAGGAGGCACGGACCTTGAAGCGCTTCTTCGACACTACGCACGAAGATATATGGAAGCAGCTCTTCAAGGCCCAGAAAAAGTTGCTGAAGAAGAACGAGGACATCGGACTCGACATCAAGAATCCGGCCTCAGAGGTAGGCATAATTTTTCCGAAGACCTGTTCGGTCAATACTTCAGATATACTAAAAATTATATTGCATGTCTTCTGTACAGGGCTGGACGGCAAAGGCGGAGCGGATCAATTGTCCGGCACCGCTGCCCGAGAACCCCGCCACACCCCAGCTAATGGAGATGCTGGTCCCGGCGCCCTATCAGGCGCCGGAGAAGAAGACCAAGAAGAAGAACAAGGAGGCCAAGGGCGTCCTCCGCCACAAAGGTCCTTCGGACGCAGTGTCCGGAGAGACCGAAGCCCTCTCTTCCCACGAGGGAGATGAGGAAGAAGAAGAGGAGGTGGAGAGTGACTCCCCACGCAAGGGAAGGAAAAAGAAGAGGGCGGCCTCCGAAGACCCGAAGGGTGAGGCGTCCAAGAGAGGGAAGATGGCCCTCTCGGACAGTTCAGACTCAGAGTCCGAACTGGTCGCCAAGAAGCCTCCCAGGGTGAAGCCCCTTGCTGAATCGTAAGTATTCAGAAACTTACTGTTTGTCTTTGGTCCACCTGCTTCCATTATGTAAATTATTTTGTTGTTTGCCTTTCAGCCCTCCCCGCGAGCTCCCGAATACCCCCTTATCGGAGGGGAACTCTTTGCCGCATGAAATGGCAGAGAGCGATACACCACCGCGAGCCCCCTCGCCTATCGCCATGGAGGACACCGAAGTGTCGTCCCGAAGGACCTCTCCCGGCTGAGGTGGGGCGAACGAGGCTGTCGAGAAAGCGCCCGAGGTTAATACCTCGGTCGCCGAAGACCTAGGGGAGGCGACCCCTATGACAATCGACAGTGGGCAGCCCAAACAATCCGAGCCCCCACCGAACACCATTTCGGAGACCAACGTGGCTCCGGGATTGGATGAGCAGCCTCCTCCGCAAGGGGGAGGAGGAGCATCAGCTCCATCGGCGACCTCCATTAATCTGGAGGCGCCCAACGTTCTAGAGGGAGCACTGCAAAGTGCTTCCATTGTGGAGGAGCACCGCACCCTCATGGGTGCGGTTATGGAGAAGGTTCAGTCTGCAAAAAGCGGACTGAACGAAGCCTTCCGCAGCCTACTGACAGGCTTTGAGGTACGCGACGTAATGTTCTAAAACTTTACAATATTCATATAAAAGAATAAACCCATGTAACGACAGTCTCCTGAGGCTCTATCCGGTTTGGAAGAAGCCGGACAGAGAATCCATATAGTATTCGGGAGTGTAACATACTGTGCTGTGTATTGAAACAGGCTTCTATGCTGGCGGCAACCGCCCAGGCCGCAGAAGTTTCCAAACTCAATCAGAAGCTTCAGGTGGCCAACAAGGAGCTCGACCGCATCAATAAGCAGTTCGATGAAACGCAAGGTATGCGCACAATGTTAAGAAGGAATTTATCTTTATATCAGGAGCGATATGCATATTGATAGGTTAACTCATAGAATTATTTTGATTATGAGCTTAGTGGGCGCAGCCGAGGTTGAGATCCTCAAAGGCGCCCTCGCCCAAGCCAAGAAGGAAGCCGAGGCGAGCAAGGCAGCCGATGATAAAGCGGCTGCTGAACTAGAGGCCGAACAAGTGGCCCACCGCCAACACGAAGCTCAGGTGGCTGAAGTCGAGCAGGAGCTGAAGGATGCCATCAGCAAATGCGAGACATTGGAGCAGAAGACTTTGGCCCAATCGTCCGAGCATGAGAAGGCTCTCCATGATGCCAAAGAGGCGCGGAGCGAGTCCTGGAGTGCTCGCGAAGAGATCCGTCAGGCGAAGCAGATAGCGGCTGGTAAGGCCTTTCTTTTGCAGAGTGTCTTTGGAGGTCAGAGGTATGCTTTGCTGACCTGACTATGGAGTTCTGCAGGCGTGTTTGCGGATATTCCGAAGAGTGCCGCTGATGCCGCACAGTACTTCCGAGCCCAGGAGGGGAACTCGATCGAGAAGCTATTCTGGTCGCAATTTGCCACGCCAGAACACTCGACCCCTCTACTGGGTGACCAACTGAAGCAGTTCTCGGAGCTACATAGGGTGGCGGGTTTGGCTAGGAAGGACTTAATAGTCCAACTCTGGCCGGCCGAGCCAATCCCTAGCAGCTACTTCGGTTTGGTGAAGCGGCTTGTCGAAGCGCGGCCACAGATTGATGCTGTGAAGCGCTCGGCCTGTATAGAGGGTGCTCGGATGGCCTTCGCCCGTGTCAAAATGCAATGGGCGAAGATGAAGGCCACCGATGTGGCAACCGCAAGCCCGCCCAAAGGCAAAGATCATCGGAGGCCGGAGAGGTACTTCGACGATGTCCTAGAAGGAGCCCGAGAGATAGAGGGCCAGTGTTCCAAGGACGTGATGTTTGATTAAATGTGTGCGGGCTGTACGAACTATGTAGTGAACCCATGCTGTTATATATCTATGTTGCACATTTAATTCGAGCAATTGTTTCCTCCTGTGTGGCTGTTTATTTAAATTTCTGAAAGGTTGCCAGTCGTCGGCTTCAGCCCCCATGTAGATACTACAGGGGTGTTCGGTGTAACGCGCGAACACACTTTATCCAACATCTTGGTCCATAAAGGAGGTGTCCGTGAAGTGAACCAGGCCATCGGACTATACGGCTTTATTACTTTCACTTAACCATAGGAGTTTGACTGTGGAGCTAAGTACTAGCCCCTTGTGCATGTGCGGCTATCCGGACTACGATGCCTTGTCCACGCGGCTGGACGAAGACCAGCCCCTCGTATAACACGGGTTGAATCGCTAACGACTCTGTAGTATAATACTAAGTCGCCGAATCACCAACCAGCTCTCGCCCATCATGATAGTCAGTTTTCGGCTTTCTCTACTAAGGTACTTGACCGAACAAACCAGAAATACAATCGCAGTAGTTCTCCCTTTACTACCTTAGCCGAACGAGCGGAACATAAGGTGGTAAGCATAGGAGCCGGGCAACCCAACTATAGACCAAAGACATGATTCGGAGCCGGTGCATATAATGCAATATTCGGGACGCCGAAGAATTCCCTATAGGTGTTCGGACTTGAAATGTGCAGGGCCGAATACAGCCCCTGGTGTGAAGTCCGGAGTGAAGCACGTGTGGCAGTTCTGAAGTAGGGAGGGAGTACAGGTGATAAACTAAACGAGTACCAAACAAAAGTGGTGATCCACTACTTCCTTTATACCCTGATTAATATGTCAAGCCATGTTATTACAGATAATGCCATGAATATCGAGGCCATTTTACATGCCAAAAGGTTTACACAAGGGAAATGTGTACACAAGGCCTAAGAGTAATGGTTTGAAGATCCCAATGGTGCCCTGCCGCATGTCTGCGCCGTTTCTCCTTGGTGGGAAATCCTTTGAGAGGAGGAGTCGATGGTTGTCTGCAAAAAGAAGGACATAGAAAAGAGCCCTTGTTCAACCGTAGAATAGGCAGGTTTTTAATGAACCTGAAGTGGGAGAAATATTTAAGGTCCGAATAGGGTCAAGCTGTACTATAGACCTTTTCCGCAGTGTGCCTCCGGAGCTGCCCAAGTTATTCTAAGTGCGTAATGATCGGGGGAGGCTAAACTGCTATGCAAGCTGCGGATCCGCCGAGCTATCGCACTG
Organism: Thinopyrum elongatum; assembly: GCA_011799875.1. NCBI lineage: Eukaryota > Viridiplantae > Streptophyta > Magnoliopsida > Poales > Poaceae > Thinopyrum > Thinopyrum elongatum. The sequence goes on from CM022301.1 coordinate 541,264,613, forward strand.
TAATGCGGATCGGACTCGCTTAGCGGTGTCATGGGTCTTGATGACCGATGAGCTGTTTGGCTTAATGAGGCCACCCTGTACCTCGGCTGCTAGGGCCGCGGTGTGCTCCTCAGTACAGAGGGAGCGCTCCATATTTCCATTTACTATGATGACGCCCCGAGGTCTGGGCATTTTGAGCTTCAGATAAGCATAGTGCGGGACTGCATTGAAGTGGGTGAAAGCAGTTTGTCCAAGCAGTGCATGATATCCACTGCAGAAAGGGACGATGCCGAAGATCAATTCTTCGCTTCGGAAGTTGTCTGGGGAGCCGAATACTACTTCCAGTGTTAAGGAGCCCATGCAGTGGGCCTCTATGTTGGGTATCACTCCTTTAAAGGTAGTGTTACTAGGCTTGATTCTTGACGGGTCGATACCCATCTTACGGACAGTATCTTGATATATCAAGTTGAGACTGTTGCCGCCGTCCATAAGGACTCTAGTGAGATGGTATCCGTTGATGATAGGATCGAGTACCAGGGCCGCTGAACCTCCGTGACGGATACTGGTTGGGTGGTCCCTGTGATCAAAGGTGATCGGACAAGCTGACCATGGGTTGAATTTTGGGGCGACAGGCTCTACGACGTAGATGTCCCTTAATGCGCGTTTGCGCTCCCTCTTGGGGATGTGGGTGACATATATCATGTTCACCATTTTCACTTTGGGGGGAAACTTCTTCTGTCCCCCACTGTTTGGAGGGTGAGGCTCATCATCGTCCTCGCTTTGAGGTCCTTTCCCCTTATTTTTGGTATTTAATTTACCGGCCTGTTTAAAAACCCAGCAGTTTCTGTTAGTGTGGTTGGCAGGCTTGTCAGGGGTGCCATGAATCTGGCAAGGCCTCTCTAGTATTTTGTCCAGATTGGATGGACCGTCCCTATTTCCTTTGAAGGGCTTCTTCCGTTGACCGGCTTTAGAGCCACTGAATCCAGCATTTACGGTCGTATTTTCTGTTTCTTCGTTGTTGTTCCGACGCTTGTTCTTGTTGCGTCATGGCCTTCCATTGCCATCCCTGGCCTCAGAGGTGCCGGGGTCGCCGGTACTGTTGCTTCTATGAGCTAACCAGCTATCTTCGCCCGCACAGAAGTGGGTCATAAGTGCTGTAAGAGCTGCCATAGTCTTTGGCTTTTCCTGACCGAGATGTTGGGCAAGCCATTCGTCACGGACGCTGTGCTTAAATGCCGCTAAGGCTTCAGCGTCCGGACAGTCAACAATTTGGTTCTTTTTAATTAAGAACCGATTCCAAAGTTTGCGGGCTGACTCTCCGGGTTGCTGGACTATGTGACTTAGGTCGTCAGCATCCGGTGGCCGGACATAAGTGCCCTGAAAGTTGTCCCGAAAAGCGTCCTCTAGGTCTTCCCAACATCTAATGGAGTTCTCTGGGTGGATGTTCAACCAGTGCCATGCTGGTCCTTTCAGCTTTGGAGGGAGGTATTTAATGGCGTGGAGATCATCTCCGCGAGCCATGTGAATGTGGAGAAGAAAATCCTCAATCCATACGGCGGGATCCGTCGTTCCATCATATTGCTCAATGTTCATGGGTTTAAACCCTTCTGGAAATTGGTGCTGCATTACCTCATCGATGAAGCACATGGGGTGTGCGGCGCCTCTGTACCGGGCAACATCGCGACGGAGTTCGGATGACATCTGTGTTCGGTGCTGACCCCGGACTTGGTTGAGTTTGTCGTGCCAAGTTTGATGGCCGTCATCTCGTGTGGGAGCATGTCCTCTTGATCCATAGATGGATCTGGTCTGGCCCACTCTATTGGTCAGGTCCTGACGTAGGTCGTACCTGTAGCCCGGAGCCACTGCTTCCTTGCCTCTATTGCGAGGGGGCGCGGGCTGGTGTTCGGCATAATTAGCCGTTTTGTCCCGTCCACGTGGTGGTCGGTTCGGTTGATCAGCCTGATTGTATTTCGATGGTATTGGCTCGAAGGCCTCGTCGTCGAATTGCGGCAGTAGCCTGTGCTTGGGATAACTCTTTATTTGGCGCTCAAGGCCGTATCCCTCTTCGGCTGCTAGGACTTTAGTCCATCTGTCGTTGAGCGTATCCTGTTCGGCTTGAAGCTGCTGCTGTTTCTTTTTCAGACTCCGTGCAGTGGTGATGAGCCGTCGCTTGAAGCGTTCTTGTTCAAGGGGTTCCTCTGGGACGATGAAATCTTCGTCACCGAGGCTAACATCCTCTTCGGAGGCAGGTAGGTAGTTACTGTCCTCCGAGTCCTCGTGATCGGCAAATTCGCGGGGCTGTATTGACCCTCTTCCCTTTCATCCTGCTCAAATGCAAGCTCAGCGGGGTGTTCGGGGTCTCCGGCGTTATCCGGAGTGCCATTATCACCGGTGCCGGTATTGCTATCCCTTGCCCGACGCGATTATGAGCGGTGGCGCTGACGCCGGCATTTTGGTGGTTCATCGACGGGCTTATCCTCATCTGGATCTTGAGTGCCATCGTCGTCCTTCTTCTCAGGCGTGTCCACCATGTATACATCGTAAGTAGAAGTAGCCGTCCAACGTCCAGTGCTGGGCGGGTTTTGACTTGGTTCGGCTTCGACATCATTGTCCATGCCATTGATGTCTTCGAAAGCGTAGTCTAGCATGTCGGTTAGATCCTCGACAGTGGCTATTAAATGGGTGGTGGGTAGGACGTGAAATTCCCTACTCTGAGCCCCCAATTCAAACTGGTCATAGCTCGGAGGTGATACTTCCGCAATGGAGAGAGATTGTATTAAGTCCAGTGCTTCATTTAAGAGTGAAAGCTGGATGGGCATCTGAGGGTCTGCAGAGCTGGGCTCGGCGATAGCCACTTGACTGAGCCCGCAGGACACAGACCTCGAGAGTTCGGAGTTCATGTCCGGAGGCGAGTCCGGCTCCCCGGTGACGGGGGGAGCCCTGTTTGACCCCGGGTCCGCTGATGGTGCGGTTGCATCTGAGTCTCCGGCTAGAAGCTCCGTGATGGGAGAGAGTCCGGCGGGGTTCATCTTCCCGTCTTCGGACGAAGTGGTCTGCCCTGGATCTAAGGCCGAGGTGGGCATGGGTGTCGACCCCTGGATGGGATCTGATGGTAGGTCTGAAGGGCCTGCTTCGTGCGAGTGGGCAGCGGCAGCCGAGGCCATGAACCCCTCGAAGACCAGGCCTCCTCGGATATCGGCGATGTAGTTTAGACTTCCGAACCTGATCCGGTGACCAGGGGCATAGCTGTCGACCTGCTCAAGGTGACCGGTCGAGTTGGCACGAAGCACGAAGCCACCAAACACAAAGAGTTGTCCAGGGAGAAAAGTCTCCCCGGAAACAGCATCGTTGTCGATAACGAGGCGAGCCATTGATTCTTCTGTCGACAACACAGCGGAACTCTCAATGAAAGCACCAATGTCGGTGTCAAAACTGGCAGATCTCGGGTAGGGGGTCCCAAGCTGTGTGTCTAAGGATCAATGGTAACAAGGGACAATGGGGACACGATGTTTACCCAGGTTCGGGCCCTCTTAAAGGAGGTAAAACCCTACGTCATGCTTGATTATATTCGAAGAGTATAGAGGTTACAAGAGTTGATCTACCTCGAGATCGTAATGGCTAAACCCTAGCAATCTTGCCGATGATTATTCTGATAGCCTCTACAGACCTAACCCTCCGGTTTATATACACACCGGAGGGACCTAGGGTTGTACAGAGTCGGTTTGCATAGGAAGGAAACAGTACATCCGGACACCAAACTTACTGTCCACGCATATGGGAGTCTTATCCGGACACGGGGGATAGTCTTCTGCTTTATCTTCACGGCCCATCAGTCCGGCCCATATCGAATAGACCGGACACCCGAGGACCCCCTACTCCAGGACTCCCTCAGTCATTAAGATCGAGATCTGGGTGGCGGCAGGCGAGGTTACTTAGGACCATGAAGAGGGCATTGCGGGCGAGCTTCCAGGATTCACTCGCAAAGCGGCCGGCCCTTCCTTCTTCGTACACCTTCAGCTTCTCGATCAGCTCGTTGAAGAAGACCCCTAGCTTAGCGCTAGGGGCCTCTTGCTTGCTAGTCGAGTAGACTGGCCCCTTCATGCCCATCGCCTTAGTCTGGGCAGTAAGGCGATCGGCGATGTTAATCAAGCTTTCAATCTAGAGGTCAACTTCACCAGAGTGGTTCTCCAACTTGTCTTCTGCTTCCTTTCGGAGGCGCCTCGTGGTGTCCAGATCCTTTGCCAACTGCTTCTCATGACCATCGATGGATTCCACTGAACTCTCCAAGGAGCCGATCCTAGCCTTCAGATCTTTGATGGTGCCGTTGGCGTCTGCGAGGCCTTGACTCTTGGAGGAGAGCTGCGATTGCGCATCGTTCAAGAGAGCCTCCGCCTTCCGCGCCTCCTCCTTGAGGGTCTCGACCTCCTTCGTGCTCCCGGCAAGCTCTTCATTCAACTTGGTCACCTGTTGGTCAAGATCAGTCTTGGCAGAAGAGAGAACGGCAAGGTCATCGGCAAGCTTTTTCAGCTGGGCAGCAGAGTCAGTTGCAAGAACATCCAGGGCAGCCTTGTGCTTATCCTCTAGTTCTTTAGTCCGTTGCTGCACAAGGATCTCCAGATCATCATCTTTGGCGCGGAGAGTGGCCTCGAGGCTCTCCTCCCGGAGAGAAATGTCCTGCTCCTTGGCATCCAGAAGCGCTTTGCGAACCGCCATGCGCAGAGCTTTCTTCTGCCATGTGTCCGTGCACTGTTTGGGGCCTAACCCAACATGCCTAGTGACACGTATGGCTCAGGCCTGGGGGCTTCTGTCGGGGTACACAGACATGGGTGTATGTTTCCCCCTGACTCGTGCATGGACAGTAAGCCACCAATCTAAGGACAAGATTGCAGCACCAAGACCAGATCAAGCACGAAGGGATCAGCTCCTTGAAGAATCAGAGAGCTAGTCAAGAAGACCAAGTCAAGCCAAAGAGGCAAGATATCACTAAGGGAAAAACCTCCCTTGCCCGGCAGGCGAGCCTGGCGAGGTTGGGGTTGCCCCGGAAAGCAAGCTTCCAGATCGTCCCGGCAGGCCTGCCGGGGCTTGCGGAGGCAAACCACTCCACCGCTTCACCTCACAGCAACGCAAGTCATCGATCAGGTGCGGTGTCAAGCCCCTAAGTGACTAAGTGGCTGCTTCCTGCCACATGGTGGCCACTTCCTATAGAAAACACCTCCATATGACACACATCCTGAGACGTGTCAAGCAAGCAGGCGCGAAGCTGGCAATTGCTGGGCACGCTGTGATGTGACAATAGGCGGCGCATTTAATGCACTCTGTCTGCCTGCAGAGTTAGGTATGATAGCATTGTTTGCTATCTAATCAGTATGTAAAGACTGATTTGCCACTATGGTGACCCCTTTATCTATAAAAGGAGGCCCATGGCAACCGTAGAAAGGAGGGGGACCCTCACACACTCATACACGCGTAGCCACTCTCGCCTCAAGGCAACCCTGCCGGGCAAGTGCGCTGTGTCCACCACCATTGTCCACCTTCAATCCACCAAAGGAGGAGTAGGGTTTTACGCCTCACAGCGGCCCGAACCTGGGTAAAAACTGCCCGTGTGATTTCTGCCGTGCTTGCTACGCTTCTCCGCTCTTTGTGCAATGTGCCCATCCCCCCACCGAACCGAAAGGGGCTCATGGCCCCATAGGTGGCCATGGTTTCCCACGACAGTGAGATACTTATGTGATCATGTGCTTGATCATATTATGCTTAATGTGTGATTGCATGATTATATCCATGAATGTTTGTGTATGATCAATCACTTGTATCATTGGTGATGAGTGCATGTTATTTAACTCTTATCATTTTGAGCACTCCACCAAGATGTATGTGACATGGAAGAGTGACCCATGTTCCTAATCGATTGTGCATTTGCATTCAAAAGCAAATTTTAAACAATTCACAAATTTAGGGGGAGCTCTTTCTTATCACATACTTCTCAAAGCGACGATGTATTTCATTCATATTATCATTTGTCGAAGCTTTTATCTATATGTTGTCATCAATTACCAAAAAGGAGGAGATTGAAAGTGCAACTAATCCCTGGGTGGTTTTGGTAGTTCATAACGACATATAGCTCATTGAACAAATATCCATTCAAGTTTAATATTTCAGAAAGTTCAATGAATGGCATGGCATGGACTAGAGATGTGGACCCCTCAAAATGCTAAGGACACATATTGGCAAAAGCTCAAGACTCTTCATTTATATGTTAGTGATCCAAGATCACATTGAGTCCATAGGAAAGCCAATACTATTAAAAGGGGATGAGGTGTTGCTTAATGGTCTAATTGCTCAAAATGCTTAGTGATATTGCTCCAAAGCCCTCAACCACTTTCTCATTTCCAAATATGTCCAAAACCCAAAGTCAAACTCGGCCCCACCAAAATCTTCCATCCGGCGCCCCCGAGTTCATTTGACATAGCCACTGCCAGAAACCCTAACACCTCGGTCACACCGATACGGATCTCGATCTCACCGAGATGGCCCTGCAAACTCTCTGTTTCCCTTTTGTAACATTTTGGTCTCACCGAAATGAGCGATCGGTCACACCGAGTTTGCTTGACCAACTCTCTGTTTGCTCTTTGCTGAAATCGGTCTCACTGAGTTCACGCAATCGACTTCACTGAGATGAGGTTTTCCCCTAGCCATAGCACATTGGTTCCACCGAGTTGTTCCAGTCGGTCCCACCGAGATTCCTAACGTTCACATTTTGAACTGAATCGGTCTCACCGAGTTCTTCTATTCGGTCTGACCGAGTTGGGTCAACTGTGTGTAATGGTTGGATTTTGTGTGGAGGCTATATATACCCCTCCACCCCCTTCTCCATATGTGAGAGAGCCATCAGAACGTGCACTACAAAAAAATACACTTCCGTGATGATACGTGTTTGTCACAGTAGGTCACGTTTTCTGTCATGTATGTACATCCATGACGATTTTATGACATAATCAAGATAGTCATACCTATGCTGTCGTAGAAGTGTTCCATGACAATACCAAAATTATCATCACGGAAGTGTTCACTTCCATGACGATAAATGATGCGTCATGGAAGTGCTTTTGTCAAGGGTAACCGACACATGGCATCCACCGTAACGGGTCGCCGTTAAGCTATTGGGTCCGGTTTTGGATCCGATAACCCGTTAACAGCCCGGACCAATGGGGATTTTCCACGTGTAAAATTCTCATTGGCCGAAGGAAACACATGTCAGCTCGTCATTGGGTGAGATAAGCGCCTATGATATGTCGACACGTGCGACGGCCCAACACTGGCCCATTTAGCTTACAAAGGCCGGCCCATTTGACTTGGTCAAAAGTTAGCGGGCCGGCCCATGAAAAGCCTATTAACGGTCTATTCGCATATAGCCCATTTTATGGCCCAGTAACTCACGGCCCGTTAGGGCATTCCATAAATCGGCCCAACAGCATCATGTGGGCCGTCGAATATAACACCAGCCCGTTTCACTTTCGTCCCATGTATGGTCCACGACGTCTTTCATCCCATATGAGGCCTTTCGTATCTTTAGGCCCTTTAGTGGCCCACGGTGACTCTAGCCCATAATGAACAGTAAATTTCTTTGTACCCATTAATGGCCCATGATTCACATGGGCCGTTTCCAGCCCATGTTAGCTTTTGGCCTACTGACGGCCCATACGTTCTTGGGCTCCTTTCCGGCCCTCGATTACTTCTGGCCCGTTACTGGCATGTTCCCCTAATGGGCCAAATTCGGCCCGTGGTTAGAATCGGCCCGTTTGTGGCCTGTTAACCCGTTGCGCTGTTTCCAGCCCGTCCTATATTCTGGCCCATTAATGACCCGTTATGCCTGTGACAGAATTAAGCATTTGCTGTCTTCCGGCCTGTTAACGGCCCGTTACCATGCTGGCCTGATACCAATTATGCCCGTTTACGGCCCATGTGGACCCATTTACCCGACGGCCCGAGGCCCACCGATTCTACGGCCCGTTGGAGGCCCATTTATCCGACGGCCCATAGGAGGCCCATGGATCGTACGGCCTATAGCAGGGTCAAGGTTACCATGGTCCGTATATGGCCCATGGTTGTTGCAGCCACTAGCAAACCAGGGAAAAAGAAGACTAGGAAATAAATATGCCCGAAACTAACGCTAGGCTATTAAGGCGATTGCACAGATTACATCCACTGGGCATCAAAGTTCGCCACCAGTGCAAATATAGGGAACACCCTACACTATACAAAAATGGCTTGCTGTTTTCTTCAGCCGGTGGCTTCATGTTAAGAACAAATTTTGTATCGCAACAAAACAAATTACAACCATAAAACAAAAGGAAGGTTGGCATAAAAGTTAATAGTCTGGCAGATAAATGCACCACCAAAAGTTCAGAAGCTCAGTTCATTTGACCTGACTGTTACGTTTTCATGCTGTATTGTCCGATGGAGCACCATAACCTTTGCCTTCATTTCTCCTAGGCTCCTGAACAACATAGCAAATGTCTGATAGTTTGTTTTCAAAACCATGCATATCTTGATGACATCGAACAATGGCTGTCCTTGTTTCACAAAGGGTCTCTGTTAGGGAATGGACTTGTGTCTGGAGCGCAGATATAACATTGTTTTGAGCTTGCGTATCTTGATCATGAGGCAGTTTGGACGAGATTGCCTTAACAACCAACCCAGTATTACGCAGGAACATGCTTTTGGCACTGTTAGTGGACAGGTACTGACCCACTGCAGCAAGAGGTGACATTGCGGTTATAGCTGCCTCGTCACCTTCAGAAGGTGGCGGTTCCACCATTTTTTCCATAGCTTTCTGAAAAGTTGAGTTTTTGCATTAGTAGTACCAGAATAGAAGATATTAAGAAGGTAGCAAAACCAAACAAAATAGCTTTGGTCTATATACAGAACTTATTCTGGTGAACCCGTGTAAAATATTAGTTGTATTTTACTGCCAAGTACATAATAAAACCAGGTTCCAAACATATGACCATGTACCATGGCTAATGTATTGTCTATTTCTTCACAATGTATTGACAGCTAAGGATAAAGAGACAAAGTTTATAATACGGTAAGCATAGTATGACATCATTCATATCACAAAACAACTGAGAACAGACAAACAGGCAATTGTAACATTGTGTGGGCAAGTCCAGCATAGAACTAGATTACAGATCAAGATCAAAGGAACATCACTCCTCTCTTTTAAACCTTGTAAGGTGCAATGATACGCTAAGACAATTGTGTATAAAATTGAAAAGAGTAATAGACATTGGCTGCAAACCATGCAGTTCAATGCACGAGTCAGAGTAAGCAGTAGTTAAAAGGCATGAGGATTAAGGACTTACAACAGCGGTTTTGACTGGTGTAGTCATGCCCTTCGTCTTGCTGGTGTGACAGTCCTTGAAGATTTCCACAACATTTGGTTCAGGTACTTTTTGGTCCTTGTGGGCTTTCCTCTGCATTTGGAACAAGTCAATATAGATCTGATAATATGGCACAGCAAAAAGAGTGAAACAGCAGCTAATTACAACAGCCTCGCAGTGTGCAATATAGCTACGAGATCCTGTCGTCTATTGGAATTTCACTTTCGTACAGTTGGCCTTGTTCTTTGAACAGTTCACCTACAAGAAGATAGATTTGTGAGGCACATGCGTAAATAGGAGTTCAACATGTGATCTGATCACATACATATAACATACCTGATACTTTGGATCAGACCAGTGTTTAACGAGGCCTCTCCAGTCTTCATCCGATAAATTTTCCACTGGAGATGTTTGGGCAAGTTCACTATTAGCCTTGCCTTCAAAGTGAGTTTTCCTCAAGTTATACCGATACTGTCGCAGAGCAGACTTGAAAACATGGGTGCAAGCTTGTCTGGTTGCATCATCTTAGCTATCCAACTTGAACCTCATCTGTTGAAAATTATGGGAGTCTCATTATCAGCAACCTAGAAAGTATGGGACAGAGTAAGACGATATTACTAGTTTCCATACATAACCATACTTACAGATAAATGGTCGAGGAAGGTGTTGAACTGGGTTTCGTCTTTGTCATTCCTGTACTGAATCCATGTTGGGAGGATACGTGCATGACACCTAACGGCAACCGCTGCCTCTGATACTAAGTTGGCTGACTCTGTAGCATCATGTGGCCTTTTTAAACCTGCCTCAAAACGGATCTCCATTCTTCCTGCTCTAGATTTAGTTAACCTATCAAGCATTATCCCTGATGTTTGTTTCCTCTTGCGCCTAGGTGCTAGTCCAACAACGAACATAGGAAGTGTTAGTGTACATCAAACTATGAGACTACATATAAAGAAGCATGCAACTGTAACTTGACTCCAGCAACTACCTTCTTGATGTTGTAGCTCACAAGGTTCATCTGATCTTGCCAACTCGTCTTGTGTCAAGAGTGCTTCGGAAGTAGTGTCAGGTGGCAAGGGAGCTTGGGAACGTGCTGCTAGCTGAGTTGACAAACAAGTAACTCGTGTAGCTGGTGGTACTGTGGAAGGTGTTGCAACAACTAGGGTTGTCTCTACTTGTTTGGTGGCAGCTATTAGTTTCTGTTTGGCTTGTTTTGCAGCTCATGTAGCACGGGATACCGCGATTGTACAATTTTCCACTAGACTTTGGCCTTCTATTGCACCATCAGTACCAGCAAAATCTGCATAATTCTTCCGCTTTCGTTTCCTTGTGTCCTTAGTACTAACACCATCCCCTGTCATTATGTGTTCCTTCCTCTTTCTTTGTGCCATGTTAAGTCAAGCCGACAAGAAAAAGGAATAAAAATTTAGTTCTTCAGAACAAATTGATGCATGATACAGACGAACTAAACTTTGATGTTAGACAACCACATGATAGGAGGATGTAATATGTACAAAAAACAGGACGGCATGAGATAATCAGAACTATGATGTGTAAACTAAGCAAAAGGCATTTCAATAAATTAGAAGCAATGCAATGGAAGGTAGACACCATATGCAAGATGCTACAAATATCGCTCTGCCAAGTTAACAGTGTCTCGTCATAATTGGTGTTTAAACAAATGTGAAGCAGTACAAGAAATAAATCATATGCAAGATGCAAACAACATCACACTACCAAGTTAAAGGTCTCTCATCATTAGTGCCATTGCATATTCACAGCATTGCATATTCATAGCTTATGATGTGTAAACTAAGCAGAAGGCATTTCAACAAATTAGAAGCAATGAAAGCTAGACACCATATGTAAGACGCAACGAATATCACTCTACCAAGTTAAAACTGTCTCGTCATTAGTGCCATTTCAACAAATTAGTAGTACAAGCTAGAAAATAATGCGAGATGTAAACTATATCAGACTCCCAAGTTAAACGTGTCTTGTGAAAAGTGATTGTTGTAGGTTACACAACAGTAATATTTTGATGTAAGAACATGGTGTGATAGACAAATATTGTATGTTCTAGAAACAGGAACACGTGTCTTATTCACAAGTATAATATGTAAAGTAAGCAGATGTAATTCAACAAAATTAGAAGCAATACAAGCTAGACATCATACATTACATGCAACCACATATAACAGTGCCATGTTAGAGGGAGCGCCTGTGATGGTGGACAAGGGTGGACGTGCTCATCATCAACATAGCTACTTTGAGTGTCTATGCATGTGTTGTCTTCCAAATCTTGTTGGGGGGATGGCCGAGTAGAATGTGGAGAGGCCCTCCGTTTGGAAGAAGCACCTTTATCCACTGCCTTGCTAATTTCCTTCTGCTTTATTGATTTTGCATTGTCAAGTAAAACCGATAAGAAAAAGCAATAAAATTCACTCTTCAGAACTCATTCATGCATGATACTGACAATCACTACCTTGATGTAAGGCAAACACATGATACGAGGATGGAATATGTACGAAAAACAGGATGGCATGGCATATTCACAACTATTTGTGTAAACTAAGCAGAAGTAATTTAATCAAATTACAAGCAATACAAGTGAGACATTGTATGCAACATGCAAGACAATATCACACTGCCAAGCTAGAGAAAGCACCTAGGATGCCGGTTTCGCCGGAAGACCGCCATCAGTCCCTGCCTTATTTTTTCCTTCCTATTTCTTAATTGTATTGCAATGTCAAGTCAAACCCACAAGAAAAATGATTAAAAATTCGCTTTTCAGAACTCATTGATGCAAGATGCTGACGAGCACTACTTTAATGTAAGGCGACCGCATGATAGGACGATTGAATGTGTAAGAAAAAAGGACAGCATTGCATATTCACAGCTATGATGTGTAAACTAAGCAGAAGGCATTTCAACAAATTAGAAGCAATGAAAGCTAGACACCATATGAAAGATGCAACGAATATCACTCTACCAAGTTAAAACTGTCTCGTCATAAGTGCCATTTCAACAAATTAGAGGTAGTACAAGCTAGAAAAGAATGCGAGATGTAACCTATATCACACTCCCAAGTCAAACATGTCTTATGATAAGTGATTGTTGCAGGTTACACAATAGTAGTACTTTAATGTAAGAACATGGTGTGATAGACAGATATTGTATGTTCTAGAAACAGGAACACGTGTCTTATTCACAAGTATAATGTGTAAAGTAAGCAGATGGAATTCAACAAAATTAGAAGCAATACAAGCTAGACATCATTCATAACATGCAACCACATATAATAGTGCCAAGTTAGAGGGAGCACCTGTGATAGTGCACTAGGGGAGACGTGCTCATCATCAACACAGCTTCGTTGAGTGTCTATGCATGTGTTGTCTTGCAAATCTTCTTGGGGGGTGGCGAAGTAGTATCTGTAGAGGCCCTCCATTTGGAAGGAGCACCTTTATCCACTGCCTTGCTAATTTCCTTCCGCTTTATTGATTTTGAATTGTCAAGTAAAACCGACAAGAAAAAGCAATAAAATTCACTCTTCATAACTCATTCGTGCATGATACTGATAATCACTACTTTGATGTAAGGCAAACACATGATACCAGGATGGAATATGTACGAAAAACAGGACGACATGGCATATTCACAACTGTTTGTGTAAACTAAGCAGAAGCCATTTCAACAAATAAGAAGCAATGCAAGCTAGACACCACATGAAAGATGCAACCAATATGACTCTGCCAAGTTAAAAGCGTCCCATCATAAATGGCGTTTCAACAAATTAGAAGCAGCGCATGCTATACATCATATGAAAGATGCAACTAATATCACACTGCATATACTAAAGGTGTCTCGTCATATTGATTGATGCGGGATACAAAAAAACAATAGTTTTATGTAAGGACATGCTTAATAGACAGATGTACTATGTACTAAAAACAGGAAGGCATGTCACATTAACAGGTATAATGTATAAACTAAGCAGAATAGCACATGCAATTTAATCAGATTGGAAGAATTACAATCTAGACACCATATGCAACATGCAACCACATATCACGCTGCCAAGTTAGAGCAAGCACCTGCGATGCTAGTGTAGGGGGAATGCGGTCATCAACTACAGAGCTACGTTCACTATCTTCATCTAGCCTTACTGTTTCTTGAGAATCATGTGGGGAGGCTGACAATGCATTCTTTAAAAGAGTGTATTTTCTCACAGTAACCCCCTGGCGTGATTGTCTCATCATAAGTGATTGATGAGGGATACACAAGAACATTAGTTTGATGTAAGAACATGGTTAATAGACAGATGTACTAGTATGTACCCAAAACAGGAAGGCATGTCATATTCAAAGGTATAATGTGTAAGCTAAGGAGATGCAATTTAACCAAATTGGAAGCAATACAAGCTAGACATCCGGCTCGAGTGGTGAGCATGATCATCGAGGACCTAAGAGCCTGGTGGGAAGCGGGCTGGTTCGCCACCATCGTGGCTTTTTAGTTGGCTTCCAGGTGATGCCTGTCTGCGCTGGGCTTGTCACTGGCTCGGCCAGTGCCCTGACTAGATATTTGTCTTCTGGTGCTCCCGGGATGGTGGTTCATGTAAAAAATATCTTTCCTTATCTTAATATAGACCGACTTCGGCCTTTCGAATACAAGCTAGACACCATATGCAACATGCAACCACATATGACATCGAGAAGTTAAAGCAAGCACCTGGGATGGTGGTTCATGGCGAGCGAGATAATCAACTCCAGAGCTACATTTACTGTCTCCATCTGATGAACATGCAACCTTTAAAGCGCCGACAAGTGTCTTGCCTGCCCGCGAAGAAAGCAGGAGCGACTTCTCTCTTTTATTTCGTGCTTCTGTCAAGGCAGGGTCTGAAATACCCATGCATAAAAACACAATAGTGAGAGTATGGGTGAAGTGTGTGCAGAACTAGTGCACTGTAAAAGTAGCAGATAGCAGGTGGCTGAAAAATAAATGACAGGAGACATATGATAGCTCTACAACATTGCATGGCAAACAAAATTAGATTCTACTCTGTATGATTTTGTAATATATGAGCACAGGGATGGCTGGGAAATGTAGGTACTCCTCCAGCACACCACCACATGTGGTCCTATCAAAATAACAGTCGACTGAAAATAAATAGGTCAGTCGATTTTTTTATGAACCGTCCGATCTATAAGGAACGGGCAGATGGCCTTCGTCTACCTCCCGCCAGTCACTGTTGACGATCTTTCTCGAACCGCCAGCGACCACCAGCCCAGACCCCTGCCTCCGCCGCCCCGCTCTCCCCTCGACCTCACACCACCGCCGTGCTTGGCAGCGCCCCCCGGCCATCCCTTTAATCCCGGCCGACCTCCAGATCGGGCGCCAGTAGCTCCTAGGCCCCACACACCCCTAAGATAAACATCGAGGCGCTGCTTCCACAGCGTAATAGGTGGACTAGCGCATGTTACGCCGGGGAATGCTTCCTTTAATTGGGAATCAACTGACCAGAAATTGAAATCCAGGGGGGCGACGGACCTCTAGCTAAGGTGAAATAGTATATGAGGAGAAACCTTGTGCATCGCGAGTTACTAGGAACATCTAGTATCAGGAAGAAGCGGTCAACTAGTGTCTCCTGTGGGATGAATACCGTGCAAGCAGACACATAAGATTTGCACGAATAAGGGAAGAGGAGTACCATTTCCGGTTGCCAGTGCTGTGTCCTCCAGATGTCGCGGCGATTTTCTTTTTTTACCAGGGGAACCGATGTTTTGGAGGAGGGTGGAGCCTTGGACGAACCCATGGCCAAATTGTTGACTGTGTTGCGGTGGCCATCTGTCGACGAAGGGGAAGCAGATGTGAGGCGGCGAAGGACGGCGTAGCGGGAACAGCTCCGGTGCGGTGGACGGTGGCGAAGTTGGAGCGGCAGCGGTGAGGCGCAGGACGGCGTGGTTGAACTGGCTCGGGTACGGTGCACGTCGGCGTCCTGGAGGCCGCTCGGCCTCGGCTTCAACTACTAGCCGTGGAGGGCGTTGCGGATGCGGTTGCGGTGGACGACGTCGGGGTATCGGCTCCGGCATGATGGAGGAGGGCGGCGGTTGATGGGTGGGATCGGGTGGCGGACGGAGGACGCCGGGGTTTTGCGGCTGGTGGAGAGGTAGTTTTGGCGCCCATGGAGTACGAATGGGGAATCGGACGGGGGGGGGGGCGGGGGGCGGGGGGAGCTAAGGGAGAACCATGTTTCGGTCTGGGACGCACTTGTTTTTGGTTTTTTTTGAACAGATGGGACGCGCTTGTTTGAAATTTGGGGAAAGTACAAACTTTGCCCCCCTCTTAAATTTCGGACCTACTCCGGGTCGGGGGTAGGATGGTAATCCCAGGTGTCCCAAATAGTGGGCGGGAGCGATTTCGGCCGCGCACATGTGTGCTTAGGCGGCCATTGTGTATGAATGTTTTTCGGAGGCGGTTGCGTGGCGTCTAGATGAAGCTACAAACCTACCCCGGTTTAGACCTTTGGACGTCGGGCCGGTAGGTTTCACGGGTCGGAGTTAGAAAAGTAATTTCCTTCTACCAAACATTGTTCTCACGCGGTTTCGGGCGAGTAGAGGCTCTTTTCGCGCTTCGTTCGAAATTTTGAAACAGAAGCATTCACGTTTAGAATACTCTTGAACTTTGAGGATTGACCTAAATAGACAACGTTAAATTTGACCTTGTATGATTGAAAACCTCATTAAATTATGCGCTTCTTTTTGAAATTTTGACACTTGAAAATCCTATAACTACGATTATTTTGGAATGGAGGAGGTAAATTTGAATCTATTTTGTACATGACTATATATGCTATTATGTACAAAAGCAGAGCAAAGATTGGTGCCCCCATAATTTAGGTATGATTTACAAATGCCATGATATCGAATTCAAATAATTGAATGGACTTCATGTTGAATTCGAATTTTTTAAACCATCTTAAGTTGAATTCAAATGTATGCTAGTTCATAGCTAGCTATTTATAATGTTCATTGTGTAACGTTTGTATGTATAATGTTCTTTACACACACAACATGAACTATACTCACGTTTATATTCGATTGCTAAAGCGATGCATTGTCTGGAGTTCAAAATACTAACTCTGTGGATCAATTATGCCGAATAATAACATAGACATGCTCAAATTCGATAGAATATAGATGTCTGAAGGATCAATGACCGTTCCTTACGTGAATTGCAAATATCATGATCCCATCCTAATATTTGGATACCATTTATATTTTTAATCAATGTGTACATCAGTCTTTTACGTGTAGTTTCACTCTCCATCGATGGTCTCTCACACATGCTCGCACACTCTCTCCCGAGGTGTCTTTCTCGCAGACATGCTCTCGATATAACCCTCCCTCCCTCTCGTAATCATTTACGACTGTTTTCACTAACCTTTATCACAAGCACTCTTCCTCACACAAGCACACACACGCACAATCCCCATCGACCCTTTCTATATACATAGACCTGCCTACGTGTCTCCCGCACGCACATTATCTTTAGGCCCGTCTCTCACGCATTATCTCCACCTCTCTTCCTAATTGATGAGTATGATTCTAGCAGAGCATTCTGTAGGATGCCACTTAAAGTTAGATTGGATGAATAGTAATATCAAAGATAAGGGGTTACCTTAGTCCGAGGACCTAGGGTTACAAATCCTAGCCGGCTTTGTCAGTGGACACAGAGTCCTTCACGACTCTGCTATCTTTATCTTGTACGACTAGTACTCCATGGGTCTCCCTAAATGCGTCATGGGCCGACCAATGTGGCGCAAGATGGAACCGAACCAAGGGCCTCACCTCGGCCCACCGGACCTCACGCGGTGACACACCCTCTACCCCCAGGTCTTGTTATCTTCTCACGCCCACACATACCAACACAGACACCACACAAAATATTTTCTCGTCGTGCCTCTATCCCCTACCCCCCCCCCCCCCCCCCCCCCCGCCCCCCCCCCGCGCCAGCCCCTCTATCCATGCCTCTCTCGAATACGTAATACACACACATACCTCTCTAGGCCCTGCCAAATACATCAACTACACATTCACACATGTTACATCACGTACCCCATTGATCTAAAAGGCCCTCTCTTCACGTTTATTTCGCATACAACACTCCTTTTGAATAAAACCACACAAAGTTTGGCCAAAAAATTATTTTAGAATTTCTACATATATACAATATTACAAAGTTATATGGAGGAGTATGAATGTTAATTTGCATTGCATGGTGCCCACAATGATATTTATTCTGCACTGTGAATTTTTATATTTTTATACTATCTATCTATCTATCTATACCTATACCTCTACTAATTCTAGACTTCCTAAAAATTCCCACGTTAATTAGATTTTACGAGCCGTTAATCTGGTGGGACCGAGTTATTACGGTGTAGATTAACCATACATAGTTTTTTTTTAGAATCAAAAGATACATTGCTTTGAAAGCCATCCTTTCACGGTTTTTTTAGAATCAAAAGATACATTGCCTTGAAAGCCATCCTTTCACGGCTGTAGGAGATAAAGCCTTACAAAAATGAAACCTAAAGAGATAAGACCCATCCACAATGTTGCTCTACCATATTTTCCTCTTCCCGTGAAAAAACAGCGTGAACCAAATCTCACGCCATTGAGACAACAGCCCTCGCGGAGGATTTTCACCACACGAAGGATCCCAACCTCGCCTACAACTCCGATCGGCCACGGATCCCACCCTCGCCTGCAACTCTGATCGGCCATGTCCTTGATAGACCGTCATCCCTGCCGCATCAGCGATCTGCGGGATGGTGGCATTGCCGGACTAATCCCACCCTCACCTGCAACTCTGATCCGCACGTCCTTGATACACTATCATCCCCGCGCATCAGCGATCTACAGGATGATGTCCTTCCCAGACTGATTCCACCCTCTCCTACAACTCTGATCTGTCACGTCTTTGATAGACCGTCATCCCCGCCGCACCGGAGTGGAGGTGTTGTTACCAGTGTATTTTGTGCAGTGGTCAACTGATTCCGCCCTCGCTTACAACTTTGATCTGCCACGTCTTTGATAGACCGTCATCCCCGCCGCACCGGAGTGGAGGTGTTGTTGCCAGGGTATTTTGCACGGTGTCATGGACCGGTTATTGGGTGCTCCAGGGCTCGAAGGCTGGGCGGTACTGCTCCTCGACATGGAGAACTGGTGGTGTTGCTGCTCCTCGACAGCTTGGAGCGGTCTGCTAATATGAGGCATGAGGCGAGCTGCAAGACTTCAGGCACATAAACAACTCAAAGGCAAAGAGCTATACAATATCACACTGGTACGTATGTATCTTTCTTTTCATAGGACCATAGATTTCTTTTGAAAACTCAATCTCTAGATATTTATATGTTTGATTCATATTTTCTTTTTCAGATATTCCGCATCCTGCAAGAGACATTATATATTTAAGTTGTATATACCTACAAGGTACATGTATTATATATACCTACAAGAAGATTACTTATGGTTGTGACTCTACAAGGTACTAACAAAATTTTGAACTAAAAATTTATAGTTCCTGCAGAACGTGGTTAGTTTTTTGTTTTTTCACTTGCCAACAATACTTGGATGAATTAGGATATCGGCTATTTAGAAGGAATGGTCTAGAGCAAGCAGCAGCCAGAATAGTTAGTTTTCTCATATTACACATGGATCAGATTTCGTTTTTTTAAGATTCTATTCCTAAATAGTTCATGGGTACACATCCCTTTTTCAGGTTTCTTACGGTTTTGTAAAGCGTCTGATTGCTTTGCTTCCAGGGTTGTTCTGGCCATGCCTTGCCTTTCGCTTGGATGGATAAGAGTCGGTTGTTCAGTAAGACGCCCAACTTTAAGTTGTTGTTTGACCAGTTGTTAGGTGTCTCATAGATATTTATATGTTTGATTCATATTTTCTTTTTCAGATATTCCTCATCCTGCAAGAGACATTATATATTTAAGTAGTGTACATGTATTATATATACCTACAAGAAGATTACTTATGGTTGTGACTCTACAAGGTACTAACAAAATTTTGAACTAGAAATTTATAGTTCCTGCAGAACATGGTTAGTTTTTTGTTTTTCACTTGCCAACAATACTTGGATGAATTAGGATATCGGCTATTTAGAAGGAACGGTCTAGAGCAAGCAGCAGCCAGAATAGTTAGTTTTCTCATATTATACATGGATCAGATTTCGTTTTTTTTCAGATTCTATTCCTAAATAGTTCATGGGTACACATCCCCTTTTCAGGTTTCTTACTGTTTTGTAAAGCGTCTGATTGCTTTGCTTCCAGGGTTGTTCTGGCCATGCCTTGCCTTTCACTTGGATGGATAAGAGTCGGTTGTTCAGTAAGACGCCCAACTTTAAGTTGTTGTTTGACCAGTTGTTAGGAGTCTCATAGGCACCGAATGGATGTTCATCTGTATCTAACGATCATGTGGTACAGAGCCAGAAAGGAGCAGTAGGATTGTTGGTCCAAAACTAAGATCATTCTTGAGGATGGGATCACTACCAGGATTTCCTTCGCTTAAAAGTAACATCATTGCATACACCAGGTTAGAGAAGCTTCCTTTTGAAAATTTCCTCTTTCAACTAGATAGGTTGGTCTTCTCCATACTTTGCGTTCAGATTTACCCCTCTTTCTAATCTTGATAAAGGAGAGGACTCATGATAGATTGGGACTACTACTTCAACGCAGGATTGAGCAATCGTGGTGATAAAATTATTTTTTGGAAATCCATATTGGTATGGACTCTATAATGTGGTTTGCATACGTGTAGGTTGGGCCAGGTTTGTTTTTTGTTATGTGTAGTTTGGGTTTTTTCATCACCGCAAGTGTAATGAACTTCAAGGAGTATCATGCCGTGGAGAAGACCTCACATGCCAAGAAGCTACGGCTGATGTCAATGTATGCGGACCGAACACTTGCAAGTTTCTTCGTCAAGGACGCTGCATGTACACTGCAAGTTTCTTCAGCTCATCTAATTGTTCTATATTACTTTGTCTTAGCACATATAAATGTGTATGTTTTTTTCAGTCTTGGAATCATTGCATGGTAGTAAGAATTTCTCAACTAATCATTCTGTAATTTATATTAGCACAAAAAAAAATCATGTCATGTGACTGAGGCTGCAATTGTCCTTGCAGAAAGTTTAGCTTTTGAGCAAGTAGGGAACTCTCGAGGGAGAGGGTAAGAAAACCTGCATTTTGTCTATTGTATCTATGCTAAGAAAATGAAGAGCTGGTGGATACTAACTTGGCGTAAATTTAATTAATAGCTCCATTATATCTACACAATTGGCTGACAATACATTTTTACTTCATTCTGGAAGATAAGAACAAACTAATCTGCCACATACAGCTTTTTCATAATAGGTTACTTTTTTATGGACAATGATTTTCTCATAAAATAGATAACATACAGATTTTTTCATAAGAGGTTACTGTTTTATGGACAATGATTTTCTAATGCACTTTTATTTGGGGTCATGGGTGAGAGAGTTATGATTTCTTACATCCATTATTACTGGAGATATAAATTGTCTATGCTAAATATTTATATCATTCAGTATGTGCAATGCATATGAAATGCATCGACTGATATATATAGTAGCACAACTGAAAACAGATCGCATATCACAAAGCTTATGCACGGTTCTCTTCGCCTCATACTTGACATGGACAATGCAGGTGTAATAAGGAAGTACATGCTGGAACCAGTCGCAACAAGGGCTTCAAACCTTGATGTGAATAGACAAGAAGGCGAAGCAATACATGGCTGTGACGTGAAAAAGGTAATGCTTAATTACTTCTAAATACTTTATCTTATGGTTCTCTTCTTACGGCCACAATCTCATATTCTTAATTTTCGTTGGAGCTTAGCTCACCAATGAATTTCTGTTGTTGCTTTCAGTACTTGGATTTTTCCCACTGTATATTTATTCAAATGCAAACTATTCACAGGTTATAATTTTGGATTAAACTTCGTCACTTGGAATGACATTTAATTTAAACATCACTTTGCCCATTGCAAATTCTATGGGGCACTTCCAAGGAATATTGGTAGCATTGCCCATCACTTGGAAGATGTTTCAATAAACAAGCATAGAGAGCCTAAACGAGAACTGCTTCTTTCATAGTAATAACTATAAATGTACTTTCTTAATATTCATGCCATATTTGCATTAACTACACTAGCCCGTGCAACTGCACGGGTTGACGACTAGTATATAAAGTTAGTCACAATAAAGAGGAACGAAGAGCATCTCTCTCTCCATCGCATACACCCCCTCTACGCCCCTTTCACGTACGCACACAAACTATCTCCAGGTCCTCTAAAAGTACGCCCCCAGCACATTCACGCATGTTTCATGTTTCTCTCGCGATATATACAGTGACGATCATTGTATTTGAAGCGAAAGCATGATACGTACATTGGACTTCAGAATCCACTCATTACGGTCACCATTTATGTTTTGTGGTTATTATACAGTCACGGGCTCACCGTACAGCTCTGTATTTGCTCAAGACACGACTAGTTGACCAGTTAAACGCTCCACGTGGCACCTCTAGTGTTGCATCACATTATCTCACTACCATTGGGCCCACCTGTCAGCGTGTATAAGAATGAAAACAAACGATAAAAAAATATTGGACGGTGGTTCGAAGTCATGACCGCGGGCACAGCGGACAAGGTGGCCTTGTATTGGTATGCTGAGCCGTTTAACACACAGGAGCTGGTGTGGTGATTATACACACATGCACGCATGCACACGAACTGCATGCACGCAACACTCACATGAACACACGCAGCCACGCACGCACGCAACACTCACACGTACACACACAGCCATGCACGGATGCAACACTCACACGCACACACGCACGCATGCATGCACACACCACACGACCAACACACACTCTCACACTCAAGTGCTCAACCTACACGTGCATGCACACACATCAGGCCCTGACAGACACATACACAACCAAGTGGTTCCCGCGCACGGGTTGGAGTCTTGTCGCGCCTGCGTAAATTTGTGTTTATCTGACCTTTTTCCTATGCGAACTGATAGGTGGGACCCACAAGGAACTTGGTCAATTTAACTACTCAACATAGTGCCACGCAGACTATTTGGCCGGTCAACAGAGTGCAATCCAATGCTGAACGATGAGCAAGTGACCGTATAATCACCGCAAAACGTATAGTGACCGTAATGAGCGTATTCTGAAGTCCGGTGACCGTATTACGCTTTTCGCTTGAAATACACTGACCGCCTGTGTATTTATCTCTTCTCTCGCTCTATCTGTGAAGCCGAGTAGGCCAACGTGCCAGTGCCTAAATTGGCGCACGCCACCCCATTATTGTTGTACTGGTTTCGTAAGAGCGAACAAGCATTAACGTCTACTGTACAAACTGTAGATATGAGTTACAAATGCTACGAAGACGAATACAAATATTTGAATCCACTTTATGCCCAATTTCTGTCTGTAGGCCCTCCAAAAGTACATCTCTACACGTTCTCGCATGTTGCATCTAACAACTATGCAATACAGCACCACTACTACACTCTAACACAATAAAACATATGTGTTTTTAGTTTTACTAGATCTCATATTGTTACTTAATTATTCAGTTTGCATACATTAAAATTGCCTTTGAAATGTATGGCTAGTATCATCTACCGCGCGGAAAAATCCCGTCCTTGCCTGTTTAATCGGGTTTGTATCGATGGATCGTGCGAAACAGCAAAACTATAGTAGTACTACAGTACAAGTAAGGCCACTTCCAATGCATAGGTGCTTAGATAAGGTGCAAAGCATAGTAAAAAGTTTAGCAACTAATGTCCACAATGCATAGGTGCTTCACTTGTTGTTGCTAAGCTCCCCTCATTTAATGCTTTAGCAACTAAACTATTTCATGCAATGGTGGGTTTCTTTCATTTAATTGCTTTTGCCTAGGTTCACGTGCTTGGCATTGGTTCTTCCTGGGGTCACCAAACTCACCTCTCTCCTCTTTATTACCTTGCCACATCAGATTTTTTGCCTGCATGGCAGCCTTAGCACCTGTACAAGGTGAAGCATTGAGAAGGGCCTAACAGTTCACTGGGCCGCCGTGTCGTGTACTCCTCCGTCGCAAGAGTGGAGCGCTCGCTTTCATAGATGTTCTAGTCCCTTTCGCTGACATGTGGGACATCAAGAAACTGAGTACACGTGCCATACCGAAATAACAGTGCAGAGCCGCAGGGGTGAAGCACCCCAGTCATGGCGTAGATGTAGTAATTAGCAATGAGGCGGCAAATCACAAAGCTGCACCTTTCCCGCAGTTAAGTTGGAGGGACGAAGTAATAATGCTAAAAAAGAAGTTGGAGGGATGAAGCAACCATCATTTCACTCGTTGCTGAATCCGCTTCTCCCTCATCTTCTTCAAGTTAACCACGGGTTGCTTCTGCAGTTGTTCTGCCTCATGTGGGACGCGGATCGGCTTGGTAAAGCACTGACACATGGGACAACATGTTAGCAAACCGCCAGGCCAACGTCCTCTAAAAATAAGAAACCTCCCCTGCCATTCGCGCGGCAAAATCACCTCCTTTTTACTAATCTTGATACTATAATTTTTTAGATGAATATAATCAAGATTTGTATAGATAGCACCCAGGAGCAAAACCAAGTGGTACGGTTAAGGGCATCCACAATGTGTAGCCAAATGTGAAAATAGCTTCTGGCATCGATGGGAACCATTGTGGACGGTGCTGCCAAAGCCAAAAAGATGGAACCGAAGCTCCCTAATTGATTGATTGAAGGAATAGAAAAATGCATCCTCTCTCCTCTTTCTCCCTTGCTTGGACGCATGTACAGTATAGAGCACAGAGTCTACTCCCCTGTCCCTTCTATCACAAATGACAAAGCAGTGAGGCGTCAAATCACAAAGCACGGACGAAGCAACCATCATTTCACTCTTCGCTGACTCCGCTTCTACATCATCTTCTTCGAGAAACCACCTTACCGCACTAAGCTGGACGAACGACGCTATTGTGTAGTACTAGTACATTTACGCGTCCTTTGGTTCAACAGACTTCCTGGATGCAAATAAGGCGGTTGTCTCGGCTTGCAGGCGACACTTGCGAACGACTTACTGTGGTCTCCCTCAATGGTGTTCTCCGTCGAAAGCACTTCGCCAAACCTCAACGTTCGAGATATCGTCGACGTCACCGCAATGGGGAAGGAAGTCAAATAGTTACTACCTCCATTTTTTTGTACACAAGGCCAGTATATCAAAATTAAAATTTGCAGAAGGCCACTAACACTAATCGAGGAAAAATTGATGGGGTTTGCCTCGTACTAGCAACCAAGGACATTAATATACCCTTGCATGCATGCGGAAGTGAGAAGGTTGGTTTGCATGGCGCTGCATTAATCAAGCGATGAGGAGTGAGATGGTTAGCTCTTTGGGCGTTGGAGACAAAAATATGCATTAATTGACACGTCAAATGAGGATTTGTATCGATCAATCCCACGAAGGAAAACCCCGCCATTCTTTTTTAACACAAGTAGTACTCCTACGTACGTACTTGTATCCTGTTTGGGTCTAGGCCTTGCATTGCCATACTTCGCCACACATTTTTGCCAAGCTTGCCTAAAGTTTTCAAAATGAAAAGGAGGTACACTTGCGCACGGCTGTCGCGGTCGCACCGCACCCTCACACAGTCGCTCCTGCACGCCGCAAACCCAACCAAGGGAACGCACCCTCACTGACACGTGCTACCGCATGTGATCTAACCAAACTCAGCCATCCTACCGCTGACACATAATTTTCGTTCATACAGTATGTTTATCCAACCGCATGTTGGGGAAGATCCGCATGGCAAGTGCGGTGGTCTGTTGGGGAAGAAGAAGAGGTGATGAAGAAGGGATAGGAGACGTAGGATATTCATCCAACCGCATGAAATGGTAGACTGACCCAAATGATAAAAGTCAGGCGACTTGTATAAATATATGTTTTTACACAGAAAAAAGATCCCTAAAAACAACAACATAAAGAAAAACTATCACCGCTCGTGGAACGAGATAGCCTCGTCGTCTTTGGCTGCCGGCGCGAATCAACCGTAGCTGCCGACATGTGTCTCCACACCGTGGTTGTCCTCGGCCTCCAGCTACTCATTCACGCGGAGCATGCGGGCGCTCTGCACGGACGAGAGTACCGCCCGGTTCAAGTCCAGGACGTCCGGTTCCGCCTGCAGGAGGGCCTCGATGGCAGCGGCATCCGTGCGCTCCGCGTCGAGTTGAGCCTCCGCCACCCGGTTCAAGTACAGGACGTCCGGTTCCGCCTGCAGGAGGGCCTCGATGGCAGCTGCATCCGCGCGTTCCGCGTCGAGTTGAGCCTCCGCCGCCCGGTTCAAGTCCAGGATGTCTGGTTCCGCCTGCAGGAGGGCCTCGATGGCAGCGGCATCCGCGCGCTCTGCGTTAAGTTGAGCCTCCGCTGCCCGGTTCACATCCACGACATCTAGTTCCGCCTGCAGGAGGGCCTCGATGGCAGCGGCATGCGCGCGCTCCACGTCAAGTTGGGCCTCCGCCTCCCGGTCCTCCTCTAGTATCGCCAGGTTGAACCACTGGTCCGCCTGCACCATGGGGAACCCGGGCGCCGGCACGAAGTTGACGTCCATCGTCTCATACGCATCGGGGGCCTTCTACGCCGCGACCTCCGCCATGAACATTGGATCGGCTTCCTCCTCCTTGGAGCTTGGCTCCAGAGAACTCGGGGATTGGCCCGCCGCAAAGCGAGCTTGGGAACGGAGGTCTGTGGCGCCGACCACCGCCGCGATTTCTGCGCAGCGCTCCGGCGTCAGCATCTTGTAGTACGTGATCTTGCGGCGCACCTTGGCTTTCCGGCGAACTAGGGGACACTTGATGCAGGCTAGGGGATCGAAAGGTGGGGGAATGGGCTGGAGAGGAGGTGTGGTTTTGGGGTAGTGGCTGGCGTAGCCGAGCAGCGAAGGTTCTGGTGTGAATAGTGGTTCCGGTGATGACCGGTCAATCGGTTTTAACTGTACATCGCTCTTGTCGCATTCGCGTTGCACCCCGGCACGCTGGACCCTCCACGTCGCTCACCGAATGGAACGCGCTTCGTCTTGCGTTTTCGCTCGCTTGTGGGACCGCAGTTGAGAGCAAACCGACGTCCCTCCCCCTCCCCCGCCCGCGTCATTTATACTACTACTCCCTCCGTTTTATGCGGAGTAAATAAAAATCATCTCTGTTTGGAAACAAATCTAGGAGTACGTACGAATCTAACAATATTGATTGGGCGATGTTGAATGTTGATACTTTTTATTGTAAGTTTGATCAAAGTAGACATACTTTGACTACACATAAAACTTATATGTAAACTAGAAAGGATCGGAGGGAGTATATTGTACGTTCAAAAGCGAAACAAACATTGAGTACCCTTTATATATGATTTGCTGATGCTATGATCACCGGTTCAAAATATTGAATCCGCCTCAGGTATCACACATGCACCCACTCGTTCTCTCTCGAGGTCCGGAGATCGATTGAAAGAGGACTAGGGTGGGTACAGTACGTTCGTTTTGGTTTTGAACGTACAATATACTCCCTCCGATCCCCACAGACCCCCCCGGTCATTTCTATCATAGAAACAGACCAAACCTTTATCTCCTTGCACGACACGCAATTGATCTCTCAACATCAATCGATCTCGTCAAGATGTGTCGGGGCATGAACCGAATGGGATGTCAAAACTAAGACGGGAAGCGACACGTAGTGGAGGCAAAGTGAAACTTTAAACAAACCGTTTGTCTGTATGCATGTCCGACAAATTACAACATTGGAAATACAAGCATAGTCTAGGCCCACATGCGAATGATACTCGGCAGAATGTTCAAATGAGGCATGCGGGAGGATGGACTCGACCGGAGGGCGGCATGATCGATGGAGAAGAGGGTTGGAGAGGAATGTGAAATAAGCAACGCCACATGATTATACTTGGACGGCTCAAATGAACAATAAGTTGTCTCGTTTTCCCTTCCGTCTTGGTCACGGAGTAAGATACTCCCTCCGTTTTTATTTACTCCGCATATTAGGTTTGACTGAAGTCAAACTTCATAAAATTTGACCAAATTTATAGAAAAAATATGAACATTTACAATAGCAAATCTATATGATGTGAAAGTATATTCAATAATGAATCTAATGGTATTGTTTTGTTATTGTATATGTTATTATTTCTATCTATAAACTTTGTCAAAGTTTACAAAGTTTGACTTTGAGCAAAGCTAAAATGCGGAGTAAATAAAAACAGAGGGAGTACGCAGGGACTAGTATAGTTACTACTGCCGGAACATGGTAAGTTTGACCCCGAAATGCGGGCACAGACTGGGCACACCTCAATTATTCCTTCAAACAGTCGGACACCTACATTAGCACAGCATCCGACTACTTAATCAAGTGTTACGTTTCACTAGTTGAAAAGGAAAAGGGTGGTACCGTACCCAAAACCACCACACTTGGGGCTAGGGTAACAACTTGGTACTGTACCACATTTGAACCAGGGCACAAAAACTACCTGTTCTGCGCCTAATGCGCAACGCGGAGTACTGACGCTCGAATTTGGCCGGGAAAATAGGGAAACCAACATGTGGGGCACACCTGTCAGGACGACGTGGCGCAGACTGGTCCAATGGAGGAGCTGGCCCACGACCTCCTCGCCACCGGCAACCGTTCATGTGGGTTGTCGGGGCCAGCAACATGGCGTAGCTCCCGCACCGCCTCTGGACACGGCGACCGTGGTGAGCGACACGCTCATCGTCACTGGACACGGTCGGCTTCAGGGTGCTGAGGGTGGCGTTAGCGCAGTGGCACGACCAGCAGATCAACACCCGGCTCATCGAGGATGCATGGGGCGCTGAAGTGCGCGCGCGCCGCGACGCGTCCGCGGAGTGTTGTAGCATGGCCAACTACAACCCCAGGACCTGAGACCATGCCGGGTCGTCTTGCTTTTTCAATGACATGTGGGGATCGCATGTGAGAAAAGGGCATCTCCAACGTTGCCACGACCGCAGCTAACTACCCTGGCACACCAAAAACCCTCGTCCCTCGTGCCATCGCGCGGTGCGTTCCCAGCCGGCACCAGCTGCCCGTATTCATGCCGTTCGTCCGTATGCCGTCATTAAGAGGCTCGGTGCCCGAGGAACCAACTCTGTCGACTTAATGACGCACCCGGACGGTTGGCCTCACCAGAATGCGCTACTTAAAGCGGCAACGCCCAGCTAAACTCCACACCATAGCGCATCGTCCTGCTACCTGGCACCACATCCGCCATGACCGCGAGCACGAACGCTCTGCAGGAGAGCTTGTCTTCGGGGATGAAGCTCGAGGTCGCCGCCCTCGCTCAAGTCGCCGCTCGCAACGCAATAGCGGCGTAGCCAGATGCGGACGCGACCGCACAAGCGGTGGCCACGCTGGCGGCCTACGACGGGAGCATCGTCAGCCACGCGTCCTACTTGCCACCGCCCAACATTCGATGGCGCATGTGGCAGGTGAAGCGATGGACTGTCCATGTCCATTATCATCGACCTCACGTACACCGGCACCGCCGAGGTCGGGGACTCCTCCGAGGATGAGTAGGGCATGGGAGGCGGCAGGGCATGGTGTGCCAACTGGCCCGTCCGTCTCCCGTGTTCTACTCTTCCTCGTCGGAGACCGCACCTTCACTTCACGGGTCTTGAACCCCGCCCCCGTGCATGAAGATCACAGATGGAGGACGTCAGTCGCCGCCGTAGAATAGGTTTAGGGTCGGGTTTCTTTTATTTTTCTGTCCTATAAAAGTTCGAAATGTAATGAAAATCTGCCGTGTTTGCATTAATCTCGTCCGGTGTATATGAACTTTCACAATAATAGTAAGATATATTGCAGGAGTATGAAAATATATGGAATGATGATTCGTTTTTGTGTGTATAAACTTAGAAGGTTTGACCCGAGACAAAGCTAACATGCGAAGTAAATAAACACATAGGGTTTACATACACAATTTATCTTAGGCACTCCAATAGTACGTCCACTACACATTCACGCATTTCACATCTTTCTACATCTATGGGAACCTACAAAAGGGTTAACGTAAATTGCCTCTCTCTCTCTCTCCACCCTGATATTCATGGTGGTGTGCCCCTCCCTTCCCCCAATCTCCAATCAACGGCTCACATGTTTCACATTACGTTAATTACGTAACTGGGATTACTTAGGTGTAGCATTACTCGTCCTAAAAAAACCAACTAAGCCAACCTCCCAGCATATCGCACGGGAAAAGACCCGGCCCCGCCATTTTAGTTGGGATTACCAGATTACTAGTAGTAGTATCGATGGATCGCGTGAAGCACCAAGTTTTTTTTTGAGGGGGCGAAGCACCAAGTTTAAAAGGAAAAAAGGCGGTACACTCACAGCATGCCTGTCGCGGTCGCATTGCACCCCACACATGGTCGGTCCTGCACACGGCTCTCGCAAACGGAACGCGCTTCGGCTTGCCTCTTCACTGACACGTGGGACTGCACTTGGAGAAACCGACCATGCGCCAAATTCCCCCGCCCACCGCGCGAAAATCCCCCCTAAAAATTCCCCCCAAATCCCAAATTCAACCGCCCTTCGGCCAACTGGCCAATAATATTCCCCAAACCCCCCTCCCACGGCCCCCTCCACTGCATTTGCTCCGCTAAAGCCGCCCTCCCCACCGCGCCGATATGTCGGCATCGCGGTTCATCGAGGGGACGCACGGCGATCCTCTCGCTCCCACGGTACGCTCTCGTAGACTATCGTCCTCTAGCTGCACCGCCATCGCTGGCAACGTTCTTGTGGAGACGCACGGCGGTCAACTTCTCCCACGGTATGCGCATTCTAGACTGAGGCCCCATTCATGTCGGAGTAGCGCTGAATGTTAGCTGATAGACGTTGTTAATCTCACTGTTTGCAGAAGTAGTTTACAGTCAATATGCTCTGCTGAAGAAGCTTCCTTGCCCTATTCTGCACTCAATCTACTTAGCTGAGATGGCATGCCACGCCCGATTAGTTACTAAAATATCCTGCCATATATTTATTGTGACGTAGATTGCCATGGTCTAGTAGCCAATCTGTTAGGTGAAATAGCTCTACACCGTTTTATACTTGATCTTTGTTGCTGAGATGGCCTTCGATGGCTATGTGCTCGGCCTCATTGACTGCTGAAATAGCCTACCATAATTTAGCACTCAAATCTATTTGCTGAATTAGCTTTACATATATTTCGTTACTTAGATCTGCTTGTCCAAATATCTTGCCATAGCTTTAGACATCGACCTAGGTATTTTTTTTCTGGACTTCATAAAAAAGCATATATGTTTTTCCTGTAATATCTAGTAGAAGAACTAATTTGTATGTCTAACAGATGGACATGACTTGGATAACTTCTGCTCGAAGATTCTCTGCTGCATATGTCGAGGGGGTTGAAAACTTCATGAACTTTATCAGAGCTGAGTACAGTGGTCCGAAATCAGATGTGCTCTGCCCATGTAGCAGTTGTATGAATTCAGTTACAAGACCCCAGTCAACTGTGCAAAATCATCTACACTTGTATGGGATGTCGGTCACATATACTAGGTGGGTTCATCATGGTGAAGCTGTGAACGTCAATGTTACTGACTATGTGGAAGCAGCAGATCACCATCTTGATCTTCCTGATGCTCAGGTGGAAGAGGAGGAGGTGGTGGTGGCGGAGCCAGTGAGTTTGACCAACATTGAAACAATGCTACGAAATGATCGTGCATTTCGTGAACTTTCACCTGCAGAAGAAAAACGATGGGCCCGCATGTTAGAACAATGCAACGTGGCTGTCACCCCAGGAAATAAGCTGTCAGTATTCTCAGCTGTGGTCACCTTTCTTCAGGTGAAGACATCTGAGCGGATGACCAACAAATCATTCGATGCGATGTTGGCTGCTTTCCACAAATTTTTCCCAGAGCGTCTGAGCTGCCACACATCTACAGTAAAATGAAGAATTTCCTTCGTGCAGTTGGAATTGGATATGATATGATCCATGTTTGTAAGAATAAATGTGTTCTGTTCCGGAAGGATTATGCCAACTTAAGTGAATGCCCAAAATGCAAATCATCAAGATGGAAAGATGGCGATGCTGTGAAGAGGATTCCTCGTAATGTTCTGAGACATTTTCCAATTATACCAAGATTGCAGAGGTTGTTTCATGATGCTGAAACAAGAGAGGATGTACTGTGGCATTCTAGGAACCAGGAGTACAGAGATCAGAATGTAATGAGCCATCCATCTCATGGTAGTTACTGGAAAAGCTTCAATCAGAAACACAAAAAGTTTGCTACTGACCCGAGAAACATTAGACTTGGCTTAGCTTTAGATGGATTTAACCCATTTGGCCACCAGAGCGCCACATATAGCATGTGGCCAGTGCTTGTTATCCCTTACAACATGCCTCCAAATGTCTGCACCAAAGAATCAAACTACATGATGGCCTTGCTCATCCCAGGTCCAAAAAGTCCTGGAAAGGATTTTGATTTATTCATGGAGCATCTTGTGGAGGAACTTCAACAGCTATGGAGGGGTGTTCTCACTCGAGACCTATATAGCAGCCCACCAGCTGATTTCTTTCTGCGTGCTGTTATAATTTGGTGCATCCATGATTATCCGGCTTTGGGCACTATGTCAGGGCAAACGGCACATGGTTACAATGCATGTGTTCGCTGTGACAGGAATCCACTGTCATATGCAATACTTAGCAAGATCTGTTACATTGGACACCGCCGTTTCCTTGCCAAGGACAAGCCGTGTCCTACAAAATACCGAAGATATGCGTTCAATGCAAAGCATGAAAACCGTGATGCGCCAAAGAGGCTCACCGCCGATGAGTTGCAAGTGGAATTAGAGAAGGTCAGGCATATTACACCAGGAAACTATCCTGATAATGGTAGCGGGAAAAGGAAGCGTGGCAGGGCAGAAGAGAGATTATTGTTTACCCATAGGTCCACTTTGTGGGACTTGGAGTATTGGAAAGATTTGGATCTGCGGCATATGTCGCATTTCGGGCTCCGCAGACCCTGGATAGATTTGAACTCTGGGGTGCGTGCGAAGAACTCAACCTCCCCAGTCTGCCAACTCGTCGATCCCATGGCCTAGCTCGATGAACTGGAAGGAAATAGAACATAGCAGTTTACCCAGGTTCGGGCCACCTTGCGGTGTAAAACCCTACTCCTGCTTTGTGGTGGATTAGCCTCGAGGCGGGCTGAGGGTGAACTAGTACAGTGGAGAACAACCTCAGGAAGTGTGTTCTTGTGCTCGGGTGAGCTGATGGGTATGAGGATGGAATGGATCCGATCCCTCTCTATGGTGGTGGCTAGGCCCTATTTATAGCGGCCTTGGTCCTCTTACCAAATGAAGGCGGGAAGGGATCCCACAACGGCCAAATTCGAAGGGAGACAACTAGTACATCTTATCCTGACAAAGGGTGGTCTTCGCCTGCAAAGCTTCTGGTCGTGACACCGTGGTGGGCTCGGTGATGACCTCCGTCCTGCCGTCCTGGCAGTCCTGGTCTTGTAGCATGGGAATGGAAACCTTTAGTTGATTCCTCGGGACTCCGCGTCTGCGCTTGCCTCCTTAGCACCAAAGAGGAAACCTACTCCTCTGCGCCCGATGGCGCCCGCCTGGCCTTGGTCGTCATGGCTTGCGTCATCCGAACCTCACGAGGTGAGGGCTTGCATAGAAATCTCCGCTCCTTTGGAGCCAGCCTAAAGAGGCCACTCCTTCTGGAGGTCGTGATGTCGTCCGCCTCACGAGGCTTGGCCCCTCGCGAGGGTCTTGTGTTGTTGGTGCTGAAGATGGGCCGTACTAGGCCGTTGATGGAGCCACGCGATGGGCCGCAGGCAGGCAAGTCTGGGTACCCCGGTTCCCAGAACGCTGACAGTAGCCCCTGGGCCCAAGGCACGCTCGGACTTGGCTTCGAGGCGAAGCCGAAGGGCAAGTGCGGAGCGCCGCGGGCCCCAACCGCCTGCGGAACCGGTCAACACATGGCGCTTGATGGGACGTGGGCGTCTCCGCTTCCCCATGCAGCCTCGATAACCGTTCGACTTGATGAGAGCCTGCTGCATGCGGAAAAATCATCATTACGAGGGATCATGGAGGCCGGCGGTTGGCCTCCCTCCTGCTATAAATGGGGGGAGGGGCAGAGCCCCCTGCTCGTCTCCATCTTCTCGCCGCCCGCGCTTCCTTCTCCTTCCTTATCTCGCCGTCTTGCCATAACATCCATGGCGCCGACGAGAAGGTTCTTCGCCGCCGAAAAGGGGAAGGCCCCCAAGGAGGGGCCGGGCTAACCGCCGCCCAAGAGAGGCCGCGGGCGCCCCCGTAAGTTCGCTGCGACCCCGGCGGTGGCCCCTCGGGGGCGCAGGCGCACTTCTTCGGGCGCAGGCGTCGCCTTATGTAGCCGCGGCGGCGCTTCTTCTCATGGTGGGGGCCGTCGAGGACGCGACAGCCCCTGCGATGCGAGGAGGCGAGCCGTGGTTGCCCGGCCTCCTCGGCCGTGCTTCCACTCGGCGGATGCATTCCCGGAGTTTGTCATGTGGTCGGAGAGGCCCGCTGGCACCTGGCTCCCGCTCCCACGCTTCTTCGCGAGGGCATTGCCAACCACGGGGCTTGATGGCCTCAGGCTGCAGGCTGACGGCTGCTACAGCAGCGCCTCCTGGGCTGGAGTCGAAGTCACCGCTGCGGGCAATGTGTCCTTGACTCAAGGCTGGTAGGCGTTTGCCCACGCGCAGGGCCTGAGCGGGAGGTGCACCCTCCATTTCAAGTACGACAGCCTTGTGACCCTCTACGTGAGGGTGTTCGGGGAAGACGGCCGTCGTGCGGGGTGCTGCCCGGAGGATGGCAGCGGCGACGATGAGCTTGCCCTTGGCGACGGCCGCGACGACGTCGAGGGTGAGCTTGCCCTTGGCGACGGCCGCGGTACCTCCAGCAGCGGCGGCTCCTTCTCCGGTGAGAGCACCAGTAGTGGCGACTATGACGAACCACCACGCCGCCGGGCTCGGATCGGGGAAGGCGATGAGGCATCTCACCACCGTGCTCCGATGAAGCGGGAGGAAGACTCGGGCTGAGCTCGGGTGCTGCTGGAGCCTGGCCTCAGGGCTGCTGCGGTCGTGCGGCCTACTTTTGTTTAACCTTTCCTTTCTCCTGCATTTGAAAAAAGTAGAGGGCCCTGCTGCGGTGTGTAATGAACCACGGCGCTTGCGCCATTATGCTATGTCTGTTATTTTCATATTGTGCCGTAGCATCCGTGTTTCTATTAGGTACGGTTAGGGTAACTTAGCTCGATGTGCTTGTGGTAGCCTCCCATGTCGCGAGGGCGCGCTGATCCATGGATATCTTCCAAAGGCTTCCTTCTTGACGACTCAGGAGCCGCCAAGCCTCAGGAGGCATTGTGTAGCAGGAGGCGTTGTGTAGCTGCAGAATTTTTAGAATTGGGAGGCCTCAGAAGGCGTCTCGCCCTACCTTGCGCAAGCCCCCGAGCGTGGGCTGGTTGTGGCTGGTGCACCGCGTCGCGATGCCCGGAGGCACGGACCTGAGGGGGTGCACATGCTCACGAGATCGTTCGAGAGCGTCTCGCGAGGATTGAGGACGCCGAAGCTCTGGGGCGACAGGGCTTCGGTGAGGTGTGGCCGTGGGCGAGCCCAGGCTGCGACACTGCGCACACACCTACGTAGCCCCCCGCGCGAGACGCACAAGGTGGATCGATGGGCAACTGCCGCTCTTCCTGGGACAAGGTCAGAAAGGCGAGCAAAAAGAGAGAAAATCCCAACTCTTGCTAACGAAAGACACGAAAGCTCCAAATTTCATTCAAGAAGTCGAAAACCAACTACAAAAAGCAAGCAAAAGAACAGCCGTGTCCGGCACCTAGACTAGTCTTCTTGTCTTCCCACCAGCGCGGAGCATGGGGCCTCCACTAGGACGTGGGTGGGAGCCCCCGTGAGGCCCAGGGGCGACCTCAGGAGACTCTGGGGCATGTACAACCCCAACTCATTATTACGTGAGAGTGTCACGAGCGGAGACCTTCACAGGCGTGGGGCCTTGCTTCATGGGTAGAACTTCCGGAGGTGCTGGATGTTCCAGGCGTTCTGGATGGGGATCCCATCCTGCGTCTCCAGGCGCGCGGCGCCAGGCCTGGAGACACGGGCGATCCTGAACGAGCCTTCCCACATGGGCGAGAGCTTGTGCAGCCCTTACTTGGAGAGCACCCGCCTCAAGACGAGATCACCCACCTCGAGCGTCCTGGAGCGGACGCTGCGGCAGTGGTACCGCCGCAGCGCCTGCTGGTACCTCGCTGCTCGGAGTGAGGCTTGGCGGCGGCGTTCCTCCCCCAGTACGAGGTCCATCTCCAGCGAGGCGTCCTGGCGTGCGTCGTCAAATGCCAAGACTCGCGCAGAGCGATGCCTGACCTTGTGTGGGAGAACCGCTTCAGCTCCGTAGACGGGGAAGAATGGAGTCTCGCCTGTCGGCTTGGTTGCGGTGGTGCAGATGGACCACAGCACGGACTGGAGCTCGTCGAGCCAGCCCTTGCCGCAGGCCTCGAGCTTCTTCTTGAAGGTCCTTGCCTTGAGGCCTCTCAGGACCTCTGCGTTGGTGCGCTCAGCCTGGCCATTACTCCGGGGGTGTGCCACCGAAGCGTAGCATATCTGCGTTCCAAGGTTAGCACAATATGTTTTGAATAGGTTGCTGGTGAACTGCGAACCATTCTCGGTGATGATGCGATTAGGAACCCCGAACCGGCTCACGAGGCCCTTGATGAACTTGACTGCCGAGCCAGCTGGGATGGTGCGGACGGCCTCCACTTCTGCCCACTTGGTGAACTTGTCGATGGCAACGTAGAGGTAGCGGTAGCCCCCGGGCGCTCGAGGGAACGGGCCCAGGATGTCCAGCCCCCAGACCACGAACGACCATGAGAGCGGGATGGTCTGGAGGCCCTGAGCAGGCTGGTGGATCTACTTGGCGTGGAATTGACAGGCTTCACAAGATCTTACCAATTCTGTGGCATCGTTGAGCACCGTGGGCCAGTAGAATCCACTGCGGAATGCCTTGCCCATGATAGTGCGCGATGAGGAGTGATGCCCGCAGTCCCCACCATGAATGTCAGCCAACAGCTCACATCCCTGTTCCCTAGAGATGCAACGTAAAGAAACATCATTCGGACGCCTTCGATAGAGCTCACCGTCCCGGATGCAGTATGCAGTGGTCTGGCGGGCCACACACTCCGCATCTTCCTCCTTCTCCGGCAGGGTGCCTCGAAGCAGGTATGCCTTGAACTCCTCGGTCCAGCACCCCTCCTGAGGCCCGAGCATGAGGAGGAGGCGAGCTCCCGAGGTCGGGCCACAAGCTGGGGTGCCCGTCGGGGGAGCCCGTGAGAGATCCTCCTGAGGCGGTGCTGATTCCGTGGTGGGGGGAGCTGCCGACGGCTTGAAGAGCCGCTCCTCGAAGACGCCAGGCTCCTAAGGCAGGCGTCGGGACGCCCTCTTGGCGATGTCGTCTGCCTCCTTGTATGTGCCTCGCGCACATGCTGTAACTCCAAGCCCAAGAGTCGCTTCTCAATTTTGCGTACCTCCTCAAGGTATGCCTCCATGTGCTCGTCCTTCGGCTTGTACTTCTTGTTGGAGAAGTTCACGAGGAGCTGTGAGTCGCCCCTGATGGTGAGGCATCTGACCCCTAGAGCCGCGGCGGCCTTGAGTCCGGCGATCAGGCCCTCGTACTCCGCAATGTTGTTGGAGACCTTCTCACCGTGCTGAAAGCAGAGTTGCACAGCGTAGTAGAGCTTGTCCTTGGTGGGCGAGATGAGCACGGCTCCAGCCCCGTGCCCTGGCGTGCAAACGCGCCATCGAAGTACATGACCCAGCCATCTGGTGCTTCATCTCCGGGCATGAGAGAACGGTCCTCGCACACTTCACGGCCAGGGACATCAGTCCATTCTACCATGAAGTCCGCGAGGGCCGCGCCCTTGATGACCCTAGTGGTACTGAACTCCAGCCGGAACGCTTGCAGCTCGATGTTCCATTCTGCGACCCTTCCCGCCGCATTGGGGCTCCAGAGCATCCTCTCCAAGGGATACGACGAGACAACCTTGATTGGATGGCCTTGGAAGTAGTGGCACAACTTCCGGGAGGCGATGAGGAGCGCGAGTAAGAGCTTTTGCGGCATGGGGTAGCGAGACCGTGCATCGAGTAGCACCGTGCTGACGAAGTACACTGGGTGCTCAACGAGGGAGGAGGCGTCGGCGGGGTCCTGTACCTCCTGGGGCAGAGGGTCCTCAGGAGCCTTGTCGTCCGTCAGGGTGGCCGTGGCCTCAGGAGCAGCGTCCTCAGGAGCATCACTATCTGGAGGATTGACCGGGGTCTCAGGACCACCGTTGACTGGCGGGGCGGCCGGGGCCTCAGGAGCACCGTCCTGAGTCTGCGGCGCCTCGGTCGGGCGTGAGGTACTTGGCTGTGAGCCCCTGGTCGGGCGCTCATCCCGCACTGTGCTACCTCTTGAGCTTGCATTTGTTTTTTCCTTGAAAAGGAAAGGGTGATGCAGCAAAGTAGAGTAAGTATTTCCCTCAGCTTTTGAGAACCAAGGTATCAATCCAGTAGGAGACAACGCAACAAGCCACCGAATACCTGCACAAACAAACACCAACTTGCACCCAACGCGACAAAGGGGTTGTCAATCCCTTCACGGTTATTTGCAAAGTGAGATCTGATATAGATGGATAAACGGTAAAGTAATATTTTTGGTATTTTTGGTTTATGGAATGGAAAGTAAAATATTGCAAAGAAAGTAAATAGGAAACTAAAATTGTAGATCAGAAACTTATATGATGGAAAATAGACCCGGGGGCCAAAGGTTTCACTAGAGACTTCTCTCAAGATAGAAAATATTACGGTGGGTGAACAAATTACTGCCGAGCAATTGATAGAAAAGCGCAAACTTATGACAATATCTAAGGCAATGATCATGAATATAGGCATCACGTCCGTATCAAGTAGACCGACTCCTGCCTGCATCTACTACTATTACTCCACACATCGACCGACTCCTGCCTACGTCAAGAGTATTAAGTTCCTAAGAACAGAGTAACGCATTAAGTAAGATGACATGATGTAGCGGGATAAACTCAAGCAATATGATGAAAACCCATCTTGGTATCCTCGATGGCAACAATACAATACGTGTTGGT
The DNA here is from genome assembly GCA_011799875.1 of Thinopyrum elongatum. Taxonomy (NCBI): domain Eukaryota; kingdom Viridiplantae; phylum Streptophyta; class Magnoliopsida; order Poales; family Poaceae; genus Thinopyrum; species Thinopyrum elongatum. Next base: position 541,303,283 of record CM022301.1, read on the forward strand.
TCCCCTTCTGTCACTAGGATCGAGCACCGCAAGATTGAACCCAAAGCTAAGCACTTCTCCCATTGCAAGAAAAACCAATCTAGTTGGCCAAACCAAATCGATAGTTTGAAGAGACTTGCAAAGATATCAAATCATGCATATAAGAATTCAGAGGAGATTCAAATAATATTCATAGATAAGCTGATCATAAATCCACAATTCATCGGATCTCGGCAAACACACCGCAAAAAAGTATTACATCGAATAGATCTCCAAGAACATCGAGGAGAACTTCGTATTGAGAATCAAAGAGAGAGAAGAAGCCATCTAGCTACTAGCTATGGACCCGTAGGTCTGTGGTAAACTACTCACGCTTCATCGGAGAGGCAATGGTGTTCATGTAGAAGCCCTCCGTGATCGAATCCCCCTCCGGCAGGATGCCAGAAAAGGCCCCTAGATGGGATCTCATGGGTACAGAAGGTTGCGGTGGTGGAAAAGTGGTTTCGTGGCTCGCCTGGAAGTTTTTGGGATATTTGAGAATATATTGGCAGAAGAAATAGGTCGGTGGAGTCACGAGGGGCCCACAAGTGTGGGGGGCGTGCCCTACCCCCTGGGCGCGCCCTCCGACCTTGTGACCGCCTCGTGGCTTTCCTGACGTGCACTCCAAGCCCTCTAGATGTCTTCTGGTCCAAGAAAAATCATCGAGAAAGTTTCATTCCGTTTGGACTCCGTTTGGTATTCCTTTTCTGCGAAACTCTAAAACAGGGAAAAAAAACAGGAACTGGCACTGGGCTCTAGGTTAATAGGTTAGTCCCAAAAATCATATAAAATAGCATATTAATGCATATAAAACATCAAAAACAAATAATACAATAGCATGGAACAATAAAAAATTATAGATACGTTGGAGACGTATCAGGCATCCCCAAGCTTAATTCCTGCTCGTCCTCGAGTAGGTAAATGATAAAAACAGAATTTTTGATGTGGAATGCTACCTAACATATTTATCCATGTAATTCTCTTTATTGTGGCATGAATGTTCAGATCCGTATGTTTCAAAACAAAAGTTTAATATTGACATAAAAACAATAATACTTCAAGCATACTAACAAAATAATTATGTCTTCTCAAAATAACATGGCCAAAGAAAGCTTATCCCTACAAAATCATATAGTCTGGCTATGCTCCATCTTCATCACACAAAATATTCAAATCATGCACAACCCCGATGACAATCCAAGAAATTGTTTCATACTTTTGACGTTCTCAAACTTTTTCAACTTTCACGCAATACATGAGCGTGAGCCATGGACATAGCACTATAGGTGGAATAGATGGTGGTTGTGGAGAAGACAAAAAAGAAGGAGATAGTCTCACATCAACTAGGCGTATCAACGGGCTATGGAGATGCCCATTAATAGATATCAATGTGAGTGAGTAGGGATTGCCTTGCAACGGATGCACTAGAGCTATAAGTTTATGAAAGCTCAAAAAGAAAACTAAGTGGGTGTGCATCCAACTTGCTTGCTCATGAAGACCTAGGGCATTTTGAGGGAGCCCATCGTTGGAATATACAAGCCAAGTTCTATAATGAAAAATTCCCACTAGTATATGAAAGTGACAATATATGAGACTCTCTATCATGAAGATCATGGTGCTACTTTGAAGCACAAGTGTGGCAAAAGGATAGTAACATTGTCCCTTCTCTCTTTTCTCTCATTTTTTTGGGCCTTCTTTTTTTTATTTGGCCTTTCTCTCCCTTTTTTTTTATTTCCTCACATGGGACAATGCTCTAATAATGAAGATCATCACACTTTTATTTACTTACAACTCAAAAATTACAACTCGATACTAGAACAAAATATGACTATGTGAATGCCTCCGGCGGTGTACCAGGATGTGCAATGAATCAAGAGCGACATGTATAAAAAATGATGGACGGTGGCTTTGCCACAAATACGATGTCAACTACATGATCATGCATAGGAATATGACAATGATGGAGCGTGTCATAATAAACGGAACAGTGGAAAGTTGCATGGCAATATATCTCGGAATGGCTATGGAAATGCCATAATAGGTAGATATGGTGGCTGTTTTGAGGAAGGTATATGGTGGGTTTATGATACCGGCGAAAGTTGCGCGGTACAAGAGTGGCTAGCAATGGCGGAAAGGTGAGAGTGCGTATAATCCATGGACTCAACATTAGTCATAAAGAACTCACATACTTATTGCAAAAATGTAGTACTCATCGAAACAAAGTACTACGCGCATGCCCCTAGGGGGATAGATTGGTAGGAAAAGACCATCGCTCGTCCCCGACCGCCACTCATAAGGAAGACAATCAAAAAATATCTCATGCTCCAACTTCGTTACATAACGGTTCACCATACGTGCATGCTACGGGACTCACAAACCTTAACACAAGTATTTCTCAAATTCACAACTACTCACAAGCATGACTTTAATATCACCATCTTCATATCTCAAAACAATCATAAGGAATCAAACTTCTCATAGTATTCAATGCACTTTATATGAAAGTTTTTGTTATATCCTTCTTGGATGCCTATCATATTAGGACTAAATTTATAATCAAAGCAAATTACCATGCTGTTTTTAAAGACTCTCAAAATAATATAAGTGAAGTACGAGAGTTCAACAATTTCTATAAAATAAAACCACCGCCGTGCTCTAAAAAGATATAAGTGAAGCACTAGAGCAAAATTGCCTAGCTCAAAAGATATAAGTGAAGCACATAGAGTATTCTAATAAATCATGATTGTGACAAACTAAAAAGCAAAGACTCAAATCATACAAGACGCTCCAAGCAAAACACATATCATGTGGTGAATAAAAATATAGCCTCAAGTAAAGTTACCGATAGACGAAGACGAAAGAGGGGATGCCTTCCTGGGGCAACCCCAAGCTTAGGCTCTTTGGCATCCTTGAATATTACCTTGGGGTGCTTTGGGCTTCCCCAAGCTTAGGCTCTTGCCACTCCTTATTCCATAGTCCATCAAATCCTTACCCAAAACTTGAAAACTTCACAACACAAAACTCAACAGAAAATCTCATAAGCTCCGTTAGTATAAGAAAATAAATCACCACTTTTGGTACTGTTGTGAACTCATTCTTTATTTATATTGGTGTAATATCTACTGTATTCCAACTTTTCCATGGTTCATACCCCCCCGATACTAGCCATAGATGCATCAAAATAAGCAAACAACACGCGAAAAACAGAATCTGTCAAAAACAAAACAGTCTGCGAAGATCCGAATTGTTCTAATGTAACACCCTGGATTTTGCCCATTTTCTTTTTCTTTCGATTTTGGTCTGGTTTTGCTTCTCAGTGGCTTAGTGGTCTTGAAACCTGGAGAGATCACCTTTGATTCCTCTCCCAAGTGGCTTGTCAACATCAAAACCATCCCAAGACCTTGCCATTTCCATCTTGGGCCAATCCCAATATTCTTTTCTCAGGAATATTCCTTTTTCCTATTAAAGGAATAACCCTGTCTGCCCTGGGTTGTGAAGCAACCCACATTTCCAGCATTCCAAAGATTCCCAAATAATTCTCATAAATCCTTTGGGACATATCTTCCTCAGATATGTCAAAATACTCCTTGCCATGTTCCAAAATAATTTCCCAAATAAACTTTTTCCTATTCTGCCCTAAATGGCACTTTGTGAAGGAAGTGCTATTTATCTTTGCTTGTTTGACCCCAAACTTTTTGTGCACTCTTTCCTATCCTTATCATTGCCTCTTGCCAAAATTCAACTCAAGTGGGCTAGTAAATCTTCCTTGGCAAATTTCCAAATTTTTGGTCAGCTGGAAGCTTAATGAAGGAAGTACTAGCTAGGAGTATCCAAATGAGTTGAAATTTTGCAAGCATCTTCATATGCTCAAATTAACACTCTCCATAAGGTTTGAGCATCATTAAATCATCTATGTGAGTATACCATCAAATCTTGACTTCTGGTCATACTTTTCCTGTTGTGAAGCAACTATATTTTATATTGCTTCATAATTGCTGAAAATTTACCAGAGCATCCTCCTACCCATATGACACCTCTCCAACAAATTAGGCTCATTTTATCTAGCTATTTATCCTCAGTTAATTTTCTAAAATTCTGTCCAGTGGGATGCTGTGTGAAGGAAGTACCATTTTGGTTTATCCAAATGGCATGAAATTTATACAGTGTCTTCATATGCCTATATAACTAGCCTCCTCCAAATTTCAGCACAATCTAAGCCAGCATGTGAGTGCCACATCAAGATTCTCATTTCTGGTCAGTGGAGTCATTTGAACAGCAAGTGCTATCTACACTCCTCCATTTGGGCTGAAACTTGGCCATAATACTCACCTTAGTGTATGATCACTCTCAGCCAAAAACCAGAGTTTATTTACTGCTCAATCTCTCTCACCTCCCATCAAACACCTTGTTGTTCCTCTAGTTGCCAGCCAGCTGTGGCCACCTCAGTGGGCACTATGCCTGTTTCTTTCCTTCTTGGCTTTATCCTTTGAGTGACCTATCCAGCAGACATGATTTGGCCGATCGGAGTGCACAGCGTGCGCCTGTTCATGCGGTGACCGCGTGGCTGGCATGCACGTCCGCGCGCTCTGGCAAACCGCGGCTCTGTGCTCGTCCGTTCCTCCACTCCCTCGCCACCTCTCCATGTCCAGAAGCTCCGTCTTGGCCTCACCTTCGCTCTAGAACCCTCTCCCCCTCTAGATTCCTCCCCGGCGAGCCGTCCCCGTCGAGAAACAGAGCACGCCCGTGGGCTGCCGTCGTCTTCCCTCCTCTGGCCTCTTCCTCCCGAGTCGTCCCATCCCTCCTGCTCCTCGTCAGGTCGGCCGCACTGCGACGCCGAGCTAGCTGCCACCGACCCGAGTTTGTGCACTGGAGCTCCGGCGACGTGTCCCGTGGCTGTGCTCATCCCCTCCGCGCCGCCCGCCTATAAATAGGCCTCCCGAGCCCCTCTCAAGCTCACCATTGCCCTCACCGCACTCTCTTACCACCTCCTGGCTACTCACCCGAGCCCGAGTCGCTCCCCTGCCCACCATTGGCCGCCATGGCCGCCGCCCTCTCCGGCCTAAATTCCGGCGAGCCGGAGCCCCTTCCTCCGTTCTACCACCACCATAATACCACCCAGAGCCCGGCGGACCTCCCCTGATCTTCAGTTCCTCCTCCGGTGGCCTCTGGCCACAAGCCCTACCAGCACCCGAGGCAGCCGTTCGCCGCGGCCATCGTCCCGCTCTCCTCATCGCTCAACGACGGCCGTGATGTGCTCCAACGGGTGCGCCTCGTCTCCCCGAGCATGCCGGTAGGTCGCGCGGCCGGAGCGGTGGCCGGAAGCGCCGCCGATCGCCATCGGGGCCAGCCCTCTCTTCGGCCAGGCTCGCGTGTGCGGGGGTTGAAGAAGAAGCCAGGCCAGGTGGGCCCCGCCTCCCCGCGACCCCACATGTCATCGAGTGCGGCCGGTCCAGTCAGCGTAAGTGGAAGTGTATTTTCAAAAATACGCTTTCCAGCTCTGAAAGCGTACTTCATCGCAGCTTCAGGACAAAATGCGCTTTCTCTGAAGAGAAAGCGTATTTCGCCAAAAGATGTTTTCTGTCTAAGCCACCAGGGGCCTATTTGTAAAGATTCTCTTACATATGGGTCCCTGATCTTCACATACTCGTATATTTTCATCCGCAACTCTGATTCAGGTGATTCCAAAGCCCACGTCTTCGTCTCTTCGAGCCCGTTCTGTTGGTACCATTTTCATCATGTGTCTCCATAGTGAAAATGACCATTTTGCCCTTGTCCGTAAATAGCCCCCTCCGAGAGAGAACTGTTTTCGGCAATCGTCTCCGCGGACTTCCCGCACTTCTTTCCGATGGTTCCTTCATCCCCAGGCAAGCCACGACAACCACTTGCATGACGGATTTGCAGTAGCTATGGTTCCCTACTTGAATAGTTATTTAATGTGTGCATGTTATTCTGTTTGAAAATATTGTATATGCTCATGTTCTATGCTTATCTTTACATCATCTTGCTAGTTATCAAGTAGTCATTAGTAGCATTATGCTCATGGTTAATACTGGCTGTAGTTCAAGCTAAGCTGATGACATGTCTGCATGTTTCTTTAACAGTTGTTATGGTTCATCCTGTATCATGACTCAGCACATCATCATTCAAATTTAACCGGATGTTAATCGAACTTGAACACCTATTGGTTGAGTCATAGTGTGCCACCGAATTGAGCTCACCAGTGCAACCACACTTGCTGGGATGGGGCAGCCCTAATTCGGTCTATTGTCATGCCTCTCGCTAGTACCTCCAACTAAGGAAGGTTATGAGTGTGTGCTACCCTGATCAGGTAGGCGGCTATAACCTTGTGAACCCAGTTTTGGTATTGAGCTCAGGTCCCCGTTTGGGACAATTTTGTTTGGCCACGACGGTGGCAGCTGTCGAAAGGACACAGGGGTCACCCATGACATAGCCCAAAGGGGAGTTTGTCAGAGTGGCCGGGAGAGTGCCATGCAATAGATTGGTTTTTGTCGGAACGTCGTTGGTCCACCCGAATGGGAGCACGAGGCCATGAGTTCCGTGGTGTGGGTACAGTGTACTAACCTCTGCAGAGTGTATAATCTATCGATAGCCGCGTCCTCGGTGATGGGCACAGTTCGTAGTAGGACACACTTTGGGTCAATAGTATAATAATCTTGCTATAACAACCCCGTTCGATGAGAAAGAAGTTGGTTGATCTTTATGTGATCGCGAGAGGATCACCGTGGTATCGAGTATACCGACGTTGGTTGATCGTGATCATGAGAGGATCACCGTGGTATTGTGGATATCGGATTTGGTTGATAGTGTTATGTGGTGATCTCGGGTAAAGGCTAAGCTCCTTGTGATCATTTATCACTACGGTATTGTAATACCAAGTTTGGTTGGTCCCGAGGTTATCAGCTAGCACACTCGATGGTAAGTTCTTCCATGTGGTTGTTACGAGGTAACCCCAGAATAGAGTAAGTTGCGTCATGATAGTTTTAACCTGTTGCATGTAGTATCATCATGCTCATATGCCCTACCATGCTTATATTGTTCTAGCATCATCATGTTTACACCTGCTTAACCTGCAAATGCCATGCTGTTGCTTGTCTTGACTGCTTTGGTTGCTGTGAGCTTGCGAGTACATTCAAAGTACTCACCTGGCGTGTCATGCCAGTTTGTAGGTCATGCCATGATTGCTTGCTTGTTGAGGATTCTGAGTTTGCGAGCTAGGATAAGTGTTACAGCCAGAGTCCCTGCGGAGTGGAGTCCATCACCGCCGTCGTTGTTTCGCTGCCGAGAGTTACTCCGCTTCCTCGGGTTGTTCCGCTGTTAGCATAGAGCTACCCTGGGCAGGCATAGTATCGCCGTGCCGATATAATCTATGTACCCTTGTAACATTATCCATAGTAATAAAGAGCTGATTTGTTCTATGCCAACAGTGCCGTATTCCAGAATACTTGTCTCTGGGCAGGAATACGGGGCATTCCGGTTTTCTCTGAGCCGGGGTGCCACATCTAATACTTTTGTAACTCCAAAAATTCTGAAAAATTAGGACAACAGAGGAAATTTGTATATCAATCTTGTGTAAAAAAATTCAGAGTTTTTCCACGCCCAGTAGAAAATAAGAATTGTTTTCCCGAGCGCAAAAGTTTCTGTTTTTCAGCAGGATCAACACAACTATCACCGTAAGCCATCCCAAAGGTCTTACTTGGCACAAACACTAATCAAAACTCAAAACCACATCTAACTAGAGGCTAGATGGAAAAAATTTATTGCAAAACAGAACCAAAAAGCAAAAACAAAATTAAAGTTGGGTTACCCCCACAAGCGCTATTGTTTAACGCCCTTGGCTAGGCATAAAACACGAATAGATCTAGGTGTTGTCATCTTTGGTATGAAATCCATAAGTGGCTCTCATAATAGATTCATAAGGAAATTTAAGTTTCTTTCTAGGGAAGTGTTCCATGCCTTTCCTTAAAGGAAATTGAAATCTAATGTTTCCTTCTTTCATATCAATAATTGCACCAATCGTTCTAAGGAAAGGTCTACCAAGAATAATAGAACATGTAGGATTGCAATCTATATCAAGAACAATGAAATATACGGGCACATAATTCCTATTTGCAACAATAATAACAGCATTAATCCTTCCCATAGGTTTCTTAATAGTGGAGTCCGCAAGATGCAAATTTAAGGAACAATCATCAAATTCACGGAAACCTAACACATCACATAAAGTTTTTGGAATCGTGGAAACACTAGCACCCAAATCACACAAAGCATGGCATTCATAATCTTTAATATTAATATTAATAGTAGGTTCCCACTCATCATAAAGTTTTCTAGGAATAGAAACTTCCAATTCAAGCTTTTCTTCAAAGGATTTCATCATAGCATCAACGATATGTCTAGTAAAAGCTTTGTTTTGATTATAAGCATGAGGAGAATTCAACATGGATTGCAACAAGGAAATACAATCTATTAAAGAACAATTATCATAATTAAATTCCTTGAAATCCAAAAGAGTGGGTTCATTGCTACCTAAAGTTTTGACCTCTCCAATCCCACTTTTATCAATTTTTGCATCAAGATCTAAAAACTCCGAATCATTGGGACGCCTTCTAACTAAAGTTGACTCATCTCCAATCCCATCTATATCAAGATTTACATTGGAAAACAAAGATTCAATAGGATTCACATCAATCACTTTAAGATCTTCATCATTATTTTCACGGAAACTAGAAGAACACGCTTTTATAAACCAATCTTTTTTAGCACGCATCTTAGCGGTTCTTTCTTTGCACTCATCAATGGAAATTCTCATGGCTTTGAGAGACTCATTGATATCATGCTTAGGTGGAATAGATCTAAGCTTCAAAGAATCAACATCAAGAGAAATTCTATCCATGTTCCTAGCCAAATCATCAATCTTAAGCAATTTTTCTTCAATCAAAGCATTGAAATACTTTTGCGAACTTATAAATTCTTTAACACTATTCTCAAAATCAGAGGGCATCTTATTCTAATTTCCATAAGAATTGTTGTAGGAATTACCATAATTATTTGAGGAATTACTAGGAAATGTCCTAGGATTAAAATTACTTCTATACGTGTTATTACCAAAATTGTTCCTACCAACAAAATTCACATCCATAAATTCATTATTATTCTCAATCAAAGTAGACAAAGGCATATCATTAGGATCAGTAGGAGCACTCTTGCTAGCAAATAATTTCATAAGCTCATCCATCTTTCCACTCAAAACATTAATCTCTTCAATTGCATGCACTTTTTTACTAGTGGAAGATCTTTCGGTATGCCATTGAGAATAATTAACCATAATATTATCTAGGAGTTTAGTAGCTTCTCCTAAAGTAATTTCCATAAAAGTGCCTCCCGCGGCCGAATCTAAAAGATTTCTAGAAGCAAAATTCAATCCGGCATAAAAAATTTGTATAATCATCCACAAATTCTAACCATGAGTAGGGCAATTTCTAATCATTAATTTCATCCACTCACAAGATTGTGCAACATGTTCATGATCAAGTTGCTTAAAATTCATAATATTGTTCCTAAGGGAGATGATCTTAGCGGGAGGAAAATACTTGGAAATAAAAGCATCTTTACCCTTATTCCATGAATCAATACTATTTTTAGGCAAAGATGAAAACCAAGTTTTAGCGCAATCTCGAAGCGAGAACGGAAATAGCTTCAATTTAACAATATCATTATCCACATCTTTTTTTCTTTTGCATATCACACAAATCAACGAAATTATTAAGATGGGATGCGGCATCTTCATTGGGAAGGCCGGAAAATTGATCTTTCATAACAAGATTCAGCAAAGCGGTATTAATTTCACAAGATTCCGCATTAGTAGCGGGAGCAATCGGAGTGCTAATAAAATCATTGTTGTTGGTATTGGAAAAGTCACACAATTTGGTATTATCTTGAGCCATCATTGTCGGCGTTCTGGGAACGGGGGTACCCAGACTTGCCTGCCTGCGGCCCACGGCGTGGCTCCATCGACGGCCTGGTACGGACCAGCTTAAGCAACATTAACTTAAGACCCTCGCGAGGGGCCAAGCCTCGCGAGGCGGACGACAACAAGACCCCCACGAGGAGCGGCCTCCTCAGGCTGGCTCCTGAAGAGCGGAGAGTTCTATGAAAGCCTCACCTCATGAGGTCCGGAAGACGTGAGCCATGACGACCAAGGCCAGGCGGGCGCCAACGGGCGTAGTGTACCAGTTTCCTCTTTGGTGCTAAAGGGGCAAGCGCAGGTGCGGAGTCCCGAGGAATCAGCCAAAGGTTTCCATTCCCGTGCAATGAGACCAAGACCGCCAGGATGGCAGGACGGAGGTCATCATCGAGCACACCACGGCGTCACGACCAGAGGCTTTCGCAGGCGAAGACTACTTTTGTCAGGATAGCATGTACTAGCTGTCCCCCTTTGAATTTGGCCGTTGTGGAATCCCTTCCCGCCTTTCATTTGGGAAGAGGACCAAGGCCACTATAAATAGGACTTAGCCACCACCGTAGAAGAGGAGATCGGATCGCATCGGATCGGACCCCCGAACGGATCATTCAGATCACCCTCACCCCACCAGCTCACTTGAGCTCAAGAACACCTCTCGTCCTGAGGATGTTCGTGACTGTACTAGTTCATCCTCAGCCCCTCGAGGCCAATCCACCACCAAGCAGGAGTAGGGTTTTACACCGCAAGGTGGCCCGAACCTGGGTAAACTGCTGTGTCTCTTTTCCTCACAGTTCGTCGAGCTAGGCCGTGTGATTAGCGAGTGGGCAGACTAGGGAGGACGACTTCTTCGCACGCACCCCAGAGTTCGAACCTCTCAAGGGTTTGCGGAACCCGAAATCCGACATCTGGCGTGCCAGGTAGGGGTGCATTGGAGTCTCTCCCCCGCCGATCGATCCACCACCGCTCCACCGCTTCCATGGCTGACGCTCGCCGGGCTCGCGCTGAGCGCCGGGCCGCCCTCGCCGCCCGCGTCGCTCAGACAGCGCCTGCGGGAGACGGTTGCCCTCGCCGTCCCCCGTCTCCAGTGGCGAACACCGCCACCGGCCCCGCGGGGCAAGAGCAGCAAGCTTCGTCGCTGCACCCTTCTGTGCGGCGGGATGGGCGCACCGCCATCCCGTCGCTGACTCCAGCTGGTTCTTCGTCTCATGCTCGTCGTGGGCTGGCGAACGCGCAGGCTGCGTTGCTCATGGCACGTGAGCTCCTGCGCTACCGCCCCGTCGATGACCTCTACGAAGACTGGCTGGACCGCATCGCCGAGCTTGTCAGCGCCGCCGAGGACTCTCCCGCACCGTCTCGCTCACTGCCGCACCCGCCGCTTGCTGCGGGCGACGTAGCCCACGGAGCACCTCCTCCACCTCCCCGTCAAGACGTCGCCCTCGGGCCAAGGCGCGAGGCCCCGCGGCACGACCCGCCGCGCAGGGTGCCGGCGCGTGAAGAGGAAAGCTGCCAGGTGGTGCAACTACCGCAAGAAGATGCTCGTGTACTCCCAGCACCACCACGTCAAGACCGCGCACCACCTGCGGTGGTGGCGCGTGAGCACCAAGACCGGGCTCCTCCTCCACGACGGGCTCCCATGACCACGGCGGGTTGCCGCGCATTCACTCCGGAGCTACGCAGCGTCGTCTGGCCGGGGAAGTTCAAGCCCGACCTGCCTCCACGACGGCACCCCCGACCCTGCCGAGTTCCTGCAGCTCTACGAGCTGAGCATCGAGGCAGCCAATGGCGATGAGAAGGTTATGGCGAACTGGTTTCCCATGGCCCTCAAGGATGGTGCGCACTCGTGGCTCCTGAACCTGCCCACGGGATCGATCTCCTCCTGGGACGAAATGCGAGATCGTTTTGTCGCCATCTTCCAGGGCACTCGCGACCGTCCACCGGCTGCGGGTGACCTGCGGTGCATCAAGCAGCATCCAGGAGAGACCTTGCAGAAGTACATCCAGCGCTTCAACAGCGTTCGCCTCAAGATCCCCAAGGTGTCGGACGAGGCCATCATCTCGGCGTTCACTGATGGCGTCCACGACGTCAAGATGAAGGAGGAGCTCGCCATACATGAGGACCTATGCACGGCTCTGGAGATGTTCAACTTGGCAACCAAATGTGTGAGAGCTGAGGAAGGACGCCTCTCTCTCCTGGAGCTCCCAGGGGCTGACCCAAAAGACAAGAGGGCCAAAGCCAAGGATGTGAAGCACACGGGACCGGCCGAGCTCGCGGCCGAACCAGAGATGAAGCACAGCTGCGACCACCCAGAGTCATCCAAGGGCAGCCGCCCGTTCTGCGTCTTCCACAACGTGCACAGCCACAACACCAACGACTGCCAGGAGCTCAGGGCCATCCATGAAGGGCGCCTCGGTCGACGCCTCGAGCGCAGCGACCGAGGCTACGGCCGCGGAGGAGGCTGGGCGGAGGACGCTGGGACGGCCGCGACCCCCGCCAAGAATGGCGCGATCAGCCTCGCGAGGACCGCTGGTAGGGCCAACCTCGCGAGGGCCCCTGGAGGGACCAGCCTCGTGAAGACCGTCCTCAGTGCAACACTGGCCTTCCTCCGCTGCTGCCACGACCAAGAAGGAATGACGACTGAGGGATTCCTGGATTAGGGGGTCCTCAGGTGTCCGGGCTATTCGATATGGGCCGGACTGATGGGCCGTGAAGATACAAAGCATAAGGCTTTCCCCCGTGTCCGGGTAGGACTCTCCTATGCGTGGATGACAAGATTGATGTCCGGATATGTAATTTCCTTCTTCCATGAACCGACTCTGTACAACCCTAGGCCCCTCCGGTGTGTATATAAATTAGAGGGTTTAGTCCGTAGAGGCTATCAGAATTGACATAGGCTAGACATCTAGGGTTTAGCCATTACGATCTCAAGGTAGATCAACTCTTGTAACCCCTATACTCATCAAATAGAATCAAGCAGGACGTAGGGTTTTACCTCCATTAAGAGGGCCCGAACCTGGGTAAACATCGTGTTCCCTTTGTCCCTTGTTACCTTCGATCCTCAGACGCATAGTTCGGGACCCCCTACTCGAGATCGGCCGGTTTTGACACCGACATTGGTGCTTTCATTGAGAGTTCCATTGTGTTGTCGACAGAAGGATCGATGGCTCGCCTTGTCATCAATGACGATATCACTTCTGGAAGGGCCTTAACTCCAGGACAGGTCCTCCAGCTCGGCGGTTTTACCTTGGGCGCTCGCTCGGCCGTCAGGCCAACGGCGGCCCCCACAATCGCCAAACATCATCTCCGCATCGGCCTCGAACACTCCGAAAAGATGGATCTAGCAGATCTCTCGCCCTTGAACGAGCTGCTGGATCGCATTGCCGCCCTGGGGCTTGCAACAGACTATGATCGGATCGGGCTTAAACCCGATCAGAGGGAAATCAAGTCCCCACCGATCACCCATCTGGTAGCGGTCATTGAGGAACGAGCCGAGAAAGCTTCTTCCCCTAAGTTAAAAACCTGATATGTTCGGATTTCCGAGCCCTTCGAGCCGGACACCCATCCTCAGGAAGCGACTGCATGTCCTCCGAACTCAGGATTAGGCATTGAGCCCGGAAGTCACCTGGACCTTCCTGGTCCTGAACTGGTGACCTCGGAGATTCTTCAAGCTCCGGATTCAATCTCGGGTCAGGATTCGGGTTTTAGCCCGCCCGCCCACCAAAATCAATATTCTCCAAGTAATTCAGGCCCTCCAGACATATGTGACCTAATGTATGTATGGCAGCAACCTCAGGAAACGGTCCATCACTTTTGGGCCAGATTCCTCCTTGTTAAAAACAAGATTAAAGATTGCTGCGACGACGACACGGTTTCGATTTTTTGCCGTAATTGTACGGACGATGGAATTCTCAATGCCCTCAACCGCCGCCGCATACAGCACTTTACAGAATTGGCACACATAGTACAGAAGTACTGCGCGATGGAAAGCGCATGGAAGGCCCAGACAGCCCGGTGGGAACCCCCTGCCTTTAAGCAGTCCACCATACGGGCAAAATGGATGCACCCCTACGAGGCATCCGACCACAAACCCATTGGCAAGAAAAACAAACCCTTCACGGGATATAGAACCGTCCTTGACGAACTACTCAACAAGCCCTGTCAGATACATACGACGCCAAGCACCGAACCAACGGACAACCTTCGGGCATGTTGGGTACTCCGGCAAGTGGCTAAGAGCGGCGAGGCTATCCTCACAAGTAGTACTCCAGAGAAACATTCTTCGGAGGAAGACAATCTCAACATCTTTATGGTCTTCGAGACCTTCTCTTCAAATAATCAGCGCAAAAGGGCACTCCGCAACCTCGCCGAAGTAAACCAAGTAACCGCAATGAACCCTGGAACGACACGGCCATAACTTTCACGGCCGACGACGAACCAAGGGCTCGATCAGTCCGAACACCGGCCGCCTTGGTCTTAAACCCAATTGTGGATGGCTTTCGACTCACCAAAGTGCTCATGGACGGTGGTAGCGGACTTAACCTCATCTACAAAGACACGCTCGACAAAATGCAAATGGACAAGAACCAGCAGACGACCCAAATCGACCTCTTTCAAACCAGCAGACGAAATAGTCAAATTTCAAGTGCACCCGACGGACCCTAATAAAACAGCATCCATTGGAGCACAGCTGGATCCAACGGTCGACACCGCCCTACGAGCATTCCTGCGCGAAAATTGGGACATCTTTGCCTGGCACCCTTCGGACATGCCCGGAATCCCACGCAGACTGGCCGAACATAGCCTCAATATAATAAAGGGGTTCAAACCAATCAAGCAAACGCTGCGGCGATTTTCTGCACCCAAATGACAAGCTATGGGGGAGGAGCTAGCCAAACTACTCGAGGCCGGGTTCATTAGAGAAATCAAGCACCCGGACTGGCTAGCCAACCTGGTCATGGTGCCGAAGAAGGATAAGTCCTGGCGCCTTTGTGTCGATTTCAAAGACCTCAATAAGGCTTGCCCTAAGGACCCCTTCCCACTGCCCCGCATTGACCAAATTATTGACGCAACCGCGGGACACGACTCATTGTGTTTCCTCGATGCCTACTCCGGATACCATCAGATTAAGATGAAGGAATCCGACCAGGCCGTAACGGCATTTATTACCCCGTATGGGCCTTTTTGCTTCAACACTATGCCCTTCGGGCTCAAAATCGCTGGTGCCACTTACCAACGCATGATTCAAACATGTTTGGAAAAACAAATTGGCAAGACAGTGGAGGCATATGTGGACGACATGGTCATCAAGACTAAACACGTCGAATCATTGGTGGACAATCTACGCCTCACATTTGACAACCTCCGAACATATGACATACGGCTCAATCCAGAAAAATGTGTTTTCGGCGTTCCAGCTGGGAAACTGCTCGGGTTCATTATTTCCAATAGAGGAATCGAGGCGAACCCAGCCAAAATCCGAGCCCTGTCACAATTGGCAATGCCAACAGACTTAAAGCAGGTCCAAAAACTGGCTGGGTGCGTGGCAGCCTTAAGCCGTTTCATCTCCAGATTGGGAGAAAAAGCATTACCACTCTACCGACTACTCCGACGCACCGATCACTTTGAATGGACGGATGCGGCTACAGCCGGATTGGAAGAAATAAAAACACTGTTAGCAGGTAACCCAATCCTAGCCGCCCCAGGTGTTGGCGAGCCTATGTTGCTTTACATATTCGCGACTCACCAAGTTGTGAGCGCTGTGCTCGTCGTCGAGCGAGAGGAAGAGGGACACAAATTCCCCATCCAGAAACCAGTGTACTATGTATCGACGGTCCTTACACCATGCAAATCTTGATACCCTCACTATCAGAAGATAGCTTATGTGGTCTTTATGGCATCCCGAAAGCTGCGACACTACTTTCAAGAGTGTTCGATCACGGTGGCATCCGAAGTACCACTGAATGACATGATAAATAATCGGGATGCCACCGGCCGCATAGCCAAATGGGCCATCAAGCTCTTACCATTTGAAATAATATACAAGCCACGCCGAGCTATTAAATCTCAGGTGCTGACCGACTTTGTCACCGAGTGGACGGAAGCCGAGCTCCCCAAAGACTATAGCACATACTCCAACTAGATCATGTACTTTGACGGCTCTAAAATGTTAGCCGGACTAGGGGCTGGTGTCATCTTGACATCCCCTACGGGGGACACAGTCCGCTACGTATTACAAATCATGTATACGGACTCTAACAACACAGCCGAATACGAGGCACTTCTACATGGTCTCCGAATGGCTGTCTCCATGGGCATACAACGCCTAGAGGTGCGTGGGGATTCAAACCTCGCAATATCCCAAGTAAATGGAGAATTCGACGCAAAAGACCCAAAAATGGCGGCATACTGAAATGCCGTACTCAAAATATCGGCTTGGTTCGAGGGGCTCGAGTTCCATCATGTTGCTCGGGACAGTAATCAGGCAGCGGACATCCTCGCTCGAATGGGCGCTAAACGCGATCCCGCCCCGCCTAACACCTTTGCGGAAAGGCTCTTTAAGCCATCCATGGTCTGGCAGGACGAGAGCGGAAATACCAGTCCGAAACCGGTCATACCCCTAGCAGCCGAACACAATTCAGATATCATCGAGGGCTCGGGCACCGAAATAACACCCTCCGCAATCATGGCCGCTATCGCTCCATGGACCGAGCCCTTCCTGGCCTACCTTAATAGGCAGGAGCTTCCTGATTATCAGAATGAGGCCCGTCGCATAATCCGACATTCTAAAGCCTAAAAAGATCATGAAGGTGAACTATACAAGAAAAGTACAACCGGAGTCCTTCAAAGATGCATCTCCGAAGAGGAGGGACGGCAGCTCTTGGCTGAAATACATGCTGGCCTAGGTGGCCATCACGCCGCAGTTCGGGCCCTCGTAAGCAAGGCCTTCTGTACAGGTTTCTTTTGGCCAACGGCCCGAGCAGACGCACAGGCCCTTGTGCAACACTGTGTGGGATGTCAGCTTTTCGCCAATCAAAGTCATATGCCGCCCACTGCCTTAAGAACAATCCCCATCACCTGGCCTTTTGCAGTCTGGGGGCTAGATATGGTCGGACCCCTTAAAGGGGGAAGCCACATGAAGAAATATTTACTGGTTATGGTGGATAAATTCACTAAGTGGATAGAGGCCAAACCAGTAAAAACGGCTGAAGCAGGGCCAGTGATCGACTTTATATCCGGCGTAGTACACCGTTATGGTGTCTCGCACAGCATCATCACTGATAATGGATCCAATTTCACAGCCGATGAGGTGAAAAATTGGTGCGCTAACTTGGGCATTAAGCTCGATTACGCATCCGTATACCACCCTCAAACAAACAGTCAGGTCGAACGGCTAATGGCCTGATAATGAGCGGCATCAAACACAGACTAGTGCAATCCCTACGGGAGTCAGATAAGCACTGGGTTGAGGAACTCGATTCCGTGCTTTGGGGCCTGCGGACTATGCCCAATCACACGACCGGATACACACCTTTTTTCATGGTGTACGGCGCAGAGGCTGTCTTGCCCTGCGACATTATTCATGACTCACCTCGAGTGCGCATGTATGAAGAGAGAGAAGCCGAGCTCGATCGGCAGGACGACCTAGACGGCCTAGAGGAGGAGCGTGATATTGCACGAGCCCGTTCCGCATTTTATCAACAACAAGCTCGGAGATACAAAAGCAGAGAAATGCGGGCCAAGACTTATAATGTCGGCGAACTTGTTTTACACCTCCCAAAGAAGAAAAAGGACAAGCTCAAACCAAAATGGGAGGGCCCCTTCATTATAGATGAAGTTCTCACAGGAGGAGCCTATTGCCTTCGTAATGCATCGGATAATCGCCTCGAGCCAAACCCATGGAACGCTGCTCGGCTCCGAAGATTCTACGCATAAATTCGGCCATGTTTCTTTCTCGTCCCCTTTTTTCTCCTCTTCATCTGTTTTTGTTTTTTCACTTTTATACGTTTCCCAGGATATGTTCGGATAGGCCGAACTCTTAAGGGGCACACATCTTTAAATGTATATGCCCCACCATGACTGGGGGCTTCTTTAACCGAAGCTTATTAATTATTCAGAGCCTGGAGCTCACATCTTCTATGTTGTTTGTTTATATACACCCTTTTGCCATTATATGCACCACTATGACTTAAGTTTTTGCCAAGCTGGGTTGCCTCACTCCTGTGTTTATGCCCTACATTCCCGATTGTTCGGCTAGGGCGTAAAGGGAGCACCTCTGCGATTGTTACAACCGGGTAATCCGGACCTGTACCTCAGACGGGTGAAGCCGAAAGCTAGCATTCTTAAGAGAATAATTGGTCGGCAATCAAACGACAGATTGTTACATTCTTGTAACTATTCGAAACAATGCGGGGCAGTTTCCCCGTAATATGGATCAAAAGTCTAGGCACGCACAAATCAAAGCATGCCAACCCAGGGAAAGGAACCCTTAACGAAACTATTCTCCCTGGAAGATGTTTCTTACATATGTAATATAACATACCTCCCGAACTAAAATTTTTGTCTGTTCGAGCACAATGACTGGGTTGCCTAGTTTCCGGACATAATGAATGTTTCTTACATTCCATAATAGTATCCGGAAACACTCCACCATTTTGGTTTGGAGGTTAAAGCCGAAAGCCTACGATGATAATTTTTTCCACATGTTCGGCTGAAGATACAGGATGATCATAAAGTACATTGATACATTGAATCAAAATCATACTCCTTATGTATTCCATCTATAAGACTGTCTAACTTACAGTCTTCTTGCGAATATTTCGCAGCTGTCTTTACTTGGTCATACACCAAGTTCAACGGAATTTCTTTCCCGTCTGGTCCCTGCGGTCCCACTCGGGCCATGTGATTCAGATCTAGCTTGGTAAAGCGTGTTTTCACCATTGCCCAGGCTTCTCATGCGCCTTCACGGCAGGCGGACATCTTCCATAGCTTGAAGCAGCGCCGGGCACCTTTGAACAGGCTTGCCAAACCCTCCATATTTTATGGAGGGTATCGGATGGCCATAAAGCCTTGGCCATACTCTTCACGGCTTTCCGGGCCCGCTCATGCACCACGGACAGCTCCTTAAGCACGTCGCCTCGAAATCCAGATACTTCTTTTTCTGGCCGACCAGTTAATAGACCTGCAGCAACAGAGTTATGACATTCCGAATTTTGGACTAAACATGAGTCTCTCTCATGGTGTTAAAAGTCATACCGAACATTCCGCCCTTCAGCTTTTCATTCCCTTTTCGAGCGGCCGATAACTGAGCCTTTAAGCTCTCTATCTCTTCGGATTACTTGTCTTTTTCCTCCTCGTGTTTCTTCTTCTCGGAAGTACTCATTGCACCCTTTTTCATTTCCGCAAGTTCGGTGGTGATGACATTCAGCGGTGTCTGGTTTGTTTTCAGTTCCTGGGATAGCGCAGTATTCTTCTCCTTGAGAACCTGTAGGTCATATCGATCCTTAAATCGGTTGGCCTCACCGCTTCAAGTCTCGGGGGCTACTGGCATATGACTATTAAAATTGCACAAACTCTTACCTGTATATCCTTTGAGAACAATTGAGTAACTCCCGCAAGTCCGTCTCGAGCGGCTCGGATATATGCATCCACCGAGCTGAGTGTGGTAAATTCCTGATCAGAAAAGGCTGGAGCGTGCATGGCCTCTTTCAGTCGATGGTGATTCATCACGCTCTCCACCTCGGAATTCATGACAGATACGTCATCCGAATCCTCATGAGGCGGCGGAACTAGCATTGCATCAGCCCTCGTTCTAGTTGACGAGTCCGGCGCCGGATTGGTTGACATTCGGCTAGCAGGGCGTTTTCCCACTGTCTGTCGTGTGCTCCTCCTGAATCAAAGATAGAAGGGAACTTCAGCAATCCGAACTCGTACCTAGGCATGTATCAAACGGACATACCTCTTTGAAGACTGTGAGGACTCTACGGCGCTCCCGGTCTCCTTCCATTTTGAACGATTACCCTATGAAGTACGGTTTAGTATAATGGATGAAGGTGCAGGTAGAGACTCCTTTTTGGGAAAAGCTATTTGAATACTTACGATGGAGAAGGAGTAGGGGTGGGGGTAGTCGGCTGTAATAGCCACTTCCGAGCCGTCAATGCTCGCCTGGTAAAATACCCCATCATCGAACTCTATGTATATATCCGGATCCTCGTAGAAGCCTGGGTCTTCATCGCGGTTGTGATCCTCTGGCTGTGGGGCAGGATAGTGAACGTCCTCAATCATCTTCCTCCATGACTGTTTATGACAACAAAGAACAGCTTGATTAGCATGTCGTGACAGCAGTAAAGCAACATAGGTAGTCAAAACCTTACCCATTTGATGGGGTTGTACATGGAATAACCTTCCCGGCAGTTTAAGCGGAGGAAATCTTCTTTCTCACCCTTATATAGATCGGCCAAGATCATGGCCAGTTCGGCCGGGGTATCCGGACCCTTGCGTCTATAGCGAGATGCATCGTCTTCTCCGTTGTAGCACCATAAGGGAGTTACTACTGACTGGAGAGGCTGGACACATCTTTTTATTGCAATGGCCATGACTTCAATTATCGAGAGCTCAGTATGGGCTAATAATCTGACCTTGCTGACCAACCTTTTTATTTCTGCACTGTCTTCCTCCTTGGGACTTCAGGGACGCCAGTTGAGGCGTTTCTTTAGAGGAGCGCTGGAAAATTCAGGGAGGCCGCGCCGAACTGGGTCTGGCAGTGGGACATCATCTATATAAAACCACTCTGAAGACCACTGTGGATATATCTCTTTGGGAGTTCCAACGGGGTAGCCTGATCCGGCTATACTGTAACACCCCCTTGTAATGGCCACAGTGATCAGCTGTTAATAATGCCATGTCATCATCATTTGCAGTGCCAAATCATTTGGGTTAGTTATCCAATTCAAATGCAAATCTGAAAATCAACTCAAATTCTAAAGTGAAATATAAAGTTGTTCAAACTCTGTTGGGAAAATGTTCATTAAATGGCCAATAATCCAGGAACATTTCTAAAATCAACATCAAAATGTTTGGAGTTGGATAAATGGCTCAAACAAGTTGGAACAGACCAAAAAACAGGATATTTGATATATTTAAAATCATATTAAATTCAAACAAACTTCAAATCAGTCCAAACCACTTTTTGGTGAGAGATAATATTGCATTGCAATATTTGGGCCAACTCCCACATTTTTCAAAGGTGCACAAGTGCCCTAAACATTTTGAAACAGGAAAGGAATAAAAGAAAATGAAGAAGCTAAAGCAGAAAAACAAAAGCGGGACACTGTGCACTGGGCCTTAGTGCACAGTGCCCCGAGTCGCGGCCCAGCCCAGCTAGCTCTCTCCCTCTCTCTCCGATGCCGTGTCAGCGCGCGCATGGCTGCGCCGGCACCGACCGGCCGAACGGCGACAGCGCGACCACCCCACCGACGGGCGAGGAGATAAGGACGAGCCATCCATCTCCCCTGGTCGCCCGCGCACTCTTCCCCTCTTTCCCACACTCGCCTCGCCTCTTCTTCCCTCCTCAGATTCGGTGGCCGGACGCCACCGTCGCCGCGAATCGCCGCCGCCGTGGCCACCGAGCTCCTCCGGCTCCATCCTCGTGACCACGAGCTCCGGGTTCGTCGACTCCTTCGACTGGAAGCCAGAGATCGAGCCGGGGAGCACCACAACGACTACTACGCGCCGCCCCCTTTCCTCTCGGCTGCCGGCGATCTTCTCCAAATCCGGCGACGGCTGCTGCTCCTAAACCGTCACCGGCTTTTCTTAGCCACCCGGTGAGCTCCCCCTCGTCTTTCCCCTCTTTGATCTGCACCTCTCTGTCGCCGTAGTGGCGGCACCCGAGGAGCCCGAACCCGCTGCCGCCGACGAGCTCGCTGCCGTGGCCAACGCCGCTGTCATGCGCAACTGAGCCCAGCTTCGAGCTCCTGGAGCTCGTGTGAGTCCAGCAAAGCCTCTAGCACCTCTCCCCGTGCCGCATAGCGTCGAACCCGACGAAGCCCGAACTCCGGCGTCCGCCGCGATGCTCGCCGCCGTCGCTACACGCCGTCTCCGGCGACGCCACCGCCACGGTTGGACGCGGCGTTGAACGCCCGTTCGAAAGAACCTACCCACGGCTCGAACCGAGCTCTGTAGCGCAAATCCGAGCGGCTCCGGCGACGCACCGCCGCGATTTTGGTCGCCGGCGCAACTCCGGCGCCGGCCGCCGACGTGGCTGCCACGTGGGACACCCCTGGGTCACTGCCAGTGGGTCCCACGGGCCCAGTTGACCGCGTTGACCCGAGTCAACGCGGGCACTGTTCACCCATGTAGCTGACACGTGGGTCCCGTTCGATAATTAGACTAATTAAAGATTTAATTAATTAGAAACTAATTAGATTAACCTAATGTCTCACTGACATGTGGGGTCCACCCCCTAATTAACCCTGGTAATTAAATTAATCCACTGATTAGCCTAAACAGAGGCTGACATGTGGGTCCCACTGGACCCACATGTCATATTTGACTGGTCAACCGTCCTGTTGACTTGCTGACGTCAGCAGCGCGTCATGCTGACGTCATAATTCATTTTTTGATAAATAAAATAATTTCAGAAATTCGAATAATCTTTAAAAATTAATAACTTTTAAACCGTAGCTCGGATCGAAAAAGTTAAAACATGAAAGTTGCTCAGAACGACGAGACGAGTCTGATCGTGCCGTCTGTTTCTCCATCGGAACCTCCTACGTAGAAGAACTCGTAACTCCGGACCCGAATCCGGCAGATGAATAGTGCACACACGTCGGATATTAAATCCCAGAATAATTCTAAAAATAACTAAAATGACTTAGATGCATAATTAGGCAACCCTGCACTTCATCATAGCATCACACGCACCGTATTGCATTTATTTGCATTATGTTTACCTGTTTCTTCCCCCTCTTCTCTCTCGATAGACCCCGACGTTGACGTAGCTCCCGAGGCAGACGCCGCACAGGAGTACGACTACGTCCCCGACGATACTACTGAAGACCTTGCCCTTGCCCCCGAGCAAACAGGCAAGCACCCCCATTTTGAGCATTCCAATATCGCCTACTCTCTCCCCTCTTATGCTTGCACTAGATGTTACTGCTGCTATTACTATCCTACTCTGTTGCATAGCCTGTTTACTTGTAACCTACTTTTGATACATGCCTGTTATCCTAAACTGTTTAGCATAGGATGGGTAGAGTCACGACAGAGACCCCCACTTGATCCCGACTGCCCTGCTGGACATCAGAAGACCCGATCATCGGGATTGAAGACTAGACCATGGCACCGCACATCACTTCCCCTTAATTGCCGACACTGCTGGGTTACCATCGAGTGCCGAGGGTGATACCTCGTCAGCACTTCTGATGTTAACCTTGTAGGTTAGTTACTCGGTCGTGGTAAGCGAGGGTGATTCCTCCTACACCACCCCCGATCACGACGTCGTCGCGCAACCTCTCAAGTGTGGACCTCGAGGGTGATTCCTCCTTCGTTCACCTTGATGATAACATCGAGCGGGAATTCCATCGAGGGTGATTCCTCAGGGTTCCCTTCGGCGTCAGACACACAGTTACCTTGGATATTATGACTTGCACTAAACTATGATACTAAAGACGGGTCGGCCCTGAGGGGTACCCGCGCGAGCTTAACGCGAAGTGATGTGGAGTCGGGTTGACCTGGATGGTGCCCGCGAGATAACTACGAGGCGTGGCCGGGCATTCTTAGCCCTTGCCGCAAGTCCTCGAGACGGGGCGACGGGGTCACATCGATCGTGAGTCTCTGCTCGTTTCCGCGCGCTCCTAACCCACTACGGTTTGGATATTTGATCCGAGGGGCCTCTGGCCCGATAGCACTAACCATCACGTGGGCATAGTATGGGCGTTCTGCGTCGTACACATCAGCCGAAGCTTGTTTGACGTCAGTAAGGAGCGGCGCACGCCGAGTTGGACTGGTAACGCAACCGCGCTTGTATAAGGGGTTGCTAGGTCTGCTCTCGGTGGCCCCGTAACGTGCAGGAGTTCCCGGGGCGATGGCCCAAGACCCCTGGGGGCATAGGTTTAGGCCGGCGTGCTGACCTCTCTTATAAGCCTAGGTCGGGTTGCGGCGTGTTGCTTAGCCGAGGCCGGGCATGACCCAGAAAAGTGTGTCCGGCCAGAGTTAAGTGAGCGTGGTGGGTAAGTTGGTGCACCCCTGCAGGGAAGAAACTTCTATCGATAGCCTGTCCTACGGTAACGGACACTCGGAGTTGTATCCCGATCGGTACAACTAGAACATGTGATGAGAACTGGATAGTACGGCTCTGGGATTACTTTCTCGCAGGGAGTCGAGAAAGGATCTCAGGTCGAGGTTGATGATATTACTACTACTACTTTACATTATGTTCATCTGCTCTCTCCTGATGCTGCAAGACTGTCGAAGATTGTTGAAGATGCTAGTCTTCGATAGGACTAGGCTTTCCCCCTCTACTCTGGCATTTCTGCAGCCCAGTCCACATATACAGCCATTCCTTTGACAATGATGCATATGTAGTGTAGATCCTTGCTTGCTGAGTACTTCGGATGAGTACTCACGTTTGCTTTATTTTCTTTTTTCCCCATTTTTCCATTTGATGCCACCAGACGACGGAGCCCCTGAGCCAGAAGCCCCAGCCGACGACCAGTACTACTATCCGCCTGGCGAGTACTACTACTACGAGGAGCCGTTCGACGACCAGGAGTAGGATCGGAGGGTCCAGGGCAGGAGGCCTACGCCTTTCGATCGTAGTTTTTATTTTTACCCCGCCTCTGTGAAGGCTTATCTCTCTCTCTGTAATATATCTGTACTCAGATATCTAATGCTTCCGCTGACGCTTGTATGCCATCGAGCTTGTATTCGAGCCCTCGAGGCCCTGGCTTGTAATATTAAGCTTGTATGACTTTATTTTATGTTTTAGAGTTGTGTTGTGATATCTTCAAGTGAGTCCTTAGGCTTGATCGTGCGCATTTGCGTGTATGATTAGTGCACGATTAAGCCGGGGTCGTCACATATACGCCATACTTCGGCGCCGCCCACTTCAAATATAGAACCTCCTCGATTGCGGGGAACAAGGCAAAAGAACTTTCTCCATAGTTTGAAATGGGCCTCGCAGCCCAAGAATAGTTCGCAGAGGGCAATGAAACCTGAGATATGCAGAATCGAACCTCGGGTGAGGTTGTGCAGCTGGATGCCGTAAAATTCCAATAGACCCCTAAGAAAGGGATGGATCGGAAATCCTAAGCCCCGCACAAGGAATGGAACGAACCACACCCTCTCCTCCTTATTGGGGTTGGGGAAATTTTCAGCCAGCACGTCGTTGCCGATTGAGGCCAATCCCGCTCGTACAGAGACTAGATCTGCGAGGGGGAGATATCCCTGTGTCTGGAGTCAACTCAACTGAAGATGAGGCACTGAGCAGCTCTGCCAATCGCCCTCCTGAGGGCCATGGGGCGCGAAGAAGAGCCTGGGGCGCTGTCCATGTTTTGAAGCTTTTTTCGTGGCAAATCTTGGTGTTTTTTAGCGCGATGTGGATGGCGTTCCGGGGAAATGACCTCTTTATATAGGCGTCGTCCCTGTGTGGCTGGGTGTTTTCTTTTTGATAAAAAATTATGGACCGTTCGCATTCGCCCAGCGCGTGAAAATCGAGGCGACAGGGAAGGAGTCATAAAGGTGGAACGAGGGAGCCAGGGCCGAACTATTATCCGCCCAGTATATAATGAAGAACCAACCTTGCAAAAGCCGAAGACATAAGACGGATACTGCATCGTCGTTTGAAGGCCAGTTCAGGAGCTACTGAGGGAGTCCTAGATTAGGGGGTCCTCGGGTGTCCGGGCTATTCGATATGGGCCGGAATGATGGGCCGTGAAGATACAAAGCATAAGGCTTTCCCCCGTGTCCGGGTAGGACTCTCCTATGCGTGGATGACAAGATTGATGTCCGGATATGTAATTTCCTTCTTCCACGAACCGACTCTGTACAACCCTAGGCCCCTCCGGTGTGTATATAAATCGGAGGGTTTAGTCCATAGAGGCTATCAGAATTGACATAGGCTAGACATCTAGGGTTTAGCCATTATGATGTCGAGGTAGATCAACTCTTGTAACCCCTATACTCATCAAATACAATCAAGCAGGACGTAGGGTTTTACCTCCATTAAGAGGGCCCGAACCTGGGTAAACATCATGTTCCCTTTGTCCCTTGTTACCTTCGATCCTCAGACGCACAGTTCGGGACCCCCAACCCGAGATCGGCCGGTTTTGACACCGATGACGACCACCACCAGGACGAGGGGGTTGGGGGCTTCCAGGAGCGTCATGCCATCGCCTGCATCCTGGGCAGCGCTTAGGCCCCTGCCTCTCATCGCATCTTCAAGCAGTTTGCCCGTGAGGTGAACGCGGCCTCCCCAAGCTCGAGGCGACACGTCCGCTCAGGAAGTCCAAGTGCACCATCACCTTCAGCTCATCCGATCAGCTCAAGTGCGCGGCAACTGCTGGCGCTCTCCCGATGATCTGCTTGCCTACCATCAGCAACGTGCTCGTCACCAAGACCCTCATCGATGGTGGCGCGGGGCTCAACGTTCTCTCCATCTAGATGTTCGACCGACTCCAGGTGCCCTATGACCAGCTGCAGCCTACCAAGCCTTTCTCAGGAGTGACCGATGGCTCCACCACCCTGATAGGGAAGATCCGCCTCCCTGTCACCTTCGGCAAGCGCGACAACTACCGCACTGAGCTCATCGACTTCGACGTCGCCCACATTCACCTTCCATACAACGTCATTCTTGGGTATCCGGCCCTGGCCAACTTCATGGCGGTGACTCATCATGGTTACAATGTCCTCAAGATGCCAGGGAGCTGCGGCGTCATCACGGTCGCCTGCGAGGAGAAGGACACGGTGTGCTCTCTCGAGCGCGCCTACCAGGCTGCGGCGGGCGAGAACCCTGACGATGAAGGCGCCGTCTACCCTCCTGAGGCTGTCCCCAAGAAGAAGAAGCAGCTGCTCAGCCAAGGACCTCAGGAGAGCGGTGTGCCCAACGGCACCACCTCAGGCCCTGCGCCCACTGACGGGGCGCCTCCCTCTCTCGCATAGGAAGGCGCGCCCGGCGCCCCTCTCAGGCTGGGCTCGGGGGCTCTCCTCTGGAGGGCCTCTGACCTGGCCAACGTCACGAGGGAGGCACTCGGGTACCATGTGGAGGCGTGCTTCAGCGCGCGCTTCCACAAGGAGGGTACAAGGCGCGAGGTGCCAGGTGCTCAGGAGTTCATCACCAAGGAAATCGAGGAGCTTCAGGAGGCAAGAGCTATGCGAGGCGACCGTGGCCCACCACCCGGCATGGCTCCTTGTCCCGGCGAGGACAGCGAGCTGCGCGTCTGCGTCAACATCCCAGGGCTCAACATGGCCGCATCTCAGGAGCACTTCTGCCCGTCCCGCGCTGGCCGGTGTGAGGGCCCCCCTCACAGCTATGTTCGCATGCCTTTGGGCTTGTCGAACGTGGCTGCTACATTCCAGCGCCACATGCGGGGCGTCCTGGCGGCTCATGAGGCTAGAAGCCAGGCGATCCTGTCAGAGGAGGAGATGGATCCTCGTGAGCCCCCCGGGCCCCCAGGGCCTCCCGAGGTTCAGGGCCTGGGCGGCTCATGAGGAGAGACTTCTGCGGCACGCGTCTTCAGCTACTCCAACATCTCTTCAGCAACGGTGTCAGGTGACATTTTCTGGTTTGTTCAATTGGGGGCGCCCCTTGGGCTGCATTATCCCCAAGCCGCGTGGGTCCGTCCCTGCGGCATGTATCGTTTTGCATCTATCAGAACTAGCTTTACCTTACCTATGGGTTGATTTATGCTATCACCTGCTCGCCCGATGTTCTATCGCCTCCGCAGCCTCCCGCATTGCTGACCAGCCTCTTGCTCATCCCGCAACGGGGGCTACACATGCTGGCACGGCGCTTGTGCTCGGGTCCGTCCCTGCAACGCTGACAAATCTGAGAGATCGAGCTCTGGCTCGCGGCCTGCCCCGTGCACGTCACCTCACCAGATCCTCAGTGCCTTCATCTTCTTGCGGGAAGACCAGCGGCAGGACAGCAAGCGCGATTATGAGTTATACTCTCCTCTCGGACTAACCCACAGGAATCCATGGAGCTTAGCTATGGGTGGCCCCGCCGGCCGCCCCTTTTTCACGCAATTCGCTTGCACATTAAAGGGGGGGCTCCTGAGCATCGCACCTCAGGAGCTCTTACTGACTCTCTAGCCCTCACCCCCTGGCCTTGACCACAGCATCACGACCTGGCATACCAGCGGCGGCTGAGCTTCGCTTGAGGGTCGGGACCCGAGGACGTAGAGCACCTAGATGAGCGGGGAGAAGGGGAGGTCGGCGTGAGCCCTACCTGGAAGCATCACTGCCAAGGCACAATCAGGCGCTGCGCAAAGGAATCACTTCAGGCCAACTAAGATAAGTCACCCATGCATATCAGAGTGAACCTCATCGTCCGGTATTTTGATTCTCGCAATCTCGCCTCGGCAATGCCGCTTCCCTTTTCGGCCTCTAGGGAGCTGCTTGCACGCCAAAGGGGACCTCTTGAGCATCGCGCCTCAGGAGCACTTACCGGACCTCGGGCCGCTCACCTCCTGGCCTTGACCACGGAATCACGACCTGGCATACCAGCGACTGCTGAAGCCTGTCTAGGGACTGGGACCTACCAGCGTAGAGCACTAAGCTACCGCGAGAACGAAAAGGGGGAACCATGCCGGAGCGAGATGCGCGGCTGCAACATCATACTAGGAATAATAAACATTGGACAAAAGCATTATAGTTTTTTACATACCCCCACGGGTTATTCACAATTCCGCGCAAGGAAACAAAAGAAGGAAACGTCAAGGGACCCCGGCTGCTGGGCATCACCGACGACGTCGAACGGAAGCCGCTGCTGCGCTCCGGGCACGGCGAGAGCTCGGCGGCATGTAGCTATCGTCGCTGGATTCCCAGGAGTCCTCGCTACTGCTAGAGCGGCTGCCGGCGAGGCCGGAGGCAGGCTCGACGCCCGCGGCCGCGCCACACGGACTGCTTCCCCCGGGGCAGCACTCCAAATGCCGGCCCTCCTCATCGAAGACCTTGAAGAACAATGTAGAGGCGCCATCGTACTCAAAGTGGATGGCGAGGGCCTCCACTGGAAGGCACGCGCAGGCGACCTCGCCCCATCCTCGGGTCATGAAGATATTGCCCGGGGGGACGACCTTGACCTCCGCCCCCGAGGCTAGTCCGCAGCACCCAGCGTGCTGCAGCCAAAGCTCAAGTGGCCCCCTCGGCGGCATCTCCTCGGCGAAGAACCTCGGGAGCCAGATCCACGTGCGCGGCGGCATTGCCGCCCACAGCACGAACTCGCGCGAGGTCCCCTCACCATGGGTTCGCCGGCCTGCTGGCTGCGCAGTCTCGGTCAGCCCGTTGAGACCCCGGCCCGCGCGGCACTGGGCATTACCGCCCTGTCCGGAGCCCTGCGGGCGGGCGTACAGAGGAAGCGGGAAGCCAGGCAGAGGCCGCTCGTACCAAGGCCGTGTCACCTCTTGCCTTCCGCCGGCGTTGTAAGGGTGGCTGAGCCTCTTCTTCGACGGAAGTGGCCCTGGCTCCTCCCGAGGGGTTTTTCCCTTCTCCACTGAAGAGAATCTTCTGCTCGGCGCCATGGATGCAGCTGCAAGACGGTGAGACAAAGGAGAAGAAGAAGGAGCGGGCAGCGAGAAGATGGAGATGAGTGAGGGGGGCTCTGCCCCTCCCCCCATTTATAGCTGGAGGGAGGCCGACCGCCGGCCTCCACAATCCCGCGCAATGATGGTTTTTCTCTGCATGCAGCAGGGTCTCGTCAAGGCAAACGGTTGCCGAGGTGGCATGGGGAAGCGGAGACGCCCACGTCCCATCAATCACCATGCGTCGACCAAGGCCACAGGCGGTTAGGGCCCGCGGCAGTCTGCACTTGCCCCTTGGCTTCGCCTCGAAGCCAAGTTCAAGTGCGCCTTGGGCCCGGGGGCTACTGTCGGTGTTCTGGGAACGGGGTTACCCAGACTTGCCTACCTGCGGCCCACGACGTGGCTCCATCGACGGCCTGGTACAGCCCAGCTTCAGTGAGAACAACTCAAGACCCTCGCGAGGGGCCAAGCCTCGCGAGGCGGATGACACCAAGACCCCAACGAGGAGCGGCCTCCTCAGGCTGGCTCCTGAGGAGCGGAGAGTTCTATGCAAGCCTCACCTCATGAGGTCCGGATGATGTGAGCCATGACGACCAAGGCCAGGCGGGCGCCAGCAGGCGCAGTGTACCAGTTTCCTCTTCTGTGCTAAAGGGGCAAGCGCAGGTGCGGAGTCCCGAGGAATCAGCCAAAGGTTTCCATTCCTGTGCAACGAGACCAAGACCGGCAGGACGGCAGGACGGAGGTCATCACTGAGCCCACCATGGCGTCACGACCAGAGGCTTTCACAGGCGAAGACTACTTTTGTCAGGATAGCATGTACTAGCTGTCCCCCTTTGAATTTGGCCGTTGTGGGATCCCTTCCCGCCTTTCATTTGGGAAGAGGACCAAGGCCACTATAAATAGGACTTAGCCACCACCATAGAAGAGGAGATCGGATCGCATCGGATCGGACCCCCGAACGGATCATTCAGATCACCCTCACCCCACCAGCTCACTCGAGCTCAAGAACACCTCTCCTCCTGAGGCTGTTCGCGACTGTACTAGTTCATTGTCAGCCCCTCGAGGCCAATCCACCACAAAGCAGGAGTAGGGTTTTACACCGCAAGGTGGCCGAACCTGGGTAAACTGCTGTGTCTCTTTTCCTCATAGTTCATCGAGCTAGGCCGTGAGATTAGCGAGTGGGCAGACTGGGGAGGGCGAGTTCTTCGCACGCACCCCAGAGTTCAAACCTCTCAAGGGTTTGTGGAACCCGAAATCCGACAATTGTGACAAAGCAAGCAATCCAACACACAAGCACACAAAAAGCAAGCGAAGAAGACGAATGGAAGTGGGGCGAAGAAAAGGCGAATCTTTTTGAAAATCATTTTAGAAGTGGGGGAGAGGAAAACAAGAGGCGAATGGCAAATAATGTAAAGCGAGGGATGAGAGTTTATGATGGGTACATGGTATGTCTCGGCTTGGCGTAGATATCCCCGTCAATGGCGCCAGAAATTCTTCCTGCTACCTCTTGAACTTGCGTTGGTTTTTCCCTTGAAGAGGAAAGGGTGATGCAGCAAAGTAGAGTCAGTATTTCCCTCAGCTTTTGAGAACCAAGGTATCAATCCAGTAGGAGACAACGCAACAAGCCACTGAATACCTGCACAAACAAACACCAACTTGCACCCTACGTGACAAAGGGGTTGTCAATCCCTTCAGGGTTATTTGCAAAGTGAGATCTGATATAGATGGATAAATGGTAAAGTAATATTTTTGGTATTTTTGGTTTATGGAACGGAAAGTAAAAGATTGCAAAGAAAGTAAATAGGAAACTAAAAGTGTAGATCGGAAACTTATATGATGGAAAATAGAACCGGGGGTCATAGGTTTCACTAGAGGCTTCTCTCAAGATAGAAAATATTACGGTGGGTGAACAAATTACTGCCGAGCAATTGATAGAAAAGCGCAAAGTTATGATGATATCTAAGGCAATGATCATGAATATAGGCATCACGTCCGTATCAAGTAGACCGACTCCTGCCTGCATCTACTACTATTACTCCACACATCGACGACTTCTGCCTGCATCTAGAGTATTAAGTTCATAAGAACAGAGTAACGCATTAAGTAAGATGACATGATGTAGCGTGATAAACTCAAGCAATATGATGAAAACCCCATGTTGTTATCCTCGATGGCAACAATACAATACGTGTCGGTTCCCCTTCTGTCACTAGGATCGAGCACCGCAAGATTGAACCCAAAGCTAAGCACTTCTCCCATTGCAAGAAAAATCAATCTAGTTGGCCAAACCAAATCGATATTTCGAAGAGACTTGCAAAGATATCAAATCATGCATATAAGAATTCAGAGGAGATTCAAATAATATTCATAGATAAGCTGATCATAAATCCACAATTCATCGAATCTCGGCAAACACCGCAAAAAAGTAATACATCGAATAGATCTCCAAGAACATCGAGGGGAACTTTGTATTGAGAATCAAAGAGGGAGAAGAAGCTATCTAGCTACTAGCTATGGACCCGTAGGTCTGTGGTAAACTACTCATGCTTCATCGGAGAGGCAATGGTGTTGATGTAGAAGCCCTCCGTGATCGAATCCCCCTCCGGCAGGATGCCGGAAAACGCCCCTAGATGGGATCTCACGGGTACAGAAGGTTGCGGCGGTGGAAAAGTGGTTTCGTGGCTCCCCTGGAAGTTTTTGGGATATTTGAGAATATATAGGCGGAAGAAATAGGTCGGTGGAGTCATGAGAGGCCCACAACGGTGGGGGGCGCGCCCTACCCCCCTGGGCGCGCCCTCCGACCTTGTGGCCGCCTCGTGGCTTTCCTGACGTGCACTCCAAGCCCTCTGGATGTCTTCTGGTCCAAGAAAAATCATTGCGAAAGTTTCATTCCGTTTGGACTCCGTTTGGTATTCCTTTTCTACGAAACTCTAAAACAAGGAAAAAAACAGGAACTGGCACTGGGCTCTAGGTTAATAGGTTAGTCCCAAAAATCATATAAAATATCATATTAATGCATATAAAACATCCAAAACAGATAATATAATAGCATGGAACAATAAAAAATTATAGATAAGTTGGAGACGTATCACACTGCCACCAGCGCTGCGCTGGCGGAGTGAGGCGTGGCGGCCAGGTA
Source organism: Thinopyrum elongatum (assembly GCA_011799875.1). Classification (NCBI taxonomy): domain Eukaryota; kingdom Viridiplantae; phylum Streptophyta; class Magnoliopsida; order Poales; family Poaceae; genus Thinopyrum; species Thinopyrum elongatum. The sequence goes on from CM022301.1 coordinate 541,336,152, forward strand.
GAGCACCAAAGGTTGGAGGGGGCGCGGTGCTACCATCATTGGTGGGCAGGTGAGGTACCTCTTGAGGTCTTCGAAGGCTGCGTCAGCCTCCAGAGTCCACTCGAACGGGCCTTTCTTCTTCATCAGCTTGATGAAAGGGAGGGCGCGCTCCCCCAGTTGGAGATGAAACGCCCGAGTGAGGTTACACAGCCCGCCAGCTTCTGCATCTCTTTCAGGGTTTGCGGCGGGCTCATCCTCTCTATGGCCTTTGACCTTCTCCGGGTTAGCCTCGATCCCTCTGTGCGACACCAGGAAACCCAGCAGCTTGCCGGACGGGATGCCAAACACACATTTCTCCGGGTTGAGTCGCAGGTCCACTTTACGCAGGCTGGCAAATGTCTCCTCCAGGTCTTCGATAAGCATCCTTGCCTCCCGAGATTTCACCACTATGTCATCGACATATGCCTCGGTGTTCCTCCCGAGCTGCTGGCCCAATGCGATGTGTATCAGCCGCTGGAAGGTTGCTCCGGCATTACGCAGCCTGAACGGCATGCAGGTGTAGCAGTACACCCCGCATGGGGTCAAGAAAGCCATCTTCTCAACATCCTGCACTGCCATCTTGATTTGGTGATAGCCCGAGAAGGCATCCAGGAAGCACAACAAGTCGCACTCGGTGGTGGAGTCGATGATCTGATCGATGCATGGAAGCGGAAAGGGGTCTTGAGGACAAGCCTTGTTGAGGTTGGTGAAATCGACGCAAATGCGCTCCTTCCCGCCTTTCTTGGGAACGGCAACCGGGTTTGCCAGCCATTCTGGGTACCGCACCTCCCGAATGATGCCAGCCTCTTGCAGCTTGCGGGTCTCTTGGACGATGAACACCTGCTTCTCCATGGACTGCCGCCGCGCCTTCTGCTTCACCGGGCGCGCGTTAGGGCACACCCTCAAGTGGTGCTCGATTATCCCCCTCGGGACCCCGACGAGATCCTTGGGCTCCCATGCGAACACATCCTTGTTCGTCCGTAGGAAGCAGACCATTGCCTCTTCTTGGTCTGGAGTGAGGCCGGCACCTATGGTGAAGGTGGAGCCTGATGCCCCGTCTTTATCGACCAGCACCTGCTTCGTCTCGGCCCGATCTTGAGAGAACAATTGCTTCTTCTTTGCTGGCGCCCACCCCCCCCCCCCCGGCCTTCTGGGGCTTCCGCTCCACTTGGCCGCGTGGCCGCTGCAGCCCTGAAGGCAAGCTTGAGGGCCGAGAGTGCCTCCTTGGTGTCCCCCACCATAGTGAGGACGCCTCTGCTTCCCGGTATCTTCATGAGGTTGTAGCCAGGATGGGTTGCCGCTATGAACTTGGCCAAGGCCGGGTACCCGAGGATGGCGTTGTATGGTAGGCCGATGCGGGCGATGTCGAAGTCGATGAGCTCGGTGCAGTAGTTGTCACGGGTGCCGAAAGTGACGGGAAGGCGGATCTGCCCCAGGGGGCGGATAGAGCCGTCAACAACCCCGGAGAAAGGCTTGGTGGGGCGGAGCCGGCCGTGAGGCACATGAAGCAGGCCGAACGCTTCCACGGAGAGGACATTGAGGCCGGTGCCACCATCGATGAGGGTCCTGGTGACCGCCACGTTGCAGATGGTGGGGGTGCAGAGCATCGGGAGAGCGCCGGCGCCGGCCGCATTCGTGGGGTGGTCTCTTGAGTCGAAGGTGAGGTCGGCCTTAGGCGCCGCCCAGCCCGGAGGAGCTCCCCGCTGCGTGTGGACGGTCCCCATCTGGCGGAAGAACTGCTTGATGTGGCGGTCCGAGGTTGGCGCCTGCGAGCCGCCAAGGAGTGCCGTGATGGCATGGGGCGCTGGCGCCGCGAAGCGTGCGATGAAGAGGCTGTGCAGCTCCTCCCAGAACTCCACTGAAGACTCCGGCAAGCCCAGGAGCCAGGCGCGCGTCACGCCCGTAAGGGCCATGGGTAGCCAGTTTGCCACGACCTTGTCGTCGCCGCCGGCTGCCCAAGCCGCCTCTTCGTACGCCTGGAGGGACCCCACGGGGTCCGCCGTCCCGTCGTACCGCGACGGCAAGTCCGGCCTGAACTTCGGTGGCCACAGCACTCGCCGGAGGGCAGGGGAGAAGGCCCGGTGGCCCAGAGCGTCTCCGGACGCGCCTGGCGAGGCGGCAGGTGGAGCGGCGTTGGCCATGCAAGCTTGATGGCGAGAATGGAGCGCGGCCGACGGGAGGGCGATCCTTCGACACGCACCCCTACCTGGCGCGCCAAATGTCGAATTTCGGGCTCCGCAGACCCTGGATAGATTCGAACTCTGGGGTGCGTGCGAAGAACTCAACCTCCCCAGTCTGCAAACTCGTCGATCCCACGGCCTAGCTCGATGAACTGGAAGGAAATGGAACACAGCAGTTTACCCAGGTTCGGGCCACCTTGCGGTGTAAAACCCTACTCCTGCTTTGTGGTGGATTAGCCACGAGGTGGGCTAAGGATGAACCAGTACAGTGGAGAACAACCTCAGGAAGTGTGTTCTTCTGCTCGAGTGAGCTGGTGACCCTGGATAGATTCGAACTCTGGGGTGCGTGCGAAGAACTCAACCTCCCCAGTCTGCAAACTCGTCGATCCCACGGCCTAGCTCGATGAACTGGAAGGAAATGGAACACAACAGTTTACCCAGGTTCGGGCCACCTTGCGGTGTAAAACCCTACTCCTGCTTTGTGGTGGATTAGCCACGAGGTGGGCTAAGGATGAACCAGTACAGTGGAGAACAACCTCAGGAAGTGTGTTCTTCTGCTCGAGTGAGCTGGTGGGTGTGAGGATGGAATGGATCTGATCCCTCTCTATGGTGGTGGCTAGGCCCTATTTATAGTGGCCTTGGTCCTCTTCCCAAATGAAGGCGGGAAGGGATCCCACAACGGCCAAATTTAAAGGGAGACAACTAGTACATCTTATCCTGACGAAAGGTGGTCTTCGCTTGCAAAGCTTCTGGTCGTGACGCCGTGGTGGGCTCGGTGATGACCTCCGTCCTGCCGTCCTGGCGGTCCTGGTCTTGTAGCATGGGAATGGAAACCTTTAGTTGATTCCTCGAGACTCCGCGTCTGCGCTTGCCTCCTTAGCACCAAAGAGTAAACCTGCTGCTCTGCGCCCTCTGGCGCCCGCCTGGCCTTGGTCGTCATGGCTTGCATCATCTGAACCTCACAAGGTGAGGGCTTGCATAGAAATCTCCGCTCCTCCGGAGCCAGCCTGAAGAGGCCACTCCTTCTGGAGGTCGTGACGTCGTCCGCCTCGCGAGGCTTGGCCCCTCACGAGGGTTTTGTGTTGTTCGTGCTGAAGATGGGTTGTACTAGGCCGTTGATGGAGCCACGCGATGGGCCGCAGGCAGGCAAGTCTGGGTACCCCAGTTCCCAAAACGCCGACAGCATAATCTTGATGTGATGCACATCGAGAAAAATATATGTGACAGCATTATCGGCACACTTCTTAATATTGAAGGCAAGACGAAAGATACCTTAAAATCTAGGATTGATTTGGCACACCTGGGTATCAGAAAGGATTTGCAGGTGGAAGATGAAGGTAAACCACGGGATATGGCACCAGCTGTGTACGTCTTGGACAAGGTAAAAAGAAAAGAATTCTGCGAGGTCCTGTCACATGTGAAATCCCACATGGATTTGCTTCCAACCCTGAAAGGAGAGTCAGTGCAGATGGAAACAAGGTACAAGGGTTGAAAACTCATGACTGCCACATCCTACTTCTAAGGGTTTTACTTGTTATCCTTAGAGGATTGGGCCGCCCTTACTTATACAGAGTAGTTGCAGAGTTGGGACAATTCTTCAGGGAACTCTGTAGTAGAAATATTAGGATATATGCTTTGGAGCGTCTTAGAAACAAGATACCAACTATCCTATGCGACCTTGAGAAGATATATCCTCTAGCCTTCTTTGATGTGATGGTGCATTTGGCTGTTCATCTACCTGATGAGGCACTACTTAGAGGTCCAGTACAATATGGCTGGATGTACCCTATTGAAAGGCAGCTAGGCACTTTCAAGGGCTATGTTAGGAACAGAGCTAGACCCGAGGGTTCCATTGCAGAGGCCTACATTGCTACAGAAGCGTTGACATTCTGCTCAAAATACATTGAAACGGCTGATCAGCTTAGCAAAGAGGTGGGTGAAGACAATCCCGGGCTCAATGTTTTCGATTGTTTTGTTCGAGTTACAGGGAAGAGTCGACAAGACGACAAACCTAAAGATTTGGACAAAATGGTTTGGTATGTGTTGAATAACTATCCTGAGATTCTACCTTATATCGAGTAAGTGCTAAGTACTACAGCTTATACATCATAATCTACTAAACTTGCAGCACATTCTTATATATTTAGATGTTTGACGCGATCACTATGTTGTGCAGCATCTACAAAAAGGAGTTACTGCAGCAAAATCCAAGAAACATAGACAAACTGGTTATGGCAGGATTTGCGAAATGGTTCAAGAGCCATGTAAGATTTTGAATTGCACTGTCAGTTTTTTTAATATATTGAGTACATAAGATGATCAGCTTGTCTATTTTCTAACCATAGGTTAAGAAGATGCGGGAGGATGGGCAGGCAGTTGATGATGCCCTTTACGCACTAGCAATGGGTCCTGATACCCGGGTAAGACATTATGAATATTGCGTTATTGGAGATGTGCGCTACAACACCCTTGCACACGACGAAGGCAGGAAGACACAAAACAGTGCCATCATGAGCACGGATAAGTACGATGAAGTGACAACTGAAATGTATGCTAACATAACATACATTGTTTAGTTGCAGTATATCTCCAGTTTCGAGGTTCATCGGTGTGTGGTTCTGTTGTGCTGTCATTGGTATAACCTATTTTCCAGGATCGCAAAACCCAGAGCTGATGATTATTTCAAATCCATCAATGTCAAGGCGGCGTACCAGACCTACGAGCCTTTTATTTTGGCAAATCAAGCAGCATAGATATTTTTCTTAGAAGACACATTTGCACGTAGCGATGACTGGAGAGTATTGCAAAGGTTTGAGCAGAGGAATTCATTTAATGAAGTTGGACAACAAGATGATGCTTACACTGCTCCTGATGTAGAAGATTCCACAGATATTCCTAATATCTTTGAGAACCATCACGTCAATGATGCTGGCGAAAAGATTGCCTGTCGGGCTGTGGACATACGAGAGTTGATCAATAAGAAGCCAACGTTCGAGGACATTGAGGATGAAGAAGAAGATGACACTGGGGGGAATTACGATTCAGACTGATACACATGGCGAAGATGTTGACGCTGCTGCTGCGGATGATGATTAGATTGCTTTTGTCGTATTTGCCTGTCAGAAGACGTTTTTTTATCTACTATGTGAAATTGTGTTCGCTATGACAACTGAAACCTGATGAACTTGTTGTTTAGTATTTTGCTGTGAGAACATCACTTATTATGTATGTCGATTTGTGTTTGGTGATTGTATGATGACTAAAATATGATGACATTGTTGTTTAGTTGTACTCATATTTGGCTGTGAAACTTGTATTTGATGACATAGTTTGCTGTTGGACTGCAATTTGCTCGATGTCTTCGAATGGGAATAAAGCTGACCTGATAGGGCCTCTACTAATTTATTTATTTATTAGCAAAAGGGCCTCTGCTATTTATTTATTTATGAGCAAAATGGGATACTCCCCCCCCACCCCCCCCCCGATTTCCGTTAATAGAAATCATTAGATGTTCACAACACTACGCCCAGCCTACTAAACAAGTTTCATTCATTACTAGTTTCAGCAAAGTGCTCATGTCATAGCAACTGAATACATCACAAGTGCTACATACACTGCAAATAAAGAGACAATCATCCTACAGAGCACATTGATTTTTCCCATTATCTTCACAAGCTCTTTCATCTCCTCATTGATGTCAAGGCCGTTCAGCAGCTGTTGCTGGGCCATGATCAGAGGAACTGCATCTTTAACCTTCTGCTCTGCATCTTCCTCTTCTGCCGTTCCTTCAGTTACTTGTCCAACAACCCAACCTGCTGGTATTGGGATTCCTCGGCTAACCAAAAAATCAGCGTAGTTGCATTCCCCCACATCAGCAACTTCCCAGAAATACAAATCACACGAATCTTCCCTTTTCTGCACGAATCAAATTGGAAGATCATCAACCAAACTATTAAAAAAATCAGCAACTGAAAGCAGCAGAACAACACTTAAACATATTATTACCCCATGATTCGGGCATTTATAGAAGACTCAGCCAGGGTTGAGGATTGTGGTTGAGACGCGACGGATGACTCTGCATGATTTGAAGCAGTGGCACCACACCAATGGCAGCGGGTTACGATGAGCAACCGGCTTGTCAGCGTTCTGGGAACCGGGGTACCCAGACTTACCAGCCTACGGCACATGGCGTGGCCCCATCACCGGCCTGGTACGGCCCATCTTCAGTACCAGCAACACAAGACCCTCGCGAGGGGCCAAGCCTCGCAAGGCGGACGACGCCAAGACCTCCAGAAGGAGCGGCCTCCTTAGGCTGGCTCCTGAGGAGCGGAGATTTCTATGCAAGCCCTCACCTCATGAGGTTCAGGTGATGCAAGCCATGATGACAAAGGCCAGGCGGGTGCCAGCGGGCGCAGTACAGCAGGTTTCCTCTTTGGTGCTAAAGAGGCAAGCGCAGGCACGGAGTCCCAAGGCATCAACCAAAGGTTTCCATTTCCATGCTACAAGACCAAGACCGCCAGGACGGCAGGACGGAGGTCATCGTCGAGCCCACCACGGCGTCACGACCAGAAGCTTTGCAGGCGAAGACCACCTTTCGTCAGGATAAGATGTACTAGTTGTCTCCCTTCAAACATGGCCATTGTGGGATCCCTTCCCGCCTCCATTTTGGAGGAAGAGGACCGAGGCCACTATAAGTACAGCCTAGCCACCACCATAGAGGACGGATGATTCAGACCATCCACACCCTCACCAGCTCAAGAACACACCTCCTGAGATTGTTCCCCCACTGTACTAGTTCATCCTCAGCCCGCCTCGAGGCTAATCCACCACAAAGTAGGAGTAGGGTATTACACCGCAAGGTGGCCCAAACCTGGGTAAACTGCCTTGTCCCGTTTCCTTCCAGTTCATCGAGCTAGGCTATGGGATCGATGAGTTGGCAGACTGGGGAGGTTGAGTTCTTCGCACGCACCCCAGAGTTCGAATCTATCTAGGGCCTGCGGAGCCCTGAATCCGACATTTGGCACGCGAGGTAGGGGTGCGTCGGAGCCTCTCTTTCGCCGGTCTATTCGCCATCGTTCCGCCGCTCTCATGGCTGACGCTCATCGAGTTCGTGCTGAGCATCAGGCCACCCTCGCCGCCCGCATCGTTCAGACAGCGCCTGCAGGCAACGGCGTTCCCCGTTGTTCTCCATCACCCGCGGCAAACACCGCCACCGGCCCCGCAGCCCATGAGTAGCAGGCCTCGTTGCAGCATCCTTCTGTGCAGCGAGACGGGCGAACCGCCACCCCGTCACTGACTCTGGCTGCTGCTTCGTCTTCCCATGCTCGTCGTCGCCCGGCGAACGCGCAGGTTGTGCTGCTCATGGCACGCGAGCTTCTGCGCTATCGCCCGGTCAATGACCTCTACGAGGACTGGCTGGACCGCATCGCCGAGCTCATCAGCGCCGCGGGAGAGTCCCCCGCACCATCTCGCTCGCTGCCTCCCCCGCCGCCCGCTGTGGGCGACGTGGCCCACGGTGCACCTCCTCCACCTCCCAGGCAAGAAGTCGCCCTCGAACCAAGGCATGAGGCTCCTCGGCGCGACCCGCAGCACAGGGCACCGGCGTGCGACGAAGCGAGCTGTCAAGTGGTGCAGCTGCCCCAAGGAGAGGCGCGCGCGCTCCCAGCGCTGCCACGTTAAGACCGCGTGCTACCCGAGGTGGCGGCGAGTGCCAAGTCCAAGCTCCTCCTCCTCTGCGGCCGGTCCCCGTGAGCGCGGCAGCTGCCGTGCATTCACCCCGGAGCTGCGTCGCATCGTCTGGCCCGGGAAGTTCAAGCCAGACCTGCCTCCACGCTACGACGGCACCCCAGACCCTGTCGAGTTCTTGCAGCTCTATGAGCTGAGCATCGAGGCGGCCAGCGGCGACGAGAAGGTCATGGCGAACTGGTTTCCCATGGCCCTCAAAGATGGTGCTCGCTCGTGGCTCCTGAACCTCCCCGCGGGATCAATCTCCTCCTGGGATGAGATGCGAGAGCGCTTCATCGGCAACTTCTAGGGCACCCACGACCGCGCACCTACTGCGGGTGACCTGCGCTGCATCAAGCAGCAGCCAGGGGAGACCTTGCACAAATACATCCAGCGCTTCGCCAACATTCGCCTCAAGATCCCCAAGGTGTCGGACGAAGCCATCATCTCAGCATTCACCGATGGCGTCCGCGACGTCAAGATGAGGGAGGAGCTCGCCATACATGATGACCTATGCTTGGCCACGGAGATGTTCAACATGGCAACCAGGTGCGCCAGGGTCGAGGAAGGTCGCCTCTCTTTCCTGGAGCTTCCGGAGGTTGACCCAGAGGACAAGAAGGCCAAGGCCAAGGACGTAAAGCGCAAGGGCCCGGCGGTGCTCGCGGCCAAACCTGAGATGAAGCGCGGCTGCGACCACTCGGAGTCATCCAAGAGCAGCCGCCCGTTCTGTGTCTTCCACAACGTACACAGCCACAACACCAATGACTGCCAGGAGCTCAGGGCCATCCGCGACGGGCGCCTCGGTCGTCGCCACGAGTGCAACGATCGAGGCTATGGCCGTGGAGGAGGCCGAGGCGGAGGACGCTGGGACAACCGCGACCCCCGCCAGGACTGGCACGATCAGCCTCGTGAGGACCGCTGGCAGGGTCAGCCTCGCGAGGGCCCCTGGAGGGATCAACCTCATTAGGACCGTCCTCAGGGCAACGCTGGCCTTCCTCCGTTGTCACCGCCACCAAGGAGGAATGACGACCACCACCAAGATGATGGGGCTGGGGGCTTCCAAGAGCCGTGTGCCATTGCTTGCATCCTAGGCGGCGCTTAGGCCCCTGCCTCCCATCGCATCTTCAAGCAATTTGTTCGCGAGGTGAACGTGGCCCTCCCCAAGCTCGAGGCGACACGTCCACTCAGGTGGTCCAAGTACGCCATCACCTTCGACTCCGCTGACCAGCTCAAGTGCGCGGCCACTGCCGGCGCCCTCCCGATGCTCTGCTCGCCTACCATCAGCACCGTTCTCGTCACCAAGATACTCATCGATGGCGGTGCGGGACTCAACGTCCTCTCCGTCGAGACCTTCGACAGGCTCCAGGTGCCATACGACTAGCTTCAACCCACCAAGCCCTTCTCAGGAGTGACCGATGGCTCCACCACCCCGATAGGGCAGATCCGCCTCCCTGTCACCTTCGGCAAGCGTGACAACTACCGCACTGAGCTCATCGACTTCGACGTCGCGCACATTCGCCTCCCGTACAACGCCATCCTTGGTTATCCGGCCCTGGCCAAGTTCATGGCTGTGATACATCATGGCTACAATGTCGTCAAAATGCCAGGAAGCAGCGGCATTATCACGGTCGCCTGCGACGGAAAGGATGCGGTGTGCTCCCTCGAGCGTGCATACCAAGCTGCGGTGGTCGAGAACCCAGATGAAGAGGGCACTGCCTACCCTCCTAAGGCCGTCCCCAAGAAGAAAAAGCATCTGCTCCGCCTAGGACCTCAGAAGGATGGGGTGTCCGACGACCACGCTTTAGGCCCTGCGCCCACCGATGGGGCGCCTTCCCCTCTCGCAAAGGAAGGCGCGCCCGGCGCCCCTCTCAGGCTGGGCTCGGGAGCTCTCCTCTGGAGGGCCTCTGATCTGGCCAGCATCACGAGGGAGGCGTTCAGGCACCATGTGGAGGCGTGTTTCAACGCGCGCTTCCGCGAGAAGAGCGCAAGGCACGAGGCGCCGGGCGCTCAGGAGTTCATCACCAAGGCGATCAAGGATCTTCAGGAGGCGAGGGCCATGCGAGGCGAGCATCGCCTCGCACCACCAAGCGCAGCTCCCTCTCCTGACGAGGGTGGCAGGCTGCGCGTCTGCATCAATATCCCAGGGCTCAACAGAACGGCGTCTCAAGAGCTCTACTGGCCGTCCCGCGTGGGCCGGTGCGAGGGCCCTCCTCACAGCTATGTTCGCATGCCTTTCGGTTTGCTGAACAAGGCCGCCATGCACCAGCGCCACATGCGGGGCATCCTGGCGGTTCACGAGGCCAGGCACCAGGCGATCCTATCGGAGCTGGCGTTGGATCCTCGTGAGCCTGCCAGGCATCCAGAGCCTCACGAGGCTCAGGACCTGGACGACTCATGAGGAGCGACTTCTGCAGCACGCGTCTCTGGCTACTTCAACACCTCTTCAGCAACAGTGCGAGGTGACATTTTTTGGTTTGTTCAGTTGGTGGCGCTCCTCGGGCTGCATTATCCCCAAGCCATGTGGGTCCGTCCCTTCGGCGTGTATCGTTTTTCGCATCTATCATATCTTGCCTTACCCTTTCCATGAGTTGCTTTATGATTATCACCTGCCTGACCGGTGCTTCGTCTCCATGAACATCGTGCACCCTTGCAAACCCGCCCACGACCGCCTCATGATTAAGGACTGGCACGGCGTCTGTGCTCGGGTCCGTCCCTGCAGCGTCGCTAAACCCAAGTGGCTGAGCTCTGGCTCACGGGCCAGCTCCCGTGCACGTCACCTCCCATGGTCCTTGGTGCCTTGTTCTCGCATGAGCTAATCAGGGGCAGATAAGTTAGGGCACGCGACCTGGTGCCTCGCCACCGCGGGAGCCGCGCGCCGATTGTCTTTCTTCAGGATCTTTGCATGAGAAGACTGGGCACGGCGTCTGTGCTCGGGTCCGTCCCTGCAGCGTCGACAAACCCAACGGCTGAGCTCTGTCTGGCAGGCCAGTCCCGTTGACATCACCTCCTGGGGTCGTTGGTGTTTGGCCTTCTCATGCGATATCCTTAGGAGATTCACTCGGTGCAGGCTACCTAACCATCTCGCAAGACCATCACAAGTGTTCCGAATCAATCCAGGCGCAACCCGCCTTGAGGTAGGGCCTCGTGAGTCCCGCGCTGGCTTACGAGTGCCCATACACACCTCCTTCAGTCCTGCCGTGCAAGCCACATGTCAGGATGGGGCTGTACATGCCCTGGAGTCTCCCCTCAGAGGGAGCTCCCACCCACGTACCAGTGGAAGCCCCATGCTCCATGCTGGCGGATGACACGGACGAGGAGCGGCTATGCCCGTGCAAGAGCAGAAGCACCATGCTCCGCACTGGTGAATAAACAACTGAGGGCAGCCTAACGGTTGCAGTAACCTTAGGAGAGCCACTAGGCTCGCTGCTCAGCCTCACCGCACAGCTTTCCCTCGGGAGAGTTGCGCGAGGGGGCTGGGCACGGGGGCTATGCTCAGGTCGCGCCTGGCGTATGCCACCTCGCCAGGTCCCTCGGACCTAGTCTTCGCGTGCCCCTCCCGAGCGAGAGCCTGGCGAGGAAAGGTATGGAGATTTGTTCGTACGTCAAGGGGGACCCCTGGGCATCGCGACCCAGGGGCCTAACTGGTCACGTAGCCCCTCACCCCTTGGTCTCGTCCTGGTGATCCGGATGCCCCAACGGCGGCTGAGGTATGCGCGGGGCCGGGCCCTGCCGACGTAGAACGCTAAAACCTACACCCGCATCTCCTTCCTGAGGGCTGTTCGTACGTCAAGGGGGACCCCTAAGCATCGCGACTCAGGGGCCTCACTGGTCGTGTAGCCCCTCACCCCTTGGTCTCGTCCTGGTGATCCGGACGACCCAATGGCGGCTGAGGTATGCGCGCGCCCGGGCCCTGCCGACGCAGAACACTAAAGCAAATGGAAAGGAAATCAGGAAACCCTAGCAAATTATTACAAAGCATACTGATCTTAAAAGCTCAAAGCATAAGTTCTTACGCCTCAATGAGGAACGATAAATGTTGCAGGATTAAAACAGGAGGAAGCGCCGCCTTTGAGCCTCCTCCTCAGCCTTGGACACTGCCGTCGCCCACCTGGGGAGGGCCGTCATCAACAACGTCTCCGCCGTCCTTGCCATGAGCCGCGGCCGCGGGGTCGACGCAGAAGAACTTCTGCAACAGGGCCTCCACCTGCTTCTTCACGGCCTCGGCGGCAGCGTCGTGGAGCTCAGGATCCACAGGTTCGAGCAACGCATCAAGGTCGAAGCTGGGGTCCCGAAGATGGAGGTGGCTGAAGATGCGCGTCGCGGCTGAGGTAAAAAGCGCGCGAGCCTCTCCCTCCACCATGGGGCCCACTCCGACGATGATGCCCTCGAGCGCCGCGGCAAGCTTGGGGAGCAGCCTGGCGGGGCCTTCCTCCGGAGTCGCCAGCGGCTTCTCGTACCCTTCCCCGTAAAGGTCTTGCAGTGCCTTGCGTGACCTCGACTCAAGGGATACGAAGGCGTCGCGACCCGCGGCGGCCGCCTTCCCAGCCGTGGCAAGGAGTCTCTCCCTGGTCTCCAGCCGAGCTTCCTCATCAGAGACGAGCTGGGCATGGGACACTTGGGCCGCCTCCACCTCCTCCTTCAGCTTCCCTAGGCGGCTCCACTCCGCAGCCTGTTCCTGGGCTGCCTGCTCCAGTTCAGCGTCGCGGTTGGCGAGCGCAGCCTCCCGGCCCTTCAGCTCCTCCTCCTGCTCCTTGAGCTCACGGGTGTGGGTTGCCTGCTTGTCGCGGAGGGTCTTTAGTTCGGCCTCCGCCGTGCGGCAGCGTTTCTCGGCGGCCGCTGCATCGGTCAGCGCGGCGTCGCGAGCAGCTGCGGCCATGCCCGCCACCTTTCTGCCCTCCTCGGCGGCGGCCTCGGCCTGGCCCCAGGCTGCCCTAACGGTCGAGTCGGCCTGGAGCCACCCAGAGACCAACCCAAGACGCCCCATCGCCATGCGCCGGTCGGTGCCCTGAAGGTCAGCCCGGAGCCGGTCTAGTGCCGCGAAGGCGTCCTCCAGAGCGCTGGGCGCGGCGGAGGAGCCGTGGTCCGCCAGCGTGACGGCTTGGGAAGTAGGTGGCACCGGCGCCTAGGCCGGCTAATCAACGGCAGCAATGACGGCAGCGGGCTCAGGAGCCCTCAGTCCCCCAGCAGGTGCGCTGGAGACGGGCACCTCCGGAGTCGGCTTGGCCATGGAGGCGGTCTTCTCCTGAGGCTGGACCACTGAGCCTCGGGAGGCACGCCCTGTCGCGAGCGGACGCGAGGCGGCCTCTTCTTCCCGCACCAGAGTCGCTGTAGCCGCAACAGGCCGCTTGGCCTCGGCGGCCCTGGCCTCCTCCATCTTCTTCTTCAGCACCGGCTGCAGCCTGGCCACCAAGAGGAGGGTGTCGTGAGCACAGCACCAAAGATGAGAAGCAGAAATGAGGTAAAGCACTTACTCGTCATTAGCAATGTACGCCCTCCTCTTGGCCAGAAGCGCGGCGCCGCCGAGCTTCTTGGGCACGAGCTCCGCCGCGTCCTCAGGAGCAGACAAGCGTGCGGCGACCGGCTCAGCGACAGCGGCAGGTGGCGACAAGGCGGAGGCACTGCCCCAGAGAAGCGACGTCGTCCCGCCCTTCTTCAGGGTCCCCTGCTTCAGCCTCTTCAGAGGGGTGCCTCCAAACCTCGTGGCAACCCCGGTAGAGCGCGACGACCCCTTGGTTAGGCGCTCACCGGCGTCGTCATCATCGAAGAGGACCCGGAGGAGATCGCTCTGCCGCTGGGGAGAGGTCTCCCCCACCCCCTCCAAGGTTGCCACCGAGTCCTCCTCCCCGTCCTCCCCGGAGTGCTCACCGGAGGACACCGGCATCGGGGAGCTAGGGGGCTGGGAAGACTTTGGCGGCACGAGCCCCCGCTCATTGAAGATGGGCATGGCGGCGGCTACCATCTCTCCATCGTCGCGGCGGTACAGCGGGAGATAGGCTTCTGGGAGGCCGCCTGGCTCCTTCTCGAGCAAGGTGCGCATGGCCTTGCTCAGCTCCTCGTCGAACAGGTCATCCGGGCACAGCCGGAGGTCGTCTTCCGCGCCCTTAAGGCTCCACAGAGGGCGCGAGTGCGCCTAGAGCGGAGCCAGGCGCTGCGTCAGGAACTCCCTGACGAGCATGGCCCCTATCAGCTTCTCTGCCTTCAGGTCAGCCGTCATCTTCTCTAGTAGCAGCTCTGCCCGAGGGTCAGTGAGCTTCTCGTAAGCCCACCGGTCTAGCTTCACCAGCAACGCGGTCGGCAGCTCCAGTCGAGCGTGAGAGCGCTTGGCGTCCATGAAGATCCACTTGTGTCGGAAGTCCTCCACCTTCTTCCCGGCCCTCGAGATCGCATTGCTGCCATGAGATGCGACGAAGCAGACGCACCCGGAGCACTGGGAGCCGCCCATCCGGAGGTAGAAGAAGTGGCGGAGCAGCGCAACAGAAGGCATCACCCCCACAAACGCTTCGCAGAAGAAGGCGAAGATCGATAGGAGGAGGATGGAGTTGGGATGAAGATGAAGGGCGTGGCTCTGGTAATGATTAAGGACGGAGAAGAAGAAATTTGAGAAAGGGGGGATGAGCCCAGCAAAGACGCTGTGCAGAAAGAAGGGGAAGAAGGTTTCCCCCAAGGTTTCTCGCTTGGCGGAGCCAACCCGGAGCGCCGTCTCTCGTCCCTCATTGCCGATGTTCGCCGTCAGCAGGAGCACGGCGGCAAGATGCTTCTCCTCAGTGATGGTGGATGCACTGAGGGCCGGCTCGAACGAGGAGGACGAGCGCACAGAGGGGGCGGCGGGCTTCACTTTCTCGGTGGCCATCGGTGGCGAGCTCACGGAAAGGTTCGACAGATCTGGAGGCGCTCTGAGCAGGGAGAGAAGGGGATCTGGAGCAAGACGAAGGGAAGGCGATGAAGGCTCAGCGGCAGGCGCCAGCCTTTTGTCAGCCCGGGATGGTTGCCGAGGTAGCGTGGGGAAGCGGAGACGCCCACGTCCCATCAAGCGCCACGCATCAGCCCAGTCCGCAGGAGGTTGGGGCCTGCGGCACTCCGCCCTTGCCCTTTGGCTTCGCCTCAAAGCCAAGTCCGAGCGCGCCTTGGGCCCGGGGGCTACTGTCGGCGTTCTGGGAACCGGGGTACCCAGACTTGCCTGCCTGCGGCCCACGGCGTGGCCCCATCACCAGCCTGGTACGGCCCATCTTCAGCACCAGCAACACAAGACCCTCACGAGGGGCCAAGCCTCGCGAGGCGGACGACGCCAAGACCTCCAGAAGGAGCGGCCTCCTTAGGCTAGCTCCTGAGGAGCGGAGATTTCTATGCAAGCCCTCACCTCATGAGGTTCAGGTGATGCAAGCCGTGACGACCAAGGCCAGGCGGGCACCAGCGGGCGTAGTACAACAGGTTTCCTCTTTGGTGCTAAAGAGGCAAGCGCAGGCGCGAAGTCCCGAGGCATCAACCAAAGGTTTCCATTTCCATGCTACAAGACCAAGACCGCCAGGACAGCAGGACGGAGGTCATCGTCGAGCCCACCACTTCGTCATGACCAGAAGCTTTGCAGGCGAAGACCACCTTTCGTCAGGATAAGATGTACTAGTTGTCTCCCTTCAAACTTGGCCGTTATGGGATACCTTCCCGCCTCCATTTTGGGGGAAGAGGACCGAGGCCACTATAAGTACAGCCTAGCCACCACCATAGAGGACAGATGATTCAGACCATCCACACCCTCACCAGCTCAAGAACACTCCTCCTGAGGTTGTTCCCCCACTGTACTAGTTCATCCTCAGCCCGCCTCGAGGCTAATCCACCACAAAGCAGGAGTAGGTATTACACCGCAAGGTGGCCCGAACCTGGGTAAACTGCCTTGTCCCGTTTCCTTCCAGTTCATCGAGCTAGGCCGTGGGATCGATGAGTTGGCAGACTAGGGAGGTTGAGTTCTTCGCACGCACCCCAGAGTTCAAATCTATCTAGGGTCTGCGGAGCCCTGAATCCGACACGGCTGCGGTGCGTGTGCCGGTGAGGGTGTGATGAGACCCACAGGCGATAGTACGGGTGGTGACTTGGCGCATATCTAGTTGTTGCCTGCTGAAGAGCAGCTGGACGAGCAGCCAGCGGACATGGTTGCTGTGGCCAGAGCTTCTGATGCTAGGCAGAGTAAGTAGAGAAGAGGAGAAGTGAACGTTGGATATGTTAGTTTCATTACTTGCAGAGTAGCATAGCACCATATATAGTCAAAGTCTAGGTTTGGATTCGAACCAGCTATGGGAGCACGTCTCTCTTTTTTCTAAAACTCAGCAACGTCTCTTTACTGGTACACTAGCTTGTTTTGTACGCCTTCTCATGTCTTTGATTTTCTTTCTTTTTTTTGCGAGGAAGGAAGGAGGACAAAATTGAGAGTTCCTGGGACTCGAACCCAAGACCTCTCGGTTGAAAACCAAGGGTGCTAGTCACTTATGCGGCGAACGTTCCCTAGGAGGAGGACGGCAGACAAACGCATTTTCCTCGCAGTTTTAGTTGTGACGCAAGATCGAACGGTCGTAATTTCGGGAATGTTATCAGGCCAACTAGCCCAGTTTTTCTTTTCTTCCTATATATAAAAAAGTATGCTACTTGGTGTCGGCTTACTCAACAAACGTTTGTGCCAACCTTGACCGTTGGATTGACATTCAATGTCTGTCGTGTTTCTTCAGTCTCTTCTTCCTCCAGCCGCCAAAGCCAAACCAGCGCCGGCGGGGCCGCCTGCTCCCACCTCCCATGGCTGGTTGTGCTGCCGCGCACGCATCATGGCCACATCGCACCCTAAAACTCTGTGCATCTTCCCAGGCTCCTGTTCGTTCCCGTTCGAGGCCTCACCATCGTCCTCCGCCTTGGTTCGCTCGCCGCTGCGCCGCCCTCCGGTGTTGTCAACATGGTCAACAACCGAGAGGAATAAGGAGATGACTGTACATGGTGAGGATGACACTAGGGACCCAGCAGCGCACGTAGTTTTTTTTCGGGACGGAGAAGGGTATCAACTGGGTTGTGCGGGAGCTGTGACCCGTCTAGCCCAGGCTTTTATTTCATATGTTTACCACATGACCAGCCCAGTTTTTTTTCCTTTCTGAAAATGGCTAGCCCAGCTATTTTGTTTTTTGCAGAATAACCAACGTAGGCCTACTTGCTTTTCTACGCCCTGGTGGGCCGGAAATCTTTTGTAAGTGCATCTAGTGCCCCTTAGTGATTTTGGTGTATTGAAGACTTATAGGTTAAGGGACTAATGTGTTTGTGAGTGTACACAGGTCTATAAGTCTATGAGAAGTTTGTTATTTACGATGAATGTCGACCCCTAAAATGAATGTCTTCAACTAAAGACTTTGGTTTTCTTGAAGACTTTGAAAGTGAAGAAATTGGTGTGACCCTAAAGACTTGATATTCATGCGAGGATTATGAAGCGTGAAGACTTTTGTTTTCGTAGTTTCATTTTCTTCTTCTTGAGTCATAGGAAACACCGTACTGTTAAAGGGGGTCGAGGTAAAACTAAGGAAAAATTTCCAAGTGATGCTCAACTCAAAATCCTACACCTACCCAATCCTTTCGAGTGAAGCCATTGGAAATCTCATACAGTTTAGTCAAGTTCTTCAGTGACAGAGACAAAGTTCTTCTGTTCTCTGAGGAATTTGTTCTGACTGAGGAGTTAGAAATTCGCCAGTGCGGATTGCCTACAAGTGAGGATTATGATAGCCCTGAGGAATTTGATACCCAAATTTCCGACCGTTGCTGTGCTACATGCCAGCTGTCCCAAAATATCTACCCACCTAACGGTCATATCATTGAAGGGCATTTATGTCTTATCATGTCGGGCTGCTCCCTAGGCTATAAATAGCCGCCCCCTTCAACCACTAGTTGGTTGGCTACTCCAAGAAATAGATTGACACTTGTCATTTAGAGCATCCCATCCTCCGAGGACTTTGAGCGAAAATCATCAAGTGAGGAAAAACCCAAAAACCCAAACACCTACAAACCCAAAGTGATCGAGCATCACTGAAGAGATTGTTCCTGTGTGGAACCGATGCTTGTTACCTTTGAGGACTGTGCATCCTCCAGACGGTTAGGCGTCATTGTCTAGAGCATCCAAGAGGAAATTGTGGATTGCCGAGTGACCGAGTATGTGAAGGTTTGGAAGTCACCTGAAGACTTACCACGAGTGGTTGGGTGAGGTCTGTGTGACCTTAGCTCAAGGAGAATACGGTGAGGACTAGGTGTCCTGGACTGTGTGTTCAGGACTGGGTGTCCGGGACTGTGTGTCCTTAGGTTTAAATACCTAGCCGCTCCAACCAGACATACAACTGTCACAGCAGTTGGAACTGGTCTACCAAATTAGTGTCTTCACCGAGCTACTGGTTCTATTTCCTCAACCCTTTCATTTCCTCGCATACTTGCTATGTATTTGATCATTACTGTTTGAAGACTTTGTCTGAAGACTTTCTCAATTTCCTCAGTTCAAATTCTTCAGTCAGTTTGTCTTCCGCCTGCTTATCCTGTGTTTACGCTACTCGTACTCTGTGCTTGTTTTCATTTCATCATGATGACTGTGCTACTGCTCTGTTATGCTTGCATCTGAGTACTCATTCCGCTGCTAAGTAGTTCGTCGCTTAGGAATTTCCTCACCTTGAAATTCCTCAGTGACGAATTTGTAAAAATCGCCTATTCACCCCCCCTCTAGTCGATATAACGCACTTTCAATTGGTATCAGAGCAAGGTACTCCCTTGTTCTGTGTGATTTTGTTTTAACCACCTGGAGTTTTAGTTATGTCGACTGCAGGCATGATCAAGGTCTCAGCTGGGTGTCCTACCTTCGATGGGACGGACTACCCCTACTGGAAGAACAAGATGCGCATGCATCTTGAGGCAATTGACAACGACCTCTGGTATGTTGTGGAAAAGGGTGTTCCCTCTGTCACTCCTTCCGTAAACGCTGCTGATGTGAAGAGATTCAAGCAACTCGACTCTCAAGCGAAGAATATCATATGTGGCCATCTGAGCAAAGGGCAGTATGGCAGAGTGAGTGCTTTGGAGACAGCTAAGCTTATCTGGGATAGGCTGTCCAAGGTCAACGAAGGAGTCTCAACTCAACGTGACTCTCGAGTTGACGTTCTTCGCAATCTCTTCAACCGCTTCAAAAGACTCGACAACGAAAATGTTCAGCAAACCTTTGATCGCCTCACTGACATTTCAAACGAGCTTCAAGCACTGGGTGCCACTGACATCACCGACGATGAGGTCGTGAAGAAATTGCTGAGGTCACTCGATTCTTCATTCGATACACTGGCACTGATGATTCAAGAACATGGTGACTACAAGTCACTTGATCCTGCTGATATCCTCGAGAGGCTAAATACTCATGAATTCCAACTAGCTGAGAAGAGAGATCTCTACGGACCGAGCTATGGTAGGTCTCGTGCACTAAAAGCCAAGGCAGTCTCTGAATCTGAAGATGAAGATTCTGGTAGCAGCCTTGGTGATCCTGAAGAACTGAGTTAGGAGCTAGCAATGCTCGTGAGGAAATTCCAGAAGTTCTCTAGACGTGGCCGATTTGGAAAATCCTCAAGAGGTGATGACATGAAATCAGATTCCTCATCCCGTGATTACAAGAAGAGAACTTGCCATAAATGCAAGAAACCTGGTCACTACATTACTGATTGTCCTCAGTGGGAGAAGGAATCAAAGAAGAAGAAATACAAGGATGATAGTTCAGATGACTCTAAGAGGAAGAAGAAATCTTCAAAGTCCTCATCGTCAAGATCTTCAAAGTCTTCATCTCACAAGAAGAGCAGCTCCAAGAAAGCTCGGGCATTCATTGGCAAGGAAATGGACTCTGAAGCTGAATCTGAGGAACATGAGGAAGAGGAGGCATCTGAGGAGTCAGACTCTGGTGTGGCGAGCCTAGCCCTCGCTACTGCTTACGTTAGCAAGTCCATCTTCAACACTGAGGAAAATGGCTTCCCCAACACTGCTGATGACGGCAACGATGACTATGCTCCCACCTATTGGTTCATGGCAAAAGGTGCCAAGGTATTCAAATATCCCTCCTCTGAATTAAGTGAGGATGAATCTGATGAAAACCTCAAACCCAGCTATTCCAAACTTGCTAATATTGCTGTTAAACAACAAAAGGCTTTGGAAAAGGTTCAAAATATGCTAGACAAAAGCGATGATCTGTTAGGTGAGGAAATGGATTGAACTCAAACACTGACTGATAATCTTCAGCAACTACAGTCTAAGTTTGACAACCTTCAAGGTCGTCATGAAACTCTCCTAGCCGATCATGAGAAGCTTTCTTATGAATTTCTTCAAAGAAAGCAAGATCTTGAGAAGCTAAGGGTGAGTCATGAAGATCTTCAGAAGGAAAATGATTCTTTGCTTGCTCAACAGATCAGTTCCGCTCAGGAAGAATTTATTCCACCATGCTTGAAATGCATTGAACGTGAAACTGCTAATTCTTCACCTGAATGTTCAAATGCTTCCATTGCTGCAAATTCTTCAACTATCTCTGTGGTCACAAATTCCTCATCTGAGGATACCACTAGTATCACTGACGAAAATGCAGGGTTGAAGGAATTGTATGTGACAGGCATGTACAAAAGCCTCAAAGGGCATCAGACTCTTTGTGATGTGCTCAAAAAGCAGATCTTGAACAGGAACCCTAGGAAAGAGGGTATTGCCTTTGAGAGGAAACTCAATGCTGATGGAACCTACTGGAAACCGGAGCAGTATCCCAAAACCTCATGGGCTGCTGTGAAGGGACCTCCCGTAGATCCATCCACTTTATCTGGCTTTACTTGTGAATCCTCATATTCATCTGATGAGTCATTTGACTCCAACTATAAACTGTTCAAAAATCAGAATGGTGAGGTATTTGCTAGATATGTTGGATCTAACTGCAGGAATGGTCCCCCTATGAAGAAAATCTGGGTTCCCAAAAAGTGCCTTGAAAGTCTTCAGGTGAATGTCCTCATGACACCACCTGTGAAGAATAAGAACCCCAGATCAAATTCTTCATATGAATCAAATTCCTCACATGGATCAAAGTCCTCACATGAACATCATCGTGCTAACACTTCTGTTTCACAGGGAAAGCCTAAGGGCTATGAATATATGCATTATTCTTCAAATCATTATGTTCATAAGTCCTCGAAGAATTTCTCTGCTTATTCATATGCTTACCCTAACCCCTCTTATGTGAAACGAAGTGGTCTGGCGTCTATGCCACCTTTCTCTTATGGAGCTCGCAGAATGATGAACTCTTTGCCACCCCTCCAGATGTGGGTGGTGAAGAAAAGGAACTAATCTCTTATGCAGGGTCAGGTCTCCAGACAAACTAAATCGTCTGAAGAATTTGCTGGAGACCTGAAATGCTTGAAAGGACGCAAGCTAATCATGAAGAAATGATTTATTCATTTCTCACGTCCTCACATTGCTATATATACATATGTTGCTTTAATTGATGAAATATGTCTGATGAATTTGATGTCATATTCTTCACTCTGAAGTATATGAGTTCGTAAGATGCACTAATTCATCTGCATGATGATTTACCCAAAGCTACTGAGTGGGTCCTCGATAGTGGATGTACAAATCACATGACCGGTGACAAGAGCTTACTGATGAACACTCCTTTATCTCCATCACACTTGAAGCATATCACCTACGCTGACAAAGGCAAAAGCAAGGTATTGGGTCTAGGTAGGGTTGCAATCTCAAAGGATCGACACATGGATAAAGTCATGCTTGTCGAGTCCCTCGGATTCAACCTCATGTCTGTCTCAATGCTTTGTGATCTTGATATGGTTGTTGTCTTTGGCAAATATCGTTGCTTAGTGCTCATGGAATCTGACAATTCCAAAGTCTTCGAAGGCTTTAGGAGAGGAGACTTGTATATTGTTGATTTCTCTGCAGGACCACAGCCTGCCACTTGTCTACTTGCTAAAGCTTCAGAAGGCTGGCTATGGCAGCGACGACTGGGTCATGCTGGCATGAGGAACTTACACACGCTCGTGAAGAAAAAGCACGTCATTGGCATCGAGGGTGTCAAATTCCTCAAAGATCATCTTTGTGGGGCTTGTGAGGCTGGAAAGATGACCAGAGCCAAGCACCCCTGGAAGACTATCATGACTACTTCTCGTCCTTTTGAATTGCTTCATATGGATCTCTTTGGCCCTACTCATTATGCCACACTAACAAATGCAGCATCTCTATATGGCTTTGTTATTGTTGATGACTATTCTCGTTACACATGGGTGCATGTCATTACTTACAAGACTGAAGTGCAGGAAGTCTTCAGACGATTTTCCTCAAGGGCTTCGACGAATTTCGGTGTGAAGATCAAGCATATACGTAGTGACAATGGGACTCAGTTCAAGAATACTGGTCTTGATGACTATCTCGATGAACTTGGTATTACTCATGAGCTATCTGCCCCATACACTCCTCAGCAGAATGGCGTTGTGGAGCGCAAGAACAGGACTCTTGTTGAGATGGCTCGCACCATGCTTGATGAATACAAGACACCTCGTCACTTCTAGCCTGAGGCAATTGATACTGCATGCCACATCATCAACAGGGTATATCGTCACAAATTCTTCAAGAAGACCTCATATGAACTCCTCACTGACAAGAAACCCAATGTGAGTTATTTCAAAGTCTTCGGTGCTAAATGCTGGATTAGAGATCCACATCACAATTCTAAATTTGTACCGAAAGCACATGAAGGTTTTATGCTTGGTTACGGAAAGGACTCGCACACCTACAGGGTCTTCAATGCCTATCACAACAAGGTTGTTGAAACTGTAGATGTGCGGTTCGATGAAACTAACGGCTCGCAAAGAGAGCACCTACCTCCTGTGCTAGATGAAAAGACGCCTGAGGAAACCATCAAGTTCAAAGCTACTGAGGATGTCATTCCTACCGAAGAATCTGCTGAAGAAATCATTCCAGAACATGAAGAACAGCATGCTGGCGCATCTGAAGAAAATGGCTCTGAAGAAAATGCTGAGCCAAATCAAAGTCGTCAACCTGCTCATCCCCGCGTTGCAAATGAAGTACAGATTGAGAGAATCATCAACGACATCAACGCACCAGGTCCTCTGACTCGCTCAAAAGCTTCACATTTATCTAACTTTTGTGGGCATTTTGCTTTCGTCTCTATCACAGAGCCCACCAAAGTTGATGAGGCATTTCTGGAGCCTGAATGGATTCAAGCAATGCAAGAGGAATTACATCAATTCAAGCTGAACAATGTGTGGGAGCTTGTCAAGCGACCGGACCCATGCAAGCACAATATCATTGGTACCAAATGGATCTACCGCAACAAGCAAGATGAAAATGGCCTAGTGGTGAGGAACAAGGCTCGTCTTGTAGCTCAAGGCTACACATAGGTTGAAGGAATTGATTTCGATGAGACTTTTGCACCTGTTGCTAGACTTGAGGCTATTCGCATATTGCTTGCTTATGCTAACCATCTAATATCATCTTATATCAAATGGATGTGAAAAGTGCATTCCTCAATGGTAAGCTTGAGGAAGAAGTATATGTTGCTCAACCCCCAGGTTTTGAAGATCCTAAACATCCTGACAAAGTCTTCAGACTCAATAAGGCCCTCTATGGCCTCAAGCAGGCCCCTCGGGCGTGGTATGATACTCTGAAGGAATTCCTCATGAAGAAAGGCTTCAAACCCGGTTCACTCGACCCAACTCTTTTCACCAAAACCTATGATGTTGAATTATTCGTGTGCCAAATATATGTTGATGATATTATCTTTGGCTGTACTAACCAACATTACAGTGACGAATTTGCTTACATGATGAGTGAGGAATATCAAATGTCCATGATGGGAGAATTGAAATTCTTCTTAGGTCTTCAAATTCGTCAACAACATAATGGCATTTTCATTTCTCAAGAGAAATACCTCAAGGACGTTCTGAGAAAATTCGGTATGCAAGAATGCAGAGGCGTCAAAATCCCTATGCCCACAAATGGCCATCTATGCACTGATGAAAATGGAATAGACTTCGATTAAAAGGTATACCGCTCCATGATTGGTTCTTTATTGTACCTATGTGCATCTAGGCCGGATATTATGCTTAGTGTTTGCATGTGTGCCCGTTTTCAAGCTACACCGAAGGAATCACACCATAAGGCTGTGAAACATATTCTTCGATATCTAGCTCACACTCCAACACTTGGATTATGGTATCCCAAGGGCTCGGTTTTTGATCTCATTGGATATTCTGACTCTGACTATGCCGGTGATCGTGTGGACCGCAAGTCAACTTCAGGCACATGCCATTTCCTCGGACGATCCTTAGTATGTTGGTCCTCGAAGAAGCAGAACTGCGTATCACTCTCTACTGCTGAAGCTGAGTATATTGCTGTTGGTTCTTGCTGTGCTCAATTGCTATGGATGAAGCAAACCCTCAAGGACTACGGCATCAATGTGAAGAATGTGCCACTCTACTGCGACAACGAGAGTGCCATCAAAATTGCTCATAACCCAGTTCAGCACTCGAAGACAAAGCACATCGAGATTCGTCATCATTTTCTTCGAGATCATGTGTTGAAGGGTGACATCTCTATTGATCCCGTGAAGTCTGAAGAACAGCTAGCGGATATCTTCACAAAGCCCTTGGATGAGAAGAGATTTAGCAAGTTGCGGTGTGAGCTAAATATCTTAGAATCTTCGAATGTCCTTTGAAAAGGACACACATCCTAACACTTATGCAAATTGATGACTTAGATGTGCAACACACGAAGAAACATTTTTCTTCAATCAATGAAGACTAACCCTCTAAGTGTGAAGAAATTAATCAAGAATTTGATTCTCAGAGCCCTACGACAATTGTACGCGGTGTCTAAAATCATCATTCTTACACGGTGGGTCACGCCACCACAAAAAGTTGAAAATCTTCAAAATTTGAGTTTTTCATCATTGTGCAAATTCTTCAAATTTTCAAATTCTTCAACTTTGCAAAATCTTCACTCTTTCCGTCTGTGTTCTTCATTGACTATATATATATATTTGAGTTTTCTGTCCTCTACAGCATTCACTTATTGCTAATTCTTCAAGTTGTGTTTCTTCTAAGTGAATGTGATCGGACCCGTTCCCCCTCAATGCTAAACTCAATCCAGTCCGTTCACAAATTCTTCATGTGCGTTCTATTTGAAACCCGTTCAAAGTCTTCACTGTGTCCTTGACAGCTGAAGAATTTGCGAATGAAACATTAAAATATTCTTATCTGAATTTTCGGCTTTTGCCGTTCAAACCGTTCCTTATCCCTCGATAAGATTTATCTATTCACCCTCGATCTAACACGATCGCCACTTCACAGTTCGTGGGTGACACATGTCGCTAGGATGAGAAGGGTCAGGGGCACGTTTGTCCATTTTCCTCGGACGAGCGGTTTTTCACCTCTGCTATAAATACCCCTCACCCTCCTCAGAGCTCATTTACCCCGCTCGATCTTACTCCCTCGCTCGAGCTCTCAGACCTAGCGCCGCCGCTACACTCCATCGTCGCCGGTGAGGAAGAGCTTCACTGCCTCGACCTCGTCGCCGTCGTACTCACGCCGGCCGCGGAAATCCTCACTCCGCCGCCGCCGTAGCTGTTTTCCATCGCCAAGTTAGGGCGTGGAAGATCTGAACGGACGAACATCTCCACTGCCACTCTCAGTTCGTCGTGTTCTTCGTCAAGGGTAAATAAAATTTATTTTTACTGCCCTTGTTGATTCTGATGATTTCCACAAAATCTTCAAAAGGTGTTTATTCTTCAACTTTCATGTTCTTAAACACGAACTTGCTTCTGTCCTTGATCAGTTTCTCTAAGCAACGTTTTTCTTCAAGATTCCTCAATTGTGTGGATTTTCAATCTACACAACTCTGGAACCTAAGTCAAAAATGCTTAGTGAAATTCCTCAAGACACCCCTGGTCATCTTCCTCAAACTTGATACTTTTGAAAATCTTCTGAGAACGCATATGACCTCTCCAAAACTCTTCGCACCTATATTCTGTTCACAGGTACACATGTCCGCTGCTGAATCTCTAGGTTCTCATCAACTTAACTCATTTGCAGCGTTCCTTGAAGAAAAATTGCACACCTCATCAGAAAATTCGATTGTTCAAAACCCTCAAGTGAAGAAAATGGCTGACGGTAAAAGACCTCAGAAGGGAGGAAAGAGGCTAGAAACAAATACTGCTTTTGAGATCCCTGATGACATCTATGATGAATATTGTACTCCTGATGAAGCAACTCATGGCAAGGAGAACAAAAATCAGCGCAAAGTGCGCATTCAGAAGATTGAGAGGAGATGGGCAAGAGAATGGAGGGAATATCGCTATGTCACTCCCAAGTACATGAAGAAATTTGCTGTTAACCCTCCATGTCCAAGACCTCCATTGGCTCCTGGCCAAGAAGCTGATCCCACAAGCATCAGAAGAGGTGAGGAATTTCCTCAGGAGTGGGCTAAGCGTCAAGCCAAGCTGGCCAAAGTGGCTAAAGAGGCAGTAAAGAAATTCAATGAAGATTCTGTTGCTGCCACCGCTGAGGCCTCTGCTATCAAGCCTAAGAAGGCTATGCTGAAGAAATCAGCTGTTAAGACAAGTTCCTTAGCTGCAATGCCCTCACGGCCTGTTCCTCAAGCAAATTCCTCAAAAAGCAGCTCCAACTCCCTCGGTTGCAAAATCCTCAGCTGCTCCTGCAAAGTCCTCAGCACCTGTGCATCTTGCCACATGCCAAAGGACTACGTGAATCTCAACTGCTTCAGGAGTCTCTGCAAGTTCTTCAGCTCCACCTCAGTCTTCAACAACTCCGACCTTGCTGAAGAAAAAGGCCACTGCTGGACGAGGCACAAGGCCAAGTCCTCACAAGAAGCAAGTCGCCTTTCAGGTTCCGTCAAGCGAAGATGAAGCTGATGATGAAGAATTAGCTGAGCTCATCAGAGATCGACAACAAAGGGCCACTAGAGCCAAAGGCAGTGCTGTGCCCCTCATGCTGGATCCAAGGAAGATCCTTGATTTCATTGATCTATGGCACAAGAACCCTAACACACCTTTGCCTGAATTAAACCTCACTCCTGGTCAAAGTCACATGTTGACGGCCTTCATAAATGAAGAAAAATGAAAATTTGAAAAGGCCAGGCAGGTGAAGAAGGCTCAGTACAAGAAGGAGCGTTTTCTGAAGAAAAATGTTGTGAAAATGTCTCCTGAAGAACTTGTGACTATGCAGGCTGAGATCAAAACACTCAATGATGAATTTCATGCATTCCATCCAGATTGGCTAGGTGCCAAAGTCAGATTCGTCAGAATGGCAAAAGGATTTACTCCAAGTGTTGCAGCTTCATCGCAACCCAAATTTCCTCAGACTGGAACATCTGTTCAGTCTGCTGAAGAAAATGAAAGCGCCAGAGCTGATGAAGAAATTCCAGTCTCTGAAGAAATTGCCAGGGCAACCTCCAATATTGCGCCTGAAGAGCAATCCAAGCCAGTTGAAGCATCTGCTACTGTGCCTGAGGAATCTGAACAAGCCAGGGCAACTGCATCAGTTGTGCCTGAAGAAATTCAACCAATTTCCTCTGCTCCTCCTGCACCGATGACAAGCATCAACCTTCCTTCTGCATCAGAAGCGAAGAAAACCAAGGCTGCGGAGCGAGCAGCTGTGAAGAAAAGGAAAGCATCTGCATCTTCAGAGTCTTCAGCCCCCAAGAAATTGAAGACTTTGAGGAGTTCATCTGAAAACCCAATTGATGCTATTCCAATATCAAGCATGCCATCAAAGGAGATCATTCCCTTTGGTGAGGAATATGAAATTCCAAGTAAATCTGATGAAGAAATTCCTTCTGCTGCTTCGACAGAGCAGATGGATGAAGAAATTGAAGTGGATACTTTCCCTTCAAACCCACTGGTATCATCGCCCATGCCTCAGTTCACAGCTGAAGAGGCAGGCGTCGAAGGAACTGAAGAAGATGAGGATGTGGATATTGGGTCTACAACACCTATTCTGAATGATGACTTTTGGGAAAGTCATCACCCCAATTCACCTCTGACAACCCCTCTACATCATGTTCCTCAGTCTCCTGTGCAAACTGAAGAAATTCATACGGGCTCTGATGAACGTCAAGCTTCACTTCACTCTATACCTGAAGAAGTTCCAGTCACTAGCGCTGATGTACATATGTCTGAAGAAATGAAGGCCAAGGCTGCTGCTGAAATTCCTCAGCCAGTGGCTCCAGTGGCTATACCTCAAGAGGCTGTGAAGACTTCAACTATAAATCTTCAGCCCAAGCCACAGAACCCTCACTCCAAGAAGCAGAAGTTTAATGCTGAGGATTTCTTCAACGAGCACATATTCTTCACTGACTACAATCCCTATGATTCTCCTCGACTCCGTCGCGAGCGCTTCTGGACTGCAAGCCAGATGAACTTCTACTCCTCATTGTTGTTTGATAAGGATGAGATCTTTGAACATGAGCAAATTCCTCATTTAGATATGGAATCGCTGCCCTGCTTCACACCAGTCCTCAGTGTTCTTCATGACGCTGGGTTACTCAATTTCTGCACCGACATCTGCGATTGGAATGAAGAACTCATTCTTCAATTCTTCGCCACGCTGCACATTACTGGAAATGTTGATGATGTCAATTCATGGGTATTGGACTGGATGACCGATAATACTCATTTCAAAGCACCGGCCTCTGAATTGCTTCATGCCGTCCCAGTCAGTCCTCCCACTGAAGGTGCTAGGCTTCTCTATGTTGAACCTGAACTGTCTGATCATCTGATGCAAGTGCTGATGAAGCCTTTGAAGCCAGGCCAAGCTCCAAGGACCAAATTCCTCGTCAAGGAATTGCTCTATGTGCCAAGGACAGTCTATCGCATATTGACCAAAACCCTCAGTCCAATCAAGGGCCACAACTCTGATGATGAAGAAGTTGTTGGCATTATGAAGAATCTGCTGTTCAATATCATTCACGGTATTCCTATCAACTACCACGATTTCTTCATGAGGACTTTGGCCAATGCTTCACTGTCACCTTTTGAGTTGAAGCCTTATGCTCCCTGGATCATGAGATTCATCAGATCAAGGTCTTCAATTCATTACATGGCTGACTTTCAAAATCATCTCAGCTATTTGCCCCCTATTGAAGTCCTCAAACGGACTATTTCCTCAGCTGACGAGAAGGGCAAGGCTGCTGTTATTGATGAAGGTACTCGTCCATTGGATGGACAGTTTCGCAAAGCTACTTCCTATTCCACCAATGATGACTCTGCAACTCAAGATTCTGCCGCCAAAGCTTCAGAACATCATCCTCAAGCCACAGCTCCGCGTGTGATGACTGATCGTGAACTTCTCCTTAGTCTTCATCAGAAAGTTGATCGAAATCACAAGTGGGTCAAGCGTCAGTTTGGTGCAATTCTTCAGAACATGACAGTCACTCAAAATACTGTGAAGAAGAATCACTACTACTTGCATGAAGTCTTTGACCGCACTTGGGCGATTCTGTCTAATCTTCATAGTGCTGAAGAACTCAAGGAGATGGGCTTCCAACAGGACTTTGACTGGTCCCAGCCACCTTCGAAGAAATTCAAGAAAGTCAAAGTTCCTCAGCTTGTTGCCAGTTCATATTCTTCATCGCGCGAGACGGATGAAGCTGAAGACTTGAACGACACTGCGGCAGGCCCTACCTCAACAGGCGACCCCAACAATGCTGGCGCTCCTCCATCGACATGATGATGATATTCTTCAGGGGCGTTAGTCCTCATTTTTCGTCCCTTTTGGTCATTCGATGACAAAGGGGGAGAAATTTGAGTTTAGTCTTCAAGCAGGTCTTATATATGGGCTATATTTCTGTTAAGTTACAACTCTTGCTTTTCTGAGGTGTTTGCTCTGATGAGTTGTAAACTTAAGTCCTATGGTGGTCTGATACTTTTGAACTGCTTTCTGCATGCTTATTTCCTCAAGTACCTTAATGCACGCATGCTGAATTCCGTCAGACACCATATTTCATCATGCATTTCAAATTCTTCATATCATATGATAGATGCGTGTATGAATTTCAAGATATAGGAGGAGATCTCCATGATATTACTCAACAATGTGCATTTGCTATTTCAAAGCAAATTCTTCAAATATGCACATCTTCAGGGGGAGTTCCTCTATATCTTGCAATCAAATTCCTCAATATTAGTATTTACACTTCATATGTTTATCCCCGTTGAAAACTTAACCTATATTGTCATCAATCACCAAAAAGGGGGAGATTGTAAGTGCATCTAGTGCCCCTTAGTGATTTTGGTGTATTGAAGACTTATAGGTTAAGGGACTAATGTGTTTGTGAGTGTACACAGGTCTATAAGTCTATGAGGAGTTTGCTATTTACGATGAATGTCGACCCCTAAAATGAATGTCTTCAACTGAAGACTTTGGTTTTCTTGAAGACTTTGAAAGTGAAGAAATTGGTGTGACCCTGAAGACTTGATATTCATGCGAGGATTATGAAGCGTGAAGACTTTTGTTTTCGTAGTTTCATTTTCTTCTTCTTGAGTCATAGGAAACACCGTACTGTTAAAGGGGGTCGAGGTAAAACTAAGGAAAAATTTCCAAGTGATGCTCAACTCAAAATCCTACACCTACCCAATCCTTTCGAGTGAAGCCATTGGAAATCTCATACAGTTTAGTCAAGTTCTTCAGTGACAGAGACGAAGTTCTTCTGTTCTCTGAGGAATTTGTTCTGACTGAGGAGTTAGAAATTCGCCAGTGCGGATTGCCTACAAGTGAGGATTATGATAGCCCTGAGGAATTTGATACTCAAATTTCCGACCGTTGCTGTGCTACGTGCCAGCTGTCCCAAAATATCTACCCACCTAACGGTCATATCATTGAAGGGCATTTATGTCTTATCATGTCGGGCTGCTCCCTAGGCTATAAATAGCCGCCCCCTTCAACCACTAGTTGGTTGGCTGCTCCAAGAAATAGATTGACACTTGTCATTTAGAGCATCCCATCCTCCGAGGACTTTGAGCGAAAATCATCAAGTGAGGAAAAACCCAAACACCTACAAACCCAAAGTGATTGAGCATCACTGAAGAGATTGTTCTTGTGTGGAACCGACGCTTGTTACCTTTGAGGACTGTGCATCCTCCAGACGGTTAGGCGTCATGGTCTAGAGCATCCAAGAGGAAATTGTGGATTGCCGAGTGACCGAGTATGTGAAGGTTTGGAAGTCACCTGAAGACTTACCATGAGTGGTTGGGCGAGGTCTGTGTGACCTTAGCTCAAGGAGAATACGGTGAGGACTAGGTGTCCTGGACTGTGTGTTCAGGACTGGGTGTCCGGGACTGTGTGTCCTCGGGTTTAAATACCTAGCCACTCCAACCAGACGTACAACTGTCACAGCAGTTGGAACTGGTCTACCAAATCAGTGTCTTCACCGAGCTACTGGTTCTATTTCCTCAACCCTTTCATTTCCTCGCATACTTGCGATGTATTTGATCATTACTGTTTGAAGACTTTGTCTGAAGACTTTCTCAATTTACTCAGTTCAAATTCTTCAGTCAGTTTGTCTTCCGCCTGCTTATCCTGTGTTTACGCTACTCGTACTCTGTGCTTGTTTTCATTTCATCATGATGACTGTGCTACTGCTCTATTATGCTTGCATCTGAGTACTCATTCCGCTGCTAAGTAGTTCGTCGCTTAGGAATTTCCTCACCTTGAAATTCCTCAGTGACGAATTTGTAAAAATCGCCTATTCACCCCCCCTCGAGTCGATATAACGCACTTTCATCTTTCAAGATGAGGAGGGATGCATTCGGGCTTGCCCAGAAAATGGGCTATAAGTAATAATAAATGGGCTGTAAAATGAAAAAATACAGCAAACAGGCAATTAGTTCCAAAATACTTTTTTCTTTCGGATTTTGATATTTTAAATTTCATTGTTTTTGTGCGGGTAAAATTTCATTGGATTTAAATTAAGGTATGTTTAGTTTTTAAATTAATTTGAATCTGGCTAGAAATTTTGGGCTGTATGCTGTTTGGGATAGATTTGGAGGCTGACTTGTGGGTCTACTAGGTTGACGTGTACGAAATGCTTTGTCAACTTACTCCATAAACGATTCTAGCAGTAGTGACCGTGGGATGTTAATCCAACGACCGTGCTGCTTCTTCAATATCTGATCTTCTTGCTCTAGCCGCCCATACCAGCGCCGATGGGACTGCCTGCTCCCGCCTCCCGTGGCCGGCTGTGCTGCCACACAGGCCGCACCACCCCGCCCCACTCCATCGCTGGCCAGGCCATTCCTCTACTCACCCACATCTCCTGTTATTTTCCGGCGACGGCAGCCGAACCAGTAAACCCTCGTACTGCCCACCACGTGGGCAACCACGGCTGAGTCTTCCCCGGCTCCGTGTCGTTCCCTTCCTAGGCCTCGCCGTCGTCCACCGCCCTGGTGCTCATGGCGCGGCATGGTCAACGTGGTCAATGAACGACATCCATCGGAAGTGGACTGTACATGGAGAGGCTGACAACTGGGTCCACGGCCGCACACAAGGAAATGCCTCCTTATTACGCGGAAAATAATGATTCCTCCACCTGACTGCTGGGACCCACCGGAAGGGCCTCTGTATTTCACGAAACAAACGTTCCCCCCGCTGACAGCTCGGACCCACCAGCTATACCTTCGCACGCAAGGAAGTGCCTCCTTATTACGCACAAAAAAATGAATACTCCCCCTGCTAGCTGGGACCCACCATAGTGGAAGGCTGACTTGTGGGCCTACTAAGTTGACGCGGACGGAGGGCTTTGTCAACTTAGTCAATATGGAATGATTCTAGCTCCAGTGACCGTACGATGTCCATCCAACGGTCGTAATACTTCTTCAACCTTTGGTCTTCTTAATCCAGCCGCCCAAACCAGTGCCGGTCGTGTTGCCTGCTCCTGCCTCCCATGGCCGGTTGTGCTGCCGCGGAGGCCTCACCGGCCCCTACTACTCCCACTGCTGGCCAGGCCATCCCTCTACTCACCCACACCCCCTGTTATTCTGCGGCGACGGCAGCCTCACACCACAGCCAAACCAGTCAATCCTCGTACTCCTCTCCGCGTGGGCATCCACTGCCGCGTCTTCCCCGGCTCCATGTCGTCCCCTTCCTAGACCTCACCGTCATCCACCGCCTTGGTGCTCTCGGCACGGCGTGGTCAATGTGGTCAAGGAACGACTTCCATCGGAAGAGTACTGTACGTGGAGAGGCTGATAGCTGGGTCCACGGCCGCAGCAAGGAAGTGCAACCTTATTACACATAAAATAATGATTCCTCCACCTGACAGCAGGGACCCACCGGACGGGCCACCGTATTTCATGAAAAAAATGTTTCCCCCCTGACTGCTGGGACCCACCAGCTACATTTTTGCACGCAAGGAAGTGCGTCCATATTACGGGCAAAAAAACTGATTCTCCCCCTGACAGCTGGGACCCACCAGCAATAACTTCGCACGCAAGGAAGTGCCTCCTTATCCTCCTTGATAGTCGGGACCCACCTGGTTGAAGCGTACGTAGCGTTGTCATTCTAGTCGCGAACGTGTACGTACATACTGGTCGATCGGTCTGTCTGCAGACTACAGCGAGGAACCGTGGCCTAGTAAGTAAGGGCACGTGTCGTAGTAGAGGCGTGGACGTAGCATGTCACGCAGTCCCGTCAATATTGTGTACATGTACGTACAGCCAGGGTGTAAGAAAGTAAATACGGCCACATACGTACATACGGGCGGGGTCTCGAACGCCTACTCGCACATACGTACAGCCAGGGCTCGTGTACATGGAGAGGCAGCGGAGAGCAGCGACGGCGTCCTGTTCATCGGCAGCCAACCGGCTGGGTCGGAACGGAGAAACTGCGTCGTCCTGTTCATCGGGAGGCAACGGAATGCGTCTTGTTCATCGGGAGCCAACCGGCTTGGACGGAACAGCCGAAACGAGGCCTGGCGTACCGCAGAACGGAGGAAACGGCCTTGTGTTCGATCGCCTACAATTGAAACGGGATCCTGTTCACCGAGAGGGGTCTGGCGTACCGCAAAATGGAGGAAACGGACTTCTTTTCGACCTCCTATGGTAGAAACGGGGTCCTGTTGATCGGGAGGGGTGTGGCGTACCGCAAAACGGAGGAAACGGACTTCTCTTCGACCTCCTACGGTCGAAATGGGGGTCCTGTTCATCGGGAGGGGTGTGACGTACCGCAAAACGGGACTCCACGGGCTACTATTCATCCACCGTCTACTGCCTCGCTCCAGCCTCCACGGGCTACTGTTCATCCACCGTCGACCTCCTCCAGCCTCCACCTGTGACTGTTCATCCACGGCGTCTCCCTCCTGCCTCCACCAGCTATTGTTCATCCACGGGCTCCTGTTCATCCAGCCTCCACCGCTCCTCCACCGGCTACTGTTCAACCAGACCTCTCCATGGGGTCCTGTTCAACCAGCCCTCCACGGGCTACTATTCATCCAGCCCTCCACCGGCTACTATTCAACCAGCCCTCCACCGGCTGCTGTTCATCCAGCCCTCCATGGGGGTCCTGTTCATCCACCCCCAACCGGCTTGATCGGGGTCCTGTTCATCCAGCGGCAACGGCCTCTACTACCCGGGGGTCCTGTTCATCCAACCCCCACCGGGAACTGTTCATCCAACCCCCAACAACGCTCACTGTTCATCAAGAGGCAGCAGGTTCGATCGGCTTCAGTTAGTAGCAGTAGCAAAGGAATCGCTCGATCGGGTTTAGTTAACAGCCAGATCGATCGATCGCTCGGGTTCAGTAATGCGTAGCCTGTAGTGCAATCGCTCGGGTTCAGTAGGTGAACGCCTCGCTCGGGTTCAGTTAGAGCCCAAAGGCTCGCACCCACGCGCGTACATGTACGAGAGAAACATGCAATCCCTCCATGCATCGCTTGGCCCTGACCACCCACCGTAACCGGGAACTCCCCGATATTTTCCTCGCCCTCGCTTCTACCACGGTTTTTTCCGTCATGGACGGCCCAAAGAATGTCATGAAGCTGCGTCTCCAGCCCGCCCAGGACGAAAAGCCCATTTTCTATCATGATTTTTTGTCATAGAAGTAGGAGCCCACCACATCTATGATCATACCGGGTTTTGTCACAATTATCGTCATAGAAGTGTCATAAGCATGACAGGAAAAATATTTGTTCGGCCCAAAATGTCACGGATGTGTCTTTTTTTTGTAGTGGTGCCTACACTTCCAGCCTACATTTTCTGAGAGAGAACCACCTACTCATGTGTTGAGATCAAGATATTCCAATCCAACCACAAGAATCTTGATTTCTAGCCTTCCCCAAGTTGCTTTCCACTCAAATCATCTTTCCACCATATCCAAATCTGTGAGAGAGTTGAGTGTTGGGGAGACTATCATTTGAAGCACAACAGCAAGGAGTTCATCATCAACACAACATCTATTACCTTTTGGAGAGTGGTGTCTCCTAGATTGGTTAAGTGTCCCTTGGTAGCCTCCGACAAGATTGTGGAGTTGAACCAAGAAGTTTGTAAGGGCAAGGAGATCGCCTACTTCGTGAAGATCTACCCGAGTGAGGCAAGTCCTTCGTGGGCGATGGCCATGGTGGAATAGACAAGGCTGCTTCATCGTGGACACTTCGTGGGTGGAGCCCTCCGTGGACTCGCGCAACCGTTACCCTTCGTGGGTTGAAGTCTCCATCAACGTGGACGTACAATAGTCATACGTCTCCATCGTATCTACTTTTCCAAACTCTTTTGCCCTTGTTTTGGACTCTAATTTGCATGATTTGAATGGACCTAACTCGGACTGGCGCTGTTTTCAGCAGAATTGCCATGGTGTTATTTTTGTGCAGAAATAAAAGTTCTCGGATTGACCTGAAAATTTACAGAGAATATTTTTGAAATAAATAAAAAATATTGGCGAAAGAATCAACCAAAGGGGACCCACCAGCTGACCACAAGGGTGGAGGGTGCGCCCCCTGCCTTGTGGGTCCCCTGGACCTCCTCCGACCCTAACTCCAACTCTATATATTCATGTTCGGTGAGAAAAAATCAAAGAGAAGGATTCATCGCGTTTTACGATACGGAGCCGCCGCCACCTCCTGTTCTTCATCGGGAGGGCAGATCTGGAGTCCGTTCGGGGCTCCAGAGAGGGGGATTCGTCGCCATCATCATCACCAACCTTATTCCATCACCAAGCTCACCGTCGTGCGTGAGTAATTCCATCATAGGCTTGATGGACAGTGATGGGTTGGATGATATTTATCATGTAATCGAGTTAGTTTTGTTAGGGTTTGATCCCTAGTATCCACTATGTTCTGAGATTGATGTTGCTATGACTTTGCTATGCTTAATACTTGTCACTAGGGCCCGAGTGCCATGATTTCAGATCTGAACCTATTATGTTTTCATGAATATATTTGCATTATTGATCCTATCTTGCAAGTTGTAGACACCTATTATGAGTTACCATACGCATACCCCAAGGTGACAATAATTGGGATTCTTTCCGGTGATTACCGTAGTTTGAGGAGTTCATGTATTCACTAAGTGCTAATGCTTTGGTCCGGTTCTCTATTAAAAGGAGGCCTTAATATCCCTTAGTTTCCATTAGGACCCCGCTGCCACGGGAGGGTAGGACAAAAGATGTCATGCAAGTTCTTTTCCATAAGCACGTATGACTATATACTGAATACATGCCTACATTATATTGATGAATTGGAGCTAATTCTGTGTCACCCTAGGTTATAACTGTTGCATGATGAATGCCATCCGACATAATTATCCATCATTGATCCATTGCCTATGAGCTTTTCACATATTGATCTTTGCTATGTTACTTTGCCGTTGCCACTGTTACAATTGCTACAAAACTGCCACTATTACTTTTGCCACCGTTACTGTTACTTCCATACTACTTTGCTACTAAATACTTTGCTGCAGATATTAAGTCTTTCAGGTGTGGTTGAATTGACAACTCAGCTGCTAATGCTTGAGAATATTCTTTGGCTCCCCTTGTGTCAAATCAATAAATTTGGGTTGAATACTCTACCCTCGAAAACTGTTGCGATCCCCTATACTTGTGGGTTATCAAGACCTTTTTCTGGCGTCGTTGCCGGGGAGCATAGTTCTATTCTCTAAGTCACTTGGGATTTATATCTGTTGATCACTATGAGGAATTTGAAAGATCACAAAACCAAGATTTTTCCCTCTACTACGAGGGGAGGTAAGGAACTGCCATCTAGCTCTACACTTGATTAACCTTCTGTTTTGAGTAAGCTTGCGACACCTACACCTGCTATTGATTCTGATATGTCGCATGTTATTGATGATGCTACTTCTACTATGAATGATGCTTCTGATGCTACTACTTTGCTTGATAAAACTGTGCCACTGGGAGAATTACTTGATGAACATCTTGCTAGAGTTAGAACTATTGATTATGCTGAAGATGATGATATTTCTGAAACTGATGAAATTATCGAAACTGAAAACTTTGAAACACCTGATAAGACTAGCTCTCCTAGATATGAACTTCCTGTTATACCTGAGGGTTATGTTATGGATGGAGAGGTAGCTAGAGACTTTCTTGCTTGTAAGGATAGAGATGATCTTAAGAAATTATTATGCAAGTGGAAAGAAAAAATCTTTGAATGCTAGAATGCAATATGATCCTAAGTTTGCTACTTCACCTATCTTTGTTACTGATAAGGTTTATGAATTCTCAATCGATCCTGAGTTAATTACTTTGGTTGAATCTGATCCTTTACATGGATATGAATCTGAAACTGTTGTGGCTCATCTTACTAAATTGAATGATATAGCCACCCTATTTGCTCATGAGGAAAAAATCCGCTATTACTATATTCTTAAATTGTTTCCTTTCCCGTTAAAGGGTGATGCTAAGTTATGGTTTAATTCTCTTGCTCCTGGTTGTGTGCGTAGTCCCCAGGATATGATTTACTACTTCTCTGAAAAATATTTCCCTGCTCATAAGAAACAAGCTGCTTTAAAGGAAATATTTAACTTTGTGCAAATTGAAGAAGAGAGTCTCCCACAAGCTTGGGGGAGGCTTCTCCAATTACTTAATGCTTTGCCTGATCATCCTCCCGAGAAAAATGAAATACTTGATATCTTTTATAATGGACTAACCGATGCTTCTAGGGGCCACCTAGATAGTTGTGTTGGTTGTGTTTTCAGGGAACAAACTGTTGAGTAAGCTGAATTGCTATTGAATAATATATTGAGTAATGATAATGATTGGACACTTCCTGAACCAATTCCTAAGCCAACTCCAAAGAAAAGAGGTATTCTATTTCTCCGTCCGGAAGATATGCAAGAGGCAAAGAAATCTATGAAAGAAAAATGTATTAAAGCTGAAGATGTTAAGAATTTACCACCTATTGAAGAAATACATGGTCTTGATAACACGACACAGGTAGTAGAGGTAAATTCTCTCTATAGATTTGATGAAGGTGATATTCCTCATAATATGTCTGCTAGTCAATGCTTGGATGAGTTTGATAATTTTATTGTTAAACAAGAAAATTTCAATGCTTATGTTAGTAGACAATTGAAACATAATACTTACATGCTTGACTGCTTGGGTGATTACATGAGTTGAACTGTTAGTGATCTTAAGATTATTAGTAAGCATGCTTCCATGCTTAAAACTCTAGTAGAACAAGTACTTAAGGCACAGGATGATTTGCTCAATGAGTTGAATTGTAAGAACAATGATAATGCTTTAGGGTCATGACTAGAGGTGGTAAGATGACTCAGGAACCTTTGTATCCTGAGGCCCGTCATAAGAGAGTCGAGCAAGAATCTCATAGAATCAATACTGATGCACCTAGTCCTCCTAGTAATAAAAAGAAAAAGAAAACTGATAGGACTTTGCATGCTTCTAGTGAACTTGTTATAGATACACCTGAGAATCCAAATGACATTTCTATTTCTGATGCTGAGACACAATCTGGTGATGAACATGAACCTAGTGCTAATGTTAATGATGATGTTCATGTTGATGCTCAACTTAGTAATGATAATGATGTGGAGGTAGAACCTGTTGTTGATCTTGATAACCCGCAATCTAAGAATCAACGTTATGATAAGAGAGACTTCATTGCTAGGAAACATGGTAAAGAAAGAGAATCATGTGTTCAGAAACCCATGCCCTTCCCTCCTAAACCATCCAAGAAAAAGGATGATGAGGATTTTGAGCGCTTTGTAGAAATGCTTAGACCTGTCTTTTTGCGTATGCGTTTGACTGATATTCTGAAAATGTCTCCTTATGCTAAGTATATGAAAGATATTGTTACAAATAAAAGAAAGATACCGGAAGCTGAAATTTCCACCATGCTTGCTAATTACACTTTTAAGGGTGGAATACCAAAGAAACTAGGAGACCCAGGAATACCAACTATACCATGCTCCATTAAAAGAAACTATGTCAAAACTGCTTTATGTGATTTGGGAGCCGGTGTTAGAGTTATGCCTTTCTCTTTATATCGTAGACTTGAACTGAATAAATTGACACCTACTAAAATCTCTTTGCAAATGGATGATAAATCAACTGCCATACCCATCGGTATTTGTGAGGATGTGCCTGTTGTGGTTGCAAACGTTACTATCTTAACGGACTTTGATATTCTTGATATTCCCGAGGACAACAGTATGTCGATCATCCTTGGTAGACCCTTTTTTAATACTGCAGGGGCTGTTATTGATTGCAATAAGGGCAATGTCACTTTTCATGTTAATGGTAATGAGCATACGGTACATTTTCCGAAGAAACAACCTCAAGTGAATAGCATCAATTCTATTGGAAATATTTCAACTATTGCTATTTGAGGTTTTGAATTCCCTCTTCCTACTGTCAAAAAGAAATATGATATTCTTATTGTTGGGGACGTGCATATCCCCATTGAGGTAACATAGTGTTATTTGAAAATTCTCCGTTTTCATGTCATTCGGAAGAAGTTTGTTAATAAGACTTGATCAACCTTGTTAATGGATTCCTTTTGATGGGCACGAGATGGATGAATTTAGAAAGCACAACTTTTTGTACCTACTTTTTACTTTCTGTTATTTTGAATAAATAAAGCAAAAATATCATTATCCGTATGTTTTCTGATTTATCCGTGCAATAAAAAATGCCC
The DNA here is from genome assembly GCA_011799875.1 of Thinopyrum elongatum. NCBI lineage: Eukaryota > Viridiplantae > Streptophyta > Magnoliopsida > Poales > Poaceae > Thinopyrum > Thinopyrum elongatum. Next base: position 541,376,294 of record CM022301.1, read on the forward strand.
TGAAAATTTAGTATGATTTGTTATAGAATATTTGAGAATTTTTGGCACTGAGAACACACCAGAGGGCTGCTCCTGTGGACCACAAGGGTGGAGGGCGCGCCCTACCCCCCTGGGTGCGCGCCCCTGCCTTGTGGGTCCCACGTGGGCCCCCCTCAGTTATTCCAGCACCCATCCACTTCGTCTTCCTCTAGAAAAAATCATCCCGTTGCTCAAACCCGTGTTCTAGCTCATCTTGCTGCCATTTTCGATCTCCTTGTGCAAAGCTCCATTTGCAAAACTATTTTGGGGGATTGTTCTTCGGTATGTGACTCCTCCAATGGTCCAATTAGTTTTCGTTCTAGTGCTTTATATATTGCAAATTTTTGCTGCTGTGGTGACCTTGTTCTTGAGCTTGCATGTCAAATTTATATGGTCCCAAGTAGTTTTGATGCATGATATAGCCTCTAGACACTTCTAGTAGTAGTTGCTATCAATCTTGTTGAGTTTGGTTCACTTTTATTTTGAGTCACTAAAAATTTCAGAAATTTTCAGAGAAAAGAAATGATGAAGAGATGGTTGATAGGCTCTTCAAGCCGGGGTTCAAAGGAAAATGAAAATGAAGAGAAGAAGAAGCCCAAGTACAACCTTCCTCGCACCGCAGAGGTTCGGCCGGGTGAATGGCCAAGTGATGCATTCTTGAGGGCGGACGGAATTTATGAGGATTTCTATTATTTGGCTGAGAATACAGGCATCACCGACTTCCTCCACGATAAGTGTGATCAATACCTCCTACTCGCTAATACCTTCATGCAAAATTTTCACTTTCATGCTAGGAAATCACCACCCACGGTAGAGTTTTATTTATATGATGAGCATAAGGAGGTGACGCTTTATGATTTTTGTGAGGTTTGCAAATTACCTTATGAGGCCAGCGTCAGTGAACCACATCCTAGAGATGTGGAAGATTTTATTAATGAAGTTACCGTGGGGGAAGGGAGAGGAGTGTCGGAAGCGAGAGTGGCTAGTTTGCATTTTCCTATTTTGCGCTATTACTCATTATTTGCTGGGAGATATTTAATTGGTCGAGGGGAGAGTGGACTCCTTAGTGCCCCTGACCTCGCTATTTTATGCCATCACTGGTACAGCGAGGTGCTATACAAATGGTTTTTAATCCCTTTCCGCGATGGCGTTTTGAACCATCGCCAAGTGAGTGACTGCGATAGGGGGGTCCTTCCCACACGACCCAGAAACCGTCGGGGATAGGCCCTCCGGTCGCACACGCTCGACAAAGTGAGGTCGTGTGCGACGGGCGAGCGATCAAATATGGTTATACATATAGTTGTGCTAAAAAAATACAATTATACAGGCCAAATCATTTCTGGTCGTAAGTACATCCCACACAGTCAGTCCCGGCTAAACGTTTCCGCTTGTATGTACATTGCACACAGTCAATCCAAGGAGTACGTTTTCGTTAGTATGTACATCCCACAAAGTTAATCAAAAAAGTATGTTTCCGTTCATATATTCATCCCACATAGTCACTCCAAGGAAAACGTTTCCGTTCGCAGTTGCACCACACACAATTTTCCCCACTAAATCATTTATGATAGCGTTGCCATTGCGCACGATATTAACAATTTTATTGTTTGCGTTATTGAATGCATCACACACGGTGCGTAGAAGAAACTGTGTGGCAAAGGTTGTCCATCACACACACTTTTTATGTGGTAAACGTTTGCGCAAGGTGGCACTACACAAAAATACACTTCCGTGATGATACGTGTTTGTCACAGTAGGTCACATTTTCTGTCATGCATGTACATCCATGACGATTTTATGACAGAATCAAGATAGTCATACATGTGTTGTCGTAGAAGTGTTCCATGACATTACCAAAATTATCATCACGGAAGTGTCCACTTCCATGACGATAAATCACGCGTCATAGAAGTGCTTTCGTCAAGGGTGACCAACACGTGGCATCCATCGTAACGGGTCGCCGTTAAGCTATCGGGTTCCGGTTTGGATCCGATAACCCGTTAACAGCCTGGACCAATGGGGATTTTCCACGTGTAAAATTCTCATTCGCCGGCAGATCCAGTGTCGGCCCGGCGTTCGGACAGTTGTCATCCAGCGAATGGATGGGACGCACCTATGATACGTCGACACGTGTCTCGGCCCAACAGTGGCCCATTCAGGTTAAAAGGCCGGGCCTGTTAAAATAAGTGGGCCGGCCCATAAGAGGCCTACTTGAGTCAAGCCCATTCACAAGCATGGCCCATACAAGTTACACAGAATCGTCCCATCAAAGGCCCATTCTAGATTTGACAATTTCCAGCCCATCGTCAGTTTCAGCCCATTAATGGCCCGCTACGTCTTTGGGCCCAATTACGGCCCGAGCTTCTTTCGGCCTGTTAGCAGACCATCGTCAGTTCCAGCCCGTTAACGGCCCAGAACGTCTTTCGGCCTTTTCTTGGCCCATTCTGCAGTTGGGCCAACTTCTAGCCCGTTGTGACTTTAGGCCTGTCCTCGGCCCATTCAGTAAATCGGCCAATTCCTAGCCAATTTTGTCTTTCGGCCTGTTAACGGCCCACACAACAGTTGGGCCTTTGACTGTGCAACCTAATTTTGGGTCCATTAGGGACCCACGTTCCGCAGGGCAAAATTTCAGCCCGACGCGACTTTCGGCCTGTTAAAAGCCTAATTTGCAAATTGGGCCTCCTCTGGCCCATAACACTTTTGGCCTCTTACTAGCCCGTAAAGTAAAAGGGCCGAGACAAAATTGACATTTATTTCGGCCTGCTAGAGGCCCGCGGGCCATTTCCATTTATGTGGCCCTATCGAGCTTTCGTCCTGTTAACGGCCTGCTAAGAGCCGTTGTTACTCTGGGCCACATCATTTGGGATCCACTAAATATTATTTTGACCAGCCCAATTAAGGCCCGCTTTGACTACACATGTTTGTTCGTTCGTATGGTGTCCAGGAAATGTTTGGGCGTGTTGGCCCCCGTTTCAACGATATAGCATATTCAAAGAATTATCCTACTCTATACTATCGCCTCTAAAAAACATACACTATACAATAAAAAGACTAAGGCATAGAAACGTAGAATAATCCTACACTATACAATAAAGAAATTATAGCCGATTATACCCACTGGGCATTATAGTTCGGCACCAATGATAATAAAGCATACACAAACAGCAAATTACATACACTGGGCAAATAAAGCTCATACATCATGGACACGCATCAACAGAACTTACCATTTGAACTATAATCTCTTCAGAAAATAGGATTGGCCGGATTCAGATAGCATAAATTTCAGTCTGCAAAATCTCCAATTCCTTCATGATTACCTCAGTGTCTCGTTTCATTTTTTTGACTCCTGCATCTAATACCTGCAAGTCCAGTCTCAACTTGTTGATTGCACGTTGAGAATCATGTACATGTTGTCTTGCCACCTCTAGTTGATGCTCGAGAACATCAGCAGATTCCAATTCCAATCCATAATCATTTGGTAACGGCCATGCCGCACTTCTCGCAGATCTTTGTGTTGATGTCACTTCATCCTGAAATGTTTCTGTAAGTACACATGACTAGGGCAAAAATATAGTTACAACAGTGAAGTGAGCAAGATAGACTATTTTGTACATGGCAAAATAGGACTAACAATAATGTTACACGTCATGAAGCATAAGCAGGTGATATTTTAAAAATTATAAAAATGGTAGTCTGTGCAGCCCGCATACAGAAATCTCTCTTAGCTCACCAGAGGAGCGTGATGTTGGGGCCAAATCCAAAACACAAACAGGTTACAAATTTAGACAGCACGTTGCGTATAAGTAAGCAAGCAGTTGGCCATTCTGTAGCTCAATTAAAGTCTTAGGGAGCATAATGAACAGCAGAGGGATTCATACAAACCTACTACAACAAGCAAAACTATGCAATCATTAGCCTGGTATAAACTAGATTGTGAGCCTCATGCAGTAATAGTTGGTTAATGGACTTCAAAGCTTCGGGCACACTTCGCCAGAGTAATTAAATGGTAAGGCCTTTAATTATGTCAACTAATAGTTATACAAGTACCCAACATCAGGCATCATTGTTTGGGCATCTCATTAACTGAGGACAAATAAAGCAATTAAAAAGAGCAATTTAACTATGCCTGAAACAAACAAGCAATTGAACTATTGAGTTGGCAACATGCACACATGCACGCCTCAATAACATCCATGGCCTAGCTACATTTACAATATAAAGGAACAAGTAATGTAATATTGTTTGCCCCCTATGAAGTATCTCGACTAGTATGTAATCAATATCCTAGTAATGATAGGGAGGCTAATGATGTGAATATGCGTTTGGTTATGACATTTATGACATCGACAACTCTACCATGGCAGGAAGCAGTTTCACACTGTTCACTACTATAAGATGTTGTAGATATTTAAAAGTAGACTACATCCGTAATGAGTGAATAGACACATTAAAATGTGTTTACATACATCTGATTTACAAAAAAGTTAGAACATCATATAGTAGTGAGTGGAGGGGGTTTTAATCAATGGCCCAATGACTGGGTTGCAGGTGAAGAACCCTACGCAAGCACAATGTCAGACAAATAGGATGTCATGGTAATTGTAATACAGTGTGACTTGCCTTAACTGGTTGAACAGGCTCAGCGCTGCTCCTCCTTCTCTTGCAAGGCTCCTTCCTAACATCTTGTACTTGGAAATCCTTAATCTTATCTTCATTGCACCCCCTCTACAAGGTGAAACAAACTAGTTACTGGTCTCCTTGGAAGATAAATATGCATACTTTCCAGTCTGTGAACAACACAAAAGGATGATATTATAACAAAACAACACCACATAATGAAACATGCCACATCTCTTGCACACAATGAAATGAGCATTTACTATGTGTGCACTATGTAAAAACTAGGCATACCTTCGAACTGGATCTCCAGGTACTCTTGGAGAGCCTACTTTAGTGTACAGCCAAACCTTTATGTCACCTATCAGTTATACAAGCCCCCACTACAGCAGCCCTTAGTGTTTAAATCATTGACAAGCTCTGTTAGGTCAAGAACAGCAAGTAATCAAAGCAAACAGTCCTAGTATGGCTGGCTGACACAAACAAGCAATTGAACAGATGTGTGAGCAAATCTTACATATCAAGAAAAGAAGCATAGAAGGAGGCTTAAAGACCATCACTTAACTGACCAGATTTAAGGGGCATTTAAACATCATGTGCAATGTATGAACTAACATAAACATTGCATATTTCAGATTCTATAATGAAATGCACATGTATTAGGTTATGCCATGTATGATGATGCCTAAATGAACACTATAGCAAGCAGGAGTGATTCATCATTGCACGCACAATTGAATTGAAGGTTAAGGGCCAGTTCTATTCCGCCTTTTTAGAGCTTATTGTCAAAATAAGCCATAAAAGATGTAAAGAAGTCATTTTTGAGTTATGGGCTTGGGCTTAACTTATTTCGCTTTGGAGGGGGGTGTTTTGGGTAGAAGCTCACTGAAAATTGAAGGGAAGGGGAATAGTGAAATGACACTATTGTCTGCCTATATTACACTCAAAATGCCATTGCTCACGCCCACGTCACACCTGACCCTCAAGTAAAAACAAACACGCAAGCATTCATTGCCCTGCCCGCTTGCATCTCCTCTCCCCTTTCCTTCTACCTCGATCCCCTGCCTGCAGCGCTAGGGTTCCTCCAGCGAGCCGTCGCCACTGGTCCCATCTGGCCTGGTCCTCGACGATGCTCTGCCCAGCGAGGCTACATGGCCGGCGGGTAGGGCCAAATCTCACTGGCTGCTCCTCCCTCTAGCGCCGCCCCTCATTCTCATGGTCTCCAGTAGCTGCTCCGCTGTGGTCCGTCCAACGCACTACTCCGGCGGGCGCCGCACAACTAAGGCCGATGCCACACTGCGGCAGAAGGCACCTCGTTCCCCCTCCCCTCCTCCCAAGCCGTGGCCTTGAGGTGCTGTTGAAGGATGGGCTCATCCAACAAGGTGAGGATCTCCTCTGATTTTTTGCCAAATTTTCATTCTGATCCGCTATACGATGAATTGCTATGAGCTGCTTCTGCTGCTGCTATATGATGCATTGCTATGAGCTGCTCCTGCTGCTGCTATATGATGAATTGCTATGAGCTACTGCTATATGATGAATTGCTATGAGCTTCTGCTGCTGCTATATGATGAGTTGCTATACGCTGCTCCTACTACTGCTATATGATGAATTGCTATGAGCTGCTGCTGGTATATGATGAATTGCACACTACTGCTGCTGCATGATGAGTTGCTATGAGCTGCTGCTGCTATATGATGCTTTCAGGTGGTTCTGCTATATGATAATAACCAGCCACTTGGACCAGCAAATTTCGGTAAATAATTGTTCTTCATTTAAATTTAGGTCATGCGTTCTCCGTTTAAATTAGTCAATGGGATCTCTATGGAAGACATTGACCAAAGTAGATTGTGCCAAGTACATGGTATCTTTGTACATATTTAAACCACCAATTAACGATTGTGTGCGTAGCATAAACTAGCCATGACTCTATGTGCTGGACTAGCAGGCACTCTAAGGGAGCCTAATGTAGTGCATTGGAATTCCTACATGCCACCTATGATTTTGTGTAATGTACTACCTCTGTTCCTAAATATATGTCTTTGTAGAGATTCCAGTATGGACCACATACAGATGTATATAGATGCATTTTCGAGTGTAGATTCACTCATTTTTCTCTGTATGTAGCCTATAGTGGAATCTCTAGAAAGACTTAAATTTAGGAACGGAGGGAGTATCATGTATGACATCTACATATCTAATTTAGCAGCCAGTAGTAGAAATCATTGTCTGCACAAAGGGATTACTGGTCGAATATCCTAGCAAAGCACGCTGGCAGGCACACAACAATACAAGAGAGAGAGACGCACTTACAAGATCATAGCAATGCCTCGGTCCAGGATCTTGGTTGGCCAAGCCGTTAGATCCAGAAGAAACATTGTCCTTGTAGTTTTTGCCAGCTGCATAACATGTAACAGCGACCTGTTAGTATATTTGAAGTACATCGGGCAGGTGATGCTAGACGGGTTTAAAGGTGACAAGTACCTAGGCCGTGGCGGGTGCTTGGCATCTTGCCAGAAGGTGGGAATCAGGTTAGAAACATCAAGGGTGATGACGCTGTGTTGGCTGTCGGGGTCCGGTAAGGAGATCTAGAACTGTCGAGTAGGGTGTTTGTGGAGCGGCTCCGGTAGGGTGGACTACGGTGTGGCCGAAGCGGATCTGAGGCTGTGGACGAGAGCGTCGGTGAAGCTGCTTTGGTGGTTGGGTTCAGGATGGTGTCAACGATGCGGATCTGCGGCCGTGGACGAGGCGTCAGAAGCTGCTCCGGTAGGTTGGACGAGGGTGCGACGAAGCGGATCTGATGCCGTGGACTTGTGCGTTGGCAAAGCAGCCCTGGTAGGGTTGAGAATGGTATAGGCGAAGCTACTCCGGTAAGGTTGACGATGGTGTCGGTGAAGCGGCTCCGGTAGGGTTGAGGAAGGTGTCGGCGAAGAGGATCAGAGGCCATCGATGGGGGCGTCGGTGGGGCGGCTCCGGGGGGTGTGGACGAAGCGTCTCCGGTGGGGAGTACGAAGGAGCCGCTGCAGATGCGCTGCGGTTGACGAGAGTACCGGCGAAGCAGATCCGGCGCCGTGAACAAGGCCGGCACTGAATGGGCTGTGGTACAGTGGTGGATGAGCAGTCTACTTGTTTCTAGGGGAGGTGGGAGGGGTAGATGCGGCCGCAGAAGCAGATCCGGCGAGGTGGACGCCGCTGGCAGTGAATGGGCTCTGGTACGCCGGTGGATGAGCAGTCTAGTGTTTCGAGAGGGGAGGGGTAGAAAGGCCGATGAAGTACGGACGGCGTGATGTTAGATGCTCTGGTGCTGTGGAGTTAGTCGTTTTTGCGGGAGGGGGAGAGGAAATGGGGTGTCGTGTGGTGGGGGGAACTAGAAGTTACCAAAGCAGCCCCGACCTATTATGTAAATGAGGGCCGTATTGTAACTGTTGTTCTCCATGCACCAAGGACAAAAGGGGAATTTCGCATGCTAAAGACTAGGTGGCGGAAATTTTAGAAGGAGGCGGGAGATTTTGCCGCCCGCGGGATCGTTCGTATCCAGTTTCAACTAATTTTGGACAGTGATAGCGGGAAGGTCATGCGAGACTGTGTACATGGAGCACACGTCAGCATTTAATAACTGGTGTGAAGTCCACCCCAGAAAAAAAGACAATAACTCGGGATGATGCACCGATAACTTGGACATTCACACGGGCGCGGCCAATCGTACGGGTGTAGAGGCGCGTTCACCAAAAAGGGATCAAATGCTCAGCCTATGTATTTCTCGTGTAAATAGATAATTTAGTGCCATTGGTTATTTACTTTAAACATAATGCATTGACGTGTTATTGTAGAGGCGCACAAAAAGAAATGGATATTGTAGTACCACAAAAGAAATGGATATTGTAGTCCGCTACTTAAAAGTGTTACCTCATATGATTACATAGCCTCCATTTCATAACTTGCGTACCCGTTGAATTCATATATGAATATTACATATATTACTTCATAATAGAACCTTAAATCATCCAAGACTAATGAATTTGAATGCAAGACTAACAATGGTGCATGTACATGATAGCTACATTGGTTGTTTGAAGAAACATCACTGTAACTTTGGCATGCACAATTGAATAGGATTATTTAGAAAAAAAATGTGATATGTGAGTGTCCAATCTTTATAGCGTTGAATCGATATTGTATCTTTGGCCACGATACGAAGTAGATATTGATTTATGTTCAAGCGATGCACGTCCACAATCGCTAGATAGTGATACATGAATGAATATTGCAATCTCTCTCACACGCATACATATCTCATTTCTCTGTGGGCATCGGAATCACACACGCGCACTTCGTGTATTTCTCTCCCTCCGTCAAGGTTAGAATTCGTCTTTCTATCCCGTCCTAAAAGTCTCTCACACAGAAACACACACGCTCTCTCTGTCGAGCACGCCCACCCCTTTAATTCCGCCCACCCACCGCCACTAATGTCTCAAAGTATAATTATGTCTCTCACACATATGCCTAAGGTTAACTCGAGTCCCGAAACCATATGAATACATACAATGGGATTCCAGCAGAACACCTTTTGTTTTGAGATTTCGCTCTCTCTCTCTCTCTCACACGCACACACACACGCGCGCGTAGACATTGTTTCTCTCTTCATTTTTTTCCGGCACTTGCATGCACACCGCTTGTTTATCTCCGTGATGCTTTAAGTATGCCTCGCACACATGCTATCTACCTATCCCTTAATATAGATATGTGTCACACAAACTCCTTCTCCCTATATCTAAGTGTCACTGCCCCCCCCCCACACCCACACACACACACTTCCCGACACCGAAGGAGTAGGGTGACACCTCGATCTTGATACTAATCTATGTACTTGCTACTCTCTCAAACACACACACACACACACACACACTACCTGACACCGAAGGAGTAGGGTGGCACCTCGATCTTGATAGTAATCTATCTACTGGCTTCTCTCTCAAACACACACACATACACACACAATCGCTAGTTGTGCCTCTGTGTCTGATGTCTACTACACAACTTTATTCTTGTAGACTCGTGTTGGGCCTCCAAGCGCAGAGTTTTGTAGGACAGTAGCAATTTTCCCTCAAGTGGATGACCTAAGGTTTATCAATCCGTGGGAGGCGTAGGATGAAGATGGTCTCTCTCAAACAACCCTGCAACCAAATAACAAAAAGTCTCTTGTGTCCCCAACACACCAAATACAATGGTAATTTGTATAGGTGCACTAGTTCGATGAAGAGATGGTGATAAAAGTGTAGTAACGATAGTATATATTGATTTTTGTAATAGTGACAATAAAAAACAGCAAGGTAGCAATTGATAAAACGGAGCACAAACGGTATTGCAATGCTTGAAAATGAGGCCTAGAGTCCGTACTTTCGCTAGTGCAATCTCTCAACAGTGCTAATATAATTGGATCATATAACCATCCCACAACGTGCAATGAAGAATCACTCCAAAGTTCTTATCTAGCGGAGAACATAAGAAGAAATCATTTGTAGGGTACGAAACCACCTCGAAGCTATTCTTTCCGATCGATCTATCCAAGAGTTCGTACTAAAATAACACCAAATAATTTCAGATTCATAATACTCAATCCAACACAAAGAACCTCAAAGAGTGCCCCAAGATTTCTACCGGAGAAACAAAGACAAGAACGTGCATCAACCCCTATGCGTAGATTACCCCAATGTCAGCTCGGGAATCCGTGAGTTGAGTGCCAAAACATATATCAAGTGAATCAAAATAATACCCCATTGTCACCACGAGTATTCATTTGCAAGACATACATCAAGTGTTCTCAAATCCATAAAAGTATTCAATCCGATAAAATGAAATCTCAAAGGGAAAACTCAATTCACAACAAGATAGAGAGGGGAAAACACCATATGATCCGACTATATTAACAAAGCTTGTGATACATCAAGATCATGACATCTCAAGAACACGAGAGAGAGAGAGAGAGATTAAACACATAGCTACTGGTACAAACCCTCAGCCCCAAGGGTGGACTACTCCCTCCTCATCGTGGTGGCCGCCGGGATGATGAAGATGGCCACCGGAGATGATTCCCCCCTCCAGCAGGGTGCCGGAACGGGGTCTAGATTGGTTTTCGGTGGCTACAGAGCCTTGCGGCGGCGGAACTTCTGATCTAGGTTTTCCCCAAAGGGTTTTCGGAATATTTGGGAATTTATAGGGTAAAGAGGGGGTGCGGGAGGCCACCGAGGTGGGCACAACCCACCTGGGCGCGCCTGGGGGCCCAGGCGCACCCTGGTGGGTTGTGCCCCCCTCAGGGCACCGCCCAGGTGCTGCTCTGGCCCATTGGATGTCTTCTGGTCCATAAAAAATCGACAAAAAGTTTCACGGTGTTTGGACTCCGTTTGATATTGATTTCCTGCGATGTAAAAAACAAGCAAAAAACAGCAACTGGCACTAGGCACTGAGTCAATAGCTTATTCCAAAAAAATGATATAAAGTTGCTATAAAATGATTGTAAAACATCCAAGAACGATAGTATAGCAGCATGAATAATTCATAAATTATAGATACATTGGAGACGTATCAGCATCCCCAAGCTTAATTCCTACTCGTCCTCGAGTAGGTAAATGATAAAAGAAATAATTTATGAAGTGTGAATGCTAGCAAAGTGCATAAGTTTGATCAATGATAATTTCAATCACTTCTCCTAGAATCATATCAATAATTCTTTCTTATAAAACTTCTCACGTTAAAGTAGCAACCAATTCACATGTTAAGGTTCAAACAAGGAATCCTCTTGAAACTCAACAACCTATGTTCTCAGTCACCAAGCAATTGCAATTCAACTTATTCAACAAAGTCTAAGTAAGAGCTCCACATACTCAATCATCATATAGTCTTCCATGATTGCTACTACTCAAAGAATATTCTTAGAACAAATGCATCCATCGAACACAGAGAAAGATAGGGGCTTAATATTTCGCCTCCCAACTCATTTATCATAGAGATAATTGTCAACAATAATAAATCATGATCAAATATATTTGACTGGTCATATGTGCCTAGATCTTTCCCCACCACATGATGCTTGCCAACTAGATAATAATTGAGGTTGAAATGAGAATTTATACTATTGACTCTTTTGCATAAAAGTAAATACTGAGAACTAAAAGATAGGCCCTTCACAGAGGGAAGTAGGGATTTGTAGAGGTGCCAGAGCTCAAAGCGAAAATTGAGAGATAAAAAACATTTTGAGAGGCATACTTTTCCCACCAACGAAAACGACTTAGAGCTCCCAACACTTTCCATGCTAGATATATCATAGGCGGTTCCCAAACAGAAAATAAAGTGTATTCCTTTTTCAACCATACTTTCACTTTCCATGGCTAACCGTATCCACGGGTGCCCTCCATACCAACACTTTCCAAGGAATTTATTATTTGACAACATAAAGTAAATTCTTTTTTTTTTCATTTCGGGACTGGGCATCCCTAATACCTTTGCCTTACTCTCGTGCAATGACAAGTGAATAAACACTCATCGTGAGAATAACACATCTAGCATGGAAAATATTGGCCACCCCTCACCGCCTCGCGAGCGGTACGAGCACACAAAAGAGAAATTTGTTTTGAAAATTAGAGATGGCACATACAAATTTGCTTAGAACGGCATGGAAATACCGCATATAGGTAGGTATGGTGGACACTCATGGCAAGAAACTAGGTTTAAGGGTTTTTGGATGCACAAGTAGTATCTCTACTTAGTACGAATTTTTGGCTAGCAAAAGATCCTAGGCAAACACCACATGTTGGAGGATCCATGACAATATAACTTCTATGCAAATATACCCAAAAATAACCCATTACGTTGTCTTCCTTGTCCAACTTCAACTAATTTGCTCAAGTTTGAAAATAATTAGTGGGTATTCACAATCATAGAAGATGTCCAAGATAATATATTTGCATGTGAAAGTTCTCTTCCTTATAGTAATCATTCATGAATTGCTTGTATGACCAATATTGTGATTGCCAAGCTTCAAAAGATTTCACTTTCTAAACCCAATGTGAAGCTACTACTAGGCATGATATGAACATATAATTTCAACTTCATGATATTCAATTCATTCAACAATTTACTCATAGGATATAAGTGAAGCACAAGAGTAAATGACAAGCTACTCCAAAAAGATATAAGTGAAGATCAAGTGAGTAGTTATGTAAAGGGGTAGCTATTTGAGAGCTCTCTTTTATTTAAAAACTTTTAGATCTAAGAATTTTATTAAAACAGCAAGCAAAACAAAATAAAATGACATTCCAACAATATCACACATCATGTGAAGAAGCAAAAACTTAGGATCAACCGATACTAACCGATAATTGTTGGTGAAGAAAGGTGGGATGCCTACCTGGGCATCCCCAAGCTTAGATGCTTGAGACTTCTTGGAATATTATCTTGGGATGCCTTGGACATCCCCAAGCTTGAGCTTTTGTGTCTCCTTAATTCCTTTTATATCACGGTTTCCGATAATGTTGGAGACGAAAGAGGGGATGCCTTCCGGGGCATCCCCAAGATTAGTTGCTTGGATCTTCCTTGAATATTACCTTGGGGTGCCTTGGGCATCCCCAATCTTTGGTTCTTGTCACTCCTTATTCTCCTCATATCGATATCTCACCCAAAACTTGAAAACTTCAATCACACAAAACTTAACGGAACTTCGTGAGATGGGTTAGTATGATAAAGATAAATCATTCACTTTGGTACTGTCAAGATAAGATTCATAATTGTTCTCATACAATGCCTACTGTACCCTATCATTTCCACAATTTATATTGAGCAAAATAAGCCATGGAAACTAGGAAACAAGCAAACTACGCATTGAAAACAGAATCTGTCAAAAACAGAATAGTACATAAAGATCTGAATTAAGGTCATACTTTTTTAACTCCAAAAATTCTGAAAACTTAGGATAAGGTAGATAATTTTTATGCCCATAAACTGTAAAAAATTCAGAAATTTTCCACGTTCCAATAAAAGATAGGAATTTCTGCACTGGACGCAAAAGTTTCTGTTTTTGCACAGAATCAAGTCAACTATCATCCACACTATCCCAAAGGCTTTACTTGGCACTTTATTAAAATAAAAGCAATAAAACATGATTAATACAGTATCATAACCATGTGAACACACAAAAACAGTAGGTAAAAGTGTTGGGTTGTCTCCCAACAAGCGCTTTTCTTTAATGCCTTTTAAGCTAGGCATGATGATTTCAACGATGCTCACATAAAAGATAAGAATTGAAACACAAAGAGAGCATCATGAAGCATATGACTAGCACATTTAATCCTAACCCACTTCCTATGCATAGGGATTTTGTGAACAAACAATTTATGGGAACAAGAATCAACTAGCATAGGAAGGCAACACAAGCATAACTTCAAGATTTTCAACACATAGAGAGGAAACTTGATATTATTGCTATATGTATGAGCATATCTTCCCATCTCATAATAATTTTCAGTAGCATCATGAATGAATTCAACAATATAGCTATCACATAAAGCATTCTTTTCATGATCCACAAGCATAGAAATTTTCTTACTCTCTACATAAGCAAATTTATTTTCATTCATAGTAGTGGGAGCAAACTCAACAAAATAACTATCATATGATTGGAAATTAAAATCATGATGACAAGTTTCATGGTTATCATTATTCAATATAGCATACATGTCATCACCAATAACATCATAGGTAGCATCTTTGTTATCATAGTCAATTGAAGACTCATCGAAAATGGTGGATTCACCACTAAATAAAGTCATGACCTCTCCGAATCCACTTTCATCATTATAATCATCATAAATAGGAGGCATGCAATCAATATAACAAACTTGCACATCAAAACTTGGGGGACTAAAAATATCATCTTCATCAAACATAGCATCCCCAAGCTTGTGGCTTTGCATATCATTAGCATCATGGATATTCAAAGAATTCATACTAACAACATTGCAATCATGCTCATCATTTATGCCAAACATTTTATTGAATTCTTCTTCTATCAATTGAGCACAATTTTCCTTTCCATCATTTTCACGAAAGACATTATAAAGATGAATAATATGATGCAACCTCAATTCCATTTTTTTGTAGATTTCTTTTATAAACCAAACTAGTGATAAAACAAGAAACTAAAAGATTCAATTGCAAGATCTAAAGATATACCTTCAAGCACTCACTTCCCCGGCAACGGTGCCAGAAAAGAGCTTCGTTGACGGGATGTGAGTGCCGCTTACCTAGCCTACCCGGCAACGGCGCCAAAAAAGAGCTTGATGTCTACTACGCAACTTTATTCTTTTAGACTCGTGTTGGGCCTCCAAGCGCAGAGTTTTGTAGGACAATAGCAATTTTCCCTCAAGTGGATGACCTAAGGTTTATCAATCCGTGGGAGGCGTAGGATGAAGATGGTCTCTCTCAAACAACCCTGCAACCAAATAACAAAAAGTCTCTTGTGTCCCCAACACACCAGATACAATGGTAATTTGTATAGGTGCACTAGTTCGGCGAAGAGATGGTGATAAAAGTGTAGTAACGATAGTAGATATTGATTTTTGTAATAGTGACAATAAAAAACAGCAAGGTAGCAATTGATAAAACAGAGCACAAACGGTATTGCAATGCTTGAAAATGAGGCCTAGGGTCCTTACTTTCGCTAGTGCAATCTCTCAAAAGTGCTAATATAATTGGATCATATAGCCATCCCTCAACGTGCAATGAAGAATCACTCCAAAGTTCTTATCTAGCAGAGAACATAAGAAGAAATCGTTTGTAGGGTACGAAACCACCTCGAAGCTATTCTTTCCGATCGATCTATCCAAGAGTTCATACTAAAATAACACCAAATAATTTCAGATTCATAATACTCAATCCAACACAAAGAACCTCAAAGAGTGCCCCAAGATTTCTACCGGAGAAACAAAGACAAGAACGTGCATCAACCCCTATGCATAGATTACCCCAATGTCACCTCGGGAATCCGCGAGTTGAGTGCCAAAACATATATCAAGTGAATCAAAATAATACACCATTGTCCCCACGAGTATTCATTTGCAAGACATACATCAAGTGTTCTCAAATCCATAAAAGTATTCAATCCGATAAAACGAAATCTCAAAGGGAAAACTCAATTCACAACAAGATAGAGAGGGGAAAACACCATATGATCCGACTATATTAACAAAGCCCACGATACATCAAGATCATGACATCTCAAGAACATGAGAGAGAGAGATTAAACACATAGCTACTGGTACAAACCCTCAGCCCCGAGGGTGGACTACTCCCTCCTCATCGTGGTGGCCGCCGGGATGATGAAGATGGCCACCGAAGATGATTCCCCCCTCCGACAGGGTGCCGGAATGGGGTCTAGATTGGTTTTCGGTGGCTACAGAGCCTTGCGGCAGTGGAACTTCTGATCTAGGTTTTCCCCCGAGGGTTTTCGTAATATTTGGGAATTTATAGGGTAAAGAGGGGGTGCGGGAGGCCACCGAGGTGGGCACAACCCACCTGGGCGCGCCTGGGGGCCCAGGCGTTCCCTGGTGGGTTGTGCCCCCCTAGGGGCACCCCCCAGGTGTTACTCTGGCCCATTGGATGTCTTCTGGTCCATAAAAAATCCACAAAAACTTTCGCGGTGTTTGGACTCCGTTTGATATAGATTTCCTGCGATGTAAAAAACAAGCAAAAAACAGCAACTGGCACTGGGCACTGGGTCAATAGGTTAGTCCCAAAAAATGATATAAAGTTTCTATAAAATGATTGTAAAACATCCAAGAATGATAATATAACAGCATGAATACTTCATAAATTATAGATACGTTGGCGATGTATCAGTGCCTACCGCGCGCACACTCTCGATACGTCTTTCACTCCCTCCCCCCCTCCCCCCCCCCCCCAACAATGACAGCAGAAGGGTGACAACTCGATCTTGATCTTAATCTATCAATTGGTTTCTCTCTCAAACACACACACACACGCTAGTTGTGTCTCTGTGCCTCGCTCACACACACTCGATACGTCTTTCTCTCCGTAGCCCCCTCAATATGTAGACTTCTTGCGCGCGCACAGCTGTAGTGACGATGACACTGAACCCAGTGTGCCTTGTTTTTACCGGCCTCATGTGATAGTTTTCACCCTATTTTCTGTTAATTAACAAGGCAACCTTTTCTTTGTTACTACTAGTGAATCTGAGATCATTCGGGGCAGACATAAAATATATCACTTCAACCCAATTATCGCAGTAACTATTTTAAAAGAAACTAGCTAGATGCCCATGCGTTGAACGGAGCATCAAGATGCATTTGTATGAGTAGTTTATCTTGTGAGAGAAAAGGATGAACGAGGGAAGGCCTTATTTGCAAATGTGGAGAGGGGTGTGGGTATCTTTTTGCAAAATTGCCATAGTTTCCTTCCTATCCGTTAGATATAAATCCGACGGCCTATATTGCAGGATGGCAGGCACACCATCATCACCAACTCTATTTTCTACTCCCTCCGTTCCTAAATATTTGTCTTTTTAGAGATTTCAACAAGTGACTACATACGGAGCAAAATGAGTGAATCTACACTCTAAAATATGTCTATATACACATCCGTATGTGGTAGTCCATTTGAAATCCGAAAAGACAAATATTTAGGAACGGAGGGAGTATAAGAGTAGACATAGAGATATATCTCCAGCATCGTCCACAACAAAAATGTGCTGGACTGGTTAGCGCCGGATGCTCGCAACGCGATGACCTGAGTTCGAATTATGTCTTTAACTTTAGATTTTTATATTATATATTATTTAATATATACTTCTTTCGCTACTGTACTGACAGTGGAACCCACAGAGTACTTAGAATACAAGATTAAGGATGGATTTGTTTCTTTTTAACAAAAATGTGCTGGACTGGTTAGCGCTGGATGCTCGCAACGCGATGACCTGAGTTCGAATTATGTCTTTAACTTTAGATTTTTATATTATATATTATTTAATATATACTTCTTTCGCTACTGTACTGACAGTGGAACCCACAGAGTACTTAGAATACAAGATTAAGGATGGATTTGTTTCTTTTTAACTTTCTATACGAAGCGGTAGCCACCCTGCAAGTCATGTGTACACTGTACATGCAATTAACTTTTTATCGAGGGAGAATCATACACGCAATTAACTCAAATGGATTGGATGTGACTCTATTATTTCCAGCATAAGAGCATCTCCAACGACAGCTGGCAAATTTCCTCCCGCTTCCTTCCGCGGAGGACGACATCCAATGCCAGCGGCATACATTTTCACAACTCTAACCAACCAGAGGAAATTCGTGCAAACAAGTGCTGGTTTCATATAAGCATGAAGGATTTCGTATAAAAAACCCGGATCTTCATATAAACATGATGGATTTCATTACATTTACATGAACTAAGCGGTGCTAATCCGGCTCTCGTGGTATAATTAATACCTAATCTAAATGGCCGCCTGCGGATCCCTTTGTCTTCCTCATGTCCGGCATACACTTGCGGGGTCGACAAAGGTCCTCGAAAGAGACGAAGTAGCAAAGAAACCACCTGAATACGCAGTCGTCGCCTTGGCGGTGGCCTTCATGGGACCCAAGTGGCAGCGGCCTCCCGTGTCTACTTCTCCTCAATGATGGCGGCAGACACGGAGAAGCTCGCCACCGACTCGTCGCTCTCCACGCACCCGGCTTTTGTCTCTGCCTGCATGGCGCTGCCGCAGGCATGGGAGGCACACGGGAGGCGCAGCCACCGCAGACAATGGTGGCGCGGTACGACGCGGCAGCGACGACGCCCGTGCTGCCGTGCTCGCCGCCGTGCTGGCATGGAGCAACTCGCCACTCCTCATCGAGCTGAACTAGAGCGGCGAGTTGCTGAACCACGCGCCGGCTTGGGGCGGCAACTGGCTCCGTCAGGCCAAGCGAGGTTGGTGAAGCACCGAGCGGCCTCGCTCATATCCGGAGGGCTCGGCGGGCCACCCAGCCGGGTAGTATGCCGGTGAATGGCTCCTCGGAAGCCATCGGAAGAGTGGAGAAAATGGTGAAGGAGGAGATGGGGGAGCGGCGGAGGGGTGCGATTCTTGCTCGCTGTCTGTCTGGCCTCATTTAAATAGAGGGCGAACGGTAGGAGCTTGGCCGGCGTCTAGCCTCGTTTAAACTAAGGGCGGACGGGAGGAGCTCGGCCGGCGTTGCTTTTAATTCCGGCCTGCTCATGAACGGACGTGTGGCCGGAGTAGGCTTCTCGGTTTGCATGCGGGTTTAACGAAGGCGTTTGATGGAGGTGAAGAGGCGTGTTCAGCCGGGCATGCAGCGGGCGGCGCAGTACTATTTGATTTGACAGCTACTAGTAAACCAGGACAGTTCCCGATACGGCTTTAATGCAGACGAGGGAGAGGGTAGCGGTTCCCGAAATGTTGAACGACCAATGATGCATCCTCCTTCAATTAGCATCCTGAATGCATGAGGGAAGTAATGGGAGGACGACGGGGAAAAGAGGCAGCACAATGTGAATGCAACGCAGTTTGCACTCATATAAAGGTGCCCCTCCATTCCAATGCATCTACCACATCGTACGCACCTAAACACCTACACTAAGCGCAAAAGTGCTCACTCCAGACCCATGGCAGCGATGCGCGCGAGCGGCCAGCGGCTGTGCCAGATGGTCCACGACGTCGGCCTGCGGCATGGCACCGAGGATCGTCTCCAGACAGTGTTGGCGACCGGCTGGTTCATGGCCATCGTCGACGCCTGCTACGACTCTCAGTTGGACCAGATGATCATTGCCACCATCAACAAGTTCACCGTCGTCAAGAAGCTCATGGACGACATCGCCGTACTCCTCCAGCCCGCGCGCCCGGGCTCCTCATTGCCTGCCACCCTAATCGGCCTCCATGGCGAGAACCTCTTTCAAGCACTGGTGGCCCTGCGACTGCCCGCCGACACAACGAAGAATGTCCACCTAGAGGTCGCGCTCGCCACGAGGTGCCTCGCCCTGCAAGAATTCGTCGACCTACACATCCACGTGTACGAGAAAGTCGTGTACATAGGTATCTACAAGGCCGGTGAGGACGCTGCGACGCTGGCCTTCGTCAACCGGCTGGAAGCATTGGACGCCTTTGTTGAGAAGCACCTTGACCTCGCCACAAAAGCCGCTGCTCCTAAGCTGCCGGTCGGTGGCCCGGCGCACTGAGTCGAGGAGGAGGAGGTCGTACGTTGATGGATGCATCTTTCTTCTTGCCTCCTGTAACCACCACTGCGATCGCATCATCGTGGCCTTAATTCTTATTGTGCTATTGCATTCTCATTCTAGTCAATACAGACATGTGCGATCCCTTTGCTCACATTTGGAGGCAATTATATGCGTCACTGTAACTAGTACTCCATCCATCAATTTATAAGTTGTGCTTACCTTTTCCATCAACTTCGTGCAACGCACGGGCATCTTGCAAGAAACACTACAACATGTCAAACCGCATGTGACCAAACCGACGATGCGCCAACCTAGCTACTACCCTGCTTATCTGGCGGAAAAAGCCCCGCCCTAGCATTTCCAATCGTTATTTCTATCTATCGATCGTGCCAAGGAGCAGAACCAAATGTTACAATTTATGCATGTTTCTCTACTCTTATAAAAGACTCAGTTGGTGATGGTGGTGTGTCTGCCATCCGTCATTTCTGACCATTAGATCTGCATCTAATGGCTGTGAGGTAAGTTGTGGCATTTTTGCAACAATAGCCCACTTCTCTGCTCCAATTTGCAGAAAACCCCTTATTATCTTGAAAGCAACCACATCCCTCCCTCACCGCATCAAAACAGCCTGAGAAATATATTTTGAGTGAAAAGTAATATATTTTTAGTGGTATATATGTATATCAAAACAAGAGTGTATTCTTTCAAGTTTGTGAACAAGTACTATTCTACTTTGGATCCGTCTCAACGCACGGGCACATTGCTAGTAAAGGAAAAAGGCCTGCCGCGTTCGCGTCGCACCCCCACACGCCCGGGAATCGGGAGAACTCCACGGCCCGTCCGGCACGCCACATAGCTAGGGAAGGCGTGTTTCCTAGCATTTTCACTTTCATGTGGGACCGCAGTTGAGCAAATCGACTATCGGCAAACCGCACCCCGCGCGCCGCGTTGGAAAATAGAAACGAGGAGGGGAAGATCTAGCTGTAGCACGGAAGCCAAGAAATTTGGTGTCAGATGGGGCTCGTTGATAGAGTAGGAGCACTCCGTACTACTACTCCTACGAAGTTTGTACTACAACTACTACCACTATACAACAAGGTACGTGCACGGCACAGCATCGTAGGAACAAAAAACGGGAAGATCTTGTTTTGGGTGATTTATCTTTTTTTCAGTCAACGTAGTATGAATAATATGATGTGGGGGCACCCATGAAGCTTATGTGGCTTGGTTGCATGGCTAGGAAAGGCTAGAGAAAAATAAATAGATAATGTGTTTAGAGTGCACTCCACTAAATAGATACTTTGGATCCATTACAACGCACGGGCTGGCACATTGGTAGTAGTAAGAAACAAATTCCGGGTTTGGCACGAGTTCGTACTGCGGGGGCACCACAAGGCCTGCCGCAGGAGTTACATTTCCCTCTCGGGGCCCACGGGACCGAGCTTCAGTGGCTTAGTGCATCGCCTATGATTCAATGACATGTGGACCTTAAATGCGGCTGGCCCACATGTCATTCTCATGAAAGCAGAGCGGCGGTGAGACCGAGAGGGGTGAGGCGCAGGTCGGCAGACGAGGCTTGCCTGCTCCCCTCCCATGCTCCGATCCGTACTCCCGCACCACTAATTTTCATCCAACGGTTATAATAGATTTCCTCGTGTGGGTCATCTATAGCCTCAAAGAAAGGTAAACAAAGGCCGTATTTCTAGGAAATAATTTCCTGCATGAATCTGTACACTCATGCAAGACCCTTTCCTTTCCTGCTCATCCTCCTCCGGATCATCAGCTGCAATGACAATGCCGGTGCCAATGCCAGAGCGTCGCAACAGCTGCCTGCCTAAGCCATGTAGCACACTGCGGTGCCAGCGAGTACCACCTCCTCCACGCCAACATCGGCGTCTGGGCCATGCACATGCAGCTGCTCCCGTAGTATTTTACCCGCATGTTCGACTGCAGTACCACACCGATCTTGGACGAGACCATGGAGCTTGTGGCCAAGAAAAGTCTATGCTCGGCCGACGCATGTCGAGGTGCTTGACTGTTGTGATGTGTCACACGACATTTACTAGCTCGCGCTTCGGATGAGTGGCAGGGTGCTGCTCCTGATATCAGTGGTGCAATGGCAACGACGGCCGGGTGGGAGCTTGGGCGGGAGCCAGTGATCTACCCGGGGCACATAGCTCGACTTGGGTCGAGATTCCGACCACTTGCACCGTCCCGAGGATGTACCACTCAGCAATGAGGCTGGAATGCTGGATATGTATAGGCATGTGCTCGTGGGCGGGAGCAACCTACTCAAGGGATATCAGTTTGCGAATGTGATGTACTCGACGTAGCTGAGCCAGTGAGCCTGGAGGCGTTCCTGCCGTCGTACGTTGACGCGCGGCTCAACGGCGTGCGGCCACGTGCCAGCGTAGGTCGGCTACGGGGAAGCGGCATCGGTGTGGTTCGAGATGCCCAGCTGGCCGTTGTTGCGGCAGCGTTCGCGACTCACTCGTTCGAGTTGAACCGGCCGGTGATGGCCGGGCCATGGCGAGGGTACCATAGCTGGACGTCGGGGCGTTATGAGGCATTGAAGGAAACTATGGCAATTTTGCAAAAAGATACCCACACCCCTCTCCACATTTGCAAATAAGGCCTTCCCTCGTTCATCCTTTTCTCCCACAAGATAAACTACTCATACAAATGCATCTTGATGTTCCGTGCAACGCACGGGCATCTTGCTAGTAAGAAACAAATCTCGAGTTTGGCACGAGTTCGTGCAGTGGTAGCACCACCAGGCCTGGCGCAGGAGTTACATTTCCCTCTCGGGGCCCACGGGATGAGCTTCAGCGCCTTACTACACCTGCCTTTGAGTGAATAACATGTGGACCCGATAGGTGGCTGGTCCACATGTCATGCTCCCAGAGGCAGAGGGGCGGTGGGGCCGAGAAGGGTGAAACGCAGGTCGGGGGACGTGTGGTGTCATGGGTTCGAGCGGCGTCATGGGAATCGCGTGTGGCTGTGGTAGAAACTTGATGCTCGCCGCATTTCAGCTGGCCCACATGTCATGCACACAAAGGCAGAGGGGTGGTGCGGCCGAGAGGGGTGAGGCGCACGTCGGGGGACGTGGTGCCGTGGATTGGAGCAGCGTCGTGGGAATCGCGAGTGGCAGTGTATGAAACGTGATGGTCATCGTAGTTCAACTTCCATGGACAAGCTGTCATGTCTACTGACACATGCATTGCATACCGATCACTGGAAGGAGTAGTAGAGAAAGCTAGGTGGATAAATAGTTCCTTATAGTCAAGCGGACCTACGCTGCTACTTGTCCCAAAGACATGCACACCATCGAAATAGTTTATCTATATCAATATACACAGAGAAGAAAAATTTTTTTTACAAGAGAGGAAATAGTTCATCCATCCATAATGCCCTGCTGCTGGTGCAGCTTCTTCTTCTTCTTATTCTTCTTCTTCTTCTTCTCATTTTCTGTGGGAGACGGCTTCGCAACAAGCTCTTTGGACCTTGCAGCTATTTCGAAACTCACACGGCATCGAGGGTAGCATATTTTATCCGCTTGTACGTCAAGGGATAATTCTCCCATCTAGACGACCTTAATGCCAGCGTCTCGTCACCCTTCTGAAGATTTGTACCGAGCACAAAATTTGCTACGTCGAATAGGGATGGTGTCTGTTTATCACAATCTTCTACAGGAATTTTGATTCTAGTTTGTAGGTCAGCGATGCTTTTCAAATCAAGGTTGTACGGCGCCAGCTTCTGTTTGTCCCCTTTGATGGCTGCCCCACAGAAGTATATATCCTCCTGATACAAGAAATCGTGGAGCTCACCTGGTATGGAGGGCGCGTGTATGATGTGGTACACCAAAACATCATCTTCGAGGCACAGCTGAAGGACGACAGCGCGTTGGATCTTCCCAGTGGCACGCTCCGTGTACTCTGCATCGAGACCGATGACCTTCACCTCTACCTTTTCGAGGGAGTTGGATACATTGTTGATCCACTTCCGAACAACCCTTAGGTGGTCGGTGACGGTGGCAACTATGCTCAACGAGCCTTCGACGAGGACATGTTGGACGCTAAAAACCTGCATCTAGATCTCTTTCGCCATTTGGAACCACTGGACTAGAGGGCTATGGTTTGGAGAATTAGGATTAGATGGCTAGTCTAACTGAAGAAGATGATTATGTAAAGGGGCTTCGGAATTACTCCAGGAGTATGTGAAGAGGTTAAAACAATGTGAAAGCAGTGGGGTTTGGATGCAAATGAAGATGAAGGAGAGGTGAAGAAGCCGAGGAAAATCAGTTCCCGATGGAGAAGTAAATGGGAGAAGTGGCCTGCAGGCAGTTGATTAGATGGCTAGGTAGACTAAACGAAAAGGCTATGCGGGTAGACTGAGGAGTGGTACCTGTCCATGTACGTGCCCATCCTTCTAGCGTTACATGTGCCACTGGCTAGTTGAGGTCACTCTTTCGAATCACCGTGGCGAGACATTTTATGATTCCTTTTTATTTCTGCACCCCTCCTGACAGGTGGGACCTATGCAAACAGATATAAAAAAAATGTGTCGTAGCTGGTTCGGATGGATATTGGCGCGTGGGTGGGAGACACAACATTCTCTGCTTAAGGAATATGCGGTTATCCTCAAAAAAGAAAAAGAAAAACCCTTCTTCGCGCTTCCGCATGCACGAGAATTTGGTTCTGCTCGCAATATGGATGATACCTGGAGGATGAAGTGAACCCAGAGGCATGCTAGCACGGGAGACCTATTTCCGCTATACAGTACTACTTCGTATGTTCCTACTAGTAGTAGTACAACTATGGTACCCTTGATGGTCAAAATATTATTCATCCGGTCCTCACCGTGAAGTGACAAGACCCTGCACCCGAGGTGACACTAGTCCAGGCGGCGTGTTCGCGTTACCAAAGTCAGCCTCACCTTGTGCACTGTGCAGTCACTGTCACCGCCGCTGTATAGCATGCCTCGCCTCATCTCCCTCTCCCCTAGCACCACTCCATCTCCATCTCTGTCTCGCCGGAGATCCTGAGGTCACTCTTCATCATCTCACTGTGCCCCCGCGTACCCTCACCTCGCTCGCCTCCCCCAGTACCACTATTCCCTCGCTAGCCGCTCCAGCACTGAGAGCCTTCTCCCCCGTAAATCAAGCCCCCAAAAACCCCACCTTCCAAACTCCACCATGGTCGAACACAAACCATGCAGCATCCATATGAGCCGCGATTGGAGCAATCTCCCCAGTGACATCCTTGACCTCTGTTGTTCGTGTATGGATATGTTGAGCGCCGTGCGGCTGGCTGCATGCTCGAGGGACATACACACGGCCATCATCGAAGCGAGGCCTAAGCTTTTCAAGACACCCTTCTTGCTGGTATCTGGTCTTGTGAGATTTGCTCACCATGATACGGAGGCGTACATGATGCCCCTCGACTTCAATCCGACCTCCATTAGCTGAAACTTCTTTGCAGGTATGTAGTGGGTCACCGTACATCATTTCCCTCGACTTCGATCCGATCACCATCACCCAAAACTTCTTGGCAGGTATGTACTAGGTCGGCATGAACTCCCACTGGATGGCTGCCGTCAGAGAAGACGGGAAAAAGTTGGTGCTCATGAAGTTCCAGACCTCCCATGAGATTATCCTTCCTCCGTTGGATTATATAGGGTTTTACCATTGCAGTCCAAGTCATCTAGATTACCACGTCAGTTGGACGGACCTTGTTTTGCAGAAGATTGTAATCTGCCAAGTGCCCACACGACATGCGGATTACGCAGACTTCAAGATAATTGCCTTATTCGACCACGGACTCACCTATCTTTACGCCGGTGCCTTCTTTAGCTGGAGACAACTCAGCTCGCAGTGGATCGTCAAAGCTGATACACACTTCATCTACGCGATCGACAAAGCAGATGGCACCACATATTGCTGGGACGGCGCGTGTAAGTTGTTTTCATCTGATGTTAATGATAACACCATGACACTGTTTCAACTTTTTGTGATGATTGGCATATCCCTGTTTGAGCAGGATTTGAGTAGAACTATGGCAATGTATTAGACATGCCGTAAATCAGCTATATTTGGAATGAGTTAATTCATGCGATTGTGACCATGTCATTACAGCTAATTTCTACCCTTGAATAATCAAACGGTTAGGAAGATATGGATATTCTCCTTACTTTATAGTAATCTTTATACTACTAAATATGAGTGTATATCAATAGCCATGTTAGTTTCCTCATTTTCATGATGTAGAAACATGCATCACACTGTTGGTTTCATCTAACCATACATTAGGGAAGTAAATGTGCATATGGAGAACTCTATATTTGGAAGTAGTGAAATCATGTAATGCTTACCATGTGTACATACCTATATTCGCCCTTCAGCAATCAATGGCTAGAATAATATCCTCACAAAAATTTTGCCCACAGAACATGAGTATATAACAATGCATGGTCTGTTAGTTTCCTTGAAGAATTTGTTTGTGAGGACAGAACATGATTACATAACATGCATGACATGGTAGTTTCCTGTGAAGAATCGATTGCGAGATAACATGAGTATAACCATGCATGGCACTTCTATATTTTCGAACCCAGTATACATTTCCCTGTATTTTCCTCTTAGTTCCAACAGGGACATATCAATGTTGTTTCTTGCATTATCCTACTCATACTCTGAACAATGCTGATCTTACATTAACAATGCATGTCCTTTTTGATATGATGCAGTGTCCCTACAGTTACTGCCCTTTGTAATCACGCCACCTTTGCCAAAAACAGGGAAGCACAACTGGTTCCTCGCTCGATCAGACGATGGCAAAAGACTGATGATCATTCGCACACATGAGCCAAAAAAGTTATATTGCAAAAACCCCACTGTGTACAAGCAACGTGAAATACGTGAGTATCCGGACAGCGGCTATTACGTCTATGAGCAGGATACCAGCTTGTTGGGGCCTTCAGGATTTTTGAGTTGGAGGCGGGAAAACTGCCTTGGTTCACACTCTCTGTTTCTCGGACTCAATTATCCGATTAACCAGGAGATCACCATTGGCAAGGACCTTGATGGCTGAGAGGCTCTGTTTGCTATGGAAAACTGTGTCTACACGGCGAGACCTAGGACTTCGGGAGCAAACTCCCTTGATTGTCAACGATACAGCCTACAGCCAAAAGAAGGTGAGAATGACAAAGGCATCTGGATTAACTTTGATCCTTGGATGTCTCAAGTCCGACAAGCAGTGATGTGGTTCAAGCCTTCAGGTTGATAGGTAATTGGGCTGTTGCGTCGAAAGGGTGGAGTACTGGTGTCTCTGGTTCACTGTTCGCTGAAGCGGGGCTGCAAATTATGATGGTGTTGGATCATCCCTCTTCGAATGACTTGTTGTCTTTGCTGCTTGTTCTGGATAGGTAGTTCTCTCTTTTGTTATGCATATTCCTTGTCATTTGGTCATCCTCGTCTATGTCACTCTTACTATGTAATAGTTGCCTCTATTTAGAATGTCATTCTCATTTGGATCACGAGAGTCTGAGCGCTGCAGATGGGTGCGTTTTGGTGGTGTAGCAAGACTTCTTATGAACTATCATGTCCTGTTGTTTATGTCAGTAGTAGTCACTAGTCAGTGTTTGAATGTTGTATATATCATGTTTTGAACTGTTTATTGTCTCGAACTGCTGGTGGGCTAAATGAGGGCATCACCATTCTCCAGTGTTCAGAGTATATCTCCTTTTTTCAAGTTATAATTTGAGCTCAGTGTCTTTTCGATGATGTACACTTGTTTGGGCCAGTGAGGTGTCGTTGAATATGGGCCGAGTAGTAACGCAATGCCAAATAGGTCAATTATGACTCTCAGGCCGGGCTCTCAAAAGATCCTCAAAAAAAAGGCCGGGCTCTCAAAAAAAGAAAGAATAAGGACTCTTAGGCCGACATGTGGGCGCCACCGATGTTTTCGTGCGCTTGCGTGCCGAGAGCATATTGGCGCGTGTTTGAAATTCATGCTACCTTTTCATCCCCAATCTCCCGCCCCTCCCCCACCTCTGAATCTCGATTCCTAATCCAGTTCCCCCAAATCCCCCTCCTGTACTCCCTGTACTCAAGCGCACTATCATGTCGCCGGTCAACGCGGATCTCCGAGCCAGAGATCCTGAGGTCCGTCCTGCCTTCAGGCGCTGCGTGCTGTCACTCAACAGTGGCATGGCGGCGCTTGACGACCAGTTTGCTGGCAAAGTGCTGATGGTAATCATCAACGGCGACCGGCCTCCCGTCTCGCCGGACAACCTTGTCAAAGCTCTTGGCATTGCACACGGCATCCAAATAAGTGACTTGCTCATCAAAGTCTATCCGCCACCGGCTGATTTCTTCGCCAGGTTCCGGACAACTTTCGATTGCAGTCGTGTGTTCGAATCTTCTCGGCGTTTGTTCTGCGATGGCGCGCTGGTGAGCTTTGATCGGTGGCACCCAGGATGGGGCTCGGTGCCCTCTGATCTTGAGTTTTTAACAAAGCTTACCTTCCACGGCATGCCTCGACATTCTTGGAACAGCGAGTCCATGAATGAGCTTATCAACGACCTTGGAGGTGAGCTCGTAAGTATGTTTGTTCCTCCAGACAGCTGGGCTCTGACGGTTATGGCATGGATGAAGAAGCCGTCCACCATACCGAAGGTGATTGGTGTTGAGATACCGGTGCAGGAACCGGGGTTGTACTATTCGTTGCCACCAAGGCCGCCGCGGACCACGTTAGGGTTGTACCTGTATCGAGTGTTTGTGCATGTCGAAGGAGTGGTCAATCCATCAATCGAAGTCCTACCGCCGCCGTGGGTGCCAGGGTCCGTTGACGACGTCCATTACAGGAGTCAAAGTCAGACTTTCCCCGTGTTGCTCGGAACGATGGATGGCACAGGGCCTACTCCATCACGCGGTGGAGGCCACTGCTTCTTTGGGAAAAGAGGCAGGGCTGGCTGCCTGGATGTGCTCTAATTTGAGGTAACAACTGAATCTTGTCAGATACTAGTTAAATCCGAGCTATCGGTGTGAAGCACTAATGTGCCAGTACATTTGATTGTGACCTGTTCTATTTTTGTACCTGAACTTTTTTTAGAAAGGGTTGTACGTCAATTTAATGTGCTAGCAAAACTTATTGTGTTGTCTGTCTATTTTCTTTGCACATCATTCAAGATATTTCCCCATCATTGATAAAGACGATGAACCATTATGTATGAGTTCATTGGTTTCAACATAGCCCTACCCGTAGCGATCCACTGCTTCCACCCTGATTGTGCCGCCTGCGTAAAATTTTTGTATGCAAGTTCAGTGTGCTATGATGTTCTATATGATTTTGTCAACTATATAAGTTTTTACTGAGCACGAGCAATGCATATGGCTGAAAGATGTATTTATGAGCATCGACCGATGGGTCTCTCTCTCTCTCACACACACACACACACACAAGTGGGACCCGTTGAATTATTTCTTCGCTCGTGACAGCTTTTAATTAGGTTCCGCTGTACTCTAACTTTTTTCTCAAGTTATTAATTGAGCTCAGTGACTTCAAAAAGTTGTATAGAAGCCTTGTTTGGGCCTTTCTGGCGTCGTTGAATGTGGGCTGAGTAGCCATGTAAAGTTGCTACACAGGCCTTTTTTTTAACATCAGCAATGCAATTGGGCCGACAGTTGTACACAATATCCTAAAATAAGCGCAGCCTAGCCTATCTTTCTTTTAATAAAATAAAATGCACAGCCCAGTTCATTTTTTATATAATAAGATTACCAAGCCCAACTTAATTTTTTAATAATATTTGTATCTCAATACTATTTTTATACGAAATGCTCAGTCCAGACCATCATTGTTTTTTCACCCATCCCAGAAAATGGGTCCATTTCTACTAAAATCAAATGACTTGTAAATTATTAGAAATGATAAATGCACTGCATGTACGCAATATTATTTTTGACCCAGCTCAGTAAATAGGTGTATTCGAATAAATAATCAAATACGCTGTAAATTATCATAAATAGTTTTTTTAGAAACAATTATCATAAATAGTAAATCGGCTATTATTATTATTTTTAACCAGCCCAGGAAATAGATTATTTTTTGAGTCAAAGCCCAGGAAATAGATGTATTGGCAAAAAAATGAAATGGGTTGTAAAACCTAAATAAATGGGCTGCATTCCGCCACAGCTTTCGAAGCTGACTTTGTTGGCCCACTAGACGAAGCCTACGCAAGGTGTTGTCCATTTAGTGAACAAAACAATTTAATGGTCTAAAACAAAGAGTCACCAAATTATTCTGACATCTGTAGTCGTTGGATTGACATCCAACGGCGATCCTGCTTCTTCAATCTCTGATCTAGTTGCTCTTGCTCCAGCCGCCAAAACCATCGCCGGCTGGAGCGCCTGCATCTGCCTCCCGTGGCCGGCTGTGCTGCCGCGCAGGTCTCGCTGCCCCACTCTACTCCCAACGGTGGCCAGGTCATACTTGTACTCACCCACACCTTCTGTTATTCTCCGGCGAAGGCAGCCTCACCCGGCAGCCGAACCAGACCCTCGTACTCCCCTCCGCCAGGGACTCTGGTGCCCCTTGTTCCATGACTCCAGATCATTCCCATATTAGGCCTCGCCGTTGTCCACCGCCTTGGTGCTCTCGGCGCGGCGTGGTCAACATGGTCAAGGAACGCCTTCCATCGGAAGAGGACTGTATGTGGAGAGGCTGACAGCTGGGTCCACGTCCGCAGCAAGGAAGTGCCTCCTTATTACGCACAAAATAATGATTCCTCCACCTGACAGCGGGACCTACCGGAAGGGCCTGGAAAAAAATGTTTCCCCCCTGACAGCTGGGACCCACCAGCTACATCTTCGTACGCAAGGAAGTGCGTCCGTATTACAGGCAAAAAAATGATTCTTCCCCCTGACAGCTGGGACCCACCAGCTATATCTTCGCACGGAAGGAAGTGCCTCCTTATCCTCCCTGATAGCTGGGACCCACCGGGTCGAACCGTACGTCGGGTTGTCTGTCTGGTCGCGATCGTGTACGTACATACTGGTCGATCGGTCTCTCTGCAGCAATGAACCGTGTCCGAGTAAGGAGATGCATGTGTCATAGTAGAGGCGCGGACGTAGCATGTCACGTAGTCCCGTCTATATATATCGTGTACACGTACATACAGCCACGCTGCAAGAAATTAAATACGGCTACGTACATACATAAGGGCGGGGTCTCGAACGTGTACTCGCGCATACGTACGGCCAGGGCTCGTGTACATGGAGAGGCAACAGATGGCAGCGATGTCGTCCTATTCATCGGCAGCTAACCGGCTGGGTCAGAATGGAGGAAACAGCGTCGTCTTCACCGAGAGCCAAGTGACTAGGTCGGAATGTGTCCTGTTCATTGGGAGCGAAGCCACTGGGTCGGAACGTGTCCTGTTCATCGGGAGCCAACCGGCTTGGACGAAACAGCCGAAACGAGGTTTGGCGTACCGCAGAACGGAGGAAACGGGCCTTCTGTTCGACCGCGTACGGTCGAAACGGGGTCCTGTTCATCGGGAAGGGTCTGGCGTACCGCAAAACGGAGGAAACGGACTTGTGTTGGAGTGCCTACGGTCGAAATGGGGTCCTGTTGATCGGGAGGGGTGTGGCGTACCGCAAAACAGAGGAAACGGACTTCTCTTCGACCTCCTACGGTCGAAACGGGGGTCCTGTTCATCGGGAGGGGTGTGGCATATCGCAAAACGGGACTCCATGGGCTACTGTTCATCCAGCGTCGACTTCCTCCAGCCTCCACCAGACACTGTTCATCCAGCCTCCACCGGCTTCAGTTCAACCAGCCTCCACGGGGTCCTGTTCATCCACCCCCAACCGGCTGGGGTGTGTGGCGGCCTCCTTGGGATCCTGTTCATCCAGCGGCAACCGCGTACTATATACCACGGGGTCCTGTTCATCCAGCGGCAACCGCATATATACACGGCCAGGGTCCTGTTCATCCAACCCCCACCGGGAACTGTTCATCCACAGCCAACCCAACCGGCTCGACTCACACCACGTCTCGACTCGTTCTACGTATCGCGAGGGCGGCAGCAACGGGCATTGTTCATCCAGAGGCAACCCAACCGGCTAGCTACGTCTCGCACGGGGGTTCGATCGGCTTCAGTAAGCATGCAGTAGCAGCAATCGATCGGGTTCAGTTATCAGCACAGGAGTCTCGGTCGGGTTCAGTTAGGAGCGAAGGGATCGAGCAATCGGCTTCAGTACGTAGCAACAGGAGATCACTCGGGTTCAGTTATAGTGACACGGCTCGCACCACACGCGCGTACGAGAGCTACACGCAAACCACAATGCATCGCTCGGCCTCGACCACCCACCGTAACCGGGAACTCCCCGATATTTTCCTCGCCCTTGCTTCTACCACGATTTTCTCCGTCATGGATGGCCCAAAGAATGTCATGCAGGTGCGTCTCCGGCCCGCCCAGGACGAAAAGCCCATTTTCTGTCATGATTTTTTGTCATAGAAGCAGGAGCCCACCACACCTATGATGATACTGGGTTTTGTCATAATTATCATCATAGAAGTGTCATAAGCATGACAGGAAAAAAATTCGTTCGGCCCAAAATGTCACGGATGTGTCTTTTTTTGTAGTGTGGCCTAACGCAAACAGTTTTCAAGAGGATGTCGTGTGTGATTGTTCATTGATCCAACACATTTTATTCCTAGAAACTATGTGCGTTGCCTGAGGTCATCACCCACGGTGTTTTCTCAATAACCGTTTGCAATAGAAAAACCCAATTAGCAGGCTAATTGGCCATTAGTAGGCTAATTGGCCATTAGCAGGCTAATTGTCCAATTATTAATAATCCATTTATTAATCTAATTGACATTTCATATTAAGCACACAATATATTTCATTTTCATATTAAGGAAGCAGGATTTCATAATTGAAATACATCAGAGTACAACATCATATAGCTTCAGCACTCAGCTACCCCATTACACAACTGCACCAGCACCAAGTTTCACATGCAACATCTATAACCTTTCGAAATTAGCATCATACATGGTACATAGACAGATGAATCTCATCTGGAAAACTGCTGAAGCGGAAGGCGAATATTGAGCCTTCATTGATGTTGAAGGTCTTTGCAACTTTAGGCCAGTGCCTGTGGATGATTGACCGTCCATCCTTCGTCCTCTTCAGGAACACTTCAATATTGAACCATGGGTGTTGTATGAATACCTTCCTCGCCTCCTGACCATACAGGTGGTTTGAGAGGTAATCATCAGTGAACTACTTTGGAAAGGCCTGAAAACAAGGATGTGCATAAATATCTTCTCTATATTGGAAATGGGCCAAAGGAATAAAAAGGCAAGGTATAATAGTTAGTACCATCCTGTAGTGAACTGATGCCTTCTTCATTGTGCAGACAAAGATCTTGTTGTTTTTTGTCGCTAATTTCTTTATCCTAAAAATCTTTCTGAGTTTCTTGACTTGACTGATATTCATGGACAACTCATTTCCCCATATGCAAAAAGGGTCGAACAGTGGGTCAAAACCTCTGACAGCAGGACCTACCTGTGCAAGACCAAATTGTTAAAAACCTAAATATTAGAATGGTTCCTGCAATTGCACAATAATGTGCTATTAGACAAAGGACCATGCATGTGCAAACCTCGATTGTAAACCTCAGTGCTTCCCATTGTTTCCCTGCAACACATATAAGGTAGTTAGTGATCAGGTTAAGTGAGGGTTTGCATGCTATTAGTAAAATATGTTGATGAAAAATAAGCACATTGCAGATTCATCAGATTAATTCAAGCCACATGGAAAACCCATTTATCCAAAACCAAGCATGATTAAGAACTAGGAAATATAGCAATTGTATATGTTTCTCATGTATTAAGTGCAGCCAAATTTGATTTATTCCTCACATGCACAACAATACAAAATTCTACCCACGACAATTGGACATCGCATTGCAGAATTGAACCAAGCAGTTAACTAAACACCACAACAAATGAACCAAACATTAACTGGGCACCACATTGCACAATATAACATACTCCTAATAGAAGATCAGACAGTTAACCAAACCAAGCGTGCTTAACAACTTGGAAATATAGCAATTGTATTTGTTTCTCATGTATTTAGTACAACCAAATTTGATTTATTTCTCACATGGTATACTGAAAGTGCAACTATCCCTGGGTGGTTTTGGTAATTCCTAACAACATATAGCTCATTGAACTAATGCTATTTCAAGAGGATTATTTCAGGAAGTTCAATGATTGGCATGGCATGGACTAGGAATGTGGACCCCTCAAAATGCTAAGGACACATATTGGCTAAAGCTCAAGACTCTACATTTTCATTTTAGTGATCCAAGATCACATTGAGTCCATAGGAAAAGCCAATACTATTAAAAGGGGATGAGGTGTTGCTTAATGGCTTGCTTGCTCAAAATGCTTAGTGATATGCTCCAAAATCCCTCAACCACTTTCTCATATCCACATTTGTCCCAAACCAAAAGTCAAACTCGGCCCCACCGATTTGATCTATCCGGTGCCACCGAGTTCATTTGACATAGCCACTGCCAGAAACCCTAGTCAGTTCGGTCTCACCGATAGGGATCTCGGTCTCACCGAGATGGGATTGCAAACTCTTTGTTTCCCTTCGTAGCGTTTCGGTCTAACCAAGATGAGCGATCGGTCCCACCGAGTTCGCAATGCAAACTCTCTGTTTCCCTTTCGTAACATTTTGGTCTCACCGAAATGAGCGAATCGGTCCCACTGAGTTTGCCTGACCAACTCTCTGTTTGCCTATTACAGAAATCGATCCTACCGAGTTTATGTGATCGGTCTCACCGAGATTACGTTATGCCCTAACCCTAATGAAATCGGTCCCACCGAGTTGACGTGTCGGTCCCACTGAAAATCCTAACGTTCACATTTTGAACTAAATCGGTCTGACCGAGTTTTATGATTCGGTCCCACCGAGTTTGGTAAATTGTGTGTAACGGTTAGATTTTGTGTGGAGGCTATATATACCCCTCCACCCCCTCTTCATTCGTGGAGAGAGCCATCAGAACGTGCCTACACTTCCAGTATACATTTTCTGAGAGAGAACCACCTACTCATGTGTTGAGACCAAGATATTCCATTCCAACCATATGAATCTTGATCTCTAGCCTTCCCCAAGCTGCTTTCCACTCAAATCATCTTTCCACCAAATCCAAATCCGTGAGAGAGAGTTGAGTGTTGGGGAGACTATCATTTGAAGCACAAGAGCAAGGAGTTCATCATCAACACACCATCTATTACCTTTTGGAGAGTGGTGTCTCCTAGATTGGTTAGGTGTCACTTGGGAGCCTCCGTCAAGATTGTGGAGTTGAACCAAGGAGTTTGTAAGGGCAAGGAGATCGCCTACTTCTTGAAGATCTACCCGAGTGAGGCAAGTCCTTCATGGGCGATGGCCATGGTGGGATAGACAAGGTTGCTTCTTCGTGGACCCTTCGTGGGTGGAGCCCTCCGTGGACTCGCGCAACCGTTACCCTTCGTGGGTTGAAGTCTCCATCAACGTGGATGTACGATAGCACCACCTATCGGAACCACGCCAAAAATCTCCGTGTCTACATTGCGTTTGCTCCCTCCAAACTCCTCCCTTTACCTTCATATGCAAATGTTTTACATTCCGCTGCTATACTCTTAGACTTGCATGTGTAGGTTGATTGCTTGACTTGTGCCAAGTTGCTAAAATCTGCCAAGACTTAAAATTGGGAAAAGGCTAGGTTTTTATTTGGTCAAGTAGTGTAATCACCCCCCCTCTAGACATACTTTCGATCCTACATATACAATAAAAGAATGCACCCACAACAATTGAACATCGCATTGCAGAATTGAACCAAACAGTTAACTAAACACCACAACAAATGAACCAAACGTTAACTGAGCACCACATTGCACAATGTATAACATACTAGAAGATCAGACAGTTAACCAAACCAATCATGCTTGACAACTTGGAAATATAGCAATTGTATTTGTTTCTCATGTATTTTGTAAAGATAAATTCGATTTATTTCTCACATGAAAGACAATACAAAATTGCACCCTGAAGAATTGAACATCACATTTGCAGAATTGAACCAAACAGTTAACTAAACACGACAACTAATTAACCAAACAGTTAATAAGTGAGCACCACATTACACGACATATAGAACATATACACTAGAGCAACAGATTGCATGGTAAAAGTAGATAGCACAATTCACTAGAATTTGTTAAGGAAAGGCAGGAGCAGCACATGCAACGGGTAAACCGAGCATGCTTAACCGGCGTAGCTAGCAAACTGAACATGGGTCCTTATAGTGAGCTAATAAGACAAGCTACTCCTCATCGTCAGAGATATCGATGATGATTGGCTCCTTGGACATGGAAGCGGGCGAGGCCTCAACATCGTGGGTGCCCTCATCGTAGTGTTGAGTTGCCTGAGCCGCTCCGGGCACCAACCTGCTGGCTCTCGAGTTGAGGTAAGCACGTGCACGCTGAGAAAACACCTCGTAGTCTTTGTCGAAGGCACTGAGGGTTGCCTCGAGAAAACGCCATGAACTGTCGTTTAAAGCAGCCAACCACATCGTGGTGTTGGCGTGCGAGGCATCGACGGTGGCCTCGACGGCGAGGTGCTTGTCCAAGATCTGGAGGTCGGCACGAATGGCAGCCATCGCGACCTCATCCGCGCGTGCGGCCGCGATTTGCTTCTCCACTGTGAAATGCTCCTTGAGCTCCTGGCTATACTGCGTGCACCATGGCTTAGGGTGGTGCTTATTTGGTGGAGGGGTCGGTGATTTGGGTGGAAGGTGTCGCGCCGGCGATCGGGGCATGTGGGATGTGGAAGGAGGAGGAGGATGGGGGTCGGGTGTGGATTATCTGCCTGGATAGACGAGGCCGAGCAGCATGAAGGAGGGTCACCGGTGAGGAGGCGGCGCTGCAAGCAAGGAGTGAAGCTTTCAACTTGGAAAGGAAGGCGGAAACAGGGGAAATGTGGCTTTTGGTAAGGGGGAGGTAGATATTTCCGCAGAAGCCGAAATCTTTGAATCGGTGCAGCGAAAAAATTGGCGCGCAAAGTGTCATCAGACACGGTCCCTTATTCAGAACTGTGTATGATATGTGAACATCACAAACGATTCAGATAGCTTAACTCGTGTGTGATGAGTTTGAACGTGAAAAATTTTGGTTCGAATTTACCTGGTTACAGTAGTCATCCAGGTCATTGCATAATTTGGGTACACAAAGGACACTACAGCACACCCACACTTCTTAATCGAGCAAGTTCAACAATTAAACAGAGCTAGCTGACCTAAACATTACTCTAACAAATTAAAGACCGGCGCTCTTAATTAAACAAAACAAAGATTACTACTATGGCTGGTGCTCATCGATCTCCGCCGCCTCCTCCATGTCCAGCTCGCGCCCGACGATCTCCTGGGGAAGGGGCTCCATGGTATCCATCGCACCATACTCGGCAAGCATATCGCCATCCGCATCCGCCATATCTTTGGAATAGGCCGCCACAAGATGGGCGTGGGCGGCCGCGATCTGGGCCTGGGCGGGCTCCGTCGTGGCAAGGTATGCCGCGCAGGAACGGACGGTTGCTTGAACGCTCTCGGCAATTGTCAACTCTTCGGTCGTGGGTTGCCGACCATGGTCGAAGAAGCTTCATTCGATTTGTGTGGTGACCGCAATGAGCTGGGCGTGGGCGGCCTCCATCAGGGCTAAGGCCGCCGCTGCGGAACGGACAGCTGCTGTTGTAACACCCCAAAAATTTAATCATGTTTTTTATTAAGTAAAATTTGGCCAGAAATAAAATTTTGAATTTTACTAGGTCTTTTATTAATTTCAGAACCAATTTCTGTTTCCGTTTTCCAAAATACTTCCCTCCATATAGAAATTTTGAAAATAATGTTGTGGCTTTGGGAGTTTTCTTAAACCATTTCATTATTACTTTAACAACAGTAGGAATCATTTTCATAATAAAATTTTGCCCAAAACAATTCTTTTAAAAAGGCATTTTCAATTCTTTAAATGCCTCTGTTGCAAAACAACTATTTTAAATAATTCTTTCAAAATTCCACAAAAATTATGGGAGGTCATGTGATGTCCACAGATCACTTTTATGCAGACACCTAACTTGGTCTTTTGTAAATTTTGAGTGAAACAACCTCTTTTCAATTCTGTCCTGTATTTGAGTTTCAACAACAACCCTATTTTTCCTTGCTCCAAAAATCCTGAAATTTTTCCCACTCATAGTCCATCCAACCAAACCCTTAAGTCGAGAAGGTCAACCTTAATATCTTCTTGCAAGACCACCAAATATTCCCCTTTAGCTTCTGTCCAGTACTGAATTTCAGTAAAACTTGCACTAGCAAGTTACTCCTTTTCACAAAACAACTTCACCATCATCTTTATCATCTAGAGAGACACTACCCTGCCAAGTATCACTTGCAACAAAATCTTCTAGATGGCTCTAGCATTTCATCAAGCACACTGTGTGCATGACAGATTTTGGCAAGGTCTTAAGCCTGCATTGGGAACTTGATCATCTAAGCAAACCATCTTGTCTATTAGCTTCCCCATAACCAAGTGCATAATACTGTTAAGTTTCATTTCCAATAGACCCCTCTAGGACCCCTGGCATTTGATTGAGCACGCTGCGTGTGTACACTTGGCATGACCAGAGCACGCGAACAGCACCCGACGACGCCTGAGCCGCTGCGGCTCCTCTACTGCTTCCCCTCCTTGCTCTAGATCTTTCCCTGGATCACCACGATGCCCGTGAGCATTGCCGACACCTTCTCTTTACCTCTAGTGTCGGCCAAGCATCGTCCGCCGTCGTCCAGCACCGCCGCCGTCTCGGGCACGCCACCGTCCTGGACGCGTGGCTCAACTCGAGCCAACCAGCGTGCCCTATCTTCACTGCGGGATGCCGCCGGTCACACCGACCACCCCACCGGCCACACCTACCTCGCCAACATCCTCGCTGGCCATCAATGGCCGCCGCCACGGTCAGCTCGGGGATGGCACCGCCCAAGCCACCTGGAGCCTTCCGAGCCAGCCAACTCACCTGGGCATTAACTAAGGACCACCACTGTCCTCACCAACCTCGCCGTCCAACACCAACCTCGCCACTGCCCTCATCTGCCATCAATGGCGCCGCCGAATCGGGAGAGACCGCGCATGGCCGAACTGACCTCCCCCTGCCTATAAATTCTTGAGACCGAGCTCGCCCAGTCCCTCATTTCACCTTAGCCTCCCGGAGTAGCCATCCGACCGGAAACGACCGTCTTCCTCATCTCCGACGAAGATAGCCGCCGCCACCTTTCCGGTTGATTCCGACGCAACCGATGCCTCCCCCTCGCCCGTTTCCTCACCACCAGACTCCTGGAACCCCCACCGATCCAATCCACCCACCAATTCCACCGGAGAAGCACCGTGCACGAAAGCCCTCTCTCACCTCCGCCGGAGCTCTTCGGGAGACTTCGTCGTCGGCGACTCCGGCCACCCCGGAGACCAAGACGGGTACCCAGAGGATCGCGTCGAGCTCCTAAGTACGTCCATGTGCTCAGCTCCCCGTGAGTCGCCGTCGTTCACCAGCGAAGGCCGCCGACGCGGCCTCCTCTGTTCTGCCGCAGGAGAGGCAACGCGCATGGACTGGTCAAACCTGACTGCTGGGCCCGTGGGACCCACCGTCAGTGACTGGGCTCGGGACCCACGTCTGCAAGTGGAAGCGTATTTTCCAAATACGCCATCGACATCATCCACCTAACGCATAGCCGAGCGGCTGGGCTCGGCCCAGTAGCGCCAGGCGACTAAATCGCACCAAGGCGCACTTTTGCCTTTTT
The DNA here is from genome assembly GCA_011799875.1 of Thinopyrum elongatum. Classification (NCBI taxonomy): domain Eukaryota; kingdom Viridiplantae; phylum Streptophyta; class Magnoliopsida; order Poales; family Poaceae; genus Thinopyrum; species Thinopyrum elongatum. Next base: position 541,416,075 of record CM022301.1, read on the forward strand.
CCCCTTTTTCTTTTCCAGCAGATTTCAAATATTTCTACAGCCTCCATTTCAAATCCAAATTTGATGTTTCAAATTTCTACAGATTTCTAAAATCATGCTCTATTTATCTAGATTAGGTGAACTTTTTTTTTCCAAGCCTTGTTCCCACTGGATCTATTAAACAGTTATTTTCCTTGTTTATTCCAGCTTAGAAATTCCATAACTAATTCATATGAGCTCCAAATAAATTGATTCTTTTTCTGTTATTCCTCATATTTCATCTAGTTTATTTTAGTATTTATTTTAAAATAATTGAAACAATTTTTTAGCACTATTGTTGCTATATGTGGTAATTCAAATATTTTTGAAGATAGGAAATGGAGGGAAGATAAAGTTTTCAAACTTTTTGAGTGCTACCAACACCCCTGCATACTCAAGGCAAGCATCTTGAACACTTGATATGGTGGATTGCATAGTTATTATTTACCTCATGACTATGTTGAGTTCCTATAAAGTTGGCATATTGATAGTTATGCATGCATGACCCCATGAAATATTTTACCTTCATTTAGGCATGAAGTAATAGTAAGCAAGGGTATTTTTCTTATGTCACATATGCCTGTGCCGGTCCGGACTAATCTGCAGGAAGAAATCAGTCACGAGAAAAGTGACCGTGAGACTGAAAACTCGTTGTGACGAGAATGATCAGTGAGGGCATGTTGGAGCATGCAAGGGTTGTAGCCCTGTTGGGATGCTACTATTGAAAAAATACTTTGTTGTGCTAACCACTGCAGGAAACTTAAACCTCCTGAGTCGACCGTAGATCAAGTCTTGTTCCGGTAACCCCCATACTTGATTCGTGCTGCCACTTGTCCCTGTCACAGGTGGGGTACTGTTCAGTAAGTTGTTTACCCCTTTCCGTGCACACACCACATAGAGGGCTACGATGAGGGTTTCCATGTTGGTCGACTAAATCCTATCATCGGGTCAGGGGGCATGGGTGTTTCTAGTTGTGACTGAGAGGGGGGCACCCCTTGTAATCCGCGCGTATTAATAGTGATCCCATGCAGGACGTTGGTCTCTCCGTCTCAGAGTTTTTCTTGAACGATGCTTTGGGTGATTCCTAGCATCCAGAAAGTTAATCTGGTGTGTGCTGGTCAGGTATGTTTTCAACCCAAAGACCGTAATGGGAATTAGTTAGTGTCACGGTACTGACTAAAGTAATCCTTTACTTGTGGGTAAAGAGTACACCCTCTGCAGAGTTTAAACCTATTCGAATAGCCATGTCCGCGGTTAAGGACTACAGTCTGGGTTGGTCAAGTGTCGGTCTTCGGAGGAAATAATTAAAATGTGCCTGATTTATTTTGCAGGATAATTATTGTCACCCTGATGCTACCATGAATCTTTTTGCTATGCATGTTAATATTATTATGGTTATGCATATTATTGTGGACTAACCCGTTTCTCTTATTTTCTTTTCCTGAGTGTCTCAGAGGCTGGCTAGACTACCCCGGGCACTCAATTTTATTTTCAAGACCTCTCATGGCGTCTCTCGAGTTAACAGGCGGTTTATCCCGCCACAACTCTTGTGGACACCCGATTGGCATTTCTCTTCAAGTCCGACCGTGGCGTCACTTGACACCCGACTGGCATTTCTCTTCAAGTCCGACCGTGTTGTCACTTGACGCCCGACTGGCATTTCTCTTCAAGGCCTCTTCGTGACGTCCCTCGAGTTTACAGGCGGTCCCGCCACTACTCTTGTGGACACCCGATTGGCATTTCTTTTATTTTGTTGAATGTCACTTGGGCTAGCTAGACTACCCGTGGCATTCATTTGCTTTTAGTTTGATCATGACTAACATGCTATGTTCACGTTCATATCATTTATTGTCATGACCTAAATTTCAGTCAGCATGAGCATATGCATATAGTTTGGCTCATCATGATCATATATTTTGTCTGCTGCATTCGGTATATCTTTTGTTCATGATGTTTGCGAGTACATTCAAACGTACTCACTGGCTTGTCCCTGGCTATTTACTTGGCCAGGTCAGGATTTCTACAAGGAGTACCACAGCGACGTCCGTGCGGAGCCTAGGATGGCAGCTATGCGGGATAGGAATTATCCGGGTCAGCTGTTCCTGTGGGAATGGAGCCCCATCGACGTTGGAGAACCACCAGTCATTTCCGTCATCCACCACCGGAATCACTGTTGTATCATTAGACCTTTATGGTCTTGTATCCAATTCTTGTAATAGCTTGGTAATCTGTAACAAGGACGTGTCCACCAGTAACAGTAATCCTGGGCTGGTGGTAACACGAGGGGTTAAATTTCTGGGATATCATGTCCCGGCCCCGACAGCCTTGGTATCAGAGCCAGGCTGACCATTGGCTAATCCTATCTTAGCCTGGTCGCTATCCCTAGGTTTCCACACCGTCCACATCCTTTCCTGTCCATAGTCAAGCCCATCTCATCCGATAAGCCTGCACAGTGCCAGCCGACATCTTTTGACAGTCGGTGCCCAACCTATCAACCTAGCCCATAGGCCGTGTGCCTGTGGCCGACACTGCATTGTCCCATCCGCAAACGTGCGATGGAAGACTCTGTTGGCTAATAAGAGAAGCCTAACCCCAACCCAACACATCACAGCCTCACTCTCAGTTCGATATCCAACCACCAAGATGCCTGGCCTCATCGTGCACAATGAGACCACCGCAGCCGAGCTTGAAGGCTTTGTAGCCATCCTCGCCAATCTCACCCATCGTGATCTCGGCATCGAAGAGCCGCTGGAGTATGTCGTGTACCAAGAGCATGCAAGTGATGCCATCCACCACTTCTGGGCCATGGTGCAATCTACGGGAGGGGCATCACCGCAGAGCGCCCTTACCAGTTCACCGGGAGGACGACCTCCGACGAGCCCCAAGCCATCCAACTTGCAGCCCGAGAAGCTGTAGTTCAACTTCGGCATCTGTCGCCGAGGGTTAACTGCCGCTCTTTCTACTGCTACCCTAGTCGTGAAGGCTAAGGTAGACCGACCCAAGTCGCCAATGGAGACCATGAGACGGATCCTGCTCTGGTGCATCTGGTGCGCTACCTGAGAGCGCAAGAGGCACTGTTCGATCAGGTCACTTTTGACCTGATTGAGACCCGCCGGACGCTTGCTCTCCTGACCCCGGTGAGAAGTGAAGATGCACCTGCCACTGACAACCCGGTAGTACTGTTCGGGAGACCAATCGAGCCTGCGAGGTCTGCCCCTGTTGCCCACCCGGGCAATGCATTCGTTACCCTGGATGAACTCCGTCGTCTCTTTGGGATTTCCTCCAATGGGACTGTAGCCACTACACCCCACGTGGGTCATCATCGCTACCCCAACCCTGCAGCTCCTCATAACACACCAGTCAACTCCGACGTTGAAGCCCCCGGAGAAGCCTCGACGTCCGCGAGACACGCCCGTCTGGATGTCGACGAAGTGGACTGAGTCCGCCAAAGTAGTTGTCGAGTCCTAGTTACCCTGTTGTCCCGTAGATTCCACCGTTGTACAATAGATGATTATGTGTATGTTTCTAGTAGTGTGTAGAGTTTGATTGAATGATGTGCTTGTGTGTTATTGTCTTGTACATGATTGCTTGTCTGTTGTGATTTGCATTTAATTCTTCCGCCCTTAACAAATCTCGAGGACGAGATTTTCTTAAGGGGGGTAGAATTTGTAACACCCCAAAAATTTAATGATGTTTTTCATTAAGTAAAATTTGGCCAGAAATAAAATTTTGAATTTTACTAGGTCTTTTATTAATTTCAGAACCAATTTATGTTTCCGTTTTCCAAAATTCTTTCCTCCATATAGAAATTTTGAAAATAATGTTGTGGCTTTGGGAGTTTTCTTAAACCATTTCATTATTACTTTAACAACAGTAGGAATCATTTTCATAATAAAATTTTGCCCAAAACAATTCTTTTAAAAAGGCATTTTCAATTCTTTAAATGCCTCTGTTGCACTACAACTATTTTAAATAATTCTTTCAAAATTCCAAAAAAATTATGGGAGGTCATGTGATGTCCACAGATCACTTTTATGCAAAAACCTAACTTGGTCTTTTGTAAATTTTGAGTGAAACAACCTCTTTTCAATTCTGTCCTGTATTTGAGTTTCAACTACAACCCTATTTTTCCTTGCTCCAAAAATCCTGAAATTTTTCCCACTCATAGTCCATCCAACCAAACCCTTAAGTCGAGAAGGTCAGCCTTAATCTCATCTTGCAAGACACCAAATATTCCCCTTTAGCTTCTGTCCAGTACTGAATTTCAGTAAAACTTGCACTAGCAAGTTACTCCTTTTCACAAAACAACTTCACCATCATCTTTATCATCTAGAGAGACACTACCCTGCCAAGTATCACTTCCAACAAAATCTTCTAGATGGCTCTAGCATTTCATCAAGCACACTGTGTGCATGACAGATTTTGGCAAGGTCTTAAGCCTGCATTGGGAACTTGATCATCTAAGCAAACCATCTTGTTTGTTAGCTTCCCCATAACCAAGTGCATAATACTGTTAAGTTTCATTTCCAATAGACCGCTCTAGGACCCCTGGCATTTGATCGAGCACGCTGCGTGCGTACACTGGGCGCGACCAGAGCACGCGAACTGCACCCGACGATGCCCGAGCCGCTGCGGCTCCTCTGCTGCTTCTCCTCCTTGCTCTAGATCTTTCCCTGGATCACCATGATGCCCGTGAGCATTGCCGACACCTTCTATTTACCTCTAGTGCCGGCCAAGCACCGTCCGCCGCCGTCCAGCACCGTTGCCGTCTCGGGCACGCCACCGTCCTGGACGCGTGGCTCAACTCGAGCCAACCAGCGCGCCCTATCTTCACTGCGGGACGCCGCCGGTCACACCGACCACCCCACCGGCCACACCTACCTTGCCAACATCCTCGCTGGCCATCAATGGCATCCGCCACGGTCAGCTCGGGGATGGCACCGCCCAAGCCACCTGGAGCCTTTCGAGCCAGCCAACTCACCTGGGCATTAACTAAGGACCACCACCGTCCTCACCAACCTCGCCGTCCAACACCAACCTCGCCACTGCCCTCATCTGCCATCAATGGCGCCGCCAAATCGGGAGAGACCACGCATGGCCGAACCAGCCTCCCCCTGCCTATAAATTCTCAAGACCGAGCTCGCCCATCTCCTCAGCCCACTCCCTCGTTTCACCTTAGCCTACCGGAGTAGCCATCCGACCGGAAACAACCGTCTTCCTCATCTCCGACGAAGACAGCCGCCGCCACCTTTCCGGTAGATTCCGACGCAACCGATGCCTCTCCCTCGCCCGTTTCCTCACCACCAGACTCCTGGAACCCCCATCGATCCAATCCACCCACCAATTCCACCGGAGAAGCGCTGTGCACGAAAGCCCTCTCTCACCTCCGCCGGAGCTCTTCGGGAGACTTCGTCGGCGGCGACTCCGGCCACCCCGGAGACCAAGACGGGTACCCAGAGGATCGCCTCGAGCTCCTAAGTACGTCCATGTGCTCAGCTCCCCGTGAGTCGCCGTCGTTCACCGGCGAAGGCCGCCGACGCGGCCTCCTCTGTTCTGCCGCAGGAGAGGCAACACGCATGGACTGGTCAAACCTGACTGTTGGGCCCATGGGACCCACCGTTAGTGACTGGGCTCGGGACCCACGTCTGTAAGTGGAAGCGTATTTTCCAAAAATGCCATTGATGTCATCCACCTAACGCATAGCCGAGCGGCTGGGCTCGGCCCAGTAGCGCCAGCCGACTAAATCGCACCCAGGCGCACTTTTGCCTTTTTTTCCCTTTTTCTTTTCCAGCAGATTTCAAATATTTCTACAGCCTCCGTTTGAAATCCAAATTTGATGTTTCAAATTTCTACAGATTTCTAAAATCATGCTCTATTTATCTAGATTAGGTGAACTGTTTTTTTCCAAGCCTTGTTCCCACTGGATCTATTAAACAGTTCTTTTCCTTGTTTATTCCAGCTTAGAAATTCCATAACTAATTCATATGAGCTCCAAATAAATTGATTCCTTTTCTGTTATTCCTCATATTTCATATAGTTTATTTTAGTATTTATTTTAAAATAATTGAAACAACTTTTTAGCACTATTGTTGCTATATGTGGTAATTTAAATATTTTTGAAAATAGGAAATGGAGGGAAGATAAAGTTGTCAAACTTTTTGAGTGCTACCAACACCCCTGCATACTCAAGGCAAGCATCTTGAACACTTGATATGGTGGATTGCATAGTTATTATTTACCTCATGACTATGTTGAGTTCCTATAAAGTTGGCATATTGATAGTTATGCATGCATGACCCCATGAAATATTTTACCTTCATTTAGGCATGAAGTAATAGTAAGCAAGGGTATTTTTCTTATGTCACATATGCCTGTGCCGGTCCGGACTAATCTGCAGGAAGAAATCAGTCACGAGAAAAGTGACCGTGAGACTGAAAACTCGTTGTGACGAGAATGATCAGTGAGGGCATGTTGGAGCATGCAAGGGTTGTAGCCTTGTTGGGATGCTACTATTGAAAAAATACTTTGTTGTGCTAACCACTGCAGGAAACTTGAACCTCCTGAGTCGACCGTAGATCAAGTCTTGTTCCGGTAACCCCCATACTTGATTCGTGCTGCCACTTGTCCCTGCCACAGGTGGGGTACGGTTCAGTAAGTTGTTAACCCCTTTCCGTGCACACACCACATAGAGGGCTACGATGAGGGTTTCCATGTTGGTGGACTAAATCCTGTCATTGGGTCAAGGGGCATGGGTGTTTCCAGTTGTGACTGAGAGGGGGGCACCCCTTGTAATCCGCGCATATTAATAGTGATCCCATGCAGGACGTTGGTCTCTTCGTCTCAGAGTTTTTCTTGAACGATGCTTTGGGTGATTCCTGGCATCCGGAAAGTTAATCTGGTGTGTGCTGGTCAGGTGTGTTTTCAACCCAAAGACCGTAATGGGAAATAGTAAGTGTCACGGTACTGACTAAAGAAATCCTTTACTTGTGGGTAAGGAGTACACCCTCTGCAGAGTTTAAACCTATTCGAATAGCCGTGTCCGCGGTTAAGGACTACAGTCTGGATTGGTCAAGTGTCGGTCTTAGTGTCGGTCTTCGGAGGAAATAATTAAAACGTGCCTGAATTATTTTTCAGGATAATTATTGTCACCCTGATGCTACCATGAATCTTTTTGCTATGCATGTTAATATTATTATGGTTATGCATATTATTGTGGACTAACCCGTTTCTCTTATTTTATTTTCCTGAGTGTCTCAGGGGCTGGCTAGACTACCCCGGGCACTCAATTTTATTTTCAAGACCTCTTGTGGCGTCTCTCGAGTTAACAGGCGGTTTATCCCGCCACTACTCTTGTGGACACCCGATTGGCATTTCTCTTCAAGTCCGACCGTGGCGTCACTTGACACCCGACTAGCATTTCTCTTCAAGTCCGACCGTGGCGTCACTTGACGCCCGACTGGCATTTCTCTTCAAGACCTCTTCGTGACGTCCCTCGAGTTTACAGGCGGTCCCGCCACTACTCTTGTGGACACCCGATTGGCATTTCTTTTATTTTGCTGAATGTCACTTGGGCTGGCTAGACTACCCGTGGCATTCATTTGCCTTTAGTTTGATCATGACTAACATGCTATGCTCATGTTCATATCATTTATTGTCATGACCTAAATTTCAGTCAGCATGAGCATATGCATATAGTTTGGCTCATCATGATCATATATTTTGTCTGCTGCATTCGGTATATCTTTTGTTCATGATGTTTGCGAGTACATTCAAACGTACTCACTAGCTTGTCCCTGGCTATTTACTTGGCCAGGTCAGGATTTCTACAACGAGTACCACAGCGACGTCCGTGCGGAGCCTAGGATGGCAGCCATGTGGGATAGGAATTATTCGGGTCAGCTGTTCCTGTGGGAATGGAGCCCCATCAACTTTGGAGAACCACGAGTCATTTCTGTAATCCACCACCGGAATCACTGTTGTTTCATTAGACCTTTATGGTCTTGTATCCAGTTCTTGTAATAGCTTGGTAATCTGTAACAAGGACGTGTCCACCAGTAACAGTAATCCTGGGCTGGTGGTAACACGAGGGGTTAAATTTCTGGGATATCGTGTCCCGGCCCCGACAGCTGTGCCGCTCTCGCCAGTTGCTATCCCCAAGGCAAATGTTGCTGCCGCCACCTGAGAAGCAACAGCGACCGTTTGGGCTGCCTTGGCCGCCCGGTCGCAGATTGCGGCTACGCTCACGAATCTTGTTAGCACGCGCCTGGCGGCTGCAGCCGCGCTCTCACCGAAGTGGGCCGCCGAAGTTGCCCTCACGAAGCGGGTCCATGTCCCCATCTTTCATCGGTGATGATTGAATAGTGAAATGATATTTGGGGAGTGAGCTAGTGTGCTTGACACGCCGGCTGTGGACTGTAGCCGACGCACCTTCTCGCATAAGCCGTATGCGTACTATACTCCAACGGTGCTCCAAGATATTTTGTGTTGCATCTCACACGGTTGGTGATAATAAATTGTGTCCGATCTACTTTATTTTTTGTCTTGATTTGAATTACATAATGGGGTCACAGTTGCAAAGGATGGTGTTTGAATTGCTAGAACTTTTATCTACAGTGAACATGCAACTATAGGTGTGTCGTCAAAAAAATTGGAATTATTCAGGGTTCGTTTGGACATTTTTATACATTAACTTGGTTTTCTAGGCATTTCAGGTGCACAATTCAAAATTAAACTACATGCACATGCTCCGGTGCACCAAAATGGGTTGTAAAATGATATATGTGTCCATGGGTTGATGCTTATGTCCCATGCAAGAAATGGGGATGAATTTCAAACACCACGACACCGTGGCTCTCCGGCAAATGTTGAGGTGCTTGCTTTTGTAATTCTAGTAAATCCAAAACTCGTCTGAAATTCATGAACCTTGGCATGCTATCATGGAATGGAATCAACATGCTGGGGTATAAAATATTGTCCCATTTGGGGTAGGTTATGGTATAAGCTTCTCACAAACCAGAGCTTCTCATAAGAAGCCTCATGGTTCCGGTAGGGAAACGTGTCACCTTTGTGGATGAAACGATATCCATTGCCTCTTCTTGCTTTCAAAACATTTCTAGTGTCAACGTAGAACAACAGGAGTGTTGTGTCATTTTTTGGGATTTTTTGTGGTTTGCTTCAACATTTTTATACATTAACTGAGTTTTCTATGCGTTTATGTGCATAATTCAAATTTGAACTACATGCACATGCTCCAGTGCATATAAACGGGTTGAAAAATCAAATGTGTGTCCTTGGTTGCAACCTTAGGTCCCATGCAAGAAATGGGAATGAATGTCAAACACCTTTACCACCGTCGCTCGGCCGCTAACATTGAGATACATGGTTTTAAAATTCTAGTAAACCAAAAGCTCGTCTGAAATTCATGAAACTTGACATGCTATCATGGAACGGCATCAACATGTAGTGGTAAAAATATTGTCCCATTTGGGGCAGGTTGGGATATAAGCTTCTCACAAACCAGAGCTTCTCACAACAAGCCTCATGGTTACGCTAGGGAACGTTTCACCTTTCTGGACGAAACATTAGCCGTTGCCTCTTCTTGATTTCAATTTTTTCTCTAGTGTCAACATAGAACAACAGGAGTATTGTGTTAAATTTTAGAATTTTTCAGGGTTCGTTTGGACATTTTTATACATTAATTGAGTTTTCAATGCATTTATGTGCATAATTCAAATTTGAACTACATGCACATGCTCTAATGCATATAAATTGGTTGGAAAATCAAATCTGTGTCCTTGGTTGCATGCTTAGGTCCCATGCAAGAAATGGGAATGAATGTTAAACACCCTGCCACCGTCGCTCGGCCGCAAACATTGAGATACATGGTTTTTAAATTCTAGTAAATCCAAAACTCGTCTGAAATTCATGAAACTTGGCATGCTATCATAGAGCGGCATCAACATGTCATGGTAAAAAATTTGACCCATTTGGGGTAGGTTTGGGTATAAGCTTCTCACAAACCGGAGCTTCGTTTCGGTAGGGAACATGCCACCTTTGGGGATGAAACGATATCCGTTGCCTCTTATTGCTTTCAAAATTTTTCTAGTGTCAACATAGAACAACAGGAGTGTTGTGTTAAATTTTGGAATTTTTCGGGGTTCATTTGGACATTTTTATACATTAACTGGGTTTTCTAGGCATTTTATGTGCATAATTCAAATTTGAACTACATGCACATGCTCCAGTGCATATAAATTATTTGAAAAATCAAATATGTGTCCTTGGGTGCATGCTTAGGTCCCATGCAAGAAATGGGAATGAATTTCAAACACCAAGGCACTGTTGATTGCCGGCAAAATGTTGAGATACTTTGTTTTTAAATTCTAGTAAATCCAAAACTCGTCTGAAATTCATGAAACTTGGCATGCTATAATGGAATGGCACCCGACATGCTGTGCTATTTTTCGTGTCCATTTTGAGAGAAGGCTCACTCAAATAATAGCCAACAAAGGCATTTTGAAACAAATAGCTGCCACTGTATAATTTAAATCATGTGCGTTCTGTTAACCATTCACGTGACGCCATGCCTCACTCTTTTAATGGCTAGGAGGTGCCGTGCGGATAGGTGCTTGACTAAACGGGAGGCGTGTGAGCTGTACTCCAATGCGCAGGCTCACCGGGAAGCGTGCGAGCTGTACACCGCGCAGGCTCACTGGGAAGCGAGCCCTTTGACTTCCATGGCCGTCCGCCTTGCTCGCATCCTCCCCATTAATGGCACCCAAGCCGCATTTTAATACGGTTTTTAAATATAAAACACTCATCGCAAATGTTTTAGTTAGAACACCCATATGCAAACCGACAGCTTCCCCAGGAAGCCAAGCGAAAATGTGCCGAGCAGGATTTGTGCATCTCTTGATCGCAAACGTTTTAGATAGAACACCCGTATGTAAACCGACAGCTTCCCTAGTAAGCCAAGGGAAAATGTGCCGAGCAGGATTTGTGCAGCTCTTCATCGCAAATATTTTAGATAGAACACCGGTATGCAAAGTGAGAGATATGGTCTTCCGCAGTAAGCCAAGGGAAAATTCGCCGCGCAGGATTTATGCATCTCTTCAACGCAAACGGTTCAGATTGAATAAGGTATGCAAAGCGAGACTTCGGTGCTAAGCCAAGAGAAAATCTGGCTAACAGGATTTGTACCTCCCTTCAACGCAAACGGTTTTTTTGGATGACCCGTGTGTAACCACGTACAGACAATTTGGTAAGATTTGCATCTGTCATATTGGGTATATTGCCATTTGTCAAACTGGAAAGATTGACATTTGTTGATCTAGTAACATTGCCATTTGTCAACCTTGTAACACTGCCATTTTTCAAAATATGCAGCTAAAAATCACTAGCACTATCTAATTTTTGCAACTAAAATTCAGTAATTAAGCATATCACTACTGGAATCAGGATCTTTGCCGTCAACCAGCTCTTTGCCGTCAGCTGGCTGACGGCAAAGAAGGTCTTTGCCATCAGCTTACAGAAAACTGACGGCAAAGAAAGAGCTGACGGCAAAGATCATGTTTTCCGTCAGCCAGCTCTTTGCCGTCTGCTAGCTGACGGCATAGAAGCTTTGCCGTCTGCTAGCAGACGGCAAAGAGGGAGGGTGGCCCACTAACGAGAACCACCTAACGGCCACTTTCTTTGCCGTCTGCTAGCAGACGGCAAAGAGCGTAGCCAACCTAGCAGACGGCAAAGAAATTCAACCTAAGTAAACAACGTTCGGCCCCGCGCCCCACCCCTCTCTCTCTCTCCCCTCACCTCACCCGCGCCGCCCCCGTGCCCGCCGCCCCCCCGCCGCGACCCCCACCACCCCCCCGCCGCCCCCGACCCCCACTGCCCCCCCGCCGCCCCCGACCCCCACCGCCCCCGACCCCCAAGGCCGCCCGCCCCCCGCCCCGCCGCCCGTCGCCGCTCCGCCCCCCGCCCGTCGCCGCTCCGCCACCTGGTGAGGTTCTTCCCTCTTTTTTATTGCTGTTTTTTGATTTAGGTTAGTTGATTTAGGTTGATTTAGGTTAGTTGATTTAGGTTGTACTGTTAGTAATTTAGGTTAGTTGCTTTTTTTAGGTTAGTAGATTTTTGGTTAGTTTTTTTATATTTAGTCATATTTTAGGTTAGTAGATTTTAGGTTAGTCATATTTTAGGTTATTAGTACATTTTGTGAGATGAAAAAAAAGAAGAAAAGAAGAAAAAGTAGAAGTGGAGAGGAAAAAGGAAAATGAAGAAGAAAAAGAAGAGAAGAGGAAGAAGGAAAAGAAGGAAGAAGAAGAAAAAGAAGGAGAGGAAAAAGGAAAATAAAGAAGAAGAAGAAGAAGAAGAGGAGGAGGAGGAGGAGGAGGAGGAGAAGAATAGAAGAAGAAGAAGAAGAAGAAGAAAGAAGAAGATGAAAAAAAAAAAGTTGAAAAAAAGAACATTAGATTATTAGAAGAAGAAAGTTTAGGTTAGTGGTAGGTTTAGGTTAGTGCTAGGTTTAGGTTTAGATTATTAGAAGAAGAAGAAAGGTCGAGGTGTCGAGGGGTTGAGGGTCAAGGGGAAAGGGGGTCGAGGATTTGCCATCTCGACCCCCTGACCCCGACCCCCTGACCCCGACACCCCGACCCCGACACGACACCACGACCCCGACACAGCACCCCGACCCCGACACGGCACCCCCGACCCCGACACAGCACCCCGACCCCGACACGACACCACCGACACCCTGACCCCCGACACCCGACATGACACCCCGACCCCCGACACCTCCCGAAAAAGGTGCTCTTCGGCCTTCCAGAGGCCGACGGGGTCATATATTTGTGAATTATGTACATATATATATTATTAATTAGTTCATGTTATTAGGTATTCAATTTTTTATTATGTTCATGATGATGATACACACTTAAATATTTTATTATGTTTATGTTGTACTAATTTCGTTTACTCTTTGTCGTTGCAGGTGTTGACAGATGGTGGGCGCGGGTCGAGAGCGCTCCGAGCCTCCTTCCTCGGCGCGTGCTGGGAGGGGTGCTATTATTCCACCCCAGCACCTTCGGAGAGCGCTGGTAGACAGTATGACGACACCGGCGGGCGCTTCTTCTTCAGCCGGGAGAAGATGAAGAGGGCTGCTAGAGGTGGACGTGGCGGCGGGAGAGGTAGGAAGGCTGTTGCGCCTTCCTCGCCGCCACCCCCATCTGATTCTCCCGACCACCGGAGTGCTCCGTCTCAGGTGGACCCGTCTGACTTGGACCCGTCTCAGACTCCGGTCCACGAGCCTCGGGTCGCCGAGCCTTCGTCCGACGAGACTCGGGTCCCAGAGTCTTCGTCCCACGTGACTCCAGAGGCCAGTGGCCATGCTGATGGTGGCGAGGACACCTTTTCTGACGATAGCTATAGCGAGGGCGAGCTGGTTGAGGGGGCAAGAAGGTCTACCAGCGTGGTGGTACAAAGCTCCCGCCCGTGCCGCCGACCCACGATCAGAGGTGGTTGATTGAGCCTAACGAGGAGAAGTAAGTGCATTTACTCTTTTTTAACCTTTTGCATTCATGTTTCTTCAAATCTATCTATCTATACCTATACTAATTCTAGACTTCCTAAAAATTCCCACATTAATTAGATTTTACGAGCCGTTAATCTGGTGGGACCGAGTTATTACGGTGTAGATTAACCATGCATAGTTTTTTTTTAGAATCAAAAGATACATTGCTTTGAAAGCCATCCTTTCACGGTTTTTTTAGAATCAAAAGATACATTGCCTTGAAAGCCATCCTTTCACGGCTGTAGGAGATAAGATCATAAAGCCTTACAAAAAAGAAACCTAAAGAGATAAGATCATAAGACCCATCCACAATGTTGCTCTACCATATTTTCCTCTTCCCGTGAAAAAACAGCGTGAACCAAATCTCACGCCATTGAGACAACAGCCCTCGCGGAGGATTTTCACCACACGAAGGATCCCAACCTCGCCTACAACTCCGATCGGCCACGGATCCCACCCTCGCCTGCAACTCTGATCGGCCATGTCCTTGATAGACCGTCATCCCTGCCGCATCAGCGATCTGCGGGATGGTGGCATTGCCGGACTAATCCCACCCTCACCTGCAACTCTGATCCGCACGTCCTTGATACTCTATCATCCCCGCGCATTAGCGATCTACAGGATGATGTACTTCCCAGACTGATTCCACCCTCTCCTACAACTCTGATCTGTCACGTCTTTGATAGACCGTCATCCCCGCCGCACCGGAGTGGAGGTGTTGTTACCAGTGTATTTTGCGCAGTGGTCAACTGATTCCGCCCTCGCTTACAACTCTGATCTGCCACGTCTTTGATAGACCGTCATCCCCGCTGCACCGGAGTGGAGGTGTTGTTGCCAGGGTATTTTGAACGGTGTCATGGACCGGTTATTGGGTGCTCCAGGGCTCGAAGGCTGGGCGGTACTGCTCCTCGACATGGAGAACTGGTGGTGTTGCTGCTCCTCGACAGCTTGGAGCGGTCTGCTAATATGAGGCATGAGGCGAGCTGCAAGACTTCAGGCACATAAACAACTCAAAGGCAAAGAGATATACAATATCACACTGGTACGTATGTATCTTTCTTTTCATAGGACCATCGATTTCTTTTGAAAGCTCAATCTCTAGATATTTATATGTTTGATTCATATTTTCTTTTTCAGATATTCTGCATCCTGCAAGAGACATTATATATTTAAGTTGTATATACCTACAAGGTACATGTATTATATATACCTACAAGAAGATTACTTATGGTTGTGACTACAAGGTACTAACAAAATTTTGAACTAAAAATTTATAGTTCCTGCAGAACGCGGTTAGTTTTTTGTTTTTTCACTTGCCAACAATACTTGGATGAATTAGGATATCGGCTATTTAGAAGGAATGGTCTAGAGCAAGCAGCAGCCAGAATAGTTAGTTATCTCATATTACACATGGATCAGATTTCGTTTTTTTAAGATTCTATTCCTAAATAGTTCATGGGTACACATCCCCTTTTCAGGTTTCTTACGGTTTTGTAAAGCGTCTGATTGCTTTGCTTCCAGGGTTGTTCTGGCCATGCCTTGCCTTTCGCTTGGATGGATAAGAGTCGGTTGTTCAGTAAGACGCCCAACTTTAAGTTGTTGTTTGACCAGTTGTTAGGTGTCTCATAGATATTTATATGTTTGATTCATATTTTCTTTTTCAGATATTCTTCATCCTGCAAGAGACAATATATATTTAAGTAGTGTACATGTATTATATATACCTACAAGAAGATTACTTATGGTTGTGACTCTACAAGGTACTAACAAAATTTTGAACTAGAAATTTATAGTTCCTGCAGAACATGGTTAGTTTTTTGTTTTTCACTTGCCAACAATACTTGGATGAATTAGGATATCGGCTATTTAGAAGGAACGGTCTAGAGCAAGCAGCAGCCAGAATAGTTAGTTTTCTCATATTATACATGGATCAGATTTCGTTTTTTTCAGATTCTATTCCTAAATAGTTCATGGGTACACATCCCCTTTTCAGGTTTCTTACTGTTTTGTAAAGCGTCTGATTGCTTTGCTTCCAGGGTTGTTCTGGCCATGCCTTGCCTTTCACTTGGATGGATAAGAGTCGGTTGTTCAGTAAGACGCCCAACTTTAAGTTGTTGTTTGACCAGTTGTTAGGTGTCTCATAGGCACCGAATGGATGTTCATCTGTATCTAACGATCATGTGGTACAGAGCCAGAAAGGAGTAGTAGGATTGTTGGTCCAAAACTATCATTCTTGAGGATGGGATCACTACCAGGATTTCCTTCGCTTAAAAGTAACATCATTGCATACACCAGGTTAGAGAAGCTTCCTTTTGAAAATTTCCTCTTTCAACTAGATAGGTTGGTCTTCTCCATACTTTGCGTTCAGATTTACTCCTCTTTCTAATCTTGATAAAGGAGAGGACTCATGATAGATTGGGACTACTACTTCAACGCAGGATTGAGCAATCGTGGTGATAAAATTATTTTTTGGAAATCCATATTGGTATGGACTCTATAATGTGGTTTGCATACGTGTAGGTTGGGCCAGGTTTGTTTTTTGTTATGTGTAGTTTGGGTTTTTTCATCACCGCAAGTGTAATGAACTTCAAGGAGTATCATGCCGTGGAGAAGACCTCACATGCCAAGAAGCTACGGCTGATGTCAATGTATGCGGACCGAACACTTGCAAGTTTCTTCGTCAAGGACGCTGCATGTACACTGCAAGTTTCTTCAGCTCATCTAATTGTTCTATATTACTTTGTCTTAGCACATATAAATGTGTATGTTTTTTTCAGTCTTGGAATCATTGCATGGTAGTAAGAATTTCTCAACTAATCATTCTGTAATTTATATTAGCACAAAAAAAAATCATGTCATGTGACTGAGGCTGCAATTGTCCTTGCAGAAAGTTTAGCTTTTGAGCAAGTAGGGAACTCTCGAGGGAGAGGGTAAGAAAACCTGCATTTTGTCTATTGTATCCATAGTTTTAAATAGCCGGCTATATCTCCTGCTATAGCCCGCTATAGCCTTTTCAGCAGTGTGCCGCTAAATGGTCTCATGTACAAATAGCTCGCCATAGCCCGCTATAGCTGATTTTTTTAGGTCCGCCGCTATTTACCATAGCCCGCTATTTAAAACATTGATTGTATCTATGCTAAGAAAATGAAGAGCTGGTGGATACTAACTAGGCGTAAATTTAATTAATAGCTCCATTATATCTACACAATTGACTGAGAATACATTTTTACTTCATTCTGGAAGATAAGAACAAACTAATCTGCCACATACAGCTTTTTCATAATAGGTTACTTTTTATGGACAATGATTTTCTCATAAAATAGATAACATACAGATTTTTTCATAAGAGGTTACTGTTTTATGGACAATGATTTTCTAATGCACTTTTATTCGGGGTCATGGGTGAGAGAGTTATGATTTCTTACATCCATTATTACTGGAGATATAAATTGTCTATGCTAAATATTTATATCATTCAGTATGTGCAATGCATATGAAATGCATCGACTGATATATCTAGTAGCACAACTGAAAACAGATCGCATATCACAAAGCTTATGCACGGTTCTCTTCGCCTCATACTTGACATGGACAATGCAGGTGTAATAAGGAAGTACATGCTGGAACCAGTTGCAACAAGGGCTTCAAACCTTGATGTGAATAGACAAGAAGGCGAAGCAATACATGGCTGTGACGTGAAAAAGGTAATGCTTAATTACTTCTAAATACTTTATCTTATGGTTCTCTTCTTACAGCCACAATCTCATATTCTTAATTTTCGTTGGAGCTTAGCTCACCAATGAATTTCTGTTGTTGCTTTCAGTACTCGGATTTTTTTCCCCTCTGTATATTTATTCAAATGCAAACTATTCACAGGTTATAATTTTGGATTAAACTTCGTCACTTGGAATGACATTTAATTTAAACATCACTTTGCCCATTGCAAATTCTATGGGGCACTTCCAAGGAATATTGGTAGCATTGCCCATCACTTGGAATGATGTTTCAATAAACAAGCATAGAGAGCCTAAATGAGAACTGCTTCTTTCATAGCAATAACTATAAATGTACTTTCTTAATATTCATGCCATATTTGCATTAACTACACTAGCCCGTGCAACTGCACAGGTTGACGACTAGTTAATATCTAATGTGTTGGCCTTGTCATACTGCAGGGGTTGGAAACACGCCCCTGGTGTCCGCAGGCCCAACCAGGTCCTTGGTGTGCTTTGCCGGCACCACTTCCCGGGGTGGGTCACGTTGCCCGGTGAGTGTGAGGTTCCACAGCTAGCACTGAGCTGGGAGCTGTACGTGGCTGCCCCGGCCCCGTCGGAGGAGAGGTCAATGGTCTCTTGTGCGAGACGGTGGCCGACATTGTGATCCGGCGGTTTTGGGTAATTTCTCCTTTACAGAATTAAAAATCAACAGTACCTAGTGATTGTACTAATCAGTGTTATCTTGTTTGATTGCAGACCTTCTACAGGTGTCTTGAGGAACACGAGGCGGACGCGGCTATGGTTCTCGAAGCCGAGTGCAAGCGCCTACTTCAAAACTTACGGCACGAGGCTCGGGTGCAGGCTGTTCGAGACTACTACGCCTCGACTAACATTAAGAGGGCCAAGAAGAAGTGTCGCGCCAAGTATCTGAGTAAGGAGAAGTACATGAAGGTAATTACCTATTCTTAAGGCCTTGTACTTAGTTTCCTTGATTTAATTCGTAGGCGTAGCACTGAAATTTCTCTTTGTCTAACTTAGGTGCCCCCGAGATGGTGTGCGGATAGGATGGACTGTTGGGAGGCGTTGGTGGATGAGTGGTGCTCTCCCCAATGGCTAGCCGTCCACAACAAGGCCAGGGATAAGCGTGCCCAAATGCAAGGTGTGCCACACCATCAAGGGAGCTCCAACCTGTTTGAGTACGGGGATCACTGGGTATGTGGTTTGCTTCACGATTCATGCAATTTCATTCTTCATGCTAGCTTGAGCCCTTAACTAATATGTTGTTCCTCTCTTTTAGGCGCGACACAACAAGAAGGACGTGCCACCACTGTACGACCTCTATGCCATGGCCCATACTGCCCCGTACAAGAAGGCCAAGGCATTCTCTGAGTCTGACCTCGATCATCCAGAGAGCTTCACCAACATCTCCTCCCACAACAAGCTTGTGAGGTACAGAGACGAGGGGAAGATGAGGAAAGGGGAGGACTTTAACCCGAGCCAAAGTCCTTTTGATCCACAGCTGGTGATGATATCTGGTGGCGGGAGGTCCCATGGCTCGGTAGCCATTGGGGATGGACTGATACGTTGTCCTAGAACTCTCCCAGAGATCAAGAAGCGCCAGACGAGCTCCGATCCTGAGATAAGGCCTCGTCCACGGCCAATGGAGCTCGCCATCGAGGCTAGGGCCCAGGAGCTTCTGGCGGAGGCAAACAGGCAGGCGGCGCAGAGGGAGAGGGACTTGGAGGAGAGGATGGCTAGTCTGTTGGAGGCGGAGAGGAACCGGAACGACGCGTCTCACCGGGCCCTATACGAGCTCCTCGTGGTAAGTTTCTCCTGCATATTAGCCAAATCATGCACGTAATGTTCATTTCATTACTAACTAATATGACTGACTCGTGAAAACAAACTGTGCAGTCCGTGTGCGAGAAAAATGGTCAGACCCCTCCACCGATGCCCCAGATTGGTATAGCGGACACGGTGAGTTTCATTTGAATGGTCATTAGTTACTAGTATTCACATTTCAGTTGCATCATGCTAACGAGACATTGCAAATGATCTTTGGTGCAGCATGCCTTCCGACAAGCATCGACCGATCCTTCTCCGTCTCGCACTGGTGCAACCCCGACCGGTCCTTCTCCGTCTGGCACTGGCGCAAACCCGACCGGTCCTTCACCTCCGTGATGATGGTAAGTTTTCCCAAGTGTTTTGCTTAACAAATGCATACTTAGCTTAAGAAATGACCTACTTAGCTCCAAAATGACCTATACTTAGCTTATTTTCCTCAAAAATGACATAATAACCTTACTTAGCTCCAAAATGACATACTTTACCTAGGATAGCTATAAAATGACCTATACTTAGCATTTTTTCCTCCTAAATGACAAAATAACCTTACCTACCTCCTCCAAAATGACCGATTTTAACTAGGATAGCCCTAAAATGACCTACACTTGCCATTTTGTCCTCCAAAATGAATAAATATGCTTATTTAGCTCAAAAATGGCATAACTACCTAGGTTAGCTCAAAAATGACCTATACTTAGCTTCTTTAGTTCATTTATGACATACTTAGCATACTTAGGTAAAAAATGGCATGATAACCTTGGTTTAGCTCCAAAATGACTTAGACTTAGCTTATTTTCCTCCAAAATGACAAAATAACCTTACCTACCTCCAAAATGACCGATTTTAACTAGGATAGCTCTAAAATGACCTACACTTGCCATTTTGTCCTCCAAAATGAATAAATATGCTTAGTTAGCTCAAAAATGACCTATACTTAGCTTCTTCAGTTCATTTATGACATACTTAGCATACTTAGGTAAAAAAATGGCATGATAACCTTGGTTTAGCTCCAAAATGACATCGACTTAGCTTATTTTCCTCCAAAATGACAAAATAACCTTACTAAGCTCCAAAATGACCTATTTACCTAGCTTAGCTCTAAAATGACCTACACTTAGCATTTTTACCTAGCTTGGCTAAAAAATGGCATTTTTACCTACCTTAGTTAGAAGAAGAAGAAGAAGATAAAGAAGAGGAGAGGAGAAAAAGAAAGAGAAGAAAAATTCTTCTTCTTCTTCTTCTTCTTCTTCTTCTTCTTTATCTTCTTCTTCTTCTTCTTCTTCTTTTTCTTCTTCTTCTTCTAGCTAGTCTTCTTCTTCTTCTAACTTTCTTCTTTCC
This sequence comes from Thinopyrum elongatum, assembly GCA_011799875.1. NCBI lineage: Eukaryota > Viridiplantae > Streptophyta > Magnoliopsida > Poales > Poaceae > Thinopyrum > Thinopyrum elongatum. The sequence continues at coordinate 541,436,553 of CM022301.1, forward strand.
CAACTTACAGATTTGCTTTAGATGAGGAAGCTTGCGTTCATGGAGTCTGCTATTCTCCTTGTGCTTCCTTTTTGTTTTGATTATGTACGATGAACTTTGTTGTTGGAAACTTGTTGTTCGATATGTGTTGGAAACTTGTTGTTGTTGGAAACTTGTTGTTGGATATGTTGTTGGAAACTTGTTGTTGGATATGTTGTTGGAAACTTGTTGTTGGATATGTTGTTCAAATGTGTATATATATATATATATATATATATATGTGAAATTCTTTGAAATTGAATGAATTTAAGAAAAAATAGAAAAAACAGGGGCTATACAGGCTCTTTGCCGTCTGCTGGCAGACGGCAAAGGCCTTTGCCATCAGCCAGCAGACGGCAAAGCTGCCATGTGGCAGCTACCTATGCAACCTGGGGGGGCACTGGGCTAGCCTATATGGTTGCTTTGTCGTCTGCTGGCAGACGGCAAAGACCTTTGCATCTTTGACGTCTGCCAGCAGACGGCAAAGCACGCCGTTAACCCCTTAACGGACCTAAGCTGCCACATGTGCCGTCCAGGCTCTTTGCCGTCTGCCGGCAGACGGCAAAGTGCCCTTTGCCGTAGTTTGTTCAGCCGGATGTGTTGTCGTCTGCTGGCTGACGGCAAAGGCCTTTGCCGTCCGCCAGGCATGCCTTTGCCGTCAGCCATGGTAGACGGCAAAGTTCCTGATTCCTGTAGTGTATATTTCATTCATAGATTAAGCACTCGTTCTTTATACAAACTGAAAGTGCTAGTTATCAACTAGAGGGGGGTGAATAGGCGATTTTTATGAAAGTCTTCAAAACACGAGGTCTTTGAAGACAATCAATCAAGTTGAACCTATATGATATGCAGCGGAAGATAAACTACTCTAGACAGACCATAGTCAAGTAAGCAATGTAGAGAAAGCACGAAGACTAATGGCAGCTAGGTAGAGCAGGTCGGAATGGAAGACAGTAGGAAGCCAAACAAGTAATAGTCTTCACACAGTGAAGTCAAACAGATCAGGCAAGCAAGCAATGACTTCACGAAGACGAACTGAAATGGAATGAAGGTAAGGGATAGAACCAGTAGCTTGGTGAAAACTAGGATTTGGTAGACCAGTTCCAGTTGTTGTGACAACTGTACGTCTGGTTAGGGAGGCTGAGATTGAACTCAGAAGACTGTGTCTTCACCTTATTCCCCTTGAGCTAAGGACATCCGGTCCTCACCCAATCACTCTGGTAAGTCTTCAAGGTAGACTTCCAAACCTTCACAGACTCCGTTCACCGGTGATCCACAATGACTCTTGGATCCTCAGAACGTGACGCCTAACCGGCTGGAGGATACACAGTCCTCAAGTGTAACAAGTCTTCAGGTCACGCAGACAGAAAGACTTCAGTGATGCCTAACACTCTTTGGCTCTAGGTGTTTTAGGCTTTGTCCTCGCAAGGATCTCTCTCTCAAAGGCTTCGGAGGTGGGTTGCTCTCAAACGACAAAAGCCGTGTACTAACTCTGAGCAGCCACCAATTTATGGTGTAGGGGGTGGGCTATTTATAACCAGGAGGGAACCCGACATGATATGTCCGAAATGACCCTGGGTCACTAAGGAACCAACACGTGTCCAATGGTCGGATTTCAAACACACGCGGCAGCTTGGCTTGGGCTACAAGCAAAGCTGACTCATCCAACTCACGATAAGATTTTCTCTCATTGTCTTCGCTCGAAGACATTGGATTTTGGGATGAGCATCACGTCAGTCTTCTGACTTTGTTTACTTGAAACCCACTTAATAGTACGGTGGTTCCTATGACTCAATAAAGAAGAAAAGGAAACTACGAAAGAAACTACGTCTTCGCACTCCATAGTCTTCATGTGAATGTCTTCACACGTCATTATCTTCAACGTGAATGTCTTCATGAACCACCATTGTCTTTAATGTCTTCATACATTTTTAGGGGTCATCTCTGGTAGGAAAACCGAATCAGTGAGGGACTACTACCTCTGTTATCCTGCAATTCTCACAAACACATTAGTTCCTCAACTACATTTGTCATCAATACTCCCAAACCAAAACAACATTGCGAAGATAAACCTTGAAGCTAAACCAATGTTGAAGACAAACCAACTGTGAAGATAATGCAATCAAGACGCCAAAAGAAAAAAATCTTCAAGAAAGGTTGGTGGTGGTGTTACCCACCGTATAGGAAATATTAGACCCAGACACGGCGCACAATTATCGTGGTGCTCTGAAGTCAAATTCCACATTAATGTATTCACACTCAAAGGGTAAGTCTTCATGAATTTAAGATATACGTTACTTCGTGTGTTGCGCACCTAAGTCATCAATATGCATAAGCGTTAGGATGTGTGTCCATTCACAGGACATTTGAGGATTCTAAGATATTTAGCTCACACCGCAGCTTGCAAAACCTTTTCTCATCCAAGGGCTTCATGAAGATATCTGCCAATTGCTCTTCAGTGTTGACGTGAATGATATCAATGTCTTCCTTCAACACATGATCTCTGAGAAAGTGATGACGGATCTGAATGTGCTTTGTCTTCGAGTGCTGAACTGGATTGTGAGCTATCTTGATGGCGCTTTCATTGTCGCAGTAGAGGGGCACATGCTTCATGTTGATGCCATGGTCCTTGAGGGTTTGCTTCATCCAGAGAAGCTGAGCACAGCAAGATCCACCAGCAATGTATTCAGATTCAGCAGTGGAGACTGATACACAGTTCTGCTTCTTTGAAGACCAACAGACAAGAGATCGTCCAAGAAAGTGACATGTGCCAGATGTGGACTTGCGATCAACCTTGTCACCAGCATAATCAGCATCTGAGAATCCAACTAGATCAAACTCTGAGCCCTTTGGATACCATAATCCTAGCGTTGGGGTGTGAGCCAAATATCGAAGTATTCGCTTCACCGCAAGGTGATGCGAATCCTTTGGTGCCGCTTGGAATTGGGCACACATGCAAACGCTAAGCATTATATCTGGCCTAGATGCACATAAGTACAATAAAGAACCAATCATGGAGCGGTATACCTTTTGATCGGACTCTTTACCATTGTTGTCAGGGCCCAATTGGCCTTTGGTTGGCATAGGCGTTGTGTACCCTTTGTAGTCTTGCATTCCAAACTTCTTCAGGCAATCTTTGAGGTATTTTTCTTGCGATATGAAGATGCCATTTCTCTGTTGATGGATTTGAAGACCAAGAAAGAATTTCAGCTCACCCATCATGGACATCTGATATTGCTCTTGCATCATATGCCCAAACTCATCATTGTATCTCTTGTTGGTGCAGCCGAAGATAATGTCATCCACATAGATTTGGCATACAAATAGTTCTCCATCATATGTCTTCGTGAAGAGAGTGGGATCTAGAGAACCAGGTTTGAAGCCTTTGCTCTTCAGGAAGTCTTTGAGTGTGTCATACCAAGTGCGAGGTGCTTGTTTGAGGCCATACAGTGCCTTGTTGAGTTTGTAGACCATATCAGGACGCTTTGGATCTTCAAAACCGGGTGGTTGAGCTACATACACTTCTTCTTCAATTTTGCCATTGAGGAAGGCACTTTTTACATCCATTTGATACAGAAGAATGTTGTTGTGGTTAGCATAGGCTAGTAGTATACGAATGGCTTCAAGCCTAGCCACAGGAGCAAAGGTTTCATCGAAGTCAATTCCTTCCACTTGTGTGTAACCTTGGGCAACGAGACGAGCTTTGTTTCTGACAACTTGACCATGCTCATCTTGCTTGTTGCGATAGATCCATTTGGTGCCAATAATATTGTGCCTGCGAGGATCAGGACATTTGACTAGCTCCCAGACATTGTTCAACTCAAACTGTTGAAGCTCTTCTTGCATAGCTTGAATCCATTCAGGTTCCATGAAGGCTTCATCAACTTTCTTGGGTTCAGATATTGAGACAAATGCAAAGTGTCCATAGAAGTTTGCTAGTTGTGTAGCTCTTGATCGAGTAAGAGGACCAGGTGCATTGATGCTATCAAGAATCTTCTCAATTTGAACTTCATTGGCCACGCAAGGATGAGCTGGGCGAAGACTTTGCTCTTGTTGATTGTTATCTTCATCTTTAGCATTGTTTTCAGGCTGAGCATTGTCTTCATGTTGATTAGGTGCTGAAATGTTGATTTCCTCTTCAGCCTGTTCCTTAGTGGGTACGATTTCTCCAGTACCCATTAGCTTGATAGATTCACTAGGTGAAGCTTCATCTAGCACATTTGGCAGGTGCTCTCTTTGCGAGCCGTTAGTCTCATCGAACCGCACATCTACAGTTTCAACCACTTTATAGTGAAAGAGGTTGAAGACTCTGTAGGTGTGCGAATCCTTTCCGTAACGAAGCATAAATCCTTCATGTGCTTTCGGTGCAAATTTAGAAGTGTGATGTGGATCCTTGATCCAGCACCTGGCACCGAAGACTTTGAAATAGCTAATGTTTGGCTTCTTACCAGTTAGGAGTTCATAGGATGTCTTCTTGAAGAACTTATGCAGATAAACTCTGTTTATGATGTGGCAAGCAGTATCAATGGCTTCAGGCCAGAACTTTCTTGGAGTCTTGTACTCACCAAGCATTGTACGTGCATCTCAATGAGGGTTCTGTTCTTGCGCTCCATGACGCCATTCTGCTGAGGTGTGTATGGAGCAGAGAGCTCATGAGTGATGCCTAGTGTATCAAGATAAGTGTCGAGGCCAGTGTTCTTGAATTCCGTGCCATTGTCACTCCTGATGTACTTGATCTTGATGCCATAATTGGTCATGGCATGATTGGCGAAGCGTCTGAAGACATCCTGCACTTCGGTCTTATAGAGAATTATGTGCACCCAGGTGTATCTCTAATAATCATCAACAATAACGAAGCCATAGAGATGTGCAGTGGTAGTAAGGGTAGAGTAGTGAGTAGGGCCAAATAAGTCCATGTGTAGCAGCTCGAAGGGGCCTGATGTAGTCATGATTGTCTTCGAGGGATGCTTGGCCCTAGTCATCTTCCCGGCTTCACAAGCACCACATAGATGATCTTTCTTGAACTTGACGCCCTCGATGCCAATGATATTCTTCTTCTTCATGAGAGTGTGCAAGTTCCTCATGCCCGCATGTCCTAGCCTTCGATGCCAAAGCCAACACTCTAAAGCTTTTGCTAGAAGATATACGGCAAGCTGTGGCCCTGCAGAGAAATCTACCATATACAGATCACCTCTTCGATAACCTTTGAAGACTAGAGATATGTCAGATTCCATAAGTACAAGGCAACGATATTTTCCAAATATCACAATCATGTTTAGATCACAAAGCATTGAGACAGACATTAAGTTGTATCCAAGGGATTCAACAAGCATCACTTTATCCATGTGTTGATCCTTTGAGATAGCAACTCTACCTAGACCCAATACCTTGCTTTTACCAGTGTCAGCGAATGTGATATGGCTTTTAGTAGATGGTCATAGGGTTGAATCCATTAGAAGACTTCGATCACCAGTCATGTGGTTAGTGCATCCACTGTCCATTATCCACTCGGTAGCTTTCGGAGTCGTACCTGTAGGATCAAAAGTAGGTCTAGAGGGGGGTGATTAGACTACTTGACCAAATAAAAATCTAGCCTTTTCCCAATTTTAAGTCTTGGCAGATTTTAGCAACTTAGCACAAGTCAAGCAATCAACCTACACATGCAATTCTAGGAGTATAGCAGCGGAAAGTAAAACATTGCATATGAAGGTAAAGGGAAGGGTTTGGAGAAGGCAAACGCAATGTAGACACTGAGATTTTTGGCATGGTTCCGATAGGTGGTGCTATCGTACGTCCACGTTGATGGAGACTTCAACCCACGAAGGGTAACGGTTGCGCAAGTCCGCAGAGGGCTCCACCCACGAAGGGTCCACCAAGAAGCAACCTTGTCTATCCCACCATGGCCATCGCCCATGAAGTACTTGCCTCACTTGGGTAGATCTTCACGAAGTAGGCGATCTCCTTGCCCTTACAAACTCCTTGGTTCAACTCCACAATCTTGTCGGAGGCTCCCAAGTGACACCTAACCAATCTAGGAGACACCACTCTCCAAAAGGTAATAGATGGTGTGTTGATGATGAACTCCTTGCTCTTGTGCTTCAAATGATAGTCTCCCCAACACTCAACTCTCTCTCACAGATTTGGCTATGGTGGAAAGATGATTTGAGTGGAAAGCAACTTGGGGAAGGCTAGAGATCAAGATTCTTGTGGTTCAATTGGAATGTCTTGGTCTCAACACATGAGTAGGTGGTTCTCTCTCAGAAAATGAGTAGTGGAAGTGTAGGCACGTTTTGATGGCTCTCTCTTGAATAGAGAACGGGGTGGAGGGGTATATATAGCCTCCACACAAAATCTAACCGTTACACACATTTGACCCAACTCGGTCAGACCGAATAGGAGAACTCAGTGAGACCGATTCAGTTCAAAATGTGAACGTTAGGATTCTCGGTGGGACCGACATGATCAACTCGGTGGGACCGATGCGCTAGGGTTAGGGCAAAACCTCATCTCGGTGTGACCGATTGCGTGAACTCGGTGAGTCCGATTTTAGCAATGAGCAAACAGGGAGTTGGTCAGGCAAACTCGGTGGGACCGATCGCTCCTTTCGGTAAGACCGAAACATTACGAAAGGGAAACAGAGAGTTTGTATTGCGAACTCGGTGGGACCGATCGCTCATTTCGGTGAGATCAAAACATTACGAAGGGAAACAGAGAGTTTGCAATCCCATCTCGGTGAGACCGAAATCCCTATCGGTGAGACCGAACTGATTAGGGTTTCTGGCTATGGCTATGTCAAAGGAACTCGGTGGCGCCGGATAGACCAAATCGGTGGGGCCGAGTTTGACTTTAGGTTTAGGACATATTTGGATTTGAGAAAGTGGTTGAGGGCTTTGGAGCATATCACTAAGCATTTTGAGCAAGTAGACCATTAAGAAACACCTCATCCCCTTTTAATAGTATTGGCTTTTCCAATCACTAAAATAGAAATGAAGAGTCTTGAGCTTTTGCCAATATTTCTCCTTAGCATTTTGACGAGTCCATATCTCTAGTCTATGCCATGCCAATCATTGAACTTTCTGAAATATTCAACTTGAATGGATATTAGTTCAATGAGCAATATGTTGTTATGAATTACCAAAACCACCCGGGGATTAGCTGCACTTTCAATCTCCCCCTTTTTGGTAATTGATGACAACATATAGATCAAAGCTTCGACAAATGATAATATGAATGAAATACATCGTCGCTTTGAGAAGTATGTGATAAGCAAGAGCTCCCCCTAAATTTGTGCATTATTTAAAATTTGCTTTTGAATGCAAATGCACAATCGATTAGGATCATGGGTTACTCTTCCATGTCACATACATCTTGGTGGAGCGCTCAAAATGATAGAATATGAAAAATATGCACTCATCACCAAGGCAAACATGATTGATCATACACAAGTATTAAGATAGCATCATTCAAGCACACATTAAGGCATAATGATCAACCACATGATCATAAGAGTATCTCACACACAAGCACAAATATTGTAGCAACCAAACAATCAAACGACAAGTAGCAAGAGAGGCAAACAAAAAGCAAAACACACACTCTCTCTCTCTCTCTCTCGAAGCCTAAGATCTATACACTTTCTCCCCCTTTGGCAACAAGTTATCAAAAAGCTTGAAAATGCATAGTGCTATGCGACACTCTAAGCATGATCTCCGGGAGCTCCTGAAGTCGGGCTGGTGGCTCCGGTGTGCGTAGATGGCGTGGAGAGGAGACCGTCTGCAAAAGCTTCTGCTGAAGTCTGAGGAGCTGGAGGAGTTGCAACTGGAGGAATAACAGTAGCAGTTGCAGCAGGTGCTGAAGTGGTAGCTCTCGTATCACTGACAACTGGCACAGTTGCAGACCTATGTGCTCTTGGCACTCACTAAAATGCATCTGTAGTTGGCCTGTCACTCCTATCCTCAAGATCTTCCTGAATCTTCTCAACTGAGGTTTGAATCTCAGTGACCTTCACATCTAAGTCATGCAGCTTTGTCTCAAAGATCCTCTCAAGGCTCTCTTGATTTCGAGTCAGGGTGGCTAGTCCTTTCTCTATTCTCACTGTTGCCTCAAGCAGATAGCTGAGCTGATCCTGCTTGGTCTTGAGATTTATAGCTGAGACATCTGGCATCTTGGAAGTCTTTGCAGCCTTTGCTTTCTCTTGCTTCTCCTGAGCCTCTACAGATGTAGGATGTGATGCATCCATGACAACAACATTGTTCTCAAAGTCTGGCCTCAGGGGAAGGTGCTCTCTGTCCAGTAGATATGTGCCTGTTCCCATCTTGGAGTTGCTGAGTATCTGAATGTGGGGGGCATATCCACATGACCTCTTCTGGTCTGCAGCAGTCCTCTTGATAGTTTCAACAATCAAGGTCATCACCTTGAACTTCTCTGGCACATCAAACATATGCAGCAAGTTGATTGAGTGACCTCTGATCATCCTGTCATCTCCTGATTTGGGCAGCAGAGTGTGCCTTAGTATAGTGTTGATCACTACAAGAAATATGTCAACTTGCGACCATCACTATTGGTCGCTGAATGGTCGTTGTTTTTCATTTGCGACCTTTTTGTGACCAAAAACAGATGGTCAAAAGCTGACCGTCTTTAATGGAAATTAACAACCTTCTTAGTGATAAGGTCGTTGAAGGCAACGACCAAAACAAAAGGTCGTTGATCCTACGACCTTCTGTTTTGGTCGCTAGCTGTCTGCCCAGGCCACGTCGGATTTGACGTGGCAAGCTGATGTGGCAAAATTGCGACCAAATGAAAAGGTCGTTGATAAGAATCAGCCCGGTCCAATTCGGTGTTTTACATGGGCCGAGCCCAACAATTCAGCCTTTTTATATATTTTTTTCCTATTAATTTTGATCAGCCACATGGGCCAGGCCCAACAATTTGGCCTTTTTATTTTCCTGGGTCGTGGCCTTTTGCAGATCATTTCATTAAGCCTATTTTTCTGGTTTTTCAGAAATGCACAATATTCTGATCTGCTATAGTTTGGGCCGCAGCCTTTTTAGAGCCCAAATGTTATTTTGTCAAGTAGAACATTTGGTCTATTTCATTCACGGATTTAAATTTACACATTTGAACAGCAAAAAATCAATAAATATCTCAATTAACTGATTAAATCCAGAAATCATCCAGCGAAATACTCACAAGAGAACATACACGTCTACACGTCCAACAAGTGCACATACAATCAAAAACAGAGATACACAAGCACTACTGATGTTGTTCATCTTCAAGCAACTTAAACAAGTGCACATACAATTAAAGAGGTACATCAGTAGAGATACGTCAACTAAAACTGTGGCGTGCATCTCCAAGCTTCTTCATCTTCTGTCACAGCAGCAGCCCCGACGACATTAGATCCTGATCTAGATAAACTATTAGTGAAATACACTGGAAGTAAATAATAATCTTTCAAGAGACCAAATGCCCCAGTTCAGTAAACACTAAGCATGGCATAACAAAACTTCCAACAACTTGAATGCAACAGATTAACCTGATGTTGTTCTACAATAGTAACCTATACGTACCTGCATGGTACATTGGTACAAGTGTAGGCAACGAAATGAACATCACTATAACACACTCACCTGAAGAAAATTCCTATTATACTACCCCGACCATCCATTCAACCAGCAACATCTAACAATACTAGTAAGTGCACAGAGACTAACATCACAAAGCAGGAGAGAATAAAGGGAATGGGGGCTGATGATGATAGTGTTGACGATGATCTGATTTGGTCAGCGTCGCTGAGGAGGTGGATGATCTAAACACATTTGTCATCCAAAGTAACACCTGCATGATTAAAAAAACTACATCAAAACTTCTTCCAGGCAATCAAACAATAAAGATCTGTGTGGATTATAAAGAAAAGTAGAGATGTGCGGCCCTAGGAAGCACAACAAATGCTAAAGATAAGAACTGGTTAATTAATAACTATATCCTTCACTACAAGCATATATGAGTAGATAACATTTTTGGTACAACAGAGCAAATCCATATGACGAAAAGGGATGTGTGACGGATATCAAACACACGTCCACAATTCAATGCATTTCAAGCCATGGGGGCACATAACTGTATAACCACACATGACCAAATGAAGCAAACAACACAAATAATGGCAAATTAGATTGAACTGGACTACCATCGAAAAAAAAAGTATTAGATTGAACTGGACTCCCATCAGAAAAGAAGGATTAGATTAACTAACACCAAAGACACACCATCTAGAAGCTAGCCTGAGCAATGGATCAACACATCGAGAACACCATCAAAGAAGCAAAATTACCATCAGAAGCCCACGAGAACACCACAAGAGCATCAATCAGCAACAGGTATATATATAGCTAGCAATAATTCCATGTACTCCCTCTGTAAAGAAATATAAGAGCATTAAGATCACTAAAGTACTGATCTAGATGCCCTTATATTTCTTTACAGCGGGAGTAGTAAACAGCAGCAACAGCAATTGAACCAAGAAATGTCCAGGAAGGAAACAAAAAATGGGCAGCAGGAGTAGTAAATTAGTTGAATTACACTAGTATATTACAATTTTACAGTGGAGTTACAGTGTAAACTACAACAGTGTAAATCATTAATTTAATTACAGTTGTAAGATTTTACAATTTTTACTATTGTGTTACAATGCAATTTACAAATACATTTACAGTGTAATTTGCAATAGAATTACAGTATTTCTACATTGTAAATTGTGGTTAAAAATGCAGTAAGTTTTACAGTACACTTACTGTTGAATTACAATTGTAATCTACACTACATTTGAAGTGTAATTAACAGTAGATGCACTAACAGAAGGAAGCAAGCCTAATTAATAGTATTTTACAGTAGATAAACATTTGTTGATGCTAAAAAAAGACAAAGGCTTGTACCATGACATGTCCAGCAAGCCTAATTAATAGTGTCAAACTGTAGCTATAAATAACACATCAGCAGCAACATAATACTAATCTGAAACCTTAATTGAAGTCCATGTATCACTGTCCCTAACAACAGCTACTTAGCAATACTATATATGACTTGATGCAAATGGAACGGGAACGTGCAAGCTAGCATAATGGAGGACAGATCGTATGTGTAGTCTTGGCTTGATCTGATGATGTTCTTGAGCTTGTCTGTTCAACTGTTGGAGCTACTAGTTAGACTGAATTTATGAGAGCCAGCCATATCATATTTTGCACCCAAAATTAAGAAACATGTCTACTAAAAGCCATGGGTCACAGTTATACTGGATCTGGACCTCAGCATCGTAGCTGAAGCAATTCCCAAAAAATTGAACATCCACGGAAGGGGACAACAGGGGCAGGGCGCTAGTCTTACTGTGTAGTTGCAGGGGTTGAGGTGGATGACGTCGGCGGTGAGGCAGAGGGCGCGGGGGCTGCGCTCGCCGGCAGCGTAGAGGGTGTGGAAGTAGTCCATGACCTCGCGGAAGTCGTCGCGGTAGGCGATGGAGATGACGGGGCAGGGCCCGTCGGCCTGCGGCGCGGCGCCATGTTCGCCAGCTCCGGGCACCGGCTCGGCGGCACCCACTCCTCCTCCTCCACCTATAGTAACTTACTGTGAACAAATTGTTGTGATAACTGTTTTCACAACCCTTTGGATTTATAAACAAACTTGCGAATGGTAAGGTGTCTGAGTGTTACCTCCTGAATGAAATCAATGTAATGCAGAGCACCATGCTTGAACTGAGTTCCGACTCCCGGAAAGACCAGGTGCTCCCCGGAGACATTAACCCAGTTCTGGTGCCCCTTGTACTCCACCAGCTTTGTATGAGGAACATTGCTATACCATATCTGAACCAAAAAAATTATATGTCGAACTGAATTTCACTGATGTGGCAATACCTAATTACTAATTAACATGCATATCTACTGAGTACAGATCATGTCATGTACCAAAAATGAACTGTGACTCAATTAGTAACTAGTGAAAATTACAACTGATGTACCAGAGTACTTTGCAGAAATTGGTACTGTGAAGTGAAGTACAACAGTACTCTGCTCCAATTGCTACTGTAAACTCAAGTACAAGAGTACTTGGCAGAAATTCACCAACAACACAAGCACCACACTCACGTACAGGAACACTAGACATACAAGAGAGGGATTGATGGAGAAAAAGATTACCCAGAGCGTTGGCTGTTTGGTGCGGCCATCACCTCCTCAGCGTGGTCTGCGGCGCGCAGCAACGCTGTACAAGAGAGGGAAATCAATCAGCTCGTCAGGCTCCCATGGGAAGAGGAAGAGGAGGGGGATCACGGGCGGACGAGATCTCATGGAAAGCTGGGTCCGGCCGGCGGCGTCGGAGGAGGAGGGGAGCAGGTGTGCGAGGAGCACGCGCTGCCGGTCGATCGCCTTCTCCATGGAAGCAGCAGGGAGTTCTCTCAGGAAGACGACGACCCCGACCTGCAGCATGAGGTGGACGACGGCCTCCGAGGCTCGCGTTGGCGCCGTCATCGCCGTCCTGGTGGCCGGAGACCCTAGGCAGGCCACGCACGCGCCGCGGTCCGGCTAGCTTGATGGAGTGCCGCGCGCCGGCGAGCAAGCCAGTCGCGGTTGCTGGGCGGCGACGCCTCTCTCTCCGGCGAGGCCGAGGCGGGCTGAGGAGAGCAGGGGCGGATCGAGAGGGAGGAAGAGGGTTGGGGGTGGCGGCTGTGGGGGATCTGCGGATCCGCGACGCGCCCTCCTCTGGGGGGAGAGAAGGTGAGGGGGGAGAGGGTGGGGGCGGTGGCGGTGGCGGTGGCAGAGCAGGCAGACGGTGGGGGAAGACGGTGGGCGGCAGCGCATCGTCGAGAGCTAGGGTTGGGTGCGAGAGGAGAGTGGCCGCCTGGGGAGAGGAAGAGAGAGGGGTTCGAGCGGTTCGGTGGGAAAGAAAGGAGGCGGGGGGGAGGATGAAAAATTACCACGAGGATAGAGCTAGGGTTGGTGTGGAAGGATTGAGGGCTGTCGTTGGATCGTCGAGCATCCGACGGTGTTTGATGCACAATCTGCGTGAGACGTCTACGGACCAATCAGAATGCAGTACGATGTTATGACCATCTAAATTGGTCGTAGTTGACTAAAAATTACGTGTTAAAATCATGTCAGCTATTTTGTGACCTGAGAAATTCAAAAAAAAAGAATATATTTGCATAAGTTTGCATCTTGGAATAGTTTGGTCAAATGAGATTATATTTTGCACAAGTTTGCATCTTGGAATAAGAAACAATTCCAAGATAGCTGACATAAGAAAGTTTTCATTTTCTTTGGACGAAAAATTCATTTTCCATTGCCCAAAATGAGTTTTTTTGTGAAGGACCTACCATATATTTTTTGCAAAATTGGACCAACTCATTTTTCTAAAATACTAGGACATATTTATTGCACAATTGACCAAATGGTTGGGTGTCAAATGTTTCGATCCACCTCTCGTGAAAAAGACAAATTTCCGCCGATTCAGTTGGAAGCGGGTCAAATTTGAACTGCAGCTACCTCATAGTTTGCTCTTTATTTTTTCAAAAAATCATGTTTAGGTTCAAATATATCTATTTAATCAGAGAAACACCAAAAAAATTCTAATATTCAACCACTAGCTAGGAACTGTCATGCCCGCAGTTTTGACCGCATTTTGAAATGGGCATGAAAATTTCAAAAAAAAATCAAAAAATTGGAAAACCTTCGCACTGTGTCATTATATGTGACCAAGTTACCAGGAAAAATAACAAACTTGTAATACGGCAATTATTTCAAAAAAGTGTTCTCAGAAATGAGCTATCATCCGTGAAGATTCATGGCTTTCAAGCCAACTGATTAATCTTATGGCCACATCAAATGGCATAGTTTGTTCAAATGATCTCATATTGTGCACAAGGGTGCATCTTGGAATGGCAAACAATGTTAGCTAAGAAAGTTTTCATTTCCTTTGGACTAAAAATGCATTTTCTATTTTTTGAGTGCCCAAAATGAGTTTTTTTGTGAAGGACCTACCATATATTTGTTGCAAAATTGGACCAAATAATTTTTATAAAATACTAGGACATATTTAATGCACAATTGACTAAATGGTTGGGTGTCAAAAGCTTTGATCCACCTCTCGTGAAAAAGATAAATTTTGGCCGATTCAGTAGGAAGCGGGTCAAATTTGAACTGCAGTTGCCTCATAGTTTGCTCTTTATTTTTTCCAAAAATCATTTCTAGGTACATAAGTATCTATTTAATTAGAGAAACACCAAAAGTTTTCCAATATTCAACCACTAGCTAGGAATTGTCATGCCCGCAGTTTTGACCGCATTTTGAAACGGGCATGAAAAATTTAAAAAAATCAAAAAATTAGAAAACCTTTGCATTGTGTCATTATATGTGACCAAGTTACCAGGAAAAATAACAAACTTGTAATATGGCAATTATTTCAAAAAAGTGTTCTCATAAATGAGCTATCATCTGTGAAGATTCATGGCTTTCAAGCCAAATGATCAATCTTATGGCCACATCAATGGCATAGTTTGTTCAAATGATCTCATATTGTGCACAATGGTGCATATTGGAATGGCAAACAATGTTGGCTAAGAAAGTTTTCATTTCCTTTGGACGAAAAATGCATTTTCTATTTTTCGAGTGCCCAAAATGAGTTTTTTTGTGAAGGACCTACCATATATTTGTTGCAAAATTGGACCAAATCATTTTTATAAAATACTAGGACATATTTAATGCAAAATTGACCAAATGGTTCGGTGTCAAAAGCTTTGATCCACCTCTCGTGAAAAAGATAAATTTTCGTCGATTCAGTAGGAAGCGGGTCAAATTTGAACTGCAGCTGCCTTATAGTTTGCTCTTTATTTTTTCAAAAAATCATTTCTAGGTACATGATATCTATTTAATTAGAGAAACACAAAAAGTTTTCCAAGATTCAACAACTAGCTGGGAACGGTCATGCCCGCCGTTTTGACCGCATTTTGAAACGGGCATAAAAAATTCAAAAAAAATCAAAAAATTGGAAAACCTTCGCATTGTGTCATTATATGTGACCAAGTTACCAGGAAAAATAATAAACTTGTAATACGGCAATTATTTTAAAAAAAGTGTTCTCAGAAATGAGCTATCATGTGTGGAGATTCATGGCTTTTAAGCCAAATGATCAATCTTATGGCAACATTCATGGCATAGTTTGTTCAAATGATCTAATATTGTGCACAAGGGTGCATCTTGGAATGGCAAACAATGTTACCTAAGGAAGTTTTCATTTTCTTTTAACGAAAAAATCATTTTCCATTTTCCGAGTGCCCAAAACGAGTTTTTTTGTGAAGGACCTACCATATATTTGTTGCAAAATTGGACCAAATCAATTTTATAAAATACTAGGCCATATTTAATGCACAATTGACAAAATGGTTGGGTGTCCAAAGCTTTTATCCACCTCTCGTGAAAAAGACAAATTTCTGCCGATTCAGTAGAAAACGGGTCAAATTTGAACTGCAGCTGCCTTATAGTTTGCTCTTTATTTTTTCCAAAAATCATTTCTAGTTACATAAGTATCTATTTAAGCAAAAATACATGGTTTGGTGGCGATACGTCGAGGTTTGGACAGTGGCCCAGGGCTCCAACTCCAAAGCGCGTAAACTCGCATGCCCGCCGCGTGGTCACCGCGTGACCGTGGTGTTTCCATGCGTTCTGGGTGGCCTAGGACTGTCTAGTGGGTTGGGCACTCCCCAGGTAGGTGCTAGAAAGAAAATGACAACAAAAGAATCTCACGAAGAGACCGAACTATGCTCAAACATGAATTAGCAGCCAAGTGTTTGATTAGCGGTACGGGAAATGCACATGGCCAATGGGCCTGAGTTTTGGCTCAAGATGATCATCTACTAGGGAGACTGTCTTGGCAAATTTTTAGCTCAAATGGAGGAGCTTAGATGGCACTTGCTTTGCAAAGTACCACATCGGGCAGAAATATGGATGTTGAAGCTGGGCTCAAATGGATAAATGGATTGAGCTGAAATTTTGTGGAGTATGGTAATTTGGGCATAGGAAAGCACTGTAAAAAGTTTATACCATTTGGATAATCCTAGCTTGTACTTCCTTCACAAAGCTTCTTGCTAGATAGAAACTTTGGAAATTTGCTGAGGAAGATTTAATAGGAAAATGGAGCTGAATATTGGAATGTGGTAATTATTTGAATATGTAAGATGGCACAAAATTTTTGAGGACAATAGGAGGTGTCTAGATAGCACTTGCTTTGCAATGTGCCAATCTGGACAGAAAATAGAAATTGAAGCTGGGCTTACATAGATGATTGGATTGTGCTGAAATTTGGTGTAGGGAGTTTATATGGTCAGGGTAATGTCCTGGTAAATTGGAAGCAATTATAAAGCAATATAAAATGTAGTTGCTTCACAAACTGAAAATATTACCAGAAACAAAGATTCGATGGTGAGCTCACATGGATTGTTAGACAGAGCTAAAACTTTGTGTAGAGCTATGAATTTGGCATATAGAATATGTGGCAAAAATTCAAATCATTAGGATATTCCTATCTAGTACTTTCTTCACAAATCTTCTAGCTGAACAGAAACTTTGGAAATTTGCCGAGGAATATTTACTAGGCAAATAGAGCTGAATATTGGCATGTGGCAATTATTTGGATATGGAAGATTGACCAAAAAGTTTGAGGGCAATAGGAGAGGTATAGATAGCACTTGCTTTGTAATGTGCCAATCTGGACAGAAAATAAAAATTGAAGCTGGGCTCACATAGATGATTTGATTGAGATGCAATTTGGAGGAGGGTGATAATTTGTGCATATGAAGGCACTGTATAAATTTCATGCCATTTGGATATATAAAAATGGTACTTCCTTCACAATGCTCTCCACTGAACGAAAAATTGAGAAAAATATTGAGGGAAAATGGTTAAATTAAATGAGCTAAAATTTGTTGGAGGGAGATTCTATGGGCAGGGTCATGTCCTGGTAAATTTTCAGCAATTATAAAGCAATATAAAATATAGTTGCTTCACAAACTTAAATATTACGAGAAACAAAGATTGGATGGTGATCTCTCATGGATAGTTAGATGGGGCTAAAATTTTGTGGAGAGCTATTATATGGGCATACAGAATATGTGGCAAAAATTCAACTCATTAGGATATGCATAGCTAGTACTTCTTTCACAAAGGTTCTAGGTGGACAAAAACTTTGGAAATTTGCCGAGGAAGATTTACTGGGCAAATGGAGCTGAATTTTGTCATGAGGCAATGATTTGGATAGGAAAGAGTGCCCAAAAATTTTGAGGGCAATCAAGAATATATAAATAGCACTTCCTTCACAAAGTGCTGTTCTGAACAGAATAGGAAAATGAATATTGTTGAATTATTTTTGAACTAGACAAGGAAGTTTTTTTTACATATTTGACGAAGATATGACCCAAAGAATTTATGAGGTTTTTTTGGGAATTTTGGGAATAACAGAAATATAGGTTGCTTCACAATCTAGGGCAAAAATTGACACATGGACATGACACATAGGCAAAACTGATGAGGTGGCGCCTAGTCATAGCAATCCACCACAACTTACAAGGTTATGACCATCTATATTGGTCGTGATCAGCTAGAAATAAGGCAGCGGACCAGTGCTGTCTGCTTTATGACCATTTCGTGTAAGGAAATTACGACCTTTCTGACCAAAATGATCGTTATAGTTTAGGGTTTGGAGCCCTCCGAACAGCTTGTGACCAATTGGTCTCAAATGGTCGTAGATTTATGACCATTTCTTCCAGGGTCACTGACAGAAGGTCATAAGTTGACATATTTCTTGTAGTGGATAGTGGCCAGCCCTAACAGCAGATAGTAAATTGACCCAAACTTGTGAGTCTCCAAGGCAGCATCAGGAATTTCCTTGTACATATGTGCCATGGAGTTGTGATCTTTCCTGGGCTTGGCATAAACATCTGTGTCATCTTCACCTTCTTCAGGGGCATTGATCAACTTGGCCCACTCAGCAATGGATGATTGGTATCTTGTGCCTTCTGTCATCCAGACTATCTTGCCATCTGGATAGAAATGTGCAGTTGAATAAAATTGCATCACCATCTCATCATTCCATTTAGTCAGCTTCTGACCAACAAAAGTGTCCACTCCATTCATCCTGAAACTCTCATGAACTCTAGGGAAGTAATCTTCATTGTCATCAATGAATTTCCAGTCAACCCATCTCATGTCACTGACTATGGGCTTCTTGTCCAAAAGAACTGTTTCATAAAAGTCTTGCTGCTCCTTGGTGTGAAATCTGTAATCCACAGCAGTCCTTCTCCTCACAGCATATGGGTCTGTCTGTCTTCATAGTCTGAGACATGCATCCTTTCTCACTTTCATGTTCTCTGCTACTGGATGAGTGTCATCATGGTCTAGAATCTTTGGTTTAAGCTTTCTGAGCACTTGGGGCTCATCATCCTCTTGAACTTCAGGCACTGGGGCCTTGTTCTTCTCTGCAGCTGAGATGTTTCTTGTGGATCTCTTGGGTGCTGTTGGCTTTGGAGCATGAGCTTGAGACTTGGGAGCTGTCTTGGGCTTAGATGGTGCAGCCTCAGACTTGATAGCATCTCCCATAAGTTTTTGAGACTTTGGAGCTGGCTCAACAGCTTCTTCCTCATCATCTTCATCTGGATCTTTCATCATTGATGATCTGCCAATAACTCTGGCCATGGTCTTCTTGACCCTTTCCTTTCTTTTCTTGCCTCCAGCAACCTCTTCCTCTCTTGGTTCAAGAGTGAACTCCATGGTTTCTAGAGTGGAGGCTCTGGCTTTAGACATTGGCACTCTCTTGGTAGGAGCTTTCTTCTTCATGCCTGGCTTGATGGTAGCAGCGGCAACTTGCTCTTTCTTGATCACCTTCTTCTTTGAAGTGACCTCCTCCTCAACCACAAAGTCTTCATCTTCAGAATCTGAGGTTCTCTTCTTCCTCTGCCTAGTTGCAGCCTTAGGCAGATTGCTTGGGGTGCTTCTGCTACCCTCATCATAGCTGCTATTGGAGGGACTAGTGCCCTCACTGAGATTTTGTTGCTCCTCTGACCTATTCTGACTGTCACTATTGTCTGACATGGCTGACACTGACCCTGTGAATAGATAGATATAGGTAGAGTAGATGAGCATCACAAAGCACAACTATTTTGGCAAAAAGTTGACTCAAAAACTTAATTTTAGTTTTCTGCAGAAAGCATTTCGGAGCTACCGATATGACAAACTCGGTGACACCGAAGCAGCTTTGGAGTCTAAACATGTGATTTTGGTCAGACCGAGACATAGTTCGGTGACTCCGAGATGCTAGGGTTTCACAGAGAAAGTGAACTCGGTCACACCGATTTGTACACTTCGGTCAGACCGAGTAGTACATGTGCAATGGCCTGGGCCAAATCGATGAGACTGAATACTTCAAATCGATCGGTCCGAGATGAGTTCGGCAGAAACCTAACCCTAAGTTTTTGCATCAAATCTAATCTAGAGGAAGTTTTGGTTGGATAGAGTGATCTCAATCGTGGCTAGATACATGGCATTAACCTTTGTGCAGGAATCGGAGTTAAAGATTGCACAAGGGGGTAGAGTCCGTACCCTAGCTCGGTGACGAACTCGCTACGGCGACAACGGCGGCGAAGATTCCCGTGACGGCGGTGGAGACCAGCGGCAGGAGGGCGTTGGCGACAACGGAGATGATCCGGAGACCAGGAGGGGAGGCAGAGCTGGGCAGGCGCAGTTGGAGGTTTGAAGTAATTTCCAAATTTCAACCCGCGGATATATATACCCAGTCACTGTCGGTGTGACCGAGTGGAACGACTCGGTGGCACCGAGATGCAGAATCGCAAGCGGTTACTGCAACTCGGTGAGACCGAACTATTCTAATCGGTTGCACTGAGGTGAAAACCTAGATCAACCCAATGAGTTCGGTGAGACCAAGGGGAATGAATCGGCCAGACCGAGAACCATTAACAGGTTTTGGAAGTTTAAGCCCTTGACGGATCGGTGGCTCCGAGTGCTCCTCACCCGGAGGGTCCGAATTCGACTTGATCAAACTTTGTGATGTAGCAAGAATAGAGTTTGAGACGAGAAAAGCATAGATAGCTAGAGGGAGTACTTAGGCATTCTTGTCCATCCATTTGGCAAAAAGAAAAGCCAAACAATCAAAACAACAAATGGATGTCCTCGAATGGGAAAAATATGCAACCAACATGCTCACACAATGAGATAGCAAATAAAATATGTGGCAAAGCATGCACAAACACTCTAGCATCTATCAAGCAATTGGCGATGACTAGGTCATCTATATATGAGTATATTGACTGAGAAGTCAAATGAGAACATTTGATCGTAGGTCATACTCATCGTTTAAGCACAAGTGGGGTTACCACTTTTACATAAAGCATTGTTGTGTTCACACCATTAGAGTTGCTTTAGCTCAATTCTTAGAGCAAAGCTCCCCCTAGATGTGATATCCCCCCTAAGAGGGATGAACTAACCTTGGGTTTTGTCGATGATGACTTCATGTAGGTGTTGAAGATGTAGATGCTCAATGTTGATGTAGATCATTTGGAGCAATCCATTGGAGTGGGTTGCACTTTCAATACCTACACGGGTTAGTCCCACAAGGAACACACAAGGATATCCATAGACATAGAGTGAAATACACATATGATGTTGTCCATGAAAGCATTAGGTTACCTTGTCCCTTGTCTTACCAACAAGAGGGTTTGTGACTCCTTGAACTAGTGCAAGATGTGAAAGTTGATTGCACTTCTTATCAAAATGAATATGAGTGAAGTATGTTGGCGGAGTCACCCTCAAGAACTCTCTAGTTCTTCTTATTTGGGATCCACATCATCTTGATGGGAATCCTTGGAGTTGTAGTCGTACTTGATGAAGTAGAACTTGATGTAGTCTTGGGAACCCACTTGACCAAGGCTTTTGGAGCTTCTTCAAATGCATCAATCTCTTCTTGAAGCTTGTCCTTGCCTTTTAGCTTGTGGTCTTGTGGTGGAAGATCATCTTGAGCTTGTGTTCCCTTGAAAGAAGTGAGATCATACTTCTCTTGTTGAGAAACAAACTTCGGCTTGGGGTATTGATCTTCTTCCCACTCAACTCCATTGGCATTGAACTTGTGTTCAAAACCAACACCTTGATTCTTTCGGTGCCTTCCTTGCTTGCGTACAATTTCCTCAAATTGCTTACTTCTGGCAAGGCTCTTGTAAGCACCTTTCTCTATAATTCCCTTCAATAAGCTATTTTCTTGCTCAAGTGTAACTTGGCTAAGAGAATCATTAGTGGAATCAAGAGAACTACTAGAAGCAACAATATTGGATTTAACATGATTATTGTTACTACTAGAAGAAGAATCTTTCTTGCTCTTGTTGCTAGATTTTACTTGTGGCATGTAAGTAGACAAGAGTAAATGCTTGGCAATATAAGAACTTTTCTAACGAAGATCATCATTGATTGCTTTTAAGAACCCATGCTCTTGCTCTAGATTGAGCTTTTCAAAGCGTAGCTTTTCATGAGTCTTTAAAAGCTCTCGATGATCCTCTAAGGTAGTTTCATGAGATAACTTAAGAGTGTTTAGTTCTTTAGTTAGACACTAAATCTCCTTCTTATCATTGTCATTTGTTTCATCTTGATTAGCATGATTAATAGCAATTTCATCATAGTTTTCATCACTAGAGTTGTCAACAAGTAAATCATCATCACCTAGCAAATCATCTTCATCACTATTGAAATCAACATACTCGGGGTGTGATACCTTGGGGCCTTTAGCCATGAAGCATCTTCCAATCCCTTCATTTGGTGAATCAAATATGTCGTAGGAGTTGGATGACACAAGTGCAAGACCGGCAACACCTTCATCTTGAGTATATTCGGAGTCGGAGTGATAGCTTCTCTCGGAGTAGTTGTCGGAGTCGAAACCGGATACCCATTCACCAACATGAGCTTGATGTCTTCGTCTTGTGTAGCTCTTTGATGACTTGTCCTTCCTTTCCAAATCCTTGCTTCTGCGAGAGGGTCTTCGTTCATAACGATCATCTCTACTCCTTCTCTCTCTTGATGGTGATTCCTCTCTTTTACTTCTCGTTTTAGGTGAGTCTTCTCTTCTTTTGTAGGGAGCCGTACACTCACTAGAGTAGTGTCCGGGTCTTCCACAATTGTAGCAATTGCGATCAGGACTCGAAGATCTTTTGTCATTGTAGGACCTTTACTTGGAACTTCTCTCTTTGCTTCTACTCTTGTAGAACTTGTTGAGGTTCTTCACCATTAGGCTCAATTCTTCATTGAAGGCTTGTTTCTCACTTCATGTTGTAGGAGCATCACATGTAGCTTTGTAAGCACCACTAGACTTGTTGTGAAGCTCTTCCTTATCCTTGAGTGACATCTCATGAGCAACAATTCTACCAATTACTTCCGTTGGCTTGAGATCTTTGTAATTGGGCATCATTTGGATCAAGGTGCACACGGTATCATACTTTCCATCCAAGGCTCTTAGGATCTTCTTGATGATGAATCTGTCGGTCATCTCTTCACTTTCTAAGCCGGCAATCTCATTTGTGATGAGAGCAAGCCTAGAGTACATTTCAGTGACTCCTTCACCATCCTTCATTTTGAACTTGTCAAGTTGACTTTGAAGCACATCCAATTTGGATTCCTTGACGGACTCGGTACCTTCGTGCATATCAACCAAAGTATCCCAAATTTCCTTTGCATTCTCAAGGCGGCTGATTTTGTTGAATTCTTCGGGGTGCAATCCGTTGAAGAGGATATCGCAAGCTTGAGCATTGTATTGCAACATCTTCAATTCTTCCGTGGTTGCTTCACGATTCGGTTCTCTTCCATCTTCAAAGAATTCACCTTGCAAACCACTACACACAATAGCCCAAACGGCGGGGTTATGTCCAAGAATATGCATTTTTATCTTATGCTTCCAACTAGAAAAATTAGTACCATCAAAGTAAGGACCTCTACGATGGTAATTTTCCTCGCTAGACGCCATACTCTCCTAGGTTGTGAAACCAAGGCTATGATCACCAAAGCTATGGAAATCAAAGCAAATGGAGACCAAAGCTCTGATACCACTTGTAGGATCGAAAGTAGGTCTAGAGGGGGGGTTAATTAGACTACTTGACCAAATAAAAATCTAGCCTTTTCCCAATTTTAAGTCTTGGCAGATTTTAGCAACTTAGCACAAGTCAAGCAATCAACCTACACATGCAATTCTAAGAGTATAGCAGCGAAAAGTAAAACATTGCATATGAAGGTAAAGGGAAGGGTTTGGAGAAGGAAAACGCAATGTCGACACGGAGATTTTTGGCGTGGTTCCGATAGGTGGTGCTATCGTACGTCCACGTTGATGGAGACTTCAACCCACAAAGGGTAATGGTTGCGCGAGTCCACCGAGGGCTCCACCCATGAAGGGTCCATGAAGAAGCAACCTTGTCTATCCCACCATGGCCATCGCCCACGAAGGACTTGCCTCACTTGGGTAGATCTTCACGAAGTAGGCGATCTCCTTGCCCTTACAGACTCCTTGGTTCGACTCCACAATCTTGTCGAAGGCTCCCAAGTGACACCTAACCAATCTAGGAGACACCACTCTCCAAAAGGTAATAGATGGTGTGTTGATGATGAACTCCTTGCTCTTGTGCTTCAAATGATAGTCTCCCCAACACTCAACTCTCTCTCACAGATTTGGCTATGGTGGAAAGATGATTTGAGTGGAAAGCAACTTGGGGAAGGCTAGAGATCAAGATTCTTGTGGTTGGATTGGAATGTCTTGGTCTCAACACATGAGTAGGTGGTTCTCTCTCAGAAAATGAGTAGTGGAAGTGTAGGCACGTTTTGATGGCTCTCTCTTGAATAGAGAAGGGGGTGGAGGGGTATATATAGCCTCCACACAAAACCTAACCGTTACACACATTTGACCCAACTCGGTCAGACCGAATAGGAGAACTCGGTGAGACCGATTCAGTTCAAAATGTGAACATTAGGATTCACGGTGGGACCGACATGATTAACTCGGTGGGACTGATGCGCTAGGGTTAGGGCAAAACCTCATCTCGGTGTGACCGATTGCGTGAACTCGGTGAGTCCGATTTCAGCAATGAGCAAACAGAGAGTTGGTCAGGCAAACTCGGTGGGACCGATCGCTCCTTTCGGTAAGACCGAAACGTTACGAAAGGGAAACAGAGAGTTTGCATTGCGAGCTCGGTGGGACCGATCGCTCATTTCGGTGAGACCGAAACGTTACGAAGGGAAACAGAGAGTTTGCAATCACATCTCGGTGAGACCGAAATCCCTATTGGTGAGACCAAACTGATTAGGGTTTCTGGCTATGGCTATGTGAAAGGAACTCGGTGGCGCCGAATAGATCAAATCGGTGGGGCCAAGTTTGACTTTAGGTTTAGGACATATTTGGATTTGAGAAAGTGGTTGAGGGCTTTGGAGCATATCACTAAGCATTTTGAGCAAGTAGACCATTAAGCAACACCTCATCCCCTTTTAATAGTATTGGCTTTTCCTATGGACTCAATGTGATCTTGGATCACTAAAATAGAAATGAAGAGTCTTGAGCTTTTGCCAATATTTGTCCTTAGCATTTTGACGGGTCCATATCTCTAGTCCATGCCATGCCAATCATTGAACTTTCTGAAATATTCAACTTGAATGGATATTAGTTCAATGAGCTATATGTTGTTATGAATTACCAAAACCACCCGGGGATTAGTTGCACTTTCAGTACCCTACAGTGCAGTTAGCGGGATAGGCTTCACCAAGAATATTGTGAAGCACAAACATATAACGAACAAGCATACTAGTAAAGTTAAGATTCTTGTTTGGTAAGATAGGATGCTCATCAAGAAACCCCGGGACGAAATAAATGGTAAGACCATTTTGGCACTTTATCTTGCGTCCCACAAGATGTTTTAGGTCCCCAGCATTGTCTTCAGAAGTCTGTGATTTCCGGCTGGAGATCTTTCCCTGCAAGAGAAGTTAATTCTTTTTAACCACCCACATCTTCAGGGGTGGCTTAGAAGCAATAAGTCTAAGTGTAGCATCTGAGAACTTTGGCTTTGGAGCCCTAGCAAATAGTTTTGCAGGAGGTGAATAGTATTCAAATGAATATGCAGAGAAGTTCTTTGATTTGTGAACATAGCGGTTAGAAGAGACACGCTCATATTCATGAGTCTGGTCATAATTTCCATGCAAAACATTGGCGTTAGGGTGACCTTGTGAGGTCCTCTGTCTGTATGAAGCCTTTGGGCCATATGAAGCCTTTGGTCTGGGGTTTGTCTTCTTCCCAGGTGGTGGCATGATGACATTCACAAGAAGCTTCTCAAGACAGCTTTTAGGCACCCAGATCTTCTTCAAAGGTGGCCCATTCCTGCAGTTAGTACCAATAATCCTGGCAAACACTTCACCATTCTGATTCTTAAACATCTTATAATTGGCATCAAAGGACTCATCAATGACAATGGGATTAGCACATGTGAAGCCAGATAAGGTGGATGGGTCCACTGAAGGGCCCTTTGCAGTAACCCATGTGGTTTTGGGGTACTGCTCAGGCTTCCAGTAAGAACCATCAACATTCATTTTCCTCTCAAAACCAACACCCTCTTTCCTAGGTTTTCGGTTCAGAATCTGTTTCTTGAGGACATCACATAGTGTCTGATGCCCTTTGAGGCTTTTGTACATGCCTGTTTCAAGCAATGTCTTCAACCTGGCATTCTCATCAGCAATAGTAGTGGTATCCTCAAAAGAGGGGTTAGTTACCACATCAGCAGTTGAAGATATTGCAACATCAGAGGCAGTAGAACATTCAGCAATAGAGACAACATTGTCACGCTCAAGGCATTTTAAACATGGTGGCACAAAATCTTCCTGAGCGGAACTGATTTGTTGAGCGAGTAGTGAATCACTCTCTTTTTGAAGATCTTCATGAGACGCTCTCAGTTTCTCTAGATCTTGCTTCCTTTGAAGATAATCATAGGAAAGCTTCTCATGAGTGGCTGAGAGGGTTTCATGACGACTTTCAAGTTCTTCGTACTTAACATGAAGGTTTTTGATGTCTTCGATTAAGGACTGAGTTCGATTCATTTCCTCGTCCAACAGGTCATCACTTTTGTCTAACAATTTTTGAATGTGTTCCATAGCAGTTTGTTGTTCAGTTGCAATCTTAGCAAGAGTCTTATAGCTTGGTTTGGATTCACATTCAGAGTCATCTTCACTGGAGGTTTGAAAGTAAGCATCGCGTGAGTTTACCTTGGCACCTCGTGCCATGAAGCAGTAGGTCGGAGCAGAGTCGTCCTCATCATCGGCTTCAGCGTCGGCGGCGAGACCATTATCTTCAAGGTTGAAGATGGACTTGGCGACGAATGCCGAAGCTAGAGCCAGGCTTGCCACGCCTGAATCAGACTCCTCCTCAGACTCCACCTCTGCCTCCTCAGAAGCAGACTCCTCCTCTGAATCCATCTCCTTGCCAATGAACGCACGCGCCTTGCCAGATGAGCTCTTCTTGTAAGACGAAGACTTTGATGAAGACTTTGAAGATTTCTTCTTCTTCTTGTCGTCAGAATCATATTCCTTGCTCTTCTTCTTTTTCTTGGCTTCCTTGTCCCATTGAGGACATTCAGATATGTAGTGGCCTGGCTTCTTGCATTTGTGGCATGTTCTCTTCTTGTAGTCACGAGAGGAAGCCTCATCATTCTTGGAACTGGATCTTGAAGACTTTCCGAAGCGATTCTTCTTGGAGAACTTTTGGAACTTTCTCACGAGCATTGCTAGCTCTTTGCCAATGTCTTCAGGATCATCATAACTGCAGTCAGATTCTTCTTCAGATGACGAAACAACTTTTGCCTTCAAAGCACGGGATCGGCCATAGTTGGGGCCATAGATATCTCTCTTCTTAGACAGCTGGAACTCATGTGTGTTGAGCCTCTCAAGTATGTCAGACGGATCTAGGTCTCTGAAGTCAGGACATTCTTGGATCATCAGGGCCAAAGTGTCAAATGAGCTGTCAAGTGATCTCAGTAGCTTCTTCACAATTTCATGCTTGGTGATCTCAGTGGCGCCGAGTGCGCGAAGCTCATTTGTGATATCAGTGAGGCGATCGAACATGAGCTGGACATTTTCATTGTCATTTCTCTTGAAGCAGTTGAAGAGATTGTGAAGTACATTAATCCTTGAGTCTCTCTGAGTTGAGATGCCTTCGTTGACCTTGGATAGCCAGTCCCAGACTAGCTTCGCAGTTTCCAGAGCACTCACACGGCCATACTGCCCTTTTGTCAGATGACCACAGATGATGTTCTTTGCGGTTGAGTCCAGTTGCACGAACCTCTTGACATCAGCAGCGGTGACACCTTCACCAACTTTGGGAACGCCAGTCTTGAATACATAGCAGAGGTCGATGTCAATGGCTTCAAGATGCATGCGCATCTTATTCTTCCAGTAGGGGTAATCAGTGCCATCGAAAACGGGGCACACAACGGAGACTTGGATTATCCCTGCAGTCGACATAGCTAAAACTCCAGGTGGTTAAACCGAATCACACAGAACAAGGGAGCACCTTGCTCTGATACCAATTGAAAGTGCTAGTTATCGACTAGAGGGGGGTGAATTGGCGATTTTTATGAAAGTCTTCAAAACACGAGGTCTTTGAAGTCAATCAATCAAGTTGAACCTATATGATATGCAGCGGAAGATAAACTACTCTAGACAGACCATAGTTAAGTAAGCAATGTAGAGAAAGCACGAAGACTAATGGCAGCTAGGTAGAGCAGATCGGAATGGAAGACAGTATGAAGCCAAACAAGTAATAGTCGTCACACAGTGAAGTCAAACAGATCAGGCAAGCAAGCAATGACTTCACAAAGACAAACTGAAATGTAATGAAGGTAAGGGATAGAACCAGTAGCTTGGTGAAGACAAGGATTTGGTAGACTAGTTCCAGTTGCTGTGACAACTGTACGTCTGGTTAGGGAGGCTGAGATTGAACTCAGAAGACTGTGTCTTCACCTTATTCCCCTTGAGCTAAGGACACCCAGTCCTCGCCCAATCACTCTGGTAAGTCTTCAATGTAGACTTCCAAACCTTCACAGACTCCGTTCACCGGTGATCCACAATGACTCTTGGATCCTCAGAGCATGACGCCTAACCGGCTGGAGGATACATAGTCCCCAAGTGTAACAAGTCTTCAAGTCACGCAGACAGAAAGACTTCAGTGATGCCTAACACTCTTTGGCTCTGGGTGTTTTGGGCTTTGTCGTCACAAGGATCTCTCTCTCAAAGGCTTCGGAGGTGGGTTGCTCTCAAACGACAAAAGTCGTGTACTAACTCTGAGCAGCCACCAATTTATGGTGTAGGGGGTGGGCTATTTATAGCTAGGAGGCAACCCGACATGATATGTCCGAAATGACCCTGGGTCACTAAGGAACCGACACGTGTCCAACGGTCGGATTTCAAACACACGCGGCAGCTTGGCTTGGGCTACAAGCAAAGCTGACTCAGTCAACTCAGGATAAGATTTGCTCTCATTGTCTTCGCTCGAAGACATTAGATTTTGGGTTGAGCATCATGTCAGTCTTCTGACTTTGTTTACTTGGACCCCACTTAACAGTACGGTGGTTCCTATGACTCAATAAAGAAGAAAAGGAAACTACGAAAGAAACTACGTCTTCGCACTCCATAGTCTTCATGTGAATGTCTTCACACGTCATTATCTTCAACGTGAATGTCTTCACGAACCACCATTGTCTTTAATGTCTTCATACATTTTTAGGGGTCATCTCTGGTAGGAAAACCGAATCAGTGAGGGACTACTACCTGTGTTATCCTGCAATTCTCACAAACACATTAGTCCCTCAACTACATTTGTCGTCAATACTCCAAAACCAACTAGGGGTGGCACTAGATGCACTTACACAAACAGTTCAACTCGATAGCTGAACCGACCAAAATTTTCCCCAATTGTTGCCAACCACGTACTGAAATAGCTAGTTCAACTATATATACTAGCTAATTTTAAGTACGTTGTACAGTTCCACCACATCTATAATCAGATGAACTGAACAAAATAGCCCCTAAATACTACTACTACAGAGGGGCTTTGTACTACTTCCGGCAGCCTCTCCTCTGCCGAGCGTGCTCAGTATGAGGAAGAGGAGGAGGAGCCTACCGATGAGCTGGACAATTGCAATACGGTGCCTGCCGCTGCTGCACCTTCAGCGACGCTCACCTCGAACGTCCTCTGCCGCTCCAGATGACCCCTCTCGAAGCGGCGGGACTGCTCATAGATCTCTTGATTCCTCGCCTCTACGTCGGCGTGTGCTGCGGCCACGGCTGCGGTCAGGCTCTTTGCGTGCTCGACGAGGCGCTCCTCCTCCTCTCGCAGGAACTCAATGTAGCGCGCAAGGTCGCTGACGCACGTGCGGGCCTCCACCTCCGCCTCCCGCCTTCGGGCAGCGGTGGCGGAGCGGGTGATGATCCCGGCGGTCGACAATGGGCTGGCGGCCACGGCGGCCGACGATGGGGTGGCGGCCACGACCACCACCTCCCGCCTTCAGGCCGCGGTGGCAGAGCGGGTGATGGCCATGGTGGCCGGCAGTGGGGTGGTGGCCACGATGGCCACCTCCCGCCTTCAGGCCGCGGCGGCGGAGCGGGCGATGGCCCTGGCTTTCGACGGTGGTGTGGCGGCCACGGCGGCAGACGGTGGTGTGGCGGCAACGGTGGCCGGCAACAGCTGCCGACGGGCAGCGGCGGCGAAGCGTGTGGTGGGTGTTCCGCGCACACCCAACAGGGACGCCACGCGCACTACACTACGTCGGGGACTGCGCCGCCGCCGCGGTGTAGCCTCCCAGCTGGAGCTGTCCTCTGATGGCGGCGGAGTGGCTGAGCGACGACGACGGACCGGTGCCATTGGCGATTGTGGGAGAAGCAGACGAGATAAGCTACAGGGAGGGAGGGGAAAATGCGACGCAGGACTCGCCGGCCGTGAGGGTTTATATAGTAGGCTGGTAAGCATTGGGATTTTGGGGGATTTCACCGAGTCGGGCGGGAAGCTTGTGCGGGAACCTGCGCGGTTGCGCGGGAACGAGCTCACCACCGTTTGGCCAAAAGAATGCCCCCGCGCGCTGCTCAAGCTTGCGCTCGAAGCCGTCTGCGGCAGCGAGGTGACAAGACATGCGAGAGGAGGACGAAAGGACACATACACATACTGTTAATTAAAAAACGTTTGCGATTTAATTACCTACTATACCCCCATCCTGGTTTATAAGTAGGATTTAACTAATAAAATACGAATGCATGTCGCCAAAGATTATATTGTTGAATTCGTATTTGAACATAGTTTCCAATTATATAATTTTTATAACATGCATTAACATTTTGTTGGTTAAATTTAAGGGCAAAGTATGGCACATAATATAAAGGGGACTAATAGACCAAGACGGAGGTAGTAGCACACGGCCGCTCTCTACGCAGCGACGCAACTGCCGGCCGGCTTGTAGGCGATCATTCCCTGCGTGTTCAACTACTCTATGCGTGTGGTCGCTCGCTATTCTTCTGTAGACAGAGCAAATCACACGGCTTATTAGCAACAATCGTCTGTGTTATTATTGGTCTTCGCACACATTTTTGATTACGGACCTGTTTGCCGCGTATCACACACATCTTGTTCAGTTGAACCGTTTCTATTGTGTTGCCTAATCACACACAGTTCATCCTAGTGAACCGTATGCCGTATATCGCACACGCCCTCATCTGGCTGCCCGTTTCTGTTGTTCTGCCTCATCGCAAATAGTTCTTCTGGATTAATCGTTTGCCACGCATCGCACACACAACTCTAATCTGAACCGTGTTTGATGTCACCGCCATCGCAAACGTTTTGCATCTTTTTTGACGGTTTTATTAGAGCACCGTTTGTGACTAATGTATCGCACACAGTTTCGTCAAAGGGTCTCTGATCGTAGTGTCGCGTTAGCAGCATCCTGCAGTAGTGCATGGTTTACTTCGTGATAGAACTTTTAGTTTGGGCGCTATTGTTGCCCGACGGTTGAGTTTAAACTGTTCGAGGGGTCCTATCTTTGGAGGTATCTATGCCTCCCGCCTTGCTAGACGCTTCGAGATACCCATTAGGCACGATGAGGAAGAGGAGATGCTGCTACACACTAGATACTTAGACTATAACAGTATGGTAGCACATGATTTTATTAGTGATGATATGGACAAGAGACTCATCTATAACCTGGTATTCAGCCAGAAGACTTATCAGATTGTTACTTTGCCTGCACCTTCTTTGTTCAATATTCATTCAGGCAGGTATCTCATTTTGCCCGAGGACATTTATGCATACTGGGAGTGGACACGATCCCCAGTTCCTGAGCCAGAACCATCACCTGATCCGTATGAGGAGTCTATTTATCAGTGGGAGCCACAGGAGCTCGCTAACCAGTGAAACCCTCAGGATCCTCCTCAGTACCCAGGAGAGGGCTACTTTGATCCATGGGCATAGACCAACTTAGGCCAAAAGCCTAAGCTTGGGGGAGTACGTATTTCTCACTGACATTACATTCATGTTCACACACTCATTCCAGTTGACGGTGTTCATACTTTTTCATTGTATTATCCATGTTAGTTTATTTCTTTTTCTCGCTTTATTCTTATGTGTTTGAAAAACTTTGAGAAAATCCAAAAAATTAGTTATAGCTTCTTTTCAGTTTTTCTTTTTAAGTTTATTTAGTAGTAGTATTAAAAGAAAACCCAAAAAGATTTCTCGTTCTTCTTTTGCTTGTTGGGAGCTTTCCCGTGTAAATAGTTTTTCTCGTTCTTGTTTTTGCTTTCTTCAGAAAAACAAAAACTCCAAAAATATTTCAGTGTGGTTCTTTGAAATTCTTTTCTTTTTCTTTGGGTCGAGAGGAGAAGACCACGATGAAAACATCGAGTGGCTCTCATATGCACTATTGTTGATCTAACAAAGAGCCCATATTACCCTGTCTTCTTCTTTGAATAAATGTTTGCAGATTCCAGCTTAGTCCAATGCACGTGCATTATTATTATCCACACTATTCGGTTGTGCAAGTGAAAGGCAATAATGACGATAGTTGATGAAATGATTGAGATGAGAAAAGGCTGGTATGAACTCGACCTATTTTGTTTTTGTAAATATGATTAGTTCATCGTTCTTGATTCATCCCATTATAAATGAAACATGTTTGCAATGACAATTAGAGATTATAGTTACTCATGACATGCTTAATTAGCTAGGAGTTTATAATGGTTTACCTTGCGTGCCAACATGCTTTTAAAATGGTTGTGATGTAGTATGATAGGATGGTATCCTCCTTTGAAGGATTCGAGTGGCTTGACTTGGCACATGTTCACACATGTAGTTGAAACAAAATCAACATAGCCTTCACGATATTTATGTTCATGGTGATTTATATCCTACTCATGCTTGCACTCAATGTTGGTTAATCTCAATGCATGTTTATGACTGTTGTCGCTCTCTAGTTGGTCGCTCCTCAATCTTTTGCTAGCCTTCTCTTGTACTAAGCGGGAATACTGCTTGTGCATCCACTTCTATAAACCCAAAGTTGTTCCATATGAGTCCACCATACCTACCTATATGCGGTATTTACCTGCCGTTCCAAGTAAATTTGCATGTGCCAAACTCTAAACCTTCAAATAATAATCTGTTTTGTATGCCTGAATCGCTCATGTAGCGACTGGGGGCTGTCAGTATCTTCCATGCTAGGTGGGTTATTCTCACGATGAGTGTTGATTCACTTGTCATTCACGAAAAAGTGGCTGGTGTTCGGGATGCCCAGTTCCATGCTCAAATCAAATCAAAATATAATTTCAAACAAAACTCCCCCAGGACTGTTGTTGGTATGGACGGTACCCGTTGTTTCGGACCAGCCGTGGAATGTGCTTGTTGGTGGAGGCGGGGGTAAAAACTTTACCATTCTATTTGGGAACCGCCTATAATGTATCTAGCATGGAAGATACCGAGATCTCTTGGTTGTTATGTTGACAATGAAAGCATACTGCTCAAAATTATATTCATCACTGTTTCAAAAAGCTCAAGCTCTGGCACCTCTGCAAATCCCTGCTTCCCTCTGAGAAGGGCCTATCTATTTACTTTTATTGTTGAGTCATCATCCTCTTATAAAAAGCACCAGTTAGAGAGCACCACTGTCATTTGTATGCGTTGTTATTAATTGATATTAAGTATGACTGTGACTGGATCTCTTTTACCATGAATTACAATGTCTAGTCACTCCTTGATCTTCCAGGGTGCTCTGCATTTACGTTTTGCGGTCTCAGAAAGGGCTAGCGAGATACCATTTTGTTATATCATATCATGATTGTTTTGAAAAAGTGTTGTCATCCGAGATTTATTATTATTGCTCGCTAGTTGATTATGCCATTGATATGAGTAAATGTGAGACCAAAATGTTATTGTGAATATGGTTAGTTTATAATCTTTGCTGAAAACCTGAATGCTGGCTATACATATTTGCAACAACAAGATCAAACAGAGTTTGTAAAAGTTTTTATTTATCACTTTCAGTTTGTCAACTGAATTGCTTGAGGACAAGCAATGGGTTAAGCTTGGGGGAGTTGATACGTCTCCATCGTATCTACTTTTCCAAACTCTTTTGCCCTTGTTTTGGACTCTAATTTGCATGATTTGAATGGAACTAACCCGGACTGACGCTGTTTTCAGCAGAATTGCCATGGTATTATTTTTGTGCAGAAATAAAAGTTCTCGGATTGACCTGAAAATTTACGGAGAATATTTTTGGAATAAATAAAAAATATTGGCAAAAGAATCAACCAGAGGGGACCCACCAGCTGACCACAAGGGTGGAGGGCGCGCCCTACCCCCCTGGGCGCGCCCCTTGCCTTGTGGGTCCCCTGGACCTCCTCCGACCCTAACTCCAACTCTATATATTCACGTTCGGGGAGAAAAAAATTAGAGAGAAGGATTCATCGCGTTTTACGATACGGAGCCGCCGCCACCTCCTGTTCTTCATCGGGAGGGCAGATCTGGAGTCCGTTTGGGGCTCCGGAGAGGGGGATTCGTCGCCATCATCATCACCAACCTTCCTCCATCACCAATTTCATGATGCTCACCGCTGTGCGTGAGTAATTCCATCGTAGCTTGCTGGACGGTGATGGGTTGGATGAGATTTATCATGTAATCGAGTTAGTTTTGTTAGGGTTTGATCCCTAGTATCCACTATGTTCTGAGATTGATGTTGCTATGACTTTGCTATGCTTAATGCTTGTCACTAGGGCCCGAGTGCCATGATTTCAGATCTGAAGCTATTATGTTTTCATGAATATATTTGTGTTCTTGATCCTATCTTGCAAGTTGTAGACATCTATTACGAGTTATGATCCGCATACCCCAAGGTGGCAATAATTGGGATTCTTTCCGGTGATTACCGTAGTTTGAGGAGTTCATATATTCACTAAGTGCTAATACTTTGGTCCGGTTCTCTATTAAAAGGAGGCCTTAATATCTCTTAGTTTCCATTAGGACCCAGCTGCCACGGGAGGGTAGGACAAAAGATGTCATGCAAGTTCTTTTCCATAAGCACGTATGACTATATTTTGAATACATGCCTACATTATATTGATAAATTGGAGCTAGTTCTGTGTCACCCTAGGTTATAACTGTTGCATGATGAATGCCATCCGACATAATTATCCAGCATTGATCCATTGCCTACGAGCTTTTCACATATTGATCTTTGCTACGTTACTTTGCCGTTGCCACTGTTACAATTGCTACAAAACTGCTACTATTACTTTTGCCACCGTTACCGTTACTTCCATACTACTTTGCTACTAAATACTTTGCTGCAGATATTAAGTCTTTCAGGTGTGGTTGAATTGACAACTCAGCTGCTAATACTTGAGAATATTCTTTGGCTCCCCTTGTGTCGAATCAATAAATTTGGGTTGAATACTCTACCCTCGAAAACTTTTGCTATCCCCTATACTTGTGGGTTATCAGATAGCACCACCTATCGGAACCACGCCAAAAATCTCTGTGTCATCATTGCGTTTGCACTCTCCAAACCCTTCCCTTTACCTTCATATGCAATGTTTTACTTTCCGCTGCTACACTCTTAGAATTGCATGTGTAGGTTGATTGCTTGACTTGTGTTAATTGCTAAAATCTGCCCACAACTAAAATTGGAAAAATATTAGATTTTTATTTGGTCAAGTAGTCTAATCACCCCCCCCTCTAGACCTACTTTCGATCCTACAGGGTCCGACGCGAACACGGCAGGCGTGCTTTAAGTGTGCCGCCTTTTCCTTTTGAACTTGCAAAGTGTAACATTTTCTACTCTTTCCTTTCGCTTATTCGTGCGATCGATCGATAGAAATCCAGAACAAAATGACGAGGGCAGGGCTTTCCCGCGCGTTAGGCGGACTAGTTTGGCCTAGTGGGTTTGAGTGATATGACGTGTTACAGTGCCCTCTAGTCTTCACGTGTGGTAGCAGTATTGCTGGTATAGTAAGTTTTCTTGAAGAAGCGGATTCAACGAAGTCATGATGGTTCCTTCGTCCGAGCAACTTACGGTGGAAAAGGTCGGGCCTGCGATTTGACGGCTCAATAATCATTATTACTGCGGCGCTACGATTGGGCCGAGTCTCTCCTCCAGTTCTGTGTGATGCACTCTAATTTTGATGCATGGCAAGTGGACCAGGATGGTCGACGTCCCACATGTCGCTGAATGAAAGTAGTCTTTCCGATATTGAGGACGAGTAAGGAAATTAGGCGATATAATGTCAGTGCTCTTTTATACTATTCATTTTTTATTTTTGATGAAAGCTATTGTCTCCACTCTTACGACGGAGGAGTGTGAAACAAGGCAACCTAGTAAATTTGGCATGTGCACTACTCCCCCTGTCCATGAAAGACTGTACATATAGAGATTTACACATTGACTAAGAGGAACCGGACCTTCATGGCATAATTAATGCCCAAAAGTAGCAGACTTATTTGTGCATGCGAGCATTGAGAGAAGAAGATTAAATAAAGGTTGTTGCATGCTGTAATTAAGGATAAACATGCAACATATACTACCTCTGACTTGGTTTATTGGTCCCCTTCGTATTTGATGCCAAATTTTGAACATAGATTTAACTAACAAAATATTAGTGCATGTCACAAAAAATTATATCGTTGGATTCTTATTTGAACATAGTTTTCAATAATATTATTTTTTGGGACATTGCATTAACATTTTATTAGTTAAATCTAAAGTCAAAGTTTGACACAAAATATAAAGAGGACCAATAAACCAGGACGAATGTAGTAGCTAGAGCACAAGTTGCTGCATCAGTCAATCAATATCGATTAGATTAAAGGCTAGGTGCATTTAAAGTGTAGATGCACACTCTTTGTTAGAAAAATTTCTAAGGCTACATATACAGTTTTTCACGCAGGGGTGTGCGTCTTGTACCATTAACACTATTGGAGCCACTGCAGAGCATCAACCCTACTGTACTGCACAATTGGGCCGGTCCAATTAGGCTGTGCGCCAGGAAGGAAAACTGGCGCTACAGGCGCCCATTAGGAGCTCCCCTAGTTTTTAGCCCGTCAAGAATGACTCATGGGCCAGTGGGAAGGCAACCAGTGTCGAAACCCTAAGCGTGTTTGGTTCGGGAAATTAGAGATGGGGAATGGAAGTTGAGGGGTGAGAAGATTAAAAATCCACTGTTTGATTAGAGGGAGTGGGAGTTTAAGTGGGAAGAGGAATGGGAGTTGGAGAAGCAAATTCTCACCGATTTCATCCCGGGATACGTTGTTAATTCGTGAGCAGAGTTTTATCCCACGCCAATTCCCATCATACACGAAACAAAAAAATCTACTCCCCATGCCTAGGCACCACGCACCGTCATCCGCCGCTTCCAGAGTCCACACCCCACCCCACTCTCACTTTCTCCATCCAAATCCCCAAAACACTCTCCGACGCATCTGCCGCCGCCATCGTCGACCATGGCCGGGCGGACACCACTCACCAACGCGGGGGCCGCGACGGAGGCCGACGCGTACGAGCCGTACGAGGCCATGAAGCAGCTGCGCGCTTACATCTGCACCGAGCTCCTCCCCGCCTTCCCCGCCCTCGACAACAGGCGGCTCACCGCCCTCCCCTCCTCCGACGGCGTCGACCGCATCAGCTTCCTCCCCGACGCGCTCCTGCGCAACATCGTCTCCCGCCTCCCCGTCACGGACGCCGCGCGCACCGCCGTTCTCGCCTCGCGCTGGCGCCGGGTCTGGCTATCCGCCCCCCTCGCGCTAATCGACGAATACCTCCGCCCCAGCGGCAACCCGCCGACCGTCACCGCCGCCGTGTCGCAAATCCTTGATGCGCACCCGGGACCCTTCCGCTTCGTCCACCTCGTCCGCAGCCACATGGACGCGTGCCAGCCCCAGCTCGCGCGCTGGCTCGAGCTCCTCGCCACCAAGGGCGTCCAAGAGCTCGTCCTTGTGAATCGCCCGTGGCCACTCGAGGTACCCCTCCCCGCCACGCTCTTCAGCGTCACCACCCTCACCCGCCTCTACATCGGCATCTGGAAATTTCCGGACGTGGCCAGGTTACCGCGCGGCACCTTCTTCCCATGTCTTCGTGAGCTCGGGGTCTGCACCATCCTCATGAAGGACGGAGACATCGAGGCCCTCGTCGCTAGGAGCCCCGTCCTGGAGATTCTGAACATCCAAGGAAGCAACACAGGGCTGCGCCTTCGCCTCGTCAGCCAGAGCCTCCGGTGCATGCAAATCTGTGGCTCTGTTGTAGAGGACATTGCCGTGGTGAAGGCTCCATGCCTTGACCGGCTCATCGTGGAGCATCCTAGGGACAGTGCCAGTGGTCTGTGTACCAGGGTCAGGATTGGTGACTGCCCCAAGTTGCACGCATTAGGAATTTTGAAGGCAGGAAATCACATCCTAGAGATCCAAGGCACCGTCATCGTGGTACATTTCCTATCTGAAGTCTGTCCATTTGTTCAGTTAGCAAAATGTTCAGTTGATAGAGGTTCATGAATCATGACTAAATGTGCGATCTTTCTTTGTGGGTGCATTCTAGGCTGGGATAAAGCCAAGCCCAAGCACCATGGTGATGAACGTCAAGATCCTGAGTTTGAATGTGTGTTTCGGAGACCACGATGACATTAAGATGCTGACTGCCTTTCTCAGATGCTTTCCCAATCTGGAGACGCTGCATATCATGGTATCCCCCCCCCCCCCCCCCCCTTCTCTCTCTAATTAATGTTTTTTGCTTACTTTGCACTCTATACATTACTAAATCATGAGTGGACATGGTGCCAGCTAGTGCAAGTAGTTTTTCTATGTGGTAAGGTGATGGTAGCATCAGCTAGTACATAGTTACGAATGTTTGACCTTGCCATGGGTGATCAATTGTAGCTTAAGTGTTAGCCCTTGTAATTTGTTCTCAGCCATCGTGTCTTGTCTTCGCACATAAACAAGAGTACACTATTAGGGTCTGTGTTGTGTGGCCATCTGTTTTTATGTTATGATGTTTCATAAAAAAACTTGTAGCAGCAGATTTCATCATATCAGGCAGTTATAATTGTGTGTTACATGAATGATAATACTATATTGATGTTACAGAACTAACTGCATATCAGACACTCCTCTATGGTTAGTGATTACAAGGTAGTTTTCATGGTTTACAACTGGAACTTTGTCCTGAAGGACATACCTCGCAAATGTGCACATGGTTAAGACCTCCATTTTGGATTGTGTGTGTGATTTCGTAAAACCAGTCTCGTTTGATTGGACCATCTTTTAGTCTCAATCAACGGCAGTAGTAGACTAAGATCTTCAGCCATACTGCGTAACTGGGTGTTTTTTTTCTGCACTGCTAGGTTACTTTGTACTCCCTCCGTCCCATAATATAAGAGCATTTTTGACACTAGTGTAGTGTGAAAAACGCTCTTATATTATGGGACGGAGTAGTGTCAAAAACGCTCTTATATTATGCATAGTTAAAAAAGGCGCGCCTAGGCTCTAGGCGTTAGCAAAACGCCTAGCGCGTAACTGCGCTTAATCTGCGCATAATTGCGCATAAGCATGCGCTTTGATCAGAAAAGCGCAAGGCGGTGGCAAAACGCACAATTAAC
The DNA here is from genome assembly GCA_011799875.1 of Thinopyrum elongatum. Taxonomy (NCBI): domain Eukaryota; kingdom Viridiplantae; phylum Streptophyta; class Magnoliopsida; order Poales; family Poaceae; genus Thinopyrum; species Thinopyrum elongatum. Next base: position 541,475,792 of record CM022301.1, read on the forward strand.
GCCTAGCGCTTTTTTGAACTATGATATTATGGGACGGAGGGAGTAGTTTGTAAAACATACAGTGTTTAATGTTGTTTTCTACACATGCAATGTTTAGTTTTTACTTTTTAGTGGTGCTCAAATAGCAATGCATGTAGTTTCTGAATCTCAACTGTAAAAAAAAACACTCAAAATAATGTACCTACTAATATTGTTCCCATTTATAAACTTTAATTTTCAAATAGCTAATGGCAAGTACTGACAATTTATCTGAGCCAATTTATGTTTTGCTTGCGTTCGTACCAAGTTCCTCTACACATAGCTGCATGCCTGCATGTATTGTTTAATCCATCTCGCAGCAGATTTTATTGCTCGCAGATTGTTTCCCGTTGATTTGCATAGATCTATCAACTCAATTACCGTCATAGCTCTTTATGCTCTTTCTAATTTTTTGTATTGTGAGTTGTTAATCTTGTATGTAAGCTAGCATTACTGCCTACTTTTGTGCTCATTATTGAACTTGATCTTTGTAGTCCGCAAAAGGTGTCTATCAAGCTGGCAATGTCAGGCTCAATCTCAGGTTCTGGGAGTTGGCCAAGCCCACCAAAAGTGTCGAGTTCTCCATCAAGGTGATATCTTTCTGTGAATTTCGAGGGGAGCTAGGTGAGGCTGCTTTCCTTAAGTTCTTCTTTCGGAGTGCGAGGGCTCTTGAGAGTGCAATGATTACAATGCGCTCTGGATCATTTTCTACGGATGAGCTATCTTCTAGAGTGAAACAAGTGTCTCAAAAGATGGTGAGTAAATCATGCAAAATGATTGTTCTTGGGAGTGATGGCCCCGAAGGAGGCAGGCCTTGGAGCTTCAAAAGAGGAACCGATTACTGCTTCAAGGACCCTTTCTCAGCTGTGGAATGGGTCGGTTAAGCTTAATATTCATATTTGCCACTGCTTGCAGGGAAAGAAGGAAGAGCAGCTCAAGTCTTGTTGCTTTCACCAGTGTAGCTCTTTGTTCGATTGTTGTGGTTAATTACCTTCAGCCCTGGGGGATCTTTATCGATCTTGACTTAGCACTTATCTATGTTATAAGCAGTTAATTAGCTGATAATCTTCTGTGCTTTCTAGTATTAGAGTCGGAGTGTGGTGGTTTAAATATGGCAGAGTTGGAAGCTTGGTTGAACTTGTAATGGTCGTAAGCTGTGGTCTGTTGCTACCTTCACTATATATGTTGTAATGGCTTCGACGTTTTCTGGCCGAGATGAAGGACTGGATCCTCTTGTTTTGTTTACCATTTTTGCTGCTGAATGAAGCCTGAGATGTTTTACAGAGCTCGTGTGCTTGTATTTTTTAGAGAGCTCTAGAAACCATTGCTGCTTTTGTCATTTCCTTTTTCTTTTTGAAAGTTCAGATTAAATCTTGAAATCAAGATGTGCGTTTGGATCAAATGTTGCCGCTGAAGATTTTTGTTCTCTGGCTTTCAGTGCTCTTTTCTTCATCCTTCGATGATGCACACTTCGGAGGTCTCATGACTTATGTTTTGGTCAATTTACACAAATGTGGATCAAAGTTGTAGGGAAGCTGAAACAATAAGTTATAATACTTGCTCTGCGTTGTTACAACGATGAGTTTTTTTTTCTTATACAGTTTGATGCTTAAATACAGTACAAAATGTGATTGGCAAGATGGTTATATTTCACCTGGTGCGGGAACTTAAGCACCTGGTACTCAATACAGTATTTTTTAGATCATCCGGATAATTTAGTCCGCAGTACTATGTAGACTGGTTTATTTTGTGTGTGTGGCCCCTTTCTCATCTCTGAAACATGCAATGTTCTGGGATTTATTTGCCTTTTTGCATCGAGTTCAAAACTTGAACATTTAGCGGGCATTGAGCAAAGTAACATGAGTACCGCTTCCTCGAGGTACTTCATAAACCATCAGAAGGTACTCACCGTTTTTTTAGGGGTGAAGGTACTCACTGTTAAAAACACATACTCCTAACTACATTAGGACCTCGATGAGGTTCAAACATGAATTCTGAAACATATCTCTTGGTACCATGCAGGTGCTCTATGAGTAGAGATGAAAGTGACCAAATACTACATGCTTTTAAAATGGAACTGTTGACCGCACCTAATGAATAGTGAGATTGATTTTTCCTTGCTGGTTATCAGTTATAAGATGCCCATTGACTGTATTTTCTTGAATAAAATAAAATGAAATAATAGTAAGGCATTTGCATCACAAGAATATGTAGACATGTTATTTTAGGGCTAGCGGGACATTATGTGAAGATGCAAATTAAGTTGGTGTATGTGTACGAGAGTGGCTTGATCAGAATATGTAGACATCTTTTTGTTGCTCTATGTGTACAGTATTTTAAAATAAAATTATACTAAGACTTTTGTATCACAAGAATTATGAGACCTGTTTTTTGAGGAATAGTGAGGCATTATGTGAAATGCACACTATTTTTATGGAGTGGTGAGACGGTGTGTACGTGAATTATGTGAAAATGCGCAACAAACGGCATAGAGGGCACTCGCACGACGAAGCCCCCAGGAAGTGGGTACTCTAGCATCCTTTATCTCTACTCCTAATGTCTGAGTTGGTAGTCTCGCCTCACTCCCACCTCATCCCACCACTTCTATCTTTCGTCCACCTTTTACGTCACGTCACAGCGACCTACTTGGGCCGGTCCATTTGACGCGTACATTAACTCAATCATATCAACACATTCCCAAAACAACACCATACATTAACTCGTTCAAATCAAATCATTACTTACCAAAACATCAATTATCTCGCCCATAAAAAAATCATTTATCTCTACTTCTGAAGATGCAGTTGGGTAACCCATCGATCGATGGAAGGAATAGCCAGCCCCACCCTCCGCTGATTTGGTCAACGCAAGCCCAACTCACACGGATACAAATCAGCCCCAAAATCAGGAATATAAGAGCTTGATCTCCCCTGATCTCGCGGTTCCCATCATTCGTTAGATTCTCTTTCCCTCTCCCGAACAAACTCGGTGGCTACTCGACCTCGACCTCTCCGGTGCATGCCCCCTCTCCGTCAGCCTCCCCACGTGCCTTGCTTCCTATCCGTTGCACGCCGCCGAGTGTGTCCCTCGGCCTAGCGGCAGTAGCGGGAGGAGAGGAGCAGCACGGTGGTGATTGGGCGAAGAAGCGTTGGGCCGCAGCAGCAGACAGTTCGGGAGAGGGAGCTCGTTCCTTGGCGATCCGAGAAGGAAGGACCACCGCGCTACACATGTCACGGTAGTGCAAATAGGCATAGATGACGAGCTTCTCAAGGTGGGTTTCTGTGTGCTCAGGCTGTGACTTGTTCCTTTTTTTCTCTATGTGCTTCCGGATCTGACCAGGCGCCGCCACAGTTCCCTCGGCCGTGATTGAACTGCACATCTTCGTCTCCATTGCCCAACACGGGAAAGGATGCACCTGTAGCTTTAGCTCCCAATAAATTGAAGCTGCTCAAAGTCCAAACAGAGGTAACTGCTCCGGAACGTAGTATTTCAAAAAAATTTCTACGATCACGAAAGATCTATCTAGGAGAAGCATAGCAACGAGTGGAGAGAGTGTGTCCACGTACTCTCGTAGACCGAAAGCGGAAGCGTTTAGTAACGCGGTTGATGTAGTCGAACGTCTTCGCGATCCAACCGATCCAAGTACCGAACGTACGGCACCTCCGCGATCTGCACACGTTCAGCTCGGTGACATCCCTCGAACTCTTGATCCAGTTGAGGACGAGGGAGAGTTTCGTCAGCACGACGGCGTGGTGACGGTGATGATGAAGTTACCGGCGCAGGGCTTCGCCTAAGCACTACGACGATATGACCGAGGTGTGTAACTGTGGAGGGGGCACCGCACACGGCTAAGACAAATCTTGGTGTCTCTTTGGGGTGCCCCTGCCCACGTATATAAAGGAGGGAGGAGGAGGAGGCCGGCCTAGGAGGGGCGCGCCTATAGGGGGAGTCCAACTAGGATTCCCAATCCTAGTTGGAGTCCCCTTCCTTTTCCAAGAGAGGGAGAGAGGGAAAGAGGTGGAAAGGGGAGTAAAGAGGGGGGGGGGGCGCCACCCCTCCCTAGTCCAATTCGGACCAGCCAAGGGGGGGGGGGGGCGGCCACCCTGCAGCCCTCCTCTCCTTTTCCACTAAGGCCCATTAATCCCCCGGGGGGTTCCGGTAACCTCCCGGTACTCCGAAAAATGCCGAACCTTTCCGAAACCTTTCCGGTGTCCGAACATAGCCTTCCAATATATCAATCTTTATGTCTCGACCATTTCGAGACTCCTCGTCATGTCCGTGATCTCATTCGGGACTCCGAACAAACTTCGGTCATCAAATCACATAAACTCATAATACAAATCGTCATCGAACGTTAAGCGTGCGGACCCTACGGGTTCGAGAACTATGTAGACATGACCGAGACTCATCTCCAGTCAATAACCAATAGCGGAACCTGGATGCTCATATTGGCTCCCACATATTCTACGAAGATCTTTATCGGTCAAACCGCATAACAACATACGTTGTTCCCTTTGTCATCGGTATGTTACTTGCCCGAGATTCGATCGTCGGTATCATCATACCTAGTTCAATCTCGTTACTGGCAAGTCTCTTTACTCGTTCCGTAATGCATCATCCCGTAACTAACTCATTAGTCACATTGCTTGCAAGGCTTCATATGATGTGCATTACCGAGAGGGCCCAGAGATACCTCTCCGACAATCGGAGTGACAAATCCTAATCTCGATCTATGCCAACTCAACAAACACCATCGGAGACACCTATAGAGCATCTTTATAATCACCCAGTTACGTTGTGACGTTTGATAGCACACTAAGTGTTCCTCCGGTATTCGGGAGTTGCATAATCTCATAGTCATAGGAACATGTATAAGTCATGAAGAAAGCAATAGCAACAAACTAAACGATCATTATGCTAAGCTAACGGATGGGTCTTGTCCATCACATCATTCTCCTAATGATGTGATCCCGTTCATCAAATGACAACACATGTCCATGGCTAGGAAACTTAACCATCTTTGATTAACGAGCTAGTCTAGTAGAGGCATACTAGGGACACTCTGTTTGTCTATGTATTCACACATGTACTAAGTTTCCGGTTAATACAATTCTAGCATGAATAATAAACATTTATCATGAAATAAGGAAATAAATAATAACTTTATTATTGCCTCTAGGGCATATTTCCTCCAGTCTCCCACTTGCACTAGAGTCAATAATCTAGTTCACATCGCCATGTGATTTAACACCAATAGTTCACATCACCATGTGATTAACACCCATAGTTCACATCGCTTATGTGACCAATACTCAAAAGGTTTACTAGAGTCAATAATCTAGTTCACATCGCCATGTGATTAACACCCAAAGAGTACTAAGGTGTGATCAAGTTTTGCTTGTGAGAGATGTTTAGTCAACGGGTCTGCCACATTCAGATCCGTATGTATTTTGCAAATTTCTATGTCTACAATGCTCTGCACGGAGCTACTCTAGCTAATTGCTCCCACTTTCAATATGTATCCAGATTGAGACTTTGAGTCATCTGGATCGGTGTAAAAGCTTGCATCGACGTAACCTTTTACGACGAACTCTTTTATCACCTTCATAACCGAGAAATATTTCTTTAGTCCTCTTAGGTAACTAAGGATAACTTTGACCGCTATCCAGTGATCTATCCCTGGATCACTATCATACCTCCTTGCTAAACTCATAGCAAGGCACACAACTGGTCTGGTACATAGCATGGCATACTTTATAGAACCTATGACTGAGGCATAGGGAATGACTTTCATTCTCTTTCTATCTTCTGCCGGGGTCGGGTTTTTTAGTCTTACTCAATTTTACACCTTGTAACACAGGCAAGAACTCCTTCTTTGACTGATCCATTTTGAACTTCTTCAAAATCTTGTCAAGGTATGTGCTTTGTGAAAGTCCTATTAAGCGTCTCGATCTATCCCTATAGATCTTGATGCTCAATACTTAAGCAGCTTCACCGAGGTCCTTTTTATTGAAAAATTCTTATTCAAGTATCCTTTTATGCTATCCAGAAATTCTATATCATTTCCAATCAACAATATGTCATCCACATATAATATCAGAAATGCTACAGAGCTCCCACTCACTTTCTTGTAAATACAGGCTTCACCGTAAGTCTGTATAAAACCATATGCTTTGATCACTTCATCAAAGCTTATATTCCAACTCTGAGATGCTTGCACCAGTCCATAGATGGATCGCTGGAGCTTGCATATTTTGTTAGCACCTTTAGGATTGACAAAACCTTCTGGTTGCATCATATACAACTTCTTCTTTAAAAATTCCATTAAGGAATGTAGTTTTGACATCCATTTGCCAGATTTCATAAAATGCGGCAATTGCTAACATGATTCGGACAGACTTTAAGCATCGATACGAGTGAGAAAATCTCATCGTAGTCAACACCTTGAACTTGTCGAAAAACTTTTGCGACAATTCGAGCTTTGTAGATAGTAACACTACTATCAGCGTCTATCTTCCTCTTGAAGATCCATTTTTTCTCAATGGCTCGCCGATCATCGGGCAAGTCAGTCAAAGTCCATACTTTGTTCTCATACATGGATCCTATCTCAGATTTCATGGCCTCAAGCCATTTATCGGAATCTGGGCTCATCATCGCTTCCTCATAGTTCGTAGGTTCGTCATGGTCTAGTAACATGATTTCCAGATCAGGATTACCGTACCACTCTGGTGCGGAACGTACTCTGGTTGACCTACGAGGTTCTATAGTAACTTGATCTGAAGTTTCATGATCATCATCATTAGTTTCCTCACTAATTGGTGTAGGAATCACTGGAACTGATTTCTGTGATAAACTACTTTCCAATTCGGGAGAAGGTACAATTACCTCATCAAGTTCTACTTTCCTCCCACTCACTTCTTTCGAGAGAAACTCCTTCTCTAGAAAGGATCCATTCTTAGCAACGAATGTCTTGCCTTCGGATCTGTGATAGAAGATGTACCCAACAGTCTCCTTTGGGTATCCTATGAAGACACATTTCTCCGATTTGGGTTCGAGCTTATCAGTTTGAAGCTTTTTCACATAAGCATCGCAGCCCCAAACTTTAAGAAACTACAACTTGGGTTTCTTGCCAAACCACAGTTCATAAGGTGTCGTCTCAACGGATTTAGATGGTGCCCTATTTAACGTGAATGCAGCCGTCTCTAAAGCATAACCCCAAAACGATAGCGGTAAATCAGTAAGAGACATCATAGATCGCACCATATCTAATAAAGTGCGGTTACGACGTTCGAACACACCATTGCGCTGTGATGTTCCGGGTGGCGTGAGTTGCGAAACTATTCCGCATTGTTTCAAATGAAGACCAAACTCGTAACTCAAATATTCTCCTCCACGATCGGATCGCAGAAACTTTATTTTCTTGTTACGATGATTTTCCACTTCACTCTGAAATTCTTTGAACTTTTCAAATGTTTCAGACTTATGTTTCATCAAGTAGATATACCCATATCTGCTCAAATCATCTCTGAAGGTTAGAAAATAACGATACCCGCCGCGAGCCTCAACACTCATCGGACCGCATACATCAGTATATATTATTTCCAATAAATCAGTTGCTCGTTCCATTGTTCCGGAGAACGGAGTTTTATTCATCTTGCCCATGAGGCATGGTTCGCAAGTATCAAGTGATTCACAATCAAGTGATTCCAAAAGCCCATGAGCATGGAGTTTCTTCATGCACTTTACACCAATATGACCTAAACGGCAGTGCCACAAATAAGTTGCACTATCATTATTAACTTTGTATCTTTTGGCTTCAATATTATGAATATGTGTATCACTACGATCGAAATTCAATAAACCATTTATATTGAGTGTATGACCATAGAAGGTTTTATTCATTTAAACAGAACAACAATTATTCTCTGACTTAAATGAATAACCGTATTACAATAAACATGATCCAATCATATTCATGCTCAACGCAAACACCAAATAACATTTATTTAGGTCCAACACTAATCCCGAAGGTAGAGGGAGTGTGCGATGGTGATCTTATCAACCTTGGAATCACTTCCAACACACATTGTTACCTCGTCATTTAACTAGTTTCTGTTCATTTTGCAACTCCTGTTTCGAGTTACTAATGTTAGCAACTGAACCAGTATCAAATACCCAGGGGCTACTATGAATACTAGTAAAATACACATCAATAACACGTATATCAAATATACTTTTGTTCACTTTGCCATCCTTTTTATCCGCCAAATAGTTGGGGCAGTTCCGCTTCCAGTGACCAGTCCCTTTGCAGTAGAAGCACTCAGTTTCAGGCTTAGGTCCAGACTTGGGCTTCTTCCCGGGAGTAGCAACTTGCTTGCTATTCTTCTTGAAGTTCCCCTTCTTCCCTTTGCCCTTTTTCTTGAAACTAGTGGTCTTGTTAACCATCAACACTTGATGCTCTTTCTTGATTTCTACCTTCGTTGATTTCAGCATCACGAAGAGCTCGGGAATCATTTTTTCTCATCCCTTGCATATTATAGTTCATCACGAAGTTCCAGTAACTTGGTGATAGTGACTAGAGAATTTTGTCAATTACTATCTTATCCGGAAGATTAACTCCCACTTGATTCAAGCAACTGTAGTACTCAGACATTCTGAGCACATGCTCACTGGTTGAGCCATTCTCCTCCATCTTGTAGGCGAAGTACTTGTCAGAGGTCTCATACCTCTCGACACGGGCATGAGTCTGAAATACCGATTTCAGCTCTTGGAACATCTCATATGCTCCATGTCGTTCAAAACATTTTTGAAGTCCCGGTTCTAAGCCGTAAAGCAAGGTGCACTAAACTATCAAGTAGTCATCATACCGAGCTTGTCAAACGTTCATAACATCTGCATCTGCTCCTGCAATAGTTCTGTCACCTAGCGGTGCATCAAGGACATAATTCTTCTGTGCAGCAATGAAGATAAACCTCAGATCACGGAACCGGTCCGCATCATTGCTACTATCATCTTTCAACTTAGTTTTCTTTAGGAACATATCAAAAATAAAATAGGGGAGCTATACGCGAGCTATTGATCTACAACATAATTTGCAAATACTACCAGGACTAAGTTCATGATAAATTAAAGTTCAATTAATCATATTACTTAAGAACTCCCACTTAGATAGACATCCCTCTAATCATCTAAGTGATCACGTGATCCAAATCAACTAAACCATGTCCGATCATCACGTGAGATGGAGTAGTTTTCATTGGTGAACATCACTATGTTGATCATATCTACTATATGATTCACGCTCGACCTTTCGGTCTCAGTGTTCCGAGGCCATACCTGCATATGCTAGGCTCGTCAAGTTTAACCCGAGTATTCTGCGTGTGCAAAACTGGCTTGCACCCGTTGTATTTGAACGTAGAGCCTATCACACCCGATCATCACGTGGTGTCTCAGCACGAAGAACTTTCGCAACGGTGCATACTCAGGGAGAACACTTATACCTTGAAATTTAGTGAGAGATCATCTTATAATGCTACCGCCGTACTAAGCAAAATAAGATGCATAAAAGGATTAACATCACATGCAATTCAATATGTGACATGATATGGCCATCATCATCTTGTGCTCTTGATCTCCATCATCGAAGCACCGTCATGATCTTCATCGTCACCGGCACCCCAGCTTGATCTCCATCGTCACCGGCGCCCCAGCATGATCTCCATCGAAGCATCGTTGCCGTCTTGCCAACTTATTGCTTCTACGACTATCGTTACCGCTTAGTGATAAAGTAAAGCAATTACATGATGATTGTATTGCATACAATAAAGCGACAACCATATGGCTCCTGCCGGTTGCCGATAACTCTGTTACAAAACATGATCATCTCATACAATAAATTATATCACATCATGTCTTGACCATATCACATCACAGCAAGCCCTGCAAAAACAAGTTAGACGTCCTCTACTTTGTTGTTGCAAGTTTTACGTGGCTGCTACGGGCTGAGCAAGAACCGTTCTTACATACGCATCAAAACCACAATGATTTTTCGTCAAGTGTGCTGTTTTAACCTTCAACAAGGACCGGGCGTAGTCACACTCGATTCAACTAAAGTTGGAGAAACTGACACCCACCAGCCACCTGTGTGCAAAGCACGTCAGTAGAACCAGTCTCGCGTAAGCGTACGCGTAATGTTGGTCTGAGCCGCTTCATCCAACAATACCGCCGAATGAAAGTATGACATGTTGGTAAGCAGTATGACTATTATCGCCCACAACTCTTTGTGTTCTACTCGTGCATATAACATCTACGCATAGACCTGGCTCGGATGCCACTGTTGGGGAACGTAGTATTTCAAAAAAATTCCTACGATCACGCAAGATCTATCTAGGAGAAGCATAGCAACGAGCGGGGAGAGTGTGTCCACGTACCCTCGTAGACCGAAAGCGGAAGCGTTTAGTAACGCGGTTGATGTAGTCGAACGTCTTCGCGATCCAACCGATCCAAGTACCGAACGTACGGCACCTCCGCGATCTGCACACGTTCAGCTCGGTGACGTCCCTCGAACTCTTGATCCAGTTGAGGACGAGGGAGAGTTCCGTCAGCACGACAGTGTGGTGACGGTGATGATGAAGTTACCGGCGCAGGGCTTCGCCTAAGCACTACGACGATATGACCGAGGTGTGTAACTGTGGAGGGGGGCACCGCACACGGCTAAGACAAATCTTGGTGTCTCTTTGGGGTGCCCCCTGCCCACGTATATAAAGGAGGGAGGAGGAGGAGGACGGCCTAGGAGGGGCGCGCCTATAGGGGGAGTCCAACTAGGATTCCCAATCCTAGTTGGAGTCCCCTTCCTTTTCCAAGAGAGGGAGAGAGGGAAAGAGGTGGAAAGGGAGAAGGAAAGAGGGGGGGCGCCACCCCTCCCTAGTCCAATTCGGACCAGCCAAGGGGGGGGGGGGGCGCGGCCACCCTGCAGCCCTCCTCTCCTTTTCCACTAAGGCCCATAAGGCCCATTAATCCCCCGGGGGGTTCCGGTAACCTCCCGGTACTCCGAAAAATGTCCGAACCTTTCCGAAACCTTTCCGGTGTCCGAACATAGCCTTCCAATATATCAATCTTTATGTCTCGACCATTTCGAGACTCCTCGTCATGTCCGTGATCTCATCCGGGACTCCGAACAAACTTCGGTCATCAAATCACATAAACTCATAATACAAATCGTCATCGAACGTTAAGCGTGCGGACCCTACGGGTTCGAGAACTATGTAGACATGACCGAGACTCATCTCCAGTCAATAACCAATAGCAGAACCTGGATGCTCATATTGGCTCCCACATATTCTACGAAGATCTTTATCGGTCAAACCGCATAACAACATACGTTGTTTCCTTTGTCATCGGTATGTTACTTGCCCGAGATTCGATCGTCGGTATCATCATACCTAGTTCAATCTCGTTACTGGCAAGTCTCTTTACTCGTTCCGTAATGCATCATCCCGTAACTAACTCATTAGTCACATTGCTTGCAAGGCTTCATATGATGTGCATTACCGAGAGGGCCCAGAGATACCTCTCCGACAATCGGAGTGACAAATCCTAATCTCGATCTATGCCAACTCAACAAACACCATCGGAGACACCTATAGAGCATCTTTATAATCACCCAGTTACGTTGTGACGTTTGATAGCACACTAAGTGTTCCTCCGGTATTCGGGAGTTGCATAATCTCATAGTCATAGGAACATGTATAAGTCATGAAGAAAGCAATAGCAACAAACTAAACGATCATCATGCTAAGCAAACGGATGGGTCTTGTCCATCACATCATTCTCCTAATGATGTGATCCCGTTCATCAAATGACAACACATGTCCATGGCTAGGAAACTTAACCATCTTTGATTAACGTGCTAGTCTAGTAGAGGCATACTAGGGACACTCGGTTTTTCTATGTATTCACACATGTACTAAGTTTCCGGTTAATACAATTCTAGCATGAATAATAAACATTTATCATGAAATAAGAAAATAAATAATAACTTTATTATTGCCTCTAGTGCATATTTCCTTCAGTCTCCCACTTGCACTAGAGTCAATAATCTAGTTCACATCGCCATGTGATTTAACACCAATAGTTCACATCACCATGTAATTAACACCCATAGTTCACATCCTTTATGCACAGGTTGCTGATGTGCAACATAGGTCCTTTTTTGTTGACAATGGTAACCTTCAGCAAGGAGAACAATGATGTTTTGATCAGAAATTTGTGATATTTTCTGCACTGATATAATGAGAAAGAGGAGAACGTATATTGGGTCTTGTCATGGTAAGATACACTTTTGTATTGTGCATATATTTCTTGTTATTTGTTTTCAATCTTGTTGAAGTTGATAAAATATTTAGACGTTGTCCCCTACCTGAGTTTCCGAATGAATATGTTGAAGTTTTGGTTTGCTGATCTGATAATATTCTAGCCTAGCATTGAAAATTGACATCATTAATATATGCATCTTCATTTTCTATTTCTTTATGATAGAAGTTTTTGTTTATCTTGCATTTAAGTTTGTTGTACTGACTTATGGAGAGAGAATTGGATCTTGTATTATATATTGGCCAATGCAATCAATCTACAAAATACATTCCTCTCTTGCAGACTGGCAAAGAGAGCGCCATTTAAGCAAGAAGTTGACACGAACTTTGTAGTTACTGGCAATGTGAAGGTAATCCGGTTGATCCCCTCATTCCACTAAAAGCTATTAATTCAATGATGATAGTGAGATTGGAATCTTGTTATTCTTGTTGCTCTCTTTAGATATTGGAATACACCGAACACAGATTTTGATCACGGCTCTACTTCAGGTGCCTTGTGATGCTTATGTAGTTATGTGTAAAAGCACTCTCTTATTAGAAAATAAAAATTCACATCCAATAAATACCACCACCAGTTTGTACTGTAACTGATAAGACTCTTGTCTATCAAAATATCCATTAAACACCTGCTCGACGCAATAGAGTAACATGAGAGAAATTAGCGAGATCTCTTGAAGCATAGAGAATGTACAGATTTGTGCAGCTACATAGTGAACTATGTAAGAAACTTCACACTATAGTTCATGAAGTTTTGAATGTCACCCCTGGCCTTGAGACTACAAGACCTGGAAGTAGTTCTGGACTTCTGTCATTGAGCTCCTTGCTCTTAGCTATTGATAAAGCCTAATCTATTTCAGTATAGCTCTGAGTGTATAATTTTCTTATGTGTGAATATGCTCGTTGTTTCCATCTTGGAGAAGTAAAAGCTTATCAGACTACGCATACACAGATTGTTCTGATACTATGAATTTTTATGATATTTGCAAATAATCAATTCCTCATGATTTTTTATGCCTTTTCTTTGGATTTTTTTTAGAGAAACCCTTATTATCCATCGTTGGAAACTTTTAGATCTAGAGATTGCACATGTGCTGGAGAACTCGTTTTTTTTCTTTAGATCAGGCTGAAAAGCAAGTTGCTATTGAAGTGAAGTCGATGATTCAGAATGAGAAGAAATCCAATGGATTTATTGATGACAGTGAACTTGAATTATTTTGGCCAACTATTTCGAGAGCTGGCATTACATCATCCGTTACAGCTCTTATTGAGAGAAGAATGTGTGGAAGGCCTTCTTGAAAGAGCACATGCAGAAGAAGACACTGTAAAGAATAAAGTTTTTTAGAGTGAAACAATGAATTCCATCAACTCCCATGTCTCGAGTCCTTCATGTTTTCTTCACTTTAATACACAACTTGATTGATCTCCAAGGAAATGTCCCTGCACTTGAAAATCTCTTGCACACCTTTAATTGAGCGAAAACTGGCAACCGAATAAAAGCAGGAGATTAACGCCCTTGGAAGGGCTGCCACTAAAAATAAGCTAGCTAAACAAACACAAAATATGAAGTCTGTGAATGAGCACACAGGCAAGAGACAAATGCCCGCCGAAGTTACCACGCGAGAAGAGGCGGGAATTGTGGGCTTAGCCTAACATAGGCTTTGTAGCTATGCGGAACACCAGAGGCATTACAGGGTGGCCAGGGTGGGCCTCGGCCCACCCTGAGATTTTGAATCAGCCCATATACCTATGGATCTGTTACTGGGCCAGAAAGAAAATTTGGCCCAATAACACTTACCTGTTGGCCCGAGCGCAGACATAGCACGCCCTCGTCCAGATCGAGCCAGGCAACCGCCCGCCTCGTCATGACTCCCGACGCCGGACGCCCCCACCATCGCCGGCTCGCCGCCCTCACCGGTCACCTGCCGGAGCCCAGCCGCCGAGGAGGATCCATTCTCCTTTTCCCGCCCCCATGCGAGCTGCGTGCACGTGCGCCCCTGTCCTGCACGGCTGCGGCGCTGTGCCCCCGCCCCCGCTTGCCAGACGCTCCTGCAAAGCCGGCGGCGGCCACCGAGTGCCCGAGTGCCCAAGTCCGGCGGAAGCAGTATAGTCTTTTCTGAACTTCCCAATTTCTGATTTAAGGTATAAACTGCCCAATTTCTGATTCGCAATTTCCGATTTAGGGTTTTTATGTGCTATGCTATCCAGTAGATGAACCGAACACATGCATAATTTTGCACATCATTTTTGGCCCAAATAGCATTAATTGAGAATTTTGGTGTGTTTGTAAGACCATATTGAATTATTTCTATGTGATATTGGTAATTAGTTAGAACATTCACGTGTCATATTTCTTATGAATTTTTTTAGGGGGCGAACCACCTTGTTCTCAAATGCTAGCTCCGCCATTGCCCATAGCAATTCCTCACACTGATGCACTTCTCTTATGAAAAATTGTATTTTATTAATTAGGTTTTCATATATTTCATCTATGAATTAAAACAATTCAAGTAAGTTTCAGTTAAGACGCCTAATACAACATGTGCTGCAAGTAACTAAATTCGAGTGACATGAGGTGATTGTCCATATATCATGGGGATGGATTGAGTGGGAGTTGAGAATCTTAAAATTCCCAGATTTGACTATGAGTGTAAATTGGGCAAAACTGTGTCGTCTCCTATGTACTGCAGAGTAATTCTGCTTTCATCCTGCAAATTTTAGTCGTACTAGATATGCTCATTACAGAGCACATGCTATCATTTGAGGGTGGATATTCTACTCGAGTGTACTACACCCAGGTTTTCAAATTCCCTAGCCCTAGCCCCTGATCATGTTGCCGCCACAATCAACGCACGGGTCCGGACCGGCGAGCAGCGTGGCGGCGCCCGCTTGGCTTCGTCGCAACGACCGCAACCCGCGCGGAGGCATCCCTCTAGGTTGCGTGGCGGCGACGCAATGCTCATAAATTTGGTCAGCTAACATAGACAGAGCAAGACTTCGACTTTAGTTCCTGAAGATGATGAAAGAATCTCAGTTAATTATTTACATCGCATTTCCCAACCCGGTTATCATCAGAGTGTAAACTGTGTCTTTGAGTTGCGTGTAGGTTATTTGAATGTATTGAATTTCTACAGTTATACTAAGAACCAAATTACCAAAATTTGTAGGTTAGGAGGGGATATCCCAATGGACAAGGAATAAAGCTTGTTCAGAGGGATGGTGCCCACGGGTGACTGTCGGTGCGACCTGGTGCTGTCCCATCGTGGCAATACAGATTTGGAGGCGGGGTAAAGGCCGGTGATGGCGTCGGGAAAAATTACGACGAGCAAGGCAGCGACATTGTACAGTAACACGGTCGTGTGTGTGCCCTCTGCGTGGCAGCGACGGGTATCCATCGGAGCAAGGACAACAGCGCACACACATATACATGTTTACAATGGTGCTCGAGGCCACAGGGCCGATCTGGCATGCGGGTGGTACATGTCAGATTGTCAACATTGGATTTCGAGCGGTCCGTTGAATTTACAGATGTTAGTTTTACTTTACAAAATATTCATGACTTATATGCTCTTCTATCAAGTGTGAGTGGAGGAAGGGTGAGTGGAGGAAGGGAGAGACTGGGAAGAGTGGAGAGAGAGAAGGTTATTACAGGATGATTGTTGTTGAGTCACTCAAATATATGCATTGTAGTCCGTAGCAACGCACGGGCATTCTACTAGTAGGAGTAACACCCTAGGTGGCCACACATGGCACACCAATCTGAGAGTCTTTCAATACTTGGCATGGAAAATCTGCCTTTTGTTGTCACGTATTATAGCTTTGACATTCTTAAGAAGCTCTCTCACACTGATCTACCTTTGCCCTAAAAATTTCCCCTCGAAGTCATTAGACGCGGCTCTGCATACACGAACTCGCCCCACCTTTCTTGTAAGGGACTTCAGCAATGGGGCATATCCATCTGGCATGTCATGGATTTGGATTCAAATTTCTAAAGTGTCTAGATCAATCTT
This sequence comes from Thinopyrum elongatum, assembly GCA_011799875.1. NCBI lineage: Eukaryota > Viridiplantae > Streptophyta > Magnoliopsida > Poales > Poaceae > Thinopyrum > Thinopyrum elongatum. Next base: position 541,492,188 of record CM022301.1, read on the forward strand.
TGACAGTTTGGAGAAGCCATCATAAGGGATTAAGGGGCAATGATCACTGCGCCCCCTCTAAAATTCCATGGACCATACTCCATGACTCTTTCCCAATCCCCTAGGCATGAAAAGTGGAGAGTGTAAAGTTCATCCTCCTGCGGACGTATTTTAACATCTTGCTCAAGATACCAAGCTGCTCGTATGTATTTGAAGAACCAAAATTGATTGAATGTCTTTCCAACATGAACTCTTGCTATTGCAGTCGAATGAAAAGAATCGACCAGTGGCATCTCCTCTTGCTCATAGACCACACCATCCAGGTCCTCGTCTCGTAGTCCTAGGCCCCACATCATGGCATCAACACCATCTTGTTATTGATCCTGAACCCAACACACCATTATCCATTTTGCACTGGCCCAAATCAGATTCCCAGGCAAGAGAGACCCTAGGTTCTCTGACTCCACACGAGCTACGTCCAAGACTAGGCGGTGATCCAAGGATCACCCCTTGTACAGTCCAAACTAGCAGCCTCACGGAGGAATGGAGGGCAGGTAAGGCAAACCTCAACGTCGGGAATATCACCGTCGAGAGGAGAAGATAGGAACCCTAACGTGAGGGAAGAATATAACTCCAGTCTATATTCCACGGCTACAGTAGCGTGGTTTGCTTCCCACAGCCACCACATGATACCGAGAATGTATACATATTAACAACTACATCATGTGGTACAATAATCCAAAGATACAAGCCCATAAAGTAAAGGCATAGTGAGCAAATAGATTGTTCCCTCGTGTTTGCGAGTTCTCAGCCGAGCAAACCGACAAGAGCATGGCGTGTACCGAATTTCTAAAAAAATCATGAGTATTAAGAAATACTGCTTGTGTATTTTTTCCTTTAAAATAATCACAAATTTCTTAAATGTTTATGTATTTTAAAAAAAAGTCAGGAATAATAAAAATGATCTGGAATTAAGATAAAATTATGAATATTAAAATTTTCCATGTATTTTAAAAATCTTCACGACTATGGAAAATATACATGTATTTTAGAAAGTGCTATAGTAGAATTTTTAAATGTTGTGGAATTTATAAGATGCTCACGAAAAATAAATGCATTTTTGTAAATTTTAAAAATCACACATTTAGATAATTCACTTATATTAATAATATTTATGAATTTCAAAAAGTATTAATGAATCCATCCATGAATTTAAAGGGTAAAAGAAAGGAAAATAAAAAAGGAAATTGAATAGCAAAATGGAAACAAAAAAGAAAAAAGGAAACCAGAAAACAAAAAGAAAACCAGAAGAAAGCGGCAGAAATAAAAAAATTAGAAAGATTGCCACTTTATTTAAACCCCCAATTGCAGGAAATATGCCCTAGAGGCAATAATAAAGTTATTATTTTATATTTCCTTCTTCATGATAAAGGTTTATTATTCATGCTAGAATTGTATTGATCGGAAAATTAAATACATGTGTGAATACATAAACAAATACCATGTCCCTAGTAAAGCCTCTACTAGACTAGGTCGTTGATCAAAGATGGTTAAGGTTTCCTAACCATAGACATGTGTTGTCATTTGATAACGGGATCACATCATTAGGAGAATGATGTGATGGACAAGACCCATCCGTTAGCTTAGCATATTGATCGTTCAGTTTATTGCTATTGCTTTCTTAATGTCAAGTACACATTCCTTCGACTATGAGATTATGCAACTCCCGGATACCGGAGGAATACCTTGTGTGCTATCAAACGTCATAACGTAACTGGGTGATTATAAAGATGCTCTACAGGTATCTCCGAAGGTGTTTGTTGAGTTGGCATAGATCGAGATTAGGATTTGTCACTCCGAGTATCGGAGAGGTATCTCTGGGCCCTCTCGGTAATACACATCATAAGAAGCCTTGCAAGCAAAGTGACTAAGGAGTTAGTTGCAAGATGATGTATTATAGAACGAGTAAAGAGACTTGCCGGTAATGAGATTGAACTAGGTATGAAGATACCGACGATCTAATCTCGGGCAAGTAACATACCGATGGACAAAGGGAATTACGTATGTTGTCATAAGGTTCGATCGATAAAGATTTTCGTATAATATGTAGGAGCCAATATGGGCATCCAGGTTCCACTATTGGTTATTGACCAGAGAGGTGTCTCGGTCATGTCTACATAGTTCTCGAACCTGTAGGGTCCGCACGCTTAACGTTCGTTGACGATATAGTGTTATATGAGTTATATGATTTGGTGAACGAATGTTGTTCGGAGTATCGGATGAGATCACGGACCTGACGAGGAGCTTCGGAATGGTCCGGAGGTAAAGATTGATATATAGGACGATGATAGTTGGACACCGAAAGAGTTTCGGGTGTACCAGGCAGAAATCGGGTCACCGGAAGGGGCTCCGGACACCCCCGGGAGGTTAATGGGCCATATGGGCCAAAGGGGGGGAACACACCAGCCCACAAGGGGCTGGCGCGCCCCTCCTTTGCCGCAGCCCTTGGGGGGAGAGGGAAAGGGGGGGAGTCGGCCTCCCCCTTCCTTTCCTTTCCCCCTTTCCTTCCCCCCTCCGGCAAATATGGTAAGGGGCGGGGGGGGGGGGGCTAGGGAAAGAACCCAAGTGGGTTTTGGCCCTACTTGGGGCGCCCCTTGGCCTCTCCCCTCTCCCCCCACCTATATATATGTGGGAGGGGGGCGCCACACATAACCACGACAATTGCTTAGCTGTGTGCGGCGCCCCCCTCCACCGTTTACACCCTCGGTCATATTTTCGTAGTGCTTAGGCGAAGCCCTGCGGAGATAGCTTCACCATCACCATCACCACGCCATCGTGCTGCCGAAACTCATCTACTACTTCGCCGTCTTGCTGGATCCATCTATACGTTGTGGACTTGCCCGATGATCGGCAAGCCATAGAAAATAAATGGATCTTCAAGAAGAAGACTGACGCTGATGGTAATGTTACTGGCTACAAAGCTCGACTTGTTGTGAAAGGTTTTCGACAGGTTCAAGGAGTTGACTACGATGAGACTTTCTCACTTGTAGCAATGCTTAAGTCTGTCCGAATCATGTTAACAATTGCCGCATTTTATGATTATGAAATCTGGCAAATGGACGTCAAAACTGCATTCCTTAATTGATTTCTTAAAGAAGAGTTGTATATGATGCAATGAGAAGGTTTTGTCGATCCTAAAGGTGCTGACAAAGTGTGAAAGCTCCAGCAATCCATCTATGGACTGGTGCAAGCATCTCGGAGTTGGAATATACGCTTTGATGAGGTGATCAAAGCATATGGTTTTATACAGACTTACGGTGAAGCCTGTATTTACAAGAAAGTGAGTGGGAGCTCTGTAGCATTTCTGATATTATATGTGGATGACATATTGTTGATTGGAAATAATATAGAATTTCTGGATAGCATAAAAGGGTACTTGAATAAGAATTTTTCAATGAAAGACCTCGGTGAAGCTGCTTATATATTGGGCATCAAGATCTATAGAGATAGATCGAGACGCTTAATAGGACTTTCACAAAGCACATACCTTGATAAAGTTTTGAAGAAGTTCAAAATGGATCAGTCAAAGAAAGGGTTCTTGCCTGTGTTACAAGGTGTGAAATTGAGTCAGACTCAAAGCCTGACCACTACAGAAGATAGAGAGAAAATGAAAGTCATTCCCTATGCCTCAGCCATAGGTTCTATCATGTATGCTATGCTGTGTACCAGACCTGATGTGTGCCTTACCATAAGTTTGGCAGAGAGGTACCAAAGTAATCCAGGAGTGGATCACTGGACAGCAGTCAAGAACATCCTGAAGTACCTGAAAAGGACTAAGGATATGTTTCTTGTTTATGGAGGTGACGAAGAGCTTGTCGTAAATGGTTACGTCGATGCTAGCTTCGACACTGATCCAGATGACTCTAAGTCACAAACCGGATACGTATTTATATTGAATGGTGGAGCTGTCAGTTGGTGCAGTTCCAAGCAGAGCGTCATGGCGGAATCTACGTGTGAAGCGGAGTACATAGCTGCTTTGGAAGCAGCACATGAAGGAGTCTGGATGAAGGAGTTCATATCCGATCTGGGTGTAATACCCAGTGCATCGGGTCCAATGAAAATCTTTTGTGACAACACTGGAGCAATTGCTTGGCGAAGGAATCCAGGTTTCACAAGAGGACCAAACACATCAAGAGACGCTTCAACACCATTCGTGAAAAGGTCAAGGATGGAGACAAAGAGATTTGCAAAATACATACGGATCGGAACGTGGCAGACCCGTTGACTAAGCTTCTTCCGCGAGCAAAAGATGATTAGCACCAAGAATTTATGGGTGTTAGAATCATTACAATGTAATCTAGATTATTGACTCTAGTGCAAGTGGGAGACTGAAGGAAATATGCCCTAGAGGCAATAATAAAGTTGTTATTTTATATTTCCTTATTCATGATAAAGGTTTATTATTCATGCTAGAATTGTATTGATCAGAAACTTAAATACATGTGTGAATACATGTCGTGGTAATATCTCGACAGATGCCAGGGGGTGGCTTATCATGGTTGGGGCCATGAGATCATCGTCGGGTCCTGGAAGCGGTAGTGGGCACAAGCTCGGATGGACACGAGATCTACACAGGTTCAGGGCTCTCCTAAGAGATGAAACCCCTACTCCTGCTCTACGGGGTCTCCGCATGATCACTATGAAGCAAAGAGTACAATGGTGCTCCTAGAGCTGTTCGGCCAGAGGAGGAAGAAGGGCGAGGCTAGCTCTCTCCTCTCCCTGGCTACGGTGTGTGTAGAACTGAGGTGGAACGAGAGAGGAACCCTTTGCATGGGTGCGGCCTGGGGGGTTTTATAGGCTAATCCCCCAGGGGTACAATGGTAATATGGCCGGGTGGTAGTCCCCGGCTGTCAGCGTCTATGGGGGCCGGGTTCTTCGCCGGCTGCTGGGGCCCGCCTCTGCTGAGCCCTGCCGGCTGCCGAGGAACTGGCCGACAGGTGGGGCCCGCCGCCTGCGGGCCCCGCTGACGGCTCTTCACTGTGGTGCCGTCCGTGCTGACGGAGGCCATGTCGGGCGCGCCATGGCTACAGCGCCGCGCCGGGCGGGTCGGCGGCCGCCTGGCGGCACCTACTGTAGCCATACGACCGTGATTTGGGGGAGGCATGGCGCACTGTGGGCATGCCCCAGCTTGTCGTCTGGTCGGGCTCAGACTCCGAGGGAAGGGGTGGGCCGCCAGCTAGAAGCTGGCCCGTACCCACGCCGCCTTCGGAGAGCGCGCCGTGTTCTGGAGGCCGGCTGTATGGCACCAGCCGGCTCTGGGGGCCGGTCGTGAGACCTGCCGGCCTGAGGGGCCTGGCTTGCCCCGATGCCTTGAAATGTTGTTAAGTGCGGGTGAGGCTACCCGGGGTCTACCCCCCCGACAGTTGTCCCCGAAGCTGGTGAGGCTCTACGGCTGACCGGCGAAGTGCCTCAGCAGTTTCCCCTTCGAGAGATCTTCCGCCTTCCGCTCCATCCGGCTGGGAAGAGCCGGACGCTAGTAGCCGGCCGCGGCGGCGGCCGCCTGGCGGATTCGAATCGACGAGGCGGGAGCTGGGGTGGCGCCGCCAGCCATGCGCGCGCCACGTGGCGCCAGCGGGTCAAGCCGGCCTGCCAGCCCACGCGCGCGACGGGACGTCGCCGCAGGCTGGGGCCCGCCACTACAGGGCCTCGGCCCGTGCGTGGATCCGTTGCGGCCGGAGGGGGCGGTTGCCCTTCTGCGGTGCGATTAATGCGCCTTACCGCGCGGGATGCACGGGGGCGTGCGGGGCGTGGGGTGCAGTTAATCCCACGCCCCCACGTTGCCTCAGCCTCACCCCCGCCGGCTATAAATAGGGGGAGGAGGAGGGGCGGCGGAGCGCACGCGCGCCCCCTCCTACTCCCTCTTCTTCCTCCCGCCGCCGCCGTCGCTGCTGCTCTTCCGCTGCCGCTCCGCCGCAGCCACTGCTCCGCCGCGGCCACCGCGACACCCCTGTTGCCCTGCGCCGCCGCAGCGTCGCCTGTTGTTCTCGTCCCCGAGCTTCTCCTTGCTGTCCTCAAGCCATTGCGAAGAGCGGCTGGCTAGGCTCCAATGTACATGAAGACCACATTGACTTCCTCCGCGCGATGCGGAGGCTTCCCCACGCTGACAACGTGGGCGTGCGTCTCCCCCCCGAGCGGGAGATCTCGCCGCGGCCGGAGCCCGGTGAGTTCGTTGTTTTCCGCATGCACTTTCTTCGCGGCTTCGGGCTCTCGGTTAGCAACTTCTTCCGGGCCTTCCTCGAGTTCTACCGCCTGCAACCGCATCACCTCACCCCCAACACGGTGGTGCTCATGGCAGCCTTCGTCACGCTCTGCGAGGGGTACCTCGGCGCCTTGCCCACGCTTGAGCTCTGGGGTAGATTCTTCTACCTCAAGCTGGGCACGTCGGCGAAGGATGAGCCAGCCCAGTGCGGGGCATGCGTCATCGTGAGGCGCTCAAGAGGAGGCACCCGTTTCCCGGCCATCCCTCTGCACGAGTCGACCAAGCTCTGGCAGATGTCCTATTTCTACGTCCGAAATCTCCATCAGGTCAACGACTTCATCAACCTGCCGGCTTTCATGCCCGGGCCGCCTGCTGGGCCGCGAGACAACTGGCAACAGCAGCCGCCCAAGCGCCTGCCGGCCCTCATCGTCAGCGTCCTCGCCTGGGTTCAAGAGATGACTGACCGGGAGGGGCTCAAGCCGGCCAACCTGCTGGCCGGCTTCGTCATGCGCCGGGTGTCGCCCCTCCAACTTCGGCCGCATCTCATCAGCGAGATGAGCGGCCGCCGGGACCCATGCCGGATGTCCACCAAGGAGATGCCGGAGGTGGAGGTGGTCCGCCATGTGAACTACTTCTCCAACTGCAAGCTCAGCGAGGAGGAGTGGCACATCGGCAAGGAGCCATACAGTCGGGCCAACCCGCCCCCAGCGGTAAGTACCAGGTCCGGCTGCTTTACTTATAATGCTCTCCTTTCCTCCGTCCTGACCAGCCGGCCTTGAGGCAGCGCTTCCCGGGCCAAGGCGGGCCGGCTGCGGACCGACTATGGATGCTGGACCGCGAAAACAGCGACGTGGGCAACCCTGAGCTGGGAGCGGCCGCCATGGAGGAAGGTGGCGACGACGAGGCCACCGGAGGAGGCAGCGCTAGAGCAGGCGGCTCCTCGGGAGGTGGAGGAGTCGGCGACGTCCGGTCTTAGCCAGATGACGACGAGGACGACGAGGAGCGGCGCCGACCTGGCGGAGGCGCGGGGGCGGCCGCGGCCGACTGCTTCAGCCGACGGACAGAAACGCCGCCTTGCGGGGAGGTTTGGCAGCCACCCGGCGAAGAAGGCCAAGCAGGCGGACGCGACCAGGCGGCAAGAGGCCCTGAAGGTGGCCGCCGCCCGGAAGGGGCCCAAGCCCATGCCGTACACGTCCGGGTACGCGCACTTGCTGCCCTGACTTCACATTTTTCTTCTCCCCCAGGGGTTTCCTCATCTTTGCTTTCTTGTTGAGCAGGACGGCCTGCGTCATCACGCGGGCTCCGTCTGCCTCATTGATGGACGCAGCAGGCGGCTCCGAGGAGGCCAGGCGCATGGATCCGGCTGCCGCTCTTCGAGAGGCGACGGCGAGGAACGCGCGCGAGGAGCAGGAGGCCGCGGAGAAGGCGCGGGCCGACGCCCGGGCGGAGGAAGCGGCGCAGGCGGAGGCCCAGGCCGCAGAGAGGGCGGAGGCGGAGGCGGCGACGGAAGCGCAGGCGGAAGCCGTGGCCAAGGCGCAGGCGGAGGCCGACGCCAGGGCTACGGTGGATCCGGCTGGTGGTGAGGTCCCGGAGACCATCACTCTTGAGCAGCCGGAAGTGCAGGTGGCGGAGAACCGAACGCCGCCTGGGTCAGCCGGAGCCGACCAGTCGGTGCCGGGGATGGTGGTCACCAACGCTGGCATCCCGGAGGTGGAGGAGGTTCGACGCACGCCGGATGCTGGCGGTCGAGGAGGTGGCGGGCCCGGCCAGCCGAAGGTGCCGCAAGCCGGCGCTGGGCAGGCGGCAGGCCGGGTCTTGGCGGCGCGCGTTCCTACGCGGGCGCGCCCACGTGCGACATGGGCGACCTCAGAGCCAAGGCGGGGGGAGGCCGTGGCCTCGAGCTCGCGGGGGGCCAGCACCGGGGCTACGAGCGCTGCTCCTTCAGGTTAGGTGGCAGGGGCCGGCCCAGCCACCCTGAACCTGGCGGTGCGGGACGTGGAGGACCAGTATCTCGCCCACAACGCGACTCTCCTGAAGGCGAGGGGAGAGTTGCTGGCGCTGCGGTCGTCCGTCCGGGTAGGCGCATCTTGCTTTTGCTTTTTCGTCTTGTAACCTTCCGTGGGGGCACGCCAGCGCACCCACTGGGTGTAGCCCCCGAGTTCCGAGCCGGCTGCTGAGCAGGCGGGTTGGAACCCAAAGGTATTCTTTTTGTTTGCTGAAATGCTTGTTTTTGTTGCAGGACTACCACAACATGCGGGCGGCCGCCTACAACACGCAGAACCGGATGCTCACCGCCCGAACCACTGAGCTGACTCAGAGCCGAGGTACGTAAGCCGGCTTCCAGGGGGGGGGCGCCAGCGCACCCACTGGGTGTAGCCCCCGAGATTCTGGCCGACTGCTGAGCAGTCGGACCGGATCTTCTCAGGCGGCTTGTTCTTGTTTTTGTTGGAGTAGATGGTGACGTCTCTTGCTTGTTTCAGCGGCTGCCGCCCAGCTGAGAGAGCACGTGGCCGAGCTCGAGGGCCAGCTCCGGGTTGTGGGGCAGGAGCGCGACCAGGCGGCCTCAGCGCGCGACCGGTTGGAGAAGGAGCTGGCGGATCAGGCCGAGCGGTACGCGAAGCAGGTCCGGCAGCTGAAGGCGGACGAGGAAAACCTCACGGCCGAGTTCGAGACCCAGCGCTCGGACTGGTCCGAGAAGGAGAGGATCCTTCGGGACGGCTACACCATGATCGAGGATCTGCTTGACGGTGCGTCCCTTTCTTTTTGTTGCCGACTGCTGGCTGCCAGCTGTTGCTGGAAGCCGTCTTCTGACACTTTTGTCTTTTTTGAACAGAGTTTCTCCAGAGCCAATCTGTCGCCGTTTGCATGGCTATCGAGGCCCAGCGCGAGGAGTGTAGGCGGCGGGGCAAGGAGATCACGCAGGACCAGCCTCGGACCTTGCGCGAACAGCTCATGGCCGTCCGGATGCGCCTCAAGCCAACGCGCCGCCTACTCCGCCGGCTTCAGCGGGCCGGGTCGCAGGTCTTGGAGGGCTTGTGGCCGGGTACTCGGATCCCGCGGACTCCCAGTCGGACGGCCGACTGGCTGGAGGTGGCGGCCGACCGGCTCGAAGCCTGGAAGAGTTCCGCGGCGCGGTCTGGGGCTGCGAAGGCGCTGGAGTGCGTCAATGCCTGGTACCCCGACCTGCGCCTGGCGCAGCTGGCCACCTTCCGCCAGGAGGCGCTGCCGGAGCTGGCGGCGGAGCGCGACGCCATCGCCATCCGAGCGTCGGCTCTTGCCGACTATGCTGATGTCAGCGTCTTCGTCCCGGAGCGGGAAGACAACGACGCCGAAGTGCCCCCGTCTTGGTTTGGCCTGAACCCGTCGGACGGGGAGGACTCGGCGGAGGAGATTGCCTCCAGCGACGAAGGCTATGAGGACGAGGGCGGCAGCTACGCCGCACCAGGTGGCGGAGTGACCAGCCGGACTCAGCCTGACCTGGCGCCGACTGGCGACCAGCCGGAGACCACGTCAGCCGCCGCCGACCGCCAGGCCGAGACTCCGCAGCCGGCAGCCCTACCAGCCGGAGCTACGCCTGCTGCTGACCAGTCCGTGCAGCCCGAGAGGCCGTCCGCCTAGATGGCCTGTTATCTTTTTTCGAGTTTTTTAGTCTCGTGCTTGAAAACCATGTCAGTTATGCGCGGTTCCACCCACTGGGGGTGTATTTTTAAACTTGATGAATGCTGGCCCTGGGCCCTTTTGCAATGTACAAAGTTTAAATCCCCACATTTTGCATGTGTTGCCGGGTTCTAGCTTGAGTTTGCTTTTGCCCTCTTTGGCTTTTTCCTTCGCCGCGTTCCCTTGGCCGCCTCCCTGCCAGCCGGACAGCCGCGCTGCGGTCTGTGGCTGGGTCAGGGACTTGGTCATTTTAGAACGGGCAAGTTACTTCAGCCGCTTAGAGCGTAGCTTAGTCGAGCGAGAAGCCGGCCTGCCGGCTGCTGAACAGCCGGACGAGGGAGGCGAGAGGCCGGCTTGGCCGTAGTCGGCGTTTTCCTTAGTCGTTTTTCATGTGGTCAACGTTTCTGGCCTTTGACTCTTGCAGTCGGACAGCCGCGCTACGAGCTGTGACATGGAGCGAAGAGAGGGCTTTGGCGTCGGCACACTACTAGTCGGCTTCGGCTGGTGCGGACTTAGGCCAAGACGGCGAGCCCCCGGTTCGGCTGACCGGAACCCGACGGGGCAAGAATATAAAAAAAAACTCAATTCATGGTATAAGCTTATCTCGTGGATAAAAAGGTAGCCCCCGAGTACATCTCGGGGGACCTGAGGTCTTTACTTAATACAAAAGTTGGCGTGGTACATACACTCGCTTTAACTGTGAAACGGACGGAGTAGGTTCACGTTCCATGGCCGCTCCGTCTCTTCGCCGGCTGTGCTTCGCTTGCGTGCCCTGGGCTTTTGGGCGTCGATGAGGTAGTACGAGTCATTGCCCAGGGCCTTGCTGACAATGAAGGGGCCTTCCCAAGGTGCTGTGAGCTTGTGCTGGCCGGCTGATCGCTGGATCAGGCGGAGCACAAGGTCGCCTTCGCGAATTGTATGCGGCTTGACCTTATTGTTGTGGTAGCAGCGCAGGCTCTGCTGGTAGATGGCGGACCGGCTGCACCTCCTTTGCTTCCGCCTCCGTGTACATAGTGACGCGAGGCGAGTCGAACTCGATATCCGTGGGGATGATAGCCTCGGCGCCGTACACGAGGAAGAAGGGCGTAAAGCTGGTTGATCTGTTGGGCGTGGTCCGAAGACTCCAGAGGACGGCCGGCAGCTCATCGATCCAGCAGCCGGCCGATCGCTCCAGCCGCTCGATCAGGCGGGGCTTGATGCTGGACAGGATGAGGCCGTTTGCTCTCTCCACCTGGCCGTTTGACTGCGGATGGGCAACGGACGCTAGGTCTAGTCGGATACCCTGGTTTGCGCAGAAATGGGCCAAGGCACCTTTGGCGAAGTTGGTGCCGTTGTAGGTGATGATGCTGTGGGGAACGCCGTATCGGACGGTGATGTCGGCGATGAACGTGACGGCAGTCGGACCGTTCAGCTTCTTGATTGGCTTGGCCTCTATCCACTTGGTGAATTTGTCCACGGCGACCAGCAGATGAGTCATGCCGCCGCGTGCTGTCTTGAAAGGACCCACCATGTCCAAACGCCACACGGCAAACAGCCAAGTGATGGGGATGGTCTTGAGGATAGAGGCCGGCTGGTGTTGCTTGGTGCTGAACTTCTGGCACCCTTTGCACTTCTTGACCAACTCCTTGGCGTCGTCCAATGCAGTCGGCCAGAAGAAACCATGGCGGAAGGCTTTGGCTACGAGGGACCTGGAGGCGGCATGGTGGCCACAGTCGCCTTGGTGGATGTCTCTGAGGATCTCCATGCCCTTCTCCGGCTCCACGCAGCGCTGATAAACGTCGGTCATGTTCCGCCTGGCGAGCTCTCTGTTGACGATGGTGTAGGCGCCTGCCCGGCGCTGGATCTGTCGGGCTAGCACTTTGTCTGCTGGTAGCACGCGGCTTACCAGATAGTCATGGATGGGCTGCACCCAAGATGGGGCCGCCACCACTGTGAAGACGGCAACTGGCATGAGGGTGGCCGGGTTGGGAGGCGGCGGGCTGGAGCCGACCGCTCTTGGTGGTGTCGATGAAGTCCCCGGGCCGACTGCTGCAGTCCCCGGGCCGTCTGCTGGAATTCCTGGGCCGGGTGCTGGTGGTGCAGCCCCCGGGCCACCTGCTGAAGTCCCCGGGCCGACTGCTGAAGTCCCCGGGCCGGCTGCTGGAGTCCACGAGCCGGATCCGACTGCTCCGGGGTCAGCCGGCACGAAGATGGAGTCGGACTCTGGCGACGGCTTGCGCAGACACTCGAGGGAGACGCCGGTTGGTATGGCCTGCCGGGTGGAACCAATGCGGGCGAGGGCGTCCGCTGCGTCGTTGTCGGCTCTTGGCACGTGGAGGAACTCGCACCCATCAAAGTACCCACTCATCTGCTGGACGAGGAAGCGGTAGCTTGCCATGTTGGCGTCCTTGGCGTCCCAGTCGCCGGACGACTGCTGGACCACCAAGTCCGAGTCGCCGTAGCAGAGGATGCGGCGGATGCCGATCTCCTTGGCCAGTCGGAGCCCAAAGATGAGTGCCTCTTACTCGGCTACATTGTTGGAGGCGGCGAAGTGGATCTGCAGCGTGTACTTTAGCTTGTCACCCTTGGGAGAGGTGAGGATGATGCCGGCTCCCAAGCCGGTGCGCATCTTTGAGCCGTCGAAGTGCATCTGCCAATGCGTAGAATCCGGCGCGGGCGGCAGGTACTGGGACTTGGCCCAGTCGACTAAGAAGTCAGCCAGCGCTTGGGACTTGATGGCGGTGCGGGGCTGGTAGAGGATGGTATGGGGAGCCAGCTCGATGGCCCATTTGGCCACCCGGCCTGAGGCATCTCTGTTGCCCATGATATCGGCAAGGGGGGCGGTGCAGACAACCGTGATGGAGTGCTCTTGGAAATATTGCTTCAGCTTCTTGGCGGCAAAGTACACGCCATAGCACATCTTCTGGTAGTGGGGGTAGTTCTGCTTGGAGGCGGACAAGACCTCGCTCAGATAATACACTGGCCTCTGGACCGGCTGCACCTTGCCGGCTTCTGGGTGCTCGACCACAATCACCATGCTGATGACTTGGCTGGTGGCGGCGATGTAGAGGAGCATCAGTTCCTTGGCAGCCGGAGCCGCCAGGATAGGCGGCGTGGACATCATGCGCTTGAGCTGACGAAAAGCTTCGTCCGCATGGTCATTCCACTCGAAGCAAGTGGTTTTCTTCATGAGATGGTACAGGGGGAGCTGAAAGGTTCGAGAAGAGGTGTCTAGAGGGGGGGGGGATTAGACCCTCAACAAATAAAGGTGGCAATTTTTAAGTTCTTCAAGTTAAGGTCGAGTTTTAGCACAAGTTTAAACATTCACAATACATATCAAGCAAGCATGGCAAGTGTATATGAGCAGCGGAAAGTAAAGCATGCAACTTGCAAGAATGTAAAGGGATGGGATTGGAGTGTGCAAACGCAATTGGAGACACGGAGATTTTTGGCGTGGTTCCGATAGGTGGTGCTATCGTACATCCATGTTGATGGAGACTTCAACCCACGAAGGGTAACGGTTGCGCAAGTCCACGGAGGGCTCCACCCACGAAGGGTCCACGAAGAAGCAACCTTGTCTATCCCACCATGGCCATCGCCCACGAAGGACTTGCCTCACTTGGGTAGATCTTCATGAAGTAGGCGATCTCCTTGCCCTTACAAACTCCTTGGTTCAACTCCACAATCTTGATGGAGGCTCCCAAGTGACACCTAACCAATCTAGGAGACACCACTCTCCAAAAGGTAATAGATGGTGTGTTTGAAGGAAATATGCCCTAGAGGCAATAATAAAGTTGTTATTTATATTTCCTTATATCATGATAAATGTTTATTATTCATGCTAGAATTGTATTAACTGGAAACTTGATACATGTGTGAATACATAGACAAAACAAAGTGTCCCTAGTATGCCTCTACTTGACTAGCTCGTTAATCAAAGATGGTTAAGTTTCCTAACCATAGACATGTGTTGTCATTTGATGAACGGGATCACATCATTAGGAGAATGATGTGATGGACAAGACCCATCCATTAGCTTAGCATACTGATCGTTAAGTTTTATTGCTATTGCTTTCTTCATGACTTATACATATTCCTTTGACTATGAGATTATGCAACTCCCGAATACCGGAGGAACACCTTGTGTGCTATCAAACGTCACAACGTAACTGGGTGATTATAAAGATGCTCTACAGGTGTCTCCGAAGGTGTTTGTTGGGTTGGCATAGATCGAGATTAGGATTTGTCACTCCGAGTATCGCAGAGGTATCTCTGGGCCCTCTCGGTAATGCACATCACTATAAGCCTTGCAAGCAATGTGACTAATGAGTTAGTTACATGATGATGCATTACAGAACGAGTAAAGAGACTTGCCGGTAACGAGATTGAACTAGGTATAATGATACCGACGATCGAATCTCGGGCAAGTAACATACCGATGACAAAGGGAATGACGTATGTTGTTGTGCGGTTTGACCGATAAAGATCTTCGTAGAATATGTAGGAGCCAATATGAGCATCCAGGTTCCGCTATTGGTTATTGATCGGAGATATGTCTCGGTCATGTCTACATAGTTCTCGAACCCGTAGGGTCCGCACGCTTAACGTTCGATGACGATTTGTATTATGAGTTATGTGTTTTGGTGACCGAAGATTGTTCAGAGTCCCGGATGAGATCACGGACATGACGAGGAGTCTCAAAATGGTCGAGAGGTAAAGATTGATATATTGTAAGGTAGTATTCGGACACCGGAAGGGTTCCGGAGTGTATCGGGTACATACCGGAGTACCGGAGGGGTTACCGGAACCCCCCGGTGGAAGATATGGGCCATATGGGCCATAGGAGGGAGGCTAACCAGCCCACAAGGGGCTGGTGCGCCCCCCACAAGGGGGGAGGCTGAATTGGACTAGGGAAGGGGGTGGCTCCCCCCTTTCCATCTCCCTCTCCCTCTTCTTCCCTCTTTCCACCTCCGGAGAAAGGAAAAGTGGAGGGGGGCCGAATCCTACTAGGAGTGGAGTCCTAGTAGGACTCCCCCCCATGGCGCGCCCCCTTGGTGGCCGGCCTCCTCCTCCCCTCCTTTATATACGGGGGCAGGGGGGGCACCCTAGAACACAACAGATATTCTCTTAGCTGTGTGCGGTGCCCCCCTCCACAGTTTACTCCTCCGGTTATAGCGTCGTAGTGCTTAGGCGAAGCCCTGCGCGGATCACATTACCATCACCATCACCACGCCGTCGTGCTGACAAAACTTTCCCTCGACCTTCTGCTGGATCAAGAGTTCGAGGGACGTCATCGAGCTGAACGTGTGCTGAACTCGGAGGTGCCGTACATTCGGTGCTTGATCGGTTGGATCGCGAAGACGTTCGACTACATCAACCGCGTTAAGCTAACGCTTCCGCTTTCGGTCTACGAGGGTACGTGGACACACTCTCCCCCTCTCGTTGCTATGCATCTCCTAGATAGATCTTGCGTGAGCGTAGGAATTTTTTTGAAATTGCATGCTACGTTCCCCAACAGTGGCATCCGAGCCAGGTCTATGCGTAGATGATATGCACGAGTAGAACACAAAGAGTTGTGGGCGATAATAGTCATACTGCTTACCACCAACGTCTTACTTTGATTTGGCGGTATTGTTGGATGAAGCGGCCCGGACCGACATTACATGACCGCCTTCATGAGACTGGTTCTACCGACGTGCTTTGCACACAGGTGGCTGGTGGGTGTCTGTTTCTCCAACTTTAGTTGAATCGAGTTTGACTACGGCCGGTCCTTGTTGAAGGTTAAAACAGCACACTTGACAAAAAATCGTTGTGGTTTTGATGCGTAGGTAAGAACGGTTCTTGCTAGAAGCCCGTAGCAGCCACATAAAACTTGCAACAACAAAGTAGAGGATGTCTAACTTGTTTTTGCAGGGCATGTTGTGATGTGATATGGTCAAGACATGATGTGATATACGTTATTTTATGAGATGATAATGTTTTGTAAAAGTTATCGGCAACTGGCAGGAGTCTTATGGTTGTCGCTTTACTGTATGAAATGCAATCGCCATGTAATTGCTTTACTTTATCACTATGCGGTAGCGATAGTCGTAGAAGCAATAGTTGGCGAGACGATAACGATGCTACGATGGAGATCAAGGTGTCAAGCCGGTGACTATGGAGATTATGACGGTGCTTTGGAAACGGAGATCAAAGGCACAAGATGATGATGGCCATGTCATGTCACATATTTTTGATTGCATGTGATGTTTATCTTTTATGCATCTTATTTTGCTTAGTACGGTGGTAGTATTATAAGATGATCCCTCGCTAAATTTCAAGGTATAAGTGTTCTCCCTAAGTATGCACCGTTGCTATAGTTCGTAGTGCCGAGACACCACATGATGATCGGGTGTGATAAGCTCTACATTCACATACAACGGGTGCAAGCCAGTTTTGCACGTGCAGAATACTCAGGTTAAACTTGACGAGCCTAGCATATGCAGATATGGCCTCGGAACACTAAGACCGAAAGGTCGAACGTGAATCATATAGTAGATATGATCAACATAGAGATGTTCACCATTGAAAACTACTTCATCTCACGTGATGATCGGACATGGTTTAGTTGATTTGGATCACGTGATCATTTAGATGACTCGAGGGATGTCTATCTAAGTGGGAGTTCTTAAGTAATATGATTAATTGAACTTAATTTATCATGAACTTAGTCCTGATAGTATTTGCAATCTATGTTGTAGATCAATAGCTCGCGTATAGCTCCCCTGTTTTATTTTTGATATGTTCCTAGAGAAAACTAAGTTGAAAGATGTTAGTAGCAATGATGCGGACTGGGTCCGTGATCTGAGGATTATCCTCATTGCTGCACAGAAGCATTATGTCCTTGATGCATCGCTAGGTGACAGACCTATTGCAGGAGCAGATGCAGACGTTATGAACGTTTGGCAAAGCTCGATATGATGACTACTTGATAGTTTAGTGCACCATGCTTTACGGCTTAAAACCGGGACTTTAAAAATGTTTTGAACGCCATGGAGCATATGAGATGTTCCAAGAGTTGAAATTAGTATTTCAGACTCATGCCCGTGTCGAGAGGTATGAGACCTCTGACAATACTTTGCCTACAAGATGGAGGAGAATAGCTCAGCTAGTGAGCATGTGCTCAGAATGTCTGGGTACTACAATCGCTTGAATCAAGTGGGAGTTAATCTTCCAGATAAGATAGTAATTGACAGAGTTCTCTAGTCACTATCACCAAATTACTAGAACTTCGTGATGAACTATAATATGCAAGGGATGACAAAAATGATTCCCGAGCTCTTCGCGATACTAAAATCGGCGAAGGTAGAAATCAAGAAAAAGCATCAAGTGTTGATGGTTGACAAGACCACTAGTTTCAAGAAAAAGGGCGAGGGAAAGAAAGGGAACTTCGAGAAGAATGACAAGCAAGTTGTCACTCCCATGAAGAAGCCCAAAGCTGGACACAAGCCTGAAACTGAGTGCTTATACTGCAAAGGAAATGGTTACTGGAAGCGAAACTGCCCCAAATACTTGGCGGATAAGAAGGATGGCAAAGTGAACAAAAGTATATTTGATATACATGTCATTGATGTGTACTTTACTAGTGTTCATAGTAACCCCTGGGTATTTGATAGCGGTTCAGTTGCTAAGATTAGTAACTCGAAACAGGAGTTACAAAATGAACAGAGACTAGTTAAGGACGAAGTGACGATGTGTGTTGGAAGAGATTCCAAGGTTGACAAGATCACCATCGCACACTCCCTCTACCTTCGGGATTAGTGTTGGACCTATATAAATAAATGTTATTTGGTGTTTGCGTTGAGCATGAATATGATTGGATCATGTTTATTGTGATACGGTTATTCATTTAAGTCAGAGAATAATTGTTGTTCTGTTTACATGAATAGAACCTTCTATGGTCATACACTCAATGTAAATGGTTTATTGAATCTCGATCGTAGTGATACACATATTCATAATATTGATGCCAAAATATGCAAAGTTAATAATGATAGTGCAACATACTTGTGGCACTACCGTTTAGGTCATATTGGTGTAAAGCGCATGAAGAAACTCCATGCAGATGGACTTTTGGAATCACTTGATTATGAATCATTTGATACTTGCGAACCATGCCTCATGGAAAAGATGACTGTAACTCCGTTCTCCGGAACAATGGAGCGAGCTAATGACTTATTGGAAATAATACATACCGATGTATGCGGTCCGATGAGTGTTGAAGCACGCGGCGGGTATCGTTATTTTCTGACCTTCACTGATGATTTGAGCAGATATGGGTATATCTACTTGTTGGAAATATGCCCTAGAGGCAATAATAAAATGGTTATTATTATATTTCCTTGTTCATGATAATTGTCTGTTATTCATGCTATAATTGTGTTATCCGGAAATCGTAATACATGTGTGAATACATAGACCACAACATGTCCCTAGTAAGCCTCTAGTTGACTAGCTTGTTGATCAATAGATGGTTACGGTTTCCTGACCATGGACATTGGATGTCATTGATAACGGGATCACATCATTAGGAGAATGATATGATGGACAAGACCCAATCCTAAGCCTAGCACTAGATCGTGTAGTTCGTTTGCTAAAGCTTTTCCAATGTCAAGTAACTTTTCCTTAGACCATGAGATTGTGCAACTCCCGGATACCGTAGGAGTGCTTTGGGTGTACCAAACGTCACAACGTAACTGGGTGGCTACAAAGGTGCACTACGGGTATCTCCGAAAGTGTCTGTTGGGTTGGCACGAATCGAGAATGGGATTTGTCACTCCGTGTGACGGAGAGGTACCTCTGGGCCCACTCGGTAGGACATCATCATAATGAGCTCAATGTGATCAAGGAGTTGTTCACAGGATGATGTGTTACGGAAACGAGTAAAGAGACTTGCCGGTAACGAGATTGAACAAGGTATCGGTATACCGACGATCGAATCTCGGGCAAGTATCGTACCGATAGACAAAGGGAATTGCGTACGGGATTGATTGAATCCTCGACATCGTGGTTCATCCGATGAGATCATCGAGGAGCATGTGGGAGCCAACATGGGTATCCAGATCCCGCTGTTGGTTATTGACCGGAGAGTCGTCTCGGTCATGTCTGCGTGTCTCCCGAACCCGTAGGGTCTACACACTTAAGGTTCGGTGACGCTAGGGTTGTAGAGATATTAGTATGCGGTAACCCGAAAGTTGTTCGGAGTCCCGGATGAGATCCCGGACGTCACGAGGAGTTCCGGAATGGTCCGGAGGTAAAGAATTGTATATAGGAAGTCCAGTTTCGGCCACCGGGAAGGTTTTGGGGGTAATCGGTATTGTACCGGGACCACCGGAAGGGTCCCGGGGGTCCACCGGGTGGGGCCACCTATCCCGGAGGGCCCCATGGGCTGAAGTGGGAAGGGAACCAGCCCCTGGTGGGCTGGTGCGCCCCCCTATGGGCCTCCCCTGCGCCTAGGGTTGGGAACCCTAGGGGTGGGGGGCGCCTCCACCTAGCTTGGGGGGCAAGCCACCCCCTTGGCCGCCGCCCCTCCCCTCAGATTGGATCTGAGGGGGCCGGCCCCCTCTCCCCTTCCCCCTATAAATAGTGGAGGGGTGGGAGGGAGGACACACCCCAGCCCCTGGCGCCTCCCTCTCCTCCCGTGACACCTCTCCCTCTCGTTGGTGCTTGGTGAAGCCCTGCCGAGATCCCGCTGCTTCCACCACCACGCCGTCGTGCTGCTGGATCCTCATCAACCTCTCCTTTCCCCTTGCTGGATCAAGAAGGAGGAGACGTCTCTCCCAACCGTACGTGTGTTGAACACGGAGGTGCCGTCCATTCGGCGCTCGGTCATCGGTGATTTGGATCACGACGAGTACGACTCCATCAACCCCGTTCTCTTGAACGCTTCCGCTCGCGATCTACAAAGGTATGTAGATGCACTCCCCTCTCTCTCGTTGCTAGATGACTCCATAGATTGATCTTGGTGATGCGTAGAAAATTTTAAAATTCTGCTACGATCCCCAACAGTGGCATCACGAGCTAGGTCTATGCGTAGTATCTTGCACGAGTAGAACACAAAGTAGTTGTGGGCGTCGATTTGTCAATCTTCTTGCTGTTACTAGTCTTATCTTGATTCGGCGGCACTGTGGGATGAAGCGGCCCGGACCGACCTTACACGTACGCTTACGTGAGACAGGTTCCACCGACTGACATGCACTAGTTGCATAAGGTGGCTAGCGGGTGTCTGTCTCTCCCACTTTAGTCGGATCGGATTCGATGAACAGGGTCCTTATGAAGGGTAAATAGAAATTGGCATATCACGTTGTGGTTTTGGCGTAGGTAAGAAACGTTCTTGCTAGAAACCTATAGCAGCCACATAAAAACTTGCAACAACAATTAGAGGACGTCTAACTTGTTTTTGCAGCAAGTGCTTTGTGATGTGATATGGCCAAAGGATGTGATGAATGATATATGTGATGTATGAGATGATCATGTTCTTGTAATAGGAATCACGACTTGCATGTCGATGAGTATGACAACCGACAGGAGCCATAGGAGTTGTCTTAATTTATTATATGACCTGCGTGTCATTGAAATTCGCCATGTAATTACTTTACTTTATTGCTAACCGTTAGCCGTAGTAGTAGAAGTAATAGTTGGCGAGACAACTTCATGAAGACACGATGATGGAGATCATGATGATGGAGATCATGGTGTCATGCCGGTGACGATGATGATCATGGAGCCCCGAAGATGGAGATCAAAAGGAGCGAAGTGATAATGGCCATATCATGTCACTATTTTGATTGCATGTGATGTTTATCATGTTTTTGCATCTTATTTGCTTAAAACGACGGTAGCATATAAGATGATCCCTCACTAAAATTTCAAGAAAGTGTTCCCCCTAACTGTGCACCGTTGCGAAGGTTCGTTGTTTCGAAGCACTACGTGTTGATCGGGTGTGATAGATTCTAACGTTCGAATACAACGGGTGTAAGCCAGATTTACACAGCAATACACTTAGGTTGACTTGACGAGCCTAGCATGTACAGACATGGCCTCGGAACACAAGAGACCGAAAGGTCGGACATGAGTCGTATAGAAGATATGATCAACATAGAGATGTTCACCGTTGATGACTAGTCCGTCTCACGTGATGATCGGACACGGCCTAGTCGATTCGGATCATGTATCACTTAGATGACGAGAGGGATGTCTATCTGAGTGGGAGTTCATTACATAATTTGATTAGATGAACTTAATTGTCATGAACTTAGTCTAAATGTTACATATCTACCTTGTAGATCAAATGGCCAACGCTAATGTTACCCTCAACTTCAACGCGTTCCTAGAGAAAAACAAGCTGAAAGACGATGGTAGCAACTATGCGGACTGGGTCCGTAACTTGAGGATTATCCTCATAGCTGCCAAGAAATCATATGTCCTTGAAGCACCGTTAGGTGGCCCACCTGCTCTCCCAGCACTGCCAGACGATTTGAACGTTTGGCAGACACGCACCGATGATTACTCCTTCGTTCAGTGCGGCATGCTCTTCAGCTTAGAACCGGGGCTCCAAAAGCGTTTTGAGCATCACGGAGCATATGAGATGTTCGAAGAGCTGAAAATGGTTTTCCAAGCTCATGCCCGGATCGAGAGCTATGAAGTCTCCGATAAGTTCTACAGCTGTAAGATGGAGGAAAATAGTTCTGTCAGCGAGCACATACTCAAAATGTCTGGGTTGCACAGCCGCTTGTCTCAGCTGGGAGTTAATCTCCCGGATGACGCGGTCGTTGACAGAATCCTTCAGTCGCTTCCACCTAGCTACAAGAGCTTCGTGATGAACTTCAACATGCAGGGGATGGAAAAGACCATTCCTGAGGTATATGCGAGGCTGAAGTCAGCGGAGGCAGAGATCAGAAAGGAACATCAAGTGTTGATGGTGAATAAAACCACTAAGTTCAAGAAGGGCAAGGGTAAGAAGAACTTCAAGAAGGACGGCAAGGGAGTTGCCGCGCCCGGTAAGCCAGCTGCCGGGAAGAAGTCGAAGAATGGACCCAAGCCTGAGACTGAGTGCTTTTATTGCAAGGGAAACGGTCACTGGAAGCGAAACTGCCCCAAGTACTTGGCGGACAAGAAGGCCGGCAATACCAAAGGTATATATGGTATACATGTAATTGATGTGTACCTTACCAGCACTCGTAGTAGTTCCTGGGTATTTGATACCGGTGCGGTTGCTCATATTTGTAACTCAAAGCAGGAACTGCGGAATCAGCGTAGACTGGCAAAGGACGAGGTGACGATGCGCGTCGGGAATGGTTCCAAGGTCGATGTGATCGCCGTCGGCACGCTACCTCTGCATCTACCTACGGGATTAGTTTTAAACCTCAATAATTGTTATTTAGTACCAGCTTTGAGCATGAACATTGTATCTGGATCTCGCTTAATGCGAGATGGCTACTCATTTAAATCTGAGAATAATGGTTGTTCTATTTTATGAGAGATATGTTTTATGGTCATGCCCCGCTGGTGAATGGTTTATTTTTATTGAATCTCGAACGTGATGTTACACATGTTTATAATGTGAATGCCAAGAAATGCAAGGTTGATAACTATAGTCCCACATACTTGTGGCACTGCCGCCTTGGTCATATCGGTGTTAAACGCATGAAGAAACTCCATGCAGATGGACTTTTGGAGTCTCTTGATTATGAATCATTTGACAGATGCGAACCATGCCTCTTGGGCAAGATGACCAAGACTCCGTTCTCCGGAACAATGGAGCGAGCAACCAACTTATTGGAGATCATACATACTGATGTGTGTGGTCCAATGAGTGTTGAGGCTCGCGGTGGTTATCGTTATGTTCTCACCCTCACCGATGATTTGAGTAGATATGGGTATGTCTACTTGATGAAGCACAAGTCTGAGACCTTTGAAAAGTTCAAGGAATTTCAGAATGAGGTTGAGAATCAACGTGACAAGAAAATAAAGTTCTTACGATCAGTTCGTGGAGGAGAATATTTGAGTCATGAATTTGGCACGCACTTAAGGAAATGTGGAATTGTTTCACAACTCACGCCGCCTGGAACACCTCAGCGTAACGGTGTGTCCGAACGTCGTAATCGCACTCTATTGGATATGGTGCGATCTATGATGTCTCTTACTGATCTACCGCTATCTTTTTGGGGTTATGCTTTAGAGACTGCCGCATTCACTTTAAATAGGGCACCGTCAAAATCCGTTGAGACGACACCGTATGAATTATGGTTTGGGAAGAAACCTAAGCTGTCGTTTCTGAAAGTTTGGGGATGCGATGCTTATGTGAAGAAACTTCAACCAGAGAAGCTCGAACCCAAGTCGGAAAAATGCGTATTCATAGGATACCCTAAGGAAACTATTGGGTATACCTTCTACCTAAGATCCGAGGGCAAGATCTTTGTTGCCAGGAATGGATCCTTTCTAGAGAAAGAGTTTCTCTCGAAAGAAGTAAGTGGGAGGAAAGTGGAGCTTGATGAGATGACCCTTGAACCGGAGAGTAGCGCAGCACAGGAAAATGTTTCTGTGGAGCCTGCACCGGCTAGAGAGGAAGTTAATGATAATGATCATGATCAAGCTACCACTGAACTTCGAAGGTCCACAAGGACACATTCCGCACCAGAGTGGTACGGCAATCCTGTCCTGGAAATCATGTTGTTAGACAACAGTGAACCTTCGAACTATGAAGAAGCGATGGCGGGCCCGGATTCCGACAAATGGCTTGAAGCCATGAAATCCGAGATAGGAACCATGTATGAAAACGAAGTATGGACTTTGACTGACTTGCCCGATGATCGGCAAGCCATAGAAAATAAATGGATCTTTAAGAAGAAGACTGACGCGGATGGTAATGTGACCATCTATAAGGCTCGGCTTGTCGCTAAGGGTTATCGACAAGTTCAAGGGGTTGACTACGATGAGACTTTCTCACCCGTAGCGAAGCTGAAATCCGTCAGAATCATGTTAGCAATTGCCACATACTATGATTATGAGATATGGCAAATGGACGTCAAAACGGCATTCCTTAATGGTTTTCTTAAGGAAGAGTTGTATATGATACAACCGGAAGGTTTTGTCGACCCTGAGAATGCTGACAAGGTATGCAAGCTCCAGCGCTCAATCTATGGGCTGGTGCAAGCATCTCGGAGTTGGAACATTCGCTTTGATGAGATGATCAAAGCGTTTGGGTTCACACAGACTTATGGAGAAGCCTGTGTTTACAAGAAAGTGAGTGGGAGCTCTGTAGCATTTCTCATATTATATGTGGATGACATACTGCTAATGGGAAATAATATAGAATTCTTGGAAAGTATAAAGGCCTACTTGAATAAGTGTTTTTCAATGAAGGACCTTGGAGAAGCTGCTTATATATTAGGCATCAAGATCTATAGGGATAGATCGAGACGCCTCATAGGTCTTTCACAAAGCACATACCTTGATAAGATATTGAAGAAGTTCAATATGGATCAGTCCAAGAAGGGGTTCTTGCCTGTATTGCAAGGTGTGAGATTGAGCTCGGCTCAATGCCCGACCATGGCAAAAGATATAGAAGAGATGAGTGTCATCCCCTATGCCTCAGCCATAGGGTCTATTATGTATGCCATGCTGTGTACCAGACCTGATGTAAACCTTGCAGTAAGTTTGGTAGGTAGGTACCAAAGTAATCCTGGCAAGGAACACTGGACAGCGGTCAAGAACATCCTGAAGTACCTGAAAAGGACTAAGGAGATGTTTCTCGTTTATGGAGGTGACGAAGAGCTCGTCGTAAAGGGTTACGTCGACGCTAGCTTCGACACAGATCCGGATGACTCCAAGTCACAAACCGGATACGTGTATATTTTGAATGGTGGAGCGGTAAGCTGGTGCAGTTGCAAGCAAAGCGTCGTGGCGGGTTCTACATGCGAAGCGGAGTACATAGCAGCCTCGGAGGCAGCACACGAAGCAGTATGGATGAAGGAGTTCATCACCGACCTAGGAGTCATTCCAAATGCGTCGGGTCCAATGGCTCTCTTCTGTGACAACACTGGAGCTATTGCCCTTGCCAAGGAGCCCAGGTTTCACAAAAGGACCAGGCATATCAAGCGTCGCTTCAACTCCATACGTGAACATGTTCAAGATGGAGACATAGATATTTGTAAAGTGCACACGGATTTGAATGTAGCAGATCCGTTGACTAAACCTCTTTCACGACCAAAACATGATCAACACCAGTACTCTATGGGTGTTCGATTCATCACAATGTAACTAGATTATTGACTCTAGTGCAAGTGGGAGACTGTTGGAAATATGCCCTAGAGGCAATAATAAAATGGTTATTATTATATTTCCTTGTTCATGATAATTGTCTGTTATTCATGCTATAATTGTGTTATCCGGAAATCGTAATACATGTGTGAATACATAGACCACAACATGTCCCTAGTAAGCCTCTAGTTGACTAGCTCGTTGATCAATAGATGGTTATGGTTTCCTGACCATGGACATTGGATGTCATTGATAACGGGATCACATCATTAGGAGAATGATGTGATGGACAAGACCCAATCCTAAGCCTAGCACTAGATCGTGTAGTTCGTTTGCTAAAGCTTTTCCAATGTCAAGTAACTTTTCCTTAGACCATGAGATTGTGCAACTCCTGGATACCGTAGGAGTGCTTTGGGTGTACCAAACGTCACAACGTAACTGGGTGGCTATAAAGGTGCACTACGGGTATCTCCGAAAGTGTCTGTTGGGTTGGCACGAATCGAGAATGGGATTTGTCACTCCGTGTGACGGAGAGGTACCTCTGGGCCCACTCGGTAGGACATCATCATAATGAGCTCAATGTGATCAAGGAGTTGTTCACAGGATGATGTGTTACGGAAACGAGTAAAGAGACTTGCCGGTAACGAGATTGAACAAGGTATCGGTATACCGACGATCGAATCTCGGGCAAGTATCGTACCGATAGACAAAGGGAATTGCGTACGGGATTGATTGAATCCTCGACATCGTGGTTCATCCAATGAGATCATCGAGGAGCATGTGGGAGCCAACATGGGTATCTAGATCCTGCTGTTGGTTATTGACCGGAGAGTCGTCTCGGTCATGTCTGCGTGTCTCCCGAGCCCGTAGGGTCTACACACTTAAGGTTCGGTGACGCTAGGGTTGTAGAGATATTAGTATGCGGTAACCCGAAAGTTGTTCGGAGTCCCGGATGAGATCCCGGACGTCACGAGGAGTTCCGGAATGGTCCGGAGGTAAAGAATTGTATATAGGAAGTCCAGTTTCGGCCACCGGGAAGGTTTCGGGGGTAATCGGTATTGTACCGGGACCACCGGAAGGGTCCCGGGGGTCCACCGGGTGGGGCCACCTATCCCGGAGGGCCCCATGGGCTGAAGTGGGAAGGGAACCAGCCCCTGGTGGGCTGGTGCGCCCCCCTATGGGCCTCCCCTGCGCCTAGGGTTGGGAACCCTAGGGGTGGGGGGCGCCTCCACCTAGCTTGGGGGGCAAGCCACCCCCTTAGCCGCCGCCCCTCCCCTCAGATTGGATCTGAGGGGCCCGGCCCCCTCTCCCCTTCCCCCTATAAATAGTGGAGGGGTGGGAGGGAGGACACACCCCAGCCACTGGCGCCTCCCTCTCCTCCCGTGACACCTCTCCCTCTCGTTGGTGCTTGGTGAAGCCCTGCCGAGATCCCGCTGCTTCCACCACCACGCCGTCGTGCTGCTGGATCCTCATCAACCTCTCCTTCCCCCTTGCTGGATCAAGAAGGAGGAGACGTCTCTCCCAACCGTACGTGTGTTGAACACGGAGGTGCCGTCCGTTCGGCGCTCGGTCATCGGTGATTTGGATCACGACGAGTACGACTCCATCAACCCCGTTCTCTTGAACGCTTCCGCTCGCGATCTACAAAGGTATGTAGATGCACTCCCCTCTCTCTCGTTGCTAGATGACTCCATAGATTGATCTTGGTGATGCGTAGAAAATTTTAAAATTCTGCTACGATCCCCAACACTACTTGATGAAACATAAGTCTGAAACATTTGAAAAGTTCAACGAATTTTAGAGTGAAGTAGAAAATCACCGTAACAAGAAAATAAAGTTTCTACGATCTGATCGCGGAGGCGAATATTTGAGTTACGAGTTTGGCCTTCATTTAAAACAATGTGGAATAGTTTCACAACTCACGCCACCTGGAACACCACAACGTAATGGTGTGTCCGAACGTCGTAACCGTACTTTATTAGATATGGTGTGATCTATGATGTCTCTTACCGATTTACCACTATCGTTTTGGGGTTATGCATTAAAGACAGCTGCATTCACGTTAAATAGGGCACCATCTAAATCCATTGAGACGACACCGTATGAACTGTGGTTTGGCAAGAAACCTAAGCTGTCGTTTCTTAAAGTTTGGGGTTGCGATGCTTATGTGAAAAAACTTAAGCCTGATAAGCTCGAACCCAAATCGGAGAAGTGCATCTTCATAGGATACCCAAAAGAAACTGTTGGGTACTCCTTCTATCACAGATCCAAAGGCAAGATCTTTGTTGCTAAGAATGGATCCTTTCTAGAGAAGGAGTTTCTCTCGAAAGAAGTGAGTGGGAGGAAAGTAGAACTTGATGAGGTAATTGTACCTTCACTTGAATTGGAAAATAGTTCATCACAGAAATCAGTTCCAGTGATGCCTACAGCAATTAGTGAGGAAGCTAATGATGATGATCATGAAACTTCAGATCAAGTTACTACAGAACCTCGTAGGTCATCCAGAGTACGTTCCGCACCAGAGTGGTACGGCAATCCTGTTCTGGAAGTCATGTTACTAGACCATGACGAACCTACGAACTATGAGGAAGCGATGATGAGCCCAGATTCCGCGAAATGGCTTGAGGCCATGAAATCTGAGATGGGATCCATGTATGAGAACAAAGTGTGGACTTTGGTTGACTTGCCCGATGATCGGCAAGCCATAGAGAATAAATGGATCTTCAAGAGGAAGACTGACGCTGATGGTAATGTTACTGTCTACAAAGCTCGACTTGTTGTGAAAGGTTTTCGACAAGTTCAAGGAGTTGACTACGATGAGACCTTCTCACCCGTAGCGATGCTTAAGTCTGTCCGAAACATGTTAGCAATTGCCGCATTTTATGATTATGAAATCTGGCAAATGGACGTCAAAACTGCATTCCTTAATGGATTTCTTAAAGAAGAGTTGTATATGATGCAACCAGAAGGTTTTGTCGATCCTAAAGGTGCTAACAAAGTGTGCAAGCTCCAGCGATCCATCTATGGACTGGTGCAAGCATCTCAGAGTTGGAATATACGCTTTGATGAGTTGATTAAAGCATATGGTTTTATACAGACTTATGATGAAGCCTGTATTTACAAGAAAGTGAGTGGGAGCTCTGTAGCATTTCTGATATTATATGTGGATGACATATTGCTGACTGGAAATGATATAGAATTTCTGGATAGCATAAAAGGATACTTGAATAAGAGTTTTTCAATAAAAGACCTCGGTGAAGCTGCTTACATATTGAGCATCAAGATCTATAGGGATAGATCGAGATGCTTAATAGGACTTTCACAGAGCACATACCTTGACAAAGATTTTGAAGAAGTTCAAAATGGATCAGTCAAAGAAAGGGTTCTTGCCTATGTTACAAGGTGTGAAGTTGAGTAAGACTCAAAGCCCGACCACGGCAGAAGATAGAGAGAGAATGAAAGTCATTCCCTATGCCTCAGCCATAGGTTCTATAAAGTATGCCATGCTGTGTACCAAACCTGTTGTGTACCTTGCCATGAGTTTGGCAAAGGGAAACAATAGTGATCCAGGAGTAGATCACTAGACAGCGGTCAAAATTATCCTTAGAGGACTAAGGAAATATTTCTCGGTTATGGAGGTGATAAAGAGTTCGTCGTAAAAAGTTACGTCGATGCAAGCTTTTAAACCGATCCAGATAACTCCGAGTCTCAATCTGGATACATATTGAAAGTGGGAGCAATTAGCTAGAGTAGCTCCATACAGAGCATTGTAGACATAGAAATTTACGAAATACATACGGATTTGAATGTGGCAGACCCGTTGACTAAACTTCTCTCACAAGCAAAACATGATCACACCTTAGTACTCTTTGGGTGTTAATCACATGGCGATGTGAACTAGATTATTGACTCTAGTAAACCCTTTGGATGTTGGTCACATGGCGATGTGAACTATTGGTGTTAATCACATGGCGATGTGAACTAGATTATTGACTCTAGTAAACCCTTTGGGTGTTGATCACATGGCGATGTGAACTACATTATTGACTCTAGTGCAAGTGGGACACTGAAGGAAATATGCCCTAGAGGCAATAATAAAGTTGTTATTTATATTTCCTTATATCATGATAAATGTTTATTATTCATGCTAGAATTGTATTAACTAGAAACTTGATACATGTGTGAATACATAGACAAAACAAAGTGTCCCTAGTATGCCTCTACTTGACTAGCTCGTTAATCAAAGATGGTTAAGTTTCCTGACCATAGACATGTGTTGTCATTTGATGAATGGGATCACATCATTAGGAGAATGATGTGATGGACAAGACCCATCCATTAGCTTAGCATAATGATCGTTAAGTTTTATTGCTATTGCTTTCTTCATGACTTATACATATTCCTTTGACTATGAGATTATGCAACTCCCGAATACCGGAGGAACACCTTGTGTGCTATCAAACGTCACAACGTAACTGGGTGATTATAAAGATGCTCTACAGGTGTCTCCGAAGGTGTTTGTTGGGTTGGCATAGATCGAGATTAGGATTTGTCACTCCGAGTATCGCAGAGGTATCTCTGGGCCCTCTCGGTAATGCACATCACTATAAGCCTTGCAAGCAATGTGACTAATGAGTTAGTTACATGATGATGCATTACAGAACGAGTAAAGAGACTTGCCGGTAACGAGATTGAACTAGGTATAATGATACCGACGATCGAATCTCGGGCAAGTAACATACCGATGACAAAGGGAATGACGTATGTTGTTTTGCGGTTTGACCGATAAAGATCTTCGTAGAATATGTAGGAGCCAATATGAGCATCCAGGTTCCGCTATTGGTTATTTATCGGAGATATGTCTCGGTCATGTCTACATAGTTCTCGAACCCGTAGGGTCCTCACGCTTAACGTTAGATGGCGATTTGTATTATGAGTTATGTGTTTTGGTGACCGAAGATTGTTCGAAGTCCCGGATGAGATCATGGACATGACGAGGAGTCTCGAAATGGTCGAGAGGTAAAGATTAATATATTGGAAGGTAGTATTCGGACACCGGAAGGGTTCCGGAGTGTATCGGGTACATACCGGAGTACCGGAGGGGTTACCGGAACCCCCCGGTGGAAGATATGGGCCATATGGGCCATAGGAGGGAGGCTAACCAGCCCACAAGGGGCTGGTGCGCCCCCCACAAGGGAGGATGCCGAATTGGACTAGGGAAGGGGGTGGCGCCCCCCTTTCCTTCTCCCTCTCCCTCTCCTTCCCTCTTTCCACCTCCGGAGAAAGGAAAAGTGGAGGGGGGCCGAATCCTACTAGGAGTGGAGTCCTAGTAGGACTCCCCCCCATGGTGCGCCCCCTTGGTGGCCGGCCTCCTCCTCCCCTCCTTTATATACGGGGGCAGGGGGGCACCCTAGAACACAACAGATATTCTCTTAGCCGTGTGCGCTGCCCCCCTCCACAGTTTACTCCTCCGGTCATAGTGTCGTAGTGCTTAGGCGAAGCCCTGCGCGGATCACTTCACCATCACCATCACCACGCCGTCGTGCTGACAAAACTCTCCCTCGACCTTCTGCTGGATCAAGAGTTCGAGGGACGTCATCGAGCTGAACGTGTGCAGAACTCGGAGGTGCCATACGTTCGGTGCTTGATCGGTTGGATCGCGAAGACGTTCGACTACATCAACCGCGTTAAGCTAATGCTTCCGCTTTCGGTCTACGAGGGTACGTGGACACACTCTCCCCCTCTCGTTGCTATGCATCTCCTAGATAGATCTTGCGTGAGCGTAGGAAATTTTTTGAAATTGCATGCTACGTTCCCCAATAGTGTTGATGATGAACTCCTTGCTCTTGTGATTCAAATGATAGTTTCCCCAACACTCAACTCTCTCTCACAGATTTGGATTAGGTGGAAAGATGATATGAGTGGAAAGCAACTTGGGGAAGGCTAGAGATCAAGATTCTTGTGGTTGGATTGGAATATCTTGGTCTCAACACATGAGTAGGTGGTTCTCTCTCAGAAAATGAATGCTGGAAGGGTAGGCACGTTCTGATGGCTTTCTTCACGAATGGAGGAAGGGTGGAGGGGGTATATATATAGCCTCCACACGAAATCTAATCGTTACACACAATTTACCAAACTCGGTGGGACCAAATAGTGAAACTCGGTCAGACCGATTTAGTTCAAAATGTGAACGTTAGGATTTTTGGTGGGAATGACATGTCAACTCGGTGAGACCGATTTCGTTAGGGTTAGGGCATAAAGTAATCTCGGTAAGACCGATCACATGAACTCGGTGAGACCGATTTCTGTAATAGGCAAACAGAGAGTTGGTCAGACAAACTTGGTGGGACCGATCGCTCATTTCGGTGAGACCGAAATGTTACGAAGAGGAAACAGAGAGTTTGCATTGCGAACTCGGTGGGACCGATCGCTCATCTCGGTTAGACCGAAATGTTACAAAGGGAAACAGAGAGTTAGCAATTCCATCTCGGTGAGACCGAGATCCCTATCGGTGAGACCGAACTGATTAGGGTTTCTGGCAGTGGCTATGTCAAGTGAACTTGTGGCGCCGGATAGATCAAATCGGTGGGGCCGAGTTTGACTTTAGGTTTGGGACATATGTGGATATGAGAAAGTGGTTGAGGGTTTTGGAGCATATCACTAAGCATTTTGAGCAAGCAAGCCATTAAGCAACACCTCATCCCCTTTTAATAGTATTGGCTTTCCTATGGGCTCAATGTGATCTTGGATCACTAAAATGAAAAGAGTAGAGTCTTGAGCTTGAGCCAATATGTGTCCGTAGCATCTTGAAGGGGTTCCACATCTTCTTGTCCTGCCACTCCACTGTTGAACTTATCTGAAATATACTAGATAAAAGTATTAGTCCAACAAGAGATATGTTGACATTAATTACCAAAATCACCCAGGGAGCACTTGTGCTTTCAGGAGCGCCTTCTCGCCCAGCCGACTAATGAAGCGGCTGAGGGATGCCAGGCACCCGGTGAACTTTTGGACGTCACGCAGCTTGGTGGGTCTCTCCATCCGCTCGATGGCCTTGATCTTCATGGGGTTGCACTCGATGCCGCGTTCAGAGACAAGGAAGCCGAGGAGCTGGCCGGCTGGTACTCCGAAGACGCACTTCTCTGGGTGAAGCTTGATTTGAAAACGGCGCAGATTTTTGAAGGTCTCCTTGAGATCCTCTAGGAGGGTGCCGCGCTTCTCCGTCTTTACCACAACGTCATCCACATAGACGTGGGCATTGCGGCCGAGTTGCTTCAACAAGCACTTCTGCATGCATCGCTTGAAGGTGGCACCGGCATTCCTTAAGCCGAACATCATGGTGATGTAGCAGAAGGCGCCGAATGGTGTGATGAAGGCGGTCTTCAAGCGGTCGGCCGGATCTAGCTTGATCTGGTGGTAGCCGGAGTATGCGTCCAAGAAGGATAGCAGCTCACAGCTGGCCGTGGAGTCTATCACTTGGTCGATCCGTGGCAGGGCAAACGGATCCTTGGGGCAGGCCTTGTTGAGGCTCGTGTAGTCGATACACATGCGCCACTTGTTATTCTTCTTCAAGATGAGGACTGGGTTGGCAAGCCAGTCCGGGTAGAACACTTCCATGATGAAGCCGGCTGCCAGAAGCCGGGCGATTTCTTCACCAACAATCCTTCTCTTCTCTTCTGATAGGCGGCGGAGGGGTTGCTTGACCGGCTTAGCATCCGGCCTCACATGTAGTTTGTGCTCGGCGAAATCCGTCGGGACACCCGGCATGTCTTTGGGGGACCATGCGAAGATGTCTCAGTTCTCACGGAGGAAATTGACGAGCTCGCCTTCCTATTTGCTGTCGAGGTTGGTCCCTACGACAGCAAACCTCTCCGGGTGCGCCGGGTCCAAGGCGATCTTCTTGGTTTCCTTGGCCGGCTGGAAGGAGGCTCCTGCTTCCGTCTCCTTGGGATCAGCCGGCATGGCCGGCTTCTCGCTGGCCATGGCTACCATCCGGTCAAGGAGACGCTTCTCTTGAGCGATGACGAGGGACTCAGCTAGCCGGCTGCTGGCGGTGGCGCAATCCAGCGACTTCTGGTAGTCGCCGGCAACAGTGATGATGCCCTTGGTACCCGACATCTTGGCCTTCAGGTAGGCATAGTGCGGGACCATCATGAACTTGGCCAGCGCAGGTCGGCCCAAGAGCGCGTGGTAGGGGCTGTCCAGGTCGACCACCTCGAACCAGATTGGCTCACGGCGGAAGTGGTTCTTGTTGCCGAACAGGACATCGATCTTGATCTTGCCGATTGGAGAGCAGGAAAGGCCGGGAACTATGCCGTGGAAGACAGTTCGGCTGAGCTAGAGCTGCTTCGCCTTGATGCTCAATAGCTCCATGGTTTGGCGGTACAGGATGTTGATGCTGTTGCCGCCATCTATCAGAACTCGGCTGAAGCGGCAAGTCCGCCTATCCGTGGAGAAAGTGGACTCTAGCACCAGAGCGTATGCACCCGGCAAAGGCATCAGGGCCGGGTGGTCAGCTTGGCTCCAGGTGATGGGCCTCTCGGACCAGTGCATGAAGGTGGGGACCTCTGAGCTGACAGCATTCACCTCGCGGTGCTGTTGCCGTCTGTTGTGCTTGTCGTCGGCTTCGCTCGTGAAGACGACGTAGGTGGCGTTCTCTTCGGGAAACTCATCTTGAAGCATGCCGGCAGCTCGGGCCGGTTGCTGAACAGCCGAAGCTACCTGGCCGGCTGGTGGAGGAGGCGGCAGGGCCTCGCCCTTGGCAATCCGGGTGAGCCAGTTGCACTTCCGGGTGGTGCGGTTGGACGGTTTCGCACCGCTATGGAACTTGCACGGGGCATCGAGGGCTTGCTCAAAGGAGAAGGCAGGCTGCCAGGCACCCTTGCCGCCCCGCTGACGCTTGGGGCCGGGACACCGGCCGGCTGCTGATCCTCGACAGTGGCCACCTGCCGGCTGTTGGAAGCCGGCTGCGGGGCCTTGCGCTTGTTGTCGTTCGGTTGCTGGCGCCGGTTGGTGTCACCAGCCGGAGTTTGGGAACCCGGCTGGACCACCCTGCCGGCCGAGTCAACCCGGATCTCGGAGTTCATGGAGGAGTCGGCGGTGGTGTACTTGTCGGCCATGACCAGGAGCTCGTCCAATGTTGCCGGCTCGTCGCACAAGAGCTTGTGCTTGAGCAGAGTGCCCTCTCTGCACCCGGCAGTGAAGTACTCGATGGCCTGCACCTCGTGGACCCCCTCGCAAGAGTTGCGCAGCTCGCCCCAACACGTCAGGTAGTCGCGAGTAGACTCGGTCAGCCCCTGAATGCACATCGAGAGCTGGCGTGGCTTGGGGGGCCGCTTGTACGTACTGGTGAAGTTGCGGACGAAGGCGTCACTGAAATCTACCCAGCTGTTGATGCTGTTGGGCTTGAGGCTGTCCAACCACGTCCGGGCCGTGCCCTGAAGCATGAGCGGGACGTACTTGACGGCGACACGCTTGTTGCCGTTGGCGATGCCGACTGCTGTGGAGTAGTCGATTAGCCAGTCTTCCGGCTTTACGATGCCGTTGTACTTGGGCGTGTCTCTGGGGAGCGTGAACCCTCTGGGAAAGGGCTCATCGCGGATGCGGGGGCCGAAGCAGGCAGGCCCGATTGTGCGCTCCTCTTCCAACAACAGGGACCGAGCCAGCCGCTCGATCCGGTGGCGTGCGTCCTTTTCGCCGACTGCTTCACGGGGGCCGAGCCGGCCGCTGAGCGGCGGGTGTTCAGGCGGCGGCGCGGGAGTGGCCGCCCTCTCCCTCCGAGGAGGCAAGCGCTCTTCCGGCCGGCATCGAGGCTCCGGGTTCTGGAGCACCTGGTGGCTGTCTGCTATCGTGCGGCGCGTACACCGGCTGTTGCTAGCAGCCGGCTCTGGGTCTCGCGGCTGCCCGCGGCCTCCGCCGCTAGGGGACCGAGAGGTCGCGCCGTTCTCGCGACGGGGCATGTGGGTGTCGACGCGTCGGCCTGCTCCCACCAAGCCCGTGTCCTGCTGCGCGTTCGCAGCGTCGATGAGCTGCTGGAGGCGCTCCAGTTGCTCATGTAGCTCATCGCCCTGCAAGTGCTTGAGCTCGTCTGCGGCCGCCTGGGCGGTACGCATGTTCTGCGCTGGGGTCTCGTAGACCGGGCGTTCGACCCCCAGCATGCTGGCAATCGCAGCGCCGCGTTGCCGGATGGCGCCGGCCCGGCTAGGCTCAGCCGCAGCCGGCGTCCCACCGACCACGCGGACGATCTCGCGCTGAGTGGCTTCAGCGCCGTCATCTTGGAAGCGCTGTCGAAAAGCTTGACGCGAAACTCCTCCAGCTCCTCTTGGTTCGCGCCTGGGGGAGGAGGCATCGCCAGGGCGTGTATGGTCGCGTCCAGCGGATCCTGGTTGGATCCGCCAGCACCCAGGCCATCGCCGATGACCATCACCTCCGCAAAGGTGCTGGCGTCGGGCGCGCCGACAGGAGCATCGCTGGCGGCAGGAGGGAGGGGATCGTCGACGATCTCCACGTAGCTGGGGAAGTCATCGGTGGAGGCCGTGTCGACGAGAGCGAGCTTGCCGAAGAGCTCGGTGAGGGAGTCGGCCGCCCGTGCGTCGGCGACGGGCTCATCGAAGAGGTTGAGCTCGCCGAAGAGGCCGGCGAGGCGACCCGCGGGGAAGGCGGCTCCCGCGTCAGGCGATGCGTCGAGGCCAGCGTGGGCGGGCGCATCGGGCTGGCTGATCTCGCTAGCCTCGGCACACTCGCCGGAGAGGAACAAGGTTCCCGTCCAGAACGTGTCTCCGACCGACGTCGCTGCTGGCCCCACGGTGGGCGCCAACTGTCGTGGTAATATCTCGACAGATGCCAGGGGGTGGCTTATCATGGTTGGGGCCATGAGATCGTCGTCGGGTCCTGGAAGCGGGAGTGGGCACAAGCTCGGATGGACACGAGATCTACACAGGTTCAGGGCTCTCCTAAGAGGTGAAACCCCTACTCCTGCTCTGCGGGGTCTCCGCATGATCACTATGAAGCAAAGAGTATAATGGTGCTCCTAGAGCTGTTCGGCCAGAGGAGGAAGAAGGGCGAGGCTAGCTCTCTCCTCTCCCTGGCTACGGTGTGTGTAGAACTGAGGTGGAACGAGAGAGGAACCCTTTGCATGGGTGCGGCCTGGGGGGTTTTATAGGCTAACCCCCCCAGGGGTACAATGGTAATATGGCCGGTGGTAGGCCCCGGCTGTGAGCGTCTATGGGGGCCGCGTTCTCCGCCGGCTGCTGGGGCCCGCCTCTGCTGGGCCCTGCCGGCTGCCGAGGAACCGGTCGACAGGTGGGGCCCGCCGCCTGCGGGCCCCGCTGACGGCTCTTCACTGTGGCGCCGTCCGTGCTGACGGAGGCCGTGTCGGGCGCGCCATGGCTACAGCGCCGCGCCGGGCGGGTCGGCGGCCGCTTGGCGGCGCCTACTGTAGCCATACGACCGGGATTTGGGGAAGGCATGGCGCACTGTGGCCATGACCCAGATTGTCGCCTGGTCAGGCTCAGACTCCGAGGGAAGGGGCGGGCCGCCAGCTAGAAGCCGGCCCGTACCCACGCCGCCTTCGGAGAGCGTGCCGTCTTTTGGAGGCCGGCTGTATGGCACCAGCCGGCTCTGGGGGCCGGTCGTGAGACCTGCCGGCCTGAGGGGCCTGGCTTGCCCTGATGCCTTGAAATGTTGTTAAGTGCGGGTGAGGCTACCCGGGGTCTATCCCCCCGACAATACATAAACAAATACCGTGTCCCTAGTAAAGCCTCTACTAGACTAGGTCGTTCATCAAAGATGGTTAAGGTTTCCTAACCATAGACATGTGTTGTCATTTGATAACGGGATCACATCATTAGGAGAATGATGTGATGGACAAGACCCATCCGTTAGCTTAGCATATTGATCGTTCAGTTTATTGCTATTACTTTCTTAATGTCAAATACATATTCCTTCGACTATGAGATTATGCAACTCCCGGATACCGGAGGAATACCTTGTGTGCTATCAAACGTCATAACGTAACTGGGTGATTATAAAGATGCTCTACAGGTATCTCCGAAGGTGTTTGTTGAGTTGGCATAGATCGAGATTAGGATTTGTCACTCCGAGTATCGGAGAGGTATCTTTGGGCCCTCTCGGTAATACACATCATAAGAAGCCTTGCAAGCAAAGTGACTAAGGAGTTAGTTGCAAGATGATGTATTATAGAACGAGTAAAGAGACTTACCGGTAATGAGATTGAACTAGGTATGAAGATACCGATGATCTAATCTCGGGCAAGTAACATACCGATGGACAAAGGGAATTACGTATGTTGTCATAAGGTTCGACCGATAAAGATTTTCGTAGAATATGTAGGAGCCAATATGGGCATCCAGGTTCCACTATTGGTTATTGACCAGAGAGGTGTCTCGGTCATGTCTACATAGTTCTCGAACCTGTAGGGTCCGCACGCTTAACGTTCGTTGACGATATAGTGTTATATGAGTTATATGATTTGGTGACCGAATGTTGTTTGGAGTATCGGATGAGATCACGGACCTGATGAGGAGCTCCGGAATGGTCCGGAGGTAAAGATTGATATATATGACGATGATAGTTGGACACCGAAAGAGTTTCGGGATGTACCAGGTAGAAATCGGGTCACCGGAAGGGGCTCCGGACACCCCCGGGAGGTTAATGGGCCATACGGGCCAAAGGGGGGGAACACACCAGCCCACAAGGGGCTGGCGCGCCCCTCCTAGGCCGCAGCCCTTAGGGAGAGAGGGAAAGGGGGGGAGTCGGCCTCCCCCTTCCTTTCCTTTCCCCCTTTCCTTCCCCCCTCCGGCAAATATAATAAGGGGCGCGGGGGGGGGGGGGGGGGGGAGGGGGCGGCTAGGGAAAGACCCCAAGTAGGATTTGGCCCTACTTGGGGCGCCCCTTGGCCTCTCCCCTCCCCCCACCTATATATATGTTGGAGGGGGGCGCCACACATAACAACGACAATTGCTTAGCCGTGTCCGGCGCCCCCCTCCACCGTTTACACCCTCAGCCATATTTTTCGTAGTGCTTAGACGAAGCCCTGCGGAGATAGCTTCACCATCACCGTCACCACGCCGTCGTGCTGCCGGAACTCATCTACTACTTCGCCGTCTTGCTGGATCAAGAAGGCGAGGACGTCACCGAGCTGAACGTGTGCTGAACGCGGAGGTGCCGTACGTTTGGTATTCGATCGGTTAGAGCGCGAAGAAGTTCGACTACATCAACCGCGTTAACAAACGCTTCCGCTTACGGTCTACGAGGGTACGTAGACACACTCTCCCATCTCGTTGCTATACATCTCCATGAATAGATCTTGCGTGTGCGTAGAATTTTTTTTGTTTTTCATGCATTGTTTTCCAACACCAATAACATCTAGTACATGAATAAAATCAGGAGTGGC
The DNA here is from genome assembly GCA_011799875.1 of Thinopyrum elongatum. NCBI lineage: Eukaryota > Viridiplantae > Streptophyta > Magnoliopsida > Poales > Poaceae > Thinopyrum > Thinopyrum elongatum. Next base: position 541,530,776 of record CM022301.1, read on the forward strand.
AACTAGCCAAACATGTCTACCAAGACCTAACAAGACCGAGGCCTTTGCTAAATTATGCGCATCAAACATTTGATTTCCTACCTTCGCGCACTATGTCTGCCGATTCAAAATTCCTTTGCCTCGCCTGGATATCTCGTATAATCATTGAAGAAGGTCCCATGTAACTCCCCTTCAGGTGGCTAACTCTCGAGCTGCATTCAGAAGCTATTCTGAGCCTTTAAATGTAAAGATCCGCCGCAAGGAAGAGAGCTTCACAGCATGCATGAGCTTCTACCAGCCCCTGAAAACAAGTGACTGAAGATCTTCCATCAGAAAAGATCTGGGGGGGGGGGGTCGACAGACAAGATTGGGTTGCCTGGGGATTCCTTTACGGCGCGCAGGTCGCGCACACCCCTCACGCGCTCGCCGTTCGTATGGGCCAGCCCATTTCCTGTTTTTTTTTCGTTTCGTTTTTCTTCTTTTAAAAATTTTGGCCTTTCTTTTTTTTTTCTCTTTTTTCTTCTTTACTTTGTCACTTTTTTTAAGTTTTTTTCTTTTCAAATTAACAAACATTTTTTTGTTCATTGAATTCAAAAAATGCTCATCGAATCCATTTTTTTGTTCATCGGATTTGAAAAATGTTCATCAAAATTCAAAATTTCTTCATCGAATTAAAAAAATTGTTCATGAAATTATAAAATTGTTCACCTATTTCTTCATCATTTTTTAAAAAAATTCCTGAATATAAAGTTTGTTCATCATGTTCAAAATATGTTCATTGAATTCAATTTTTTTCATCACATACAAAAAAATGTTCATCATTTTAAGAAAAATGGTCATAAAAGATTTTTATTCAAAATATAAAAATTTCTTCAAAACCATTTTAATTTCTGTTTCCAACAACACTTAGTCAGTATAAGCCAGAATATCGAATTTGTTTATTCTTTCAAACTTATCATCAACAAAAACAACAGCAAAAAAATTTCTTGGGAAAAATGAAACATACTTTTTTTTAACATACGAACACCCGCTTAAAAAAAAACTTACAAACCAGAGTCACGAGCGGACGAGCGGGGAAAAAAAAGCAGCGAACCAGCGGGAGTTGGGCCAGACTCCCCAGCCCAACTCGGTGTTTCCATGTTTCCAGGCGCGTAGGTCTTGAAATAGGACGTCCCGGGTTGCCTCATCATCAAAAAGAAAAAGACAAACAAGGTTGGCGTAAAAAAGTTTACAGTGTTTTTGCGGCATCGGCAGGCAGACGGAGAGAAAGCCTAAAATCTAGGGTTTTCGAGTTGGAGATCGAGACTCGGGAGGCCGCCGCAGCCTCTCGATCCACATCAATCCCGAGCCACATCTCCGGCGATCTTCCGCCATGAGCTTCCCGGTGCCGGGGAGGCTTTCCTGGGTCGTGCTGAGGAAGCACGTCCCGATCTTCTACGCCGAGGAGAAGGATCAGGAAGACGAGAACATGGCCAGGGCGAGCAAAGATTGGGGGGACATCGAGGATGGGTCCTGGATGCTGGACCAGTTCTCCCTCGACCTCCACCTCGTTCAGCCCCCGGAGCTCTCCACCTTGTCCCTGCGCGTCAAGACCGAGTCGCGCGAGTACGGCGGCATCACGTGTCTCCTCGAGTCCGTCGTGGAGAACTTCCTCGTCATGGCTCTGCTGTTCGGCAACAGCTTGTACTGGCTCGTCTATGACGCCGCCAAGAACTCGCTCTCGCTGCTCCCCGCCACCATGGATTCCGTCCTCGCGTTGGAAGATGACAAGTCCTTGCTCCCCCTCAGGCAACCTGCCGTCCTGCCACGCGACGACGGCTCCTGCGATCCCGCGGTCGGGCATTCTCTTCCGGTGGTCGAACTGTGGCCCTGGCAAGACGTGGACGAAGCAGGAGGCGCGCATTATCCCGCGTACCCCGCTGACGCTCACGGCCCAATGCCCCAAGCCGCATATTTACCAAGCAGACGTGGTCTTCACTTTCAACGGGAAGGTTTTCTAAGTCGACCTCGAGATTGGCGCCATTGTCTGTGACTTGCTCTCCGCCGGTACCACCGAAGACGGCGAACTGGACTTCATCCAGCTTCCCCACGAGTGCCAAGGCAGTGACTTCTCCCACAGTTACCCCAAGGAGCGCCGGACCATGGGACCAGTTGGGGGTTCCATAAAGCTCATCTCCATCGTCACCACCAACGGCGACAACCCCGGAACAACACGCACCCTGCCGACGTCGTGCTGCGGAGCTGGACTTTGTGGCCGGACCTTCTCTCATGGACGAGAGACGACGACATGGAGCTTCCCTTACCACTACTATGGGCCTCGGAGGCCTACAAGCGCGAGAGGCTGCCGGAGGCCATGCCGCGGAACCCAGTCCTCAAGGCCGATGAGGATGGCGTCCTCTACCTCTTGCTGGGAGATTACTACGTCGATTTGGATACATGGGTCCGGCTCTGCAGGGAGATTGAGTGCGTGATCAGTGTTTAAATAAAGATCAAGAGACAATCAATTGAATCAAGTAGTCTTTATTGATAGTGTTGGATCCTTTATATACAACATGTACAGACGTCTCCAAAGGAGACGACGGTTCCAAGAGGCGACGCTCCAGGGAGAAACCGTTGTGACGGTTCCCACATTGTGCGATTACATGCACGGGGAGAGCGGGGATTATCCCCTAATTAACTATGTGTTAATTATTCTTAACACTCCCCCTAATCATCGCTTGACTGCATTAAGATCCATTATCTTGATTAAATTCCCCTCCAAAAACCCTGTGGGAAAAATATGAGGAGATAGTGTTTGATATGCTGCCAAAACTCCTTCAAACCCAGTGGGAAAAATAAGGAGAAAATGACGCAACATATAATGGTTATTATCTCTTTTAACTCAATATGAGAAAACCCATAGAGTTTAGAGAACAATAAATATGCCGTATATACTTTTCTAAAAACCCTGGTGGGGAAAACAGAAAGTATGGCATATGATCATGTGTTGATATTACCTCATTAAAAACCTTTATGAGAACCTGTAAAGTAAACTCATGAAGGGAAAAAGAGTATAATATGATGCATTGAACATGAACAATTCAGGAAGATACTCCCCCTGATTCTTGCAAAATTCGAAGCCGTCACATACCAATTCCGTGAACACAGTTCTGGAACATAGAAGTTGGTAGAGACCTGGTGAACAAATCAGTCGTATGATTTGACTTGCAAGATATGCAATATAGCGATATTGCTTATTACGTAACCTGTTTGCATCCGGGCAACACAAGCAACATTATCTTTGAGATAATGGTAGGTGGATGTAGTCATGAGGTCTGTTTCAAAGACTCTTCATGAGGGGGCTACCACACCTAGTAGGAACACTAAGCTTGTCTACGATCTGACATAGTGGGGATCTGATCGATGTATCCAATGATATTGGTGTTCACATTTCTGTGAAACTGAAAAACCAGGACAAGATGTTTGATGCCTTGGAGATATCGAAAGATATTCTTGAGTACCAACCAATTGTGTTTGGTGGATCCAATGACATTATGGAACGTTGAGTCCCAATATCGCATTTCCATCATCTCTTGGTCTAAATAGATCTTTCTCTACGTCTAGAGAATGAACTACCATGAGAGTTATGGATGGATAAGATTTGTCCACAATGAATTTCTCCAATATATTATGGATATAGACAACATAGTATACCATAATGTATGAATGAAGGTGCTCAATTTGTAGTAACGAGAGGTATTTTGGTTTACCCAAATCCTTCATTTTAAACTCCGTCACTTAGATGATTACATGTGTCGTCATTGTAGACACACAAGCATGGATAATCATCGTTGTAGGAGTAATCCTTGTGTATAAGGATCTCACTACGTCAGTTGTACCATATGTACTGACACCAATAAGTCGTATGGTGACTTACTGATTTTACACAATGTATGTTGCATTTTGTATTTCGATTCAGAATTGAGATTCCATCGGGAATCAATCATATATGTCTAAATCTAGTGATCCACATGGATATGTAATCACTACATCTATCAACTGCAGAGATAGATGATTTTGTACTGCCGATGATATAAGTTATCGGAAAGAGATTCCACCTCTGAAGAATAGTTGGGTATCTGCGTGAACCCTTGTGCTACAATACTTGCTCTTTGTTTCACCACCTCGTTGTTCTCAATACTGTTTCCAGAAGAAAACTGGTGTAGGTATTGCTTATGAATACCTTCTCATTATTGAGCAAGATCATTTCTACCTAGATTATACCCTTTGCTTAAGTTCAGTCCAAGTGTTGTTCACACTTTGCCATGGCCATGGTCTTTGGATCCGAATCATTTGAAAGGTTTTTACTATCTAGTTGAGAAATGGATGTCGACAATTGTAGACTTCCGGTTATATGATTCTCCAGAATCTATATATCAATATATAGTTGATAGAAATATCGTTACCCATGGTGACTACTCGCGATTTCCCAATGCGATTGAGTCGGGTATTCCGATGTCCCGGTCATTGTGTGCACTATGACCTGAGTTGGTGGAGGTTTCCCATCCACTGGGTATACTACCCATTAGGTGTCTGTCAACGTGAAGTTGACCTGCATTTACTGATTCAGAGGCCTTGATATCCTTGCTTGCAAGAAGCTGAATCCTGATGTACTATTGTCGTACTTCTCCCCATGTTGCTTTGAACGGGGAGTTGAGTGGTTTTAGTTGGTACCTCCACTCTTTCCGACATATTTTTGCAGGATTGTAGGATTGTATGACACCTTTATGTTCAGTAAATGAATCTGGCAGGTTATTTGCAATGTGTTGCAAAACTGCTGAACGCATGGTTCAGATCTTTGAGTACGTGGATTTGAGGCAGAAATGTGTTGAGCATTCCACTAATTTCCTGGCATTCTTTATGGTACTTGAAATCTCCCCCTAATGCCTGGAAATGTTCCTCATTGAATCAGCATACTGGCCTTAAAAAACTCCCCATGTAAGGGGCTTGAGGTATTGACGGTAATACAGTTATTCCTCACATAGATCCCAACAATATGTTGAGGGGCCAATGATGTATGCCGGGTGGTGATATCGGTATGCATCCGAATTACCGCAGATAGGAAATACTTGGTAGATATCCACATATCAAAGATAGAGGGGAATAATATTATGCAGTTCTGTCATGAGCGTGTAAAACTGCATGACTCCAACGTAAAGTTGGTAAGTTGCAATTCCAAAGTAAAGATAATGCAATGAGCTTAACTCTTTGGATAGGATTCTACCAAACCATTTTGAGTCTAGACATTAGGACAAATTGCTAAACTTCAATCCAAGGGCCATAGAGAAGGCACTCAAGGAGAATTCTGCAATGTTATCCATTCGATTTGCTTGAAATTGTCGTCAGGATAATGAGCCAATGATTTCGTGTGGATAAAACACACACTTAAGACCATCATGTAGATATGTCTTTTAGAACCATGGAATACCTGAATAGTCTACTCAATGGCTGGGAAGAGCCACTTACCTCGACTTGATGCATTCAAGGAGTCTGAGTGGTTCAGCGTAGACTTTAAGGTGTGCGAGCCTTAAAATTAGCTTCCCTGTGTCACTTATAGTGCACATAAAATCCAAATGTTATTAGAATTTAGCATCATAATAATCATAAACTATTGGAATTGCTGATAGTTTCGGTTTCAACCCAATGTCTCGATGACCAAGGCGAGTATGCCAAGTTTTTCATGTACAAGACATTTTGGAAAACTATCTTGGGTGCAACATGTGCTACGGGTTTTGTAGTATGTGTAGTACAATCCAGATGATACATAGAGAATGTGCTTGCCATATCTGTTGCATATGGTAAAGAGAATGTATTTCTCTTTCTTGTCAGCATAAGTTTCGCTATGGAAACCATTTTGACGAATATCTCTAAAGCTTAGTAGGGTACGAGATAAAATTGGGAAGCAATGAAGCATCCCGACGTTACTCAAGTACCCACAGGATAGTAAATATGACTCGAGTTGAGCCAACAAATACCTCATCGCGTCTAGCGATTTTAAAATATCTCCTTTCTCTCAATGAGAGTGGAAACATTGGACTTCCCTGAGTATAGAGTTTGTGGTGCATATGTCCACAAGGCACATATCATTTTTCATCGGATTGAGTCCCGTAGAAATCTATATATAGACATGAAGATTTTCAAGAAAATCACTGTCAGATATATAGAATACATACAAATGAAGTTGTATGAAAGTGCTGATACAATATATTGTGATATACAATATATGATGACAACAATAATCATGTTCTTATTAGAACATCATAAATGGACATAAATAAATAGATCACTAAGGAGACTAAGGGACTAAATGTATAGTCTCCAAACATGTCGCTTGATGCATATTCAACCATCATGCTCTCCATGCTCATAGGGTCTCGTGACAACTTGATGGTGTCAGGTTGAGGGTTTGAAGTGAGTTTCAAACCATTACCCTTGAGGTCCTTTGCGTCCCGGTGGCGTGGCTTCGATTGCACGCGCTATCCCATGGGATGCAAGACTGATCTTGGTGTCCATGACCCGCTTAAGTAAGTTGTGGCCATTGAGGGCAAGTGCCTCAAATTGTTAGCCATCGATTACTTATAGGGGCAAGCCAGAGATAGTTAATTTACAAGAAGTAAATTAAAAACCATCATGGTTTTGTAATAAGAATGCAAAAATTTGACTCAAGTGTATAACTTGAAAATGTTCAACCTCAATTGTGGGAACATAACACATTGAAGATCATACAGATCTCACAGTAATAGAGATAGTCTGCATATGGGCAGTAGATCCAACTCATTACCTTGTGTTTTCCTAATATAATGAGGGAGATGTTATTGTAAAAAATTTACAAGTTTGTTGTGCGGGAGAAATCAATCTCGACCGCTGTGACATGTTCATGAAGAATGTCAATGTGGTAAACACATAGAACATATCATCCCCGGTGAAAAACCGGTTGCTAAATTAATAGATTTCAAGGTGGCTCGAAATCATTAGTGTGAATCTCAAATTGCTAAGGATGACACCTTGAATTTTGCATATGTATTTGCAAGAAATTGAAAATCTCAATTGCAAATAGACGTATTAATCTCGACATGTAGCGAATATGGAGATACATACATTCCGGAATACATCGTACTCAACGGAAATACACTACTATTGTAATGAATAGTAATGATGTTGTAAACTTGATGTTCAAGCGAGAACTTGAATTGTATAGACCTCAAATTAAATGAGATGATGTTGTATCAAGTTGCAAGATAATTCAGCAAAGTGAATTAATATTTTGCGAGAGAAAATTAATCTCAATCGCAATGAGATTGTTTTGCGAGAAAATAATAATTCTCAATCACAAATCTGTATTGTTGTGCGAGAAAATTTAATCTCAATCGCGGAAAACATGTTCTAGAGAATTTGATATGTGGTAAACACATTGAACATGTCAAGTATCAACATACACATATTTCTGGAGTTTTAAAACTCAACAGAAAATATAGTAATTAACAGGGTCTAAGACAGGAATAAACCACTGCTAGAACTACTGTCATAACACTAGATTGTCCATAAACTGAACTAGTGAAGCAGTAAAGAAAAAGGCTATTAAACAAACAGCAACGCGTGCTTGGGTCTACATTCCCACGCGCATGCACATAGCCACGTAGGGCAGTCAGCCTGGTCAATCGGAACGGATAAGGAGAGCGACCCAGGGAAAGAAATTCCCCATGGCTAGTTCCCAATCCACGCCCGAGACTGAAATATGCTAGAGCACATGGCCGGCCGGCGCCACCAGCATGCACGCAGTCGCAGCAGCGTTCACCGGCGGCGAGAGGCAATCCCGCCGCGCTCGTCCTCGTCCGAGGATACCTCAGGGAGCAGGGTGCGCGACGCCGTTGGAGGCGCCGTTCGTGAGCCCGAGCACCACGAGACTCCATGTGCCGGAGCGGCCGGAGCGGCCGCGCGACGGCGAGCTCGCCAGCGGGACGCCGAGGGCCTGAGCGCGGGGGATGCCGAGGGCCTGAGCGCGGCGAAGGCAGAGGAGTGGCGGGCGTCGCGGACGGCAGGCACGCCCGCGCGACGGCGTCGGCATCGACGACTGCGGCGCTAGAGTCTCCATCGGAGAATCCTCACTGGTGAGATGCAGGCCGGAAAGCGGCGCGGCCACGGCGAAGCGCGGGCATCACGGGCCGGGCGCGGGCGGGCGCAGCGCGCGAGGGCGAGGCCTCGGCGCGGGCGGGCGCAACGCGCGAGGGCGAGGCCTCGGCGCGGACGGGCGCAGGCGGGTGCAGTGGCGCCGACAGGCGCGGGCGGGCGCAGCGCGAGGGCGAGGGGGCCGTTCGCGAGCCCGAGTGCCGCGGGGCTCCTTGAGCAGGAGCGGCCGGAGTGGCCGTTCGACGGAATCGGGGACGGCAGGAGCGGCGGCGCGGCGGCGTCGCCCGGGACACGCGCGACCGTCGGCAACCTCTGGAGCGGCGCGCCGGCTTCTGCTTCAACAACCGCTGGGGTCGGAGGCTGCAGCGGCGGATCCATGACGGGAAAGTCGTACTGGTGCAGGGGGCATACTACCCAGCCATGCACGGAGCACCAGAACGGCGGCGGCGGCCACGGCCATCGGCGCGAAGGAGGCGAAGAAACAGGGACATCGGAACTCGAGGCATGGTTCCGTTTCTCACCTTTTCCCTGTTCTCCTTGTCTTCTCGTCGGAATTGCTCTCGCCGGAGAGCGTGCTGATAACGTGTTTAAATAAAGATCAAGAGAGAGATCAAGAGACAATCAAATGAATCAAGTAGTCTTTATTGATAGTGTTGGATCCTTTATATACAACATGTACAGACGTCTCCAAAGGAGACGACGGTTCCAAGAGGCGACGCTCCAGGGAGAAACCGTTGTGACGGTTCCCACATTGTGCGATTACATGCACGGGGAGAGCGGGGATTATCCCCTAATTAACTATGTGTTAATTATTCTTAACAATCAGCATCAACATGCACACCAAGTCTCTCCTATCCCGGAGCCATCGTCCAATCAAAGATGGCTTGCCACCCAAGTGGAAAGACAAAGACCAGCCTTCCAAAGGTTTCCGTCCTGACATGCCTTCCCTGTTTGCCGCCAAGTTCTGCCCGAGCCACACTGGATGGTCTGAATCTGCCAAGGAAAAAAAGAATCACCTAATTAATACGTAGATGGTAATACATCTATGCTGTCCCATACATATCTGCTTTCTCATACAGTAAAAACAAAGTGCTTATTACATCTGTGCTACTAGAGCATCTCCAACAACAGCCCTATTTTAGGGCACAAAAAAGTGATTGGAGCAAATTTTAGGGCACAAAAAGTGTTTTCTTTGCATGAAAAAGTGACATGTGCAATTGCTGCCCTACAATAGGGCATCAAACTGATCCTATTGTCGAACTGTCGAAACTGAATTTAACTGTCGAAACTAAATGTCATGTTGCGTTGTTGTACAACTCTGCTCGCCGTCCCCAAATTCCGCCGCCCTGTACCACTGTGGTCATCCCGGACCTTGCCTTCGCCCCCATGGGTCTCGATGTGCCAATCATCACCGAGACTGGTCTGCTGGTGATGGACTTTTCAAATGTCAGCTTTGTTCATTGCGGAAGGGAAACCAATCTTGTTGTTGATTGTTTAGCAAAGCACTGCTTTAATCTTAGTTTATCTGACTTTTGGGACTCCAATGCCCCTGACTTTATTCTTCCACATATTGTAAATGGCAGGGTTATCAGATGAGGAATAAAGTTATTTACATACAAAAAAAGCTCGCGCACCTTTTCCCCTCCGTTCCGGCCTCAATCGGGGCCTGTAGCCACCAAATCCCAAGCTCTGCCGCTCATCGCCGGGGCACCTCGCCGCAACCGCCGTCTCTGACCTGCCACGACCAAGATCAGTCACCCTCCGACGCGGCATGCCCCACGCACATGTTGGAAATATTAGCACATTTTCGACTAATCTAATCCACGAATAAATGATAAGCATGGCAAATACGGTATGCATCTCATACCGATACCTAAGCATGTGAGCACGTACAATACATAGAACCGAAACATCTATGAACAGCATATATACGGCCAGCACATGTACGAGCAAATAGGGGATGAACGAGTCATACCCTCCGGTTGGCCAGGCCAACGCGGCGGCGGCAGCGGCAGCCGCGGCATCGGCCGAGGCCTTCTTCTTGGTGGCTTCGTCGTCAGACATGGAGTCGATGTAGGGGAAGTAGTGGAAGCAGAGGCGGTCGGTGACGGGGACGGATCGGGAGCGGTCGCGTCGAGACGCTCCCCAAAAACCTTATTGCCGTTCTCCAGGGCAGGATCTCGAACGACAGTGTTCCGGAGGCACCTGCTCTCCCGATCAACCGTGCCCGCGGTCATCGGGATGGGATCGCCGGAGGCAGCACAGAGAGAGGAATAGTAGATGACGGCGAGTTGTGCGAGAGGGAGTGAGTGAGCTTAGTTAGGGTTCACTCCACTGGCCAGCGCCTTCTTATATAGGCCGTCAGGTTGATGGGCCTGGGCTCAGGCCCACGACTGAGTCCGCGAACAGCCCACGGTCCAACGTCTCGGACAGTGGCACTTCCATAAGCGACTCGTTAATTAATCCAAGATTAATTAACCATTCCTGGCCAGCAAAAATAAGCTTCAGCTCGGCTCACTCACGCAACCCGCGGCGCGCGCGCGCGCGTTATGACGAGGCGAGGCGGGCGGCGGAGGAGGAGGAGCAAGATCTATCCATGGAGATGCATAGCTACGAGCGGGGAGAGCATCTTCATACCCTTGAAGATCGCTAAGCGGAAGCGTTTATCAACGCGGTTGGGAAAAGTTGCATGGAAAACAATTTTTTTTCTACGCACACGCAAGATCTATCCATGGAGATGCATAGCTATGAGAGAGGAGAGCATCTTCGTACCCTTGAAGATCGCTAAGCGGAAGCGTTTATCAACGCGGTTGATGTAGTCGTACACCTTCACGATCCGTCCCGATCAAGTACCGAACGTACGGCACCTCCGCGTTCAGCACACGTTCAGCTCGATGATGTCCTCGCCTTCTTGATCCAGCAAGAGAGGCGAAGTAGTAGATGAGTTCTGGCAGCACGACGGCGTGGTGACGGTTGGTGATGAAGAACAATCTCCGCAGGGCTTCGCCAAGCACTACAGAAACTAGACGGAGGATAAACTAGAGGGGACGGGGTTGCCGGCACACGGCTTGGTGAATCTTGATGTGTCTTGGGTGCTAGCCCTGCCCCTCTATTTATATGTTGAGCCCTGGGGTCGAAACTTGGAGTAAAAGCCTCCTCAAAGTCGGTTTTGCCCGAAAGGCAAGAGTCCTTCTCGGACTCCAGGGCTAGACGCCAGGGTTCCCGGCATATGGGCCCAGACGCCAGGGTCCCTGGCGTCTGGCCTCCGGTCTCCGCAAAACTTCCTTTTGCTCTTTTCAAAACCCTCGTGGGCTTTCCCCTTTGGCCCAAATAAAGTGTTCTCGTACCCAAACATTTCGGGAAACATCCGAAACCCCTTCCGGTGAATTCCGGAACCTTTCCGAAGAGCAAACACTATTATCTCATGTATCAATCTTTACCTCCGGACTATTCCGGAGCTCCTCGTCATGTCCGTGATCACATCCGGGACTCCGAACAACATTCGGTCACCAACATACATAACTCATATGATACTATATCGTCAACGAACGTTAAGCGTGCGGACCCTACGGGTTCGAGAACTATGTAGACATGACCGAGACGCTTCTCTGGTCAATAACCAATAGCGAAACCTGGATGCCCATATTGGCTCCTACATATTCTACGAAGATCTTTATCGGTCGAACCTTATGACAACATACGTAATTCCCTTTGTCCATTGGTATGTTACTTGCCCGAGATTCTATCGTCGGTATCTTCATACCTAGTTCAATATCGTTACCGGCAAGTCTCTTTACTCGTTCCGTAATACATCATCCTATAACTAACTCCTTAGTCACTTTGCTTGCAAGGCTTCTTATGATGTGTATTACCGAGAGGGCCCAGAGATACCTCTCCGATACTCGGAGTGACAAATCTTAATCTCGATCTATGCCAACTCAATAAACACCTTCGGAGATACCTGTAGAGCATCTTTATGATCACCCAGTTACGTTGTGACGTTTGATAGCACACAAGGTATTCCTCCGGTATCCGGGAGTTGCATAATCTCATAGTCGAAGGAATATGTATTTGACATTAAGAAAGCAATAGCAATAAATTGAACGATCAATATGCTAAGCTAACGGATCGGTCTTGTCCATCACATCATTCTCCTAATGATGTGATCCCGTTATCAAATGACAACACATGTCTATCGTTAGGAAACCTTAACCATCTTTGATCAACGAGCTAGTCTACTAGAGGCTTACTAGGGACACGGTATTTATTTACGTATTCACACATGTATTTAAGTTTCCGATCAATAAAATTCTAGCATGAATAATAAACCTTTATCATGAATAAGGAAATATAAAATAACAACTTTATTATTGCCTCTAGGGCATATTTCCTTCAGTCTCCCACTTGCACTAGAGTCAATAATCTAGATTACATAGTAATGAATCTAACACCCATGGAGTCTTGGTGCTGATCATGTTTTGCTCGAGGAAGAGGCTTAGTCAACGGGTCTGCCACATTCAGATCTGTATGTATTTTGCAAATCTCTATGTCTCCATGCTTGACCTTTTCACGAATGGAGTTGAAGCGTCTCTTGATGTGTTTGGTTCTCTTGTGAAACCTGGATTCCTTCGTTAAGGCAATTGCTCCAGTGTTGTCACAAAAGATTTTCATTGGACCCGATGCACTAGGTATTACACCTAGATCGGATATGAACTCCTTCATCCAGACTCCTTCATGTGCTGCTTCCGAAGCAGCTATGTACTCCGCTTCACATGTAGATCCCGCCACGATGCTCTGCTTGGAACTGCACCAACTGACAGCTCCACCATTCAATATAAACACGTATCCGGTTTGTGACTTAGAGTCATCCGGATCAGTGTCGAAGCTAGCATCGACGTACCCATTTACGATGAGCTCTTCGTCACTTCCATAAACGAGAAACATATCCTTTGTCCTTTTCAGGTACTTCAGGATGTTCTTGACCGCTGTCCAGTGATCCACTCCTGGATTACTTTGGTACCTCCCTGCCAAACTTATGGCAAGGCACTGATACGTCTCCAACGTATCTATAATTTTTGATTGTTCCATGCTATTATATTATCTGTTTTGGATGTTTTATATGCATTATTATGCTATTTTATATTATTTTTGGGACTAACTTATTAACCTAGAGCCTAGTGCCAGTTTTTGAATTCTTATATGCATGATTTGATATCTTTGTATTTCTCTTCGAATTATTGGTTTGGTTTGGCCAACTAGATTGGTTTTTCTTGCAATGGGAGAGGTGCTTAGCTTTGGGTTCAACCTTGCGTGATTTCACCCAGTGACAAAGTAGGGGTAGCGAGACACGTATTGGATTGTTGCCATCGAGGATAAAAAGATGGGGTTTTCATCATATTGCTTGAGTTTATTCCTCAACATCATGTCATCTTACTTAAGGCGTTACTCCGTTCTTTATGAACTTAATACTCTAGATGCATGCTGGATAGCGGTCGATGTGTGGAGTAATAGTAGTAGATGCAGGCAGGAGTCGGTCTACTTGACACGGACGTGATGCCTATATGCATAATCATTGCCTTGGATATCGTCATAACTTTGCGCTTTTCTATCAATTGCTCGACAGTAATTTGTTCACCCACCATATTATTTGCCTTCAAGAGAGAAGCCTCTAGTGAAACCTATGGCCCCCGGGTCTATTTTCCATCATATTTGTTTCCGATCTACTATTTTGCAATCTTTTATTTTCAGATCTATAAACCAAAAAACCCCAAAAAAATTAGTTATGTTTTATTTAGTTTTATCTATCTCTATCAGATCTCACCTTTGCAAGTGACCGTGAAGTGAATGACAACCCCTTTATCGCGTTGGGTGCAAGTGTTTGATTGTTTGTGTAGGTGCATCTATTGGGTACTTGCGCGTTTCTCCTACTGGATTGATACCTTGGTTCTTAACTGAGGGACATACTTATCTCTACTGTGCTGCATCACCCTTTCCTCTTCAAGGGAAAAACCAACGCAAGCTCAAGAAGTAGCAGGCACACATCAGGTCTGGTACACAGCATAGCATACATGATAGAACCTATGGCTGAGGCATAGGGAATGACTTTCATTTTCTCTCTATCTTCTGCAGTGGTCGAGCTTTGAGTCTGACTCAACTTCACACCTTGTAACACAGGCAAGAACCCTTTCTTTGACTGATCCATTTTGAACTTCTTCAAAACTTTATCAAGGTATGTGCTTTGTGAAAGTCCTATTAAGCGTCTTGATCTATCTCTATAGATCTTGATGCCCAATATATAAGCAGCTTCACCGAGGTCTTTCATTGAAAAATTCTTATTCATGTATCCTTTTATGCTATCCAGAAATTCTATATCATTTCCAATCAATAATATGTCATCCACATATAATATTAGAAATGCTACAGAGCTCCCACTCACTTTCTTGTAAATATAGGCTTCACCGTAAGTCTGTATAAAACCATATGCTTTGATCACCTCATCAAAGCGTGTATTCCAACTCCGAGATGCTTGCACCAGTCCATAGATGGATCGCTGGAGCTTGCACACTTTGTTAGCACCTTTAGGATCGACAAAACCTTCTGGTTGCATCATATACAACTCTTCTTTAAGAAATCCATTAAGGAATGCAGTTTTGACATCCATTTGCCAGATTTCATAATTATAAAATGCGGCAATTGCTAACCTGATTTGGACAGACTTAAGCATCGCTACGGGGGAGAAAGTCTCATCATAGTCAACTCCTTGAACTTGTCGAAAACCTTTCACGACAAGTCGAGCTTTGTAGACAGTAACATTACCATCAGTGTCAGTCTTCTTCTTGAAGATCCATTTATTCTCAATGGCTTGCCGATCATTGGGCAAGTCCACCAAAGTCCACACTTTGTTCTCATACATGGATCCTATCTCAGATTTCATGGCCTCAAGCCATTTATCGGAATCTGGGCTCATCATAGCATCTTCATAGTTCGTAGGTTCGTCATGGTCTAGTAACATGACTTCCAGGACAGGATTACCGTACCACTCTGGTGCGGAACGTGCTCTGTTCGATCTACGAGGTCCAGTAGTAACTTGATCTGAAGTTTCATGATCATCATCTTTAACTTCCTCTCTAGTTGGTGTAGGCATCACGGGAACGGATTTCTCTAATGTGCTACTTTCCAAATTGATAGAAGGTATGATTACCTCATCAAGTTCTACTTTCCTCCCACTCACTTCTTTCGAGAGAAACTCCTTCTCTAGAAATGTTCCATTCTTGGCAACAAAGATCTTGCCTTCGGATCTGTGGTAGATGGTGTACCCAATTGTTTCCTTAGGGTATCCTATGAAGATGCACTTCTCCGATTTGGGTTCGAGCTTATCAGGCTGAGGCCTTTTGGCATAAGTGTCGCAACCCCAAACTTTAAGAAACGACAGCTTAGGTTTCTTGCCAAACCACAGTTCATACTATGTCGTCTCAACGGATTTAGACGGTGCCCTATTTAATGTGAATGCAGCTGTCTCTAATGCATAACCCCAAAATGACAGTGGTAAATCGGTAAGAGACATCATAGAACGCACCATATCTAATAAAGTACGGTTACGACGTTCGGACACACCATTACGCTGTGGTGTTCCAGGTGACGTGAGTTGTGAAACTATTCCACATTGTTTTAAATGAAGGCCAAACTCGTAACTCAAATATTCGCCTTCTCGATCAGATTGTAGAAACTTTATTTTCTTGTTATGATGATTCTCCACTTCACTCTGAAATTCTTGGAACTTTTCAAATGTTTTAGACTTGTGTTTCATTAAGTAGATATACCCATATCTACTCAAATCATCTGTGAAGGTCAGAAAATAATGATACCCGCCGCGTGCTTCAATACTCATCGGACCGCATACATCGGTATGTATTATTTCCAATAAGTCATTAGCTCGCTGCATTGTTCCAGAGAACGGAGTTTTAGTCATCTTGCCCATGAGGCATGATTCACAAGTATCAAATGATTCATAATCAAGTGATTCCAAAAGTCCATCTGTATGGAGTTTCTTCATGCGCTTTACACCAATATGACCTAAACGGCAGTGCCACAAATATGTTTCACTATTATTATCAACTTTGCATCTTTTGGCATCAATACTATGAATATGTGTATCACTACTATCGAGATTCAACAAGAATAGACCACTCTTCAAGGGTGCATGACCATAAAAGATATTACTCATATAAATGGAACAACCATTATTCTCTGATTTAAATGAATAACCGTCTCGCAATAAACAAGATCCAGATATAATGTTCATGCTCAACACGGGCACCAAATAACAATTATTCAGGTCTAAAACTAATCCCGAAGGTAGATGTAGAGGTAGCGTGCCGACGGCGATCACATCGACCTTGGAACCATTTCCGACGCGCATCGTCACCTCGTCCTTAGCCAATCTTCGTTTAATCCGCAGCTCCTGTTTCGAGTTACAAATATGAGCAACTGAACTAGTATCAAATACCCAGGCGCTGCTACGAGCATTAGTAAGGTATACATCAATAACATGTATATCAAATATACCTTTCTTCACTTTGCCATCCTTCTTATCCGCCAAGTATTTGGGGCAGTTCCGCTTCCAGTGACCAGTCCCTTTGCAGTAGAAGCACTCAGTTTTAGGCTTGGGTCCAGCTTTGGGCTTCTTCCCGGGAGTGGCAACTTGCTTGCCATTCTTCTTGAAGTTCCCTTTCTTTCCCTTACCCTTTTTCTTGAAACTAGTGGTCTTGTTAACAATGAACACTTGATGCTCCTTCTTGATTTCTACCTCCGCAGCCTTGAGCATTGCGAAGAGCTCAGGAATTGTTTTGTTCATCCCTTGCATATTATAGTTCATCACGAAGCCTTTGTAGCTTGGTGGCAGTGATTGAAGAACTCTGTCAATAACACAATCAACTGGAAGATCAACTCCCAGCTGAGTCAAGTGATTATAATACCCAGACATTTTGAGTATGTGTTCACTGACAGAACTATTCTCCTCCATCTTGCAGCTATAGAACTTGTTGGAGACTTCATATCTCTCAACCCGGGCATTTGCTTGAAATATTAACATCAACTCCTGGAACATCTCATATGCTCCATGACGTTCAAAACGTCTTTGAAGTCCCGGTTCTAAGCCGTAAAGCATGGCACATTGAACTATTGAGTAGTCATCAGATCGAGCTTGCCAGACGTTCATAACATCAGCTCTAGCTCCTGCAGCAGGCCTTTCACCTAGCGGTGCATCAAGGACATAATTCTTCTATGCAGCAATGAGGATAATCCTCAAGTTACGGACCCAGTCCGTGTAGTTGCTACCATCATCTTTCAACTTAGCTTTCTCTAGGAACGCATTAAAATTCAGGGGAACAGTAGCTCGGGCCATTGATATACAACATAGATATGCAAAACTATAAGACTAAGTTCATGATAAATTAAGTCCAATTAATCAAATTACTAATGAACTCCCACTTAAGTAGACATCACTCAAGTCATCTAAGTGATACGTGATCCAAATCAACTTACCCATGTCCGATCATCACGTGAGATGGGGTAGTCATTGATATGTCTCCAATGTATCTATAATTTTTGATTGTTCCATGCTGTTATATTATCATTCTTGGATGTTTTACAACCATTTTATAGCAACTTTATATCATTTTTGTTAGGGAACGCGACAGAAAACAAAAATTTTCGGTATAGCGAGCACGCCCAGGACCACTATGGAGACTGCATACAAGGTTTGATCTGATCCGTACCGACTCGAAGCGCAGCGGAAGAAGAGTCGGTGGAGATTGTTGGTGCAGATCCCCGCAGCTAGGATTTACAACCTCCCAACCGCGAGGATGTACTCCCTCGCCGGACAGCCCTTCGGGAGGCGGTCGGACAGTCCCCCGGACGATGTCGCAGACAGCCCTTCGGGAGGACCCTCGAAACTCGAACAGAGACTCGGACAGCCCTTCGGGAGGACACTCGAACAGCCCCTCGGGCAAAAGACCGAAACTACGACCTCTCTATGGGGTTGCACACATACGGTGTCAGCTATCCGGCAGGGCTTCGCCGTCCAGAACTAGCTCCTGCCGGAACCCAGACAGCCTTTCGGCTCTACGAAACTCTTTTCGTGGGAGGGAGAGAAGAAGCCAGATAATGCATGGCATGTGTATGAGAGCAAGGGATGAGGTTTGTGGGCATCCCACTCTCCTCTATTTATAGGAAAACCAAGGGGTAAAGTTGGCATTCACAAATACCAAAAGTACCCCCACTTTATGTCATTTACATAAAGAATAAAGCAAAAAGGAGTGCCATGTGGAGCTCCATGGAGCTCCACCCTCCATGGCCGGCCACCCCTTGGGGGGGCCCCCCAAGGGGGCTTCCTTAGTGCCCAAGGCTTCTAGAAGCCTTTTGGGAAAATTCCCAAAAGGTGCTTTCCATAAAAATTCCCAAAAAGCACTTTCACTATTCACGATGACATTTTTCAGCGTCCGTACGAACTAAAAATATTTATGTGGGCTTAGAACATTTCTAGTACCCACTAAAATAATTTTCAATGCATTCTGGAAAAATTCCAGATTAGTGATTTCATCTGCGAAAAAGCATCTGAAGCGGTTCCGGCAGCTCCGAAACATTTCCGGTTTTTATCCCCGAAAATTCCAGAAAGTTTCCAGAATAATTCTGGCACCCTCCAAGAATTATCAGGGGCATCCCGAAACCAATTTGACTTAATGGAATACCCCAAAACAACTTTTCAGTTTCACCGAAACTCATCCGGTGTTCTCTCTGCGGAACTTTTCCGCTGTCCGAAACTTTTTTGTTGTCCGAAACTTTTTCGGTGATTTTCTCTCAGACTCCCTGTCTAGTATTCAGCAGATAGATGACCCTTAAGCGTGTGACCCTATAGGTTCGGTGAAGTATAGACATGACCCGGAACCCCTTCCGATCAATGATCAACATCGGAGCCGTGGACACCCATATTAACCCCTATACCCACACGAATGATTATTCGAGTGAACCTCCAGTTGCTGTGTGCTATTCCTGTTGCTTCGCGATATGTCACAAACACCCGAGGTGAGATTTATTGCATCCCCGTGGATCAACAAATTTGTCCACTATGCAAGTTACCTCGTTACCGGTTTTGTTCTCTTTTCTCGTTTCTGTGTTTTCGGCATCCCAGTGATCAAATCACAAGGTGTCTGGCCAGACGATGATGGATACCATAACACCGAGAGGGCCCGAGAATATCTCTCCATCGTCGGAGGAGCAAATCCCAATCTTGAGCTATCTCGTTACTTGCCATACTTTTCCGTGAACCCGTAAGCCGCCGTAATAGCCACCCAGTTACGGATGACGTTTAACAAACCCCAAAGTTCACAAAGCAAGTACGAAGGAACTCAATACTCTCATGGTCTAAGGAATTATGCAAACATTAACTATCTCTATGTTAAGAACCATAAACTTGTAACGATAGAAACTCATAGCATAACATCAATCTGGGTTGATTCAACACAAGTGTTCTACTAACAATGTGACCTCAAAAATTGCCAGCACATCCATGCCCATGATCAGGAAAACAGGATCATCATGCAATACTTGAGCCAGTCTTAGAGGCAAGACCAGGAATACATTTTAACGTTTATTATACCACACGTGCATATGAGTTTCCCTCCGAGCCTCGTGTTATTGCAGACTCGAGAATCATAGCAGTTATAGCATGGAACATAAACATTCATTACAAACTTGGAGATACAAAATAACGGTTGTTACTGCCTCTAGGGCATATCTCCTACAATTTTTTGGGACTAACCTGTTGACATAGTGCCCAGTGCCAGTTGCTGTTTTTGCTTGTTTTTTACTTCGCAGAAAATCAATACCAAACGGAGTCCAAACACAGCGAAACTTTTTGGAGATTTTTTATGGACCATAATACACAACTTGGGCCGAAGAAGTACCAGAGGGGGGCTCCGAGGGGAGCACAACCCACCTGGGCGCGCCTGGGGGCCCAGGCGCGCCCTGGTGGGTTGTGCCCACCTCGGCCACCTCCTGATAACCCACAAGTGTAGGGGATCATTTGTGGCCTTCTTTGATAAATAAGAGTGTCGAACCCAACGAGGAGCTAAAGGTAGAACAAATATTCCCTCAAGTTCTATCGACCAACGATACAACTCTACGCACACTTGACGTTTGCTTTACCTAGAACAAGTATGAAACTATTTTGCAAGAATAAAACTATGAGTACTTTGCGAGAATAAAACTACGAATAAATTGCAGGGTAATAAAAGTGGATAGCTTTTGTCAACAAGAAAGTCATTTGTCCCAAGGCTATCGATAACAAGTACCGGTAATCATTCTTGTAATTTTACATGAGGGAGAGGCATGAGCTAACATACTTTCTCTACTTGGATCATATGCACTTATGATTGGACCCCTAGCAAGCATCCGCAACTACTAAAGATCATTAAGGTCGTGAAACCCAACCATAGCATTAAGTATCAAGTCCTCTTTATCCCATACGGAACAACCCACCTACTCGGGTTTAAGCTTCTGTCACTCTCGCAACCCACCATAAGCGAATCATAAACGTATTGCAACACCCTACAGCGGGGGCCCCTCCGTTTGTGTGACACTGAGGGCACCGTAGGACAGCACCATAAATAAAATATACAATCATACCAACCAAGATCACGATTAACCCATAGGACAAAACAGATCTACTCAAACATCATAGGACGGCCAAATATCATTGGGAAATAATATATGGAGTTGAGCACCATGTTTAAGTAGAGATTGCAGCGGGGAAGAGAGGTGTTACACCGCTTCATAGAGGGGGAGAAAGTTGGTGTTGACGGTAGCAAGATTGTTGATGTAGATCGCCGTCATGATCCTTGCCCCGACGGCACTCCGGCGCCACCGGGAGAGAGGGGGAGAGAGCCCCCCTCCTTCTTCTTCTTCCTTGGCCTCCCCCTAGATGGGAGGAGAGTTCCCCCTCTGGTCCATGGCCTCCATGGCTCGGAGGGGCGGGAGCCCCTCCGAGATTGGATCTGTCTCTCTGTTCCCTTCTGTTTCGCGCTCACCAGATCTGGCCAAAAACCGTTTCTTATATTCCCGGAGATCCGTAACTCCGATTGCGCTGAGATTTTAACAGGATATTTTTTGGATATAAGCTTCCTTGCGCCCGAAGTAGAGCTCCAACCGACGTACGAGGTGAGCACAACCCACCACGGCGCGCCTGGGCCCTAGGGCGCGCCCAGGTGTCTTGTGGTGGGTGTGGGCTCCCGTTTGCATTGATTCCAAGTCCCAAAAATGACATATATTCTAAAATAATTCTCCATAAATTTTTATCGCGTTTGGACTTCGTTTGATATGGATATTCTGCGAAACAAAAATCATGCAAAAAACAGGAACTGGCACTGGGCACTGGATCAATAGGTTAGTCCAATAAATCATATAAAATGTTGCCAAAAGTATGTGAAAGTTGTATAATATTGGCATGAAACAATCAAAAATTATAGATACGATGGAGACGTATAAGCATCCCAAGCTTAATTCCTGCTCGTCCTTGAGTAGGTAAATGATAAAAAAAGATAATTTTTGATGTGGAATGCTACCTAGCATAATCTTGATCATATGTGTAATCATGTCATGAATATTAAGACATAAGTGATTCAAAGCAATAGTCTATAATTTGACATAAAGACATCAATACTCAGGCATCCCAACAAACAATCATGTCTTCCAAAATATCAACGCTAAAGAAAGCTATCCCTACAAAATCATATAGTCTTGTCATGCTCTGTCTTCTTAACACAAAGTATTTATCATGCACAACCCCGATGACAAGCCGAGCAATTGGTTCATACTTTTTAACGCGCTTCAGCCTTTTCAACCCTCATGCAATACATGAGCGCAAGCCATGGATATAGCACTATGGATGGAATAGAGTATGATGATAGGGGTAAATAGAAAGAAGACAAAAAAGTAAGAAAGTCTCACATCGGCGCGGCTAACCAACGGGCTATGGAGATGCCCATCAATTGATATCAACGTGAGGAGTAGGGATTGCCATGCAACGGATGCACTAAGAGCTATAAGTGTATGAAATCTCAACATGAAAACTAAGTGGGCGTGCATCAAACTCTATAATGAAAAATTCCCACTAGTATATGAAAGTGACAACATAGGAGACTCTCTATATGAAAAACATGGTGCTACTTTGAAGCACAAGTGTGGAACTAGCATGCCCCTTCTCTCATTTTATTTTATTTTTTTATTTTTCTTTCTTTTTCTTTTTCTTTTCTCTCATTGTTTGGAGTCTCATCCCGACTTGTAGGGGAAACATAGTCTCCATCATCCTTTCCTCACTGGGGCAATGCTCTAATAATGAATAATGATGATCATCACACTTCTATTTACTTATAACTCAAAAGAAATAAAAATTACAACTCGATACCTAGAACAAAGTATGACTCTATATGAATGCCTCTGGCAGTGTACCAGGATGTGCAATGATCTAGCATAACAACGATATCAAAAAACGGACAAGCCATGGAAACATCATGCTAGCTATCTTACGATCATGCAAAGCAATATGACAATGAATGCTCAAGTCATCAAACGGAAGCTGTGGAAGTTGCATGGCAATATATCTCGGAATGGCTATGGAAAGGCCATAATAGGTAGGTATGGTGGCTATTTTGAGGAAGATATAATAAGGCTTATGTGTGATAGAGCGTATCATATCATGGGGTTTGGATGCACCTGTGAAGTTTTCACCACATTTCGATGTGAGAAAGGGCAATGCACGGTACCGTAGAGGCTAGCAAATTACGGAAAGGTAAGAGTGCGTATAATCCATGGACTCACATTAGTCATAAAGAACTCATATACTTATTGCAAAAGTTTATTAGCCCTCAAAGCAAAGTACTACTACGCATGCCCCTAGGGGGATAGATTGGTAGGAAAAGACCATTGCTTGTCCCCGACCGTCACTCATAAGGAAGACAATCAATAATAAATCATGCTCCAACTTCATAGCACAACGAGAGACTATACGTGCATGCTTCGGGAATCACAAACCTTAACACCAATATTCTTACTAACCACAACCGTTTACTAGTACCTCCCACATATTCCATATCTATATCACAAAACTATTGCAAGGAATCAAACATATCATATTCAGTGATCCACAAGTTTAATGTAGGATTTTATGACTAACCATGCAAATGACCAATTCCTGTTGACTCTCTAAATAGATATAAGTGAAGCAAGAGAGTTTAATTCTTTCTACAAAAGACCATGCTCTAATAAATATAAGTGAAGCAAAAGAGCATTCTTCAAATAACAGTTTTCTATGTGAAGAGAAACAGGCAATCCAAACTTCAAATGATATAAGTGAAGCTCATGAAGCATTCTATAAAGCCATACTCAAAAGATATAAGTGAAGTGCAATGAGCATTCTATAAATCAACCATGGACTATCTCATACCAGCATGGTGCATAAAATAAAAATGAAAAACTAAGCACAAAAGACGCTCCAAGATTTACACATATCACATGAACGAAACGAAGACGAAAACATACCAATACTTGTTGAAGAAAGATGGGATGCCTTCCGGGGCATCCCCAAGCTTAGACGCTTGAGTCTCCTTGAATATTTACTTCGGGTGCCTTGGGCATCCCCAAGCTTGAGCTCTTGCCTCTCCTCCTTCTCCTCATATCGAGACCTCCTCGATCTTTGATCACTTCATCCACACAAAACTCAACAGAAAGCTCGGTAAGATCCGTTAGTATAATAAAGCAAATCACTACTCTAAGTACTGTTGCAAACCAATTCATATTTTATTTTTTCATTGTAGCTAATTTATTATAACTTTTCCATGGCTCATACCACCGATAAAAATCGATAGTTTCATCAAAACAAGCAAAACAATGCATCAAAAACAGAATCTGTCTTAAACAGGACAGTCTGTAGCAATCTGAACACCTACCATACTTATGATACTCCAAAAATTCTTAAAAATTAGGACAAAATAAATAATTTGTATAGCAAGACTGTGCAAAATGTTTCAGAAAGTTTCGACATCCTAGTAAAAAATGTAAAATCGCGCACTACAGCCAAAGTTTCTGTTTTTGCACCGCACATACCAACAAGCAATCTAATCATCCTAAAGGCAAATCTTGGCACATTATTTTTATAATACAATATGTCAGTGCAACAAACCCTGGGTCCGTTGCCCAGACTGTGCACAGGCACAAGAACAAGATTACAACTCCAAGGACCAGCATGCAGCACAAGAGGACCAAGACTAAGACAGAGAAGCAAGATGCTGTAAGGGGAAAAACCTCCCTTGCCGGGCAGGCGAGCCTGGCAAGGATAGGGCCACCCCCAGAAGCAAGCCTTCGGTTCGCCTCAGCAGGCCTGCCGGGGCTTACGGAGGCAGAACCACTCCACCGCACCACCTCATCACGACGGAAGTCATCGATCGGTGCAGTGTCAAGCCGCAAAGTGACTAAGTGGCTGCTATATGCCACATGGCAGCCACTTCCTACAGGAAATACCTACAAGCGACACCCGTCCTGCGATGTGTCAAGCGAGCAGGTGCAAAGCTGGCGAAGCAGCCCGGCAGGGCTAGTCGGGCGAGCTACGATGTGACGTTGAGCGGCGCATTTAATGCGCCCTGTCAGCCTACAGAGTTAGGTATGATAGCACTATTTGCTATATAATCAGTGCATAATGACTAATTTTCCACTGTGGTGACCCCTTGATCTATAAAAGGAGGCCCAGGGCAACCGTAGAAGGGGTTGGCTGATTCGGACCCTTGTACACCCGTACGCGCGTAGCCGTTCTCGCTCCAAGGCAACCCTGCCGGCCAAGAACGCTGCGTTTTTTCCACCACAATCCACCATCAATCCACCAAAGCAGGAGTAGGGTTTTACGCCTCACGGCAGCCCGAACCTGGGTAAAGACTGCCCATGTGATCTCTGCCGTGCTGCTCCACGCTCCTCTGCTCTTTGTGCAACGTGCCATCCCCCCTGCCGAACCACCAAGGGACCGTTGGTCCCATAGGTGGCTGTGGTTTCCCGCGACATCTTTGGCGCACCAGGTAGGGGGATCACTTGCGCGAACCTGAAAGCATGAGCAGCGCGTCATCTTCATCGCCATTTTCATCACCGACGGCGCCATCGACTATGGCGCCCAAGAAGAAACCCGGTGCTTCAGCTCAGCCGTCCACCTCGAAGGCTCCCCTGCCCGCGGCCGCCAATGCTGCGGGGGATACGGAGGCGCACGAGGGTGTGGGCGTTGCGGGGGACGCGGTCAGCATAGGCGGCGTTGTCACCACCTCCCCCGCGACCAAAGCAGGAGCGGGAGGCCCCGGAGGAGACCTGCATCAGCAGCATCCCAATGGCCATGCTCCACGAGGTACGAGCGGAGGGGTTATTCCGTCTATACCTCTTCCCCTCACTGAAGGGCACAGTCACAGTGGTGGTGCCCGATCCGGGGCGAATCGCCGCCCTCCAGCCGCCCCCGCCACGGGCGCGGCCGCAGCGCGTGCGCCTCCCCCGGAGCGGGTTGACCCGACCACCATGCCCAATGGAGCCGCTGGCCCACCAGCGCCTTCACCGCGTCACCATGCCGTCCAAGTGGCAGGCTCGCAACAGCGAGGGCGTGACGCTGCCGCCACCGGCACTGTCAGAAGCCGAGCAACGGTGCGATCTACATCATCATCTCCAATGCCGAGCACCACTACTGAAGCCATGGCGCGGGCCCAACTGCTGTTGAGATTCCCACCGGTGGCCGATCAGATGGATGAGTGGAGAGCCACCATTTAGAGTCTGTTTGGCTTCGCCGAGGCTAGGGGCTCACAGCGAGCTAGCCCGCGACGGCCTCCCTAAGCGGCAGCAACGGCCCGTGCTGCTGGTCGTATGGCAGGGGCCACTCCTACGGTGCAGTCCCCACCACGGCAACCAGCGCGGGTGCGGCAGAATCAGGAACCCGATGATGTCTCGATGGCCTCTTCTGACCCTCGAGCACGTCCAGGCCAACGGCGAGCCCCGGAGGACAGGCGGAGGGGAGACGCGAGCGTCGCCATCAAGCGGCGCCGCGACAACCGCCGCCGGACCAATGGGTGTGATGGTCCCGACGTCGACGAGCCTGCACTCGAGGACGGCGGGTGCCTACCTTTCGAGGTTGGGTGCCCTGCCTTTACTCGTGAGCTGCGGCAAGTCCGTTGGCCATCCACTCGCATGTTCAAGCCAGAGATACCCGAGAAGTATGATGGGAGGCTGAACCCAGCAGAGTTCTTGAGCATCTACACCATCGCTGTTCAAGCTGCCGGAGGAAGAGATGAGAAGGTGTTTGCCAACTACTTCCCGTTGGCACTCAAATCCATCATGAGGTCTTGGCTGATGCACCTGCTGGAGAACTCCATTTCATCATGGGCGGACCTGTGCCATGAGTTCATCGGCGCCTTCATCGGCGGTCATCAAGAACCAGGACGGCCCAGCGACTTGCAGCTTCTCCAACAGAAAGAAGGAGAGACTCTCCGTAAGTATTTGCAGAGATTCAGCAAAGTCCACAGAAATATCCCAAATATCGACCCGGCAGCTATGATAGCTGCCTTCCAGTCCAATGTGCGCAACCACAGGATTCGTTCCAAGATGAACGTGTGGTTGCCCAAGACTGTGAAGGAGCTTTACACCTTGGTGGACAAGTGCGCTTGGGTGGAGAAGGGAAGGAAACTCCCTGGGGAGGAGGATTGCGTCAACATCGACTCAGAGGATGATGATGAATCCGCCAGTCAGAGGAAGAAGAGCAAGAAGCGCAACAAGAGGCGCAAGGAGAAGGCAGTGATGACCGTTGAAGGATTGGGCACGCTTAGTACCGGCAAGAAGGCTCGTTGAAGGATTGGGCATGCTTAGTACCGGCAAGAAGGCTAAGGCCGAAGTCCCCGACAAGGAAGCTGCCGCGTGCGCTGACTGCCGGGAGGCTGCGGCTGCCGAGAAAGCTGGGAAAGGCAATGGGCCGTACTGCAAGATCCATCGGACCAAGGGCCACGACCTTCAAGAGTGTCATCAGGTTGAGCAGCTCGTCAAGAGGCAGAGGGCTGAGTATGAAAAGAAGGACAAGGAAAAAGGTTAGAATGGCGCTGGCGGGAAGGGCCGAGGCGGTGAAGCAAATCGCCCTGGCAAGGCTTTTTGGAACCAAGGAGAACCCGCCAGAGGCCGAGAGAAGGGAGTCTACAATGATGAGAGTGATGAAGGGGATGAGGAGAAAACCAGTGAGCAGGAATTCCAGAAGGCCACTGACGCCCTATGCATTGACGGGGGTGCATCTTTGCACTCCTCTCACCGTCAACTTAAATGGTGGGCGCATGAAGTCAACGCCGTGGAGCCAGCGGTAGAGTTTCGGAAGCCGCTCAAATGGTCACGCACGCCCATTATCTTTGATGAGGAGGACCATCCTGACTGCACCACTACGGTAGGGTGTTTGCCATTGTTGGTCTCTCAAACAATTCGAAACCTCAAGGTCACAAAGATGCTGGTTGACGGCGGGGCCGGGTTGAATCTGATTTCCCCAAAGGTTATCAGCAAGCTTCAGATAGAAGAGGAGGAGCTGAAAGTCACGGGCATGTTTCAAGGAGTCAATCCCAGTAGGAGTCATCCTAAGGGAAAGATTACGTTGCCAGTGACATTCGGGGGAGAATTGAATTACCGGACTGAGAAGATTGTGTTTGATGTGGTCGGTCTCCCCCTGCCGTACAATGGGATCCTTGGATGCCAGCTTTGGCAAAATTCATGGCAGCATCCCATTATGCCTACAATACCCTGAAGATGCCAGGGCCGGTAGGAGTCATTTCCATCCCATCGGATGAGAAAGACGCAATCATTTGCGTGGATAAGATGTACCGGGACACAGTCGCGGCAGAGGTAGCGGCAGCAACAGTTCCCGCCAAGGAGAACAGAGAAAAAAAGAAGGATAACAGGGATACCAGCAAGGAGTCCGGGAAGCATACCTCTTCGAAGTGCGCTGCACCTGTTGACGACTCGCCGGAAAGTTCCAACAGCAAAAGATCCAAGGTCGCTGCACCATCTGTGAAGAAGGTCCCGGCAGGGCTGGTTGGCATTGATGGTACCTTCACTATCAGTGCCATCCTTGATGACAAATAGGAAAGCGCGCTCGTTGCCTTCCTGCGGGCAAATATCGATGTGTTTGCCTAGCAACCATCTGATATCCCCGGTGTTCCCAGGGAGGTAATCGAGCACCACGTTGCTGTCTGCTCGCATGCCCGACCTATTAAGCAGAAGGTTCAAAAGCATGCCTTGGATAGGCAGCAGTTCATTACCGAAGAGATTAAGAAGCTTGAGGCAGCTGGTCTGGTCGGAGGAGTACTGCATCCAACATGGTTAGCAAACCCAGTGGTTGTTCGCAAGGCTAACGGGAAATGGAGGCTTTGCATAGATTTCACGGATCTCAACAAGGCTTGCCCGAAAGACCCATTTCCCTTGCCGCGCATCGACCAGATCGTGGACTCCACTTCAGGTTGTGATTTGCTTTCCTTTCTAGATGCTTACTCTGGATATCATCAGATCTTCATGTCCAAGGAAGATGAAGAGAAGACCTCGTTCATCACCCCATGTGGTACGTACTGTTTCATACGCATGCCTTTCGGGTTAAAGAGTGCCGGGTCCACTTTTGCAAGAGCAGTCCAGATTGGTTTTGAGCCACAGTTGCACAGAAACATTGAAGCTTATATGGATGACATTGTGGTCAAAACCAAGGACAAATCAACCCTCATCCAGGATTTAGAGGAGACATTTGCTAATCTGCGCAAGATCAACTTGAAGCTAAACCCGGAGAAGTGTGTGTTTGGTGTCCCCTCCGGCAAGCTACTTGGGTTCTTCGTGTCCCATCATGGGATTGAAGCCAACCCCGACAAGATCAAGGCTATCGAGCAGATCCAGGCACCCAGGATAGTCAAGGATGTGAGGCGTCTAACAGGGTGCGTTGCCGCGCTTAGCAGATTCATCTCCAAGTCTGCCGAGCGCGCCCTGCCGTTCTTCAAAATTTTGAAGAAGACAGGGCCCATGAAGTGGACCCCATAAGCAGATGCAACTTTGCAAGATTTGAAGGCCTACTTGTCTTCTGTGCCCACCTTGGTTGCCCCTAAACCGCAAGAGCTGTTGCTACTATATATAGCGGCAACTAATCAAGTGGTCAGTGCAGTCCTGGTGGCACAGTGGGAAGTAGAGGAAACAGAGAGTGAGCAAAGCCCGACAGATTGGATAAGGATCAGGACAGAGAGGTGCACGGCAGCAGGGGCAACCCCAAGGACGCGGCAAGGAAGAAAGTGGTGCAACGCCCAGTGTATTTCGTCAGTTCCCTATTGCAGGGGGCGAGATCGAGTTACTCTGGTGTGCAAAAGTTAATTTTTGGCCTCATCATGGCCTCAAGGAAACTGCGCCACTACTTCCAGGCCCATGAGATTACGGTTGTCACTCGCTTTCCGTTGCAAAGGATACTCCGGAACCCTGAGGTTACTGGCAGAATAGTGGAGTGGGCTTTGGAGTTATCCATCTTTGACCTGAAATTTGAGAGCACATCAACAATTCAGAGTAGGGCATTGGCAGATTTTATTGCAGAATGGACGCCAACCCCTGATGAGGAAGTAATGGAAATGGTTATTCCCGACAAGGAGGTGCCCCAAGAATGGATCATGTATTTCGATGGTGCCTTTTCCCTGCAAGGTGCAGGGGCTGGCGTGCTTCTTGTTGCTCCCACGGGAGAGCATTTGAAGTACGTCGTCCAGATGCACTTTCCCAGGAAGGAGGCAACCAACAATTCAACAGAGTATGAGGGACTCCTTGCCGGGCTCAGGATTGCCACAGAGTTGGGGATTAAGAAGCTGATCATTCGAGGAGATTCACAACTTGTGGTGAGACAAGTCAACAAGGATTACCAAAGTCCATTGATGGAGGCATACGTTGAGGAAGTGAGAAGATTGGAGGAGCACTTTGGCGGATTGCAAACAGAGCACGTACCCCGTGCGGAAAATAGCATAGCTGATCATCTGTCAAAGTGTGCTGCGCAAAAGCTTCCTGTGGAACCAGGAACTTTTGTTCTCCATCTTACTTAGCCCTCCGTATCCCCAGCAACAATGGCCCGAAAGAGGAGGAAATTGGACTCCGATAAGCCTCTCCCGGTAGAGCCTCCTGGGGCTCCTGGCAGGGACCCTGCCGGAAACAACTCCCCATCACTTGCCGGGCTGCACCCTCCTGTCGGGCCACTGGCCCCCGCGGTCAAGGAATGCACCCCCGCAAGCGGGGAGGTGCCGTTAGTCCTTGTTGTCGAGCCCCAGGCTCCAACTTGGGCAAGGCACATAGTCCACTTCCTCCAAACCGGAAAACTTCCCGATGAGCAAGATGAAGCTGAAAGAGTAGCCCGGAGGGCCAGTATGTATCATTTTGTCGATGACACTCTGTATAGAAGAAGGCCCAATGGTGTGAAATTGAAGTGCATCTGCCGGGAAGAAGGAAAGGAACTGCTGGCTAAAATTCACAAAGGCATGTGCGGCTCCCACATTGGATCAAGGGCATTAGTTGGGAAAGCATTCTGGCAAGGATTCTATTGGCCCACAGCCCTCCAAGATGCGGTTGAGCTAGTCACCAAGTGTGAAGCCTGCCAGTTCCATTCCAAGAATATCCACCTGCCTGCACAAGCACTCAGACAATCCCTTTGTCATGGCCGTTTTCGGTCTGGGGGCTCGATATCTTCGGCCCTTTCCCCCGAGCTGCCGGGGGCTTTGAATTCTTGTTCGTTGCTATCGACAAGTTTACAAAGTGGCTGGAAGTAGCTGTCATGAGAAAGGTGACTGCTCAGTCAGCTATCAAGTTCTTGAAAGAATTGGTGTGTCGCTTCAGGGTCCCTGCCCGGATCATCACCGACAACGGCACCCAATTCACGAGCCGCGCCTTCATGCAATATGTTCATGCCCTCGAAAGCAAGATCTCATTTGCCTCTGTTGCACATCCCAGAAGCAATGGACAAGCAGAGAGGGCGAACACCGAAGTGCTACATGGACTCAAGACAAGAACATTTGATAAGGTGCAGAAGTGCGGCAGGCGGTGGATCAACGAGCTATCGGTAGTTCTCTGGTCCCTCAGAACGACACCAAATCGAGCTACCGGGAAGACTCCCTTCTCCCTAGTCTATGGGGCAGAAGCAGTTATCCCCACGAAACTCATTTACGGGTCTCCTCAAGTGCTTGCCTACGATGAAGTAGCGCAAGATCAGCACCGGCGTGACGACGCTGTGCTTCTCGAGGAGAACTGTCTCCGGGTTGCTACGCGTGCTGCACGCTATCAGCAAGCCCTGTGTCGCTATCACAGCCGCAGGGTTCATGCCCGGTGTTTTGAGGAAGGCGACAATGTCCTTAGGCGCGTTCAATCCGCCAAGGGTACAAACAAGTTGACGCTGAAGTGGGAAGGCCCTTACCGAGTAGTACGATTCACCAGACCTGGCGCAGTCCGTTTGGAGACCGGAGATGGCATTCAATTGCAAAACTCATGGAATATTGAGCATCTCTGTAAGTTCTACCCGTAAGGCGCGGCTGTCGGGCCCTGCCCAGCAGCCACCCTTTTGTACGGGCCTTGCCTCAGTTGCATGTAACCCCTTGTACAAAGCCAGGCGCAGACCCTGAGCAACAGCAAAATAAACGAAGCGCTGGGGCCCCCCGACAAGTTGCATGCATGCATAAGCATATCATGAGCATCGCATCTGCATATAGATAAGATTGCATATGGCATCATTTCCATCTGCATAAAACTGCAGGTTCATGTCAAAGACTTGGCCTCTGAAGAGAGATGGAAAGATGAGCCTACACTGCGATCTCCGGCAAGCCAAACAGATAAGTTCCATCTCTTATCCATACGTGTTCTGTAGGTAAAAAACTTGTGCATGAGAAAACCTCGCCACATTTTGAAACTTAGGTGCTCCCATCCTTTGACTCGAACGTTGCTTCGGTCAGGGTGGTCGCAGTAGTCTCTGATGAAGAAAGATTGGCGGGGGGCTGGTCCCTCATTACAATTTGTGCCCGGCAAGCTTAGCTCCCCGGCAGCCAAATAGAGGGTACCGGCAGGATAGCCTACTGGGAAAACTCATTTATTTTAAAATATAGAGGCATTCCACCTCTGCGTGGCCATATACATGCACGAGTCCCCGACAAGGTTTATCTTTTTCATTGATATGCTTCAAACAAGCACAAACCTTACATAACACAAACATGGATACTAGAGATTACATTATTTGAACTAAAATTTGGCTAGTGCCTACAGATTTAAGATTGAAAAAAGATAAGTGCCCCATAATGCCCTTTCTTGTCCCTATCCTCCTAGGCACGGCAGTAGAAGACGAAGGGGGCAAAAGGAGTGCCTGGGCAGAAGCCCAGCCTGACCCCGTCGAGCTCCAGGAGAGGTAGCCTAGCGGGGACGGGAGGACGCTGGCGAACGCGTCGATGGAGAGCATGGCGGAGGCGGCCCGTCAACTGCCACCACCAGGGCCAGCAGGACGCGGCAGGGCTAACAGAGCTGCAGCCCGCGAGGAAGCCTGCCGGGGTCCAGCTGGAAGGCTGCTGGAGGAAGCCGGGAGACACCATCTCCACCTCCGCATCCAACTCCCTGGCAAATCACCTTGCCGGGAAGGAGATGCAGGTGCAGATAATGGTGCTGCCGCCTGATGAAGATGGTGCGGGCGACGCTTAGCCGGAGTCAGAGTCGTCGCCCTCCCGGTCGCCGCCGTCGTCATCGCCGCCACTGTCCTCCTCATCGCTTTCGCTCGAGGAGGAGCTTTCGTCGTCGGTCGAGCTCTCCGCGCAGCAACCTAAGCGAGCTCCCGAGCGCCCGAAGATCTTGACGGAAAGCAGGCCGCTCTCCATTAATTTAAACTGGAGAACGTGCCCTCTGACAAGCTATGGGCTCGAGCAAAGGTCTTCCAACCACAGCGGAGGTACATAACAAGAGGAGCAGGGAAGTCGACATCTACCCACATGCCGCCATTCCCACAGCCCCTCTTGTGCAGCCTCAGGGCGCGCGGCTGTTCGAGCTCCATTATCCGTGCAAATGGAGTAGGGAGGCGGAGATGGCCGCACGGATGCTTGTACAGCCTGATGACAAACTCTCGGGGCTGGTCTCCGACATGGCCTTCCATCGGAGGAGGAGCGTCCGGTGGGGGCGCGGCCAGAGCGCCGCCCCGTCCTCCTCCTCCTCAAGCGCCGCGGCGACCACGACCTCGCCCCCTCCCTTTTCCTCTCGCGACGGGTTCCACCACCGCATGGTCCGGAGAAGGGGGGATGCGCTGTCGAGCAGAAGCTCTCGTCACTGCCACCGGAGTTCCACCACGCCCTCGTCCCCTCACCATGACGAGCAAAGAAAGTTTGAGGAAGGGAAGTGTGTGTGAGCAAGTACACCATTCCTGCCCCCTCTTATAGAAGGACGGGGCAGGGGGCTGGCCTCTCGCTCAGGGAGTGGCCGCCCCGCTCCCCCAATACAGCCGCCCTGTGCCTTCAGTGGCTTGGGGAATCAGGGCCGACCCTCTACTCCAACCGACGACGCCTGATTTTCTGCCATGGAACTCGCCCCCGCGCTCTCTGCATCCACCACCTACCCTACCCAATGCATGGGGTACACGTGGCGGGTGCACATAAAGCAGAGGGCAAGTGGGATGGCAGTTTCCGCCCATGATCGTGGGGCGTGGGCAGCCCACGGGCCACGATCTGAGTTTTTCTGTAACGTTTCACATGATGCGCGGGAAAAACGGAAACTGGCCCGGGCTCGAGATTAATGAAGAAGCAAAGAAGATCTCAAGGGGCCAGCCACTCCCACACCCCTGCCTGTGCACTTATTAGGGCCTACCCCGACGACGCCCAACAGCGTGTTCGGGGCAGGCCCGGGGGCTTCTGTCAGTGCAATAAACCCTGGGTCCATTGCCCAGACTGTGCATAGGCACAAGAACAAGATTACAACTCCAAGGAACAGCATGCAGCACAAGAGGACCAAGACTAAGACAGAGAAGCAAGATGCTGTAAGGGGAAAAACCTCCCTTGCCAGGCAGGCGAGCCTGGCAAGGATAGGGCCACCCCCGGAAACAAGCCTTCGGTTCACCCCGGCAGGCCTGCCGGGGCTTACGGAGGCAGAACCACTCCACCGCACCACCTCATCACGACGCAAGTTATCGATCGATGCGGTGTCAAGCCGCAAAGTGACTAAGTGGCTGCTATATTCCACATGGCAGCCACTTCCTACAAGAAATACCTACAAGCGACACCCGTCCTGCGACGTGTCAAGTGAGCAGGCGCAAAGCTGGCGAAGCAGCCCGGCAGGGCTTGCCGGGCGAGCTACGATGTGACATTGAGCGGCGCATTTAATGCGCCCTGTCAGCCTGCAGAGTTAGGTATGATAGCACTATTTGCTATCTAATCAGTGCATAATGACTAATTTGCCACTGTGGTGACCCCTTGATCTATAAAAGGAGGCCTAGGGCAACCGTAGAAGGGGTTGGCTGATTCGGACCCTTGTACACCCGTACGTGTGTAGCCGTTCTCGCTCCAAGGCAACCCTGCCGGGCAAGAAGGCTGCATTTTTTCCACCACAATCCACCATCAATCCACCAAAGCAGGAGTAAGGTTTTACGCCTCACGGCGGCCCGAACCTGGGTAAAGACTGCCCGTGTGATCTCTACCGTGCTGCTCCACGCTCCTCTGCACTTTGTGCAATGTGCCATCCCCCCCGCCGAACCAGCAAGGGACCGTTGGTCCCATAGGTGGCCGTGGTTTCCCGCAACACAATGGATTTGTACAAGGGGATAATTATTTTTGTTGAAATGTTTCTATAATTAAGATTCACAAAGTTTCCATGGGCATGAACAAAGTTCAAGGCTAGCTCCCACTTTCACAATGCTCGTCCCTCTCACTTTCACTTTTCTTTTTGTGAAGTTTCAAGTTCCCCTCTATATTTTTTTGTTTTTAAACTATATAGAAGCACTCAACAGAAATAAATTACTCTCTAAAACTTCTGGGTTGTCTCCCTGGCAGCGCTTTCCTTAAAGCCATTAAGCTAGGCATAAAGTGCTCAAGTAATGGATCCACCCGGATCCCAAGGTATATCAAAGCCAATTTTAATTAACAATGATTTGGCATTTAGTAGTGAGCACAAAGCAACATATATCATGCAATGACGAAGTCTAACTCTCTTCCTATGCATCGACATGTCATACAAGAACAATTCATGCACATCAAGTAAAGGCCAATACATAGCATAAGCAGTTTCTTGCAATTTTATCGTGTTGGAAACATAGAGAGGTAGAGATATAGTTCCTCTCTCATAATAATTGCAAGTAGGATCAGCAAGCACATGCATATTATATTCATCAAAATCATCATGTGCAATGGTAAAAGGCAACCCATCAATATAATCCTTAATAAGAACAAACTTCTCCGATATAGTGTAGTTTGGAGAATTCAAAAAGATAATAGGACTATCATGTGTGGGTGCAATAGCAACAATTTCATTCTTAACATAAGGACCTATAGCGAGTTCATCTCCATAAGCATAATTCATATTGGCATCTTGGCCACAAGCATAGCAAGCATCAAGTTCATCAAAAAGGGATATTTCAAAAGAATCAACGGGATCATAGCAATTATCATAGCATTCATCCTTCGGTAAGAACGAAGGGACATTAAATAATGTATGAGTTGGGGAGTTACTCTCATTAGAAGGTGGGCACGGGTAGCTAATCCGCTCTTCCTCCTTTTGTTCTTTGCTCTCCTCATCATCTTTTTCAAACAATGAGCTCACAGTTTCATCAATCCCTTCTTCCATAGACTCCTGCAAAATATTAGTCTCTTCTTGGACAGCGGAGACTTTCTCAATAAATATATCAATATCGGAATTGTATTTGTAATTATCATAGCAATATTTAAGGATGGCAAAATTTTCAGGTCTATAAACATCATCATCATAAGCTTCATACTTTAAAAACAAAGATTCAATTTCATAAGCACCCTTAAAAGCAACAAATTCTTCTATTCGTTCCACATCATAGTAATCATATCTGCCATTAGCATAAGAAGCCAAGGTTTCATTATCATTAAATTTGCATGAAAAGGGAAGGTGTGGAGCATTCATCCTAGAGAAACAAGTAAAATCATATCTCAAGCATAAATCCCGAGCACACCAATGCAACATATAAATTCGATCCCATAACAGTTTCCCTTTTTGTGTCAACCGATAATCCCTAAAGTATTCACGTTGATCCAACGTTACTCCCATTATCAAGTTGAATGGGGTTTTCTCAGGATTATCAAAGTAGTGCATAATATTTTTCACATAACGAGCATCGAGGGTTTTAGGAGGTTCCCCATCTCCGTGAATAGCAAGTACAACTAATTTTTTTGGTGTTTCATGTTCCATATCCATAACTAAAGATAGAGAACAACTTAGAATAGGAAATAAAAACTACTTAGTGATAAAGCAAACAAACACACACGAGAATATTCACCCCATGCTAATGCTCCCCGGCAACGGCGCCAGAAAAAGGTCTTGTGTGGCACCCCGGCTCAGAGAACCGGTTTACCAGTGTTTCCAACCCAGAGATCATGTCTTCTGGAAACACTCAACAACTTGGAACAAAACAGAACTGAACTTTATTAATAATCTCGGGGTACAAGCTCATATTTTACATGGATTGCGAGGCCAGAGGCACACTCGATGCTATGACAGTATCTACATTATTTATGAAACATAACAGGGCCTCGGTACTACTAGATACTTCTATGGCATAGCGGAACATAGCGAAACTCCAACCACGGGGACACTGCCGTGGACACAGCCTAGTTAGCGTAGCATGAGCCATCGGGACCTCCGTCCTCGGCTTCTCCTGCATCTGGCATGATACACCAGGTGAGTACTTTGAATGTACTCGCAAGCTCACAACAACCAAATAATGCAGCAAATAATAGCATGGCAAATAGCATGTTGAATTCTTAAGTGATTCACTTACTGTCTCCGGTTATCAACTTACTCTCTTCTGGGTTGTCCCACAACCCTCTGTACACTCACCGAGTACTTCCGGTCATAAGACAAGTTCTTCCATCATTATTATCACTGCTACGGTTGATCACCTAGTGAGGTCTGAACGGGCTATCCAATACCATGGACTCGGCTATTCGAATAGATTTGACACTCTGCAGAGGTTGCACACTTTACCCACACCGTGGAGTACCCAGCCTCATACATGCTCCCATTCGGGTGAACCAGAGTTACTCCATCGAACCCTGCCTGACCCGTGACCCTCCCATCGTACCACCGGCAATCATTCTCCCCCAGAGTCAAGCCCTGGGTGGCCCCTGTGTCACCCCGTGACACCTGCCACCGTCGTGGCCAAACTAAACTGTCCCAAACGGGGACGCCGGCACAATACTCAACTGGGCTCACAGGGTTATCGCCGTCTACCTGATCAGGGCAGCACGCACACATAACCCTCCCTAGATGGCGGTACCGATGAAAGGGCACGGAGCCAGTCCAAGTCAAGACCATCCCATACCGGCAAGTGTGGTTGCACGAAAAAGCCCGGACAGGTGACTCAAGATCAACCGACTACATTTATTTAGCAAGCATGAAGGTTATCACAATAGCTCAGGTTATCATCCACCAAGTATTTAATTTAATTTTACCATGAGTTGTTATATAGCAAATGAATGGAAATAATTGATTTAAATATGCAATGGCATTGAAATGCTCATGAAATGGATGTCATGGCTTGCCTTGCTCTATTGGGTTGCCCAAGAACTCCTGGTCTTCAAAATCACCAAAGTTTCCCTTTGAAAATATTTTTAAATAGCATTTGAAAATGTCACATAACACTGCTTTAACCACCAGAAATTCTGTGAGTGTAAGAAAAATACCAAATTTTATCAGCAATTAAAGGGGTTCAAGGCAAACCAAATGCAAAAAGAATCAAATGATTTGGACTTGTAGATAAAAAGTTATAGCTTGTCAAAGTTGCTGGTCAGAACTGAAATAAATAGAAAATAAAAATAAGAACAGAAAACCTCCAGCGGGCCACGTCGAAGGCGTAAAGGCCGAAGGCGCCTTCTCTTACCCCTTCGCGCGCGCATGGCTGGGCCGTTGACGGGTGGGGTCCGCTTGGTTTAAAACAGAGAGGGGGAAGAGAGAACAGAGGGAGGCGGGGCTCCGGTGGTCGTCGCCGGTGAAGTGGGCGGCGGCAAGGTCGGGCGACCGCGGGATAGAACGAGCACACAAAGACGATCACGTACGTACCCGTGGATCGGTCAGGGATGGTCGGACGGCGTTGCCCCCTTCCTCTCCAGCGGCGGTGGCGCTCGGGGGTCGTCGAAGATGGCGATTCCGGTAGCGATTTGGCTAGGCGAGGGGTCGGGACAGACCAGGAGACCTTACTGAGCTCAAGGGCATGATCGGGCAGAGCTGGGGGTGGCTGAAGTGGGCTGCCGTCAGGAGGGGATCGGGCTGCGGAGCCTTCACCAGAGCTGAGGGAGACGAGCTCCCGGCTCTTGCCGGGGTGCTCTGGGGTGAGTATGTGGTGGTGTGGTGCGGTGGTGAGGAGAGGAGGAGCTAGGCATGGCCTTTTATAGGCCGAAGGTGAGCTCAGGCGATTTCTCCCGAAGCGGCGAGATGCGAGACACGTCGCCGGTGCCAGGACGCCTTGTTGGCTGGCTGGGAGCGGCGACGAGACGGGAGAGGTCAGGCGCAATTATGGCGATCGGTGGCGGCTTGCGGAGGAAGGCGACGAGCAACAGAGTTGCGGCCCCACCACGGGCGGCACAGTGCCCGAGTGCGTGGCGGCCGACGGGGAGATTTCCGGCGAGGGGAAGCTGCGGGAGAGGGTTAGGTGGACGGCATCAGCGATGTCAGCACTCCAGGACATCGCCTGGCAACGCGAGGGCTCGAGAACGACCTTCACAGACGCCGGCGGGATACAGAGCACGCGAACTGGCATGCCAGTGCCGCGCTCACCACGGTGCCCGACGCGTGGAGGCCGACCCAGGCCAGCGCAGCATGTCTGGTGGCTTCTCCTTTGGTCGTTTAGTCCTCCTGCACTCTTGGTTTGGCTAGATTCAGGCTAGCTCGAAGGGTAGCATCAACTGAAGTTTCTGACAGAGATATTGAGAGAGATCTGGAGAAGTGATGAGTTGTGCATGGAGCCAATGGAGATGTCTGGTGGGTTCCATGTTGAAATTACTATAGCCTGGCAAAATTTGAAGTGATTTGAACCAATTTTGGACATAGTTCATGTGTAAACCACATTACTGGTCCAAAAACCAAATGAGCTTGGTTCTCTCATATGGTTGATCTGATGGTGATGAATTTTGGTATAGGAGAGTCATTTGGTGAGTAGGAGATGCCATAAAAATTTCAGCTCAGGTAGAAACATCTAAATGGTACTTCCTTCACAGAGGTTCAAAATGAGCAGAAACTTGGCAGAATTTTGCTGCTAAAAAATTGTATTGGCCAAGATGACATTATTGAATATTGTGGCTAGATAGGTTCACCAGCACCTCAGGGAGTTTATTTGGGGAGTTTCTGAGTTAGGAAAATAAGGGTTGCTTCACAAATGGACAATTCTGGCCAGAGAGAAAATAATTATTCTGGCCATTATTTAATATTGGATAGTGAAATATTTTTGAAGATTATGAGGCTATATGATGATGAGAAGATGTGGCAAAAATTTGGGGTTCTTCTGATCATCAAAACTATAGGTTGCCTCACAAACCATAGTGATGTCATAACCTCCCAAGGAAGAAAATGAATTATTTGGAAAAGATCAAATATTAAAATTTGATCCAAGAGAGATGTGACAGGGTTTTGGCAAGGTGGTGATGGTTTTGGGTCAAGAGGTTCAAAGTTTCATAAGTCCAAAGTCACTTGAAGAAGTTCAAAACCATCCAAAATTCAAATAAAGCCAAAAAGATTTTGAAAAGAAAAAGTTGTCAAAACCAGGGTGTCACAAACCTACCCCCCTTAGGATGAATCTTTTCCTTGAGATTCGGTTGCTTAGGGAACAAGTACGGGTATACGGATCTTAGAAAGTCTTCTCTTTCCCAGGTAGCCTCTTCCTCAGTGTGGTGTTCCCACAGTACCTTATAAAACCTGATCACCTTACTCCGGGTAGTTCTTTCCATTTCATCCAAGATTCTGACAGGTTTCTCCTCATAGGTCA
Source organism: Thinopyrum elongatum (assembly GCA_011799875.1). Taxonomy (NCBI): domain Eukaryota; kingdom Viridiplantae; phylum Streptophyta; class Magnoliopsida; order Poales; family Poaceae; genus Thinopyrum; species Thinopyrum elongatum. The sequence goes on from CM022301.1 coordinate 541,571,187, forward strand.
GATCTTTAGCCAGTTCTATCTCACTCATATTCGCTTGCTTGATTGGTGGTGCAATGCACTTTCTTAGCTGTGATATGTGGAACACATCGTGAACGTCAGCCAACTCCGGTGGTAGCTCCAACTGATATGCTACCCTGCCCTTCCTTGCAACAACTGGAAAAGGACCGATGTTAGTCCTGGCCATGGGAAGCCCGGCCCGGCCGGCTCAGCCCAAAAAAGCCCGGCCCAACGCTGCTCTCGGGCCGGGCTCAGACCTAGATTTTGAGCCTGATGGCCGGGCCGGGCCCGGGCCCATCAATTCTGCTCTTTTCTGAAGGGGCCCGGCCCGAGGCCCGAGGCCCGGTGGGCTTTTACGCATTTGGGCCGGCCTTGGGCCCAAAAAACAGGCCCGATGGTCGGGCCGGGCCGGGCCCGGGCCTACGTTTTTTGCCTCGGGCTTGGCTAGGCCCGGCCCAAAGCCGGGCCCGGCCCGAGGTTTGGCCAGGTATAACCGATGTATCTTGGTGCAAGTTTTCCCCGGGTATGAAACCTCTTTATTCCCTTCATGGGGGTTACTCGTAGGTAAGCATATTCTCCGGGCTCAAAGGTCACTTCTTGGTGTTTTGGGTCATAGTAACTCTTTTGGCGGGACTTGGCTGCCCGAAGACGCTCCTGAATATCCTTGACTTGCTTCTCAGCCTCGAGCATCAAGTCTTTGCCAAAAATAGGACTATCTCCTGTCTGAGACCAATTCAGTGGGGTGCGGCACTTCCGCCCATACAATGCTTCAAATAGTGACATCATCTTGAGACTTGACTGATAGCTATTGTTATAGGAGAATTCTGCATAGGGTAGGCTATCCTCCCATTTGGATCCATGAGTGAGAGCACATGACCGAAGCATATCTTCTAGTATCTGGTTTACCCGTTCGGTCTGTCCATCTGTCTGAGGGTGATACGCTGTGCTATGCTTTAGCATGGTTCCCAAGGCTTGGTGCAATCGCAGCCAGAATGCTGAGGTGTATAGGGGGCCTCTATCCGAGGTGATAGACTTAGGTACTCCATGAAGGCTGACTATCCGGGACATGTAGAGTTGTGCGAGCTGGTTCGCATTAAAAGTGGTCTTTACCGGAATAAAGTTAGCCACTTTTGTGAGTATATCCACGACGACCCAGATAGCATCATGACCTCTTATTGATTTGGGTAATACAACAATGAAGTCCATGCATATGTTGTCCCACTTCCACTGGGGTACTGGTAAAGGTTGCAGCAGCCCAGCGGGTTTCTGCTGTTCTGCCTTGACTTTGTTGCAAACATCACAACAGGCGACATAGTATGCTATATCCCTTCGCATTCTCGGCCACCAAAAGGTTTCTCTTAGGTCTTGATACATCTTTGTGCCTCCTAGGTGAATGGAGTAAGCGGATTCATGAGCTTCCCTAAGTATTTGTTGTCTCAGGTTGTCTCGGTCGGGCACACATATCCGCTTCTCAAACCATAAGGTTGTCTCAGGTTGTCTCGGTCATCTACACGGAAAGACTTAGCCTTCCCTTGCTATATCAACTTCTTGATTTCTTGTATCCCCATGTCTGGTTCTTGAGCTTTCTTAATCTCTTCCATAAGAGTTGGGGTAATTTCCAAGGTATCCGGGTTAACTGGGCCGCATAGCACCATATTGAGTTTGGCAAACTCTTCTTGCAACCTGGGGTGGATACTTACGGTCAGTGTGTTCATGGTGCCAGGTTTCCTACTGAGAGCATCGGCAACCACATTGGCCTTTCCCGGATGATAATTTATTCCAAGATCATAATCCTTGACCAGTTCTAGCCATCTTCGTTGTCTGAGGTTTAGGTCAGGCTGAGTGAAAATATACTTGAGACTCTTATGGTCCGTGTATATTTCACAGCGCTGCCCAATGAGATAATGCCTCCAGATCTTTAAGGCATGAACCACTGCTGCTAGTTCCAGATCATGCGTGGGATAGTTTTCTTCATGAGGTCGTAGCTGTCTGGATGAATATGCTACAACCTTTCCTTCTTGCATTAACACGCAGCCGATTCCACGCCTGGAAGCATCGCAATATATGTCAAAGCTCTTGTGGATGTCTGGAAGAACTAAGACAGGGGCCATGGTTAGCCTTGTCATTAGCTCCAAGAAACTGCTCTCACATTCTGTTGTCCAAACAAACCGTTGATTTTTCTTCAGCAATTCTATCAGTGGCTTGGCTATCTTAGAGAAGCCTTCTATGAAGCGGCGGTAATAGCCTGCCAAACCCAGGAAACTGCGGACTTCGGTAACTGAGGCTGGTGTCTTCCAGTTCAAAACTGTAGTTACCTTGCTGGGGTCGATGGCTACTCCTTGTTCTGACAGAACATGTCCCAGAAATCCCACCTCTTTGAGCCAGAATTCACATTTGCTGAATTTGGCATACATACGATGGGTCCTTAATCTTTCCAAGATAGCACGGAGGTGTTGTTTATGCTCTTCTTCATCCTTGGAATATATCAGGATGTCATCGATGAATACCACTACAAATTTGACCAGGAAGTCCATGAAGACCTCGTTCATCATGCTCATGAAATAGGCTGGAGCATTCGTCAGTCCAAACGCCATGACCGTAAATTCATACAGGCCATACCGGGTAGTGAAAGCCGTCTTGGGGATATCCTCTTTTCTGATTTTTAGTTGATGATATCCCGTTCGAAGGTCAATCTTGGAGAATACCCGTGCTCCGTTCAGCTGGTCGAACAAATCGTCAATACGAGGGAGTGGGTACTTATTCTTGATAGTGACCTCATTTAACTGGCGATAGTCTACGCACATTCGTAGACTTCCATCCTTCTTCTTGACAAACAGTACAGGTGATCCCCATGGCGAGACGCTTGGACGAATGTACCCTTTCTGTTGTAATTCATCCAACTGCTTCTTTAATTCCACCAGCTCCGGGCTCGGCATACAATAGTATTTCTTGTAAATCGGAGCAGTTTCGGGAATTACCTCAATTGCAAATTCTAACTCCCGGTCGGGTGGTATTCCCGGTAGTTCCTCAGGAAATACATCCAGAAATTCACAAACTATCGGAATCAAGTTCATATTCATACTGGTAGCTTGGTATGCCATTCCCTTTCTTGACATCATTTTGCTGGCAAGAAATGTAACTATCTGTCCTGCCGTGTTAACCAGTGTCACTGTCCTGGTAGTGCAGTTGATGCACACCTGATGTGGTGTCAACCAGTCCATCCCCAGTATTATATCCAATCCAGGGGATTCAATGGCAACGAGTGTAGCTGGAAATTTCACTCCATGCATCGAGATTTCCAGGCCTTTATAAATCAGATTTGTTCTGAGCAGGGAGCCAGGGGATTGTACCACCATGATTTTATCCAAGAGCGAAGGGGAAAATTTGTGCAAGGTGGCAAAACTCCACGAAATAAACGAATGGGAAGCTCCAGAATAAAATAAAATTATTGCGGGTATGCCGTTAACAGAAAACATACTGAGGACTACATCTGGTGCTTCACATGCTTCTTCGGTGGAGATATGGTGGACACATCCATAGTTGAAGTTATGGTTGGGGCGGCGTCCAATAGTGTTGACCTGTGGCTTGAAGTCGGATGGGGGCTTCCCATTTCTGGCGGGGCACTGCTTGAAGTAGTGTCCGCTTTGGCCACAGGTGAAACAAGTGTTGTTGCGACGGCAGTCCTCCAGCATGGGCTGTTTGCCAAAGGTCTTGTCCTGGCTGGCCGTCTTGTTGTTGTTGTTGTTGTTGTTGTTGCCATTGTTCCACGCGGGCTTGTATTCAGAGGGGCCCGTCTGCCAAATGCGTGGCTTCTGCACAAATTGCTCCCGGTTGTCCTTCTTGGGTTCAAACTTTCGCTTGCGGTCATCATACCCGGACTTGTGTTCACGCTCTGCTATGAAAGCCTTGTTGACCAAAGTCTGGAAGTCAGGAAAGTCCAGCATACAAAGCTGACAACGGAGGGCATGATCCAGTCCTCCAAGGAATCGGTCTATCTTCCTTTCTTCAGTGGATACGTCATGGGCAGAGTACCGTGCCAGATTATTGAACTTGTTTAGATACTCTCCCACAGACATATTTCCTTGTGTGAGAGCAAGAAATTCCCTTTGCTTCACCTTCATTATGCCAGTAGGGATATGATACTTGCGGAATGCCTCCTTGAACTTCTCCCAGGAAATATCTTCTCCAGAAGGCCATGTCATCTTGGTATTGTCCCACCATATAGCTGCTGGCCCTTCAAGGTAATGAGTGACAAAAGGAACCTTATCTGTCTCTTCACAGCGAGCTATATCCAGCTTCTTTTCCATGGTCCTTAGCCAATCATCAGCCTCCATCGGGTCCACAGCTTGGCCAAAACTGGGTGGCTTAGTGCATTGAAAGTCAGACAACTTGGAGTATGTCCCATTGTTGTTATTCTGGCCCACCATGGTCTGCATACTCTTTAAGAATTCCATGAGATCCTGGTTTCTTTTCTCTTCAAACATCCTCGTGATCTGTTCGGCGGTCGGTGCCTGAGGTGGTGGTGGTAAATCTTCCGGTGGTTGTCCTGCTTGTCTGGTGGATCGACGAACAGGGGTTCCATCGCCGCCTTGGCTACTACCTCTCTTCATCCTAAATTTGTTCCCATTGCAAAATACCGAATCGATGAGCAACATCCATTGGGGAAACACAGTAATATGACACCAAAAGAGAGTTTACGAAAAAGAGTCGAATAAAGCAAACAACATAATTATACAGGATAACCCAACATCATACATGGCAAGCTAGTAGGGGGTAATATCATGGCTAGACTGCTCATACGGCAGTTGACATATGCAAAGATGCATGCACTAAAACTCAAGCCTCCACTCTAGTGGCGCGGGTGGCACGAACACTGCCAAACTAAAGACTCCTCGTCATCTGATCCTGAGTCGGAATCAGAACTGATGATGTGGATCGCATCCTCCGGATTAAAGGAAACACGATGACGCTGCTGAGATGGTTCTCCCTCCGGGGAAGTAGGAGCATGACGTCTCAGCATCGGAGCAGCTGGAGTAGCTAGGAGTGAGGCCCATTCTGTCGGGGTCTCACGTCGACTACCGTATGAAAAGCCTGGTGGGGTAGTGGAGCTAGAAGGAGTATCAAACATATGTGGAGGTGGAACTGGCGGTGGATGCACAGGTGAAAATATAGGATGAGGCAGAGATGATGCGATAGACACTGCTGCGAGTGCCCCTTGGACACGAGACAACTCCTCAGCCAAGGAAACAATCATGCGGTAACTGGCGTTCAGATAACGAGATAGAACACCAGTGGCACAATCACTCGCCGGGTCAACAGGTGCAAAAAGGACTCGCCCTATCGTAGGCGACAGGGTAGGGTAGTGAAAGAAACCTGGATGAGTCTGCATCTCGACCGTGTGGAAGCACAAGTCAGTGAGAGCTTCCATCGCGGCAAACTGGATCGCCAGCTCCGGAGTTGAAGCCGTTCCGCCCTTAGAAGAGTGAGAATAGCTACCAATGTCCGAGCTCGCGGTCATAAAAGCCTCTGCGTGATACTCATACACTGACTTGGCAAGCTGCTCTCGAAACACCTGGTACACTAGATCTTCGCCGTTGGGATACAGCCGAAGCCAGACGCTACGGAGCAGTACAAGGAAAGTGAACGGTGCTGGCTCATGATGGTAGTGGTACGGAACTGGTGCCATCTACACTCATAATGCCAACGGTTAGTAAAACAATGAATCGTGATGCATGCCATGCAATAATCAAATGCAGCAAGCAAGGTGCATACTCAAGTCCTTCACTAATCACGGTTTCTAGCGCAGGCTAACTAGCGTGTCCTACAGTCAGCACGGCTCTGATACCAAGTGTTGTGGCACCCCGACTCAGAGAACCGGTTTACCAGTGTTTCCAACCCAGAGATCATGTCTTCTGGAAACACTCAACAACTTGGAACAGAACAGAACTGAACTTTATTAATAATCTCGGGGTACAAGCTCATATTTTACATGGATTGCGAGGCCAGAGGCACACTCGGTGCTATGACAGTATCTACATTATTTATGAAACATAACAGGGCCTCGGTACTACTAGATACTTCTATGGCGTAGCGGAACATAGCGGAACTCCAACCACGGGGACACTGCCGTGGACACAGCCTAGTTAGCGTAGCATGAGCCATCGGGACCTCCGTCCTCGGCTTCTCCTGCATCTGGCATGATATGCCAGGTGAGTACTTTGAATGTACTCACAAGCTCACAACAACCAAATAATGCAGCAAACAATAGCATGGCAAATAGCATGTTGAATTCTTAAGTGATTCACTTACTGTCTCCGGTTATCAACTTACTCTCTTCTGGGTTGTCGCACAACCCTCTGTACACTCACCGAGTACTTCCAGTCATAAGACGAGTTCTTCCATCATTATTATCACTGCTATGGTTGATCACCTAGTTAGGTCTGGACGGCTTGTCCAATACCGTGGACTCAGCTATTCGAATAAATTTGACACTCTGCAGAGGTTGCACACTTTACCCACACCATGGATTACCCGGCCTCGTACATGCTCCCATTCTGGTGAACCAGAGTTACTCCAACGAAACCTGCCTGACCCGTGACCCTCCCATCATACCACCGGCAATCATTCTCCCCCGGAGTCAAGCCCTGGGTGGCCCCTGTGTCACCCCGTGACACCTGCCACCGTCGTGGCCAAACTAAACTGTCCCAAACAGGGACGCCGGCACAATACTCAACTGGGCTCACAGGGTTATTGCCGTCTACCTGATCAGGGTAGCACGCACGCATAACCCTCCCTAGATGGAGGTACCGGTGAAAGAGCACGGAGCCAGACCAAGTCAAGACCGTCCCATACCGTCAAGTGTGGTTGCACTAGAAAGCCCGGACAGGTGACTCAAGATCAACCGACTACATTTATTTAGCAAGCATGAAGGTTATCACAATAGCTCAGGTTATCATCCACCAAGTATTTAATTTAATTTTACCATGAGTTGTTATATAGCAAATGAATGGAAATAATTGATTTAAATATACAATGCCATTGAAATGCTCATGAAATGGATGTCATGGCTTGCCTTGCTCTGTTGGGTTGCCCAAGAACTCCTGGTCCTCAAAATCACCAAAGTTTCCCTCTGAAAATATTTTTAAATAGCATTTGAAAATGTCACATAACACTGTTTTAACCACTAGAAATTCTGTGTGTGTAAGAAAAATACCAAATTTTATCAGCAATTAAAGGGGTTCAAGGCAAACCAAATGCAAAAAGAATCAAATGATTTGGACTTGTAGATAAAAAGTTATAGCTGGTCAAAGTTGCTGGTCAGAACTGAAATAAACAGAAAATAAAAATAAAAACAGAAAACCTCCAGCGGGCCACGTTGAAGGCGTAAAGGCCGAAGGCGCCTTCACTTAACCCTTCGCGCGCGCACGGCTGGGCCGCTGACGGGTGGGGTCCGCTTGGTTTAAAACAGAGAGGGGGAAGAGAGAACAGAGGGAGGCGGGGCTCCGGTGGTCGTTGCCGGCGATGTGGGCGGCGGCGAGGATGGGCGACCGTGGGGATAGAACGAGCGCACAAAGATGAGCACATACGTACCCGTGGATCGGTCAGGGATGGTCGGACGGTGTCGCCCCCTTCCTCTTCGGCGGCGGTGGCGCTCGGGGGTCGTCGAAGACGGTGATTTCGGCAGAGATTTGGCTGGGCGAGGGGTCGGGGCGGACCAGGAGACCTTACTAAGCTCAAGGGTGTGATCGGGCAGAGCTGGGGGTGGCTGAAGTGGGCTGGCGTCAGGAGAGGATCGGGTGGCGGAGCCTTCGCCGGAGCTGAGGGAGACGAGCTCCCGGCTCTTGCTGGGGCGCTCTGGGGTGAGTATGTGGTCTTGTGGTGCGGTGGTGAGGAGAGGAGGAGCTGGGCATGGCCTTTTATAGGCCGGAGGCGAGCTCAGGCGATTTCTCCCGAAGCGGCGAGATGCGAGACACGTCGCCGGCGCCAGGACGCCTTGCTGGCTGGCCGGGAGCGGTGACGAGACGGGAGAGGTCAGGCGCAATTATGGCGATCGGTGGCGGCTTGCGGAGGAAGGCGACGAGCAATAGAGTTGCGGCGCCACCACGGGCGGCACAGTGCCCGAGTGCGTGGCGGCCGTCGGGGAGATTTCCGGCGAGGGGAAGCTGCGGGAGAGGGTTAGGTGGATGGCATCGGCGATGTCGGCACTCCAGGACATCGGCTGGCAACGCGAGGGCTCGAGAACGACCTTGACAGACGCCGGCGGGATACAGAGCACGCGAACTGGCATGCCAGTGCCATCCTCACCACGGTGCCCGGCGCGTGGAGTCCGACCTAGCCAGCGCAGCATGTCTGGTGGCTTCTCCTTTGGTCGTTTAGTCCCCCTGCACTCTTGGTTTGGCTAGATTCAGGCTAGATCGAAGGGTAGCATCAACTGAAGTTTCTGACAGAGATATTGAGAGAGATCTGGAGAAGTGATGAGTTGTGCATGGAGCCAATGGAGATGTCTGGTGGGTTCCATGTTGAAAGTACTATAGCCTAGCAAAATTTGAAGTGATTTGAACCAATTTTGGACATAGTTCATGTGTAAACCACATTACTGGTCCAGAAACCAAATGAGCTTGGTTCTCTCATATGGTTGATCTGATGGTGATGAATTTTGGTATAGGAGAGTCATTTGGTGAGTAGGAGATGCCATAAAAATTTCAGCTCAGGGGGAAACATCTAAATGGTACTTCCTTCACAGAGGTTCAAAATGAGCAGAAACTTGGCAGAATTTTGGTACTAAAATTTTTTATTGGCCAAGATGATATTATTGAATATTGTGGCTATATAGGTTCTCCAGTACCTCAGGGAATTTATTTGGGGAGTTTCTGAGTTAGGAAAATAAGGGTTGCTTCACAAATGGACAATTCTGGCCAGAGAGAAAATAATTATTCTGGCCATTATTTAATATTGGATAGTGGAATATTTTTGAAGATTATGAGGCTATATGATGATGAGAAGATGTGGAAAAAATTTGGTGTTCTTCCGATCATCAAAACTATAGGTTGCCTCACAACCCATAGTGATGTCATAACCTCCCAAGGAAGAAAATGAATTATTTGGAAAAGAACAAATATTAAATTTTGATCCAAGAGAGATGTGACAAGGTTTTGGCAAGGTGGTGATGGTTTTGGGTCAAGAGGTTCAAGGTTTCATAAGTCCAAAGTCACTTGAAGAAGTTCAAAACCATCCAAAATTCAAATAAAGCCAAAACTATTTTGAAAAGAAAAAGTTGTCAAAACCAGGGTGTAACATCTTGATAACCCACAAGTGTAGGGGATCGTTCGTAGCCTTCTTCGATAAATAAGAGTGTCGAACCCAACAAGGAGCTAAAGGTAGAACAAATATTCCCTCAAGTTCTATCGACCACCGATACAACTCTACGCACACTTGACATTTTCTTTACCTAGAACAAGTATGAAACTATTTTGCAAGAATAAAACTATGAGTACTTTGCGAGAATAAAACTACGAATAAATTGCAAGGTAATAAAAGTGGATAGCTTTTGTCTACAAGAAAGTCATTTGTCCCTAGGCAATCGATAACAAGTACCGGTAATCATTCTTGTAATTTTACATGAGGGAGAGGCATGAGCTAACATACTTTCTCTACTTGGATCATATGCACTTATGATTGGACCCCTAGCAAGCATCCGCAACTACTAAAGATCATTAAGGTCATGAAACCCAACCATAGCATTAAGTATCAAGTCCTCTTTATCCCATACGCAACAACCCACCTACTCGGGTTTAAGCTTCTGTCACTCTCGCAACCCACCATAAGCGAATCATAAACGTATTGCAACACCCTACAGCGGGGGCCCCTCCGTTTGCGTGACACTGAGGGCACCGTAGGACAGCACCATAAATAAAATATACAATCATACCAACCAAGATCACGATTAACCCATAGGACAAAACAGATCTACTCAAACATCATAGGACAACCAAATATCATTGGGAAATAATATATGGAGTTGAGCACCATGTTTAAGTAGAGATTACAGGGGGGAAGAGAGGTGTTACACCGCTGCATAGAGGGGGAGAAAGTTGGTGTTGACGGTAGCAAGATTGTTGATGTAGATCGCCGTCATGATCCTTGCCCCGGCGGCACTCCGGCGCCATCGGGAGAGAGGGGGAGAGAGCCCCCCTCCTTCTTCTTCTTCCTTGGCCTCCCCCTAGATGCGAGGAGAGTTCCCCCTCTGGTCCATGGCCTCCATGGCGCGGAGGGGTGGGAGCCCCTCCGAGATTGGATCTGTCTCTCCGTTCCCTTCTGTTTCGCGCTCACCAGATCTGGCCGAAAACCGTTTCTTATATTCCCGGAGATCCGTAACTCCGATTGCGCTGAGATTTTAACAGGATTTTTTTGGATATAAGCTTCCTTGCGCTCGAAGTAGAGCTCCAACCGACGTACGAGGTGAGCACAACCCACCACGGCACGCCTGGGCCCTAGGGCACGCCCAGGTGTCTTGTGGTGGGTGTGGGCTCTCGTTTGCATTGATTCCAAGTCCGAAAAATGACATATATTCTAAAATAAATCTCCATAAATTTTTATCGCGTTTGGACTTCGTTTGATATGGATATTCTGTGAAACAAAAATCATGCAAAAAATAGGAACTGGCACTGGGCACTGGATCAATGGGTTAGTCCAATAAATCATACAAAATGTTGCCAAAAGTATGTGAAAGTTGTATAATATTGGCATGAAACAATAAAAAATTATAGATATGACGGAGATGTATCACCTCCCGCACCGCCTCTTTGCTCTATAAATACCCCAATATTCCAGAAACCCTAGGAGAGTCGACGAAATACAATTCCAGCCGCCGCAAGTTCCAGAAACCACAGATCCAATCTAGACACCATCACAGAGGGGTTCATCATCCTCATTGGTGCATCTTCGATGATGCGTGATTAGTTCATTGTAGACCTACGGGTCCGTAGTTCGTAGTTAGATGGCTTCCTCTCTCTTTTGATTCTCAATACAATGGTCTCTTGGAGATCTATTTGATGTAACTCTTTTTTGCGGTGTGTTTGTTGGGATCCGATGAACTTTGAGTTTATGATCAGCTCTATGTTTTTGTCCATGAAAGTTATTTGAGTCTTTGATCTCTTATATGCATGATTAGTTATAGCCTCATATGTCTTCTTCGAATCTTTGGTTTAGTTAGGCCGACTAGATCGATTTTTCTTGCCATGGGAAGAGGTGCTTTGTGATGGGTTCGATCTTACGGTGCTCAATCCCAGTGACAGAAGGGGAAATGACACGTATGTATCATTGCTATTAAGGATAACAAGATGGGGTCTATTCCTACATGAATAGATCTTGTCTACATCATGTCATCGTTCTTATTGCATTACTCCATTTCTCCATGAACTTAATACACTAGATGCATGCTGGATAGCGGTCGATGTGTGGAGTAATAGTAGTAGATGCAGGCAGGAGTCGGTCTACTAATCTTGGATGTGATGCCTATATAATGATTATTGCCTGGATATCGTCATGATTATTTGAAGTTCTATCAATTGCCCAACAGTAATTTGTTTACCCACCGTATGCTATTTTTCTCGAGAGAAGCCACTAGTGAAATCTATGACCCCCAGGTCTCTTCTTTATCATATTTGCCTTCGAGATCTATTTTTATTTGCTTTTATTTTCGGATCTATTAATTCCAAAACCCAAAAATACCTTGCTGCAATTTATTGTTATTTATTTTATCTCGCATTCCCGCGAGATCTATTTATCCAATCTACTACAATTTTATCTATCTTTTTACCCGGGAGGTATTGATAACCCCTCTTTTATGTCGGGTTGCAAGTATTTGTTCTTTGTGTGGAGGTACCGTTTACGCAGTTTTGCGTGGTTCTCCTACTGGTTCGATAACCTTGGTCTCATCACTAAGGGAAATACCTACCATAGCTGTGCTACATCATCCCTTCCTCTTTGGGGAAATACCGACGTAGTTAAAGCCGCATCAGTCATCAATGGTGAACATCTCTATGTTGATCAGATCTACTATATGATTCACGTTCGACCTTTCGGTCTCCAGTGTTCCGAGACCATGTCTGTATATGCTAGGCTCATCTAGTTTAACCCAAGTATTCTGCATGTGCAAAACTATCTTACACCCGTTGTATGTGAACGTAGAGTCTATCACACCCGATCATCACGGGGTGTCTCGAAACGATGAACTGTAGCAACGGTGCATACTCAGGGAGAACACTTTTATCTTGAAATTAAGTGAAGGGATCATCCTATAATGCTACCGCCGTTCTAAGCAAAATAAGATGCATAAAAGATAAACATCACATGCAATCAAAATATGTGACATGATATGGCCATCATCATCTTGTGCTTTTGATCTCCATCTCCAAAGCATCGTCATGATCTCCATCGTCACCGACTTGACACCTTGATCTCCATCGTTGCGTCGTGGTCGTCTCGCCAACTATTGCTAACGTGTAGCGATAAAGTAAAGCAATTACATGGCGAACAATTCGCATCATATACAAATTACCTCTGTTGACCTAATTTTTCAGAATTTTTGGAGTTACAGAAGTATGAGAACAATTCGCATCTTTATAGACTGTTCTATTTTTGACAGATTCTGTTTTCTTTGCATTGTGTGCTTATTTTGATGAATCTATGGTTTGTATCGGGGGGTATGAGCCATGGTAAAGTTAGAATACAGTAGATATAATGCAATAAAAAAATTGATGGGCTTTTTACAGTACTTAAAGTAAAGATTGGTTTTCTTATACTAACGGATCTCACGAAGGTTTTGTTGAGTTTTGTGTGATTGAAGTTTTCAAGTTTTGGGTGAGATTATGATGGATGAAGGAATAAGGAGTAAGAAGAGCCTAACCTTGGGGATGCCCATGGCACCCCAAGCCATTACCTAAAGAGAAGCAATCAACTAAGCTTGGGGATGCCCGAGTGGCATCCCCTCTTTCTTCTAACGACCATCGGTATTTTACTTGGAACTATATTTTTATTCGTCACATATCATGAGTTTTGCTTGGAGCGTCTTGTATGATATGAGTCTTTGCTTGTTTTGCTTTTTATTTTAAGTCAAGTATCCTTGCTGGATACACCTATTTGAGAAAGCCAAAATTATGCTATGATTTGTTAAAATTGCTCTCTATCTTCACTTAAATCTTTATGAGCTATGGAATTCCTCTAGTGCTTCACTTATATCTTTTTGAGCACGGTGTGCTTTAGTATTTTTGAAGAAATGCCCTCATGCTTCACTAAGATTTATTTGAGAGTTAGTAATTTTTTTAAGAAATTCTCTCATGCTTCACTTAAATTATTTTGAGAGAAGAAAATTTTTATGCTCATGTTCTTCACTTAGATTTGTTTGAGCTATCAAAAGCAACATATGAAATTAGTCCCAAAGTGATAGATATTCAAGAGGGATATAATAAAAACTTTCATGAAGATCATTGGACAAAATAAACTTGATTCTTTGTAATAGTTTTGCGATATGATGATATAATATGTGAGTCATGTTGGTGAGTAATTATGCTTTAGTAAGAATATTGGTGTTAAGGTTTGTGATTCCCTATGCAAGCACGAAAGTCAATAGTTATGCAATGAAATTATATCCTACTTGTGGTGCATTATTCGGTGTTAGTTATGCTTAATGCTCGCTTATGAGATTTTTCGTTTCTTGGTTGGATACTTCTCAATCTTTTGCTAGCCTTCATTTGCACTAAGTATGATCACAACTTGTGCATCCAAAATCCTTAAACCAGTTTTGCCATATGAGTCCACTATACCTACCTATATGCGGTATTCTTTTGCCGTTCTAAGTAAATTTGTATGTGCCATCTCTAATTTTCAAAATAAATTTCTCTTTTGTGTGCTTGTACCGCTCATGAAACGGTAGGGGGTGGCTGATATTTTTCCATGCTAGATGTGTTATTCTCAAGATGAGTGTTTATTCACTTGTCATTGCACGAGAGTACGGCAAAGGTATTAGGGATGCCCAGTCCCGAAATAAAAAATGAATTTACTTTATGTTGTCAAATAATAAATTCCTTGGAAAGTGTTGGTATGGACGGCACCCGTGGATTTGGTTAGCCGTGGAATGTGAAAGTATGGTGGAAAAAGGAATAAACTTGATTTTCTGTTTGGGAACCGCCTATGATATATCTAGCATGAAAAATATTGGGAACTACTCGATCGTTTTTGTTGACAGGAAAAGCATGCCACCCAAAATGTTTTTATCTCTATCTTTTTTGCTTTGAGCTCTGGCACCTCTACAAATCCCTACTTCCCTCTGCGAAGGGCCTTTCTACTTACTTTATGCAATTTTTATTTTTTATTTTTATTTGAGTCTCCATCTTCTCTTATAAAGCACCAACTAAGGGGCACTATGATCGTACTTGAGCAGTGGGTGTAGCAAATATGCGAGTGTGTTTCATGAATGGATCAATGATTGAGCATAATGGGCTAGGGATAACTTGCTTTAGTGTTGATATTTTGAAAGACATGGTTGCTTGTTGATATGCTTGAGTATTGAAATCTTCAAGTCAAAACTAGGCTATTACTTTGAATCATATAAAAGTCCAAATGCCCATGCTACAAAGAAAAGAATATGTGATGAACATGTTAGGCATCATTCCACATCAAAAATTCTGTTTTTATCATTTACCTACTCGAGGACGAGCAGGAATTAAGCTTGGGGATGCTGATATGTCTCCAACGTATCTATAATGTTTGATTGTTCCATGCTGTTATATTATCATTCTTGGATGTTTTACAACCACTTTATAGCAACTTTATATCATTTTTTGGGACTAACCTACTGACATAGTGCCCAGTGCTAGTTGCTATTTTTTGCTTGTTTTTTACTTCGCAGAAAATCAATACCAAACGGAGTCCAAACGCAGCAAAACTTTTTGAAGATTTTTTATGGACCAGAAGACACAACTTGGGCCGAAGAAGTACCAGAGGGGGGCTCCGAGGGGAGCACAACCCACCTGGGCGCTCCTGGGGGCCCAGGCGTGCCCTGGTGGGTTGTGCCCACCTTGGCCGCCTCCCGCACTCCCTCTTTACTCTATAAATACCCCAAGATTCCAGAAACCCTAGGAGAGTCGACGAAATACAATTCCAGCTGCCGCAAGTTCCAGAAACCACAGATCCAATCTAGACACCATCACAGAGGGGTTCATCATCCTCATTGGTGCCTCTCCGATGATGCGTGAGTAGTTCATTGTAGACCTATAGGTCCATAGTTAGTAGCTAGATGGCTTCCTCTCTCTCTTTTGATTCTCAATACAATGGTCTCTTGGAGATCTATTTGATGTAACTCTTTTTTGTGGTGAGTTTGTTGGGATCCGATGAACTTTGAGTTTATGATCAGACCTATGTTTTTATCCATGAAAGTTATTTGAGTCTTTTGATCTCTTATATGCATGATTACTTATAGCCTCGTATTTCTTCTTCGAATCTTTGGTTTAGTTAGGCCGACTAGATCGATTTTTCTTGCCATGGGAAGAGGTGCTTTGTGATGGGTTCGATCTTATGGTGCTCAATCCTAGTGACAGAAGGGGAAATGACACGTATGTATTGTTGCTATTAAGGATAACAAGATGGGGTCTATTCCTACATGAATAGATCTTGTCTACATCATGGCATCGTTCTTATTGCATTACTCCGTTTCTCCATGAACTTAATACACTAGATGCATGCTGGATAGCGGTCGATGTGTGGAGTAATAGTAGTAGATGCAGGCAGGAGTCGGTCTACTAATCTTGGACGTGATGCCTATATAATGATCATTGCCTGGATATCGTCATGATTATTTGAAGTTCTATCAATTACCCAACAGTAATTTGTTTACCCATCGTATGCTATTTTTCTCGAGAGAAGCCACTAGTGAAATCTACGGCCCCCGGGTCTCTTCTTTATCATATTTGCCTTCGAGATCTATTTTTATTTGCTTTTATTTTCAGATCTATTAATCCAAAAACCTGAAAATACCTTGCTGCAATTTATTGTTATTTATTTTATCTCGCGTTCCCGCGAGATCTATTTATCCAATCTACTACAATTTTATCTATCTTTTTACCCGGGGGGGATTGACAACCCCTCTTTTATGTCGGGTTGCAAATATTTGTTCTTTGTGTGCAGGTACCGTTTATGTAGTGTTGCGTGGTTCTCCCTGTCGGTGTCAAAACCAGCAGATCTTGGGTAGGGGGTCCCAACCTGTGTGTCTGAGGATCGTTGGTAACAAGGGACAATAGGGACACGATGTTTACCCAGGTTCGGGCCCTCTTAAAGGAGGTAAAACCCTACGTCCTGCTTGATTGTATTCGAAGAGTATAGGGGTTACAAGAGTTGATCTACCTCAAGATCGTAATGGCTAAACCCTAGCCGTCTAGCCTATGATTATTATGCTTGCCTCTATGAACTAAACCCTCCGGTTTATATACACGCCGGAGGGGCCTAGGGTTGTACAGAGTCGGTTTGCAGAAGAAGGATTTAGTACATCCGGACACCAAACTTGCCATCCACGCATATAGGAGTCCTACCCGGACACGGGGGATAGTCTTCTACTTTATCTTCACGGCCCATCAGTCCGACCCATATCGAATAGACTGGACACCCCAAGACCCCCTAATCCATGACTCCCTCAGTAGCCCCTGAACCAGTCTTCGATGATGATGAGTTCGGCACACAGATTATCTTCGGCATTGCAAGGCGGGTTCCTTCTCCCGAATATTTTAAGTTAGCTTCATGCATAAAGAAACTGTATCCGGCTCTGCATAATCAATACAAACTTAGCCACGAAGGCAAGATGTCAAAATAGGAACAGTGTCTTTTACTGACAACTTTTTTGGCGAAGCGTCATACTTGACTCTTTAACATTTCGAACCGTTTTCACACCTCCCGTTTCGTGTTTCAAGGTCTAGCCTTCATTGGCATGTCTCGTCAAAACAGAGATCATGCCTGCCCATTACGAGATTCTCATCAATATGGTTTGGGTAATCCAACTGCACCTTACGCACGATTTCGTTGGGAACAGGCGAGGTTTATGGCTTAAGAGGGGGACGTTTGGTATTTTCACCGTCTATAAAAGGGTAAAACCTCTCCTTTTTCTTTACGCCTTCCTCTAGCTTTTGTCTCCCAATCTCCAAGCTCCAGCGCCCATAGCTCCAATCTCCTCCACCGTTGCCACCCACCCCAGCAATGGCCAGGTCCGGCTCCAAGGGCAAGTGGGAGGCCTCCACCTTCACTAAAAAGGACGTCAAGGATCTCCGGATCGCGGGCTATTTGTCCGCGGATATCACGCATAGGATCCCTAACAAAGATCAGGTTATTCCTACTCCGGAGCCCGGTGAGAGGGTCGTATTCATCCCCCATTTCCTCCGAGGGCTAGGGTTTCCCCTCCACCCCTTCGTCCGGGGTCTTATGTTCTACTACGGGCTAGATTTCCATGATCTGGCCCCAAATTCCTTCCTTCACATATCGGTGTTTATCATCGTGTGTGAGGCTCTTCTCCGCATCGCCCCACACTTCGGCCTGTGGCTCAAGGTCTTCAATCTGAAGCCGAAGGTGGTCGATGGACAGCATGCGGACTGTGGTGGGGCTATGGTAAGCAAGCTCCCCAACGCCGTCTGGCCCAAAGGGGCATTCGTAGAGACGGTCAAGGTGTGGCAGCAGGAGTGGTTCTACATCACCGAACCCCGCAAGGCCAACTGGGCGGCCATGCCTGACTTCAGATCCGGACCCCCCATGAGACTCACCTCATGGACCGCCAAGGGTCTTGATTGGGGGTCCAAACTGGAGGTGAAGGTGCTCCACAAACACATCTCCGACATGTTGGATGAGAACACTAGTCTCACAAACGTGATTCAAGTGATGCTTTTCCGCCGCATCCTTCCTTGCCAGCTCCGGGCCTCCCCCATGTGGGAGTTCGATCCGGAGAAGCTACGGACCCTGAAGCGCTTCATCGGCACCACGCACGAAGATATATGGAAGCAGCTCTTCAAGGCTCAGAAAAAGTGGCCGAAGAAGAATGAAGACATCGGGCTCGACATCGAGAACCCAGCCACGGCGGTAAGCATAGTCTTTCCGAAGACCTATCCGATCAATATTTCAGATATGATAGAAATTATATTGCCAGCTTTCTTTACAGGCCTGGACGACAAAGGCGGAGCGGATCAACTGTCCGGCACCGCTGCCTGAGGATCCGGCCAAACCCTAGCTAACGGAGATGCTGGTCCCGGGGCCCTATCAGGCGCCGGAGAATAAAACCAAGAAGAAGAAAGGCAAGGAGGCCAAGGGCGGCCCCCGCCACAAAGGTCCTTCGGAAACAGTGTACGGAGGGACCGAAGCCCTCTCTTCCCATGAGGGAGATGAGGAAGAAGAGGAGGAGGAGGTGGAGAGCGACTCCCCCCGTAAGGGGAGGAAGAAGAAGAGGGCGGCCTCCGAAGACCCGAAGGGGGAGGTGCCCAAGAGAGGGAAGCTGGCCCTCTCGAACAGTTCGGACTCAGAGACCGAACTAGTGCCCAAGAAACCTCCCAGGGTGAAGCCCCTGGCCGAATCATAAGTATTCGGAAACTTACTATTTATCTTCAGTCTACCTGCTTCCATTATATAAGTTATTTTGTTATTTGCCTTTCAGCCCTCCCCGCGAGCTCCCGCATACTCCACTATCGTAGGGGAATTCTCTGCCGCCCGAAATGGCAGAGAGTGACACACCGCCGCGAGCCCCCTCGCCTATCGCCCTGGAGGACACTGAAGTGTCATCCCAAAGGACCTCTCCCAGCCGAGGTGGGGCGAACGAAGCCGCTGAGAAAGCGCCCGAGGTTAATACCTCGGTCGCCGAAGACCTAGGGGAGGGGACCCCTATGACAACTGACGGTGGGGAGCCCAAACAATCCGGGCCCCCGCCGAACACCATTCCGGAGAGCAACGTGGCTCCGGGATTGGATACGCAGCCCCCTTCGAAGGAGGGGGGAGGAGCATTAGCTCCAACGGCGGCCTCCATTAATCCGAAGGCGCCCAACGCTCTGGAGGAAGCACTGCAAGGTGCTTCCGTTGTGGAGGGGCACCGCACCCTGATGGGTTCGGTTATGGAGAAGGTTCAGTCCGCTAAAAATGGACTGAATGAGGCCTTTGGTAGCCTACTGATAGGCTTTGAGGTATGCGACGTAATGTTCTAAAAAACTGTTCATATAGAAGAATAAACCTGTATATAGACAGTAGCCCCTGAGGCTCTGTCCGGTTTAGAAAAAACGGGACAGAGGATCCATATAGTAATCGGGATAGTAACATACTGTGCTACCATTGTAATAGGCCTCCATGTTGGCGGCTACCGCCCAGGCCGCAGAAGTTTCTGAACTCAATCGGAAGCTTCAAGTGGCCGATGAGGAGCTCGACCGCATCAACAAGCGGTTCGATGAAACGCAAGGTATGCGTACAATGTTAAGAATTTATTTTCATGTCAGGAGTGATATGTATATTGAGACATTAACTCATCTAATGCTTTAATTATGAGCATAGTTGGCGCAGCCGAGGTCGAGACCCTCAAAGACGCCCTCGCCCAGGCCAAGAAAGAAGCAGAGGCAAACAAGGCAGCCGCTGATAAAACGGCTGCTGAACTAGAGGCCGAACAAGTTGCCCGCTGTCAACACGAAGCTCAGGTGGCCGAAGTCGAGCAGGAGCTGAAGGATGCCATCAGAAAATACGAAACCTTGGAGCAGAATACTTTGGCCCAGTCGTCTGAGCTTGCCAAGGCTCTCCATGATGCCAAAGAGGCGCGGACCGAGTCCCGGAGTGCTCGCGAAGAGATCCGTCAGGCAAGGTAGATAGCTGCTGGTAAGGCCTTTCTTTTGCAGAGTGTCTTTGGAGGTCAGAGGTATGCTTTGCTGACCCGGGTGTGGAGTTCTCCAGGCGCGTTTGCGGATCTTCCGAAGAGTGCCGCTGATGCCGCACAGTACTTCCGAGCGCAGGAGGGGAACTCGACCGAGAAGCTGTTCTGGTCGCAATTTGTCGCGCCGAAACACTCGACACCTCTCCTGGGTGACCAACTGAAGCAGCTGTCGAAGCTGCATAGGGTGGCAGGTTTGACCATGAAGGACTTAATAGTCCCACTCTGGCCGACCGAGCCGATCCCTAGTAGCTACTTTGGTTTGGTGAAGCGGCTTGTCGACGCGCGGCCGCGGATTGATGCTGTGAAGCGCTCAGCCTACATAGAGGGTTCCCGGATGGCCTTCGCCCGCGTCAAAATGCATTGGGTGAAGATGAAGGCCACCGAAGTGGCAACCGCAGGCCCGCCCGAAGGCAAAGATCATCGGAAGCCAGAGAGGTACTTCGACGACGTCCTAGAAGGAGCCTGAGAGATAGAGGGTCAGTGTTCTAAGGACGTGATATTTGATAGAATGTGTTCGGGTTGTACGAACTATGTTATGAACCCGTGCTATGATATATCTATGTTGCGCATTTTATTCGAGCAATTTTTTCCTCCTGTGCGGCTGTTTATTTATATTTCTGAAAGTTGCCAGTCGTCGGCTTCAGCCCCCATGTAGATACTACATGGGTGTTCGGTGTAACGCATGACCACACTTTATCCAACGTCTTGGCCCGTAAAGGAGGTGTCCACGAAGTGAACCAGGCAATCGGACTATGCGGCTTTATTACTTTCACTTAGCCATAGGAGTTTGACAGTGGAGCTAAGTACTAGCCCCTTGTGCGTGTGCGGCTATCCGGACTACGGTGCCTTTTCCACGCGGCTGGACGAAGACCAGCCCCTCGTATAACATGGGGTGAATCGCTAACGATTTGTAGTATAATACTAAGTCGCCGAATTGCCGACCAGCTCTCGCCTATCATGACAGCCAGTTTTCGGCTTTCTCTACTAAGGTACTTGACCGGACGAACCAGAAATACAATCGCAGTAGTTCTCCCTTTACTACCTTAGCCGAACGAGCGGAACATAAGGTGGTAAGCACAGGAGTCGGGCAACCCAACTATAGACCAAAGACATGATTCGGAGCCGATGCATATAAAGCAATATCCGGGACGCCGAAGAATTCCCTATAGGTCATCGGACTTAAAATGTGCAGGGCCGAATACAGCCCCTGGTGTTAAGGCCGGATTAATGCACGCGTGGCCGTCTGAAGTAGGGAGGGGATACAGATGATAGTATGAAATAAAAGTAATTACCAAACAAAGTGGCGATCAACTGCTTCCTTTATACCCTGATTAATAGGTCGAGCCGTGTTGTTACAGATGATGCCATGAGTATCTCGGCCATTTTACATGCCAAAAGTTTACACAAGGGAAAGGTTTACACAGGGCCTAAAAGTAGTGGTTTGAAGATCCCAATGATGCCCTGCTACACGTCTGCGCCGCTTCTCCTTGGTGAGACATCCTTGATGGTCGTCTGCTAGAAAAAAGGGGCCTAGAGAGGAGTCCCCAAATGACCGTAGGTCATGTAGGTTTTTTAACGAACCTACAATGGAAAAAATATTTGAGGTCCGAATAGGGTCAAGCCGTACTATGGACCTTTTTCGCAGTGTGCCTCCGGTGCTGCCCAAGGTATTTTACGTGTGTAATTATGTACACGAGGTACGCATGCCGCAACCTTATGGGGCGATCGTCGGAGGCGAAATTGCTATTCAAGCTCCGGTGCCCCCGAGCTGCCGCATTGTAACGTGGGTCGGACGCGTTTAGCAGTATCATGGGTCTTGATGACCGATGTGTTTTTCGGCTTGATAAGGCCGCCCTGTACTTCGGCTGCTAGAGCCGCGGTGTGCTCCTCAGTACGGAGGGAGCACTCCATATTCCCATTTACGGTGATGACGCCACGCGGTCCAGGCATTTTGATCTTCAAATTAGCGTAGTGCGGGATTGCATTAAAGCGGGCGAAAGCAGTTCGTCCGAGCAGTGCATGATAGCCACTGCGAAAAGGGACGATGTCGAAGATCAATTCTTTGCTTCGGAAGTTGTCTGGAGAGCCGAATACTACTTCCAGTGTTAAGGAGCCCGTGCAGCGGGCCTCCACGCCGGGTATCACTCCTTTAAAGGTAGTGTTGCTAGGCTTCATTCTTGACGGGTCAATAGCCATCTTGCGGACAGTATCCTGAGAGATCAAGTTGAGGCTGCTGCCGCCGTCCATAAGGACTCTAGTGAGATGGTATCCGTCGATGATAGGATCGAGTACCAGGGCCGCCAAACCTCCGTGATGGATACTGGTTGGGTGGTCCCTGTGATCAAAGGTGATCGGACAGGCCGACCATGGGTTGAATTTTGGGGCGACAGGCTCTACGGCGTAGACGTCCCTTAATGCGCGTTTGTGCTCCCTCTTGGGGATGTGGGTGACATAGATCATGTTCACCATTTTCACCTCGGGGGGAAACTGTTTCTGTCCCCCAGTGTTCGGCGGCCGAGGCTCATCATCGTCCTCGCTTTTAGGTCCTTTCCCCTTATGTTCGGCATTTAATTTACCGGCCTGTTTAAAAACCCAGCAGTTTCTATTGGTGTGGTTGGCATGCTTGTCAGGGGTGCCATGAATCTGGCAAGGTCGCTCTAGTATTTTGTCCAAGTTGGATGGACTGTCCCTATTACCTTTGAACGGCTTCTTCCGCTGACCGGATTTAGAGCCACTGAATCTGGCGTTTATTGTCGTATCCTTTGTTTCTTCGTTGTTGTTCCGACGCTTGTTTTTACTGTGTCGTGGCCTTCCATTGCCATCCCTGGCCTCAGAGGTGCCGGGGTCGCTGGTACTGTTGCTTCTACGAGCCAGCCATCTATGTTCACCCGCGCAGAAGCGGGTCATGAGTGCAGTAAGAGCTGCCATAGTCTTCGGCTTTTCCTGACCGAGGTGTCGGGCGAGCCATTCGTCACGGACGCTATGCTTGAATGCCGCTAGGGCTTCGACGTCCGAACAGCCCATGATTTGGTTCTTTTTAATAAAGAACCGATTCCAAAGTTTGCCAGCTGACTCTCCAGGTTGCTGGACTATGTGACTCAAGTCATCAGCATCCGGTGGCCGGACATAAGTGCCCTAAAAGTTGTCCCGAAAAGCATCCTCTAAGTCTTCCCAACTTCCAATGGAGTTCTCTAGGAGGTTGTTCAACCAGTGCCGTGCTAGTCCTTTCAACTTTAGAGGGAGGTATTTAATGGCGTGGAGATCATCTCCGCGAGCCATGTGAATGTGGAGAAGAAAATCTTCAATCCATATGGCGGGATCCATCGTTCCATCGTATTGCTCGATGTTCACGGGTTTAAACCCCTCCGAAAATTGGTGCTGCATTACCTCATCGGTAAAGCACATGGGGTGTGCGGCACCTCTGTACCGGGCGACATCGCGACGGAGTTCGGATGACATCTGTGTTCGGTGCTGACCCCGGACTTGGGTAGGTTTGTCGTGCTAGGCTTGATGGCCGTCATCTCATGTGGGGGCACGTCCTCTTGATCCATATATTGATCTAGTCTGGCCAGCTCTATTGGTCAGGTCCTGACGAAGGTCGTACGTGTAACCCGGAGCCGCTGTCTCCTTGCCTCTATGGCGAGGGGGCGCGGGCTGGTGTTCGACGTAATTAGCCATTTTGTCCCGTCCATGTGGTGGTCGGTCCGGTTGATCATCCTGATTGTATTTTGGCGGTATTGGCTCAAAGGCCTCGTCGTCGAATTGTGGCAGTAGCCTGCGTTTGGGATAACTCTTTGTTTGGCGCTCAAAGCCATATCCTTCTTCGGTGGCTAGGACCTTAGTCCATCTGTCATTGAGCATATCCTGTTCGGCTTGAAGCTGCTGCTGTTTCTTTTTCAGGCTCCGTGCAGTGGCGATGAGCCGTCGCTTGAAGCGTTCTTGTTCGAGGGGTTCCTCTGGGACGATGAAATCTTCGTCACCGAGGCTAACATCCTCTTCGGAGGCAGGTAAGTAGTTACTATCTTCCGAATCCTCATGATCGGCAAGTTCGTCGGGGCTGTACTGACCCTCTTCCCTTTCATCCTGCTCGAATGCAGGCTCAATGGGGTGTTCAGGATCTTCGGCGTTATCCGGAGTGCCATTATCGCCGGTGCCGGTATTGCTTTCCCTTGCCCGACGCGATCATGAGCGGTGCCGCTGACGCCGGCGTTTTGGTGGTTCATCGATGGGCTTATCCTCATCTGGATCTTGAGTGCCATCGTCGTCCTTATTCTCAAGCGTGTCCACCATGTATACATCGTAAGTGGAAGTGGTCGTCCAACGTCCAGTGATGGGCAGGTTTTGACCTGGTTCGGCTTCGACATCGTCGTCCATGCCATCGATGTCTTCGAAAGCGTAGTCTAGCATGTCGGTTAGATCCTCGACAGTGGCTATTAAGTGGGTGGTGGGTGGGACATAAAATTCCCTATTCTGGGCCCCCAGTTCAAACTGGGCATAGTTCGGAGGTGACACTTCCGTAATGGCGAGAGATTGTATTAAGTCCAGCGTTTCGTTTAAGAGCGAAAGCTGGACGGACGTCTGAGGATCTGCGGAGCTAGGCTCGGCGATAGCCACTTGACTGAGCCCGCAGGACGCAGACCTCGAGAGTTCGGAGTTTGTGTCCGGAGGCGAGTCCGGCTCCCTGATGACGGGGGAAGTCCCGTTTGACTCCGGGTCCACCGATGGTGCGGTCGCATCTGAGTCTCCGGCTAGATGCTCTGTGATGGGAGAGAGTCTGGTGGGGTTCATCCTCCCGTCTCCAGATGAAGTGGTCTGCCCCGGATCTAAGGCCGAGGCGGGCATGAGTGTCGACCCCTGGACGGGATCTGAGGCTAGGTCCGAAGGGCCTTCTTCGTGCGAGTGGGGAGTGGCGGTCGAGGCCGCGAACCCCTCGAAGACCAGGTCTCCTCGGATATCGGCGACGTAGTTCAGACTTCCGAACCTGATCTGGTGACCAGGGGAGTAGCTGTCGACCTGCTCAAGGTGACCGGTCGAGTTGGCACGTAGCACGAAGCCACCAAACACAAAGAGTTGTCCAGGGAGAAAGGTCTCCCCGGAAACAACATCGTTGTCAATAACGAGGCGAGCCATCGATTCTTCTATCGACAACACAACGGAACTCTCAATGAAAGCACCAATGTCGGTATCAAAACCGGCAGATCTCGGGTAGGGGGTCCCAAGCTGTGTGTCTGAGGATCGCTGGTAACAAGGGACAATAGGGACACGATGTTTACCCAGGTTCGGGCCCTCTTAAAGGAGGTAAAACCCTCCATCCTGTTTGACTGTATTCGAAGAGTATAGGGGTTACAAGAGTTGATCTACCTCGAGATCGTAATGGCTAAACCCTAGCCATCTAGCCTATGATTATTATGCTTGCCTCTTCGGACTAAACCCTCCGGTTTATATACACACCGGAGGGGCCTAGGGTTGTACAGAGTCAGTTTGCAGAAGACGGAAATAGTACATCCGGACAACAAACTTGCCGTCCACGCATATAGGAGTCCTACCCAGACACGGGGGATAGCCTTCTGCTTTATCTTCACGACCCATCAGTCCGGCCCATATCGAATAGACCGGACGCCCGAGGACCCCCTAATCTAGGACTCCCTCACTCCTACTGGTTCGATAACCTTGGTCTCATCACTGAGGGAAATACCTACCGTAGCTGTGCTGCATCATCCCTTCCTCTTTAGGGAAATACCGGCGTAGTTCAAGCTGCATCAGTCATCAATGGTGAACATCTCTATGTTGATCATATCTACTATATGATTCACGATCGACCTTTCGGTCTTCAGTGTTCAGAGACCATGTCTGTACATGCTAGGCTCGTCAAGTTTAACCCAAGTATTCTGCATGTGCAAAACTGTCTTACACCCGTTGTATGTGAACGTAGAGTCGATCATAGCGATCATCACGTGGTGTCTCGAAACGACGAACTGTAGCAACGGTGCATACTCAGGGAGAACACTTTTATCTTGAAATTAAGTGAAGGGATCATCTTATTATGCTACCGCCGTTCTAAGCAAAATAAGATGCATAAAAGATAAACATCACATGCAATCAAAATATGTGACATGATATGGCCATCATCATCTTGTGCTTTTGATCTCCATCTCCAAAGCATCGTCATGATCTCCATCATCACCGACTCGACACCTTGATCTCCATCGTCGCGTCGTGGTCATCTCGCCAACTATTGCTTCTACAACTATTGCTAACGCATAGCGCTAAAGTAAAGAAATTACATGGCGATTGCATTTCATACAATAAAGAGACAACCATAAGGCTCCTGCCGGTTGCTGATAAATTTACAAAACATGATCATCTCATACAATAACGTATATCACATCATGTCTTGACCATATCACATCACAACATGCCCTGCAAAAACAAGTTAGACGTCATCTACTTTGTTGTTGCAAGTTTTACGTGGCTGTTACGGACTTCTAGCAAGAACCGTTCTTACCTACGGCAAAAACCACAGCGTTGATTTATCAAGTTTGCTGTTTTAACCTTATTCAAGGACCGGCCGCAGTCAAATTTGATTCAACTAAAGTAGGAGAAACAGACACCCGCCAGCCACCTTTATGCAAAACTAGTTGCATGTCTGCCGGTGGAACCGGTCTCATGTGCGTGGACATGTAAGGTTGGTCCGGGCTGCTTCATCCCATAATACCGCCGAATAAAAATAAGACGTTGGTGGTAAGCAGTATGACTATCACCGCCCACAACTCTTTGTGTTCTACTCGTGCATATCATCTACGCATTGACTTGGCTTGGATGCCACTGTTGGGAAACATTGCATGGAAAACAAAAAAAATCTACGCACACGCAAGATCTATCCATGGAGATGCATAGCTACGAGAGGGGAGAGCATCTTCATACCCTTGATGATCGCTAAGCGGAAGCATTTATCAACGCGGTTGATGTAGTTGTACACCTTCACGATCCGTCCCGATCAAGTACCGAACGTATGGCACCTCCGCGTTCAGCACACGTTCAGCTCGATGACGTCCTCGCCTTCTTGATCCAGCAAGAGAGGCGAAGTAGTAGATGAGTTCCGGCAGCACGACGGCATGGTGATGGTTGATGATGAAGAACAATATCCGCAGGGCTTCGCCAAGCACTACAGAAACTAGACGGAGGATAAACTAGAGGGGATGGGGCTGCAGGCACACGGCTTGGTGAATCTTGATGTGTCTTGGGTGCTAGACCTGCCGCTCTATTTATGTGTTGAGCCCTGGGGTCAAAACTTGGAGTAAAAGCCTCCTCAAAGTCGGTTTTGCCCGAAAGGCAAGAGTCCTTCTCGGACTCCAGGGCTAGACGCCATGGTTCCCGGCGTCTGGGATCAGACGCTAGGGTCCCTGGCGTCTAGCCTCTGGTCTCCGCAAAACTTCCTTTTGCTCTTTCCAAAACCCTCGTGGGCTTTCCCCTTTGGCCCAAATAAAGTGTTCTCGTACCCAAACATTTCGGGAAACATCCGAAACCCCTTCCGGTGAATTCCGGAACCTTTCCGAAGATGAAACACTATTATCTCATATATCAATATTTACCTCCGGACTATTTCAGAGCTCCTCGTCATGTTCGTGATCTCATCCGGGACTCCGAACAACATTCGGTCACCAACATACATAACTTATATAATACTATATCGTCAATGAACATTAAGCGTGCGGACCCTACGGGTTCGAGAACTATGTAGACATGACCAAGACGCTTCTCTGGTCAATAACCAATAGTGGAACCTGGATGCCCATATTGGCTCCTACATATTCTACGAAGATCTTTATCGGTCGAACCTTATGACAACATACGTAATTCCCTTTGTCCATCGGTATGTTACTTGCCCGAGATTCGATCGTCGGTATCTTCATACCTAGTTCAATCTCGTTACCGGCAAGTCTCTTTACTCGTTTCGTAATACATCATCCTGTAACTAACTCCTTAGTCACTTTGCTTGCAAGGCTTCTTATGATGTGTATTACCGAGAGGGCCTAGAGATACCTCTCCGATACTCGGAGTGAGAAATCCTAATCTCGATCTATGCCGACTCAACAAACACCTTCGGAGATACCTGTAGAGCATCTTTATGATCACCCGGTTACGTTGTGACATTTGATAGCACACAAGGTATTCCTCCGGTATCCGGGAGTTGCATAATCTCATAGTCGAAGGAATATGTATTTGACATTAAGAAAGCAATAGCAATAAATTGAACGATCAATATGCTCAGCTAACGGATGGGTATTGTCCATCACAATATTCTCCTAATGATGTGATCCCATTATCAAATGACAACACATGTCTATGGTTAGGAAACCTTAACCATCTTTGATCAACGAGCTAGTCTAGTAGAGGCTTACTAGGGACACGGTATTTGTTTATGTATTCACACATGTATTTAAGTTTCCGATCAATACAATTCTAGCATGAAAAGTAAACCTTTATCATGAATAAGGAAATATAGAATAACAACTTTATTATTGCCTCTAGGGCATATTTCCTTCAGTCCTTAGAACTCTTAGCCTTGGTAATCACAGTTTGATTGTCACAGTTCATAAGGACAGCCGAGACAGGTTTATCAACCACCGGCAAATCCATCAAAAGCTCTCGCAGCCATTCTGCTTCGACGCATGATGTTTCTAATGCTGTGAGTTCTGCTTCCATAGTCGATCTCATTAAGATCATCTGCTTGCAAGATTTCCAGGAAACAGCACCACCACCAAGTGTGAAGATATATCCACTTGTGTCTTTCATCTCATCAGCATCAGATATCCAATTCGAATCACTATACACTCAAGTACCGTCGGGTACCCAGAATAGTGAATTCCATAGCTCACAGTACCTTGCAAATAGCGCATGCCTCGTTCAACGGCATGCCAATGCACATCTCCCAGATTGGAAACATACTGGCTCAGTTTGCACACAGCAAATGAGTTGTCAGGACGAGTAGCACAATCTAGGTACATCAGTGAACCAACCACTTGAGAATATCTCAATTGATCTACAGCTGTGCCTTCGAACTTTAGAATCTGCATGCTAGGATCATATGGTGTTGCAGAAGGTTTGCAGTTTGGATATCCAAAATGGCTCAAAATCTTCTCAACATAGTGGGATTGCAAAAGTGTAATTCCACCCTCAGTATCTCTCAGTAGCTTGATGTTCAGGATAACATCAGCCACGCCCAGGTCTTTCATCTCAAAGTTATGAGATAGAAAAGCCTTGACCTCCTCAATTACTTTGAGGTGGGTCCCAAATATCAGTATTTCATCGACATACAGACACAGTATAACTCCTTTGCCCCCACCATAGCGATAGTATGCACATTTGTCAGCTTCGTTAACAACAAAGCCAACAGATGTCAGAGTAGTATTGAACTTCTCATGCCATTGCTTAGGCGCTTGTTTCAGGCCATACAAAGATTTCATTAGCTTGCACACCTTTCTTTCCTGACCATTTACTACAAAGCCATCTAGTTGTTGCATGTAAGTTTCCTCGTCTAGCTCTCCGTTAAGGAAAGCCGTATTAACGTCCATCTGATGAACGATAAGACCATGCGAGGCAGCCAAAGTGAGTAACACTCGAATGGTTGTCAGTCTAGCCACAGGTGAGTAAGTATCAAAGAAATCCTCTTCTTCTTTCTGGGTATAACCCTTGGCCACAAGCCTAGCCTTGTACTTCTCAATAGTACCATCGGGCCTAAGCTTCCTTTTGAACACCCACTTACATCCCAATGGTCGGCAACCATAAGGACGATCAGTGATCTCCCATGTCCCGTTAGCCATGATGGAATCCATCTCGCTACGGACCGCATCCTTCCAGTAGTCAGCTTCCGGAGATGCATAAGCTTCTGAAATGGAACTGGGAGTGTCTTCATCCATGAGGTACACGAGGAATCATCACCAAAAGACTTTGCAGTCCTTTGTCTCTTGCTACTAACAGGAGCTTCCTCATCATCCTTCGATGAACTTTCATCACTTTTGTGTTCATAATATTCCATCGGAATGGCAGGTTCAGGAGTCTCATCAGATTCCAGTCTAGAGGTGCTTTGCATATCTCTAATGGGGAAAATATCCTCAAAGAATGTAGCATCCTTAGACTCTATAATTGTACCGACCTTCTGGTCAGGTACCTCAGATTTCACTACTAGAAATATGTAGCCAACACTATTCTTAGCGTAGCCCAAATTGATGCAGTCCACGGACTTTGGTCCAAGCTTACGCTTTTTGGGGATCGGCACTTTGACTTTCGCCAAACAGCCCCACGTGCGCAAGTAAGAGAGTGTAGTTCTTTTCTTTTCCCATTTCTCATAGAGAGTAGTCTCAATATCCTTCGCGGGAACTTTATTCAGGACATGACATGGTGTCAATACAGCCTCCCCCCACCATGCCTTGGATAAACAAGATGTATCTAACATGGCGTTAACCAAATCTTTTAGAGTGCGGTTTTTCCGTTCGCAACCCCGTTTGACTGGGGTGAATAGGGAGGCATCCTCTCATGAATAATACCATGTTCCACACAGAATAAATCGAACTCACTAGAAAAGTACTCTCCACCACGATCAGACCGTACTTGTTGGAGTAAATGACCACGGGTAGCCCCATCAGCTCCCTTTGGTATTTCAAGACATCGGGGTAGGCTGCGCCCCTCAAACATCAAGGACAAAGGGCCACCTTCTTGAGGCCGGCTGGTCCAAGTAGCCGGTTGCCAGGAGGCGGCGGAGTCCACAAGATGGCTATGAAGTGGGCCAACTCCTAGCGGGCGGCCTCCTGGGAAGCCGAGTCCTAGCAGGCGGCCCCTCGCGCCCTCAGAGTCAGCGCCAACATAAACATGATGAGACAGGGCATGGCTACAGTACAGGCCTGCCACC
Source organism: Thinopyrum elongatum (assembly GCA_011799875.1). Lineage (NCBI taxonomy): Eukaryota > Viridiplantae > Streptophyta > Magnoliopsida > Poales > Poaceae > Thinopyrum > Thinopyrum elongatum. The sequence continues at coordinate 541,602,023 of CM022301.1, forward strand.
CCTGAATCCAGGGCAGAACGTGGCCACAGTACAGCGTATCAAGCAGGCATCCTGCGCCCAGCGCAGGATTGTTGCCATGCCGCTCATGACATCATCCATGGCAGAGGAAGCCATGCTCCCGCGACGGGCGGTCAGTACGGCCCGCAGGCGGCGGGCCCTACCTGTCCGTGACAAGTCAGAAGGCGGCGAGCCCAGACCAGTCAGCTCAGTGGGAGGTCGGCTTCTGGCAGGTGGCCCTCCCCCTTCCTTGAAGTTTGTGCGCCATTAACCAGAAGAGACGGGGAGTGGCTACAGTGAAACGCCTGCCAGGCGGCGGAACTGTAGCCACGCTCTCCCCGACCAAGCATGCATCATCAGTGGCACGGCTATAGTGCTGCACAGCCGACAGGACCCGCAAGCGGCAGGCCTAGCTTGTCGGCCAAGTATGAGACCGCCGGGGGGACCCACCAGGCGGCGGGCCCCTGCAGTCGGCGGAAAAGCCGGCGACCAGAGACACTGACGGCCGGGTCCTACGCCCGGCCGGATTACCATTGTATCCCTGGGGGGTAGGCCTATATAAACCCCCCAGGTCACCCCATGCAAGGGGTTGCGTTTGGCACCTTGGCAAACGCCTCGTCGAGCACCCACACACACACACGCAGAGAGAGCGGAGTAGAGCTAGCCTTGCCCTTCTCCCTCCTCTAGCCAAACAGCTCGAGGAGCAAGCTTGTAGCTACCCGTGAAGTAGTGATCATGCAGAGACCCCGCAGAGCAGGACTAGGGATGTTATCTCCTAGGAGAGCCCCGAACCTGCGTAAGATTCGCAAGCGTACGCGGTCTCGCTCACTCCTGCTTCTAGAGCCCGGCGACATACTTTTGTCCCCATCCACGATAAGCCACCCCCTGGCATATGTCGCACGATATCCCCGACATTTGGTGCCCACCGTGGGGCTGGGAGCACCTTTGTCCGGAAACACGTTCTGGACGGGAACCCTCTTCCTCCCTGGCGCGCGCAGCCAGCCCGGCACGCCTGACGACGTTTGCGCCGACACGCTGCACGGCGTGGAAGTTGTTTGCACCGCAAGCAGCCTCGCTGATCTCATCGGCAGGATCCGCCTCTTCGACGAGCCCGCACTCGACGCGGGCGCAGCTAGCTCCGAGAGCTGCCTCGTCGACCTCCTCGGCAAGCTTCATGTCGCCGACGAGCCGGTCTCCGACTTGGAGTCCGTTGGCTCCACCGACCTGCTCGTCGACATGGTCATCGACGCTGACGTTGCGCTTCCTGATGCCTTCCCCGGTGACGTGGTGATATTCGATGACCCGCTTCCCACTGCAGACGGCAGCGCCAGCACCCACACCGTCACTGAGGTGCTGGTCATCAGCCATGACGGAACCTCCGACCAGGCCGGCTGGGACCCGTTGCAGGCGGCAATGCGGGACCTGTCCGCTCCCGTAGCGCCTGGTGCGAGTAGTGAAACGCTGGAAGCATGCCGTATCGCATTTCTCGGCAGCGCCAACAAGTTGGCGGCCATGAGACAGCTCACCGAGGCTTACCACCGCGAGATCGACCGCGCCGTCTGCGGCACGCCGGCTGCTGGCGAACCCAGCCGCGTGGGCACGGTCCGGCAGCGCGGCGCCGCCATCGCCAGCATGTTGGGGGCCGACCGCCCGGTCTACGCCACGCCCATGGAGAACTTGCGCGCCGCCCAGGCAGCGGCAGACGAGCTGGACCGCCTGGAGGGCGACGAGCGTTGCTGCATGACGGAGCGCGTCCAGCACCTCATCGATGCGGCCGCCGCGCAGCAAGAAGCTGGCCGCCGCATGGTGGAATCCGGCCTACAGGCTGGGAACCTCCCCCCTCACCGAGAGCACGGCGCGACCTCCCGGACGCCGACAGCCGGTGCCCGCGACCAAGAGCCTGTTGCTAGCCGCAGCCGCACCCGCATCTCCATCGAGCGCGACCAAGACGGCCGCCCACGAGCAGTGGAACGGCGGGACAGTCGTCCGCCTCTCCCGCGCAGGGAGAGGCGCGCCTCCCCGCCGCCTGTTGAGCATCCGACTCTTGGAGGCCGGCTGGGCCCCCGCGAAGGAGTCGGAGAGAACGACGCCCGCAACCAGGTCGACTGCTTGGCTCGGTCCCTGGCGTTGGAAGAAGAAGATGCAATCAGCCCGCCTTGTTTTGGCCCCCGCATTCGCGACGAGCCCTTCCCCAAAGGGTTCTCGCTCCCTCGGGACACTCCTAAGTACAATGGCTCTGTGAAGCCGGAAGATTGGCTAGTCGACTACTCCACTGCCGTCAACATAGCGAACGGCAACAAGCGTGTCGCCGTGAAGTATGTTCCGCTCATGCTCCAGGGCACGGCCCGGACAAGGCTGAACAACCTCAAGCCCTACAGTGTCAACAGCTGGCTAGACTTCACCGAAGTTTTCATCCGCAACTTCACCAGCACCTACAAGCGGCCGCCCAAGCCTCGCCAGCTCTCCCTGTGCATCCAAGGCCCGATCAAGTCCACCCGCGAATACTTAACGCGGTGGGCCGAGCTGCGCAACTCCTGCGAAGGGGTGCATGAGGTGCAAGCCATAGAATACATCACTGCTGGGTGCCGGGAGGGCACCCTACTAAAGCACCGACTCCTCTGCGATGAGCTGGCCACCCTCAACGAGCTGCTAATCATAGCGGACAAGGACGCCACTGCTGACTCCTCCATGAAGTCGGAGCTCCGAGTGGACGCATCAGAAAAGATGCTCCCTCCGGCCCCTCAGACACCGGCTGGTGATTCCAGTCGGCGCCAACAGTCAAACGACAATAAGTGCAAGACCCAGCAGCCGGCTACTACCAGCCGGCAGGTGGCGACAGTCGAAGACCAGCAGCCAGAGTAGTAGCCCGGCCCCAAACGCCAGAAGGGCAGCAAGCCTGCCTGGTTGCCTGCCTTCTCGTTTGAGCAAACCCTCGATGCTCCCTGCAAGTTCCATAGCGGCGCGAAGCCGTCGAACCACACCACCCGGAAGTGCCACTGGCTCACCCGCATCGCCAAAGGTGAAGGACTGCCTCCGCCGCCTGCTGGCCCGCCACCTCTGCCTCCCCAGCAGCCGGCGGTCCGACCAGTCGGCGTGATCCAAGATGAGTTTCCTGAAGAACATGGAGCTTACGTCGTCTTCACCAGCGTGACTGACGACAGGCACAGCCGGCGTCAACAGCGCTGAGAAGTGAATAATGTCGCCTCTGAAGCCCCAGAGTTCATGCACTGGTCGGAGAAGCTGATCAGTTGGAGCCGAGCTGACCACCCGGAGGTGATGCCTTCTCCGGGTTCCTATGCCCTGGTGCTGGATGCCACCTTTGCAACAGAGAGGCGAGCTGCTCGTTTCTCCCAAATTCTGATAGACGGCGGAAGCAGCATCAACATCCTGTACCGCGACACCATGGAGAAGTTGTGCATCAAAGAGAAACAGCTCCAGCCCAGCCGGACTGTCTTCCATGGCATTGTGCCTGGCCTATCCTGCTCACCAATCGGCAAAATCAAGATAGATGTCCTGTTCGGAGACAAGGACCACTTCCGCCGAGAGCCAATCTGGTTCGAGGTGGTCGACCTTGAGAGCCCCTACCACGCGTTGCTTGGCCGGCCTGCTCTGGCCAAGTTCATGGCGGTCCCCCACTACGCCTACCTCAAGATGAAGATGCCGGGCACCAAGGGCATTATCACCATAGCCTGCGACTACCAGAAGTCCGCCGCCTGTGCCACTGCCAGCAGTCGGCTGGCCGAGTCCCTTGTGATTGCTGCCGAGAGACGGCTCCTTGACGGGGTTGTGGGCATGGCCGGCGAGTAGCCGGACCTGTCGCCAGATCCCAAGGGGTCAGAAGCTCAGGGCTCTTTCCAACCGGCCAAAGAAACCAAGAAGATACCCTTGGACCCGGAGCACCCGGAGAGGTTCGCTGTCATAGGAGCCCGCCTCGACAGCAAATAGGAAAGCAAGCTCGTCGATTTCCTCCGTGAGAATCGGGACATCTTTGCGTGGTCTGCAAAGGACATGTCGGGTGTACCGACGGATTTCGCCGAGCACAAGCTACATGTCAGAGCAGATGCAAAACCAGTCAGACAACCCCTCCGCCGCCTGTCGGAGGAGAAGAGAGGAATTGTTGGTGAAGAGATAGCCCGGCTTCTAGCAGCCGGCTTCATTATGGAAGTATTCTTCCCAGAGTGGCTTGCCAACCCAGTCCTTGTACTAAAGAAGAACAACAAATGGCGCATGTGTATTGACTACACCAGCCTCAACAAAGCTTGCCCGAAAGATCCGTTCGCCTTGCCTCGGATTGACCAAGTGATAGACTCCACAGCCGGATGCGAGCTGTTGAGTTTTTTGGATGGCCTACTAGGGGTACCACCAGATCAAGTTAAGCCCGGCCGACCACCTGAAGACCGCCTTCATCACACCATTCGGAGCCTTCTACTACCTGACCATGACGTTCGGCTTGAGAAACGACGGCGCCACGTTTTAGCGTTGCATGCAGAAGTGCCTCCTCAAGCAACTCGGCAGAAATGCCCATGTTTATGTGGACGATATTGTTCTGAAGAGGGAGAAGCGCGGTACCCTCCTGGAAGATCTCAAGGAAACCTTTGATAACCTGTGCCGTTTTCAAATCAAGCTCAACCCAGAAAAGTGTGCCTTTGGAGTACCAGCCGGCCAGCTCCTCGGCTTCCTTGTCTCAGAGCGCGGCATAGAGTGCAACCCTGTCAAGATCAAGGCCATCGAGAGGATGGAGAGGCCCACCCGACTACGAGACATTCAGAAGTTCACCGGCTGCTTGGCATCCATCAGCCGCTTCATCAGTCGGCTAGGCGAGAAGGCTCTTCCACTGTACCATTTGATGAAGAAAACCACTCATTTCGAGTGGAACGACAAGGCAGACGAGGCTTTCCTCCAACTCAAGAAGATGTTGACCACGCCACCCGTCCTGGCCGCTCCGGCTGCCAAGGAGCCCATGCTTCTTTACATCGCCGCCACCAGCCAGGTGGTCAGTACAGTTATGGTGGTAGAGCGCCGAGAGGATGGCAAGGCACAGCCGGTCCAGAGGCTCGTCTACTACTTGAGTGAGGTGCTGTCAGCTTCCAAGCAGAACTACCCCCACTACCAAAAGTTGTGCTATGGCGTGCATTTTGCCGCCAAGAAGCTCAAGCCATACTTTCAAGAGCATCCCATCACGGTCGTCTGCACCGCCCCGCTTGCGGAGATCATAGGCAGCAGAGACGCATCGGGCCGAGTGGCCAAGTGGGCCATCGAGCTGGCCCCCTACACCATCTTCTACCAGCCTCGCGCCGCCGTCAAGTCCCAAGCACTGGCCAACTTCCTTCTCCACTAGGCCGAGACCCAGTACCTGCCGCCAGCTCCAAACTCCACTCATTGGCGGATGCACTTTGATGGCTCGAAGATGCGCACCGGTTTGGGAGCCGGCGTCGTCCTCGCCTCTCCCAAAGGCGACAAGCTCAGATACACGTTGCAAATCCACTTTGCCGCCTCCAACAACATGGCTGAGTACGAGGCACTAGTACACGGACTCCGGCTGGCCAAGGAGATTGGCATCCGCCGGATTCTGTGCTACGGCAACTCGGACTTGGTGGTCCAACGGTCGTGTGGCGACTAGGATGGCAAGGATGCAAATATGGCGAGCTACCGCTTCCTCGTCCAGCAGATCAACGGATATTTTGATGGGTGCGAGTTCCTTCACGTGCCACGGGCCGACAACGAGCAAGCAGACGCCCTGGCACGGATCGGCTCCACCAGGAAAGCCATACCAGCCGGCGTGTCCCTTCAGTGCCTCTGCCAGCCGTCTATCAAGCCTTCGCCGGAATCAGAATCCATCTTCATGCCGGCTGCTCCCGAAGCAGTCGGATCCGACTCAAGGGCTGCTGCAGCCAGCCCGGGGACTTCGGCAAGTGGCACGGGGACTGCAGCAGTCGCACCCGGCTTGGGGACTTCGCAACCCGGCCCGGGGGCTGCAGCAGCCGGCCCGGGGAGTTCGGCATGCGGCATGGAGACTGCAACAGTCGCACCCGGCCCGGGGGCTGCGGCAGCCGGCCCGAGGACTTCACCAAGAGGCTCGGGGACTGCGGCAGTCGCACCCGGCCCAGGGGTTCTTCAACCCGACCCGGGGGCTGCAGCGGCCGTCCCAGGGACTCCAACAATGCAGCAAGACGCGGCCGACTCCTCCCCGCCATCTCCCAACCCAACCGCCCTAGTTTCAGTGGCCGTAATGACACTGGATGAAGTCGAAGCACCATCATGGGCGCATCCCATCCTCAACTTTCTGGTAAGCGGAGAGCTGCCAGTTGATGAGATCTTGTCCCGGCAGGTGCAACGCCGGGCAGGAGCTTACACGATAGTAAACAGAGAGCTTGTCAGGTGCAGCGTGACCGACGTTTTCCAATGCTGCGTCGAACCAGAGAAAGGCAAGGCAATCCTCAGAGACATACACCAAGGCGAGTGCGACCACCACGCGGCCTCCAGATCCCTTGTCGCCAAAGCTTTCCGCCATGGTTTCTTCTGGCCGACTGCTTTGGAGGACGCCAAGGATCTAGTCAAGAAATGCAAGGGGTGCCAAAAATTCAGCTCCAAGCAACATCTGCTGGCTTCTGCACTCAAGACCATCCCCCTTACTTGGCCCTTTGCTGTCTGGGGGCTGGACATGGTGGGCCCATTCAAGACAGCACGCGGTGGCATGACTCATCTGCTTGTCGCCGTGGACAAATTCACCAAGTGGATTGAAGTAAAACCAATCAAGAAACTAAATGGTCCGACCGCTGTGACCTTCATTGCAGATATCACCGTCCGGTATGGTGTACCACATAGCATCATCACCGACAATGGCACTAACTTTGCCAAAGGTGCCTTGGCCCGTTTCTGCGCAACACAGGGCATCCGACTGGACTTAGCGTCCGTTACCCATCCGCAGTCAAACAGCCAAGTAGAACAAGCAAACGGCCTCATCTTATCCGGCATCAAACCCCGACTGGTCGAGCCACTGGAGCGCTCGGCCGGCTGCTGGATCGACGAGTTGCCGGCCGTCCTCTGGAGCCTCCGCACCACTCCGAACAGATCAACCGGTTTCACTCCCTTCTTCCTCGTGTACGGGGCCGAGGCCATCATCCCAACTGACATCGAGTTCGACTCGCCTCGCGTCACCATGTACATGGAGGCGGAGGCGAAGGAAGCACGAGAAGACGGCATCGATCTGCTGGAAGAAGACCGGCTGTTAGCACTCAGCCGGTCCGCCATCTACCAGCAGAGCCTGCGCCGCTACTACAGTCGGAAGGTCAAGCCACGATCCTTCCAAGAGGGAGACCTTGTGCTCCGGCTGATCCAGCGAACAGCCGGCCAGCACAAGCTCTCGGCCCCTTGGGAAGGCCCCTTCATCATCAGCAAAGCCTTGGGCAACGACTCCTATTACCTCATCGACGCGCAGAAGTCGAGGGCACGCAAAAGGGACGATTCCGGCAAGGAAACAGAGAGCCCATGGAACGCAAATCTCCTCCGAAGATTTTACAGTTAAATGCAGTATGTACCACGCTACCTTTTGTACTAAGGGCAAAGGCACCGGGTCCCTCGAGGAGCACTCGGGGGCTACCTTTCTTATATGTATGATAAGTTTCATGCCTGTGAGTATGTTATTTCATTCCTCCGCCCGGCACCGGGTCCGACCAGTCGGCCCGGGGGCTTGCCGCCTTGTACTATGTTGGCTCTACCTGCAGTCGGACAAGTAGTGTGCCAGCATCTAAGCCCACCCTTGCCATAAGCCGCAGCTCGCAGAGCGACTGTCTGGCAGGCAAGAGTCAAAGGCAGGAAATGGTGCTTGCATGAAAAATGGCTAAGGACGAAAGCACCCACATAGGCCAAGTCGGCTCCTCGCCTAGCCGTCCGATTGCTGAGCAGCCGGCCGGCCGGCTTCTCACTTAAATTGCCATGTTCTAAGCGTCCAAAGTACTTGTCTTCCCAAAATGGCCAAGTACTTGACCGGGCCAGTAGACCGAAGAATTGCTGTCTGGCCGGCAAGGCGGCAGCCAAGGGAAAGCGGCAAAGGAAAAAAGCCAAAAGAACAGAAAGCAAGGCAAGTCAAAGCTCGGCGAAGTACATCTTGTGCGAGAATTAAATCACATAGCAAGAGGCCCTCGGCCAGCATTCAACAAAGTTTGAATACACCCCCAGCGGGTGGAACTGCGCGAATTTAACAAAGTTTGTTCTAAAGATTACCAAAGCAGGAAAAGATAAGATAAGTTGGTAGCCTAGGCCAAAGGAGCAACTGGCGAGTCTGGCAGGTTGGTGGAGTCGGCGGCGCCAGCTGGTGGAGTGGCCGTCTGGCGAGTCTCGGCTTGGTCGCCTTCAGCAGCAGTCGGTGCACTCGCACGCGGCTCGTTGCTCGAGGCCCGATCAAGCTGAGGCTGGGCGTCTGCTCCGCCCTCCGGTGCGTCGCCTTCACCATCCTCATCTTCCTCGTCCTCGCATTCGTCGCTTGAGGTGATTTCTTCCGCCGAGTCCTCGCCATCATCCGGGTTCAGCCCAAACCAGTTCATCGGCACCTCGGCACCCTCCTCGTCTAGCTCGGGGAAGAAGACGCTGGTGTCGGTGTACTCGGCGATCGACACCACACGATGGGTGAGCGCAGGCCCTGCTGCCACCAACTCTTCCATGGCCTCCTGCCAGAATGTGGCCAACTGGGCTAGGTTCAGCCCAGGATACCACGCCTTGATGAACTCCAAGGCTCTTCGGGCGCCTGCCCGAGCGGAGGAGCCCTTCCAAGCCTCGAAGCGGCCGATTGCCGCCTCCAACCAGTCGGCGGTCCGACTTGGGGTGCGTGGAGCTTGGCCGCCTGGCCAGAGGGTGGAAACCAGCTGAGACCCAGCACGCTGAAGGCAGCGGAGCAGACGGTGAATCGGTTGCAAACGCGTCCTGACGGCCAGGAGCTGCTCGTTCATGTTCCGAGGCGCGTCGGGCGGGATCTCCACGCCTTCCCTCCTACGCTGGTCGTGCCGTGCCTCGATGGCCTGGCTGACGGCGACGGCGTGGCCAGGAGAGAAGTCTACGCAAAAGAAAAACAAAGATCAGAAGCCGACTCCCGATGCAGTCGACAGCTATTCCAAAGAAAGAAGTTTACCGTCGATCATGTCCTCAATCTCGCCGTAGCCAGCGGTGAGGATCGCCTCCTTCTCGGCCCACTTTGAGCGTTTGACCTCCAACTCGGCCTGAAGAGCGCCTTCCGCCTCCTTTAGCTCCTAGAGCTCCGCCTTGTGTTGGTCCACCTGGTCCGCCAACTTCTTGGCCAGACGGTCGCGCTCCAGGGCCACCTTACGGCGCTCCTCCTCCTTGACGCGCAGCTCGGTCTGAACTTCGCCCAGATGCTGCTACAATGTGGCGTTGGCTCTTGCAAAAATGAGAAAGAGAGGACAATCAACAAAGATGACCAAAAAAGAAAAGTGGTTGCCAGAAGATACGGCCCGACTGCTCAGCAGTCGGCCCGAATCTCGGGGGCTACACCCAGCGGGTGCGCTGACGCGCCCCCGTGAGGAAATAGATAGAATGCTTACGCCGGCTTTCGGTGAGGTCGGCGGTCTGCTTAGCGAATTCCTGGACCTAGGAATTCAAGGCGGCTGCGCGGATGTTGTGGTAGTCCTGCAACGAAGACCAAAGAAGAGAAAACAAGTTAGCACTCGGAACCTACCTTAAAGTTCCTAGCTGCCTGCTCAGCAGCCGGCCCGGAACTCGGGGGCTACACCCAGTGGGTGCGCTGGCGCGCCCCCACGGAAGACTGCAAGAATCAAAAAAACAAAGCAAAGAAGCATACCCGAACGACCGTCCGCGTCGCCAAGAACGCCTTCGTACACTGCTGGAGGGCGGCACCTTGGGCCTGGAGCTGGGCCTGAACGTCCTGCCCGGCCTTGTTCAGCACGCCCGTCCCGCCCCCAGGCGTCCATCCTGGTGGGGCGGCACTAGTGGCCTCTGCGTCTGGGGCCGACGAGCTCGCGGCCCTGATCTCCTGCGCCCGCGGCACTGAGGCCGCCTTTGTCGCACGCCAGTGCACCGAAGGGCAGACCACGGGAGTCGCCCCCAACACCAACTCGCCACTGACCGGCGGCGCCGGTGGCACATCAGGCCGATTGCCTCGGGCCCCGGCAGTCGGCGCTTGCGGGGGCGCCTCCACCTCTGAGACGATGGCGTCGCCTCCTCTCCTCTCCATGACCGGCTGGTCATCGCTGGCTCCTCCAGTCGGCACTGGGATCTCTGGCGCTGGCGGTGCCGCGCGCAACGGAATGACAAGTCGTGGGGTCCGGCCGCGCGCGTTTTCTTCCGCTTGCACCCTAGCGGCGGCGTCCGCCTGAGCCTTGGCGTCGGCGGCCGCTTGAGCCTTGGCCGCCGCGTCCACGTCCGCCCGCGCTGCCTCGGCCGCCTCCGCCTCCTGCCTTTCCGCCTCCTCCTGCTCCTCGCGCGCCTCCCGCGCGTTCCTCTCTGTCGCCGCCCACCTCCCTGATCACGGAAGCAGCGGCAGAGTGCTCAAGAGTGAGTGGGGCCCTGGTTCAAGCAAGAAAAGAGAAAACTCAGAAAAAGTTTGCAAGGAAGAAAAAAGGAAAACAAAACCGAGCATAGGAACACCATCAGGGGCTGCTTCGGGGCCCTCTGGAACTGGGCCGGTCTTGCGGCGGCCGCTTGCCGCCTGGTCACGGCGGCCGCGTTCTTGGACTTCTTCGGCCGGCTGCCGAACAGCAACGAGCCAGCTCGGTGCTTTTGCGGGCCGCCTGGTGCGGTCGGCGCGGCTGAGGAGCTCGCGCCCGCCCTGTCGGTGCCGTGCGGGCGGCGCGGCTCGTTCTCCTCCTCATCGTCATCCAGCCAGTCCTCAAGGCCGCCTCCTCCCCCGGAGCCGCCTCCTCCACCGCCGCCGCCTGTGGCGTTGTCCTCCTCTATGGCGGCCGCCCCCAAGTCGGGGTCTTCCACGTCGCTCCTTGTTCCGTCCGGCATATACTGCTGACCTGGATCCAGAGCACCGGCGGCCGACTGGGCCGGGAGGACCTGCACCATGGCCGACTGGTCAGGCGGCAGAACAAGAACTCGGACCAGCAAAGAGAAAAGAATTACAAGACTCACCGCAAGCGGTGGATGTGCGCGGTCGTACGGCCGCATGCCGAACCGCCAGTCCACCTCCGACAGCTTGCAGTTGGAGATATAGTTGACCAGCCGGACCACCTCCACGTTCGGCAGGTCCCGTGTGCACATCCGGCATGTGTCCCGGTGCCCGCTCATGCAGCTGATGATGTGAGGCCGAGCTTGGAGGGGGAGCACCCGGCGCGTCACGAAGGCAGCCAGCAAGTCCGAGCCCTTCAGGCCCTCCGACTCCGTCATCGCCTGAAGTCGGGCAAGGGCGGCGGAGGAGGTGGCCGACAAGGAACTCGGCTTGTACTGCCAGTTGGCGCGCGGCTCGGCTGGCGGGCCGGCTGCGTAGGCCGGCAAGTTGACGTAGTCGCTTGTCGGGTGGATGCTCTTGACGTAGAAATAGGATTTCTGCCACAGCTTGGCCGACTGCAGCAGGGAGATGGGCGGGAAGCGGTTCCTGGTGCTCGGGCGCCGCACCACCACGCAGGCTCCGCATTGAGCCGCATGGCCCTTGGCGGCGGTGCCAAGTTTGAGGTAGAAGCACTCCCCCCAGAGTTCGAGGGTGGGGAGAGTGTCGAGGTACCCTTCGCACATGGTGGCGAAGGCGGCCAACAACACCACCGTGTTTGGCGTGAGGTGCTGTGGTTGGACTCGGTAGAAGTCGAGGAAGGAGCGGAGGAAGCCGCTTGCCGGAAGGCCGAAGCCGCGAAGGAAATGGGACCGGAAGACGACGCGTCCATCGTCCTCCGGCGCTGGCGAGATTTCTGCTTCGGGGGGAACGCGCACCTGCACATTTGCCTCCCGGGGTAGCCGCCGTGTTTGACGGAGGAAGAAGAGGTGATCATCATGGACGTTGGAGCCGTCCCAGTCGCCGGCTCATAAGCGCGCCATGGATGAAGGAGCTCGTCGCAGGCGTGGCGTGGTGGCGAGCGGGCGAGGCTGCGGCGGAGCAAGGAAGCCGTAGCGAGAGGACGTTTGACGACGGTGGGCTGCGGCAGCACTTCGACGGGAGGAAAGGGCGCGGCGGCAGCGGAGAAGATGAAGAACGGCGAAGGGAGAGGAGGGCGCGCGTGCATCTGCCGCCCCCTCCTCCCCCTACTTATAGCCCCAGGCGGCGAAGCAGAGGGGGCGGGGGCGTGGGGGATCATGGGATTAACTACGCCCACTCCCCCACGTTCCCACGATTGCGGCGCCAGTAAAGGCGCGAATTAACTGCCGCTGGAGCCCAACCGTCCACCTCGACCGCAGCGGATCCGCGCCCGTGCTGAGGCACTGTAGTGGCGGGCCCCAGCCTGCGGCACCGTCCCGTCACGCGCATGGGCTGGCGGGCCGGCTTGACCTGATGACGCCACATGGCCGACATGCGTGGGCGGCGCGCCTGATGTCTGGCTGGCATGCCACCTGGTCCCCACCACGATGTTTCGAAATCGCCAAGCGGCCTGCCTGGTCATGGCCGACACCTACCAGTCGGCACCTCGGAAGACGGACGAAGCAGAACACCAGGCGACCCGGAATATGAAGCTGCTAAGGCTTCTCGCCCCTTCAGCCGCAGCGCCTCATCAGCTTCGGGGACTACTGTCGGAGTAAATGACCACGGATAGCCCCATCAGCTCCCTTTGGTATTTCAAGACATCGGGGCAAGCTGCGCCCCTCAAACATCAAGGACAAAGGGCAGCCTTCTTGAGGCTGGCTGGTCCAAGCAGCCGGTTGCCAGGAGGCGGCGGAATCCACAAGACGACTATGAAGTGGGCCGGCTCCTAGCGGGCGGCCTCCTGGGAAGCTGAGTCCTAGCAGGCGGCCCCTCGCGCCCTCAGAGTCAGCGCCAACATAAACATGATGAGACAGGGCATGGCTACAGTACAGGCCTGCCACCCCCGAATCCAGGGCAGAACGTGGCCACAGTACAGCGTATCAAGCAGGCATCCTGCGCCCAGCGCAGGATTGTTGCCATGCCGCTCATGACATCATCCATGGCAGAGGAAGCCATGCTCCCGCGACGGGCGGCTAGTACGGCCCGCAGGCGGCGGGCCCTACCTATCCGTGACAAGCCAGAAGGCGGCGAGCCCAGACCAGTCGGCTTAGTGGGAGGTCAGCTCCTGGCAGGTGGCCCTCCCCCTTCCTTGAAGTTTGTGCGCCATTAACCAGAAGAGACGGGGAGTGGCTACAGTGAAACGCCCGCCAGGCGGCGGAACTATAGCCACGCTCTCCCCGACCAAGCATGCATCATCAGTGGCACTGCTACAGTGTTGCACAGCCGACAGGACCCGCAAGCGGCGGGCCCAGCTTGTCGGCCAAGTATGAGACCGCCGGGGGGACCCACCAGGCGGCGGGCCCCTACAGTCGGCGGAGAAGCCGGCGACCAGAGACACTGACGGCCGGGTCCTACGCCGGCCGGATTACCATTGTATCCCTGGGGGGTAGGCCTATATAAACCCCCAGGTCACCCCATGCAAGGGGTTGGCGGTTGGCACCTTGGCAAATGCCTCGTCGAGCACCCACACACACACACACACACAGAGCGGAGTAGAGCTAGCCTTGCCCTTCTCCCTCCTCTAGCCAAACAGCTCGAGGAGCAAGCTTGTAGCTACCCGTGAAGTAGTGATCATGCGGAGACCCCGCAGAGCAGGACTAGGGGTGTTATCTCCTAGGAGAGCCCCAAACCTGGGTAAGATTTGCAAGCGTACGCGGTCTCGCTCACTCCCGCTTCTAGAGCCCGGCGACGTACTTTTGTCCCCATCCACGATAAGCCACCCCCTGGCATATGTCGCACGATATCCCCGACAGTACTCATTTTATTTTCTTCTCAAGTTGGTTCTCAACTTCAGCCTTATAGATTTTAAAGTAGTGTAGAGCCTCATCCTTTGTATTTAACAGATACACATAACAGAATCTAGTGGAATCATCAATTAAAGTCATGAAGTATTTCTTTCCACCTTTAGTCAACACACCATTCATCTCACAGAGATCTGAATGTACGAGCTCTAGTGGTGCCAGGTGTCTCTCCTTCGCAGCCTTGTGAGGCTTACGAGGTTGCTTTGCTTGCACACACGCATGGCACTTAGAGCCTTTGGCTAAAGTGAAACTCGGAATTAGATCCATCTTAGCCAGCCGTGTCATACAACCAAAATTTATGTGACAAATACATGTGAAAGAACATGCGGTGCCCCCATGTTTGGTTTTGGTAATTGATGACAATCTCTATGGACTAATGGTTGCCTTGAGTTATATTTGAAGGGTTTGTCCATAGGCTTTTCTTAGAGTCCATTTGCTGGTTTCAAGGAGAGTTTGTGATGACCAAGGTGCTATGAAGGAATTATCCAAAGATTGGTTATGTCAGTGTTGAGCTTACTGCAAGCATGTCTTGAAGAAGAAGAGTGTGTGATCATTCATGTTTACCTTCAAGACATCATCCAAATGAAGAGAGTTGGAAAGATTCAAGGTTGATCAAGACTAAGTACAGAGAGTGATTCAAGTTGATCAACACACAAAGTGTAGAAGATGTACCGAGAGGGATCAAGTGATCCCATGGTATGGTAAGCATTGTCCATTACGCTTTGTGTACTAACCCATGGTCTACGTGAGAGTTCTATGTGGGGTTAGGTATGTTTCCATGGCTTGCGTCAAGAGGAAGTTATTATACAACCCATGGGGGATGACATCAAGTGGTGATCGTCATCAAGATTGCCGTTGTTCAAGTTCAAGTGGAGCATCATGAAGAGATCAAGTGCTTGAAGCTTGCCGTCCATTGTGGCGACAATGGACTTGTGAAGATGTGTGCAAGACTGGCTCACTCATAGTGGTTTATGGGGGAGCAATCAACTCGTCTTCATCAACCCAACGCAGTCAAGAAAGGTGGTCCATCTTGAGGAAGACAAGATCGTCATCATCTAGCTCAAGTGGATTATGCGCAAGGCAAAGGTTTGCCCTTGATAGGTTTATGTTTTACCGGTCTCATGGTGGTAGTTGAGAGACCGGGTTATAGGATCAGTTGTCGTACTATCAAGGGGGGCTCTCGATGAATAGCTTGATCGTATCATTCATAGAGAGCTCAAACCATTGCATCCTTGCATCATCTTTCTTGGTTATTGTTTGGTGTTTCTCTGTTTGAGTTTCAGAGCTTATGGTCATTTTCATGACAAGCTCGAGTTCATCGAAAACGGAGTTCACATGCCTCTTCTATGATGTTTTCGATGTTGGAGGTTATGCCGGTTCTTCTCTGTTGGAGGTTTCACTCCTCTATATCTTAGGCATACCTCCCCTGCCTCTTCTTATAACCAGTTGCCGTTGGATGCTACTCGTCGTCAGCTATCCAACAAGCTTGAGTTTGCTCAATTCGGAGCTCATATGCAAATGTTGTGACTATTTCGGTCCAGCCTGTTTCCTCTGTTTTGCTTGGGCTATTTTGCAGCACCCAAGCGGTAGTACCGCTTGGTACCACGGTAGTACCGCTTGCAGTACTTCCGTTGTGGACTACCGCTGCCACTACCACTTGGGCAAAGTCTTTTGTGCATGTTTCTGTTGCCTATTTTCTCTAAGCGGTACTAGAGCGGTAGTACCGCTCAAGCGGTAGTACTGCACCACCGAGCGGTAGTACCTCTTGTTTTTCAATGGTTGTGCATGTTTCTGTTGCCAGTTTTCCCTAAGCAGTAGTAGAGCGGTACTACCTCTCTGGCAGATCTACTATTTGTGTTTTCTGCCTCGTTGGGCTGTTTTGGCCGTGCTAAGTGGTAGTACCGCTCCTCCAAGCAGTAGTACCGCTCCTCCAAGCGGTAGTACCGCTTGTGCACGACCAGTGGGCATAACGGTTGGATTCGGGGGTGCCTATTTAAGGGGGCCTTCTTCCCCAATGGACCCTATCCTTTGAGCTCGCATTTGCCCCCCATTGTTGACCTTCTTGAAGCTTGCTATCTCTCAATCCCTGCATGGATTCTTGCTAGTTTTGGGGGAAAAAGAGAGAGGAGATCTAGATCCACATTTCCACCAATCACTTTCTCCTCTATGTGAGGGGAACCCCTTGGATCTAGATCTTGGATTTCTTCGTGTTCTCTTCTTTGTTCTTCCTCTCATTTTCCTCCCTAGGATTAGTTGCCTTGGTGTGATTTGGGAGAGAAGGACTTGGGCACTCCGTGTGCCCTTGCCATTGCATTTGGTGCATTGTTTTGAGTTCTCCACGATGATACGTGGAAGTGAAGTTGAGTAGCTTATTACTCTTGGGTGCTTGGTACCCTTGAGCTTGTTCCTCTTGGGTCCTTGGGCGCCCTAGACGGTTGGTGGTGTTTGGAGCTCAATCATTGTGGTGTAAAGCTCCGGGCAAGCATCGGGGTCTCCAATTAGGTTGTGGAGATCGCCCCGAGCAATTTGACGGGTACCGGTGACTACCCCCAAGGGTTGCCAAAGTGTACGGGTTCGGTGACCGCTCCCAAGGGTTGCCATTTGTACGGGTTCGGTGACCGCCCTCAAGGGTCCATTAGTGGAATCACGGCATCTTGCATTGTGCGAGGGCGTGAGGAGATTACGGTGGCCCTAGTGGCTTCTTGGGGAGCATTGTGCCTCCACACCGCTCCAAACGGAGATTAGCATCTGCAAGGGTGTGAACTTCGGGATACATCATCGTCTCCACGTGCCTCGGTTATCTCTTACCCGAGCCCTTTACTTATGCACTTTACTTTGCGATAGCCATATTGTTTCTTGTCATATATCTTGCTATCACCTAGTTGTTAATCTTGCTTAGCATAAGTTGTTGGTGCACATAGGTGAGCCTAGTTGTTGTAGGTTTTGTGCTTGACAAATTAACCGCTAGGTTTATTCCGCATTTGTTCAAGCCTAAACCGTAATTATTTTAAAGCGCCTATTCACCCCCCCCCCCCCTCTAGGCGACATCCTCGATCTTTCAACGTGAATGCCAAACCTCAGATTCGTTCACATTAGAATGAATTTGGTTCACGACTTTATTACAGAAATCCTCCAGGGAAAGGCGGAACAAACCACCACAATCATATCCTTTTCCAACAAATAGTCCATACCGAGGTACGACTACTTTTTTAGACTCAAATACTAACTGTTGAGGTAATATCTCGACAGATGCCAGGGGGTGGCTTGTCATGGTTGGGGCCATGAGATCGTTGTCGGGTCCTGGAAGCGGGAGTGGGCACAAGCTCGGATGGACACGAGATCTACCCAGTTTCAGGGCTCTCCTAAGAGATGAAACCCCTACTCCTGCTCTGTGGGGTCTCCGCATGATCACTATGAAGCAAAGAGTACAATGGCGCTCCTAGAGCTGTTCGGCCAGAGGAGGAAGAAGGGCGAGGCTAGCTCTTTCCTCTCCCTGGTTGTGGTGTGTCTAGAACTGAGGTGGAACATGAGAGGAACCCTTTGCATAGGTGTGGCCTGGGGGGTTTTATAGGCTAACCCCCCAGGGGTACAATGGTAATATGGCCGGGTGGTACGCCCCGGCTGTCAGCGTCTATGGGGGCCGGGTTCTCCGCTGGCTGCTCGGGCCCACCTCTGCTGGGCCCTGCCGGCTGCCGAGGAACCAGCCGACAAGTGGGGCCCGCCGCCTGCGGGCCCCGCTGACGGCTCTTTACTGTGGCACCGTCCGCGCCGACGGAGGCCGTGTCGGGCGCGCCATGGCTACAGTGCCGCGTCGGGCGGGTCGGCGGCCGCCGGGCGGCGCCTACTGTAGCCATACGGTCATGATTTGGGGAAGGCATGGCGCACTGTGGCCATGCCCCAGCTTGTCGCCTGGTTGGGCTCAGACTCCGAGGGAAGGGGCAGGCCGCCAGCTAGGAGCCGGCCCGTACCCTCGCCGCCCTCAGAGAGCGCGCCGTCTTCTGGAGGCCAGCTGTATGGCACCATCCGGCTCTGGGGGCCCGTCGTGAGATCTGCCGGCCTGAGAGGCCTGGCTTGCCCCGATGCCTTGAAATGTTGTTAAGTGCGGGTGAGGCTACCCGGGGTCTATCCCCCCGACAGTAGTCCCCGAAGCTGGTGAGGCTCTACGGTTGACGGCGAAGTGCCTCAGCAGCTTCCCCCTTGAGAGATCTTCCGCCTTCCGCCTGGTCCGGCTGGGAGGAGCCGGACGCCAGTAGCCGGCCACGGCA
This sequence comes from Thinopyrum elongatum, assembly GCA_011799875.1. NCBI lineage: Eukaryota > Viridiplantae > Streptophyta > Magnoliopsida > Poales > Poaceae > Thinopyrum > Thinopyrum elongatum. The sequence continues at coordinate 541,620,229 of CM022301.1, forward strand.
GCGGCCGCCTGGCGGATTCGAATCGACGAGGCGGGAGCTGGGGTGGCGCCGCCCGCCACGCGGCGTCAGTGGGTCAAGCCGGCCTGCCAGCCCACGTGCGCAACGGGACGTCGCCGCAGGCTGGGGCCCGCCACAACAGGGCCTCGGCACGCGCGTGGATCCGCTGTGGCTGGAGGGGGCGGTTGCTCTTCTGTGGCGCAATTAATGCGCCATTACCGCGTGGGATACACAGGGGCGGGCGGGGTGTGGGGCGCAGTTAATCCCACGCCCCCACGTCGCCTCGGCTTTGCCCCTGCCGGCTATAAATAGGGGGAGGAGGAGGAGCGGCGGAGCGCACGAGCATCCCCTCCTTCTCCCTCTTCTTCCTCTCGCCGCCGCTGTTGCTGCTCTTCTGCCGCCGCTCCGCCACAGCCACTGCTCCGCCGCGGCCACCGCGACACCCCTGCTGCCCTGCGTCGCCGCAGCGTCGCCTGCGCTGTCGTCCCCAGGCTTCTCCTTGCCATCTTCAAGTCATGGCGAAGAGCGGCTGGCTAGGCTCCAACGTACATGAAGACCACATCGACTTCCTTCGCGCGACGCGGAGGCTCCCCCACGCCGACAATGTGGGCATGCGTCTCCCCCCCGAGCGGGAGATCTCGCCGCGGCCGGAGCCCGGTGAGCACGTTGTCTTCCGCACGCATTTCCTTCGCGGCTTCGGGCTCCCGGTTAGCAACTTCTTTCGGGCCTTCCTCGACTTTTACCGCCTGCAACCGCATCACCTCACCCCCAACACGGTGGTGCTCATGGCGGCCTTCGTCACGCTCTGCGAGGGGTACCTCGGCGTCTTGCCCACGCTTGAGCTCTGGGGTAGATTCTTCTACCTCAAGCTGGGCACGTCGGCGAAGGAGGAGCCGGCCCATTGCGGGGCATGCGTCGCCGTGAGGCGCTCAGGAGGCGGCACCCGCTTCCCGGCCATCCCTCTGCACGAGTCGACCAAGCTCTGGCAGAAGTCCTATTTCTACGTCCGAAATCTCCATCAGGTTAACGACTACATCAACCTACCGGCTTTCATGCCCGGGCCGCCTGCTAGGCTGCGGGACAACTGGCAATAGCAGCTGCCCAAGCGCCTGCAGGCCCTCATCGTCAGCATCCTCGCCGGGCTTCAAGAGATGACTGACCAGGAGGGGTTCAAGCCGGCCGACCTGCTGGCCGGCTTCGTCATGCGCCGGGTGTCGCCCCTCCAACTTCGGCCGCATCTCATCAGCGAGTTGAGCGGCCACCGGGACCCATGCCGGATGTCCAACAAGGAGATGCCGGAGGTGGAGGTGGTCCGCCATGTGAACTACTTCTCCAACTGCAAGCTCAGCGAGGAGGAGTGGCACATCGGCAAGGAGCCATACAGTCGAGCCAACCCGCCCCCAGCGGTAAGTACCAGGTCCGGCTACTTTACTTATAATACTCTCCTTTCCTCCGTCCTGACCAGCCGGCCTTGAGTCAGCGCTTCCCGGGCCAAGGCGGGCCGGCCGCGGATCGAATGTGGAAGCCGGACGGCGAAAACAGCGACGTGGGCGAGCCCGAGCTGGGAGCGGCCGGCATGGAGGAAGGTGGCGACGACGAGGCCACCGGAGGAGGCAGCGTCGGAGCAGGCGGCTCCTCGGGAGGTGGAGGAGTCGGCGACGTCCATTCTTGGCCGGACGACAAGGAGTGGCGCCGACCTGGCGGAGGGGCGGGGGTGGGAGCCGGCCCTTCTGCGTCGCAGCCGGCTACTTCAGCCGGTGGACATAAACACGACCTCCTTGCGGGGAGGTTTGGCAGCCACCCGGCGAAGAAGGCCAAGCAGGCGGACGCGACCAGGCGGCAAGAGGCCCTGAAGGTGGCCGCCGCCCGGAAGGTGCCCAAGCCCATGCCGTATACGTCCGGGTACGCGCGCTTGCTACTCTGACTTCACATTCTTCTTCTCCCTGGGGGTTTCCTCATCCTTTGTTTCCTTGTTGAGCAGGACGACCTGCATCATCACGCGGGCTCCATCCGCCTTGTTGATGGACGCAGCGGGCGGCTCCGATTAAGCCAGGCGCGTGGATCCGGCTGCTGCTCTTTGAGAGGCGACGGCGATGAACTCACGGGAGACGCGCGAGGAGCAGGAGGGCGTGGAAAAGGCGCGGGCCGACGCGCTGGCGGAGGAAGCGGCGCAGGCGGAGGCCCAGGCCGCTGAGAGGGCGGAGGCGGAGGCCGACGCCAGGGCTACGATGAATCCGGCTGGTGGTGAGGTCCCGGAGACCATCACTCTTGAGCAGCCGGAAGAGCAGGTGGCAGAGAACCGAATGCCGCCGGGGGCAGCCGGAGCCGGCCAGTCGATGCCGGGGCTGGTGGTCACCAACGTCACCATCCCGGAGGTGGAGGAGATTCGGCGTGCGTCGGATCCTGGCGGTCGATGAGGTGGCAGGCCCAGCCAGGCGGAGGCGCCGCAAGCCGGCACTGGGTAGGCGGCGGGCCGGGTCTTGGCGGCACGCGTTCCTGCGCGGGCGCACCCGTGTGCGACGCGGGCGACCTCAGAGCCAAGGCGGGTGGAGGCCGCGGCCTCGAGCTCGCCGGGGGTCAGCACCGGGGCTACGAGCGCTGCTCCTTCAGGTTGGGTGGCAGGGGTCGGCCCAGCCGCCCTGAACTTGGCGGTGCGGGACGTGGAGGACCAGTTCCTCGCCCACAACGCGACTCTCCTGAAGGCGAGGGGAGAGCTGCTGGCGCTGCGGTCATCCATCCAGGTAGGCGCATCTTGTTTTTGCTTTTTCGCCTTGTAACCTTCTGTGGGGGCGCGCTAGCGCACCCACTGGGTGTAGCCCCCGAGTTCCGAGCCGGCTGCTGAGCAGGCGGGTTGGAACTCAAAGGTATTCTTTTTGTTTGCTGAAATGCTTGTTTTTGTTGCAGGACTACCACAACATGCGGGCGGCCGCCTACAACACGCAGGACCGAACACTCACCACCCAGACCACTGAGCTGACTCAGAGCCGAGGTACGTAAGCCGGCTTCCAGTGGGGGGCGCGCCAGCGCACCCGCTGGGTGTAGCCCTCGAGGTTCGGGCCGACTACTGAGCAGTCGGGCCGGATCTTCTCAGGCGGCTTGTTCTTGGTTTTGTTGGAGTAGATGGTGACGTCTCTTGTTTGTTTCAGCGGCTGCTGCCCAGCTGAGGGAGTGCGTGGCCGAGCTCGAGGGCCAGCTCCGGGTTGCGGGGCAGGAGCGCGACCAGGCGGCCTCGGCGCGCGACCGGTTGGAGAAAGAGCTGGCAGACCAGGCCGAGCGGCACGCGGAGCGGGTCCGGCAGCTGAAGGCGGACGAGGAAAACCTCATGGCCGTGTTCGAGATCCAGCGCTCGGACTGGTCCGAGAAGGAGAAGATCCTTCGGGACGGCTACGCCATGATCGAGGATCTACTTGAGGGTGCGTCCCTTTCTTTTTGTTGCCGACTGCTGGCTGCCAGCTGTTGCTGGAAGCCGTCTTCGGACACTTTTGTCTTTTTCGAACAGAGTTCCTCCCGGGCCACTAAGTCACCGTTTGCATGGCTATCGAGGCCCAGCGCGAGGAGTCCAGGCGGCGGGGCAAGGAGATCGCGCAGGACAGGCCTCGGACCTTGCGCGAACAGCTCATGGCCGTCCGGATGCGCCTCGAGCCAACATAGGTCTTTGAGGGCTTGTGGCCGGGTTCTCGGATCCCGCGGACTCCCAGTCGGATGGCCGACTGGCTGGAGGAGGCGGCCGACCAGCTCGAAGCTTGGAAGAGCTCCGCGGCGCGGTCTGGGGCTGCGAAGGCGCTGGAGTTCGTCAAGGCCTGGTACCCCGAGCTCCGCCTGGCGCAGCTGGCCACCTTCCGCCAGGAGGCGCTGCCGGAGTTGGTGGCGGAGCGCGACGCTATCGCCATCCGAGCGTCGGCTCTTGCCGAATACGCTGATGTCAGCGTCTTTGTCCCGGAGCGGGAAGACAACGGCGCCGAAGTGCCCCCGTCTTGGTTCGGCCTGAACCCGTCGGACGGGGAGGACTCGACGAAGGAGATTGCCTCCAGCGACGAAGGCTATGGGGACGACCAGGACGAGGGCGGCAGCTACGCCGCACCAGGTGGCGGAGCAACTAGCCGGACTCGGCCCGACCCGGCGCCGACTAGCGACCAGCCAGAGACCACGTCAGCCACCGCTGACCGCCAGGCCGAGACCCGTAGCCGGCAGCCCCACCAGCCAGAGCTAGGCCTGCTGCCGACCAGTCCGTGCAGCCCGAGCGGGCGTCCGCCTAGATGGCCTGTCATCTTTTTTCGAGTTTTTCTGTCTCGTGCTTGAAAACAATGTCAGTTATGCGCGGTTCCACCCACTGGGGGTGTATTTTTAAACTTGATGAATGATGGCCTTGGGCCCTTTTGCAATGTACAAAGTTTAAATCCCCACATTTTGCATGTGTTGCCGGGTTCTATCTTGAGTTTGCTTTTGCCCTCTTTGGCTTTTTCCTTCGCCGCGTTCCCTTGGCCGCCTCCCTGCCAGCCGGACAGCCGCACTGCAGTCTGTGGCTGGGTCAGGGACTTGGTCGTTTTAGGACGGGCAAGTTACTTCAGCTGCTTAGAGCGTAGCTTAGTCGAGCGAGAAGCCGGCCTGCCGGCTGCTGAGCAGCCGGACGAGGGAGGCGAGAGGCCGGCTTGGCCGTAGCCGGTGTTTTCCTTGGTCATTTTTCGTGTGGACAGCGTTTCCGGCCTTTGACTCTTGCCAGTCGGACAACTGCGATGCGAGCTGTGACATGGAGCGAAGAGAGGGCTTTGGCGTCGGCACACTACTAGTCGGCCTCGGATGGTGCAGACCAAGATGGCGAGCCCCTGGGTCGGCTGACCGGAACCCGGACGGGGCAAGAATATACAAAAAAAAAACTCAATTCATGGTATAAGCTTATCTCGTGGATAAAAAGGTAGCCCCCGAGTACCTCTCCGGGGACCTGAGGTGTTTACTTAATACAAAAGTTGGCATGGTACAAACACTTGCTTTAACTGTGAAACAGACGGAGTAGGTTCGCGTTCCATGGCCGCTCCGTCTCTTCGCCGGCTGTCTTCGCTTGCGTGCCCTGGGCTTTTGGGCGTCGACGAGGTAGTACGAGTCATTGCCCAGGGCCTTGCTGACGATGAAGGGGCCTTCCCAAGGTGCTGCGAGCTTGTGCTGGCCGGCTGACAGCTGGATCAGGCGGAGCACAAGGTCACCTTCGCGGAATGTACGTGGCTTGACCTTCTTGTTATGGTAGCGGCGCAGGCTCTGCTGGTAGATGGCGGACCAGCTGCACGCTAGCAGCCGGGCCTCTTCCAGCAGGTCGACACCGTCTTCACGCGCCTCCTTTGCTTCCGCCTCCGTGTACATAGTGACGCGAGGCGAGTCGAACTCGATATCCGTAGGGATGATAGCCTCAGCGCCATAAACGAGGAAGAAGGGCGTAAAGCCGGTTGATCTGTTGGGCATGGTCCGAAGACTCCAGAGGACGACCGACAGCTCGTCGATCCAGCAGCCGGCCGATCGCTCCAGCGGCTCAATCAGGCGGGGCTTGATGCCGGACAAGATGAGGCCGTTTGCTTGCTCCACCTGGCCGTTTGACTGCGGATGGGCAACGAACGCTAGGTCCAGTCGGATACCCTAGTTTGTGCAGAAACGGGCCAAGGCGCCTTTGGCGAAGTTGGTGCCGTTGTCGGTGATGATGCTGTGGGGGACGCCATATCGGACGGTGATGTCGGCGATGAACGTGACGCCGATCGGACAGTTCAGCTTCTTGATTGGCTTGGCCTCTATCCACTTGGTGAATTTGTCCACGGCGACCAGCAAATGAGTCATGCCGCCGCGCGCTGTCTTGAAAGGACCCACCATGCCCAAACCCCACACGGCAAATGGCCAGGTGATGGGGATGGTCTTGAGCACAGAGGCCGGCTGGTGTTGCTTTGTGATGAACTTCTGGCACCCTTTGCACTTCTTGACTAACTCCTTGGCGTCGTCCAATGCAGTCGGCCAGAAGAAACCATGGCGGAAGGCTTTGGTTACGATGGATCAGGAGGCGGCGTGGTGGCCACATTCGCCTTGGTGGATGTCTTTGAGGATCTCCACGCCCTTCTCCGGCTCCACACAGCGTTGATAAACGCCGGTCACGCTCCGCCTGGCGAGCTCTCTGTTGACGATGGTGTAGGCGCCCGCCCGACACTGGATCTGTCGGGCTAGCACTTTGTCTGCTGGTAGCATGCGGCTTACCAGATAGTCGCGGATGGGCTGTGCCCAAGATGGGGCCGCCACCACCGTGAAGACGGCAACTGGCACGAGGGTGGCCGGGTTGGGAGGCGGTGGGCTGGGGCCAGCCGCTCCTGGTGGTGTCGATGAAGTCCTCGGGCCGGCTGCTGTAGTCCCCAGGCCGTCTGCTGGAATTACTGGGCCGGGTGCTGGTGGTGCAGCCCCCGGGCCGCCTGCTGAAGTCCTCGGGCCGACTGTTGAAGTCCCCGGGCCGGCTGCTAGAGTCCCCGAGCTGGATCCGACTGCTCCGGGGTCAGCCGGCACGAAGATGGAGTCGGACTCTGGCGACGGTTTGATAGACGGCTTGCGCAGACACTCGAGGGAGACGCCGGTTGGTATGGCTTGCCGGGTGGAACCAATGCAGGCGAGGGCATCCGCTGCGTCGTTGTCGGCTCTTGGCACATGGAGGAACTCGCACCCATCGAAGTGCCCGCTCATCTGCTGGACGAGGAAGCGGTAGCTTGCCATGTTGGCGTCCTTGGCGTCCCAGTCGCCGGACGACTGCTGGACCACCAAGTCCGAGTCGCCGTAGCAGAGGATGCGGCGGATGCCGATTTCCTTGGCCAGTCGGAGCCCAAAGATGAGCGCCTCGTACTCGGCTACGTTGTTGGAGGCGGCGAAGTGGATCTGCACCGTGTACTTTAGCTTGTCGCCCTTGGGAGAGGTGAGGACGACGCCGGCTCCCTGGCCGGTGCGCATCTTTGAGCCGTCAAAGTGCATCCGCCAATCCGTAGAATCCGGCGCGGGCGGCAGGTACTGGGACTCTGCCCAGTCGACTAAGAAGCCGGCCAGCGCTTGGGACTTGATGGCGGTGCGGGGCTGGTAGAGGATGGTATGGGGAGCCAGCTCGATGGCCCATTTGGCCACCCGGCCTGAGGCATCTTTGTTGCCCATGATCTCGGCGAGGGGGACGGTGCAGACAATTGTGACGGAGTGCTCTTGGAAATATTGCTTCAGCTTCTTGGCGGCAAAGTACACGCCGTAGCACATCTTCTAGTAGTGGGGGTAGTTCTCTTGGAGGCAGACAAGACCTCGCTCAGATAATACACTGGCCTCTGGACCGGCTGCACCTTGCCGGCCTCTGAGCGCTAGACCACAATCACCGTGCTGATGACCTGGCTGGTGGCGGCGATGTAGAGGAGCATAGGTTCCTTGGCAGCTGGAGCCGCCAGGATAGGCGGCATGGACATCATGTGCTTGAGCTGACGAAAAGCTTCGTCCGCCTGGTCGTTCCACTCGAAGCAAGTCGTTTTCTTCATGAGCTGGTACAGGGGGAGTGCCTTCTCACCCAGCCGACTGATGAACCGGCTGAGGGATGCCAAGCACCCGGTGAACTTTTGGACGTCACGTAGCTTGGTGGGTATCTCCATCCGCTCGATGGCCTTGATCTTCACGGGGTTGCACTCGATGCCGTGTTCAGAGACGAGGAAGCCGAGGAGCTAGCCGGCTGGTACTCCGAAGACGCACTTCTCCGGATTGAGCTTGATTTGAAAACAGCGCAGATTTTCGAAGGTCTCCTTGAGATCCTCTAGGAGGGTGCCGCGCTTCTCCGTCTTCACCACAATGTCATCTACATAGACGTGGGCGTTTCTGCCGAGCTGCTTGAGGAGGCACTTCTGCATGCAACGCTGAAACGTGGCGCCGGCATTTCTCAAGCCGAACGTCATGGTCAGGTAACAGAAGGCTCCGAATGGTGTGATGAAGGCGGTCTTCAGCCGATCGGCCAGGTTCATCTTGATCTGGTGGTAGCCGGAGTAGGCGTCCAGGAAAGATAGCAGCTCGCATCCGGCTGTGGAGTCAATCACTTGATCTATCCGGGGCAAGGCAAAAGGATCCTTGGGGCAGGCATTGTTGAGGCTCGTGTAGTCGATACACATGTGCCACTTGTTATTCTTCTTCAATACGAGGAGTGGGTTGGCAAGCCAGTCCGGGTAGAACACTTCCATGATGAAGCCGACTGCCAGAAGCCGGGCGATTTCTTCACCAACGATCCTTCTCTTCTCTTCTGTAGGCGGCGGAGGGGTTGCTTGACCGGCTTAGCATCCTGCCTCACATGTAGTTTGTGCTCGGCGAAATCCGTCGGGACACCCGACATGTCTTTGGGGGACCATGCGAAGATGTCTCGATTCTCATGGAGGAAATCGACGAGCTCGCCTTCCTATTTGCTATCGAGGTTGGTCCCTACGATAGCAAACCTCTCCGGGTGCGCCGGGTCCAAGGCGATCTTCTTGGTTTCCTTGGCCGGCTGGAAGGAGGCCTTTGCTTCCGTCTCCTTCGGATCAGTCGGCATGGCCGGCTTCTCGCTGGCCATGGCTACCATCCTGTCAAGGAGACGCTTTTCTTGAGCGATGACGAGGGACTCGGCCAGCTGGCTGCTGGCGGCGGCGCAGTCCAACGACTTCTGGTAGTCGCCGGCAATAGTGATGATGCCCTTGGTACCCGGCATCTTGGCCATCAGGTAGGCGTAGTGCGGGACCATCATGAATTTGGCCAGCGCCGGGCGGCCCAAGAGCGCGTGGTAGGGGCTGTCCAGGTCGACCACCTCGAACCAGATTGGCTCGCGGCGGAAATGGTTCTTGTCGCCGAACAGGACGTCAATCTTGATCTTGCCGATTGGAGAGCAGGAAAGGCCGGGAACTATGTCGTGGAAGACAGTCCGGCTGGGCTGAAGCTGCTTGACCTTGATGTCCAACCGCTCCATGATCTCGCGGTACAGGATGTTGATGCTGCTGCCGCCATCTATCAGAACTCGGCTGAAGCGGCAAGTCCGCCTCTCCGTTGAGAAGGTCGAGTCTAGCACCAAGGCGTATGCACCCGACGAAGGCATCACGGCCGGGTAGTCAGCTTGGCTCCAGGTGATGGGCCTCTCAGACCAATGCATGAGGCTGGGGACCCCTAAGCTGACAGCATTCACCTTGCGGTGCTGCTGCCGTCTGCTGAGCTTGTCGTCGGCTTCGCTCGTGAAGACGACGTAGGTGGCGTTCTCTTCGGGGAACTCATCTTGAAGCATGCCGGCAGCCCAGGCCGGTTGCTGAACAGCCGGGGCTACCCGACCGCCTGGCGGAGGAGACGGCAGGGCCTCGCCCTTGGCAATCCGGGCGAGCCAGTTGCACTTCCGGGTGGTGTGGTTGGACGGCTTCGCACCGCTATGAAACTTGCAGGGGGCATCGAGGGCTTGCTCAAAGGAGAAGGCAGGCTACCAGGCGCCCTTGTCGCCCCGCTGATGCTTGGGGCCGGGCTGCCCGGCCGGCTGCTGATCCTCGACAGTGGCCACCTGCCGGCTGTTAGAAGCCGGCTGCGGGGCCTTGCGCTTGTTGTCGTTCGGTTGTTGGCACCGGCCGGTGTCACCAGCCGGAGTTTGGGATCCCGGCTGGACCACCCTGCCGGCCGCGTCAACCCGGATCTCTGACTTCATGAAGGAGTCGGCGGTGGCGTACTTGTCGGCCATGACCAGGAGCTCTTCCAGGGTAGCCGGCTCGTCGCACAAGAGCTTGTGCTTGAGCAGAGTGCCCTTTCTGCACCCGGCGGTGAAGTACTCGATGGCCTGCACCTCGTGGACCCCCTCGCAGGAGTTTCGCAGCTCGCCCCAATGCGTCAGGTAGTCGCGAGTAGACTCGGTCGGCCCCTGAACACACATGGAGAGCTGGCGTGGCTTGGGGCCGCTTGTTCGTACTGGTGAAGTTGCGGATGAAGGCGTCACCAAAATCTATCCAGCTGTTGATGCTGTTGGGCTTGAGGCTGTTCAGCCACGTCCGGGCCATGCCCTGAAGCATGAGCGGGACGTACTTGACGGCTACGCGCTTGTTGCCGTTGGCGATGCTGACTGCTGTGGAGTAGTCGATCAGCCAGTCTTCCGGATTCACGACGCCGTTGTACTTGGGCGTGTCACTGGGGAGCGTGAACCCTCTGGGAAAGGGCTCATAGCGGATGCGGGGGCCGAAGCAGGCCCGCCCGATTGTGCGCTCCTCTTCCAACAACTGGGACTGAGCCAGCCGCTCGATCCAACGGCGTGCGTCATTTTTGCTGACTGCTTCGCGGGGGCCAAGCCGGCCGCTGAGTGTCGGATGATCAAGCGGCAGCACGGGATTGGCCGCCCTCTCCCTCCGAGGAGGCAAGCGCTCTTCCGGCCGGCGCCGAGGCTCCGGGTTCTGGAGCAATTGGTGCCTGTCCGCTATCATGCGGGGCGTACGCCGGCTGTTGCAAGCAGCCGGCTCTGGGTCTTGAGACTGCCCGCGGCCTCCGCCGCTAGGGGACCGAGAGGTTGCGCCGTTCTCGCGAAGGAACACATGGGTGTCGACCCGCCGGCCCGCTCCCACCACGCGGTTGCCCATGTCCTGCTGCGCGTTCGCAGCGTCGATGAGTTGCTGGAGGCGCTCCAATTGCTCGCTGTCGGGGATATCGTGCGACATTTGCCAGGGGATGGCTTATCGTGGATGGGGACAAAAGTACGTCGCCAGGCTCTAGAAGCGGGAGTGAGCGAGACCGCGTACGCTTGCGAATCTTACCCAGGTTCGGGGCTCTCCTAGGAGATAGCACCCCTAGTCCTGCTCTGCGGGGTCTCTGCATGATCACTATTTCAACAGGTGGCTACAAGCTTGCTCCTTGAGCTACCTGGCTGGGGGAGGAAGAAGGGCAAGGCTAGCTCTACTCCACTCTCTCTGCGTGTGTGTGTGGTGCTGTGAATGCTCGACGAGGCCTCTGCCAAGGAGCCAACCCCTTGCATGGGGTGACCTGGGGGGTTTATATAAGCCTACCCCCCAGGGGTACAACGGTAATCTGGCCAGATGCGGGGCCCAGAAGGCAGCGTCAATGGTCGCCGGCTTCTCCGCCGACCGCCGGGGCCCGCCGCCTGGAGGGTCCGCCGACCGCCGCGATCTGAGCCGACATGTGGGTCCCGCCGTCCATGGGCCGCGTTGACGGCTTTATGCTGTAGCATCGCCTCTGATGACGAAGGCCTCGTCAGGGGGAGTGTGGATACAGTCCCGCCGCCTGGCGGGAACTCACTGTAGCCATACCCTGTCGTATCTAGTTAATGGCGCACGGACTTCGAGGGAGGAGGAGCCCGCCTGCTGGGAGCCGGCCTCCCACTGAGCCGACTGGTCTGGGCTCGCCGCCTTCTGGCTTGTCACGGACAAGTAGGGCCTGCCGCCTGCGGGCCGTACTGATCGCCCGTCACGGGAGCATGGCTTCCTCTGCCATGGGTGACATCATGAGCGGCATGGCAACAGTCCTTCGTTGGGCGCAGGATACTTGCTCGGTACGCAGTACCGTGGCCACGCCCTGCCCTGGATTCGGGGGTGGCAGGCCTGTACTGTAGCCATGCCCTGTCTCATCATGTTTATGTTGGTGTTGACTTTGAGGGCGCGAGGGGCCGCCTGCTAGGACTCGACATCCCAGGAGGCCGCCCGCCAGGAGTCGGCCCACTTCATGGCCGTCTTGTGGACTCCGCCGCCTCCCGACAACTAACTGCTTGGACCAGCCGGCCTCAAGAAGGCGGCCCTTTTTCCTTGATGTTTGAGGGGCGCAGCCTGCCCCGATGTCTTGAAATACCAAAGGGGGCTGATGGGGCTACCCATGGTCATTTACTCCGACAGTAGTCCCCGAAGCTGATGAGGCGCTGCGGCTGAAGGGGCGAGAAGCCTCGGCAGCTTCATACTCCGGGTCGTCTGGTATTTTGCTTTGTCCGTATTCCGAGGTGCAGGCTGGTAGGTGTCGGCCATGACCAGGCAGGCCGTCTGGCGATTTCGGAACATCGTGGTGGGGACCAGGTGGCATGCTAGCCAGACGTTAGGCTTGCCGCCCGCGCATGTCGGCCACGTGGCGTCATCAGGTCAAGCCGGCCTGCCAGCCCACGTGCGTGACGGGACGGTGCCACAGGCCGGGGCCCGTCACTACAGTTCCTCGGCCCACGCGAGGATCCGCTGCGGCCGAGGCGGACTGTTGGACTTCTGTGGTAGTTAATGTGCGCCTTTACCGGCGCCGCAATAGTGGGATCGTGGGGGAGTGGGCGTAGTTAATCCCACGATCCCCCACGCCCCCGTCCCCTCAGCTTCACCGCCTGGGGCTATAAGTAGGGGGAGGAGGGGGGCGGCAGATGCACGCGCGCCCTCCTCTCCCTTCGCCGTTCTTCATTTTCTCCGCTGTCGTCGAAGTGCTGCCGCAGCCCGCCGTCGTCGAGCGTCCTCTCGCTGCGGCATCCTTGCTCCGCCGCAGCCTCGCCCGCTCGCCACCGCACCACGCCTCCGACGAGCTCCTTCGTCCATGGCGCGCTCACGAGCCGGCGACTGGGACGGCTCCAACGTCCATGATGACCATCTCACCTTCCTTCGTCAAACACGGCGGCTGCCCCGGGAGGCGAACGTGCAGGTGCGCGTTCCCCTCGAAGCAGAAATCTCGTCGGCGCCGGAGGATGATGAACGCGTCGTCTTCCGGTCCCATTTCCTTCGCGGCTTCGGCCTTCCGGCCAGCGACTTCCTCCGCTCCTTCATCGACTTCTACCGAGTCCAGCCGCACCACCTCACGCCAAACCCGGTGGTGCTGCTGGCCGCCTTCGTCACCATGTGCGAAGGGTACCTCGGCACTCTCCCCACTCTCGAACTCTGGGGGGAGTGCTTCTACCTCAAGCTGGGCACCGCCGCCAAGGGCCAGGCGGCTCAATGCGGAGCCTGTGTGGCGGTGCGGCGCCTGGGCACCGGGAACCACTTCCCGCCCATCTCCTTGTTGCAGTCGGCCAAGCTGTGGCAGAAATCCTACTTCTACGTCAAGAACATCCACCCGACAAGCGACTACGTCAACTTGCCGGCCTACGCAGCCGGCCCGCCAGCCGAGCCGTGCGCCAACTGGCAGTACAGGCCAAGTTCCCTATCGGCCACCTCCTCCGCCGCCCTTGCCCGACTTCAGGCGATGTCGGAGTTGGAGGGCCTGAAGGGCTCGGACTTGCTGGCTGCCTTCGTGACGCGCCGAGTGCTCCCCCTCCAAGCCCGGCCTCACATCCTCAGCTGCATGAGCGGGCACCGGGACCCGTGCCGGATGTGCACACGGGACCTGCCGGACGTGGAGGTGGTCCGGCTGGTCAACTACATCTCCAACTGCATGCTGTCGGAGGTGGACTGGCGGTTCGGCATGCGGCCGTACGACCGCGCACATCCGCCGCCTGCGGTGAGTCTTGTAATTCTTTTCTCTTTGTTGGTCCGAGTTCTTGTTTTGCCGCCTGACCAGTCGGCCATGGTGCAGGTCCTCCTGGCCCAGTCGGCCGTCGGCGCTCTGGACCCAGGTCAGGAGTATATGCCGGATTGAACGAGGAGCGACGTGGAAGACCCCGACTTGGGGGCGGCTGCCATGGAGGAGGACGACGCCACAGGTGGCGGCGGTGGAGCAGGCGGCTCCAGGGGAGGAGGCGGCCTTGAGGACTGGCCGGACGACGATGAGGAGGAGAACGAGACACGCCGCCCGCACAGCACCGACAGGGCGGGCGCGAGCTCCTCAGCCGCGCCGACCGCACCAGGCGGCCCAAAAAAGCGCCGGGCCGGCTTGTTGCTGTTCGACAGCCGGCCAAAGAAGTCCAAGAACGCGGCCGCCGCGACCAGGTGGCAAGAGGCCGCCGCAAGAGCGACCCAGTTCCAAAGGGCCCTGAAGCAGCCCCCGATGGTGTCCGCGTAAGTGCTTGGCTGTGTTTTCCTTTCTTCTTCCTTGCAAACTTTTTCTGAGTTTTTTTCTTGTCTTGCCTGAATCAGGGCCCCACTCAATCTTGAGCGGTCTACCGCTGCTTCCGTGATCGGGGAGGCGGAAGGCTCCGCCAATACCCGCCGCGTGGACCCGCTCGCCGACCTCCGGGCGGCGACGGAGAGGAACGCACGGGAGGCGCGCGAGGAGCGGGAGGAGGCGGAGAGGCAGGAGGCGGAGGCGGCCAGGGCAGCGCGGGCGGACGCCACCGCCAAGGCTCGGGCAGATGCGGTCGCTAGGGCACAAGCGGAAGAAGCCGCGCGTGGCCAGGCCCCGCAACTTGTCATTCCGTTGTGCACAGCGCCGCCAGCGCCCGAGATCCCGGTGCCGACTGGAGGAGCCGGCGATGACCAGCCGGTCGTGGAGTGGGGAGGAGGCGACGCCATCGTCTCGGAGGCGGAGGTGCCCCCGCAAGTGCCGACTGCCGGGGCCCGAGGCAATCGGCCTGACGTGCCACCGGCGTCGCCGGTCGATGTCGAGTTGGTGGTGGGGGTGACTCCCGTGGTCTGCCCTTCGGTGCGCCGGCGTGCGGCGAAGGCGGCCTCGGCGCCGCGGGCGCAGGAGGTCCAGGCCGCGAGCTCGTCGGCCCTAGACGCAGAGGCCACCAGTGCCCCCCCACCGGAATGGACGCCTGGGGGCGGGACGGGCGTGCTGAACAAGGCCGCGTAGGACGTTCAGGCCCAGCTCCAGGCCCAAGGCGCCGCCCTCCAGCAGTGTACGAAGGCGTTCTTGGCGACGCGGACGGCCGTTCGGGTATGCTTCTTTGCTTTGTTTTTTTTTATTCTTGCAGTCTTCCGTGGGGGCGCGCCAGCGCACCCACTGGGTGTAGCCCCCGAGTTCTGGGCCGGCTGCTGAGCAGGCGGCTCAGAACTTTAAGGTAGGTTCTGAGTGCTAACTTGTTTTCTCTTCTTTTGACTTCGTTGCAGGACTACCACAACATCCGCGCAGCCGCCTTCAACTCCCAGGTCCAGGAGTTGGCTAAGCGGACCGCCGACCTCACCGAAAGCCGGCGTAAGCATTCTGTCTACTTCCTCGCGGGGGCGCGTCAGCTCACCCGCTGGGTGTAGCCCCCGAGATTCGTGCCGACTGCTGAGCAGTCGGGCCGGATCTTCTGGCAACCACTTTCTTTTTTGGTCATCTTTGTTGATTGTCCTCTCTTTCTCATTTTTGCAGGAGCCAACGCCACACTGCAGCAGCATCTGGGCGAAGTCCAGACCGAGCTGCGTGTCAAGGAGGAGGAGCGTCGTAAGGCGGCCCTGGAGCGCGACCGTCTGGCCAAGAAGTTGGCGGACCAGGCGGACCAGCACAAGGCAGAGCTCCAGAACCTCAAGGAGGCGGAAGGCGCCCTTCAGGCCGAGTTTGAGGTCGAACGCTCAAAGTGGGCCGAGAAGGAGGCGATCCTCGCCGCTGGCTACGGCGAGATTGAGGACATGATCGACGGTAAGCTTCTTTCTTTGGAATAGCTGCCGACTGCATCGGGAGTCGGCTTCTGATCTCTATTTTTTTTTGCGTAGACTTCTTTCCTGGCCACGCTGACGCCATCAGCCAGGCCATCGAGGCGCGGTGCGACCGGCGTAGGAGGGAAGGAGTGGAGATCCCGCCCGACGCGCCTCGAAATATGAACGAGCAGCTCCTGGCCGTCACGACGCGTTTACAGCCGATTCATCGTCTGCTTTGCCGCCTTCAGCGTGCCGAGTCTCAGCTGGTTTCCGTCCTCTGGCCAGGCGGCCAAGCTCCATGCACCCCCAATCGGACCGCCGACTGGTTGGAGGCGGCAATCGGCCGCTTCGAGGCTTGGAGGGGCTCCTCCGCTCGGGCAGGCGCCCGAAGAGCCTTGGAGTTCGTCAAGGCGTGGTATCCTGGGCTGGACCTAGCCCAGTTGGCCACGTTCCGGCAGGAGGCTATGGAAGAGTTGGTGGCAGCGGGGCCCGCACTCACCCATCGTGCGGTGGCGATCGCCGAGTACACCGACACCGGCGTCTTCTTCCCCGAGCTGGACGAGGAAGGTGCCGAGGTGCCGATGGACTGGTTCGGGCTGAACCCGGATGATGGCGCGGACTCGGCGGAAGAAATCGCCTCACGCGATGAAGGCGAGGACGAGGAAGATGAGGATGGTGAAGGCAACGCACCGGAGGGCGGAGTGGACGCCCAGCCTCAGCTTGATCAGGCCTCGAGCAATGAGCCGCGTGCGAGTGCACCGACTGCTGCTGAAGGCGACCAAGCCGAGACTCGCCAGACGGCCACTCCACCAGCTGGCGCCGCCGACTCCACCATCCTGCCGGACCCGCCTGTCGCTCATTTGGCCTAGGCTGCCAACTTATCTTATCTTTTCCTGCTTTGGTAATCTTTAGAATAAACTTTGTTAAATTCGCGCAGTTCCACCCGCTGGGTTTATTCAAACTTTGTTGAATGCTGGCCGAGGGCCTCTTGCTATGTGATTTAATTCTCGCACACGATGTGCTTCGCCGAGCTCTGACTTGTCTTGCTTTCTGTTCTTTTGGCTTTTTCCTTTGCCGCTTTCCCTTGGCTGCCGCCTTGCCGGCCAGACAGCCATTCTTTGGTCTGCTGGCCGGGTCAAGTACTTGGCCATTTTGGGAAGACAAGTACTTTGGCTGCTTAGAACGTAGCAATTTAAGTGAGAAGCCGGCCGGCCGGCTGCTCAGCAACCAGACGGCTAGGCGAGGAGCCGACTTGGCCTATGTGGGTGCTTTCGTCCTTAGCCATTTTTTGTGTGAGCACCATTTCCTGCCTTTGACCCTTGCCGGCCAGATAGTCGCTCTGCGAGCTGCGGCTTATGGCAAGGGTGGGCTTAGATGCCGGCACACTACTTGTCCGACTGCAGGTAGAGCCAACATAGTACCAGGCGGCAAGCCCCCGGGCCGACTGGTCGGACCCGGTGCCGGGTGGAGGAATGAAATAACATACTTACAGGCATGAAACTTATCATACAGATAAGAAAGGTAGCCCCCGAGTGCTCCTCGAGGGACCCGGTGCCTTTACCCTTAGTACAAAAGGTAGCGTGGTACATACTGTATTTAACTGTAAAATCTTTGGAGAAGATTTGCGTTCCATGGGCGCTATGCTTCCTTGCCGGAATCGTCCCTTTTGCGCACCCTGGACTTCTGCGCGTCGATGAGGTAATAGGAGTCGTTGCCCAAGGCTCTGCTGATGATGAAGGGGCCTTCCAAGGGGCCGAGAGCTTGTGCTGGCTGGCTGTTCGCTGGATCAGCCGGAGCACAAGGTCTCCCTCTTGGAAGGATCGTGGCTTGACCTTCCGACTGTAGTAGCGACGCAGGCTCTGCTGGTAGATGGCGGACCGGCTGAGTGCTAACAGCCGGCCTTCTTCCAGCAGATCGATGCCGTCTTCTCGTGCTTCCTTCTCCTCCGCCTCTGTGTACATGGTGACGCGAGGCGAGTCTAACTCGATGTCAGTTGGGATGACGGCATCGGCCCCGTATACGAGGAAGAAGGGAGTGAAACCGGTTGATCTGTTCGGAGTGGTGCGGAGACTCCAGAGGACTGCTGGCAGCTCGTCGATCCAGCAGCCGGCCGAGCGCTCCAGTGGCTCGACTAGTCGGGGTTTGATGCCGGATAAGATGAGGCCATTTGCTCGTTCTACCTGGCCGTTTGACTGCGGATGGGCAACGGACGCTAAGTCCAGTCGGATGCCCTGCGTCGAGCAGAAACGGGCCAAGGCGCCTTTGGCAAAGTTAGTACCATTGTCGATGATGATGCTGTGTGGTACACCGTACCGGACGGTGAGATCCGCGATGAAGGTCACAGCAGTCGGACCACTTAGTTTCTTGATTGGTTTTACTTCAATCCACTTGGTGAATTTGTCCACGGCGACCAGCAGATGGGTCATGCCACCGCGTGCTGTCTTGAATGGGCCCACCATGTCCAGCCCCAAGACCGCAAAGGGCCGGGTAAGGGGGATGGTCTTGAGTGCAGAAGTCGGCAGATGTTGCTTGGAGCTGAATTTTTGGCAGCCCTTGCATTTCTTGACCAGATCCTTGGCGTCCTCCAAAGCAGTCGGCCAGAAGAAACCATGGCGGAAAGCTTTGGCGACAAGGGATCTGGAGGCCGCGTGGTGGCCGCACTCGCCTTGGTGTATGTCTCTGAGGATTGCCTCTCCTTTCTCTGGTTCGATGCAGCGTTGGAAAACGTCGGTCACGCTGCGACTGACAAGCTCTCTGTTTACTATCGTGTAAGCTCCTGCCCGGCGTTGCACCTGCCGGGCCGAGATCTCATCAACTGGCAGCTCTCCGCCTACCAGAAAGTTGAGGATGGGCTGCGCCCATGATGGTGCTTTGACTTCGTCCACTGTCATTACGGCTACTGAAACTAGGGCGGTTGGGTCGGGAGGTGGTGGGGTGGAGTCGGCCGCGTCTCGCTACGTTGCTGAAGTCCCCGGGATGGCCGCTGCAGCCCCTGGGCCGGGTTGTAGAGTCCCTGGGCCGGGTGCGACTGCCGCAGTCCCCGAGCCGCTTGCCGAAGTCCCCGGGCCGGCTGCCGCAGCCCCCGGGCCGGCTGCCGCAGCCCCCGGGCCGGGTTGCGAAGTCCCCGGGCCGGGTGCGACTGCTGCAGTCCTCGTGCCACTTGCTGAAGTCCCCAGGCCGGCTGCTGCAGCCCCCGGGCTGGGTTGTAGAGTCCCCGGCCCGGGTGCGACTGTCGTAGTCCCCGAGCCGCTTGCCGAAGTCCCCGGGCCGGCTGCTGCAGCCCCCGGGCCGGGTCCGACTGCTTCAGGAGCAGTCGGCACGAAGATGGATTCGGATTCTGGGGAAGGCTTGATGGACGGCTTGCGGAGGCACTGAAGGGACACGCCAGCTGGTATGGCTTGCCTGGTGGAGCCGATCCATGCCAGGGCATCTGCTTGCTCGTTGTCGGCCCGTGGCACGTGAAGGAACTCGCACCCATCAAAATATCCGCTGATCTACTAGACGAGGAAGCGGTAGCTCGCCATATTTGCATCCTTGGCGTCCCAGTCGCCGGACGACTGTTGGACCACCAAGTCCGAATCGCCGTAGCACAGAATCCGGCGGATGCCAATCTCCTTGGCCAGCCGGAGTCCGTGTGCCAGCGCATCCTACTCGGCCACGTTGTTGGAGGCGGCAAAGTGGATTTGCAGCGTGTATCTGAGCTTGTCGCCTTTGGGAGAGGTGAGGACGACGCCGGCTCCCAAACCGGTGCGCATCTTCGAGCCATCAAAGTGCATCCGCCAATGAGTGGAGTATGGAGCTGGCGGCAGGTACTGGGTCTCGGCCGAGTCAACGAGGAAGTCGACCAGTGCTTGGGACTTTATGGCGGCGCGAGGCTGGTAGAAGATGGTGTAGGGGGCCAGCTCGATGGCCCACTTGGCCACTCGGCCCGATGCGTCTCTGCTGCCTATGATCTCCGCAAGCGGGGCGGTGCAGACGACAGAGATGGGATGCTCTTGAAAGTATGGCTTGAGCTTCTTGGCGGCAAAATGCACGCCATAGCACAACTTTTCGTAGTGGGGGTAGTTCTGCTTGGAAGCTGACAGCACCTCACTCAAGTACTAGACGGGCCTCTGGACCGGCAGCGCCTTGCCGTCCTCTTGGCGCTCTACTACAATAACTGTACTGACCACCCGGCTGGCGGCGGCGATGTAGAGAAGCATGGGCTCCTTGGCAGCCGGAGCGGCCAGGACGGGCGGCGTGGTTAACATCTTCTTGAGCTGGAGGAACGCCCCGTCCGCCTTGTCGTTCCACTCGAAATGAGTGGTCTTCTTCATCACCTGGTACAGGGGAAGAGCCTTCTCGCCCAGCCGACTGATGAAGCGGCTGATGGATGCCAAGCAGCCGGTGATCTTCTGAACATCTCGCAGTCGGGTGGGCCTCTCCATCCTCTCGATGGCCTTGATCTTAACAGGGTTGCACTCTATGCCGCGCTCTGAGACAAGGAAACCGAGGAGCTGGCCGGCTGGCACTCCAAAGACACACTTCTCTGGGTTGAGCTTGATTTGAAAACGGCGCAGATTATCAAAAGTTTCCTTGAGATCTTCCAGGAGGGTACCGCGCTTCTCCGTCTTCACCACAATATCGTCTACATAGACGTGGGCATTTCTGCCGAGTTGCTTGAGGAGGCACTTCTGCATGCAACGCTGGAACGTGGCACCGACATTTCTCAAGCCGAATGTCATGGTCAGGTAGCAGAAGGCTCCGAATGGTGTGATGAACCCGGTCTTCAGGCGGTCGGCCGGGCTTTACTTAATCTGGTGGTACCCCGAATAGGCATCCAAGAAACTCAACAGCTCGCATCCGGCTGTGGAGTCTATCACTTGGTCAATCCGAGGCAAGGCGAACGAATCCTTCGGGCAAGCTTTGTTGAGGCTGGTGTAGTCAATACACATGCGCCATTTGTTGTTCTTCTTTAGTACAAGGACTGGGTTGGCTAGCCACTCTGGGAAGAATACTTCCATAATGAAGCCGGCTGCTAGAAGCCGGGCTATCTCTTCACCAACAATTCTTCTCTTCTCCTCCAACAGACGGCGGAGGGGTTGTCTGACTGGTTTTGCATCTGCTCTGACATGTAGCTTGTGCTCGGCGAAATCCGTCGGAACACCCGTCATGTCCTTTGGAGAACACGCAAAGATGTCCGGATTCTCACAGAGGAAATCGACGAGCTCGCATTCCTATTTGCTGTCAAGGTGAGCTCCTATGACAGCGAACTTCTCCAGGTGCTCTGGGTCCAAGGGTATCTTCTTGGTTTCTTTGGCCGGCTGGAAAGAGCCCTGAGCTTCTGACTCCTTGGGGTCTGGCGATAGGTTCGGCTGCTTGCCGGCCATGGCCACAACCCGGTCAAGGAGCTGCTTCTCGGCAGCAATCACAAGGGACTCAGCCAGCCGACTGCTGGCTGCAGCACACTCGGCAGACTTCTGGTAGTCGCCGGCTATGGTGATAATGCCCTTGGTGCCCGGCATCTTCATCTTGAGGTAGGCGTAGTGGGGGACCGCCATGAACTTGGCCAGAGCACTCCGGCCAAGCAACGCCTGGTAGGGGCTCTCAAGGTCAACCACCTCGAACCAGATTGGCTCTCGGTGGAAGTGACTCTTGTCTCCAAAGAGGACATCTATCTTGATCTTGCCGATTGGTGAGCAGGATAGGCCAGGCACAATGCCATGGAAGACAGTCCGGCTGGGTTGGAGCAGTTTCTCTTTGATGCACAACTTCTCCATGGTGTCGCGGTAGAGGATGTTGATGCTGCTACCGCCGTCTATCAGAATTCGGGAGAAACGAGCAGCTCGCCTCTCTGATGCGAAGGTGGCATCCAACACCAGGGCATAGGAACCCGGAGAAGGCATCACCTCCGGGTGGTCAGCTCGGCTCCAACTGATCGGCTTCTCCGCCCAGTGCATGAACTCTGGGGCTTCAGAGGTGACAGTATTCACTTCTCGGCGCTGTTGATGCCGGTTGTGCCTGTCGTCGGTCACGCTGGTGAAGACGACGTAAGCTGCATGCTCTTCAGGAAACTCATCCTGGATCGCGCCGACTGGTCGGACCGCCGGCTGCTGGGGAGGCGGAGGCGGCAGGCCAGCAGGCGGCGGAGGCAGTCCTTCGCCTCTGGCGATGCGGGTGAGCCAGTGGCACTTCCGGGTGGTGTGGTTGGATGGCTTCGCGCCGCTGTGGAACTTGGAGGGAGCATCGAGGGTTTGCTCAAACGAGAAGGCGGGAAACCAGGCAGGCTTGCCGCCCTTCTGGCGTTTGGGGCCGGGCTGCTCGTCTGGCTGCTGGTCTTCGACTGTCGCCACCTGCCGGCTGGTGGTAGCCGGCTGCAGGGCCTTGCGCTTATTGTCGTTTGACTGTTGGCGCCGACTGGAATCACCAGCCGATGTCTGAGGGGCCGGAGGAAGCATCTTTCCTGACGCATCCACTCGGAGTTCCGACTTCATGGAGGAGTCAGCAGTGGCGTACTTGTCCGCTATGATCAACAGCTCGTCGAGCGTGGCCGGCTTGTCACAGAGGAACCGGTGCTTGAGTAGGGTGCCCTCTCGGCACCCGGCAGTGAAGTATTCAATGGCTTGCACCTCATGAACCCCTTCGCAGGAGTTGCGCAGCTCGGCCCGCCTCGTTAAGTATTCGCGGGTGGACTCGATCGGGCCTTGGATGCACAGGGAGAGCTGGCGAGGCTTGGGCGGCCGCTTGTAGGTGCTGGTGAAGTTGTGGATGAAAACTTTGATGAAGTCTAGCCAGCTGTTGATGCTGTAGGGCTTGAGGCTGTTCAGCCATGTCCGGGCCGTGCCCTGGAGCATGAGCGGAACATACTTCACGGCGACATGCTTGTTGCCATTCGCTATGTTGACGGCAGTGGAGTAGTCGACCAGCCAATCTTCCGGCTTCACAGAGCCGTTGTACTTAGGAGTGTCCCAAGGGAGCGAGAACCCTTTGGGGAAGGGCTCATCACGAATGCGGGGGCCGAAACAAGGTGGGCCGATTGCATCTTCTTCTTCCAATGCCAGGGACCGAGCCAAGCGGTCGATCCGGTTGCGGGCGTCGTTCTCTCCGACTCCTTCGCGGGGGCCCAGCCGGCGCCCGAGAGTCGGGTGCTCAACAGGCGGCGGAGAGGCGCGCCTCTCCCTGCGCGGGCGAGGGGGCTGACGATCATCCCGCCGCTCCACTGCTCATGGGCGGCCGTCTTGGTCGCGCTCAAAGGAGATGCGGGTGCGGCTGCGACTGGCAACCGGCTCTGGGTCTCCTCGGTCGCGGGCACCGGCTGTCGGCGTCCGGGAGGTCGCGCCGTGCTCCCGGCGAGGGGGAAGGTTCCCAGCCTGTAGGCCGGGTTCCACCACGCGGCGGCCAGCTTCTTGCTGCGCGGCGGCCGCGTCGATGAGCTGCTGGACGCGCTCCGTCATGCAGCGACGTTCGTCGCCCTCCAGGCAGTCCAGCTCGTCTGCCGCTGCCTGGGCGGCGCGCAAGTTCTCCATGGGCGTGGCGTAGACCGGGCGGTCGGCCCCCAACATGCTGGCGATGGCGGCGTCGCGCTGCCGGACTGTGCCCACGTGGCTGGGTTCGTCAGCAGCCTATGTGCCGCAAACGGCGCGGTCGATCTCGCGGTGGTAAGCCTCGGTGAGGCGTCTCATGGCCGCCAACTTGTTGGCGCTGTCGAGAAGTGCAATACGGCATGCCTCCAGCGTTTCACCGCTCGCACCGGGTGCTACGGGAGCGGACAGGTCCCGCATTGCCGCCTGCAACGGGTCCTGGCCGGCCTGGTCGGAGGTTCCGTCGTGGCTGATGACCAGCACCTCAGTGACGGTGCTGGTGCCGGCGCTGCTGTCTGCAGCGGGAAGTGGATCGTCGAAGACCACCACGTCACCGGGGAAGGCATCAGGAAGCGCGACGTCGGCGTCGACGACCATGTCGACAAGCAGGTCGGTGGAGCCAACGGACTCCGGGTCGGAGACCGGCTCGTCGGCGATGTGAAGCTTGCCGATGAGATCAGCGAGGTTGCTTGCAGCGCAAACAACTTCCACGCCGTGCAGCGTGTCGGCGCAAACGCCGTCGGGCATGCCGGGCTGGCTGCGATCGCCAGGGTGGAAGAGGGTTCCCGTCCAGAACGTGTTTCCGGACGACGGTGCACCTAGCCCCACGGTGGGCGCCAAATGTCGGGGATATCGTGCGACATATGCCAGGGGATGGCTTATCGTGGATGGGGACAAAAGTACGTCGCCGGGCTCTAGAAGCGGGAGTGAGCGAGACCGCGTATGCTTGCGAATCTTACCCAGGTTCGGGGCTCTCCTAGGAGATAACACCCCTAGTCCTGCTCTGCGGGGTCTCCGCATGATCACTATTTCAACAAGTGGCTACAAGCTTGCTCCTTGAGCTACCTGGCTGGGGGAGGAAGAAGGGCAAGGCTAGCTCTACTCCACTCTCTCTGCGTGTGTGTGTGGTGCTGTCAATGCTCGACGAGGCCTCTTCCAAGGAGCCAACCCCTTGCATGGGGTGACCTGGGGGGTTTATATAAGCCTACCCCCCAGGGGTACAACGGTAATCTGGCCAGATGCGGGGCCTGGCAGTCAGCGTCACTGGTCGCCGGCTTCTCCGCCGACCGCCGGGGCCCGCCGCCTGGTGGGTCCGCCGACCGCCGCGATCTCAGCCGACAGGTGGGTCCCGCCGTCCACGGGCCGCGTTGACGGCTTTATGCTGTAGCATCGTCTCTGATGACGAAGGCCTCGTCAGGGGGAGCATGGATACAGTCCTGCCGCCTGGCGGGAACTCACTGTAGCCATACCCCGTCGTATCTGGTTAATGGCGCACGGACTTCGAGGGAGGAGGAGGGCCGCCTGCTAGGAGCCGGCCTCCCACTGAGCCAACTGGTCTGGGCTCGCCGCCTTCTGGCTTGTCACGGACAAGTAGGGCCCGCCGCCTGCGGGCCGTACTGATCGCCCGTCACGGGAGCATGGCTTCCTCTGCCATGGGTGACGTCATGAGCGGCATGGCAACAGTACCATGGCCACGCCCTGCCCTGGATTCGGAGGTGGCAGGCATGTATTGTAGCCATGCCCTGTCTCATCATGTTTATGTTGGTGTTGACTTTGAGGGCACGAGGGGCTGCCTGCTAGGACTCGGCATCCCAGGAGGCCGCCCGCCAGGAGTCGGCCCACTTCATGGCCGTCTTGTGGACTCCGCCGCCTCCCGGCAACCGGCTGCCTGGACCAGCCGGCCTCAAGAAGGCGGCCCTTGTCCTTGATGTTTGAGGGGCGCAGCCTGCCCGATGTCTTGAAATACCAAAGGGGGCTGATGGGGCTACCCATGGTCATTTACTCCGACACTCGCGTAGCTCGTCGCCCCGCAAGTGCTTGAGCTCGCCTGCGGCCGCCTGGGCGGCACGCATGTTCTGCGCTGGGGTCTCGTAGACCGGGCGCTCGACCCCCAGCATGCTGGCAATCGCAGCGCCGCGTTGCCGAATGGCGCCGGCCCGGCTAGGCTCGGCCGCAGCCGGCGTCCCACCGACCACGTGGTCGATCTCACGCTGAGTGGCTTCAGCGCGGCGCTTCAGCGCCGCCATCTTGGAGGCGCTGTCGAAAAGCTCGACGCGGAACTGCTCCAGCTCTTCTTGGCTGGCGCCAGGGGGAGGAGGCGTCGCCAGGGCGTGTATGGTCGCGTCCAGTGGATCCTGGCCGGATCCGCCAGCGCCCAGGGCGCCGTCAATGACCATTACCTCTACGAGGGCACCGGCGTCGAGCGCGCCGACAGAAGCGTCGCTGGCGGCAGGGGGGAGAGGATCATCGACGATCTCCACGTAGCTGGGGAAGTCGTCGGTGGAGGCCGTGTCGACGAGAGCGAGCTTGCCGAAGAGCTCGGTGAGGGAGTCGGCCGCTCGTGCATCGGCGGCCGGCTCGTCGAAGAGGCTGAGCTCACTGAAGAGACTGGCGAGGCAACCCGCGGGGAAGGCGGTTCCTGCGTCAGGCGGTGCGCCAAGGCCGGCCCAGGCGGGAGCATCGGGCCGGCTGATCTCGCCAGCCACGACACACTTGCGGGAGAGGAACAAGGCTCCTGTCCAGAACGTGTCTCCGGCCGACATCGCTGCTGGCCCCACGGTGGGCGCCAACTGTCGTGGTAATATCTCGACAGATGCCAGGGGGTGGCTTGTCATGGTTGGGGCCATGAGATCGTCGTCGGGTCTTGGAAGCGGGAGTGGGCACAAGCTCGGATGGACACGAGATCTACCCAGGTTCAGGGCTCTCCTAAGAGATGAAACCCCTACTCGTGCTCTGCGGGGTCTCCGCATGATCACTACGAAGCAAAGAGTACAATGGCGCTCCTAGAGCTGTTCGGCCAGAGGAGGAAGAAGGGCGAGGCTAGCTCTCTCCTCTCCCAGGCTGTGGTGTGTCTAGAACTGAGGTGGAACATGAGAGGAACCCTTTGCATGGGTGTGGCCTGGGAGGTTTTATAGGCTAACCCCCCAGGGGTACAATGGTAATATGGCCGGGTGGTAGGCCCCGGCTGTCAGCGTCTATGGGGGCCGGGTTCTCCGCCGGCTGCTGGGGCCCGCCTCTGCTAGGCCCAGCCGGCTGCCGGGGCCCGCCTCTGCTAGGCCCAGCCGGCTGCCGAGGAACCGGCCGACAGGTGGGGCCCGCCGCCTGCGGGCCCCGCTGATGGCTCTTTATTGTGGCGCCGTCCGCGCCGACGGAGGCCGTGTCGGGCGCGCCATGGCTACAGCGCCGCGTCGGGCGGGTCGACGGCCGCCGGGCGGCGCCAACTGTAGCCATACGGTCATGATTTGGGGGAGGCATGGCGCACTGTGGCCATGCCCTAGCTTGTCGCCTGGTCGGGCTCAAACTCCGAGGGAAGGGGCAGGGCGCCAGCTAGAAGCCGGCCCGTACCCCCGCTGCCCTCGGAGAGCGCACCGTCTTCTGGAGGCCGGCTGTATGGCACCAGCCGGTTCTGGGGGCCCGTCGTGAGACCTGCCGGCCTGAGGGGCCTGGCTTGCCCCGATGCCTTGAAATGTTGTTAAGTGCGGGTGAGGCTACCCGGGGTCTATCCCCCCGACACTAACTTAAATCCTTCTTTACATAGAAGGGAGCCACTAATGAGATTCTTCTTGATGGCGGGGACATGCTGCACGTTCTTCAGTTGCACGATCTTTCCCGAAGTAAACTTCAGATCTACCGTGCCAACACCATGAACAGAAGCATGCGAGCCGTTCCCCATCAGGACGGAACAATCTCGTGCGACCTGGTAAGAAGAAAACAAAGACACATCAGCACACAGACATGAATGTTGGCCCCAGTGTCAACCCACCAATCAGTGGACTGACAAACTGAAAGTATGGTAAACAGATTACCATACCCAGATGCCCCATCATTGTTTCTTAGAGTGACATTGACAAACTTGGAGTCTTGTCCTGGCTTCTTGTACTTGTTTGGGCACTTGTTTGCCCAGTGTTCCTCTGAACCACAAGTAAAGAGGCCATCTCTCTTTTTGTCTTTCTTCTTACCCTTCTTCTTAAAGGTAGTATTCTGCTGGACAGAGTTCTTTCCCTTAAACTTGTGGAAATTCTTCTGCACCACATTGGCGCTAGATGAACCATTTGCCCCTTTCACGTGTGAGTCCTTTGCTATCGAGTTCTGCTCAACACTTAGATGATCGATGACATCCTCAACAGAGAATTCACGTCTCAAGTGCTTGAGAGAAGTAGCAAAGTTCCTCCATCCAGGAGGGAGTTTTGCAATAATGCAACCCGTGACAAACTTGTCTGGTAACTCACACTTCAGGAGCTCCAACTCCTTAGCGATGCATTGTATCTCATGGGCCTGGTCCATTACAGAACGGTTATCAACCATTTTGTAATCATAGAACTGTTCCATAGCATACAACTCGCTTCTAGCATCGGTTGCGCCGAATTTAGCTTCAAGCGCATCCCACAAATTCTTGGCAACCCGCATATGGAGATATGCGTCAACTAGCTTGTCTCCGATCACAGTAAGAATGGCTCCCACAAAGATAGTGGTTGCGTCCCTAAACGCATTCTCCTATTCAGGAGCAATCGTTACCGTGGGAGACACACCACCAACCCAGAACACGTTCATTGTTGTGAGCCACAAGGTAGTCCTCGTCTGCCAATGCTTAAAATGTGTCTCAGTAAACTTTTTTGGTTTCAGAGTAGCGGCGAAGCCATGAGACGAAAAGTGCCTAAAATAAGGTTTTTTGATTGTTGGAAATATTAGCACATTTTTGACTAATCTAATCCACGAGTAAATGATAAGCATGGCAAATATGGTATGCATCTCATACCGATACCTAAGCATGTGAGCACATACAATACATAGAACCGAAACATCTATGAACAGCATATATACGGCCAGCACATGTACGAGCAAATAGGGGATGAACGAGTCATACCCTCCAGTTGGCCAGGCCAACGCAGCGGCGGCGACGGCAGCCTCGGCATCGGTCGAGGCCTTCTTCTTGGCGGCTTCATCGTTAGCCATGGAGTCGATGCAGGGAAAGTAGTGGAAGCAGTGGCGGTCGGTGACGGGGATGGATCGGGAGCAGTCGTGTCGAGACGCTCCCCAAAAACCTTAATGCCGTTCTCCCGGGCAGGATCGCAGGATCTCGAACGACAGGGTTTCGGAGGCACCTGCTCTCCCGACCAAACGTGCACGCGGTCGTCGGGATGGGATCGTGGAGGCAGCACAGAGAGAGGAACAGTAGATGACGCGGGTTGTGCGAGAGGGAGTGAGTGAACTTAGTTAGGGTTCACTCCACTGGCCAGCGGTTTCTTATATAGTCGTCAGGTTGATGGGCCTGGACTCAGGCCCACGACTGAGTCCGCAAACAGCCCACGGTCCAACGTCTCAGACAGTGACACTTTCGTAAGCGACTCGTTAATTAATCCGGCAAAAATAAGCTTCAGCTCGGCTCACTCCCGCAACCCGCGGCGCGCGCGCGCGCGCGTCGTGACTAGACGAGGCGGGCGGCGGAGGAGGAGCGCGCGTGTACAGCTCCTATTCCCCAGCTCCCATTAGCAAGTGGTGGAGCAGCCCTTATAAAGAGGTCTCACTCTTCTTACTGTAGCAGTATGGTACTAAACTTCCCACACTTCCCACCACTTGCCGTACACATTAATAGGCCTTAGAGATTAACCAGGGATTATTGTCTTATATGGACGTAAGCCCATCCATAATCCAACAGCACATGCACGTCCGCCCCGCCGGCCCGGAGACGCACGGCTCCAACGGCCGAGCTGGCCCGACAACGCGTCATCGACACAGCTGGAGGCACGAGATTGCGGGGGAAGTGGGGAATCGGGTCACAAGCAGCAGGACAGGAGCTTGCCGGCGTGCGGCGGCGGCGATCGCTGGAGAAGAGCCTATAAATTTCAGCTTAGAAGTTGGCCTCCACGCGACACTGTTTTTTGTTTTGGGCATCGTGCCTAAAAGATGCATCACATATGTCCTATATTTGGGCAACCTCCAACAAAATTTGCTCCATTTTTCGTTTTTGGGCAGTCGTCGAAGATGTTTTTTGGCCTCAAAATGCCAAAAAAAACTCCTGCTTTATTGTAGGGCAATTGTTGAAGATGCTCTTACATATTACTCTCTCTGTCCCATAATATAAGAATATTTTTCAAGCTTGTTCTTATATTATGGTATGGAGGGACTACAACAAGTGGTTGTGAAACCATGGGACTGATCACACTAATATTGCAAAACCATGAGGCATTTGGCACATGCCTTATTCACACTACAACAGTGGTCATTACTTGTCTGTCAACGACCTGACGTGCGTACACTACAACGACACTTCCACACTTCCTCACTGACGTGAGACACATACATCTGGTCCTATGCTTCCAGATCGTGACAATAGGGTGAAGCACACAACTGCTCAGTTTTCTGCATGCCAGCTGGTTAAGTCTGAAGGTGAGTGCCTGCATGCCTGCATCTCCAACCTCACATGGTTAAGTCTGATGAGCTTCTGATCAGACATCAGTGCACTTCGGAATGAAGCTTAAGCACAAATTTTTTTTAAAGAAAGGGTAAACAGTGTTGAAAATATTAACACATTTTCAACTAATCTAATCCTAATGATAAGCATGGCAAATACGGCATGCATCTCATATCGATTCCTAAGTATGTGAGCACGTACAGTACATAGAACCAAAACATCTATGAACAGCATATATACGGCCAGCACATGTATGAGCAAATAGGGGATGAACGAGTCATACCCTCCGGTTGGCCAAGCCAACGCGGCGGCGGCAGCGGCAGCCTCGGCATCGGCCGAGTCCTTCTTGGCGGCTTTGTCATCAGCCATGGAGTCGATGCAGGGGAAGTAGTGGAAGCAGAGGCGGTTGGTGACGGGGACGGATCGGGAGCAGTCGCGTCGAGACGCTCCCCAAAAACCTTATAGCCGTTCTCCCGGGCAGGATCTCGAATGACAGGGTTCCGGAGGTACCTGCTCTCCTGACCAACCGTGCACGCGGTCATCGGGATGGGATCGCCGGAGGCAGCACAGAGAGAGGAACAGTAGATGACGGCTAGGGTTGTACGAGAGGGAGTGAGTGAACTAAGTTAGGGTTCACTCCACTGGCCAGCGCCTTCTTATATAGGCCGTCAGGTTGATGGGCCTGGGCTCAAGCCCACGACCGAGTCCGCAAACATCCCACGGTCCAATGTCTCGGATAGTGGCACTTCTGTAAGCAACTTGTTAATTAATCCGAGATTAATTAACCATTCCTGACCGGCAAAAATAAGCTTCGGCTCGGCTCATTCCCGCAACCGGCGGCGCACGCGCGCGCGTCGTGATGAGGCGAGGTGGCGGCAGAGGAGAAGGAGCGCACGTGTACAGCTCCTATTCCCAAGCTTCCAATAGCAAGCGGTAGAGCAGCCCATATAAAGAGGTCTTTCTCTTCTTACTATAGCAGTATGGTACTAAACTTCCCACACTTCCCACCACTTGCTGTACACATTAATGGGCCTTAGAGATTGATCAGGGATTATTGTCTTATATGGGCCTAAGCCCATCCATAATCCAACAATCCCCCACCAGATCTCGAGGCACATAAGTTTGTCAACTGTTCCAAACAATGTTTGATATACCAGAATTTTCAGTGGAGACTGTTAAGTTGAACTTCCACCTAGAGCAATATGATTAGACTTCTTCACAACTGAACAATGGACTATGCCTTGAATTGTCAGTTTGACGTGCAGAAGTTTCGCCTATTGTCAACTGATACATGGCTGCCGAAGGCTAAACCCCACGGGTGGAGCTTATTAGTCATACTCCGTACCTTGTCATGAGCTTCCTAGAGATCACCCAATCTCATAGACTGTGACCAGCAGTCGGGCTCACATAGGTGTGTTCCTCCAAAGAATGCTCTGTAGGTTAGCATCTTGCTTTCATAAGCTTTGGAACACATTAAGACAAAAGTCAGCCTGCCTTACAGAATTGAGAGTATTATTGCATCTCCAACGGAGTGGGTTAATTAAGGACACTCTCCTAAGTTGATCGCTGGATTGTTTTCCCAGGTCCTAATTCACGGGATCTCCGATCACATAGGCTGGGTTACCCCCATGGCAACTTACGTGGGTCTCATACCCATCTCCCTCGATGCATTTTCTATCACAATCCGTGATAGCCCTTTCGTAAAAGGGTCTGCCAGATTTTTAGCCGTCTGGATATAATCCAACGCTATCACTCCGGAGTTTCTTGATTTTCTGACAGATTTTAATCTTCTTCTTATGTGCTTTGTGGATTTCATGTTGTCCTTTGAACTCTTAGCCTTGGCAATCACCGTTTGATTGTCACAGTTCATAAGGACAGCCGGGACTGGTTTATCAACCACCAGCAAATCCATCAAAAGCTCTCGAAGCCATTCTGCTTCGACGCATGATGTGTCTAATGATGTGGTTCTGCTTCCATAGTCGATCTCGTTAAGATCGTCTGCTTACAAGACTTTCAGGAAACAGCACCACCACCAAGTGTGAAGATATATCCACTTGTGGCTTTCATCTCATCAGCATCAGATATCCAATTCGAATCACTATACCCCTCAAGTACCGTTGGGTACCCAAAATAGTGAATTCCATAGCTCACAGTACCTTGCAAATAGCGCATGACTTGTTCAACGGCATGCCAATGCACATCTCCCGGATTGGAAACAAACCGGCTCAG
Source organism: Thinopyrum elongatum (assembly GCA_011799875.1). Classification (NCBI taxonomy): domain Eukaryota; kingdom Viridiplantae; phylum Streptophyta; class Magnoliopsida; order Poales; family Poaceae; genus Thinopyrum; species Thinopyrum elongatum. The sequence goes on from CM022301.1 coordinate 541,651,848, forward strand.
TTTGCACACATCAAATGAGATGTCAGGACGAGTAGCACAAGATAAGTACATCAGTAAACCAACCACTTGAGAATATCTCAATAGATCTACAGCCATGCCTTCGAACTTTCAAATCCGCATGCTAGGATCATATGGTGTTGCAGAAGGTTTGCAGTCCGAATATCCAAAATGGCTCAAAATCTTCTCAACATAGTGGGATTGCAAAAGTGTAATTCCACCCTCAATGTCTCTCAGTAGCTTGATGTTCAAGATAACATCAGCCATGCCCAGGTCTTTCATCTCAAAGTTATGAGATAGAAAAGTCTTGACCTCCTCAATGACTTTGAGGTGGGTCCCAAATATCAGTATGTCATCAACATACAGACATAGTATAACTCCTTCGCCTCCACCATAGTGATAGTATACACATTTGTCAGCTTCATTGACAACAAAGCCAATAGACGTCATAGTAGTATTGAACTTCTCATGCCATTGCTTAGGCGCTTGTTTCAGGCCATACATGGATTTCACTAGCTTGCACACCTTCTTTTCCTGACTATTTACTACAAAGCCATCTGGCTATTGCATGTAAATTTCCTCGTCTAGCTCTCCGTTAAGGAAAGTCGTCTTAACGTCCATATGATGAACAAGAAGACCATGCGAGGCAGCCAAAGCGAGTAACACTCAAATGGTTGTCAGTCTAGCCATAGGTGAGTAAGTATCGAAGAAATCCTCTTCTTCTTTCTGGGTATAACCCTTGGCCACAAGCCTAGCCTTGTACTTCTCAACAGTACCATCAGGCCTAAGCTTCTTCTTGAACACCCACTTGCATCCCAATGGTTGGCAACCATAAGGACGATCAGTGATCTCCCATGTATCGTTCGCCAAGTTGGAATCCATCTTGCTACAGACCGCATCCTTCTAGTAGTCAGCATTTGGAGATGCATAAGCTTCTGAAATGGAACTGGGAGTGTCATCATCCATGAGGTACATGAGGAAATCATCACCAAAAGACTTTGCAGTCCTTTGTCTCTTGCTCCTAACAGAAGCTTCCTCGTCATCCTTCGTGCAACTATCATCACTTTTGTGTTCATAGTATTCCATCGGAATGGCAGGTTCTGGAGTCTCATCAGATTCAAGTCTAGAAGTGCTTTGCATATCTCTCATGGGGAAAATATCCTCAAAGAATGTAGCATCCTTAGACTCTATAATTGTACCGACCTTCTGGTCAGGTACCTCAGATTTCACTACTAGAAATCTATAGCCAACGCTATTCTTAGCGTAGCCCAAATTAATGCAGTCCACAGTCCTTGGTCCAAGCTTACGCTTTTTGGGGATCGGCACATGGAGTTTCGCCAAACAGCCCCAAGTCCGCAAGTAAGAGAGTGTAGTTCTTTTCTTTTCCCATTGCTCATAGGGAGTAGTCTCATTATCCTTCGCGAAAACTTTATTCAGGACATGACAAGATGTCAATACAGCCTCCCCCACCATGCCTTGGATAAACCCGATGTATCTAACATGGCGTTAACCAAATCTGTTAAAGTGCGGTTTTTCCGTTCGGCAACCCCGTTTGACTGGGGTGAGTAGGGAGGCGTCCTCTCATGAATAATCCCATGTTCCGCACAGAAAAAATCAAACTCATTAGAAAATTACTCTCCACCATGATCAGACCGGTCTTGTTTTATTTTCTTCTCAAGTTGGTTCTCAACTTGTAACACCCCCGGTGGTTAACTACAGTAATCACCCTTTTGATAATGACAAGTCATCATGTTTAACAGTGCATGATCATCATTAACATCATATTGCATTTCAACTCCTAAGTCAAAATCCAAATTTAAATAAAAGTGGAAAATAAATGTTGTCCAAACCTGAAAACTAAAATGTGCCTCATGTTGCAAATATTCCCAAAGCATTTATAAAAATGATTGCAACATTTGTGGAATTGTAAAAGGACTCGAACAACAAGAAACAGCAGCAACATAGCACTATTTAATCCTTTTCAAATTAAATAAAATCCAAACAAAAAGATATGGACGCCAAACCAATTTCTAGCAGTGACTAATTTTGCACTGTTAATATTTGGACCAGTCTCATATTTTACAAAAGTCCAGAAGTAGCCTAGACATTTTTGCAAAACAGAGAAAAGAATAAATAAAAAGAAAGCCTAAAAGAAACTAAAAGAAACACCCCCCCCCCCCCCACTGGGCCTCGGCCCAGCTGGCCGCAACCAGCCAGGCCGGCCCGGCCGCTTCCCCTTAACCCCCTTCCCCCCGATCCACACCAAACCCTAGCCCTATCCCCTCGTCCTCCCCACTCTCCCCCTCAATCTCTTCTCCCCTCCCGTCCGGATCGAGATCGGGGCAGCGAGCTCCGGCCACGTCGCCGTCGCCCCTCGCCACCTCCCCGGCACCCGCCTCTCCGTCTCCTCCCGCACGGCGTGCCCCGACCCCGCGCCTATCCCTGACGCCGTCGCCTCCCCGATCCTGTCTGGATCGGGCGCCCATCGCCCCGCGCCGTCGCCGACCACCGCCACCTCGCCCTCGTCCCCGTTGATGCCTCGCCGTCCCCGACCTCCTCCCCGCGCCTCGCTGCCTAGTCCCTACGGCCCGCAGTGAGCCCCGTCCGCTGGGCTCCGTCCTCTCCTCCTCTCCGGCGCTCACCGCGCACAGGCGGCTCCCCCACGCCCACGGGCGCCTGCCGCTGCGCCCTGCCCGCGCCGAAGCGCGCTCGCGGCTCTCGCACGCCTCGCGCCCGCTGTCGCCGCTCGCCTGCATCGCGCGCGCGCGCAGCCGCCTCGCCTTGCTCGTCTCCGCCGTCGCCCGGGCCGCGTCCGCCGCTGCCAGGAACCGCAGACCCCGCGCGAGCTCGCACCCGTCCCTGCTCGCGCGGCCGGCCGCCCGTGCGGGCCTCTGGCTGTGGCCGCCGGCGCGACCGCTCCCAGAGCCCGCTCGCCCCTGGCCGCGCCGCGCCCGCGCGCTCGCTGTGGCCTCCTGGGCCACTGCCAGGTGGGCCCAAGCCCCTGTGCCACTGACCGAACGGGCCCACGGCCAGAACGTTTTAAGAAATAGAAAATAAAAATAAAATAAAAATAATTAAAATTAATAATTAATTAATTAGTTAATTAATTAGGTTAATTAACTCTGTTTAAGATTAATCTAATTTAATAAATTAGTTTAATTAAATGCTAATTAAATAATTAATCCTAATTAGCCTAACAGTCTCTGACAGGTGGGACCCACGTGTCAGATGACTGCTGACGTCAGCATGATGTCATGCTGACGTCAGCAAACACTATTCTGGATAATTTGAAATTAAATAATTAAATAAATTCAGAAAATTAATAAAAACTTTAGAAAACCATATAAAAGAAACCGTAACTCGGATGAAAATACTTTCTACATGAAAGTTGCTCAGAAACACGAGACGAATCCGAATACGCGGTCCGTTCGTCCGCCACACGTCCCTAACTATCCGAACATGCAACCGTTCCCCTCTTTTCGTCTGTCCGAAATGCCGGACACTGGGAATACTTTCCCGGATGAATCCCACCTTCGCCAGTATCACCCGGCACTGCGTTAGATCACCTCCGTCACCGCGTATTGCCATATTATGCTTTGTGCTGCACTTGATCGCTGTGTATTTATATTGTTTCCTCCCCCTCTTCTCTCTCGGTAGCCGTCGACACCGACGTCGTCCTCGAGGCCGACGCAGCTCCGGAGCCCGAAGACACCATTGACCACCTTGCCCTTGCCGCCGAGCAACCAGGCAAGCCCCCCCCCCCTTTTGATCATCCCGATATCGCCCACTCTAATTTCCCATGCTTGCATTAGAATTGCTGCTGCTACTGCTTTACCTATTCTGATGCATAGCCTGTTTATTGTAACCTGCTGTTGATAATTACCTGCATATCCTAAACTGCTTAGTATAGGCTGGGTAGAGACCTATCAGTGACCCCACTTATCCCGACTACCGCGCTGGATCGTCAAAAGACCCGATCAACGGGATTGAAGACCAGGCCCCGACACCGCACATCACCCCCTTTAGTTGTAACGACACTGCAGCGTTACTATCGAGTGCCGAGGGTGAAACCTCTTGTAGCACTTCTGATGTTAACTCTGTAGAGTAGCTATTCGGTCGTGGTCATCGAGGGTGATTCCTCCTTCACCGCTTCCGATAACGACGCTGTCGTACAACACCTCAAGTGTGGACCCAGTGAGGGTGATTCCTCCGAGTTCACCTTGACGGATACATCGAGTAGGAATCCAACAAGGGTGATACCTCGGATTCCCCTGATGTTATGGACACACGGATACTTGGACTTTACACTGTTACTTGGATAGGCGGGTCGACCCTGAGGGGTACCCGCGTGCACCTGAGTGGCGAGTGTTGTGAAGACGGGTGCCAGTATGGTGCCCGAGTGGTGAATACGAGGCGCGGCCAGGCATTCTTAACCCTTGCAGCAAGTCCTCGAGACGGGGCGACGGGGTCACATCTTTCGTGAGTCTCTGTTCGTTTTCCGCAAGCCCCTAGTCCACTACGATTTGGATATTTGATCCGAGCAGGTCTCTGGCCTGATAGCACTAACCATCACGTGGGCATAGTATGGGCGTTCTGCATCATATGCATCAGCCGAAAGCTCTGTCAGACGTCCAGTTCAGCACTGCGGCCGGGCTGGGCCGGCACCATCCTGAGGGGTGGAGCCTGGTTCGCCCGGCACGCAACGACCCGGAGGGCGAGGGGCCATGGCCAAGACCCCCTTGTGCTTAGGATGTAGACCGACGGGGACCTCTCTGCTGAGCCGTAGGTAGGGTTGCGGTGTGTCGTTTGACCGAGGCCGGGCATGACCCAGGAAAGTGTGTCCGGCCGGAGTTAAGCGAGCGTGTTGGGTAAGTTGGTGCACCCCTGCAGGGAAGAACACTTCTATCGATAGCCGGTCCTACGGTAAAGGACACTCGGAGTTGTATCCTGATCGATACAACTAGAACTAGATACCTGTGATGAGACCTGTATGTGTGGCTCTGGGATTGCTTCTCGCAGGGAGTCGAGAAGGGATCTCCGGACGAGGTTGATGACTGTATGGCTCTGGGATTGCTTTCTCGCAGGGAGTCGAGAAAGGATCTCTGGGTGAGGTTGAGACTTAATGATACTGCTATATTATGTTGTACTGTTCTACTCTCTTCTATTGCTGCAAGACCGCTGACGATGCTAGTCTTCGATAGGACTAGGCCTTCTCTCTATTCTAGCATTTCTGCAGCCCAGTCCACATATACAGCCTCCCTTTGACAATGTTGCATATGTATTGTAGATCCTCGCTTGCTGAGTACTTCTGAGTACTCACGGTTGCTTTGTTTTCCTTTTCTCCCCATATCAGTTTGTCGTAACAAGATGACGGAGCCCCTGAGACAGCTGCGCTGCCGACAATCGCTACTACTACTACCCAGAGGATGGATTCTGCTATGAGTTGACTGACGACCAGGAGTAGGATCGGAGGGTCCCAGGCAGGAGGCCTACGCCTTTCGATCGTAGTGTTTTATTTTGCCCCGCCTTTCTAAAGGCCTTTCTGTTTCTGTTTCATATCTGTACTCAGATATCTGATGCTTCTGCTGACGCTTGTTCGCAAGTTTATGTATTCGAGCCCTCGAGGCCCCTGGCTTGTAATATAAAGCTTGTATGACTTTATTTATATTTTAGAGTTGTGTTGTGATATCTTCCCATGAGTCCTTAGGCTTGATCGTGTGCATTTGCGTGTATGATTAGTGCATGATTAGGCCGGGGGCGTCACAAGTTGGTATCAGAGCCGACTGACTGTAGGAACCCCCTTTCCAACTCCTTGGCCGAAGTTGAGTCTAGTGGTCCAAAAAACTGTTTTACTAACTTGGCTGTGTGGCTTACGGGCCCACGTCGCCAATTGGGTGGTATTAGGATCTTTTACTCCTCGACCTTTACTCTGGGCCTCTGACCTCTCTTCTATTCGGGTTAAATGAAATTTTACTAACTTCAACATTAGGTTCTCGTGATCACATCCACCCGGAGTTCTGAAATTATCCCCCCTTGCTTCAAGATTTTGGGCCAGGTTCTGCTTACAGGATCCTTTTATCGAGGGCACCCTGTGTCACTTGCAGATTCCTCGCTCCAATAGTTTTCTCCGATGTTGATGTAGCCTTTGCTATGTCTCGTTGTGTACTTCCCTACCGCGTGCCTGCGCGCCGCCTAGCATGTCTAGCTTCTAAATTTGCGCCGTTGTGCTGTCCGCATGTACCCGACTCTGTGCATGGATTGGTATGTCTTTCAACGACTACTATTTTACATCTAATGCCCTTCATGTTCATCTCTCGTGTTACGTCCTGAATAACTCCTTACACATGCAGTCTTTCTTGCTAAACTGCCCCTGTTGATTTGGCAGGATGGCTGACGATCCTCCACCTCCACCCTATATTGCCGCCATGATGCAGCAGTTTGAACTCAACCGTCAGCAGTTTGAGCTCAACCGTCAGTTTATGACCGGAGTATTGGCTCAATTCCTAACTCAGAATGCTCAGCAACAGAATGTTCCAATAACTCTGGCAGAATTTGTGCGCCTCAATCCGTCCACTTTTCACAGCTCGACTGATCCAATGGATGCTGATGATTGGCTCTGTGACATTGCCTTCCAGATGAAGTCAGCCAATGTTATCCCTGACAGCTACGTCACCTATGCGACGTATCACCTGAGGGGATCAGCTGCTTAATGGTGGGAAAGCCACAAGGGTATGTTGCCTGCTGAAACTGTAACCACTTGGCAGGAATTTCAGTCAGCTTTTCGTGCATGGTACATTCCTCAAGGTCTGATCGACCAGAAGAAGCAGGAGTTCCGCAAACTCTCACAGGGCACAATGACTGTGGATGAATACCAGAGGAAATTTCTTGAATTGTCCCGCTATGCTGCGGATGACATCGACACCAACACACGCAAGTAGGAGAAATTCCGTGAAGGACTCCGTACTGACATAAAACTCGCACTTGCAGTCCTTGATTGCACAGACTTCGCAACGCTTGTCAGCAAATCTTTCCAAATTGAAACAGCTCTGACTGAATGCCAGGAGTCGCTCAAGCGCACTCATGAAGCTGGCTCATCCTCGGGTCAGCCTGTTCAGAAACATCGAGTCTGGATCCCACACAATGTTCATCACCGACCTGCCCCTGCACCGAGGCCGTCTTATGTTGCACCTCATCTGCCTCCGCCGCCGAGACAGCTAACGATTCAAGGTGGACAACCCAATGTTGAAGCTCCTCCCCATAATGATGGTTTATGCCGCAAGTGTGGACACTCAGGGCATCGTGCCTTCAACTGTCCTCAGGGTCAGCCGCAAAATTCATCACGTTGTTCCGTTAACCGTAAAAAGGGCCAACGAAACCATCCTAACAGAAATCGTAATGCCAGACCACCTGCTAGTCAGCTTGTTCATGTCAACCATGTTAAAACTGAAGAAGCTCGACAGGACACCAACATTGTGATGGGCACCCTTCTAGTGAATTCAACCCCAGCTACTGTACTCTTTGATTCTGGAGCATCGCACTCCTTCATGTCCGAAAGTTTTGCACGAAGCCATGATATCCCTTTCGACAAGATGTCCACCCCATTGGTAATCCAGTCACCCGGGGCTAATTGGCAAACTACCAGGGTAAGCCACGGTAATCACATTGTGATTGGAGGATTGATGTTCCCCGTTTCACTCATTGCTCTCAAGACCTCCAACACAGACATTATTCTCGGTATGGACAGGTTGAAGCCTCATAAAGCTTTGATTGACTGTGCCACTGAATCAGTCCGCATCACACACCCTTCCGGCCAGACAGTCAGATACTCAGCTCAAACAGTTCAGGACGCCGAAGCTCAAATTTATGTTCTGAATGCATTGAACGCTTCACCTCTTGAAGGCATCGACAACGTTCCAGTTGTTCGTGATTTTCAAGATGTCTTTCCAGAAAAACTTCCAGGAATACCGCCTGCTAGAGCTGTTGAGTTCGTCATCGACTTGAAGCCTGGCACTACCCCTATTGCGAAGCGTCCTTATAAGATGCCTCCGCACCACCTTCTTGAACTTAAGGAAGAAATTGACACGTCACTTAAGAAAGGTTTCATCCGCCCCAGTTCCTCTGCTTGGGGAGCACCTTCACTCTTCGTTAAGAAGAAGGATGGAACTAACCGGTTGGTTCAGGATTACCGACCTATCAACCAAGCAACAATCCAGAACAAATATCCGCTTCCCCGGATCAATGATTTGTATGATCAACTTGCCGGTTCCTCAGTATTCTCTAAGCTTGATTTGAGATTGGGATACCATTAGATCCGTGTTCGTGAAGAGGATATTCCCAAGACTGCATTTGTTACTCGTTACGGCTCCTACGAGTACACCGTCATGTCATTTGGCTTAACCAATGCTCCAGCCACATTCTCCCGTCTGATGAATTATATTTTCATGGATTACCTCGATAAGTTCATCGTGGTTTATCTAGATGATATTCTGGTATATTTGAAGAATAAGGAAGAACATGCCGAACACCTCCGTCTTGTACTGGAAAGGCTCCGAGAACACCAGTTGTATGCCAAATACTCCAAATGTGAATTCTGGCTTTCTGAAGAGACATACCTCGGTCATGTGATTTCCAAAGATGGAATTTCCATTAACCCAGAACGAGTTCAGGCTATTCTTGACTGGACTCCTCCGAAGAATGTCAAGCAAGTGAGAAGTTTTCTCGGCCTTGCAAGTTATTGCCATCGTTTTGTCGAGAACTTTTCTAAGATTGCTAAGCCTTTGACTGATCTGCTTCACAAGGGCGTTAAGTTTGAATGGACAGACAAATGTCAGGAAAGTTTTCAAGCACTCAAAGACAAGCTAACATCTGCCCCAGTAATATCTCATCCAGATACCCGCAAGGACTTTGTGATCTATTGTGACGCATCCCGTGAAGGATTAGGCTGTGTCCTAATGCAAGAGCGTAAGGTGATTGCTTATGGCTCTCGTCAGTTGCGCCCACATGAAGAGAATTATCCGGTACATGATTTAGAACTAGCTGCTGTCATCTATGCACTGCAGTTGTGGCGACATTACCTTCTCGGTAATCGTTCCGAGATCTACACGGATCATAAAAGTCTGAAGTACTTGTTCACTCAACCTTCTCTAAACCTCCGTCAGCAAAGATGGATGGAGGCCATTGTGGACTATGATTTGGGTATTTCCTATACCCCTGGCAAGGCTAACGTGATGGCTGATGCCTTAAGCCGCAAGTCCTATTGCGACAACCTCATGGTTAGGCGAGCTCAACCTTGTCTTTATGAAGAACTGCGCAAGCTAAATCTGCGTATTGTTCCACAGGGTTCTCTTAATAACATTGTGATACAACCAGATCTTGAGCAAGCTGTTAAGAATGTGCAAGCTAAAGATGCTGAAGTTGATCTGATGAAGAAAAATCTTCACCTTGAAAAGTACAGGGATTTCTCGCTGTCTGAAGATGGAACCTTGTATTTCAGAAACCGCATTGTCGTACCTCGCTTTGAGCTTATGACTGACAAGGTCATGAAGGAGGCACATGATACCCCGCTGTCTATTCATCCGGGTAGCACCAAGATGTATCGTGATCTCCGTCAAAGGTACTGGTGGTCTAAAATGAAGCAGGACATTGCTCGCTATGTTGCTGAATGTGATGTGTGTCGACGCGTTAAAGCAGAACATCAGAAGCCTGCTGGAATTCTGCAACCACTTCCTATTCCTCTATGGAAATGGGATAAGGTTCAGATGGATTTCATTACAGGACTTCCCAGGTCACAGAAGGGTCACGATGCTATTCTTGTCGTCGTCGGCCAACTTTCTAAAGTTGCACACTTTGTGCCCGTCAAGGAAACTATCACTGCTAGCCAGTTAGCAGAGTTGTATATCTCCAGAATTGTATCACTCCACGGTATTCCGAAGGAGATCAGTTCAGACCGTGGCGGCCTTTTCACTTCCAAATTTTGGGAAAGTTTCCAAACAGCTATGGGAACTCATATTACTTGGAGTTCAGCTTATCACCCTCAATCTCAAGGCCAAGTCGAACGAGTCAATCAAGTGCTTGAAGACATGCTTCGGGCTTGTGTTATTTCATTCGGCAAGAAGTGGGAAGAATCTCTCCCGTATGCCGAATTCTCTTACAACAACAGCTATCAAGCCAGCTTGAAAATGGCTCCCTTCGAAGTACTCTATGGACGTAAGTGTCGAACCCCTCTGAATTGGTCAGAAACTCGGGAACGACCGCTCGTGGGTCCAGATATTATTCAACACGCCGAAGAACAAGTTCGTATTGTCCAAGAAAATCTCAAGGCGGCTCAGGACCGCCAGAAGAGCAACTATGATCGCAAACGATGGGGTTTGACTTATCAACCTGGTGATCAGGCTTATCTGCGAGTCACTCCTATGAAGGGCACTCACCGTTTTGGAATCAAGGGCAAGCTAGCTCCACGCTACATTGGTCCTTTCCGCATTGTTGCTAGACGTGGTCAGGTGGCATATAAATTGGAGTTGCCGCCGCAATTCTCTCATATCCACGACGTATTCCATGTGTCGCAACTTCGTCAATGCTTCAAGGAATCTCCACACCGAGCTGTGGATCACGAAATGCTCAAATTGCATGATGATCTTTCATATAAGGAACATCCGATCCGCATTCTCGATGAAGCTGAACGTCGGACCCGTCAGAAGGTTACCAAGTTCCTCAAAGTACAGTGGTCAAATCATACTGAAGATGAAGCCACTTGGGAACGCGAGGATAATCTTCGTGCGGAATACCCCGAACTTTTTCTTTCTACCTCTTAATTCTCGGGACGAGAATTCTTGTTAGTAGAGGAGATTTGTAACACCCCCGGTGGTTAACTACAGTAATCACCCTTTTGATAATGACAAGTCATCACGTTTAACAGTGCATGATCATCATTAACATCATATTGCATTTCAACTCCTAAGTCAAAATCCAAATTTAAATAAAAGTGGAAAATAAAAGTTGTCCAAACCTGAAAACTAAAATGTGCCTCATGTTGCAAATATTCCCAAAGCATTTATAAAAATGATTGCAACATTTGTGGAATTGTAAAAGTACTCGAACAACAAGAAATAGCAGCAACATAGCACTATTTAATCCTTTTCAAATTAAATAAAATCCAAACAAAAAGATATGGACGCCAAACCAATTTCTAGCAGTGACTAATTTTGCACTGTTAATATTAGTATTCACCACCTTCGCCAGTATCACCCGGCACTGTGTTAGATCACCTCCGTCACCGCGTATTGCCATGTTATGCTTTGTGCTGCACTTGATCGCTGTGTATTTATACTGTTTCCTCCCCCTCTTCTCTCTCGGTAGCCCCCGACACCGATGTCGTCCCCGAGGCCGACGCAGCTCCGGAGCCCGAAGACACCATTGACCACCTTGCCCTTGCCGCCGAGCAACCAGGCAAGCCCCCCCCCCCTTTTGATCATCCCGATATCGCCCATTCTATTTTCCCATGCTTGCATTAGAATTGCTGCTCTGCTACTGCTTAACCTATTCTGATGCATAGCCTGTTATTTTAACCTGCTGTTGATAATTACCTGCATATCCTAAACTGCTTAGTATAGGCTGGGTAGAGACCTATCAGTGACCCCACTTATCCCGACTGCGCCCGCTGGATCGTCAGAAGACCCGATCAACGGGATTGAAGACCAGGCCCCGACACCGCACATCACCCCCTTTAGTTGTAACGACACTGCAGCGTTACTATCGATTGCCGAGGTGAAACCTCTTGTAGCACTTCTGATGTTAACTCTGTAGAGTAGCTATTCGGTCGTGGTCATCGGGGTGATTCCTCCTTCATCACCGCTTCCGATAACGACGCTGTCGTACAACACCTCAAGTGTGGACCCAGTGAGGGTGATTCCTCCGAGTTCACCTTGACGGATACATCGAGTAGGAATCCAACGAGGGTGATACCTCGGATTCCCCTGATGTTATGGACACACGGATACTTGGACTTTACACTGTTACTTGGATAGGCGGGTCGACCCTGAGGGGTACCCGCGTGCGCCTGAGTGGCGAGTGTTGTGAAGACGGGTGCCAGTGTGGTGCCCGAGTGGTGAATACGAGGCGCGGCCGGGCATTCTTAACCCTTGCAGCAAGTCCTCGAGACGGGGCGACGGGGTCACATCTTTCGTGAGTCTTTGTTCGTTTTCCGCAAGCCCCTAGTCCACTACGATTTGGATATTTGATCCGAGCAGGTCTCTGGCCTGAAAGCACTAACCATCACGTGGGCATAGTATGGGCGTTCTGCATCGTATGCATCTGCCGAAAGCTCTGTCAGACGTCCAGTTCAGCACTACGACCGGGCTGGGCCGGCACCATCCTGAGGGGTGGAGCCTGGTTCGCCCAGCACGCAACGACCCGGAGGGCGAGGGGCGATGGCCAAGACCCCCTTGCGCTTAGGATGTAGACCGACGGGGACCTCTCTGCTGAGCCGTAGGTAGGGTTGCGGTGTGTCGTTTGACCGAGGCCGGGCATGACCCAGGAAAGTGTGTCCGGCCAGAGTTAAGTGAGCGTGTTGGGTAAGTTGGTGCACCCCTGCAGGGAAGAACACTTCTATCGATAGCCGGTCCTACGGTAAAGGACACTCGGAGTTGTATCCCGATCGATACAACTAGAACTGGATACCTGTGATGAGACCTGTATGTATGGCTCTGGGATTGCTTCTCGCAGGGAGTCGAGAAGGGATCTCCGGACGAGGTTGATGACTGTATGGCTCTGGGATTGCTTTCTCGCAGGGAGTCGAGAAAGGATCTTTGGGTGAGGTTGAGACTTAATGATACTGCTACATTATGTTGTACTGTTCTACTCTCTTCTATTGCTGCAAGACCGCTGACGATGCTAGTCTTCGATAGGACTAGGCCTTCTCTCTATTCTAGCATTTCTACAGCCCAGTCCACATATACAGCCTCCCTTTGACAATGTTGCATATGTAGTGTAGATCCTCGCTTGCTGAGTACTTCTGAGTACTCACGGTTGCTTTGTTTTCCTTTTCTCCCCATATCAGTTTGTCGTAACAAGATGACGGAGCCCCTGAGACAGCTGCGCTGCCGACGATCGCTACTACTACTACCCAGAGGATGGATTCTGCTATGAGTTGACTGACGACCAGGAGTAGGATCGGAGGGTCCCAGGCAGAAGGCCTACGCCTTTCGATCGTAGTGTTTTATTTTGCCCCGCCTTTCTAAAGGCCTTTCTGTTTCTGTTTCATATCTGTACTCAGATATCTGATGCTTCCGCTAACGCTTGTTCGCAAGTTTATGTATTCGAGCCCTCGAGGCCCCTGGCTTGTAATATAAAGCTTGTATGACTTTATTTATGTTTTAGAGTTGTGTTGTGATATCTTCCCGTGAGTCCTTAGGCTTGATCGTGTGCATTTGCATGTATGATTAGTGCACGATTAGGCCGGGGGCGTCACACAACTTCAGCCTAATAGATTTTAAAGTAGTGTAGAGCGTCATCCTTTGTATTTAACAGTTACACATAATAGAATCTAGTGGAATCATCAATCAGAGTCATGAAGTATTTCTTTCCACCTTTAGTCAACACACCATTCTTCTCATAGAGATCTGAATGTATGGGCTCTAATGGTGCCTGATACGTCTCCAACGTTTCTATAATTTTTGTTTGTTCCATGCTTTTATATTATCATTCTTGGATGTTTTACAATCATGTTATAGCAACTTTATATCATTTTTTGGGACTAACCTATTTACATAGTGCCCAGTGCCAGTTGCTATTTTTTGCTTTTTTTTACTTCGCAGAATATCAGTACCAAATGGAGTCCAAATGCAGCAAAACTTTTTGGAGAATTTTTATGGACCAGCAGGAACAACTTGGGCCAAAGAAGTACCAGAGGGGTGCCCCGAGGGGGGCACAACCCACCTAGGCGCGCTTGGGGGCCCAAGCGCGCCCCGGTGGGTTGTGCCCACCTCGGTGGCCTCCTGCACCGCCTCTTCGCCCTATAAATACCCACATATTCCAAAAACCCTAGGGGAGGCGACGAAACAAAATTCCAGCCGCCACAAGTTCCAGAACCACGAGATCCAATCTAGACACCATCACGGAGGGGTTCATCATCCTCATTGGGGCCTCTCCGATGATGCGTGAGTAGTTCATTGTAGACCTACGGGTCAGTAGGCAGTAGCTAGATGGCTTCTTCTCTCTTTTTGATTCTCAATACAATGGTCTCTTAGAGATCTATTTGATGTAACTCTTTTTGCGGTGTGTTTGTTGGGATCCGATGAACTTTGAGTTTATGATCAGATCTATATCCATGAAAGTTATTTGAGTTATTTGATCTCTTTTATGCATGATTACTTATAGCCTCATATTTTTTCTGAAGGAAATATGCCCTAGAGGCAATAATAAAGTTGTTATTTTATATTTCCTTATTCATGATAAAGGTTTATTATTCATGCTAGAATTGTATTGATCGGAAACTTAAATACATGTGTGAATACATAAACAAATACCATGTCCCTAGTATGCCTCTACTAGACTAGCTCGTTGATCAAAGATGGTTAAGGTTTCCTAACCATAGACATGTGTTTTCATTTGATAACGGGATCACATCATTAGGAGAATGATGTGATGGACAAGACCCATCCGTTAGCTTAGCATAATGATCATTCAGTTTATTGTTATTCCTTTCTTCATGTCAAATACATGTTCCTTCGACTATGAGATTATGCAACTCCCGGATACCGGAGGAATACCTTGTGTGCCATCAAACATCACAACGTAACTGGGTGATCATAAAGATGCTCTACAGGTATCTTCGAAGGTGTTTGTTGAGTTGGCATAGATCAAGATAAGGATTTTTCACTCCGAGTTTTGGAGAGGTATTTCTGGGCCCTCTCGGTAATACACATCATAAGCTTGCAAGCAAATGACTAAGGATTTAGTCACGAGGTGATGTATTATGGAACGAGTAAAGAGACTTGCTGGTAACAAGATTGAACTAGCTATGAAGATACCGACGATCGAATCTCGGGCAAGTAACATACCGATGGACAAAGGGAATTGCGTATGTTGTCATAACGGTTCGACCGATAAAGATCTTTGTAGAATATGTAGGAGCCAATATGGGCATCCAGGTTCCGCTATTGGTTATTGACCGGAGAGGTGTCTCGGTCATGTCTACATCGTTCTCGAACCCGTAGGGTCCGCACGCTTAAGGTTCATTGACGATATAGTGTTATATGAGTTATATGATTTGGTGACCGAATGTTGTTCGGAGTTCCGGATGAGATCACGGACATGACGAGGAGTCTCGAAATGGTCGAGAGGTAAAGATTTATATATAGGACGATGGTATTCGGACACCAGAAGTGTTTTGGAGGGTACCGGGTACTTATCGGGTCACCGGAAGGAGTTTCGGGCATCCCCGGCAAAGATATGGGCCTTATGGGCCAAGTGAGGGAACACACCAGCCCACAAGGGGCTGGTGCACCCTATATAGGGCCGGCCTTATGGGGAGGGTAAGGAAAGGGGAGGAGGAAAGGAAAGTGTGGAGTTGGACTCCCTCTTCCTTCCCTCTCCCCCCTCTTTCCTTTCCCCCTTGTTCATACAACGAAAGGGGGGCGCAGGAGTGCAGGAGCCCTAGGGCCGGTGGCAAGCCCCTAGGGGTGCGCCCTGGTTGCCTCCCTCTCCCCTCCCACCTATATATACATGGGGAGGGGGCGTCACACAAGGACACAACATTTCTTAGCCGTGTGCGGCGCCCCCGTCCACCGTTTCCTCCCTCGGTCATATTTTCGTAGTGCTTAGGCGAAGCCCTGCGGAGATCACATCACCATCACCGTCACCATGCCATCGTGCTGCCGAAACTCATCTACTACCTCGCCATCTTGCTAGATCAAGAAGGCAGAGGACGTCACCGAGCTGAACATGTGCAGAACGCAGAGGTGCCGTGCGTTCGGTACTAGATCGGTTGGAGCACGAAGAAAGTTCGACTACATCAACCGCGTTGTGAAACGCTTCCGCTTACGGCTACGAGGGTACGTAGACACACTCTTCCCCTCTCATTGCTATGCATCTCCATGGATAGATCTTGCGTGTGCATAGAATTTTTTTTGTTTTCCATGCAACGTTTCCCAACAGTGGCATCAGAGCCAGGTCTATGCGTAGATGATATGCACGAGTAGAACACAAAGGAGTTGTGGGCGGTGATAGTCATACTGCTTACCACCAACGTCTTATTTTGATTCGGCGGTATTGTGGGATGAAGCGGCTCGGACCAACCTTACATGTCCACGCACAAGAGACCGGTTCCACCGACAGACATGCAACTAGTTTTGCATAAAGGTGGCTGGCGGGTGTCTGTTTCTCCTACTTCAGTTGAATTGAATTTGACTATGTCAGGTCCTTGAAGAAGGTTAAAACAGCAAACTTGATGAAACACCGTTGTGGTTTTTGCGTAGGTAAGAACGGTTCTTGCTAGAAGCCCGTAGCAGCCACGTAAAATTTGCAACAACAAAGTAGAAGACGTCTAACTTGTTTTTGCAGGGCATGTTGTGATGTGATATGGTCAAGATATGATGTGATATATGTTAATGTATGAGATGATCATGTTTTGTAATATCGACAATCGGCAGGAGTCTTAGGGTTGTTTCTTTATTGTATGAAGTGCAAGCGCCATGTAATTGCTTTACTTTATCGCTATGCGTTAGCAATCACTACAAAAAAAAGACACATCTGTGACATTTTGGGCCGAACGAAAAAAATTTCTGTCATGCTTACGACACTTCTATGATGATAATTGTGACAAAACCCGGTATCATCATAGATGTGGTGGGCTCCTACTTCTATGACAAAAAATCATGACAGAAAATGGGCTTTTCGTCCTGGGCGGGCCGGAGACGCAGATGCATGACATTCTTTGGGCCGTCCATGACGGAAAAAAACATGGTAGAAGCGAGGGCGAGGAAAATTTCGGAGAGTTCCCGGTTACGGTGGGTGGTCGGGGCCGAGCGATGCACGGAGGTTTGCGCGTTTCTCTCATAGACGTACGTGCGTGTGTGCGAGGCGTTGGGCTCTAACTAAACCCGAGCGAGGTGTTGGGCTCTAACTGAACCCGAGCGATTGCACTAGCTACATTACTGAACCCCGATCGATCCCTTGGCTATTAACTGAACTCGAGTGATTCCTTCGCTACTGCTGCTAACTGAAGCTGATCGAAGCTGCCTCTTGATGAACAGTCCCTGGTGGGGGTTGGATGAACAGTTCCCGGTGGGGGGTTGGATGAACAAGATCCCATGGTAGTAGAGGCCGTTGCCGCTGGATGAACAGGACCCCGATCGAGGAGGTGGGGGCGGATGAACAGTAGCCAGTGGAGGGACCCCGTGGAGGGTTGGTAGAACAGGACCCCGTGTGGAGGGCTGGTTGAACAGTAGTCGGTGGAGGCTGGATGAACAGGACCCCCATGGTGAACAGTAGCTGGTGGAGGCTGGAGGAAGTCGACGGTGGATGAACAGTAGCAGGTGGAGGCTGGAGCGAGGCAGTAGATGGTGGATGAACAGTAGCCCGTGGAGTCCCATTTTGCGCTACGCCACACCCCTCCCGATGAACAGGACCCCCGTTTCGACCGTAGGCGCTCCAACACAAGTCAGTTTCCTCTGTTTTGCGGTACGCCACACCCCTCCTGATCAACCGCACCCTGTTTCGATCGTAGGCACTCGAACACAAGTCCGTTTCCTCCATTGTGCGGTACGCCAGACCCTTCTCGATGAACAGGACCCCGTTTCGACCGTACGCGGTCGAACAGAAGGCCGTTTTCCTCCCTTTTGCGGTACGCTAGACCCCGTTCCGGCTGTTCCGTCCAAGCCAGTTGGCTCCCGTTGAACACGACCCATTCCGACCTAGTGGCTTCGCTCCCGATGAACAGGACGCGTTCCGACCCAGTCACTTGGCTCCCGGTGAACACGACGCTGTTTCCTTAGTTCCGAACCAGCCGGTTAGCTATCGATGAATAGGACACCATTGCTGCCGTCTGTTGCCTCTCCATGTACACGAGCCCTGGCCGTCCGTATGCGCGAGTACGTGTTTCGAGACCCCGCTCGTATGTATGTACGTGGCCGTATTTTTTGGCGTGTGGCTGTATGTACGTGTACATGGTTTAGATGGGACAGCCTGAACTGCTACGTGGGGGGCTCTACTATGACATGTGTCGCTACTTACTCGGCCACGGTTCATCGTTGCAGAGCGACCTATCGACCAATATGTACTTACACGTTCGCGACAAGACAGACAACACTACGTATGCTTCAACCGGGTGGGTCCCAGCTGTCAGGGAGGATAAGGACGCACTTGCTTGCGTGCGAAGATATAGCTGCTGGGTCCCAGCTGTTAGGGGGAGGAATCATTTTTTTCCCGTAATAAGGACGCACTTCCTTGCGTGCGAAGATGTAGCTGGTGGGTCCCAGCTGTCAGGCGGAGAAAACATTATTTTTCAGGGTAAAAAGGATGCAGTTGCATGCATGCATCCATGGCGTGGTGCGTCCCCACTGTCAGCCTCTCACATATAGTCATCTTCCGATGACTTTCGTTTGTTGACCACGTTGACCACACCGTGCCGAGCGCACCAAGGCCGGTGGACGACGGCTAGGCCCCAGACTAGAATGACCCGGAGATGGGGAAGACGCGACAGTGGAGTCGTAGATGGAGAGGAGTGGCAAACTTGACTGGTTCGGGTGCGCGGCAGCACAGCCGCCCACGGGAGACAGGAGCAAGAACAGAGGTTGAAGAAGCAGCACGGCTGTTGGATTAACATCCAATGGTCCAGCTGCTAGAATCATTTGTTGATTAAGTTGACAAAAGCCCTGCGTACGCATCAGCTTAGTAGGCCCACAAGTCAGCCACCAAATCTGCCGGGTCCTAGCTGTCAACGGGAGGAATAGTTTTTTTCGCATAACAAGGAGGCACTTCCTTCCGTGCGAAGATACAGCCGGTGGGTCCCAGCTGTCAGGGGGAGGAAACATTTTTTTCCAGCTTAATAAGGAGGAACTTTCCTTGCGTGCGACCATGGACCTCGTGGGTCCCAGCTGTCAGGCTCTCCACGTACAGTCCTCTTCCGATGCCTCTCGTTTGTTGACCACGCCGCGTCGAGCGCAGCAAGGCGGTGGACGATGGCGAGGCCCCGGGCGGGAACGACCCGAAGATGGGAAGACACGACAGTGGAGTCACAGATTGAGAGGAGTACAAGGGTTATATAACTAGTTCTGGTGCAGCGTGGGGCTGCAGTCGGTGGAGAATAACAGGAGGTGTGGAGGGGTGGAGGGATAGCCTGGCTGGCGGTGGGGTAGCGCTTCACAGCGATGCGTGCTAAGCAGAGCTGCTAGCTGCCAGAGGCCGGAGCAGGAGGTGCCGGCGACGCTGGAGGAAGAAGACGAGAGATTGAAGGTGCATGCTGGCCGTTGGATATAAATCCAATGGCTGTGGATGTCAGAATCATTTGTTGACTAAGTTGACAATGCCTTGCGTAGGCTTCGACCTATTGGCCCACATGTCAGCCTGCAAAAATGTGGCATATATTTAACCCATGTTTTCTAGAATTTACAGTCCATTTGCTGGGCTGGGTGAACAAATAATTTCGCGTCAATGCGGCCCATTTAATATTTTCTAAGAAATCCCAGCCCATTTGCACTTTCTTTAAATACACGAATTAGTTGGGCTTGTTCTATATTTAATGTTAGGTTAGAAGGAGCAATTAATATCAAAAAATAAACCGGAGCTACACATTTTATTATATATAAAATTAACAAATTAGCGAGTTATCGCTCAAAAGAAAAATGAGCGCGTTATTATTACATTGGTCCTTAAAATCTTCGCAAACTTTTGTATGCAATCACCAGGATTTTCCTTGCCTGTGAGTAAAAAACAACCAGGATTTTCCTTGCCAACTTCTGTTAAACATTTACTTTTATAAGTTAATAAGACATGGGATGTTTTTATAACGTATATATAAGTCTCTATTAAATATACGATAATAGTAATAATATAAATATATATAATGTGGTTAGAAGGGAAAACATAAATTGGACACTACATTATTATTCTTATATATAGATAAATAGAACAGAGATCTGTGTTTTATTAAAAAATACATTGGGCTGCCGATGTTTAAGAAAAAGTAAAACCTACGCTGGGAGGCCCATAGGCCGGTACGTAAATGATGGACCTCAAAAAATAAGTTGAAACCACTGTCTCGGTATGTCGTGGGCTACGCATGTTAAAAAACAAAACCTAGGCCTAGCTAATACTTGTTCGCCCTATGAAAAAAATGATACCAGCTAGATACCCGATACCCCTTTCCCGCAACAAAAAAAATCTCCGATACCCCTGGAAAAAAAAGCTCCCCGATGACAGTCATCGTTGGAAATTTATTTCGTTTATTGACTACTAGGTTGACAAACCCATGGGCCCCAACGTCAGTATACAATTAGGAGGAAGCTTTTTTCCCAATGAGGCACTTGCTTGCGTACGGCTTGGACCTGGTGGGTCCCCACTGTTAGCCTCTCAGCTTACAGTCCTCTCCGGATTCCTCTCGTTTGTTGAGCATGTTAACAATGGCATACGGCGGCCCCACGGCGAGCACACACAGACGGGAAAGAACCGGAGCCGGGGAAGACGCCTTCATTCTTTCGAACATACCGCACTAGCCCGGTGGCTGCAGCCCTCTCACCCAAAAGCTGTACTGCCCGGGTTCGATTCCAACTGGTGCAGTTGAAAAATATCTAACACTTGCCAAAATTTCGTCCCTGGTTTACCCAGTTTTTCGCACACTCAACATTGTCTTGCCATTTTGAAAATAGCATATCTTTTTGACTTTGCATCATATGAAGATGTGCTATACATGAATGTTGATCAGCATGATGTTAACTTGTTGTTAGTTCCATTTTTTACCATGAATAAAATTTCCAACATTCTGTTATCTATGTTTGAAAAGTGCGTGTTGATTTAAATGCTCTGCCTCTGAAACATGCAGTTTCTTATCTGAAAATCACTTGGACAAGCAGCCATCGCCGGTGTTGGATTCGATGCCGCGCTTCTTCAATCCCTCGGCAGTGCGAGGGGGAAATAAACTCATGTCTCGTGCTGCCGGTTGGGGAATGGAGCAAACTGGATTAAAGAGGGGGCCGGCAGCGCGACTGAAGAAGCACATCAGACGCGATTTTTTTTTCAGTGGATGGCTCTTAATGGCATTTTTTTACTTGCCTCTGCACCATACAACTTGTATTTTTAGCCTCCCAGTCCGTGGTGGACGAGCAGCCCATTTACTGGGCGGGCCAACGTACAGAAAGCAGCACTTGATTTTGCATCAAGGCCCAAAAACAACGCAGTACTATGTTTGTTTTGAGGCCGAAAACATTACGGCAGGGGTTGAGCGTGGGAGGGGGGAAGACAGAGCAAAAAGATAAAAAAGAGATGATGCGCCGTTGCTACCCTAACAAGTAGGTGCAATTCTTCTCGGGAAGAAGGTGTGACGTTGACACTCACACGTCACAATCCCACAGTAGACATTCTAACAAGTTCACACACAAGTACAACAGAAAAGGTAAACATTCATATCAAACTCAGGTTCACAGGACACGTTCATATTCATAGCCAACATTCACAATCAACAACTCAAAAGATTCATATATACACAAGTTCAGCATGTCTATGCATCCAAATGATTGATAGATCACAAGACAATATTCATAGATAATTCACAAAAAGATTCAGATACACACATGTTCAGCATGTTTATGCATCCAAATGATTGAGATCACAGCCAATATCATCCATGGACAAACTTTAATTACCTAGGGTACAGACTGGTAAATGGTGTTCACTCGGTGGTACTTCTTGCTAAAATTAATGCTTGTACGAGTAAACTTTCGAGTACATAAGAGGCAGCACAGACAATCTGAACTTTGCTTGTAGGTTCATCCTCGAGATAGTGGCCTCGATGCCGAGGGAGGTTTGAGCAACTTGGCCACTACTTTCATCCAACTAGTTTACTGGCTCATCTTGGTCCTATAGCTCGCCAAAATTCTACATTGCAGACAAGAAAGGAGGCGGTTGATAAAATGAACCACCCAAAGTTTTTGTGCAGTTCAACTGAAATGGAGCACCCCTGGCGTGTAGACTGATTAAGTGCCAAATGAATATACGCGTCAACCAACTTGTCTGGAATCTTTAGACTCCATGACATACAGTTCGCTACCATATGTGCCGATAACCAAAAGGCACAAGTTGGGACCAAAGACTGGACTGCGCTTTTCTAGGCTATGCGCCAAGCAATATTGTTGGCGTTCACTCTGGCACTTCTTCTTGTCAACATCAATGCTTGTCTGAGTGAACTTTGGAGTACATAGCAGCAGCATAAGTATCTGTCCATCTGATCCTTTTGTGCAGTTCCACTGAAATCGCCCAATGTAATGATTTGCCAGCGAGTTCAGGCTCCAAGTTACTCCTTTATGAAATCGGCAAACGGTAGCACAATACCAAATTACCAATACATATGACAAGCACAATAATCAGGATAAAGACCGGTACCAACCTGTGTGAGGTAGCATATCAAATACTATTTCCTTTGACTGGAAGCTGAGATAAGCGATTGACAGGAAAGGAAGGAAGCAGTCGAGGCAATGAAGCACCCAAAGTTTTTGTGCAGTTCCACCAAAATCGAGCATCCCTGTTGGCACATATATTGAGAGAGTGAGATTACAGAAATAGTGGGAATAGTTGACGAAACATACACTAACAAATAGAAGCACCCTCGTTATCTTAATGGGTAAAGTTAGCAACATAGTAGTCTTGCTTAAAGAGAGGTATTAGTTTATTTAATCAGTGCCAATTAGCTCAACAATAGCATTATTATGTCATGACACTACCAAGATTCCCTCCCTGCTACACCACATGATTTACCTCCACAGACACATATACACACATACATGATTCATCATAGGGTGCTACTAAAGATTTGTTTAACTCCGACAGAAAAATTAGGCAGCAATAAATTAGTGCTACTTAAGTACTCCTAATTAATTAAGTGACCTTACAGGAGAGACAGCAGAAGTGGAAGGGCTCCTGGAGGATCGTCTCACATGTAAGGGGGACGTTGCTGGAACCCTTGAATGGCCTCGACTGAGGCCTCGGCTTCAGCAAGATCACCTTGGCACTGTTGATCGTCTAGAGCTGGGTCACACATGCATTCAGAATCCAGTTAATTAGTATGATGTGTCATCAAGCCAAGTACTACTCTGCTGCATTTCTCTATTTATCTCTACTTCTCTACTCTTATAAAAAATAGAGTTGGTGATGATGGTGTGCCTGCCATCCTGCAATATAGGCCGTCCGATTTATATCTGACGGATAGGAAGGAAACTATGGCAATTTTGCAAAAAGATACCCACACCCATCTCCACATTTGCAAATAAGGCCTTCCCTCGTTCATCCTTTTCTCTCACAAGATAAACTACTCATACAAATGCATCTTGATGTTACGTGCAACGCACGGGCATCTTGCTAGCACTACTAGAAAAAAGGCTATAGCTAATATGGACATTAATGGCGCACCACATATGTGGTGCGCCACTGCTATATAGCAGTGGCACACCATGTATAGGTACACCATTAGTGTCCATATCACTAATGGCGCACCACACCCACGGTGCGCCACTACTGACAATTATTTTTTTATTTTTTTTTCAAAACTAGTAATGGCGCACCAGGGGATAGTGCGCCATTACTAGTTAAAACTAGTAATGGCGCACCACACACTCCGTGCGCCACTACTAACAATTTTTGTTTTACTTTTTTTTTCAAAACTAGTAATGGCGCACCTGGGGATAGTGCGCCATTACTAGTTAAAACTATTAATGGCGCACCACAACCACGGTGCGCCACTACTAACAATTTTTTTTTCCAAAACTAGTAATGGCGCACCACATACCAGGTGCGCCATTAGTAACCAGGGTTACTAATGGCGCATTCTTAGGAGGTGCGCCATTGGTAACCTGAGAGCAGCTAGATATTTTGGACAGCCACCTACCACACTCACTTTCCCCACTTCACTCTCCACCTCCTCCTCCAAGCTTGTCTCGGCTGCCTCCTCCTCCTCACCTCATTTGCACCATAGATTCACCCAAATTAAGTGGTTAAATTTCCTTTTTTTGATAGGTAAGTAAGGGGAAAGCTTTCTTTATGTTCTAGATCTACTTTTTTCTCCCTCCAACAACGTGCACATGCACTTTTTATGGCCTAGATCTACGTATGTTTGTGGTGTTGCATATGTTTGTGGTGTTGCATATGTTTGTGTTTGCAGGTACCGGTATTTGAAATGCGATAGTTGCCAATATTTTGCCGGAATGTTGATTCATTTCCCGTTTCGGCGAGAATTTGGCACTATGCATTCTCTTTGGTCCTATTTTTAGGCAAAGTCATGCCAAATTTTTTTTTGGTTCTAAAATATTGTTTTGCTCTACCCCGCACGCGACCATGGTCCGCACGATGACTGAAGGCATCGTGAATAGGTTTTTGAGCTCCGCGAAGGCCGAGATGCTTCAAAAGAACGAGACGGAGATAAGATGTCTGTGTCGAAGATGCAAGCTGAAGAGCCTTATGGACCCGGATTCCGTACAGGTGCGGGACCACCTGCTCTTGCGTGGTTTCATGGATGGCTATTGGTGGCAAGGTGATGAAGATGATTATGAAGTCGTCCATGGGGGCCGGGCAAGAAATGAGGAAGGGCAGCAAGACAACCGCGGCGAGGGCGGGCGAGAAGACGAAGAATCTCCAGGACATGATGACAAAGTAGATGCAGTACACAGTCATCATGTAGAAGATGCCAGACATGATGATGAGGAAGATCAAGACGAAGGGCATGATCATGAAGATGAAGATGCCGGAGCAGACGACGATGGACCATCGATGGGCTGGGTGCAGGACCCTCATATTCAAGAGCTGCTTCTCAAGCAGACGGATAATGCAAGAGCTGCCGCCCGAGAGAAAGCCAAGCTGGATCAACTAGAGATAGACGCGGTTACTCCATTGTATGAAGGATGCAGGCCTGAGGATACCCGCCTGAAAGTAACGCTCATGGCTCTGGAGATGAAGGTAAAACACAAAATGACCGACGCATGCTTCGACGAGAACATGTCATTCTGGCACGAACGTCTTCTCAAGGGGAACAAGTGCCCGACCAGTTTCGAGGAGGCGAAGAAAATCGTGTGTCCTCTGGATTTACCGCATGTGAAATACCATGTGTGCATGAACAATTGCATCATTTATCGGGACGAGCACGCGGAGTCTACCATATGTCCGGTGTGCGGCGTCACTCGATACAAGAAGAGGAAGAAAGCTCCTCGAAAAGTGGTGTGGTACTTTCCGATCACTCCTCATCTGCAGCGGTATTTTGCGGACCCTAAGGTAGCAAAGCTCCTGCGTTGGCACGCGGATAGGGAGGAGAAGAAGCGAGAAGATGACGGAAATGATCCGGAGATAAATAAAAAAGACAAGATGCTGAGTCACCCTAAGGATGCGAGCCAGTGGCAAGCGTTGAACTTCGAACACCCAGAATTTGGGAACGATCCAAGGAACATCGTGCTGGGCGCGAGCACCGATGGAGTCAATCCGTTTGGCAGCCAGAGAAGCACACATAGCACCTGGCCTGTGTTTGTGTGGATGTACAACCTTCCCCCCTGGTTGTGCATGAAGAGGAAGTACATTCACATGAGTATGCTAATTGAAGGGCCAAAACAACCAGGGAACGACATCAATCTGTATCTGGGGCTGCTGAAAGAGGAGCTAGACACGCTGTGGAAAACGCCAGCCAATACGTGGGACGCCGCAGAGAAAGAATATTTCCCTATGAGAGCCGCACTGCTCACGACGGTGCACGACTATCTCGGTTACGGATATGTCGCGGGGCAGGTGGTCCACGGATTTTCTGGATGCGTCAGGTGCATGGATGACACAACGTATCGCCAGCTAGATAGAGATCCCGGGTCTTCGAAAACCGTGTTCATGGGACATCGAAGGTGGCTTCGCGACGATGACTCATGGAGAAAACGCAAGGATCTGTTCGATGGTTAAACCGAACCCCGAAGACGCCCGCGTACGAGGAGCGGCGAGGAAATAGATGAGCTGTTGAAAAATTGGAAAGAGTGCCCACCGCCGAGAAAGAAGCGAAAGGCGCCAGAGCCGGGAAAGAAGCGAAAGGCGCCAGAGCCGCTGCTGAAGGTATGGAAAACGAGGTCTGTTTTCTGGGACTTGCCGTACTGGAAGATCCTCCGTGTGCCTCACAGCCTTGAGGTCATGCATATCACGAAGAACGTGTGCGAGAGTCTGCTTGGTACCCTGCTCAACATGCCAGAGAGGACCAAAGATGGGCCAAAAGCAAGGGCAGACTTGAAATCAATGGGCATCAGGGAGGAGCTTCACGCTAATGATGATGATGATGAGGCGAAGGACACGGAAAGTCGTCGCAAAGGCAAAAAGGCCAAGAAGATCGGAAATGACTGCCCTCCCGCGTGCTTCACTCTAAGTCAGGAGGAGATCGAGCAGTTTTTCACCTGCCTCATAGGAGTAAAACTTCCTTACGGTTACGCGGGGAAGATAAGCAGATACCTAGACTCAGCGAAGCAGAAGTTCAGCGGGATGAAGTCTCACGACTGTCACGTGCTGATGACGCAGATACTTCTAGTTGCAATCCGTGGGATCATGGACGCGCACGTCCGTGAAACGCTATTTGGCCTATGCAACTTTTTTGATGTCATCTCTCGGAAGTCGGTTGGCGTGAGGCAACTCAAAAGGCTACAGGAAGAGATCGTGGTGATACTATGCGAGCTTGAGATGTACTTCCCACCCGCATTCTTCGATGTTATGGTGCATCTGCTGGTCCATATCATGGAGGATATCATCCAACTCGGGCCGACGTTCCTGCACAGCATGATGCCGTTCGAAAGGATGAATGGTGTCATCAAAGGATACGTTTGCAACATGTCACGTCCAGAGGGAAGCATAGCCAAGGGCTTTCTGACCGAAGAGTGCATCTCCTACTGCACGAATTATCTAGGCATCGAGAACCCCGTTGGTCTGCCCGTCAACAGGCACCTCGGTAGGCTCGCTGGATGGGGTCGCCGCGAAATGCATGTCGACTTCAAGGGTCAACTCGCCGACTTTGAAAGAGCAAACCTAGTCGCGCTACAACACATAGACGTGGTCGATCCTTGGGTGGTAGAGCACAAAACCTTTATTGAGAAGACGTACAATGACCGAGGCCAACAGAGGACGGACGGAGATATAATCAAAGAGCACAACTCATGTTTCACGTGTTGGTTCAAGGAGAAGCTTCTGTCGTACCCTTTACATGAGGATTCTTCCGCGGAAGAAAAACTCATATTTGCCTTGTCACAGGGCGCCGAGCACAACCTGATGACCTATGAGGCGTACGATATCAACGGCTACACATTCTACACCGAGGAAAAGGACATGATCAGCGATGGTTATCAGAACTCCGGGGTAACGATGGAATCCTACACCGGTAACGACAAGGACAGATACTACGGAAGGATCGAGGAGATCTGGGAGCTGAGCTACGCTGGAGAGAAGGTCCCGATGTTCCGTGTCAGATGGGCTAAGAGCGTCCTAAAAGAAGACTGGTATTTCACCACCATGGTTATACCCGAAGCCAAATCCAAGACCGCGGGCGCAAACGTCACCGCGAAAAATGAGCCATGGGTACTGGCTTCCCAAGTGGACCAATGCTTCTTCATTACCGACCCGTCAAAGCCCAGTCGTGTTGTCATGAGGAGAGGCAAAAGGAAGATCATCGGAATGGATGGAGTCGCCAATGGGCAAGACTTCGACAAGTACGATGACCCGAAGATGGAACATGACGACGACGATGAAGTACCAGCATACACCACAAGAAGAAGCAGGACCACCCTACCTAAAGGACGTCCGTTCAAGAGAAGAACTCCATTTGCGAAAAAGAAGGGCAAGAAGATTGTGAAAAGATAGCTAAGATCGATTGTATTTAAATTGTAGCCTTCATTTCTCGATTGTATTTCGACATATAGAAATGGCATTTCTTCTGTTCTAGTCCTCTATCCAGTAACCTATTTTGTTCAAAACAGTGGGGATTAATGTTGTCTGTACTTACCTTCCTTTAATATTTTGTAACTTCTCCATCACCAAAGTTGAAGTATCGACCACTTTCTTCTTGGATTTGGAATTTTTGTTCTTCTCCCTCTTGTTTTGTTGCAAATCATCATTTACAGGCACCTTGGGCTTCTTTGTGTTTTCTTCTGGTATTTTAATTGTTTTTATTTATGTTTATTCTGGTAAAAAAAAGTTATTAATGGCGCACCAGGAGAAGGTGCGCCATTGCTATCAAGGTATTTATGGCGCACCCCTAGGAGGTGCGCCATTGACATCCAAAAAAAAAGATAGTAATGGTGCACCAGGAGAAGGTGCGCCATTGCTATCACGGTGTTTATGGCGCACCCCTAGAAGGTGCGCCATTGGTATACGTATTTTTATGGCGCACCCCTAAAAGGTGCGCCATTGCTAACCGTCCCCCCACTCCCACTTGCTCCCCTCTCCCTCTGGCCTCTCTACCTCCCTCGCCAGATCCACCGCCCTCGCCCGCGCCCGCTCCACCGTCCTCCGCCCGCGCCCGCTCCACCGCCGCCGGCATTGCGAGGTGCGCGCGCCCCACCTAACCCGACGACCCCCGCGGGAGCACGCCGCCGTCCGCCCGCGCTCGCTCCACCGCCGCCGGCATTGCGAGGTGCGTGCGCGAGCCGATCGTCCTCCCCTCTCCTCCTCTCCCCGGCCGCGCTCTTCCTCCCTCTCGCCCGCTGCTCACGCCCCTCCCTCGTCCCTGTAGGAGCACGAACCCGAGGAGCCGCACAGCACCGGATCCACCTCGTCTTCTTCCTCGGGTCGCCGCCATCTTCCTCAACTCCGACCACCTCTGCTGCTACTAAGCTCTCGCAGGGCCTCCTTGCGCCTCCCCGGTGAGCTCTGCCTCCTCTCCCCTCTTCCTCCTCTCCCCGATGAGCAGGGCCTACTTAGCTTCTGATGTTGGTTCAGTTGTGGTCTTTGTGGGATAAGCTGATAGTATTGGCTATTGCTTTGATTGTTCATTAGTTATATAGCATGCATGATTTGGAAAATGGAGTTAGCAGCTCTACACTGCTATATACTTGACAATGAACTTCCTCAACTTAATCAATTTCATAGTTTTTTGTGTCTGCTATAAAGTGTGCTTCAAATCGCGGTTGTCTTTTTAGTTCCTGCTGTTGCTATGGCACAAATGAATTAATCTTGGTGGAAACTATTATATCCTTTGGTGATGTGTTAAACTACTTGAAAATAAACTAAGCCTATTGATGCTTGCACATATTAGGAATGTGCTAAGCAAAACATTGCAACTGACTGGCAGTTATGTATTTCCTTACTGTATTGGCTATATTGATGCCCATTCATTCCATAGCAGCTTTGCACTAGGAAATACTTGGTACGCCTGCATACTCATATTCTTTTGATGTTGGTTCAGTTCAAGATGCTATCATGTGCTAGATTTGAGACGAGATTCCTCTAGAGTAGCCATTGTCTCTGTTCGAGTAAGGATGTTCTTGTGTGTAGAGCTGTTAACACCAGCCGAGCCTACAAATGGGATGGACCCTTTTTCCATTGAATTTCTTCCTTCCTGAGAAACCTAAACACAAGGACACAATTAATGCTTACAAAAAGAGTGTATTATGCTTAAATTTTAGATCCACTTTCATATATATTATAATGATTAGCAGAGTATATACAAAATGATACAACAAGATTATCCAGTTAGTATAGTAAGTCTGGGAGTACATCCTCTGAGCAGTAAGAAATACTATATAGTCATGCTAACATGTACTCCCATGCCTCATACTCCTAACAGAACTGCATGAAAAACATTCACTACCATATACTCTTTTTTGCAACATACCCTTTTATGCGAGTATATTGCGATGAATTTGTATTGTGCAGTTCGCATTGGCGTATCTCATGATAATTAGGGCCAGTTCTTCTGCTGGCTTTTAGAATAAGCTGGAATAAGCTGCCCCCTAGGCTTCTAAAAAATTAAATTTGGTTGGGCTTCTAGAATAAGCTGGGTAGGGGGTAGCTTATTCTAGAAGCCCAAAAAAGCTACCAAAAGAACTGGCCCTTACTATCCAAAGTGAAAATGTAGTATCAGGAAGTCATTGAACTAGTATAATATGTGGTGGGAGTACCTACTTGGCTACTCCCAGTCCCATGAGTACAAATATTTTTGCTACATAACTTTGCAATTTTCTTCAACTACATTGTAGGAAGGTGACTCTCGAGAGAACTGAACCCAAAGTACATGCTATAAAAATTGTATTCACTGCTGCTGCTGTACTACTTGTGATGATGCTGCAGCTGTACTACTTGTGATGCTGCTGCTACTATAGAGTTGATCATTATATTCACTGAATTTTGTCAACTTGTGATGCTGCTGCTACTGTAGATCTTCTGAACTTGTGATCTTCTGAAATGACCCCTTTCTCCTGAAATGTTGATTAATCTCCGTTTCGGTTGAGAATGGGGCACTCCTAGGTCAAGAAAATTAACAAAGGTCATGCCCAATTTTCTTCACCTAGAAGGTGCCCGATTCTCAACCGAAACAAAAATTAATCAACATTTATAGTTTGACCTAGAAGATGCCCAATTTGTTAACTCTAGTAGTGTACTCCTGTTAAATGCAGTCTAGTTACTCCTGTTTTTCAGATTCACGATGTAAGCTCCTGTTAAATGTTTGTCTAAAAGAGAATAGCTTTGTGATGGAAGATCAATCCCTTTTAAGACATCAACAATTTTACTCCTTGGCAGGAAAGGGGTTTTATCGGTATTATCATAAAAGTTAATCCTAACAAAACTCCCATCATTAGAATTAATAAGGGGACCTCCAATACCAACCTAGTACACCAAAAATATAAGACTGAGTTAGGTTACAGGGAGAAGTACAGGGAGAAGTTGCGCAATGCCAAAGACATAGCTGTTTACAGTATGCGCTTTAATATAGGAGTAGTAAATTAAGGAGAAATTTCAGATTGTTTTTTTTAAGAATACCAAGTTCAGATAGATAGATTCTGATGCAATCATCTATATAAATGCAAGAAAATAACAATCACAAGTGTACCTTCTTGATTTTGCAAGTGGACAACTGAAGGTCTCCACAGTCAAGTTCAGTAGGCTTTTTTCCTAGACTGCATTTAAGAAATAACTCTAGTAGCCTTTTTTCCTATTTAGAGCAAACATGGCCAACAACAATGAGGCCGGCGGTTCGGGCAAGGCATTCTGGGAGCTGTCCCAGGAGATGGAGGAAGAACCTCACCGCTATGAGGACGCCGCGGAAGACACCGATCCCGACTGCACAACCCCTAGTGGCGTCGGGGATGACACCACTGATGGTGCCGCCGAGGATGCCACCACTGATGATGGCAGCACACACACAGATGGCAGCCAACCGAAGAGGCAACGGAAGGACCGGCGCCCAAACATGCTCGGCACCGTCAAGGAGGAATTTACTGAAGTGTCCTCCAGTGGGCATCCAACGGCGCCCAAAGAATTAGTCAGTGGGTACTCGGGACAACTCGGGTGCATTCTCCGGAGCACCGTCTCGATCAACACCGAGAACCTAAGGCATCATGACCGAGGGAATTTGCGCAACCTCCTCTTCACGAAGCTGCATGAACGATACAAGTTCCCCGGTGACTTCGCAAACACACGCCTCTCAGGGAATAAAGTGAACAGTGTCGCCCTCACGAAGATGAGCACGGCCCTGGCTACTTGGAGAGCCGCGGTGAAGAGAAGGATTCTAAGAGGTGATAGTTATGAGAAGATCAAGGAGACAAATCCTTCGATCAGCGAAGCTGACTACCGGGAGTTCAAGATCAAGTGCGAGAGCAACGCATCCGCGGAATCAAGTCAGTGGGGGAAAGATATGAGGGACTTGAACTTAGGGGTTCACAAACTCGGTCCCGGCGGTTACAGAGTGGCGGAACCTATATGGGACAAGGAGGACGCGGAGCGTGCCGAGCAAGGCCTACCACCCCTCTTCGATAAATGCCGTGACAAGCAGACCAGGAACTATGTCAGAGCCCGGTACAAGGTGGACCCGGTAACAAAAGAGCTTACCACGGATCCGAAGACCAAGGCGCTTGAGCTTGTTCTGGTAAGGAATACACCCCCGCATAATTAGCTCCATATGGTTGCATTCTAATTAATGAAGCCAAATTTCTAAATGGTTCACGTTCCTTCCGCAGGACACTGAAAGCAGTAGCGCGGGGTCGTCTCAGAGCTCCCCTTGGGACACCACTTTAAATAGGGCGTTGAACATAATGAAACACAAAGATAAGTTCAGTAAGCCGTCGTCAGCTGGTCGTGTGGCCGGCAAAGGCTTGTCCACGAAATGGTCGGAATACTATAACGCTGGGCGAAAGGAGAGAAAGACCAGCTCGGAAAGCCAGGAGCGCGAGGTTCAAGAACTCAAGGCACAAGTGGCACGGATTCCGGAGATAGTCGAAGAGCAAGTGCGAGACCAACTGGGAGCGACGATCACCGCCATTGTGCCTACCTTGATTGAGGGGCTACAGGCGTGGATTGCGGGCGGCCAACAGGGGCCGCCCCCGATTCCCAGCTTCACGGGCAGCAACTCGCACAACGCACCGGCGGCGGCATTGGTGTCTCCGGCGGAGGCGGCATTGGTGTCTCCGGCGTCGGCGTCGGCATTGGAGCTTAATGCACCCGGGTGTGGGAAGAATACGCCGGCCGGCACCTCGGCAGCAAGCGGCCCCTCCGTCACTTGCACG
This sequence comes from Thinopyrum elongatum, assembly GCA_011799875.1. Classification (NCBI taxonomy): domain Eukaryota; kingdom Viridiplantae; phylum Streptophyta; class Magnoliopsida; order Poales; family Poaceae; genus Thinopyrum; species Thinopyrum elongatum. Next base: position 541,684,763 of record CM022301.1, read on the forward strand.
CCCGCCGTTGGCGGTGCCTTGACATTAGCCGAGCTCGACGCCATCACAGTAACTAAGCCTCTCGGCCGATGACTTCATCTCCTTGCCTTTGACTGGGCATCCCTGACGCCCTACATGTTTTCGCAGGGCGCCGCCGACGTTCCATGCACTCTCCTGCACTTCGTGGACGGCGAGTTGATCGATGTCGCCAACGCCAGAATCGTTCAACCGGGCAACCGCGTGTTCCACGGTAATCCGATGCCACCCACCGTGTATAGGGTTCAACTGGTTCGGGTGCTGCGGGGCTGCGACGACTTGTTACCTCCGTATCGACCCCCTGGGGCCGATGAAGATGATGTGATGACCCTCAGCGCCTGCATAAGCTGGTCCATGCTTTGGCCGAAGAGCCAGATTCGTTTGGGGGCAGGGGACACCACCCCACAGACAACACCGCCAGTCGTGCCGGCGCCAAGCCATGGCAAGACCGCCGCAACGCTACCGCCGTCAACTGATTCAGACATGCATATGGCACAGGATCCGGACGATGACGACGGTACATTTACCAACGTCGATAAGTACTTCAACGAACATGGGTACGGTGATGAATTCTTGGGGCCTCCTTCTCAAGAACCCAACCCTGCAAAAGACGATCGCGATCTAGCTGGTACCACGGAGAAACCCAATTGCAACAGGCGTCGTCTGGCGTTCAGTTCTCAGGAGACGCCTCTAGCTGCCACCTTCACCGAGCCTCAGATAGCCGAGGTGCGAAATATTATCAGCCCCAACACACTCAAGAAGGTGGTCTCTGAGCAGAACTCGATCCCATTACAGCAAAAGAAGCAGAAGGGACGGAAAAGAAAAAATAACAAGGGTGCGAGCCAGCCGGCACCGAGTACGATCCGTGCTCAGGACGGGCCACCTTCACCTAAGGATATCTCGAGGAGGGTGCATGTGGCGGGTAGGCCGATGCTACCGACTAATCTGCTCAATGCTGCAACCGGTGCTATGCGGAGTCTGCATGACAGTGTTCTTTCTTTGGAGAAGCGGCGTCTCTCCGAGAATGATGTGGCATACCCGGTTTTCATGGCCAAGGTGCCAGAGGGCAAGGGCTTTGTCGATAGCACCATCGGGGGTATGATCGTCCTGCGGTTTGATGACATCTTCGCTATGTTTAACCTTCATCCGCTGCACTACACCTTCATTTGGCTATTTTCGCTCAGTATGGAGATGCGGATCATTAGAGACAAGACCCCGGACATCATGATAGTCGACCCCTTCTACATGCGTGCCAAGAACTTGGGCAGCGCTGGGGACCGGCAAGTCGCGAGTTCATACCTCGAAGGCATCATTCTGGCGAACCCAGATAAGGATAACTTCCTCGTGCCTTACTTTCCCGAGTAAGTCATCCCCTCACCGCCCTGTAACATATGATTTCTTAGATTTCGATCGTTCTTTTTTTTTCTAACATTCCGTGTTTTGTGCAGTGACACACATTGCACACTCATCCTCTTAAGTCCGAAATATTCCATGGCCACGTATTTCGACTCGGACTGTCAGTCGAAGAAAGACTACACAAATATCAAGAAAGTTCTTGATGATGCTCTCCCCGGCTACGCCAAATCTGGAGGCACCTTCAGGAGGCCAATTTGTAGGTATGGCAAGCACGTGTTCACCCACGTAACGACGTTCCCCTGCGTCAAGCAGCCGCCTGGCGGTCAGAAGGATGCCTACTTTGCCCTCCATCACATGCGGGCGATCGTACGGGACCATAATCACCTTCTGCTACCAACTAACCTCAAAGATTGGGCCGCACGCTTGTCGGCAATCCAGGACGCGGACATCAGACAAGAATTCTTTCGCATCCAGTCGGAGTTTGCGGAAATCATCCATCAAGATGTCCTTCGTACCTCGGGGCAGTTCTACCTCAGATATCAACCGTCCAACAGCGAAATAGAAACAACGCTACAAATGCAGGCTGACAACGACCACGATTTCATGGCCATCACGATAGACGGCGGCTTCATCCACGCTCCGGTCCCTGAGTCGAGTCGAAAGTAATGATGCTATGTAGTTCTGAAATATCGATTAGCTCATGTTGTAATTAAACTTTAATGAACTTGTATGTCTCTTTAGTTTGGACAGTCATTCAACTTATATGTAATCGATGCTATTTATTAGTAGGACCATGAATCGTGCTATTAATGTGTTGCTTTTCTCTTCCGATCCTTTTGTTGCATACTTATATATTGCTTATGTATTGTCTGTGAATTGCTACTAACGTTTTGTTTGTCTAGTGCATAGAGATGCCGTCGTATGTCGTGTACAAGGGTAAGGTTCCCGGAGTCTACGACGACTGGGAGGAGTGTCAGAGACAGGTTCACCGTTTCAGCAGTAACAGTTACAAAGGGTACACCACTAGGGCGGAGGCGGAAGCTAGATACGCGCGCTATCTAGCGGGAGAAAGGAGGGAGCGGAGGAGGAACCGGATGAAGACCAGTTTCATCGCGATGATGCTCATCGTGACCGCAGCTCTCTTCTATGTGATGGTAGTTTAGATGATCGATATCGACTTGTAATGTGAAGACAAACTCGCAACTCGCGGTCTTGAGACTTGTAATGTTCTAACTTTGTTTGGTATTTTGAATTCGGAGACTAATATGATGAATTGTATTCGGAGACTAATCTTTTATTGTATTCGATAAATCTGCTGTTTATATGTTGTGCTGTTTATATTCTGTGCAGTAATGTATTTTGTAACCTGTGCAAATATCAGAAAAGAAAAAAAAATCCTTATATTCATAGTAGTGGCGCACCATATTGCACTTTAGTGGCGCACTGAAATAAACACACCAGTGGCGCATTATCTAAAAGTGCGCCATTAGTAACCCAGAGCACAAGGTAAATATGGCCCCCTGGGAGGCATAGTAATGGCGCACTGGTGGACATAGTAATGGCGCACTATATGGTGCGCCACTATTATCTGGTATACTAGTGGCGCATCAGAGGTGCGCCATTACTATTTGTTACTAGTGGCGTGTTAATAGTGGCGCACCTGTAGTGCGCCATTAACAGCAAAAACAGGTGCGCCACTAACAGCCCTTTTTCTAGTAGTGTAGTCTTACAAGTAAAGTAAGACTAGTAGCAACACAGCAATACAATACCACTAGCAAGATGTCAGGATAACATAGGACGGTACCATCTTGTGATCTTGTTCATTTCCTCCTTCTTCTTCTTCATCTTCCTCTTCATGCTCTGTTTCTCTTTATCCTCACCAGTTGGTGAAACCAAGTACATGATTGGCCTTCTATTTCAGTTAGTAAACACAGCAATACAAAACCAATTCTGAAATAGGAGGCCAATCATGTACTTGGTTTCACCAACTGGTGAGGATAAAGAGAAACAAAGCATGAAGAGGAAGACGAAGAAGAAGAAGGAGGAGGAAATGAAGAAGATCACACGATGGTACCGTCCTATGTTATCATGACATCTTGCTAGTGGTATTGTATTGCTGTGTTGCTACTAGTCTTACTTTACTTGGAAGACTAGCAAGATGCCCGTGCGTTGCACGTAACATCAAGATGCATTTGTATGACTAGTTTATCTTGTGAGAGAAAAGGATGAAGGAGGGAAGGCCTTATTTGCAAATGTGGAGAGGGGTGTGGGTATCTTTTTGCAAAATTGCCATAGTTTCCTTCCTATCCGACAGATATAAATCGGATGGCCTATATTGTAGGATGGCAGGCACACCATCATCACCAACTCTGTTTTTTATAAGAGTAGATAGATAGATAGATAGATTATTATTATTATAAGAGTAAAGACAGAGATTAGGGAGCTGGCGGGCGGTTCGTTGTACGGCACGTTCGTGTCCATCCACTAGCCCGGAATTAAAGCACGCACGACATTTACAGCGACTGGGATTAGTTGTTTTCCGGGCGCATGGACTAACGCGGACTAGCGGACTTGGTCGCCCTTTTTTGAGCACGCCTTCGACAAGTATGTGCGTGACATGCTTGCATGCAAATCTTGCGTGACCAAACCATGCGAAGCGGAGCGGTAGGCTGTCGAACTGCAGCCTACATGTTGCAGCCATGTCATCCACACGCAACCTAAAGGCCAATTCATACTCCGCTGGACTATACTGTACTACTCCTTGGAGCTAGTGCTGCAACTGGCGTACTCCACAGCCCGCTTCCCTTCTCCTTCCTCTTCCACCGCCCGCGCACGTCCGCGAGAAGCAATCGGTCAACCCTTATATAGGAGTGCTAGCACAAATAGATACATGCATGACCACTAAAATTTCCTTTCTTTATCTCCATGAAATAAATGTGGCATGAAACTCAAAGCCCTTTAAGTCTGAGTATAATGGAAATCATCATCCTCCTCTGGCTCCGCTTCGCCCGCGTCATCGTCCTCCTGTTCCGGCTCCGTGTCGTCGTTCTCCTCCTCCGGCTCCGCGTGCTGCTCTGCCTCCAACGCCTCCTCGTCCGGCTCTGGCTAGTCCGAACTCCGGAGGCAGGGCGGCTGCAATCCGGGCTTCGCGCTGCCTCCAGATCAAAGCGCCGCTCAGGCGGGAGCATGGCGTATGTCGTTACCTTCGGCCAGGCCATGGCTATCGGGCCACGGCGACCAGAGAAGAGGCGGCGGGAGGGAAATGAATGCAGCTACTGTTTGGGTTCACCGTCTGGCTTAAATAAATGCACACCATCACATGTACTCGCGGGTGCACAAATTGTAACATACTGGTCTGCTTAGGGGGCGTCACGTAACTGGTATGTGTGTGAGATTCTGAGAGACAGAGTGCGTGTGTGCGACTCTACTCTTCGGACATGTACTCCACCTTTTGCATCGGGATATAAGTATAATGGTATTACACTTTAGCTTGTGATTTATGTGGCCATGTTAACGTGGTTGTGTAAAAAAATGTCACTTCCTGCTCGTGATTTGCGTTATATAATTATAAGAACTTTTCTAACTACTAAAATAAAGTGGAATTTTTCCATGTTATATAAGTAAATTAAGGTGATTATTTATCATACGGGTAAGGTTGGACGAAGGGTTGTAGGAACAAATGCTCCACCTAGAGCATGTGTGTGTGAGAAGGAGTCTTAATGTGTGTGTGTGTGAAGCAGAGTCTTCGGTGGCGAAAGTAATTTAAGTGTGTGTGGCTTCATCGTAGAGAGGTGATGTGTATGGCAGAGGCCACCAACGAGGGGGGTGCGAGAGAGAAGAGGCTCGTAAAGAGGGAAGAAAAGGCGTGTGCACGTGAGAGGAGCCGACATCGAGATAATGTGTTTGTTCGAGAGACACCGAGGAAGACTACTATATATCGATGGTGCATGTAGGCGGGAATTAAATGAAGGGATGGTCTTATTGGTTTCGGGGATATAGGGGAAGAGTGAGAGAGGGGGTAGCTAGAAGGAGATTGTTAAGTGTGAGTGTGTGTTTTAGAGAAGAGACCCATCCAGGCGGAAGTCATGTGCACACAAGAAGAGAATGATTCGATGTGGGGTTAGGGCTGAGGGTAATTAACTATGTATGAAGACATAGGAGACCTTGAACGTGCATGTGCGAGAGGTATACATGTATACGTGGGATGTGTGTGTGTGTGCACGCGCATGATCGAGATAAAAGAAAGAAGACATAAGTCATAAGATCAACGACATGGGAGAGATGGATCGGTATGACAATATGCATGCATGTGAGAGTGGAGGGAAGAAGGCCCGATAATTGAGCATGTGTTTTTGTCTTTAAGAGATAGTGGCGTGGGCTGGAGCATGCATCTATGGCGAGCAGAGAGAGCGAGACACAACCATTGTGCAAAAGAGATCAACCTATAGATGCATGTATAGAGAGACAAATATAGTGTGCATGATAGGAAGCAACAGTGCGTGCGAGAAAGAAAGGTTGACGGAGAAACTGCAGATAGATAGAGAGATAGAGATGCTAGCTAGAGGGACATCGGCTAGTTTGTGTGTTAGAGATGACCACCGAGTGGTTCAGAGGGGTGAAGTTATGTGTGTGTGAGAGAAAGATAAAAAGAGGGCGCATGACTGCATGGAGAGAGAAACATATATAGTGTGCATGATAGGAAGCAAGAGTGAGGGCGAGAAAGAAGGTTGATGGAGAAACAGATAAATAGAAAGATAAAGATGCTAGCTAGAGGGAGATCGGCTATCTAGTGTGTGTGTGTTAGAGATAAGAGTCGAGTGGATCAGAAGGCTGAGTTATGTGTGTGGGTGTGAGAGAGATAGAGAGAAGGTGCATGTGAGTCACATACAAACAAATATGAGAGAGAAATGAGATCCCGGGAGACGGAGTTTTGTGTTTGCGAGAGAGAAAGATATTTCACAAGGAGAGTGATAGCTTGAGAGACATATCAGGGAACACGAGATATCTCTAGGGAGAGAGAGTGTGTGAGCGACATACAAGGGAATGGTGGAGAGATATGAGACCCTGGGAGACAGAGTTTGTGTTTGTGCGTGAGAAAGAGATATTTAAGAGGGAGAGTCGCAGCTTCTCATACCTAAGGAGCGCAAGACATCTCTGTGTGAGAGGGGGTGTGCGAGTGGCACACAGGTGAATAGTAGAGAGAAATGAGACCCCGGGAGACGAAGTTTGTGTTTGTGTGAGAGAAAAAGATTTCATAGGGAGAATCATAGTTAGAGACACATAGCAGGGAGCGAGATATACTTAGAGAGAGATAGAGTGAATGTCAAGGGAGAGAGTATCGTCAGTGTGTTACGAAGATAAAAGATCATTGTCGACATACAAGTAGCACGAGAGATACTCGAGAGACGATGAAGGCGTATAGATCTAGAGAGATATACAAGCATGAGTAATAACTATATGACACGAATAACTAAAGATCACGACATCGATAATATCATAACGAAAATAGGTCTATCAAACATGCATATTCATTTGAATTTGGGGACACGTGTAATGTTATATAGTTTATCAATATTAGTGATCCATAGATTCTTTAATTAGAGAAATGCATGGTTTATATGCAATTAATGTCTAAACGGGATTACACTATATGTTGCGTGTGTCAAACACATTATACGTGTTTGAGAAGTAAAAAAACCCGCATGAAGCACACATTAATTGGAGACAGTTAGCGAGGAATGCATACATTGGATTTCAACATAAAGTGGTTTCAAATATTTGAAAATCCAAATTAAGTTGGATCCAGCCTTATGAATCTGAGATCATGCCATTTGTAAACCATATTTATGTATAAAGGGTGTTGTGCTTTTGAAATTATATATAAAAAAATGATGTATATAGATTTGTATTCGAATACAAAATGGATCCTGCCCGAAAAAAATACAAACTAGATTCAAATTGAGTTGGCATGGTAAACGTGCACTCTTTATTTGCAAAAATTTGAACGAAGCGGGGAAACTCGCAGTAACCGCCCGAAACCAAAATCTGCGAGATGGAAATTACTGCCTATCCCTGACACACAAAGCCTATCGGCTCGATTTCTATAGGTTTCGATAGGGGTAGGTTGTAATTTCACTCAAATGTGACATAACCGCCTCCGCCTCTCACCTCCCCGGATTGATACACGGTGGGTGCCAAAACACAGTTTCTCCTCGGACGAAATCGCCTCTCACCTCCCTCCCCGATTCATACACGGTGGGTGCCAAAACAAACTCTCCTCGGCCGAAATCTCCGTCGGCAAATATTCGGTGTATGCGAGATTACCGTCCTATCCCCAACCGACTAATATTGCTGTGATGTAAAAAAATTTAAATGGGGGCTAAGTTTGTAAATTTCCTCGCATTTGAGACAAGCGCGCCCTGAAGACATGGTTCCCCCCTTCCTCTCTCCCTCCATTTCCCCATTCGTACTCCGTGGGCGCCAAAACACCCTCTCCACCGCACTCTCCTCCGTCCGCCACCCCATCCACCGCCGTCCTCCTCCACCATGCCGGAGCTGATACCCCAACGCCGTCGTCCATTACAAGAGAACGACCTCTCTCATCCACGGCTTTGGACCAGGATCCTTGCATCGCGTCCTCTCGCTTCATCCGCGCCATCGTCCACCTTGGCGAGGGCGCTCGGACGACTGTCTCGTCCATCGTGCCGGGATATTTCCCTCGCCGCCACCGTCTGCCCTCCTAGACCTGCTTCCATGCCGCTGACAGCCATCGCTACCACATCACCCTCAATGCCTCAGTAGATGCTTACACGGCGCCACACCAGAGGCGGTACTCTTTCGTATCTGCTCAAGTTATCTATCTCAGCAAGAAAATAGATCGCCACTGCTTTACTGTGATTTCTTGTCCATCACTTAGAATCTTACTTGTTAGTTGAAACCAAACATTGGTTGCGAAGTTGCCTTTGTCCGGTTTGCACCTTCAGATCCGCCATGGCACGCGCACCACTATACTCGCAATGCTTATGGTTTTCCCCTTTTATATTCCACATTAGCTTAAATGACAGTCGACTGAATTTCAAATTGGGGTCAGTCCATTTTTGGGAGTTCGCCGGAGGGAAGGAAGGGGCTTGCCGGAGGGCTGCCCCATTATCTATCTTAGGGTTTCGGGTGGGGACCGTGGTTGTGGGGGGCTGTCGTCGGGCTATGGTGGGGCCTCGTTGGAGGCAAAACTCGACACGGGTGGGGGGTGGGGTTAGCTAGAGGGATGGCCGGGACGGCGGAAGACCGGAGGTGGTGGTCGGTTCAGGGGAGGGCGGGGGCCGGTGGTTTGGCCGGAGGCCCGTGCGGTGGTCTTTAGGGGAAGAATAAGAGGCGAGGAAGAAGAAGGGTTAGGAGACGTAGGATCTTCATCCAACCGCCTGAAATGGTCGACTGACCCAAATAAGGAAAGTCAGGCGACTTGCATGTAGACATTCCCATATATTTAGTACCATTATCGTAGGTGCTTCGAGACGTACGTGCAAGCAGTGCTCCTCAACCCATCAAGCTAAACAACATGCCACTCATAATTCCAAACTTAGTTGCTCAAATACGAATCTGATATGATGCTGACATGTACTAAAATAGAGAATGTTTAATTGGTCAGCTAATGTTCCTACTTTACTTTCGAAAAGCACATGCGCCACATATCGAGGGATAATAGGGAGTTGCGTTCTTAATGCGCTCTGGTTCATCATGTGTGGCCAACCAACATTTTATTATCCAAAATCTGCTTGCTCTTCTTTAACATGCTCCTCTTCTGTTCTTCTTTTGTAAGTACTCTCTCCGTACCTAAATATAAGTCTTTGTAGAGATTCCTCCATGGACTACATATGGAGCAAAATGAGTGAATCTACACTCTAAAATGTATCTATATACATCTGTATGTGATCCATAATGGAATCTCTACAAAGACTTGTATTTAGGAACAGAGGGAGTATAATAGTTGTACAGTATGTTCTTTGTAGTGAAGAGGAGCAAGGACATTTGCAGTGTACAGGTCTATTCGGTCGCTTGTCATGGACGCTTTCAACTCTTCGTGTTGGTCATCATGTCGATTGTCATGGACGCTTTCAACTCTTCGTATTCGGTCGTATGTGTCGCCTTTGAGAGTTAAACTGATAGTAACAGTACTGCGCCTTCAGTTGTAGAGAGCTGGTATCTGAAGCCTTTCTAGCCGTACCGGCAATACTAGCACATATATTTCAGCAAGTTCCACTTTCCTGATTTTACTCCTGATGCTTAGGTTTTTCCCATTATATCTACACTATGATATGCGTAGGTGCTTTGTGTCCTACTAGCAGCTGTCCATCGTTTAAAGCTAAATAACACACCAATTATACGTCCTAAGGTTCTTCAAATACGAATGTGATATGATACTGTCATTAGCTAACAGACACACATTTAATTGGTTAGCTAATGCTCCCACTTGAGTTTCCAAATGCATGTGGCCACATATAGAGAGACATCATGGAATGGCATTTCTTTGGGCGCTCTGATTCATCATGGGCGGGCAACCAACATTGTATAGAAAGAGGGGGAATCTCAATAATATGCTTCCCCTTCTATTCTTTAACATGTTCCTCTTCTGTTCTTCTTTAGTAAGTACAGTATGTTCCTTGTCAGGAAGGGGAGCAGGGACATCTGCAGTCGACAGCTCTATTGGGCCGGTTCTGCTACATGATTTTGCACTTCGAGTTGGTCTGCCATAATATCCCGGAAATGGTGGGAGGCACGCGGTCTTTGATAGACTAGACTGATAGTAACAGCTATGCGCCTTCAGATGAATAGAGCTGGCCTGTAGGTGATCGATAGGCTGCATATTAGTAGCGGCAAAACCCTGTATTTTCCAGCCAGTTCCACTTTCCCGATTTATTTATGGTGGTTATGGTGTACCCCTATTATCTACACTACGATCTGCCTAGTGGCTGTGCGCTCTTATTATCATGGTTTGGCAATAAACTTTCTATACGGTATATTATGAAGCTATCATCTGCCAACTATCCTTACATCTGGAGCTCCCAACAGGGAGCCTATTTTTTTGTGTAGTTGTGCCAGATTATATTAATCTACTCACCATATTACAGCACACATGGGCTCTCTCATCAGAATCTAGTGATAGCACACAAGGGTTTACAGGGAGCCCCTATTATATTACAATATCCTCTGCATTACAAAGATAATCTCACTACTATTTATGTTTTCATGCTTTTCAGATATTGTACGTAATCACAATGAATATAAGATTGCGCACATCAGAAGAATATTGCGGAACAGTTCAATGGGTAACAAACTTGGCATCAAGGGATTGAGGTCCATTGTGGATGCAATAAAACCCACATGCTCCCGACCTATAGATTCGTATTCAGAATATGATCCTAATGACTATTCTGAGCTCAAGGAGTCAAAGGCAGATGGCCTATCTACAAAGTCATGCCTTGATGTAGTGTCGAACTTACTCAGTGACACAAGCTCGATGAAGTCACTGCCTGAATCTGTTTGACTTCTTCAGTCTGAAATTCAAGCAGAAAGACATGCTTCCGCTCAAATCCGACTGGAACTCCAATCTCTATGAAAGATTAACCATAAGTACAAGACATCTATTGATACTATGCAGCTTAAGTTGGTGGATATAAGTGTCAAACAAGCGCAGTCTCATCAGGTTGCTAAGCTGCTTGCGCTGCAGCTCCTAGGTCGGGCTAACCTTTCTAGAACTGTGTTGAAGTGTTGTCGGTTCTGTCTATTATTTTGTCGGCCTATTTACTTCCACTGGTGGCGACCTGCCCAGTTTATGAAATTTGCTATCTGGTTGCCCTTTATTATCACTCGCAGCGAACTTTGATGCCCAGGGGATGTAATATGTTGTAATTTCTTTATTGTATAGTCTAAATTTATTCTTTGTCACGATGATGTAATTTATTTGCTGTTTATTTCGTCGCTTTGAGAAAATGTCATAATCTTCGATCGGAGCGCAATGAGCCAATAGGTTAGGTTTATAAAAAAATAATTTTGGTACTAAAACTGGTCGGTCACCAATCGCTAGTACGGGCCGAACCGTGGGCCTACAATCATCTTGGGCCATTAGTTAGGTCTAGTCTTAATCTGGCCCACTATTAGTTTTGGGCATTTAAAAGGCCGAGTAAACTGCTTGCCTTAATTGGGCCGGAAAATTAAATTGGCTTTTAAGAGGTTGAGAACTAGATTGAGCCTTAATTATGGCGAACAATTCACGGGCCGACAGCACGCCGTAATATACATCGGCCCATTATTGGCCCATTTGTGTGACGGGCCATTAACAGCCTGAAATGTTTTTGGGCCTTGGCTGACCCAATTACATGACAGGTGGGAAGCAGGCCGGATGTATAACGGGCCAAAATTAGGCCCAACACTCTCAAGGGCCTTTAACGGGTCGATAGGCAGTTTGGGCTAGAATGTATCCACGAAGACTACGGGCCGTTAAGAGGCCGAAAGTAATTACGGACCAGAATTAGGCCCAGGTGCAACTCGGGCCTTTAAATGGCCGAAAGCGAAACCGGGCCGAAAGAGGCCCATATGTAGACAGGGCCGCTGACAGGCCGAAACTAATATTGGGCCGAACTGTTAAACAGGCCATTAAGAGGCCGAAGAGCAAATCAGGCCCCCAACGGGCCCGATGGCACAGTAGCTGTTAAAGGGCCGTATCTGTTATGGGCCATAATTTGGCCCAAGAAATGAAAGTCAGTTAACGGGCCGGATCCGGTATGGACTGTAATTTGGCCCAAACTATTGCAGGCTGTTAACGGGCCAGATCTGATATGGGCCATAAACTGGCCCAGAATATTGCAGTCCTTTAATGGCCCGTATCTGATGTGGGCCGTAATTTGGTCCAGAAAATGTTAGGCTGTTAACGGGCCGGCCCATTAGATCTGACGAAATCTTGTGGGCCTGTTCCTAGGCCGGCTTTCAAACCTATATGGGCCTCTATTGGGCCGTCCCATGTGTCAACATTTCATTGGCGATTCTTGTCCAATGGACGGTTGACATTTGTGCCAACGCGGAGCTGACACGTGGTTCCGTCGGCCAATGAGAATTTTACACGTGGAAATCGCCATTGGTCATGGCTGTTAGCGGGTTATTGGATCCAAAACCGGACCTGATAGCTTAACGGCGACCCATTACGGTGGATGCCACGTGTCGGTTACCCTTGACGAAAGCACTTCTATGACGTGTGATTTATCATAATGGAAGTGGACACTTCCGTGATGATAATTTTGGTATAGTCATGGAACACTTCTACGACAGCACAGGTATGACTATCTTGATTCTGTCATAAAATCGTCATGGATGTACATGCATGACAGAAAACGTAACCTACTGTGACAAACACGTAACATCACGGAAGTGGTTTTTTTTTATAGTGAATAGTTGTAGAAGCAATAGTTGGCGAGACGACCCCGACGCAACGATGGAGATCAAGGTGTCAAGCCGGTGACGATGGAGATCATGACGATGCTTTGGAGATGGAGATCAAAAGCACAAGATGATGGCCATATCATGTCACATATTTTGATTGCATGTGATGTTTATATTTTATGCATCTTATTTTGGTTAGAATGGTGGTAGCATTATAAGATGATCCCTTCACTTAATTTCAAGATAAAAGTGTTCTCCCTGAGTATGCACCGTTGCTACAGTTCGTCATTTCGAGACACCACGTGATGATCTGGTGTGATAGACTCTACGTTCAAATACAACGGGTGTAAGACAGTTTTGCACATGCAGAATACTTGGGCTAAACTTGACAAGCCTAGCATGTACATACATGGTCTCGGAACACTGGAGACAGAAAGGTCGAACATGAGTCATATAGTAGATATGATCAACATAGAGATGTTCACCATTGATGACTACCCCATCTCACGTGATGATCGGACATGGGTTAGTTAATATGGATCATGTATCACTTAGACAACTTGAGGGATGTTGATTTAAGTGGGAGTTTATTAGTAATTTGATTAATTGAACTTAATTTATCATGAACTTAGTCCTAATAGTATTTGCATATCTATGTTGTAGATCAATAGCTCGCGATATAGCTCCCCTATTTTAATATGTTCCTAGAGAAAAATAAGTTGAAAGATGATAGTAGCAATGAAGCGGACTAGGTCCATGATCTGAGGATTATCCTCATTGCTGCACAGAAGAATTATGTCCTTGATGCACCGCTAGGTGACAGACCTATTGTAGGAGCAGATGCAGACATTATGAACGTTTGGTAAGCTCGGTATGATGACTACTTAATAGTTTAGTGCGCCATGCTTTACGGCTTAGAACCGGGACTTCAAAAATGTTTTGAATGCCACGGAGCATATGAGATGTTCCAAGAGCTGAAATTGGTATTTCAGACTCATGCCCGTGTCAAGAGGTATGAGACCTCTGACAAGTACTTTGCCTACAAGATTGAGGAGAATAGCTCAACCAGTGAGCATGTGCTCAGAATGTCTGGGTACTACAATCGCCTGAATCAAGTGGGAGTTAATCTTCCAGATAAGATAGTAATTGATAGAGTTCTCTAGTCACTATCACCAAGCTACTAGAACTTCGTGATAAACTATAATATGCAAGGGATGATGAAAATTATTCTCGAGCTCTTCGCGATGCTGAAATCGGCAAAGGTAGAAATCAAGAAAAAGCATCAAGAATTGATGGTTAACAAGACCACTAGTTTCAAGAAAAAGGGCAAAGGGAAAGAAAGGGAATTTCAAGAAGAATGGCAAGCAAGTTGCCACTCCCATGAAGAAGCCCAAAGCTGGACCCAAGCCTGAAACTGAGTGCTTCTACTGCAAAGGAAATGGTCACTGGAAGCGGAACTGCCCCAAACATTTGGCGGATAAGAAGGATGGCAAAGTGAATAAAGGTATATTTGATATACAGATTATTGATGTGTACCTTGCTAGTGATCATAGTAGCTCCTGTGTATTTGATACCGGTTCAGTTGCTAAGATTAGTAACTCGAAACAGGATGTGACGCCCCCGGCTTAATCATGCACTAATCATACACGCAAATGCGCACGATCAAGCCTAAGGACTCACTTGAAGATATCACAACACAACTCTAAAACATAAAATAAAGTCATACAAGCTTAATATTACAAGCCAGGGCCTCGAGGGCTCGAATACATAGCTCGATGGCATACAAGCGTCAGCGGAAGCATTAGATATCTGAGTACAGATATATTACAGAGAGAGAGATAAGCCTTCACAGAGGCGGGGTAAAAAATAAAAACTACGATCGAAAGGCGTAGGCCTCCTGCCCTGGACCCTCCGATCCTACTCCTGGTCGTCGAACGGCTCCTCGTAGTAGTAGTACTCGCCAGGCGGATAGTAGTACTGGTCGTCGGCTGGGGCTTCTGGCTCAGGGGCTCCGTCGTCTGGTGGCATCAAATGGAAAATGGGGGAAAAAGAAAATAAAGCAAACGTGAGTACTCATCCGAAGTACTCAGCAAGCAAGGATCTACACTACATATGCATCATTGTCAAAGGAATGGCTGTATATGTGGACTGGGCTGCAGAAATGCCAGAGTAGTGGGGGAAAGCCTAGTCCTATCGAAGACTAGCATCTTCAACAATCTTCGACAGTCTTGCAGCATCAGGAGAGAGCAGATGAACATAACGTAAAGTAGTAGTAGAAATATCATCAACCTCGACCTGAGATCCTTTCTCGACTCCCTGCGAGAAAGCAATCCCAGAGCCGTACTATCCAATTCTCATCACATGTTCTAGTTGTACCGATCGGGATACAACTCCGAGTGTCCGTTACCGTAGGACAGGCTATCGATAGAAGTTTCTTCCCTGCAGGGGTGCACCAACTTACCCACCACGCTCACTTAACTCTGGCCGGACACACTTTTCTGGGTCATGCCCGGCCTCGGCTAAGCAACACGCCGCAACCCGACCCAGACTTATAAGAGAGGTCAGCACGCCGGACTAAACCTATGCCCCCAGGGGTCTTGGGCCATCGCCCCGGGAACTCCTGCACGTTACGGGGCCACCGAGAGCAGACCTAGCAACCCCTTATACAAGCGCGGTTGCGTTACCAGTCCAACTCGGCGTGCGCCGCTCCTTACCGACGTCAAACAAGCTTCGGCTGATGTGTATGACGCAGAACGCCCATACTATGCCCACGTGATGGTTAGTGCTATCGGGCCAGAGGCCCCTCGGATCAAATATCCAAAACCGTAGTGGATTAGGAGCGCGCGGAAACGAGCAGAGACTCACGATCGATGTGACCCCGTCGCCCCGTCTCGAGGACTTGCGGCAAGGGCTAAGAATGCCCGGCCACGCCTCGTAGTTATCTCGCGGGCACCATCCAGGTCAACCCGACTCCACATCACTTCGCAATAAGCTCGCGCGGGTACCCCTCAGGGCCGACCCGTCTTTAGTATCGTGGTTCATAGTCAAGTCATAATATCCAAGGTAACTGTGTGTCGGACACCGAAGGGAACCCTGAGGAATCACCCTCGATGGAATTCCCGCTCGATGTTATCATCAAGGTGAACGAAGGAGGAATCACCCTCGAGGTCCACACTTGAGAGGTTGCGCGACGATGTCGTTATCGGGGGTGGTGTAGGAGGAATCACCCTCGCTTACCACGACCGAGTAACTAACCTACAAGGTTAACATCAGAAGTGCTAACGAGGTATCACCCTCGGCACTCGATGGTAACCCAGCAGTGTCGGCAACTAAGGGGAAGTGATGTGCGGTGCCATGGTCTAGTCTTCAATCCCGATGATCGGGTCTTCTGATGTCCAGCAGGGCAGTCGGGATCAAGTGGGGGTCTCGGTCGTGTCTCTACCCACCTTATACTAAGCAGTCTAGGATAACCGGTAAGGTAACAAAGCAGGGTTCAATAATCAGGCTATGCAGCAGATATAGGAAAACAGTAGCAGTAGCAGTTCTAATGCAAGCATAAGAGAGAAAAGAGTAGGCGATATAGGCATGCTCAAAATGGGGGTGCTTGCCTGTTTGCTCGGGGCAAAGGGCAAGGTCTTCAGTAGTATCGTCAGGGACGTAGTCGTACTCCGGAGCTGCGTCTGCGTCTGGAGCTACGTCTGCGTCGGGGTCTATCGAGAGAGAAGAGGGGGAGGAAACAGGTAAACAATATGCAATCATATGCCACACAGTGCGTGCTATGCTATGATGCAGTGCAGGGTTGCCTGAATATGCATCTAAGTCATTTTAGTTATTTTTAGAATTATTCTGGGATTTAATATTCGACGTGTGTGCACTATTCATCTGTCGGATTCGGGTCCGGAGTTACGAGTTCTTCTACGTAGGAGGTTCCGATGGAGAAACAGACGGCACGATCAGACTCGTCTCGTCGTTCTGAGCAACTTTCATGTTTTAACTTTTTCGATCCGAGCTACGGTTTAAAAGTTATTAATTTTTTAAAGATTATTTGAATTTCTGGAATTATTTTATTTATCAGAAAATGAATTATGACGTCAGCATGACGCGCTGCTGACGTCAGCAAGTCAACAGTCGGCTGACTAAGTCAAATATGACATGTGGGTCCAGTGGGACCCACATGTCAGCCTCTGTTTACCTAAACAGTGAGTTAAACTAATCTAATTAGCTAATTAGGCTTCTGGTCCCACATGTCATAGACTCATTAGGGTAATTAGTTTATTTTTATTTCTAAAACGTTTTAATTAGATTAACAGGGAGGTGGGGCCCACGTGTCAGCGGCTGGGCCGGTCCAGTCAGCAAGGCTGACTGGTCAACTGGCCGGCCGGGCCCCTGGGACCCACGGGTCAGTGACCCAGGGGTGGGCCCCGCCTGTGCCACGTCAGCGGGGCCGGCGGCTGGTCGCCGGTGACCAAATCGCACGGCGGCGCGTCGCCGGAGTTGGCCGGAATCGAGCTATAGGGCTCGGTTCGAGGCGCGCTTGGGCGCGTTCGATAGCTGGCGTCCTCGCGCATCTAGCTGAGGCACTCGCCGGACCAGGAGATGACCGGAGCTGGGCCGGCGACGAGATTTGGCGGCGGTGGCATTCGGGAGATCGAGGGAACGGCGTTAGGAGGCACGGGAGGGCTCGGGCTTGAGCTCACCGGGCTCCTGGGAGCATCAGGAGCTCAGTACCGTGCTCAGATAAGCACGACAGTGGCTATGGCCACGGCGGCGACGCGAACGGCGGCGAACAAAGCTCGGCCTCGACGTCGGCTAGCTACGGCGTGCGGAGAAGTAAATGGAGAAGAGTGTGAGGTGGAGGAGCTCACCGCGCGGCTCAAGAAAGGCCCCTGACAGATCTGTAGCAGCAGTGGTCGCCGGAGACGAAGGAATCGGCGGCGACCCGAGGTGGAAGACGACTCGCGCGCGGGCGATGCGGGGCTCCTTCACTCCGTCTGGTTGTTCCCGAGGATGCAGACATCTGCGGCGATCCATCCTAGCACCTCCAGACGACGCGGGAAGGCTGGTGGCCACGGCGGTGCCAAGACGCGGCGACGGCGGCGTCCTGTGCTCGGATCTGGAGGAAGGGGAAGAGACAGAGCGGCGAGGGAGAGAGATGGGGAATGCCAGGGGAAGCCAGGGGGGCTGAGTGGCTCCGGCCTTATCTCCTCCTCCTCCCTGTAGCGTCGGTGGCGCCGCGGTGTCGCCGGCCGACTGGCGCGCGCGCGCGCGGCCACGGCGGGGACGACACGGGGAGGAGGGAGACGGCATGGGCCGCTGTTGGACTGGGCCTGCACACTGTGCACTTAGGCCCAGCCAACAATGGCTTTCTCCTTTTTCCTTATTTCTATTTCTCCTTTTCTTTTAACCTTTTCTGTTTCGATTTAATTAGGGCATTCCCACACTTTTGTAAAATGTGAGAGTTGTCCCCAAATATTGCAATGCAATATTATCTCTCACCAAAAAGTGGTTTGGACAGTTTTGGAGTTCATTTGAATCTGTAATGATTTTAAATGAATTAATATTGCTGTTTTGGGTGCTGTTTCATCTTGTTTGAGTCACTTGCCCAACTCCAAATATTTTGATTTTGATTTTAGAAATGTTCCTGGATTAATTGTCATTTAATGAACATTTTCCCAACAGTGTTTGATCAGCTTTATAATTCACCTTTGAATTTGAGTTGATTTTCAGATGTGGATTTGAATTGGATCATTAACCCTCATGACTTGGCACTGCAAATGATCATGACTTGGCAGTTTTAACAGAGTGTCACAGAGTTTATTACAAGGGGGTGTTACAAGTTCTCCTCCTCTAAAAGAAATTCTCGTCCCGAGAATTTAGGAGGTGGAAGGGAAGAGCTCGGGATATTCTTCCCGAAGATGATCCTCGCGTTCCCAAGTGGCTTCATCTTCAGTATGATTCGACCATTGCACTTTTAGGAACTTGGTCGTCTTCTGACGAGTACGACGCTCAGCTTTGTCGAGGATGCGGATCGGATGCTCCTTATAGGAAAGATCATCTTGTAGCTCGAGCATCTCATGATCCACTGCACGGTGCGGGGATTCCTTGAAGCACTTACGGAGTTGCGACACGTGGAAGACATCATGAATATGGGAGAATTGCGGTGGCAACTCCAATTTATATGCCACCTGTCCCCGTCTAGCCACGATGCGGAAAGGACCAATATAGCGAGGAGCTAGCTTGCCCTTGATTCCGAAACGACGGGTGCCCTTCATTGGAGTGACACGAAGATAGGCTTGATCACCAGGTTGATAGATCACACCCCATCGCTTGCGATCATAATTACTCTTCTGACGGTCTTGAGCTGCTTTGAGATTCTCCCGTACAATTCGGACTTGTTCTTCGGCATGCTGAATAATGTCCGGTCCAACAAGAGGTCGTTCCCCAGTTTCTGACCAATTCAGAGGGGTTCGACATTTACGTCCATAAAGAACCTCAAATGGGGCCATTTTTAAGCTGGCTTGATAACTGTTGTTATAAGAGAACTCGGCATACGGGAGAGATTCCTCCCATATCTTACCGAAGGATATAACACAGGCTCGTAGCATGTCTTCAAGCACTTGATTAACGCGCTCAACTTGGCCTTGAGATTGGGGATGATAAGCTGAACTCCAGGTAATATGAGTTCCCATTGCTTTCTGGAAACTTTCCCAGAAATGGCCAGTGAAAATGCTGCCACGGTCTGAACTGATTTCCTTGGGAATACCATGGAGTGAAACAATTCTGGAGATATATAGCTCTGCTAACTGACTAGCAGTAATAGTCTCCTTAACTGGCAGAAAGTGTGCAACCTTGGAGAGTTGGTCGACGACGACAAGAATGGCATCGTGACCCTTCTGAGACTTGGGAAGACCAGTAATGAAGTCCATTTGCACTTTATCCCACTTCCATAGAGGAATAGGGAGCGGTTGCAGAATTCCAGCAGGTTTTTGATGTTCTGCCTTCACGCGACGACAAACGTCACACTCGGCAACATAACGAGCAATATCCTGCTTCATCCTAGACCACCAGTACCTTTGACGAAGATCTCGATACATCTTGGTACTACCCGGATGGATAGACAGCGGTGTATCATGGGCCTCCTTCATGACTTTGTCAGTCATCAGCTCGAAGCGAGGTACTACGATGCGGTCTCTGAAATATAATGTACCATCTTCAGCAACTGAGAAATCCCGATACTTAGCAAGGTGAAGCTCCTTCTTCATCAAGTCAATTTCAGCATCTTTGGCTTGCGCTTCTTTAACAGCCTTCAGAAGGTCTGGCTGTACCACAAGGTTATTAAGAGAACCCTGGGGAACAATTCGCAGATTCAGCTGAGTCAGTTCTGCGTGAAGACGAGGTTGAGCTTGCCTAACCATGAGGTTGTTGCAATATGGCTTGCGACTCAGGGCATCGGCCATTACATTAGCTTTGCCCGGGGTATAAGAAATACCGCAGTCATAATCCGCAATAGCTTCTAACCATCGTTGTTGTCGGAGATTAAGATCCGGTTGAGTGAATAAGTATTTCAGACTTTGGTGATCGGTATAAATTTCACACCGATTACCCAGAAGGTAGTGTCGCCATAACTTCAATGCATACATCACTGCTGCAAGTTCAAGATCATGCACTGGATAATTCTCTTCATGTGGACGCAATTGACGTGAAGCATATGCAATTACTCTCCGCTCTTGCATTAGGACGCAGCCTAATCCCTGACGAGAGGCGTCGCAATATATGACAAAGTCCTTGCGAGAATCAGGAGGAGCAAGCACTGGAGCAGAAGTGAGCTTGTCCTTGAGGGTTTGGAAACTTTCCTGACACTTGTCTGTCCACTCAAACTTAACGCCTTTGTGGAGCAAATTAGTCAGGGGCTTGGCGATCTTGGAGAAGTTCTCGACGAATCGGCGACAATAGCTGGCTAGACCGAGAAAGCTTCGGACCTGCTTGGCATTCTTCGGAGGAGTCCAGTCAAGGATAGCCTGAACACGCTCCGGGTTAATGGCAATACCGTCCTTGGAAATCACATGTCCAAGGTAGGTCACTTCAGGAAGCCAGAATTCGCATTTAGAGAACTTGGCATATAATTGGTGCTCTCGAAGTCTCTCCAGAACTAGTCGAAGGTGCTCAGCATGTTCTTCTTTGTTCTTCGAATAAACCAGAATATCATCCAGATATACCACGACGAATTTGTCGAGGTAATCCATGAATATGTAATTCATTAGGCGGGAGAATGTAGCTGGAGCGTTTGTTAAACCAAACGACATGACTGTGTACTCGTAAGAGCCATAACGAGTAACAAATGCAGTCTTCGGGATATACTCTTCGCGGACACGGATCTGGTGATAACCCAACCTCAAGTCGAGTTTAGAAAACACCGAAGATCCAGCGAGTTGATCATATAAATCGTTGATCCGGGGAAGCGGATATTTATTCTGGATAGTTGCCTGATTGATAGGACGATAATCTTGAACCAGACGGTTAGTTCCATCCTTCTTCTTAACAAAGAGAGAAGGTGCTCCCCAAGCAGAGGAACTAGGGCGGATGAAACCCTTCCTTAAAGATTTATCAATTTCCTCCTTAAGCTCGATGAGGTGGTGCGGAGGCATCTTGTAAGGACGCTTCGCAATAGGAGTGGTGCCAGGCTTCAAGTCGATGACGAACTCGACAGCTCTAGCAGGGGGTATTCCTGGAAGTTCTTCTGGAAAAACATCCGGGAAGTCACAGACAACTGGGATAGTCTCAATCCCATCAAGCGGAGAAGCATTCAACGCATTCAAGGCATAAATTTGAGCCTCGGCGTTCTGAGTGATATGAGCATGGTAATTCACCATCTCATTCGAGGGGTGCAAGAGGTGAACAACTTTGGTGGCACAATTGATTGAGGCATAGTGGGCCTTCAACCAATCCATTCCCAGAATAAGGTCAATCTTGGACGATTTCAGAATAATGGGAGACGCACTGAACTCCAAATCTTCGATTTCAACGGGAACATTATAGCTAACTGCAACGGTTCGGCAACCACCCGCGGGGGTGTGTACCAATAAGGGTGTGTTCATGTATTCGCATTTAATGTCATGCATGCGTGCAAAATGTTCTGACATGAAGGAATGCGATGCTCCTGAATCAAATAAAACAGATGCTGGTACTGAATTAACGAGAAGTGTACCCATCACAGTATCTGGTTGATCTGGAGCTTCAGACATGTTGACGTGGTAGTACTGCCCACGACCATAAGAAGGTCTGGCATTATTGTTGCGCTGCTGAGGAATACCACGGCCAATTCCACGTCCAGCAGAAGGGAGAGCTAGTTGATTCTGATTCTGAGAACAATCTCTAGCACGGTGACCTGGCTTGCCACACTTGAAGCATAGTCCGCTGTCAGGACAAGGTGCTGGAGCTCGAGGTGCTGGAGCTGGCAGGGGCTGTCTCGGTGGTGGAGGTGGCAGACGTGGTGCAGCATAAGAAGGTCTGTTCGCAGGAGCTGCTGAACGGAACATGCCTTGGGGAAACCAGATGCGTCGCTTTTGGGAAGACGAGCCCGAAGATGAGCCCGACTCACGGGTGCGTCTGGACGCTTCCTTGTGCTTCTTAAGTCCAGTTTCAACCATGATGGCCTTATTCACCAAGGTGGCGAAATCAGGGTAATCTTGAACAAGAAGGGCTAACTGAATGTCATGGTGCAGTCCTTCACGAAACTTCTCCTGTCTGCGTTCATCAGTAGGAATGTCCTCTTCAGCGTAACGAGATAAGTCTAGAAACTCGCGCTGATAGACTTCCACAGTCTTGTTTCCTTGGACAAGGCTACGGAACTCAGCCTTCTTCCTAGCTATGATAGCTAGAGGAATGTAGCGGGCACGGAATGCAATCTTGAATTCTGCCCAAGTGACGACAGTACCAGGTGGCAGGGTCTGTCGGTAAGTGGCCCACCATTGGGAAGCGGGACCCTTCAGAAGGTATGTCGCGAAGGTGACATAGTTGACTTGGGCGACACTAGCAGACTCCATCTCATGGGAGATGTCACGCAGCCAGTCATCGGCATCCAATGGGTTGACTGTGTTGCGGAAGAAGGATGGGCTGAGCCGCATAAATTCTGGCAAAGTGATGGAGAAAGGCTGCTGATTAGCATCAGGACGAGGGAACTGCTGCATAATTCCCGTCATAAACTGGCGGTTGAGTTCAAACTGTTGCATCATCGCTGCCATGTAATCAGGTGGTGGCGGCGGTGGCGGGTTGTTGTCAGCCATCCTGCTATTCCAACAGGGGTATTTCAGCGATAGCTTATGCAAGTGTTTAACAATAAACATGAGGTAACTCGACATTATTGAAAGAGTGCAATAGATGCTAGAAGTAGTCATTAAGACGTACAGATCCATACATAGTCGGTTACATTCGGGCAGCATAACGGCGCAAATTGAAAAGCTAGACATGCTAGGCGGCGCGCAGGCACGCGGTAAGGAAGTACACAACGGGACATAGCAAAGGCTACATCAACGTCGGAGAAAACCACTGAAACGGGGTAACTGCAAGTGCGGACGATGGACGTTCGTCGCAGAAGGATCCTGCGCTCCATGGGCACTCTGATGCAGAACCCGGTCTCGAGAAGAAAGAAGAGGTCCACGTGCAGGCGTGTGACCTCCCACAGCAGGCCAGACGATCCCTGATGGCATCTTAGTCCTGCTCGGGTAAAGAATGTACTCCGGATGCATCCCTGCACGAACAGCTGGTAGCAACTGTGTCATAGCCTTGTAGTAGCGTGCTCGAGTGGCAAACAACTCCACAGCAAGTGCACGAACAGTGCGATCCAAAGCCTGAGTGCACTGAATCAGAACCCGCGGGTCGTAGCGTCGAGACTCGTACGGGGCACAGATAGCTGTGTAAAATCCAGTAGCATCTCCAACAGGTGCATACGGAATGTACCGAAACACAGTATCATCCAAGTTAGCACTGTGCTCTCCTCGGAGACGTGCGACAGCAGAGTAGGCGGCATCATGTACTGCCATCTCAATCGTCACGCCTAATCCATGAAAAAGGTGTAGCTCGGTGTCTGAGTTGTTCTGCTGATCATGAATCCGAACTTCAGCATAGTACTGTTCCTGGTTGAATTCACGATAAACCTCATAGACCATGTACTCGGGATACCAGCGGTAACCCAGTCTACTCAGGAGGGCGATCAGAACAGCTGGAAATCCAGGGGCATCACGAGCCCAAGTGCGAAGCACAAGCTGGGTCGTAGGCCGCGGTGGAAATAGCCGATCCATCTGAAACAGAAAGGTTCAGGGTTGTCATAAGACAATGAGAAATATAACCAATCTCGGAAGGAAAGGTTAAACAAAACAATGGAAAGGAAAATGATTATCAGACTAATCAGATCAAAAACAGGGAAATCGCACTGAATCCAGCTCTCCGGGTGGATAGAATTAACGAGAACCTAAATGTCGGCGTTTAGTAATTTTGCAAAACCCGAATAGAAGAGAGGATAGACTCCCAGAGTAAAGACGGGGAATAAAAGATCCTAATACCACCCAGTTGGCGACGTGGGCCCGTAAGCCACACAGCCAAGTTAGTAAAACAATTTTTGACCACTAGACTCAACTTCGGCCAAGGAATTGGAAAGGGGAAACTCCTAGAGGCAGTCGGCTCTGATACCAACCTGTGACGCCCCCGGCTTAATCGTGCACTAATCATACACGCAAATGCGCACGATCAAGCCTAAGGACTCACTTGAAGATATCACAACACAACTCTAAAATATAAAATAAAGTCATACAAGCTTAATATTACAAGCCAGGGCCTCGAGGGCTCGAATACATAGCTCGATGGCATACAAGCGTCAGCGGAAGCATTAGATATCTGAGTACAGATATATTACAGAGAGAGAGATAAGCCTTCACAGAGGCGGGGTAAAAAATAAAAACTACGATCGAAAGGCGTAGGCCTCCTGCCCTGGACCCTCCGATCCTACTCCTGGTCGTCGAACGGCTCCTCGTAGTAGTAGTACTCGCCAGGCGGATAGTAGTACTGGTCGTCGGCTGGGGCTTCTGGCTCAGGGGCTCCGTCGTCTGGTGGCATCAAATGGAAAATGGGGGAAAAAGAAAATAAAGCAAACGTGAGTACTCATCCGAAGTACTCAGCAAGCAAGGATCTACACTACATATGCATCATTGTCAAAGGAATGGCTGTATATGTGGACTGGGCTGCAGAAATGCCAGAGTAGAGGGGGAAAGCCTAGTCCTATCGAAGACTAGCATCTTCAACAATCTTCGACAGTCTTGCAGCATCAGGAGAGAGCAGATGAACATAATGTAAAGTAGTAGTAGAAATATCATCAACCTCGACCTGAGATCCTTTCTCGACTCCCTGCGAGAAAGCAATCCCAGAGCCGTACTATCCAATTCTCATCACATGTTCTAGTTGTACCGATCGGGATACAACTCCGAGTGTCCGTTACCGTAGGACAGGCTATCGATAGAAGTTTCTTCCCTGCAGGGGTGCACCAACTTACCCACCACGCTCACTTAACTCTGGCCGGACACACTTTTCTGGGTCATGCCCGGCCTCGGCTAAGCAACACGCCGCAACCCGACCCAGACTTATAAGAGAGGTCAGCACGCCGGACTAAACCTATGCCCCCAGGGGTCTTGGGCCATCGCCCCGGGAACTCCTGCACGTTACGGGGCCACCGAGAGCAGACCTAGCAACCCCTTACACAAGCGCGGTTGCGTTACCAGTCCAACTCGGCGTGCGCCGCTCCTTACCGACGTCAAACAAGCTTCGGCTGATGTGTATGACGCAGAACGCCCATACTATGCCCACGTGATGGTTAGTGCTATCGGGCCAGAGGCCCCTCGGATCAAATATCCAAAACCGTAGTGGATTAGGAGCGCGCGGAAACGAGCAGAGACTCACGATCGATGTGACCCCGTCGCCCCGTCTCGAGGACTTGCGGCAAGGGCTAAGAATGCCCGGCCACGCCTCGTAGTTATCTCGCGGGCACCATCCAGGTCAACCCGACTCCACATCACTTCGCAATAAGCTCGCGCGGGTACCCCTCAGGGCCGACCCGTCTTTAGTATCGTGGTTCATAGTCAAGTCATAATATCCAAGGTAACTGTGTGTCGGACACCGAAGGGAACCCTGAGGAATCACCCTCGATGGAATTCCCGCTCGATGTTATCATCAAGGTGAACGAAGGAGGAATCACCCTCGAGGTCCACACTTGAGAGGTTGCGCGACGATGTCGTTATCGGGGGTGGTGTAGGAGGAATCACCCTCGCTTACCACGACCGAGTAACTAACCTACAAGGTTAACATCAGAAGTGCTAACGAGGTATCACCCTCGGCACTCGATGGTAACCCAGCAGTGTCGGCAACTAAGGGGAAGTGATGTGCGGTGCCATGGTCTAGTCTTCAATCCCGATGATCGGGTCTTCTGATGTCCAGCAGGGCAGTCGGGATCAAGTGGGGGTCTCGGTCGTGTCTCTACCCACCTTATACTAAGCAGTCTAGGATAACCGGTAAGGTAAAAAAGCAGGGTTCAATAATCAGGCTATGCAGCAGATATAGGAAAACAGTAGCAGTAGCAGTTCTAATGCAAGCATAAGAGAGAAAAGAGTAGGCGATATAGGCATGCTCAAAATGGGGGTGCTTGCCTGTTTGCTCGGGGCAAAGGGCAAGGTCTTCAGTAGTATCGTCAGGGACGTAGTCGTACTCCGGAGCTGCGTCTGCGTCTGGAGCTACGTCTGCGTCGGGGTCTATCGAGAGAGAAGAGGGGGAGGAAACAGGTAAACAATATGCAATCATATGCCACACAGTGCGTGCTATGCTATGATGCAGTGCAGGGTTGCCTGAATATGCATCTAAGTCATTTTAGTTATTTTTAGAATTATTCTGGGATTTAATATTCGACGTGTGTGCACTATTCATCTGTCGGATTCGGGTCCGGAGTTACGAGTTCTTCTACGTAGGAGGTTCCGATGGAGAAACAGACGGCACGATCAGACTCGTCTCGTCGTTCTGAGCAACTTTCATGTTTTAACTTTTTCGATCCGAGCTACGGTTTAAAAGTTATTAATTTTTTAAAGATTATTTGAATTTCTGGAATTATTTTATTTATCAGAAAATGAATTATGACGTCAGCATGACGCGCTGCTGACGTCAGCAAGTCAACAGTCGGCTGACTAAGTCAAATATGACATGTGGGTCCAGTGGGACCCACATGTCAGCCTCTGTTTACCTAAACAGTGAGTTAAACTAATCTAATTAGCTAATTAGGCTTCTGGTCCCACATGTCATAGACTCATTAGGGTAATTAGTTTATTTTTATTTCTAAAACGTTTTAATTAGATTAACAGGGAGGTGGGGCCCACGTGTCAGCGGCTGGGCCGGTCCAGTCAGCAAGGCTGACTGGTCAACTGGCCGGCCGGGCCCCTGGGACCCACGGGTCAGTGACCCAGGGGTGGGCCCCGCCTGTGCCACGTCAGCGGGGCCGGCGGCTGGTCGCCGGCGACCAAATCGCACGGCGGCACGTCGCCGGAGTTGGCCGGAATCGAGCTATAGGGCTCGGTTCGAGGCGCGCTTGGGCGCGTTCGATAGCTGGCATCCTCGCGCATCTAGCTGAGGCACTCGCCGGACCAGGAGATGACCGGAGCTGGGCCGGCGACGAGATTTGGCGGCGGTGGCATTCGGGAGATCGAGGGAACGGCGTTAGGAGGCACGGGAGGGCTCGGGCTTGAGCTCACCGGGCTCCTGGGAGCATCAGGAGCTCAGTACCGTGCTCAGATAAGCACGACAGTGGCTATGGCCACGGCGGCGACGCGAACGGCGGCGAACAAAGCTCGGCCTCGACGTCGGCTAGCTACGGCGTGCGGAGAAGTAAATGGAGAAGAGTGTGAGGTGGAGGAGCTCACCGCGCGGCTCAAGAAAGGCCCCTGACAGATCTGTAGCAGCAGTGGTCGCTGGAGACGAAGGAATCGGCGGCGACCCGAGGTGGAAGACGACTCGCGCGCGGGCGATGCGGGGCTCCTTCACTCCGTCTGGTTGTTCCCGAGGATGCAGACGTCTGCGGCGATCCGTCCTAGCACCTCCAGACGACGCGGGAAGGCTGGTGGCCACGACGGTGCCAAGACGCGGCGACGGCGGCGTCCTGTGCTCGGATCTGGAGGAAGGGGAAGAGACAGAGCGGCGAGGGAGAGAGATGGGGAATGCCAGGGGAAGCCAGGGGGGCTGAGTGGCTCCGGCCTTATCTCCTCCTCCTCCCTGTAGCGTCGGTGGCGCCGCGGTGTCGCCGGCCGACTGGCGCGCGCGCGCGCGGCCACGGCGGGGACGACACGGGGAGGAGGGAGACGGCATGGGCCGCTGTTGGACTGGGCCTGCACACTGTGCACTTAGGCCCAGCCAACAATGGCTTTCTCCTTTTTCCTTATTTCTATTTCTCCTTTTCTTTTAACCTTTTCTGTTTCGATTTAATTAGGGCATTCCCACACTTTTGTAAAATGTGAGAGCTGTCCCCAAATATTGCAATGCAATATTATCTCTCACCAAAAAGTGGTTTGGACAGTTTTGGAGTTCATTTGAATCTGTAATGATTTTAAATGAATTAATATTGCTGTTTTGGGTGCTGTTTCATCTTGTTTGAGTCACTTGCCCAACTCCAAAAATTTTGATTTTGATTTTAGAAATGTTCCTGGATTAATTGTCATTTAATGAACATTTTCCCAACAGTGTTTGATCAGCTTTATAATTCACCTTTGAATTTGAGTTGATTTTCAGATGTGGATTTGAATTGGATCATTAACCCTCATGACTTGGCACTGCAAATGATCATGACTTGGCAGTTTTAACAGAGTGTCACAGAGTTTATTACAAGGGGGTGTTACACAGGAGTTGCAGAATAAACAGAGACTAGTTAAGGGCGAGTTGACGATGTGTGTTGGAAGTTATTCCAAGGTTGATACGATCACCATCACACACTCTCTACCTTCGGGATTAGTGTTGAACCTAAATAAATGTTATTTGGTGTTTGCGTTGAGCATGAATATGATTGGATCATGTTTATTGCAATACGGTTATTCATTTAAGTCAGAGAATAATTGTTGTTCTGCTTACATGAATAAAACCTTCTATGGTCTTACACCCAATGTGAATGATTTATTGAATCTCGATTGTAGTGATACACATATTCATAATATTGATACCAAAAGATGCAAAGTTGATAATGATAGTGCAACATATTTGTGGCACTGCCGTTTCGGTCATATTGGTATAAAGCGCATGAAGAAACTCCATGCAGATGGGCTTTTGGAATCACTTCATTATGAATCATTTGATGCTTGCGAACCATGCCTCATGGGCAAGATGACTAAGACTTCGTTCTCCGGAACAATGGAGCGAGCTAATGACTTATTGGAAATAATACATACCGATGTATTCGGTCCGATGAGTGTTGAAGCACGCGGCGGGTATCGTTATTTTCTCACCTTCACTGATGATTTGAGTAGATATGGTTATATCTACTTGATGAAACACAAGTCTAAAACATTTGAAAAGTTCAAAGAATTTCAGAGTGAAGTGGAGAATCATCGTAACAAGAAAATAAAGTTTCTACGATCTGATCGTGGAGGCGAATATTTGAGTTACGAGTTTGGCCTTCATTTAAAACAATGTGGAATAGTTTCACAACTCACGCGACCTAGAACACCACAGCGTAATGGTGTGTCCGAACGTCGTAACCGTACTTTATTAGATATGGTGCGATCTATGATGTCTCTTACCGATTTACCAATATCGTTTTGGGGTTATGCATTAGAGACAGCTGCATTCATGTTAAATAGGGCACCGTCTAAATCTGTTAAGACGACACCGTATGAACTGTGGTTTGGCAAGAAACCTAAGCTTTCATTTCTTAAAGTTTGGGGATGCGATGCTTATGTCAAAAGGCTTTAGCTAGATAGGCTCAAACCCAAATCGGAGAAGTGCGTCTTCATAGGATACCCGAAAGAAACTATTGGGTACACCTTCTACCATAGATCCGAAGGCAAGATCTTTGTTGCTAAGTTTGGGTCCTTTCTAGAGAAGGAGTTTCTCTCGAAAGAAGTGAGTGGGAGGAAAGTAGAACTTGATGAGGTAATTGTACCTTCTCTCGAATTGGAAAGTAGCATATCACAGAAAACCGTTCCCGTGATGCCTACACCAATCAGAGAGGAAGCAAATGATAATGATCATGAAACTTCAGATCAAGTTACTACAGAACCTCGTAGGTTAACCAGAGCACGATCCGCACCAGAGTGGTACGGTAATCCTATTCTGGAAGTCATGTTACTAGACCAAGGCGAACCTACGAACTATGAAGAAGCTATGACGAGCCCAGATTCCGACAAATGGCTTGAGGCCATGAAATCTGAGATAGGATCCATGTATGAGAACAAAGTGTGGACTTTGGTGGATTTGCCCGATGATTGTCAAGCCATAGAGAATAAATGGATCTTCAAGAAGAAGACTGACGCTGATGGTAATGTTACTATCTACAAAGCTTGACTTGTCGCAAAAGGTTTTCGACAAGTTCAAGGAGTTGACTACGATGAAACTTTCTCACCCGTAGCGATGCTTAAGTCTGTCCGAATCATGTTAGCAATTGCTGCATTTTATGATTATGAAATCTGGCAAATGGACGTCAAAACTGCATTCCTCAATGGATTTCTTAAAGAAGAGTTGTATATGATGCAACCAGAAGGTTTTGTCGATCCTAAAGGTGCTAACAAAGTGTCCCTAGTATGCCTCTACTAGACTAGCTCGTTGATTAAAGATGGTTAAGGTTTCCTAACCATAGACATATGTTGTCATTTGATAACGGGATCACATCACTAGGAGAATGATGTGATGGACAAGACCCATCCATTAGCTTAGCATAATGGTCGTTCAGTTTATTGTTATTGCTTTCTTCATGTCAAATACATATTCCTTCGACTATGAGATTATGCAACTCCTGGATACCGGAGGAATACCTTGTATGCTATCAAATGTCACAACATAACTGGGTGATCATAAACATGCTCTACAGGTATCTCCGAAGGTGTTTGTTGAGTTGGCATAGATCAAGATTAGGATTTGTCACTCCGAGTTTTGGAGAGGTATCTCTGGGCCCTCTCGGTAATACACATCATAAGCTTGCAACCAAATGACTAAGGAGTTAGTCACGAGGTGATGTATTATGAAATGAGTAAAGAGACTTGCCGGTAATGATATTGAACTAGGTATGAAGATACCGATGATCAAATCTCGGGCAAGTAACAAACCGATGGACAAAGGGAATTGCGTATGTTGTCATAACGGTTCGATTGATAAAGATCTTCGTAGAATATGTAGGAGCCAATATGGGCATCCAGGTTCCGCTATTGGTTATTAACCGGAGAGGTGTCTCAGTCATGTCTACATAGTTCTCGAACCTGTAGGGTCCGCACGCTTAACGTTCGTTGACGATATAGTGTTATATGAGTTATATGATTTGGTGACCGAATGTTGTTCGGAGTCCCGGATGAGATCATGGACATGACGATGAGTCTCGAAATGGTCGAGAGGTAAAGATTGATATATAGGATGATGGTATTCGGACACCGGAAGTGTTTCGGAGGGTACCAGGTACTTATCGGGTCACCGGAAGGAGTTTCGGGCATCCCCGGCAAAGATATGGGCCTTATGGGCCAAGTGAGGGAACACACCAGCCCACAAGGGGCTGGTGCACACTCTATAGGGACTGGCCCTATGGGGAGGGAAAGGAAAGGGGAGGAGGAAAGGAAAGTGTGGAGTTGGACTCCCTCTTCCTTCCCTCTCCCCCATCTTCCCTTTCCCCCTTGTTCATACAAGGAAAGGGGGGCGCAGGAGGGCAGGAGCCCTAGGGTCGGCGGCTAGCCCCTAGGGGCGTGCCCTGGCAGCCTCCTTCTCCCCTCCCACCTATATATACATGGGGAGGGGGCGTCACACAAGGACACAACATTGTCTTAGCCGTGTGCGGCGCTCCCGTCCACCGTTTACTCCCTCGGTCATATTTTCGTAGTGCTTAGGCAAAGCCCTACGGAGATCACATCACCATCATCATCACCACACCGTTGTGCTGCCGAAACTCATTTACTACCTCACCGTCTTGCTGGATCAAGAAGGCAGAGGACGTCACTGAGCTGAACGTGTGCAGAACGCGGAGGTGTCGTGCGTTCGGTACTAGATCGGTTGGAGCATGAAGAAAGTTTGACTACATCAACCGCATTGTGAAACGCTTCCACTTATGGTCTACGAGGGTACGTAGACACACTCTTCCCCTCTCATTGCTATGCATCTCCATGGATAGATCTTGCGTGTGCGTAGAATTTTTTTTGTTTTCCATGCAACATTTCCCAACATTTTCTTCGAATCTTTGGTTTAGTTAGGCCAACTAGATCGATTTTTCTTGCCATGGGAAGAAGTGCTTTGTGATGGGTTCGATCATGCGGTGTTCTTTCCCAGTGACAGAAGGGGCAGCAAGACACGCATGTATCATTGCTATTAAGGATAACAAGATGGGGGCTATTCCTACATGAATAGATCTCGTCTACATCATGTCATCGTTCTTATTGCATTACTCCGTTTCTCCATGAACTTAATACACTAGATGCATGCTGGATAGCGGTCAATGTGTGGAGTAATAGTAGTAGATGCAGGCAGGAGTCAGTCTAATAATCTTGGACGTGATGCCTATATAATGATCATTGCCTAGATATCGTCATAATTATTTGATGTTCTATCAATTGCCCAACAGTAATTTGTTTACCCACCGTGTGCTATTTTCTTGAGAGAAGCCACTAGTGAAATCTACGGCCCCCGGGTCTATTCTTTATCATATTTGCTTTGAGATCTATTTTTATTTGCTTTTATATTCAGATCTATTATTCCAAAAACCCAAAAATACCTTGCTGCACTTTTTTGCTATTGATACGCCTAGTTGATGTGAGACTATCTCCTCTTTTTTGTCTTCTCCACAACCACCGTCTATTCCACCTATAGTGCTATGTCCATGTCTCACGCTCATGTATTGCGTGAAAGTTGAAAAAGTTTGAGAACGTCAAAAGTATGAAACAATTGCTTGGCTTGTCATCGGGGTTGTGCATGATTTAAATATTTTGTGTGATGAAGATGGAGCATAGCCAGACCATATGATTTTGTAGGGATAAGCTTTCTTTGGCCATGTTATTTTGAGAAGACATAATTATTTTGTTAGTATGCTTGAAGTATTATTGTTTTTTATGTCAATATTAAACTTTTGTTTTGAATCTTACAGATCTGAACATTCATGCCACAATAAAGAGAATTACACAGATAAATATGTTAGGTAGCATTCCACATCAAAAATTCTGTTTTTATCATTTACCTACTCGAGGACGAGCAGGAATTAAGCTTGGGGATGCTTGATACGTCTCCAACGTATCTATAATTTTTTATTGTTCCATGCTATTATATTATCTATTTTGGATGTTTTATATGCATTAATATTCTATTTTATATGATTTTTGGGACTAACCTATTAACCTAGAGCCCAGTGCCAATTTCTGTTTTTTCCTTGTTTTAGAGTTTTGCAGAAAAGGAATACCAAACGGAGTCCAAACGAAATAAAACTTTCGCGATGATTTTTCTTGGACCAGAAGACGCCCAGGAGACTTGGAGTGCAAGTCGGAAGAGCCACGAGGTGGACACAAGGGTGGAGGGCGCGCCCAGGGGGGTAGGGCGCGCCCCCCGACCTTGTGGGCCCCTCGTAGCCCCTCTGACCTAGATCTTTCGCCTATATATACTCTTATACCCCAAAAACATCCAGGGGGGCAACAAAACCACTTTTCCACCGCCGCAACCTTCTGTACCCGTGAGATCCCATCTTGGGGCCTTTTCCGGTGTCCTGCCGGAGGGGGATTCGATCACGGAGGGCTTCTACATCAACACCATTGCCTCTCCGATGAAGCGTGAGTAGTTTACTTCAGACCTACGGGTCCATAGCTAGTAGCTAGATGGCTTCTTCTCTCTCTTTGATTCTCAATACAAAGTTCTCCTCGATGTTCTTGGAGATCTATTCGATGTAATACTCTTTTGCGGTGTGTTTGCCGAGATCCGATGAATTGTGGATTTATGATCAGTTTATCTATGAATATTATTTGAATCTTCTCTGAATTCTTATATGCATGATTTGATATCTTTGCAAGTCTCTTCGAACTATCGATTTGGTTTGGCCAACTAGATTGGTTTTTCTTGCAATGGGAGAAGTGCTTAGCTTTGGGTTCAATCTTGCGGTGTCCTTTCCCAGTGACAGTAGGGGCAGCAAGGCACGTATTGTATTGTTGCCATCGAGGATAATAAGATGGGGTTTTCATCATATTGCTTCAGTTTATCCCGCTACATCATGTCATCTTACTTAATGCATTACTCTGTTCTTATGAACTTAACACTCTAGATGCAGGCAGGAGTCGGTCGATGTGTGGAGTAATAGTAGTAGATGCAGAATCGTTTCGGTCTACTTGACACGGACGTGATGCCTATATTCGTGCTCATTGCCTTAGACATCGTCATAACTTTGCGCTTTTCTATCAATTGCTCGGCAGTAATTTGTTTACCCACCGTAATAATTTCTATCTTGAGAGAAGCCTCTAGTGAAACCTATGCCCCCCGGGTCTATTTTCCATCATATAAGTTTCCGATCTACAATTTATGTTTCCTATTTTTTTTACGTTGCAATCTTTACTTTCCGTTCCATAAACCAAAAATACCAAAAATATTACTTTACCGTTTATCATCTCTATCAGATCTCACGTTGCAAATAACTGTTAAGGGATTGACAACCACTTTATCACGTTGGGTGCAAGGTTGGTGTTTGTTTGTGCAGGTATTCGGTGACTTGAGCGCTGTCTCCTACTGGATTGATACCTTGGTTCTCAAAAGCTGAGGGAAATACTTACTCTACTTTGTTGCATCACCCTTTCCTCTTCAAGGGAAAAACCAACGCAAGCTCAAGAAGTAGCAGGAAGAATTTCTGGCGCCGTTGCCGGGGAGATCTACGCCAAGCTAAGACATACCAAGTACCCATCATAAACTCTCATCCCTCGCATTACATTATTTGTCATTCGCCTCTCGTTTTCCTCTCCCCCACTTCTAAAACGATTTTCGAAAAAAATCGCCTTTTCTTCGCTCCTCTTCCGTTCGTCTTCTTCGTTTGCTTTTTGCGTGCTCGTGTGTTGGATTGCTTGCTTTGTCACGATGACTCAAGAGAATACCAAATTGTGTGATTTTTCCAACACCAATAATAATGATTTTATTAGTACTCCGATTGCTCCCGCTACTAATGTGGAATCTTGTGAAATTAATACCGCTTTGCTGAATCTTATTATGAAAGATCAATTTTCCATCCTTCCCAATGAAGATGCCGCATCCCATCTTAATAATTTCGTTGATTTGTGTAATATGCAAAAGAAAAAAGATGTGGATAATGATATACTTAGATATATTCGTGTTTTATGCCTAGCTAAGGGCATTAAACAATAGCGCTTGTTGGGAGGCAACCCAATTTTTTTTTTTTGCTTTTTAGGTTCTGTTTTGCAATAAATATTTCATCTAGCCTCTGGTTAGATGTGGTTTTGTGTTTTAATTAGTGTTTGTGCCAAGTAAGACCTTTGGGATGGCTTACGGTCATAGTTGATTTGATCCTGCTGAAAAACAGAAACTTTTGTGTCCAGTCCCAGAATTGTTTAAATTCACTGGGGCGTGTAATAACTCTGAATTTTTTACAAAAGATTTATCTACGAATTTCCTCTGTTGTCCTAATTTTCCAGAATTTTTGGAGTTACATAAGTATTGGAACAATTCAGATCTTCGCAGACTGTTCTGTTTTTGACAGATTCTATTTTTTATGTGTTGTTTGCTTATTTTGATGAATCTATGGGTAGTATCAGGGGGTATGTGTGACGCCTCCAGCTCAATCATGCACTAATCATACACGCAAATGCACACGATCAAGCCTAAGGACTCACAGGAAGATATCACAACACAACTCTAAAACATAAATAAAGTCATACAAGCTTTATATTACAAGCCAGGGGCCTCGAGGGCTCGAATACATAAGCTCGCATACAAGCGTCAGCGGAAGCATCAGATATCTGAGTACAGATATAAAATAAAACACAGATAGGCTCTTAGAAGGCGGGGCAAAAGAAAATACTACGATCGAAAGGCGCAGGCCTCCTGCCTGGGACCCTCCGATCCTACTCCTGGTCGTCGGCCAACTCGTAGTAGTATCCACCCTCTGGGTAGTAGTAGCGATCGTCGGCGGGGGCAGCTGTCTCAGGGGCTCCGTCATCTGGTTGCATCAAAAGGATATGGGGGAAAAAGAAAGCAAAGCAACCGTGAGTACTCATCCGAAGTACTCAGCAAGCAAGGATCTACACTACATATGCAACATTATCAAAGGAAGGCTGTATATGTGGACTGGGCTGTAGAAATGCCAGAATAGAGAGGATAGCCTAGTCCTATCGAAGACTAGCATCTTCATCGTCTTCAGCGGTCTTGCAGCAATAGAAGAGAGTAGATAGCACAGTATAAAGTAGTAGTAATGTTATCAACGTCACCCAGAGATCCTTTCTCGACTCCCTGTGAGAAAGCAATCCCAGAGCCATACAGTCATCAACCTTGTCCTGAGATTCCTTCTCGACTCCCTGCGAGAAGCAATCCCAGAGCCATACATCCAGGTATCATCTCCAGTTCTAGTTGTATCGATCGGGATACAACTCCGAGTGTCCTTTACCGTAGGACCGGCTATCGATAGATGTTTTCTTCCCTGCAGGGGTGCACCAACTTATCCACCACGCTCGCTTAACTCTGGCTGGACACACCTTTCTGGGTCATGCCCGGCCTCGGCCAAACGATACACCGCAACCCTACCTACAGCTCAGCAGAGAGGTCCCCGCCGGTCTACATCCTAAGCACTCAGGGGTCTTGGGCCATCGCCCTGCGCACTCCGGGTCGTTGCGCACAGGGTGGATACCAGCGTCGCCTCGGATGGCCGACACGATCCGACCGTGCCGCAATGCTGAACTGGACGTCTGACAGAGCTTTCGGCTGCTGCTATGATGCAGAACGCCCATACTATGCCCACGTGATGGTTAGTGCTATCAGGCCAGAGGCCTGCTCGAATAAAATATCCAAATCGTTAGTGGACTAGGGGTTTGCGGTAACGAGCAGAGACTCACGATCGATGTGACCCCGTCGCCCCATCTCGAGGACTTGCGGCAAGGGCCAAGAATGCCCGGCCACGCCTCATATTCATATCTCGGGTAACCTCCAGGTCAACCCGTCTCCACAACACTCGCCACTTAGGCTCACGCGGGTACCCCTCAGGGTCGACCTGCCTTTCCAAGTAACAGTTGTAAAGTCCAAGTATCCGTGTGTCCATAACATCAAGGGAATCTGAGGTATCACCCTCATTGGATTCCTACTCGATGTATCCGTCAAGGTGAACTCGGAGGAATCACCCTCGATGGGTTCACACTTGAGGTGTTGCACGACAGCGTCGTTATCGGAAGTGGTGAAGGAGGAATCACCCTCGATGACCACGACCGAATAGCTACTCTACAGAGTTAACATCAGAAGTGCTACACGAGGTATCACCCTCGGCACTCGATAGTAACGTTGCAGTGTCGCTACAACTAAGGGGGTGATGTGCGGTGCCGGGGCCTGGTTGTCGAGTCTTCTGATAATCCAGCGAGGCAATCGGGACAAGTGGGGTCACTAGGTCTCTATCCAGCCTATACTAAACAGTTTAGGATAAGCAGGTAAGGTATCAATAGCAGGTTACAATAAACAGGCTATGCATCAGAATAGGATAAACAGTAGCAGCAGCAATTCTAATGCAAGCATGAGAAAATAGAATGGGCGATATCGGGATGCTCAAGGGGGGGGGCTTGCCTGGTTGCTCTGGCAAGAAGGAGGGGTCGTCAACACCGTAGTCGATCGGAGCAGCAGTGGCGTCGGTCTCGTAGTCTACCGGAGAGAAGAGGGGGAAGAAACAGTAAATACGGAGCAAACAAAGCATCACAAAACATAATCATGATGATACGCGGTGCTAGGGGTGACCTAGCGCAGTGCTCGGCGATACAGACGAAGAGGAATAACATCCGGGAATGTTTTCCCGAAGTTTGGCATTTTTGGGCAGATGAAACGGAGGTGGATTGTTGCATGTTCGTTATGCTAGGAACGTGCGGCGGACGAACGGACTGCGTATTTAGATTCGTCTCGTCGTTCTGATCAACTTTCATGTAGAAAGTATTTTCATCCGAGGTACGGTTTATTTTATATTAATTTTCAAATATTTAAACATTGTCTGAATTATTTTAAATCAAAAAATGTATTATTGCATCAGCATGATGTCATGCTGACATCAGCAGTCAACGTTGACCGTTGACTGGGTCAACCTAACATGTGGGTCCCGCATGTCATAGGCTGTTATCTAATTAATAGTAGTTGGTTTTATTAGTAGGTTATTTAGGTTTAATTAAACTAGATTAATTTAGTTAATTAATTATTTAACTAATTAATTAATTAATTAACTTTTTGCCTATTTTTAATATTTCTAATATTCATTCTGAGGGGGCCCACTTGTCATAGGCCAGGGGCCTTAGCAGGCGCTGGCAGGCGGTTGCGGGCACTGGAGCGTAGCGGGTGCGGGCGCGCGCCCGACAGGGCGAACCTGGGTGCGTGGGCGACGGCTGCCGAGGCACGGCGGGGCACCGGAGTTGGCCGCGGGGGCGGCGATGGTCGGCGCGAGCTGGAACGGCGACCGCGGGGCCGGCGGCGAGCGGGCGCGGCGAAGCCAGAGCAGGGGCTGCGGGACGAGGCCGGAGCTCGACCGGAGCAAGCTCATGGCGGCGGCAGTGAGCAGAGGCAGCAGCAGGGCGGGTGCTGCACATGGGCGAGCAGCAGGGGAGCGAGGCCGCGTCGGGGGCGCGCGCGCGCGAGCTGCGGATGGCGCAGGCGAGCGTGTGCGCGCGCGGGGCGGCTCGAGCGGCAGTAGCAGGTGCGGCAGCAGCTTCAGCAAGCAGTAGCAGCAGCGGGGGGTGCGCGCCGGCAGGCGCGGGGGCGAGGCGAGGAGGAGGGTTGCGGGCGCACGCAAAGGGTGCGGTCGGCGGGCGGCAATGGGGCCTCAGGGAGTGGCCAGGCGTGCGTGTGTGCGCGACGGTGCGGGCGGCCAGAGGCGCGGACGTCCAGGGGTGACCGCGCGGGGTACCGGGGCGCGGGGACTGCAGTGCGGCTGGCAAGCGTGGTACGGCGAGTGGCGCGAGCACGCAAGCCAGGGAGAGAGGGGAGGACGTGGCCCTCACCGGCGTTGGCGGGCAGGGGGGTCGGCGTGGCTCGGTGGTGCCGTCGAGGGGGAGGCGGGGAAGCGAGATCCGGCAACGGGGAGCCAACTCGGCGGCGAGGTAGCTCCGGGCGGCGTCGGGGATCGGCTCGGGTGCCGATCCTAATCCAGCCGTGGGGGGAGAAGTGGATCGGGAAATAGGGGTGAGGCTAGGGTTTCGGTCGGCAGGGGGGAATATGGGGAGTGGGGTGGGCCGGCCTGGTGGCCTGCTGGGCCGAGGCCCGGGGCGGTCTTTCTTCTTTTTCTTTTTGTTTGTTTATCTTTCCTATTCTTTTATTTCTTTAATAGTTTACAGGTTTACAATAGGTAAAACCCACCCCAAAAACAGAGTTGTAAATCCAACTAGTGCCACAAAAAGTTTTACCCCTGAACAAAATAGGTTAGTATTTTATAAAACTCAAAAGGCATTTATTTAATTATTTTACCTGTTGTTTTAATTATTCTAGAGCCTTTAACTACTTTATAAAAGTGTGATTTCTCCACCAATATTTATTATGAATTATTTGTCACATTTAGAACATTTTAGTTTAAATATTTGAAAATTTTATTGTTTGACTTAAATTCAAATTTGGATTTGAATCGGTTTCGAACTAACGCGAGATTAACAACAGTAACTGTGGTGACGTGGCATCATTAACGTGGGATTACTGTAGCCTAACTACCGGGATATTACAGTATGAACCATGGAAAAGTTGGAATACAGTATATATTACACCAATATAAATAAAGAATGAGTTCACAACAGTACCAAAAGTGGTGATTTATTTTCTTATAAGAGAATTTCTGTTGAGTTTTGTGTTGTGAAGTTTTCAAGTTTTGGGTAAGGATTTGATGGACTATGGAATAAGGAGTGGCAAGAGCCTAAGCTTGGGGATGCCCATGGCACCCCAAGGTAATATTCAAGGATGTCAAAAAGCCTAAGCTTGGGGATGCCCCGGGAAGGCATCCCCTCTTTCGTCTTCGTCTATCGGTAACTTTACTTGAGGCTATATTTTTATTCACCACATGATATGTGTTTTGCTTGGAGCGTCTTGTATAATTTGAGTCTTTGCTTTTTAGTTTGCCACAATCATCCTTGCTGTACACACCTTTTGAGAGAGACACGCATGAATCGTGATTTATTAGAATGCTCTATGTGATTCACTTATATTTTTTGAGCTAGGCAAATTTGCTCTAGTGCTTCACTTATATCTTTTTAGAGCACGGCGGTGATTTTATTTTATAGAAATTGATGAACTCTCGCACTTTACTTATATTATTTTGAGAGTCTTTCTAAACAGCATGGTAATTTGCTTTGGTTATAAAACTAGTCCTAATATGATAGGCATCCAAGAGGGATATAATAAAAACTTTCATATATAGTGCATTGAATACTATGAGAAGTTTGATTCCTTATGATTGTTTTGAGATATGAAGATGGTGATATTAGACTCATGCTAGTGAATAGTTGTGAATTTGAGAAATACTTGTGTTAAAGTTTGTGAGCCCCGTAGCATGCACGTATGGTGAACCGTTATGTGATGAAGTCGGAGCATGATTTATTTTTTGATTGTCTTCCTTATGAGTGGCGGTCGGGGACGAGCGATGGTCTTTTCCTACCAATCTATCCCCCTAGAAGCATGCGCGTAGTACTTTGTTTCGATAACTAAAAGATTTTTGCAATAAGTATATGAGTTCTTTATGACTAATGTTGAGTCCATGGACTATACGCACTCTCACCTCTCCGCCATTGCTAGCCTCTCTTGTACCACGCAACTTTCGCCGGTGCCATAAACCCACCACATATCCTTCCTCAAAACAGCCACCATACCTACCTATTATGGCATTTCCATAGCCATTCCGAGATATATTGCCATGCAACTTTCCACCGTTCCGTTATTATGATACGCTTCA
Organism: Thinopyrum elongatum; assembly: GCA_011799875.1. Lineage (NCBI taxonomy): Eukaryota > Viridiplantae > Streptophyta > Magnoliopsida > Poales > Poaceae > Thinopyrum > Thinopyrum elongatum. The sequence goes on from CM022301.1 coordinate 541,725,906, forward strand.
TCATTGTCATATTGCTTTGCATGATCATGTAGTTGACATCGTATTTGTGGCAAAGCCACTGTTCATCATATTTTTATACATGTCGCTCTTGATTCATTGCACATCCCGGTACACCACCGGAGGCATTCATATAGAGTCATATCTTGTTCTAGCATCGAGTTGTAAGTAAATAAAAGTGTGATGGTCTTCATTATTAGAGCATTGTCCCATGTGAGGAAAGGATGATGGAGACTATGATTCCCCCACAAGTTGGGATGAGACTCCGGACGAAAAAAAAAGGCCAAAAAAAATGAAAGAAGGCCCATAAAAAAATGAGAGAAAAGAGAGAAGGGACAATGTTACTATCCTTTTTGCCACACTTGTGCTTCAGAGTAGCACCATGATCTTCATGATAGAGAGTCTCCTATGATATCACTTTCATATACTAGTGGGAATTTTTCATTATAGAACTTGGCTTGTATATTCCAATGATGGGCTTCCTCAAATTGCCCTAGGTCTTCGTGAGCAAGCAAGTTGGATGCACACCCACATAGTTTTCTTTTTGAGCTTTCATAAACTTATAGCTCTAGTGCATCCGTTGCATGGCAGTCCCTACTCACTCACATTGATATCTACTAATGGGCATCTCCATAGCCCGTTGATACGCCTAGTTGATGTGAGACTATCTCCTCTGTTTTGTCTTCTCCACAACCACCGTCTATTCCACCTATAGTGCTATGTCCATGGCTCACGCTCATGTATTACGTGAAAGTTGAAAAAGTTTGAGAATGTCAAAAGTATGAAACAATTGCTTGGCTTGTCATCGGGGTTGTGCATGATTTAAAATTTTTATGTAATTGAAGATGGAGCATAGCCAGACCATATGATTTTGTAGGGATAAGCTTTCTTTGGCCATGCTATTTTGAGAAGACAGAATTATTTTGTTAGTATGCTTGAAGTATTATTATTTTTTATGTCAATATTAAACTTTTGTTTTGAATCTTACGGATCTGAACATTCATGCCACAATAAAGAGAATTACACGGATAAATATGTTAGGTAGCATTCCACATCAAAAATTCTGTTTTTATCATTTACCTACTCGAGGACGACCAGGAATTAAGCTTGGGGATGCTTGATACGTCTCCAACGTATCTATAATTTTTTATTGTTCCATGCTATTATATTATATATTTTGGATGTTTTATATGCATTAATATGCTATTTTATATGATTTTTGGGACTAACCTATTAACCTAGAGCCCAGTGCCAGTTTCTGTTTTTTCCTTGTTTTAGAGTTTTGCAGAAAAGGAATACCAAACGGAGTCCAAACGGAATAAAACTTTCGCGATGATTTTTCTTTGACCAGAAGACACCCAAGAGACTTGGAGTGCAAGTCGGAAGAGCCGCGAGGTGGACACAAGGGTGGAGGGCGCGCCCAGGGGGTAGGGCGCGCCCCCCCCCCCCCCCCCCCCGACCTTGTGGGCCCCTCGTAGCCCCTCTGACCTAGATCTTTCGCCTATATATACTCTTATACCCCAAAAACATCCAGGGGGCAACAAAACCACTTTTCCACCGCCGCAACCTTCTGTACCCGTAAGATCCCAACTTGGGGCCTTTTCCGGCGTCCTGCCGGAGGGGGATTCGATCACGGAGGGCTTCTACATCAACACCATTGCCTCTCCGATGAAGCGTGAGTAGTTTACTTCAGACCTACGGGTCCATAGCTAGTAGCTAGATGGCTTCTTCTCTCTCTTTGATTCTCAATACAAAGTTCTCCTCGATGTTCTTGGAGATCTATTCGATGTAATACTCTTTTGCGGTGTGTTTGCCGAGATCCGATGAATTGTGGATTTATGATCAGTTTATCTATGAATATTATTTGAATCTTCTCTGAATTCTTATATGCATGATTTGATATCTTTGCAAGTCTCTTCGAACTATCGATTTGGTTTGGCCAACTAGATTGGTTTTTCTTGCAATGGGAGAAGTGCTTAGCTTTGGGTTCAATCTTGCGGTGTCCTTTCCCAGTGACAGTAGGGGCAGCAAGGCACGTATTGTATTGTTGCCATCGAGGATAAAAAGATGGGGTTTTCATCATATTGCTTGAGTTTATCCCGCTACATCATGTCATCTTACTTAATGCATTACTCTGTTCTTATGAACTTAATACTCTAGATGCAGGCAGGAGTCGGTCGATGTGTGGAGTAATAGTAGTAGATGCAGAATCGTTTCGGTCTACTTGACACGGACGTGATGCCTATATTCATGATCATTGCCTTAGATATCGTCATAACTTTGCGCTTTTCTATCAATTGCTCGGCAGTAATTTGTTTACCCACCGTAATAATTTCTATCTTGAGAGAAGCCTCTAGTGAAACCTATGCCCCCCGGGTCTATTTTCCATCATATAAGTTTCCGATCTACAATTTCCGTTTCCTATTTCTTCTACTTTGCAATCTTTACTTTCCGTTCCATAAACCAAAAATACCAAAAATATTACTTTACCGTTTATCATCTCTATCAGATCTCACGTTGCAAATAACCGTTAAGGGATTGGCAACCCCTTTATCGCGTTGGGTGCAAGGTTGGTGTTTGTTTGTGCAGGTATTCGGTGACTTGAGCGTTGTCTCCTACTGGATTGATACCTTGGTTCTCAAAAGCTGAGGGAAATACTTACTCTACTTTGCTGCATCACCCTTTCCTCTTCAAGGGAAAAACCAACGCAAGCTCAAGAAGTAGCACTGTGTTGCATCATTCCTTCCTCTTTGGGGAAATACCGACGTAGTTCAAGCGACATCAGTGCCAGGTGTCTCTCCTTCGCAGGCTTGTGAGGCTTATGAGGTTGCTTTGCTTGCACACACGCATGACACTTAGAGCCTTTGTCTAAAGTGAAACTCAGGATTAAATCCATCTTAGCCAGCCGCGTCATACAACCAAAATTTATGTGACAAATACGTGAATGCCAAACCTCAGATTCGTCCACATTGGAATGAATTTGGTTCACGACTTTATTATAGAAATCCTGCAGGGAAAGGCGGAACAAACCACCACAATCATATCCTTTTTCAACGAACAGTCCATACCAAGATACGACTACTTTGTTGGACTCAAATACTAACTTAAACCCTTCTTTGCATAGAAGGGAGCCACTAACAAGATTCTTCTTGATGGCGGGGACATGCTACACATTCTTCAGTTGCACGATCTTTCCCGAAGTAAACTTCAGATATACCGTGCCAACACCATGAACAGAAGCATGCGAGCCGTTCCCCATCAGGACGGAACAATCTCGTGCGACCTGGTAAGAATAAAACAAAGACACATCAGCACACACATGAATATGGACCCCAGTGTCAACCCACCAACCGGTGGACTGACAAACAGAAAGTACGATAAACAGATTACCATACCCAGATGCCCCATCATTGTTGCTTAGAGTGACATTGACAGACTTGGAGTCATGTCCTGGCTTCTTGTACTTGTTTGGGCACTTGTTTGCCCTGTGTTCCTATGAACCACAAGTAAAGCAGCCATCTCTCTTTTTGCCTTTCTTCTTACCCTTCTTCTTAAAGGTAGTATTCTGCTGGACAGAGTTCTTTCCCTTGAACTTGTGGGAATTCTGCTGCACCACATTGGTGCTAGAAGAACCCTCTGCCCCTTTCACGTGTGAGTCCTTTGATCTTGAGTTCTGCTCAATACTTAGATGACCAATGACATCCTCAAGAGAGAATTCACGTCTCAAGTGCTTGAGAGAAGTAGCAAAGTTCCTCCATCCAGGAGGGAGTTTTGCAATAATGCAACCCACGACAAACTTGTCCGGTAACTCACACTTCAGGAGCTCCAGCTCCTTAGCGATGCATTGCATCTCATGGGCCTGGTCCAATACAGAAGGGTTATCAACCATTTTGTAATCATGGAACTGCTCCATAGCATACAACTCGCTTCCAGCATCGATTGCGCCGAACTTAGCTTTGAGCGCCTCCCACAAATTCTTGGCAACACGCATATGGAGATATGTTCAACTAGCTTGTCTCCAATAACAGTAAGAACGGCTCCCACAAAGATCGTGGTTGCCTCCCTAAACGCATTCTCCGGTTCAAGAGCAATCGTTACCGTGGGAAACACACCACCAACCCAGAACATGTTCATTGCTGTGAGCCACAAGGTAATCCTCGTCTGCCAACGCTTAAAATGCATCCCGGTAAACTTTTTCGGTTTCAGTGTAGCGGTGAAGCCATGAGTCGAAAAGTGCCTAAAATAAGGTTTTTGGATTGTTGGAAATATTAGCACATTTTCGACTAATCTAATCCACGAGTAAATGATAAGCATGGCAAATAGCGTATGCATCTCATACCGATACCTAAGCATGTGAGCACGTATAGTACATAGAATCGAAACATCTATGAACAGCATATATACGACCAGCACATGTACGAGCAAATAGGGGATGGACGAGTCATACCCTCCGGTTGGCCAGGCCAACGCGGCGGCGGCGGCGGCCTCGGCATCGGCATCGGCCTTCTTCTTGGCGTCTTCGTCGTCAGCCATGGAGTCGATGCAGGGGAAGTAGTGGAAGCAGAGGCGGTCGGTGACGGGGACGAATCGGGAGCAGTCGCGTCGAGACGATCCCCAAAAACCTTATTGCCGTTCTCCCGGGCAGGATCTCGAACGACAGGGTTCTGGAGGCACCTGCTCTCCCGACCACCCATGCACGCGGTCGTCAGGATGGGATCGCCGGAAGCAGCACAGAGAGAGGAACAGTAGATGACGGCTAGGGTTGTACGAAAGGGAGTGAGTGAACTGAATTAGGGTTCACTACACTGGCCAGCGCCTTCTTATATAGGCCGTCAGGTTGATGGGCTTGGGCTCAGGCCCACGACTGAGTCCGTGAACAGCCCACGGTCCAACGTCTCGGAGAGTGGCACTTCCGTAAGCGACTCGTTAATTAATCCGAGATTAATTAACCATTCCTGACCGGCAAAAATAAGCTTCAGCTCATCTCATTCCCGCAACCCGTGGCGCGATGCGTCGTGACGAGGCGAGGCGGGCGGCGAAGGAGGAGGAGCGCGCGTGTACAGCTCCTATTCCCAAGCTCCCAATAGCAAGTGGTGGAGAAGCCCTTATAAAGAGGTCTCACTCTTCTTACTGTAGCAGTATGGTACTAAACTTGCCACACTTCCCACCACTTGCCGTACACATTAATGGCCCTTAGAGATTAATCAGGGATTATTGTCTTATATGGGCCTAAGCCCATCCATAATCCAACAAACAGAGTTACCTACATAACAAGAGTGATTAAAAGATTTTGTCAGGTCCTAAGATATTCAGGTGAGGACATAATGTTGTAGAGTGTTAACTTTTATTAAGTTATCTCCGACGAGGGACATGTGGGAAATTCAAAGGGGAGTTGGTACCGTCGCCTTCACCTTCTAGTCGATTTTTTCCTCCCGCGTCCCCTCCCCCCTCTCTCTCAGCTTCCTGTTGGTTTTTTGGTAACCCCAATCGATGTCGAACAAAATAGAACCAATGTAAACATATCAACGTGGAATAGTCTAAACCAAATCGATATTTTTCCAAAATCTTCTCCTGGATTAATTCAATCAAATCAATCTTATCAAAATCTCAACTAAATCAAAAAAAAAAAATATTGTCTTCGTCTACCCATACTCCCATCAAATTAAATGTTACCAAAATTGATGTAAGGTATATGTCCCACAAAATTAGTGTTGAACCACTCGAGTATGCGCCCGTTGTAATTCATGAGCAATTAGCTAGTTACAGTAACAATATAGTTATCGAGAAGGTCTTCTGGCAGCGACTCTCTGATTAAGTATAATGTTTAGCATATTTGTAGCAATGACAAGTGGTCGACCGTCAGCTTGCTTCGTCTCCTAGCGGTTGACTCCTCATCTCTGACGAATCGTGTATCGCTTTTTCTTTTCGCTTTTGAGCATGTCAAGTATTGTTGTTCAAATGTACGTGCTTTGAGGGTTTTCTTACCATCTTGTATGCTTGGCCGTTTTTGCCTTTATATTTATAAAAAGAGGGTGAAAGTCTGTTTCGTGCATACTTCTTATTTATTTTACTCGTACTTATATAATATGTTTTAATTTCTTTTGTGGATCAAATGTATATAGACACCTTTAAGAAGGTTAGTTCACTCATTTATCTCCACACTTGGTCGATAATCCAAAACATCTGTATTTGTGAACGGAGGGAATAATTTATATGGACGTGGTTGATACGATAGAAAATTTCCTCGAGAGATTCGCTCGATTCACGTGGAACGAAAGGTGTGTGTGGCAGGCTAGCACGAGGAGTAATTACTTTAGATAGGCTGATGATATAGTAGTTATAATTTCGTGCACAGGACAATGAATTTACGACCCTAGCATGTGCCCATGGGACTGTAGTATTTGCCTGTCGATTTACACATTTGATGCTTCTGGCAAAAACATTGCCAGGGATCCTGACTCGGCAAGACAACCAAACTTATAGTACCCACCAGCGGCCGTGCCAAGCTCGTCCATCCTCCCCTCCTCGTGGAAACCAAACAAAGTTGTTACAAGTTCTTTTTTTTTAAACATCAGTACAGACGCAAGCGCTTATACATACGCGCATACACTCACCCCTAAGAACGCATACACGCACACCCTACCTCTATGAGCACCTCCGAGAGACTGAGCCGGCATGTCATTTTGAAATTTACGAAGTCACCGTAGGCACCTCGTCGTCGACGGGAACGTCTCCTCCCACTGAAAGCGCATCGCCGGAAATCCTGAAATAAATCCAAGAATAATGCGAGCACCGGGACTTGAACCCTGGTGGGCTGGGAATACCACTGTCTCTCTAACCATCCAACCAAAGGTTGGTTCGCGTTGTTACAAGTTGTTACACCCATCCACATCCACCTAGGCTAAAAAATTCTACGTCTCGTTTGTTACCCACCCATACAAAGGTTCCGAAGAAGTGCTCTACACTACTAGGGATAACCCTAGTAGTAGCGCTTGTCCTATAGCTATCAGTAGTGCTTGTACAAGAGCTACCAATAAGACGCTACAGCTAACTGGTAGCAGCAGCGCTGGTTTTCCAGCGCTACTGCTATACCTAGTTAGCAGTAGCGCTCGTTAGGGAAAAGCGCTACTGATAACAGTAAGTAGCAGTAGCGCTTCTTTTGAAACGCGCTACTGCTAAATTTTCCTGTATTTTTGAAAATGCAGGTTATTGTCGCTGTATTTGTATAGGTTTTATATATAGTACTTTCATCATATGATTTTATGACCATGATTAGTTATTATCTATAATAGTGGGTGAAATGAACATGGAATAGATTCAAGTGGAGGCAACATGTGGTGCACATCGAAAGTACTTCTAATCCAAACTAGATCAAGTTTGGATTAGTAGTACTTTCGACATGCACCACATGTTGTCTCCACTTGAATCTAATCCATATTCATTTCACCCACTGATATATATAATAACTCATCATGCTCATATAACAACTTAGCATCATGCATCATCATAATAATAAATAACTCATCATTGGTATCATAATAACAAGTCCTACTCATCATCATCATACAACTTCTACTCGTTATCATAATAACAAGTCATACTCATCATCATCATAGTCATCTAACCAACCCTACTTAATTGTTTTTAGCTCATGATCATGAGTATTAGCTAGGACCTAACTACCCTCTAAGATAAAATAGCATAAAACAAGATAGGCCCTGACTCTCCATTATGGAGAATGGAGATTATCCTGTCTCCAATTCTTGCGCTCCGCACAATGTTGCTTTCAAGTAGCTCCCTACGATTGTCCATACATTTTTTCCAATCTTTGACTGTCATGTCTTCATCGGTTTTAGAAATCTGGTATGAACAGCAGTGAAGCCTAGGATGACCTAGCCGTAAGCTCATAACATCAAGGCGACTTCGGAAGCATCAGATCAGGCACACAATCCTTCGGGATTTTCTGTTGAAAAACATAGTAATAACTTCGTAGTTAGCAATGTAGTTTAGTTTTAGAAGAAATTATGCAAAAGATGCACGGATGTCGTAATAGTAAAAAATCTTACCATGCCATCTCCATGGATATTACCGTAGATCAACACGTGCACTAGTGGCACGTATTGACCATAATGTGCAGGAGTTTGATAATTGATATTGTAATTCTCAACATCATTAATAAATGAGATAAGATGATCTTTCTCCTGATAAGTTAATTCTGCGCCATCAGTGTAGTAGGTTCTGTCTACCATCTTTCGTACATTTTTTGAAGAATGAAAATAAGCTGTCAAATATTTTGAAATAAATAATATAAATTAATTAATAAATATGTTTGAGAAACTCACATAGAGGTAGAAGTGAAAGCGTATCAACAAGGACCCAAATGCCATCGTCATGATCACCAAGATCGAAGGTGACATACATACCCTCCTGAAAATCATATGCCTTTCACAGTGCTTCCTAATTCGAGCAACCAAAATGGGTTACGCTCTCTGAATTGTATAGCTTTACAGCAAGATCATAACCATGATGGGTCCTGAGATGAATTATCTTTGTCTTCATATTTTCATGATCTTCGAAATCCAGATGCTCCAAGACATAGCGTCTTGCATGGCATGGGATAAGCTAGTGGAATTGTAAAAGACGAAAATTACACGTTGAAGAAGCATAAGTCATGCTTAATTACGAAAAAAGACTTGTCGTTGCATACCGTTTCAACATCGAAGGTCTCATCGAGCTTAACCCTGAAGCGCCGACCGTCTACCAGGTGAGGCCCGTCGCACAGACCCCGGTCGTCGCCGCACCAGTAGCACTCCGGGATCCTATCGTCGTCGTCAGACATTTCCTATGTCCATAATTCAAAGATTAAACTTGTAAAATTCAATATATGTACTACAAAAATTAAATTAGATCATTATTATTCATCACGGGTTGACTGTCGGCCTGTCGAGTCTTTTCTTGAAAACTGTCATCTCATCTCATGTGGTGTATATGGTGGACACTCCCTCACTGATTTTTTGACTGTCGGTGATGGTCGTTACTCCTCCTTCCCCTAGTGCATAACAAAGGTCTAGCACAAGGAGAAGAAGGAGAAACGACCCCCACGACAACAGTCAGGATTCTTCTTCTCTCATATATGGTGCAGACTTTCTCCCTCACTCATTTGTTGACTGTCATGTATGGAGCCCCGACAGACTTAAAGTCAACCCGAAATGTCATTTAATTATCTTTCTACAAACTCCGGGCCACTCGATATTTCCTACATATTCTAGCACAAGTCATGCCAAAATTCACGGAAAAATCCGGCATGACCTTTGCTAAAAAGGACATATATCGAGCGCCTGAAATTTGCCGGAATGGAAATTAATCAACACTCCGGCAAAACATAGGCCACTGTGAGGTGTTCCCTGCAAACATAGGCCACTCATGTAGCTACTACTCTACTACAACTATCAAAACATCTACATCATCATCGACATGGGGATTTGGCTGGTCTCACCTCGAGGTCGGAGGTGGTCGGTGATGGGGACGACGGCGGGAATGATGCAGGGGCTCCTTGATTTCTGCAAAAACAAAATATAAATAAAAACATTATTATCCTCATCTGAGGACTTAGTGAAACCCTATGTCTAAAACATCCTAGTTCTAGCCCTAAAAATTGAAAAGACCTATACATTTACTAAAAATACCCTAGTTCTAGCCCTAACATCTGTCCATCCATCCATCTATCTATATATCCTCATAAACCCTAGAAAAATGCCCTGGTTTTTTAACTACTATCTACTTCTTGAATCATAGAAAAATGCCCTAATTTCACATAACTTAGCGTTTGAAACCCTATGTCTAACACAAAAACAAAATTTGTAAAACATAGTTCTAACCCTAATAATTTGTACTGCCCATCTATCCATCCATTTGTCTAAACCAAGTTCTAACCCTAAAGTTTTGTAAAACCTAGTTCTAATCATCGACATGGGCATTTTCATATTTTATTCAAAAGACCTACATTTACTTATTTTTTCAATTCTATTCAAAAAACCTACATTTACTAAAAAAATCTCATATAGCATTCTAATACATTTATGTACCTAAAAATTTCTATTACTAAATTCTTTTACTAAAAAATTCTATACCTAAATTTTTATACAGAGAGAGGTGGGAGGAGGAGGAGGAGGAGGGAGGAGTGAGGGCTTCGGGTGGCTAGGGGAGGGAGGAGAGAGGAGGGCAGTGGGAGGAGGGAGGAGGGAGCAGGGCGGTCAGAGGAGGTGGGAGGAGAGCATCGGGCGCCGGCGGGAGGAGGGAGGAGAGAGGAGGGCCGCCGGAGGAAGGAGAGAGGAGGGCGGCAAGAGGAGGAGGGAGGGAGGCAGATACCTTGGGGCGACGGTGGGTGACGGCGGGCGACGGCGGCGATGGTGGGCGACGGCGGCGATGGCGCGCGGCGGAGAGAGAGAGCGAGTGAGAGTGTGAGGGGGAGGGGGAGAGTGAGGACGCGGGGTGTGGATATGGTGCCCGTAGTAGTAGCGCTGGTTGGTAACCACCGCTACTGCTAAGCTCCATAGCACTAGCGCGTTAAGGGGACCAGCGCTGCTGCTATGATCAATAGCAGTAGCGCTTTTAGAGAACCAGCGCTACTACTAAGGCTAAGCATGTAAAAAAGCATCAAAAAAGCATTGGCCATCAATGATCTTTTTGTGTAGAATCTAAATTATCAGTATGAATCTTCGCCGATTTAGGAACCGGCAAAGATTCATATTGCCACAGATCCTACACACACAGTACAATAAAGATCAAGTAGCTGTGATAGTTTGAGAAGCACCATATTTAAGGTGGTAAACATCCTGTTCGCGGAGCGAGGTGGGACTAAACTTGGGTCTTAGGAGGGTACTGAATTTAGCAGTAGCATTGGTTGGAGGAAAGCGCTATTGCTAAGTATAGTAGCAGTAGCGCTTGTTGGAGGAAAGAGCTACTAGTATACCTAGCCTGCCGGCAACGGTCTGGCAATTATAGTAGTAGCGTGTTTTTTAACTACCGCGCTACTGTTATGTGCATAGTAGCAGCGCCCTTTCTACTGCTAATTAGCAGTAGCGCTTCCTATTAAAAAATGCTACTGGTAAGCTGCTGTGTATAAGGTTTTCCTGAGTAGTGCTAGGTCACTCTTGAGCAAGCCTGTCATCTGCCAAGCCCGGCCCTCACTCACAAACCTACCGAACAAACTCCCTAAAGATGGAGACTCTCCATCAAACACAATGACATGACGGTGCTTCCACAACTCCCACCGTCCTAGTGTAAGGATGGCACGGGCGTCCTTTTGCTGCAGTCCAACCACTGTCTTTTTTTTAACTTAACCACTGTCCTATTTAAGACCCATGTCGGCAACCTCGTCCTCCACAGTGAGTGTCCACTCCGGCGAGCCCAACGCCGTGCACACCTGTGCCCAAAAAGTTCTCGCAAAGACGTACCTAAGCATAATGTGATCCATTGATTCATCCTCTTGGCTCCATAGTGGGCAAGAATCTTGCACTAGTGGAAAAACAACTAGCCATAACTTCCGTTTGTGACGCGCATTTTTCATCACCGCCGGCACTATTTTTTCAAAATAGTGCTGGCGTCTGTCAAATTGGTACGCCAGCTTGTCGGGGCCGGATTTCGGGGACACAAAATATCCCAGAAATTTAACCCCTCGTGTTACCACCAGCCCAGGATTACTGTTACTGGTGGGCACGTCCTTGTTACAGATTACCAAGCAATTACAAAAATTGGATACAAGACCATAAAGGTCTAATGATACAACAATGATTCTGGTGATGGGTGACGGAAGCGACTCGTGGTTCTCCAACGTCGATGGGGCTCCATTCCCACAGGAACGGCTGACCTGGATAATTCCTATCCCACGTGGCTGCCATCCTAGGATCCGCATGGACGTCGTTGTGGTACTCCTCGTAAAACCCCTGACCTGGCCAAGTAAATAGCCAGAGATAAGCATGTGAGTACGTTTGAATGTACTCACAAACATCATGAACAGAAGATATAACGAATGCAGCAGATATTATGTGATCAAGTTGAATTAAAATTATATGCGTATGCTCATGATGGACTTAAATGCATGCTGTCAGGAATTAAATCATGGCATGATAACATATTGGCATGTACAAATAAAAGAATATATAAAAACGTTAGTGATAAACAAGGAAAGTTAAAGAAAATAAAATAAAAGAAATGCCGGTCGGATGTCTAAAGTGACACCACGGTAGGTCTTGAAGAGAAATGTCTAACGGGTATCCACAAGAGTAGTGGTATGATAGACCGCCTGAGAACTCGAGGGATGCCACGAAGATGTCTTGAAAAGAAATGCCAGTCGGGTGTCAAAAAGTGACGCCACGGTCGGTCTTGAAGAGAAATGACAATCGGGTATCCACAAGAGTAGTGGCGTGATAAATCGCCTGTTAACTCGAGGGACGCCACGTAGAGGTCTTAAAAAAAATAAAGTTGAGTGCCCGGGGTAGTCTAGCCAGCCCCTGAGACACTCAAGAAATATAAAATAAGAAAAATGGGTTAGTCCTCAATAATATGCATAAACATAAAAATATTCATAGTAATAGTATTCAAAATAACCATGACAGTGTTAGTGATGATAACAATATCCTGCAAAATAGTTCAGGCCCAATTTAATTATTTTCCTCTGAAGACCGACACTAAGACCGACACTTGACCAACCCAGACTGTAGTCCTTAACCGCGGACACGGCTATTCGAATAGGTTTAAACTCTGCAGAGGGTGTACTCTTTACCCACACGTAAAGGATTTTTTTAGTCAGTACCGTGACACCGACTAATTCCCTTTACGGTCTTTGGGTTGAAAGCACACCTAACCAGCACACACCAGATTAACCGTCCGGATGCCAGGAATCACCCAAAGCATCACCCAAAGCATCGTTTCAAGATTTTTGGAGCAAGGAAAATTGGGGTTGTAGTTATAACCTAGAAAATGGACAGAATGGAAAAGAGGGAGTTTCACTCAAAATTTTCAAAAGACCAAGATAGGTTTTTGCATCAAAGTGATATATAGGCATCACATGACCCCTCATAATTTTTGTGGAATTTTGAAAGAATTATTTGAAATGGTTGTAGTGCAACAGAGGCATTTAAAATATTGAAATAGCTATTAAAAGAATTTTTTTATTATGAAAATAATTCTTACTGTTATGAAACTATAATTGAAATGTTTTAGGAAAACTACCAAAGCCACAATATTATTTTCAAAAATTTCTATATGGAGGGAAGAATTTTGGAAAACAGAAACAGAAAATACATTGAAAATAATAAAGGACTTACTTATAAATCAAAATTTTATTTCTGGCCAAATTTTACTTAATAAAAAAGTGGTTAAATTTTTGGGGTGGTACAAACTCTACCCCCCTTAAGAAAATCTCGTCCTCGAGATTTGTTAAGGTGGTCATCAAAATTAAACCCACCTTTCGAGGAGATTTCCCTGAGCTATTTAAAATAACCTATTTAGGCACAGTTGACGTGGGCTCCTGATAATTGGTGTATCTACAGTGAGGCACTAGTGATGTGGTTCTACTGTGACTGTTACGACAAATTTTGGAAAAAGTATAAATTCCAAAATTCGCTTGCCGTACTCTAGTGCATGGTGCTCTCTCCGGCTGACAGGTGGACCCAGGGCCCACTGTCAGTCTCTTCTTCTTCCTTTGGCTCTCTTCCCCTTCTCTCTCTCGCGCGCTTTCTCCACCTGCAGCGTCTAGCGCGTAGGACATCTTGGGCCGTACTGCGGTAGTGTGCGGCGTGCTTGTCGCTGGTGCAGCATGCACTCACCTCGCGGGCCAGCACCTTGTCGGTACTGCTCGCGGATTCGCCTCCGAACACCGGCGAACGGCGCTGGTGGACTTCGCTCACCATAAACCGAGCTCGAGCTATAAAAACGGCCACAGTGCTACTCGCTCCTTCATCACACCTTGCCTCACTTCTTCTGTCTCTTCTTCCTCCTTCTTTACTGATTGCAGGAGCTCGGACGGGGCTCCAATGGAGGACATGCTTCCGAGGTGGTTTACTATTCTCATGTCCGGAGCGATGGCGGCGTTGCTCGGGTTCTCGCTGCTCCTATGCGTGATGATCCTTGACGATTGCCGTGATGCCGCAGCTCGAGTGGTGGCTCTTCGAGGCGGCGGTGATCATGAGGATTAGGCATCGATGGTGGTTACGAGTGAGTGTTAGTGCGCTCTGCAGCAGCTTCGTAGAAATAAAAAACCCACAAATTTTTCTTCAGAAAAACTTGTGGTGTGATGAGAGTGGTCTGGTGTGTGAGGCGGTTGATTAGGTGCTAAGTGTGTGTGTGTGTGTGGTTCTGCACATAGTGCATGTAGTGGAGTGAGTGTGACTGTAAGCCGGATGTCGTGGTGGTGCGTGAATTAATTCTGTGCTTGCGAAAATTATTAGTCGCGGTGATCCTTAATAAAATCTCAACCCAAGATTTGTTAAGGGTGAAAATCCATTATAAACTATGGTAACCAAATTACTCATACGCAACTGCAACCAAACAATTCACTCATAGGGTAAATCCTAAGATGCAACACAGATATCAAATCACGCAATTTAAACGCTAGACGAACGAACACAACCAAGGTGTCTACGGTACAAAGGTAAAATCGATAGGGTCCTGAGGAAATATCCCCGGCATCGAAACACATTCTTCTTCTCCCGGGGAAAGTGGATGGAGGAGTCGGAGAACGTTCCCTCCTTGGTCTGGCAACAGTGGTCCGCCGATGGCGATCTGAGGATTCAGAATAGCAAGAGTCTGGAGGAAGTCCAGCACTTGCTGGGTCAGACGCTCCTGCGTGATGACATATTGAACAAGGTTGGCTAGCATTGGATCTCTCTCTGATTGTCTGCAGGGGAAAGATGCTTCTTCTCCGGGTGTTGCGCGGCTCGGGAAGTAGTAATACCCCCTTTCGCTGGCACGGGGCACCGCAAACCGGAGACGGGTAATTGCTTCATCGGCAGCAACTTCTATAGCCATTTCTGAAGTTGGCATAGAATTCCCGATGAAGACGACACTTGTAGGGCCTTGGTTTGGGTCTACTGGTGGGATGTGCGCAACTGCCCAATATTTCGAGGCGTTGTGGTTGATCCTCGATTTGAACAGCTCGTACTGGGGTGGTTGAGAGGAACCAAGAGTGTTGCGGGTGAAATCCCACAATATCTTGACAAAACTGCCCGGGGTTGCATCTGGGGTTCTCAGATGAATCCCAAGGTGCGACATGGGGATAATGGTTATGTTGGCAGTGTACAAAGTGAGGGATGCAATTTATGGTTGCGTGAGTAGTCTCTTATATAGTGCCTGGCTAGGGAGCATATTTCAGTGTGGGTACGATTTCTGGGTATCGGCTATGCTCTAGAGTGGTCAGGGTCAAAGTCACAGACATAAATCACAAAATGTGACGTATTACTGTGGTTGTCGGTTAGGGAGATAGGTTGGGCACCGACTGCTAAAAGGTGTCGGCTGGCCACTGTGCAGACTATTGGATAGGATGGGCTTGATGGTGGATAGGAAAGGATGTGGAAGGTGTGGAAACCTATGGATAGTGACCAGGCTAAGATAGGATTAGCCAATGGTCAGCCTGACTCTGATACCAAGGCTGTCGGAGCCGGATTTCGGGGACACAAAATATCCCAGAAATTTAACCCCTCGTGTTACCACCAGCCCAGGATTATTGTTACTGGTGGGCACGTCCTTGTTACAGATTACCAAGCAATTACAAAAATTGGATACAAGACCATAAAGGTCTAATGATACAACAATGATTCTGGTGACGGGTGACGGAAGCGACTCGTGGTTCTCCAACGTCGATGGGGCTCCATTCCCACAGGAACGGCTGACCTGGATAATTCCTATCCCGCATGGCTGCCATCCTAGGATCCGCATGGACGTCGTTGTGGTACTCCTCATAAAACCCCTGACCTGGCCAAGTAAATAGCCAGGGACAAGCCTATGAGTACATTTGAAAGTACTCGCAAACATCATGAACAGAAGATATACCGAATGCAGCAGATATTATGTGATCAAGTTGAATTAAAATTATATGTGTATGCTCATGATGGACTTAAATGCATGCTGTCAGGAATTAAATCATGGCATGATAACATATTGGCATGTACAAATAAAAGAATATATAAAAACGTTAGTGATAAACAAGGAAAGTTAAAGGAAAATAAAATAAAAGAAATGCCGGTCGGATATCTAAAGTGACACCACAGTAGGTCTTGAAGAGAAATGCCTAACGGGTATCCACAAGAGTAGTGGCGCGATAGACCGCATGAGAACTCGAGGGACGCCACGAAGAGGTCTTGAAAAGAAATGCCAGTCGGGTGTCAAAAAGTGACGGCACGGTCGGTCTTGAAGAGAAATACCAATCGGGTATCCACAAGAGTAGTGGCGTGATAAACAGCCTGTTAACTCGAGGGACGCCACGTAGAGGTCTTAAAAAAATAAAGTTGAGTGCCCGGGGTAGTCTAGCCAGCCCCTGAGACACTCAAGAAATATAAAATAAGAGAAACGGGTTAGTCCTCAATAATATGCATAACCATAAAAATATTCACGGCAATAGTATTCAAAATAACCATGACAGTGTTAGTGATGATAACAATATCCTGCAAAATAGTTCAGGCCCAATTTAATTATTTTCCTCCGAAGACCGACACTAAGACCGACACTTGACCAACCCAGACTGTAGTCCTTAACCGCGGACACGGCTATTCGAATAGGTTTAAACTCTGCAGAGGGTGTACTCTTTACCCACACGTAAAGGATTTCTTTAGTCAGTACCGTGACACCGACTAATTCCCTTTACGGTCTTTGGGTTGAAAACACACCTAACCAGCACACACCAGATTAACCGTCCGGATGCCAGGAATCACCCAAAGCATCGTTCCAGAAAAACTCTTAAGTCGGGGAGACAACAATCTTGAGTAGCATGGGATCACTATTAATACGCACTGATTCCAAGGGGTGCCCCCCTCTCGTTTGCAACCGGAAACACCCATGCCCCCTGACCCGATGACAGGATTTAGTCCACGGCCGTGGACACCCTCATCGTGGCCCTCTGTACGGTGTGTGCATGGAAATGGGTTATCAACTTACTGAACCATACCCTACCTGTGGCAGGGACAAGTGGTAGCACGAAACAAGTATGGGGGTTATCGGAACAAGACTCGATCTACGGTCGACTCAGGAGGTTCAAGTTTTTCCTGCAGTGGTTAGCTCAACAAAGTATCCTTTTAATAGTAATGCCAAAACAGGGCCACGACCCTTGCATGCTCCAACATGCATAACCAACAAGGCATGATCATGCTTCAACATGGTCACCCTTCTGCCGGTACTGTATTTTTACTTATACCTGCTCCTGCAAGTTAGTCATGACAAGCACACGATGCATGATACGAGGAAACATGCCATCACTACATGCATGCAAATTTTATTCGAACTCAACCTATGGATGACTTCATTTATTCTTGCAAACAATATAAACATGCAATCCACCATATCAAGTGTTCAAGATGCTTGCCTTGAGCATGCAGATGTGTTGGGTGCACTCCAAAAGTTTGAAATATTTATCTTCCCTCCATTTTCCTATTTTCAAAAATATTTGAATTACCACATATAGTAAAAACAGTGCCAAAAATTGTTTCAAATATTTTTGAAATAAACACTAAAATAAACTAGATGAAAAATGAAAAATAATAGAAAAGGAATCAATTTATTTGGAGTTCATATGATTTACTTAGGGAGTTCCTAAGTTGAAATAATTAAAGAAATGGACTATTTAAAGTGTCCAGTGAAAACAGAGTTTAGGAAAAATGTTCACCTAGGCTGGAATAAAAGAGCATGATTTTAGGAGTATTTAGAAATTTGAATCACTAGATTTGGAGTTGAAAAGGTGGCTATGGAATTAATGGAATACTACTGAAAAAGGAAAAAAAAGGGACAGAGCTGCGCCATGAGCGCTGTTTAACCGAGCGTGCCACTGGGCCGAGCCCAGTCGATCAGCAGCGCGGGAGGCGGTGACGTCGAAGGCATATCCGCAGATTACGCCTTCACTTAATCCGAGCTGGCCAGCGGTTGGGTCACTGACCGTGGGGCCCACTGGGCCCACTTGTCATGCTTGACCGGTCCTCCCGCCCTTCTTCCTCGCAGCAAACAGAGGAGCACCGGCGTTGCTCGTCGCCGTTGATGGAGAGCTCGGTGGCCTCAGGCGACGGCGGGGACGGATCCGCCATTCCATCCCGCGCCCGTAGGTGGTCTGGGCAACGCCGGAGATGGACGGAGTGGAGTGCGGCGAGGTGCCCGGCGGACGACGGCGTCGGACAAGAAAAGGGTTTCGCCTGAGAGCGGTCCCGAGCAGAATTGAGAGGGGGGAAGGAACTTAGGGATCAAGAAGGAGCTATTGAAGAGAAAACGAGGGGATGGAGGCTTTGCAGGAGTCGGAAGCATCCGAATAGTGGCGGCGGGTGTGGTTGCCGGGGAGGTAGAAGGCGACTGCTCCGGTCGTTTTGATCCTTCGGAAGGTCTACAGAGGAAGGAAGGGAGTGGTGTCATCAGCTAGACGAGCTCGGGTGGTCCTTAAATAGCCCACAGAGGTCGGTTCGGCGATGAGCTTATCCACCCGACGCGGCGGCGGTGATTGATGGCAGACGAGGGTGGTGGCGATGGTCAGCGAGGTCGGCGGAGTTAGGTGAGGGCGGTGGCCGCCCGGATTTATGCCAGGGATGTGCTGGTTGGCTCGGGATGCTTGGGCGGCGCCGGCCATGGCAGACTGCGGCGGCGGCCATTGATGGCAGGCCGTGGACGGTGGCGAGGTTGGTAGTGGCCGGCGGAGTTGGGTGAAGGCGTTGGAGGCCCGTAGTAATGGGGGGGGTGCGCTGGCTAGCGCAGGAGGCTTGGGCGGTGGCGTGTCCGCTATGGCGGCGGCCTGTGGGCGGCGCTGGACGGTGGTGGCCGGCGCTTGCGGACGAGGGGGTGTCGGTGAGGTGTTGTTGGTGCGGGCGGCTTGCGGGGGAGGTGGGGCGAAACAGAGGAGGCAGCAGAGGGGCGGCAGGGCTCAGGTGCCGTTGGCTGCAATGCGGGCGCTCTGGCCGCGCCCAGCGCACGCACGTAGAGTGCTCGACAGAATACCAGAGCGTGCTACAAGGGTTTTCTGGTAGTAAAAATTGACAAAGTGACATTGCTAGGTATGATAAAGTTGATGGACATATTTGTTTGGCCAAAAAAGATAGTTGGCAATGAAAGCTTGATTGGTTGCAAAATTATGTCATGCCTACAACCTGTTTGACAGAATGCCATGGCCACCTAGTGATCTCTTCTAGATGTGAGAATTGGCAGGATGATGTCTCCTTGGATGATAGAAATGGTGGTGGAGTTGGTTTGGCAAAAACAAAAACTTGCTAGTGCAAGTTTTGACGAATTTATTTTCTGGACAGAAACTACAGAGGAATATTTGGTGAACTAAAAAGATTCCAATGGAGCTAAAATTTTGTACTTAAGGGTTTACTAGGAAGGACTACAGGTGGGAAAAATTTCAAGATTTTTGGAGCAAGGAAAATTGGGGTTGTAGTTATAACCTAGAAAATGGACAGAATGGAAAAGAGGGAGTTTCACTCAAAATTTTCAAAAGACCAAGATAGGTTTTTGCATCAAAGTGATATATAGGCATCACATGACCCCTCATAATTTTTGTGGAATTTTGAAAGAATTATTTGAAATGGTTGTAGTGCAACAGAGGCATTTAAAATATTGAAATAGCTATTAAAAGAATTTTTTTATTATGAAAATAATTCTTACTGTTATTAAACTATAATTGAAATGTTTTAGGAAAACTACCAAAGCCACAATATTATTTTCAAAAATTTCTATATGGAGGGAAGAATTTTGGAAAACAGAAACAGAAAATACTCTGAAAATAATAAAGGACTTACTTATAAATCAAAATTTTATTTCTGGCCAAATTTTACTTAATAAAAAAGTGGTTAAATTTTTGGGGTGTTACACAGCTATAAGTTCCTATTGCTGACGCTGACAATACATCCTACGCAACTACTATGTGGGCCCAGTTGTCGTGACCAGTTGCAGTATATTGCTGTCATGCGATTTATAGACACACCATAGATACTTAACTTTGTGCTGTCGTGTCTTCGCCCGGAACGCCAGCACTAAGTTGTGCCTATATATAGATGTGTTGGCAACCCCTTGTTATCAAATACATTCACTTCCATTCTCCACAAAATTCTACTCCCTCTTAGTCAGCTGCTTTGGTGACAATGGACCCACCGGAGCTTATCGAATCAGCACGAGACACTCGTTCGAGCCCACGTCGGTGTGGCGTGTCGCAAGTTTGGGACTCCGCCGCCTTGGCCGAGCTCTCATCTGGCCCGTTGGCCACGACATGCGCTCGCCACGGCCAATGCAGCCAGCCATGTCTGGCGAATCATCCCGCTACAACGCGACGTCCTTTCGATGATCCGGCAGCTATGCCACCAGCGCCGAAGCTGCCAGGAATCGAGCGAGGGCATATGTGCTGCTTTTTTGCGGTTGTGGACGCCCTGCTGATAAGCATATGTCGCACACACAAAGTAATCCAGAGCGAGAGTTCTACATCTGCGGTAACCGTGAAAAGGTAATATGACAAAAAATACCTCGGTATATATTCTGCTAACTTGCACAATTCGCGATCATTAATATATGTGTGTGTATATTGTGATCCATAGATGTTAAGGACAAAATATTGCTACACATGGATATGGGTTGATCTCGTGCAGAAGTACGTGAGCGAGTTGCTCGAGTACTCCATTGGTGAACTAAGACAACAGATAGATGAGATGCAGCCGAAGACTGATGTGATGCGCGGCCAAATCCAAAAATTCAAGATGCTTCGATATGCCCTTTTAGCTGGTGTTATGCTTGGCCTCGTTCTCCCTACTGGATCGGTGGCAGCTTTTTTTCTCGTGGGAATCATTACACTGATGATGTTCTTAGTCTAGGTCAAGAGTGTGTAGTACTAGAAGTTATATATATATGATATATATACATACATATATATATATATATATATATGTGTGTGTGTGTGTGTGTGTGTGTGTTATTATTTTCATCTTTCAACTATTATGTATCTACGCTAGATTAATGAGATCGATCGATGTTGGCCGGTGTTCTCTAATTATTGGTTTCCCTTGTATGGTTACATATTTACACAAAATAATTAGTAAAAATAAAAATAAAATAAACAATAGAAAAATAAAACAATAAAATAATAAACTAAACATCTATATAAATATAAAAAACAATATGTCTAACACATAACTAAAAGTAAAAAACAATATGTGTAACAGATAGCAATGGTGTTGGCCGCGTAGGCCAACGCCAGCAATTACCCCGCCGCCCCCTGCAGGAGATATTGATTAAATTAACCCCCAACCCACAACCGTCGTCAATCCCCATTAAATCGCCGCTGCGCCCGTCGCCCTCGCCTCCGCTGCTTCCACCGGCGGCGCCGCCTCCGCCTCCACCGCCGAAGTCCCCGTCGCCGTCGCCTCTACCGCTGAAGTCCCCGCCCCCGTCGCCATCGCCTCCGCATCCACCCCGGCCACCGCCCCCGTCCCTGCCGCTGTCCCCGTCGCCGTCGCCTCCGTCGAAGCCCCCGTCGCCGTCGCCTCCGTCGAAGCCCCAGTCGTCGTCGCCTCCGCATCCACCCCGGCCACCGCCCCCGGCCCCGTCGCCCGCAACGCCTCCTCGTCGTCTACCACCGCCGCGGGTGAGTTCTACTTAGTGTAGTGTAATAGTAGTGTAGAAAAATATTAAATTTTGTGTATACGAGTAGTGTAAAATTTTAGTGTAGTTGTAGACTATGATTTTAGATAGTGTAATTTTATTTTATTGTAGTAGTGTACTTGTGGTGAAAGAATGTATAGTGTAGTTCTAGACTATGATTTTAGATAGTGTAATTTTATTGTATTTCTAGTAGTGTACTTGTGGTGAAAAAATGTAGTGTAGTTGTAGACTATAATTTTAGATAGTGTAATTTTATTATATTTCTAGTAGTGTACTTGTGGTGAAAGAATTTATAGTGTAGTTGTAGACTATATTTTAGATAGTGTAATTTTATTGTATTTCTAGTAGTGTACTTGTGGTGAAATAATGTAGTGTAGTTGTAGATTATGATTTTAGATAGTGTAATTTTTTTGTATTTCTAGTAGTGTACTTGTGGTGAAAGAACGTTTTATGCATCGTAGGTTTTGCATGTACTCGTTAATAATGCCCATTTTTTACTAACTTGTTAGTTTTATATATATGCATCGTCACAGATGGCCCTGAAGTTTCGTGGTGTGCGACAGAAGAGAAATAAGTACTATGCCACCATTAGGAAGGACAATATCGTCCACGAACTTGGCCATTGGGACACCCCGGAGTTAGCGGCGCGCGCTTATAATGCCATGGCAGTAGAGTTCTTTCAGGAAGGAGCGAATCTGAACTTCCCTGAGTGTCGTGAGTTCGCGATGTTCCTCGTGCCTGAGGACATGAGGATGTGCACTAGGGTTGAGAAGAAGGAGAGCAAAGAGGCCGAGATGCAGTTCTTCGACCCATTGGTGAGCGAGCTTGCGAGAGATGACAAACTCGTGGAGGCCAACAAGATGATGTTACTTCAGTATGCAGCCAGGAAGAGCGCAGAGGAGGATCCCATAGACTGGGATGCCTTGGAGCGTGAGGAGGAAGGTTAGCAGAGGTATCGTCGTAGGTCGACTAGGCACGACCACGAGGCCGGTCCCTCTGGCCACTAGCTTAGCGTGCGCTACCTATTTCATATGAACTGTTTAATTTTATGTATGTTTTATGTTTGAACTACGCATGATTTGTAGAAATGTTTTATTACAAGTACGTATGTGTTAATAACTAGATGGGCGGATAGCGCTGGTTCGTACTAACTGCTTATTATGTTGCATTATATTTATGTGCATCTTATATATGCTTATTTTTCTCAACTTCATGCATAAAAGCAGTAAATGGATGCCCCACGTGAGACATGTGGTTCGGCGAGATACCAAAGGGATAAGAAGTTCTTCATAGATCTGCCGAATGACTTCCTCACTAGGACGGTATATTTTAGTTGAACATGTGTTTTGATTGAGTTTCATGCATGACAAGACAATTGTGTAACTAGCTAGCTACTTCTTTCTTTCAATTTTGCTCAGGTCATTCCTTGCGGGGCAAGGCGTGACTTCTTAGAGAATTTAAAGTTTCAGTTGATGCCACCATCACATTCCAGTGCACCCTAATGAAAATGCTGACGGCCCAAAAATTCAATTGTCTTGTCACCAACGACGCAAACCGCACCTACTTCGGTTGCCCTAGTTGGAAAGCTCTTGCAGATGCTTACGAGATGGAAGCTGGGGAGAGAGCCACGTTCTACCTCGACTACGATCGTGACAAGATCATGGTCTACTACAAGCTTGCTGACAGCGATGATGATGCACTTACTCCGGACTATGACCCTGACTCCGCCCGCCGAAAAGTCATAGTTAGCTAGTTGGCATGCATGAAAGATATCATGTTATTATCACCTCTATTTATTTGAACTTGTACATTCATATGTGTGTTACTTTGCCTACTTTGTTGAACTATATCAATAAGTGCATTGTTGAACTTAAATGCTGTCATTGGGTCTATTTATAGTTGATTTAGTGACTGTTCTTAAGCTGGATTATGCTGTCATTCTGGCTGAAATCGCTGTTGTACAGCTTTTATTTCAAATTTGAAAATCAAAGTAGTGGCGTCGAGAAAACATGGAACGTCACAACTGATGACTAATACTGCTAGCGTCGACAACTCGGCACGCCATTACCGTCCAAAATACTGATGGCGTAGGTGCCAACGCCGGCGCTAATTTTTAACACTGGCGCCATATTGGTGGCGTCGGGTGTCCACACCACCAAAGCTGTTTTTGGCACGGCATAACTAGGCTTTTCTCCACTAGTGTTGGTGTGGGAGTCCCCTCCTGGCCGGTCTATCCGATGTCCAGCATCGATCCCATGCGGCTAACCACACAAAGAAGTGAACTGCAACGGTGCACATGATTTCCACGTAAACCCTGTTGTAGGTGTAATCTGTCGGCCCGCAAATTTTGCAGCGTATGCCGCTTAGTGTATTTTTTACCAGAAAATTATCACGCGTGTCAACTAAACTTGCCATCCTCGTGTCACTAAAATTGCCATCGAACGTTTGATTCACCATGGTCAAATCTCAAACGTTTGATTCGCCATGGTTAAACTCGAACATTCAGGATTTATCATTTCCGATTTTTCTTGCCTACCCCTACCCATACTCCCATCAAAATTGATGTAAGGTATATGTCAAAAAAGATTGATGTTGAACCACTAGAGCACTCGCCCGTTGCAATGCATGGACAATTAGCTAGTTACAATAAAAATATCGAGAGGGTCTTCTTGCAGCGACTTTATGACTATGTAAAAAATTTAGCATATTTATAACAGATAGACCCGCTATATAGGCGACTGAACAGAGAATGGCTAGACGGCATGATGAATGGTTTTCAGGTGGTGGGCCGTCAACTCGCTTAGGCCTTGTACAATGATAGGTGCTTAGGGAGGTGTTTAGAAAAATAAACTGGGTTTTTTGAAGCACCAGTGCTTATTTCTACAGGGGAGATGCCTAATTAAGCGTCTGCCCTGTACAAATAAGCACCGGTGCTTAAGGAAACCCTGGTTTATTTTTCCAAGCACCTCTCCTAAGCACCTTGCATTGTACAAGGCCTTAGCCTCCTAGCGGTTGACTCCTCGTCTCGGACGAATCGTATATCGCTTTTTTCTTTTCACTTTTGGGCATGTCAAGTAATGTTGTTCGAATGTACATGCTTGTTTGAGGGTTTTCTTACCACTTTGTATGATTCGGTCGTTCGTGCCTTTATTTATTTTTTATAAAGATGGGTGGAAGTCTGTTTCGTGCATACTTCTTTTTTTTTTACTCGTACTTATATACTCTCTCCGTTCGCAAATATAAGATGTTTTAACTTATGTTTGTGAATCAAATGTATATATACACCTTTAAGTGGGTTTCGTTCACTCATTTATGTCCGCAGGTAGTCTTTAATCCAAAACATCTGTATTTGTGAACGGAGGGAATAATTTGTATGGACGTGGTTGATATACGATAGGAAAATTTCTCGAGAGATTCGCTCGATTCACGTGGAAGGAAAGGTGTGTGTGGTAGGCTAGCACGAGGAGTAAGTAATTACTTTAGATACGCTGATGATATAGTAGTTATAATTTCGTGCATTGTCAGGACAATGAATTTACGACCCAAGCATGTGCCCATGGGAATGTAGTATTTGCCTGTATATTCACACATTTGATGCTTTGACAAAAGAAATACATACCGTCATCGTGACCCTCTCCCTCTCGCGAGTCCCGCGTCGCCTCCCCGGCGGCGGCGGGGGAACCCTAACTGCGCCGCCTCGGCCCCCTCCCCACCTCGTCCCACCTCCTCGCCGCCGCCTGAAGCAGCCGCCGGGCAAGCCCGGGGCGCCAAGGATGGTGGCGGCGGGGTCTCGGCTGCCCTGCCTCTGCGTGGGGAGTCTCGGATCTGGAGCGGCGGCTCCTTTTGGCGAGGCACGGCAGGCTCCGGCGAGCAGCCGTGTGGGCGGTGGATCTGACGTCCTGGCCGTGCGGGCGGCGGGATCCCGGTGGTCGTTGGCGGCTGGCGGCGGCTTCTGCGGCGGTCGGTGCGCGCAATCTGGCGCCTCCCCCCCTCCCCTGTTCGGCGAGCGGGCCAGCCTAGTCGGGTCGCGCTTCCCTTGGTCGCCGGTTCTGTACAGGAGGCGCTGCTGGTGGCGGGGATCTAGTTCGGGCGAAATCCCTGGCCGGCCATGGCCGGCCGCGCCAACGGCGACGCCTAGGGCGCCGTTCCCCTCCTTGTAGGCGTCGGTATGGACTGATCTCCTCACTTCCCCTTCCCCTAGGTCTCCCGGGCGAAGGCGCCGCTTTGGGAACCTTGGGGCTGGGTGGCGCTTGTGGGTGGTGGGCGACGGCGGTGGTGCGGATCTATCCTAGCATGGATCTACGTCCGTTGCTTGGAGATGGACTCGCGTAGGTGGAGGTCATCGTTTGGCGTCATGGTGGCGTCCATGGCGGAAGACCTTCCAAGGCTCGCGTAGGTGGAGGTCGTCGTTTGGCGTCTGGTGGCGTTGATGGCGGAGGACCTGTTAAGGTTGACACCTCAATCTGCTCTGAAGATGGACCAGTGGAAGATGGCGGCGACGACACATGTGAGTGCGTCAGACTGGTTTGTGCCCCGGACCCAGTAGATGGCTCGGTCGGGGCCTCCGGCTTTACATGTTAGGCTTAGGTGAGAGGTCTGGGTATATGGCCCGGCTTGCACCCCTTCATCACATTGATAGGAGTAGCGGCAGATGTTGCCAAGATGGCGGATTCATGCATATTATTGTTATACTTTGTAAGGTCCTCGAAAATAATCAATAAAATGGCCGCATGCATCTCCCAGATGCAGAGGCCGGGGGTCATCCTCCTTTTCTAAAAAAAAAGCTTTGACAGTGTCCTGGCAAGATAACCAAATTTATAGTACCCACCGGCGGCCGTGTCCAGCTCGTCCATCCTCCCCTCCTCGTGGAAACCAAACAAGTCTCCTCCCCTCTCAATCACTAGCCCAGCAACTTATTTTTCTCATCGAATCAATCGTACGGCCAGGCAGCCAGCCACAGCAGCAGTGGGCGCCAAGTGTGGCTCGCAACCATGCCACGACGCCAGCTAGTGGCTGGGGGGAACCTAGCGATGGATGGAGTCGCTTCCTTCCTAGTCCTAGGTGACCAAGATACTCGTACCACTCCGGACACCGGACGGCACTCCGCCCCACCAATAAACTACTCGCGCTGGCATTCTGCGCCCGTAGCTGGAGAACGATCACCACGTAGTAGGTGACGAGCGTGGCTCGTTAATACCCGTCCAAAAATAAGGTGCGGCCCGTCGAAACCAAAGAAGCCTCGTCCCCTCTCCTCTCCTCTCCTCCCGAGGACCAGACGGCCGCACGCAGACACCAGCGCGCCGCCGAGCTCCTCTGCTCCTCTCCGTCTCTGCATCTGCATGCGCCGCCGCTGATCCGCCCATGGAGCTCGCCTCGACGGCCCCGTGGTGGCTCACCACGAGGACCTGCGGCCTCCCCTCCGCGGCCGCCACGGGCGTCCTCGACTGGGCCGGCTTCCTCTTCCTCTCCACGTGCTCGCAGCGGCTCATGCTCTCGGCGGCCGCCGCGGCGTTCTTGGTCGCCGTGTCCTGCCTCGCGGTAGGTAAGGTCCTGTCCCACCGGCGGGACGGCGCCGTCAACGGCAACGTCCACAACGGAGCCGACAAGCCGCTGCTCCACCAGGCGCGGCCCCGGGCGGTGCGGGTCGGCGCGGGGTTCGTCGTGGCGCTCGCGGCCTCCGCGGTCCTCGCGGGGTTCTACGGCGTGCTGTTCGTGCTGTCGGTTGTGATGCGGGGCGTAGGCGGCGAGGTCCAGGAGGCGGTGTTCCTGGCGCTGCAGTGCGCGGCGCACCTCGCCGCCGCCGCCCTGGTGGGGCACGAGAAGCGGTTCCGCGCGGCGGCGCACCCGCTCACGCTCCGCCTCTTCTGGCTCGCCGCGTCGGCGCTCACCGCTCTGCTCGCGGGCGCGGCCGCCGCGCGTCTCGCGTCCGGCGCCGGCGCCCTCCCAGACGACGCGCTGGCGATCGCGGCGCTCGTCCTGTCCCTCCCCCTCCCCGTCGTCGCCATCCTGGGCGCCACGGGAATCACCGTAGAAACCGAAGCCGCCGACGATCGGTCCGAAGAAGAAGCCAATGACGCCAAGGAGAAGAACACGACGCCGTACGCGAGCGCGTCATGGCTGTCGCGCATGTCGTGGGCGTGGATGAACCCGCTGATCCAGCGCGGGTACCGCTCGCCGCTGGACCTGTCAGACGTACCGATCCTCGCCCCAGCGCACCGGCCGGAGCGCATGCACGCGCTCTTCCTCTCGCACTGGCCGTCCTCCTGGGCGCGCAAGGACAACAACCCGGTCCGGCACGCGCTGCTCCGGTGCTTCTGGCCGCTGTTCCTCCTGAACGCGGGGCTGGCGCTGCTGCGGCTGACGGTGATGTACGTGGGGCCGACGCTGATCCAGAGCTTCGTGAGCTTCACGTCGGCGGCGGAGCGGCGGCCGCTGTGGGAGGGGGCGCGGCTGGTGCTGGCGCTGCTGGCGGCGAAGGCGATGGAGGCGCTGTGCAGCCACCAGTACAACTTCCACTGCCAGAAGCTGGGGATGCAGATCCGGGGCGCGCTCATCACGGCCCTCTACCGCAAGGGCCTCCGGCTGTCGTGCTCGGCGCGGCAGAAGCACGGGCTGGGCATGATCGTCAACTACATGGCCGTCGACGCGCAGCAGCTCTCCGACATGATGCTCCAGATTCACTACCTCTGGCTCATGCCGCTCCAGGTACGTCCATTGACTCCATTGATCAGTTGCTTTCTTTCCGAGTACTCGTAGTACTGTGCATGCATGCATGCATGATTGTTGGTGTGGATCACTGGCAATTTCGTGGAACTTGTTTCTGCTCCAATCATGCGTTGGAAAGAAGAATCGGGCGGCCGATGATGTATTCACTGACGTCAACGCAAGAGAACAAGGATCAACTGACGCGACCCGGGTCGGCAACAGTAGATTCGCTGATGGCATTTTCCTTGCTTGCGAGATAGAAAAGGGTGAATTTTCCTTCTTCGTTTGCGGCATGGCACGATCCCTCATTCATGATCACTCATTCATGGTTCACATAGCTTTTCTTTTTTTTCTTTTCTTTTTTTGAGAACACCTAGCTTTTCTTTTGGTCGCGTGAGTGACCGTAGCTCTGGCCTCTGGCTTTCGCGGCCTGCCCTGCCGCGCACGGCTTACGGTTCACACAAGCCCCATCTCCTCCGGTCAAGACGAGCCTTCACGGTTCGTTGGTTCGTTCGACGGATGGATCCACGCATTAATTGCGTTTTGTTGCTGGCGATGAGTGATCGAGCGGGCCGCTAGCTCTGGACCTCTGGTACTGCAGTCTGACTCGAGTCGACCCGGTCACACGGTGGCAGCAGGCATCAAGTATTCATGGCCGGAGTAACCGTAAGGAGCAAGAGTCCACATAAAAAATCCCTCCCCCGTGATACGCATGGAGGTACTCGTCGACGTCGATCGTCACGATGAATGATTCCGTAAACGAAAGAGAGCGACCATCGCACCGCAATTATACATACAGGAGTATAGTAGCACGTCCAAATCGCGCATGGGATCCGTGGTTCAGCGTTTTTTTCCCCGGCTCCAGGAGCCCAAGCTCATTAACTACTTTTCTTTTGCGGACAGCCCGTTAATTACCTGAATTAAACTCATTGATAAAAACACACAACAAAGTTGGTTTAGCTTCTCTTTCAACCGTCCATTCATACGTATTGCCAAGACCCGTGTCAGTCAGCGCTGCGCCATGGCATGCGTATGCGTATACGTATAGGCTATAGCCATATTTTTGTTTTGTTTTGAGCCGTATGTACCTACTCGTATGCTACACTTGGCTTGGTCAGAAAATCAGTTGGACATGGACTGGACCTGCAGGTTTAATTGGCCTACGACATGCGACCAGTCCCCGGGGCCATCTCGATCGGCACTGTCAGGCATACATTAGTTACTGAACTTCAATTGATGTGTGCCCAGTAGTTGTTGAGATGCATCGAGTCTAGTAGGATTTGTCCATTGATTTTCTTTGGAGTGATCCTCTACCTATAGGTTCCGCTTCTAGAAGAAGCTTGCGGATCACGAGCCCGGATTGTTTATTGTGCACGTGAGCCGACGCATTGGTGCAGGCAGGAGTAGGTGTACACTATTATTAAGCGCAAGGATACGTTCACTACTCATGGACCGAGAAAAACTCTGTTAATATATTACTGTACGTTGACTTCGCAAGCATGAGTAGGCGCATTATTAGTGGTCACCAACTCTGGCTCTTTGGTTTTATGTATGCGTGGATATTTAGTTACGTACAATTTATACTCAAGAGAATACAAAGTGAGAAAAATAGGCTTTTTTAGGGGTGTGAGAAAAATAGGTGAATTCACAAGAAAATCAATATAGGTACTCCCTTAAAGGGTGCGGATGTTTGGAAACTGGGTCAAGACGCACCCGCTAAAACATTCCAATAAAAAAGTAGCAAAAAGGTAAAAAAAAATCTACTATATAAAATGATAGCGAGATAGTGATCTAAATACGTATTGATAAAAACACACAACACAACAAAGTTTCACGAAGAAATGACCTTGAGTAGTAACCTTCGTATAGGACCAAATTGTTTTACCCACACAATAGACCACATAAGTCATTTCTTTATAAAACATTACACGTGGGTATGGCACTGTTAAAATGCTCCATTGATTTTCCCGCAAAAAAAAAAATGCTCCATTGCCTCATACGTACGTACATGCGACCAGTCGCCGGGGCCATCTCGGCGGTCATGCATAAATTACTTAATACGTACAGTACTGATTTCTCTGTGTGGGCTACAGTTGATGTTCGTCGTGGCTCGGTAGGGGTTGAGATGCATTGAGTCTAGTAGGATCTGTCCCCACTTTTTTTTTTCCTTCGACTGATCCTCTCGATAGGAACCGCTCGTAGAATAATCTTGCGGATCACGGCCCCGAATTGTATATTGTGCACGTGAGCCAACTTCATAAGCAGAAGTAGGCGTATTATATATACATGGATATTTTGTTACAATTTGTAATGTAAGTTAGAAAATAGATGAATTCTCAAAACAAACAATATAGGTAATCTCAAGGGCGCAGATCTTTGGAACCTGGGTCTAGGCGCATCTGCTAAATTTAATTAAAAAAAGCAGCAAAAACTAAAATAAAATCTAAAGCTTTTTGTAGTGAAGTGTTTTAGTCAAGTTTGAAGTTTCGCGAAGAAAAGACATCCGGTTCATTCTGGGCAAAAAAATATAGCAAATTCAAAAACCTTGAATAGCAACCTTTATGAAGATCTGTTTTTCTTTTTTGCAACGGTCACCATGAAAGTTATTTCTTCGCGAAATTTTACATGTGTCTATAGCACTGAATCATTTTTGTTACAATTGTTTCTCAAATTTTTTGACCTTCTAAATATATTTTAAAACTTTACACATTATTACAAAAATGGATTCTGACGGATGCACACTGTGAATTGCACTGCAGGTGGGCGTGGCGCTTGGCCTGCTGTACATCTACCTGGGCCCGCCGGTGACGTCGGCGCTGGTGGGCGTGTTCGGCGTGATGGCGTTCGTGCTGCTGGGCACCCGCCGGAACAACCGGTACCAGTTCTCCCTCTCCGGCGAGCGGGACAAGCGGATGAAGGCGACGAACGAGATGCTGAGCTACATGCGCGTGATCAAGTTCCAGGCGTGGGAGGAGCACTTCAACGCGCGCATCGGCCGCTTCCGGCGCCTCGAGTTCGGCTGGCTCACCCGCTTCATGTACTCCATCTCCGGCAACATCGTGGTGCTCTGGAGCGCGCCCACCGTGGTGTCGGCGCTCGTCTTCAGCACCTGCGTCGCCGTCGGCGTGCCCCTCGACGCCGGCCTCGTCTTCACCGCCACCTCGCTCTTCAAGATCCTCCAGGAGCCCATGCGCAACTTCCCCCAGGCCATGATCCAGGCCTCGCAGGCCATGATCTCGCTCCAACGCCTCGACTCGTACGTCGCATGCATATATGACCGCGCGCGCGCGCGTCTACTTCTTCGTGGGTTTAATGAATTGATTGATCGTGCATGTGGTGTGGTGTGGTAGGTACATGACGAGCCCGGAGCTGGACGAGGGCGCGGTGGAGAGGGAGCCGGCGGCGGCGTCGCGCGACGACGGGGTGGCCGTGCAGGCGAGGGACGGGGTGTTCACGTGGGACGACGAGGAGACGGAGGCCGGGAAGGAGGTTCTGCGCGGGATCGACCTGGAGATCCGCAGCGGCAAGCTGGCCGCGGTGGTCGGCATGGTCGGGTCCGGCAAGTCGTCGCTGCTGGGCTGCATCCTTGGCGAGATGCGCAAGGTCTCCGGCAAGGTACGAATATCCGTCGATCTCTTGCAGTTAATATGATGCATGAGTGGTTGCATCTGCACTGATCCTGTCGGGAGACCACACATGGTACTACTGCATATGCATATGTATGAATAATACAAAATTTTGAAATGCCGTACGTACCTATCGATCATGGCCGCTCTTGCTCTCGTTTAAGTCTGTCCCCTCGGTCGGTCTCGATGGAAGCTTTCTCTCTCACTCGCCGCTGCGGCGAGGGTACGTACGTGTACGTACGATTGCAGCGTGCGACGCTTAATAGACCACGTGGGAGAAGAGTCTGCCTTTGGTTGCATGATTGAGGCGGCGGCTACTGCTGCTGTATGAACTATGGACTTGTCATCGGTGGCATCAACTTTCCAGCAGCACGTACGAGTCGACAACTCAATGGCCTGACGAAATGGGCAGTGCCTGACAGTCCACTACTATACTCTACATGAAATCTTCTTTCATTTTTCTGTTGTCTAGTTAAAGAGACGCATCATGGTGCTTCTCGGACGGAACTGGATGATTGGATCTCGACACCACCACACCACGGGTCCATTCAGCTATCAAGACGGCCGGTCGGTCGTGTGATGGCTCATGAGTTTATTACTCATCACTCTGCCCTGATTGGAACTCGTCATGATTTTTCCTTCTTGATGATGATGAAGGTGTCTTTTCTTTTTTATAATGAATGTGCCATTTTTGTAGCATACTGGCCACCAGCTAGCTTATTAGTGCGATGAAAACGACATACGAGAATACAGCCAGAGCTTCATCACTTCCCCCACAAGCAAGAAACCATAAATAATGTCTTTTTTTTACGAGGATCTGGCTTATGCCTGCCTGAACATTTCCATATCAAAGGCTGCGATGAATAATGTCTCGTCGATGTGGGGGTTGGCATTGGATTTGCCATGATCGATCGAAACGCCCAGCAAAGGAACAAAGGTGCGGTCTATTCACAATCTTGTGAGGTCAGTTGGTATGCCTACGGACAACCACACCCAGACACCCTTGTTATGGAACGGAGGGAGTAGTATCCAAAGGCAATCTGAAATCTCGGATCAGGCAGATTTTGTTGGACCCCCGCCAAAAAAAAAAGAAAGAAAGATTTTGTCTCTTGTCTTCATACTCAAATATACAAACTGCAGCGTAAAAGAACCAAAAAAATTCGGATGTTGCATGATTATCTGTATATGTTGCATTTCTCTGATGATGACTTGTGATTCTGACAAGATGCACAAGTTCTGAAATAGAATGTCATTCAAACAGATGCCCTTGCTGTTTAGTCCCTCCGTTCCTAAATACTCCCTCCGTCCCAAAATTCTTGTCTTAGATTTATCTAGATATGGATGTATCTAACACTAAAATGTGAATAGATACATCCGTATGTAGACAAATCTAAGACAAGAATTTTGGGACGGAGGGAGTATTTGTTTTTCTAGAGATTTCAACAAGTGATTACATACGGAGCAAAATGAGTGAATCTACACTCTAAAATATGTTTATATACATCCGTATGTGGTAGTCTATCTAAAATCTCTAAAAAGACAAATATTTAGGAACGGAGGGAGTACTTTTTAGTGATTGTTTGATGTATGCAAGTTAAATAAAATCTGTTTCATCCCGACTTTTTTCAACATTTTTCAGCGATGAATCCAAAGACTTGCATTTACATACTTTCACTGCTGCTTATCATTTTCTTTTAGGAGAGTAGAAACAATCTGTTTGTCATGTGTGCTGCAACGCAACAATGCTTTGACAGACGCTGAATCTCTCTGCATTGCAGGTCAAGGTGTGCGGCACGACGGCGTACGTGGCGCAGACGGCGTGGATCCAGAACGGCACCATCGAGGAGAACATCCTGTTCGGGCAGCCGATGCACGGGGAGCGGTACAAGGAGGTGATCAGGGTGTGCTGCCTGGAGAAGGACATGGAGATGATGGAGTTCGGCGACCAGACGGAGATCGGCGAGCGCGGGATCAACCTCAGCGGCGGCCAGAAGCAGCGCATCCAGCTCGCCCGCGCCGTCTACCAGGACTGCGACATCTACCTCCTCGACGACGTCTTCAGCGCCGTCGACGCGCACACCGGCAGCGAGATCTTCAAGGTACGCACATTTGACTATCTACTTATCTAGACTAGACTGAACTGTGTGTTTAATAATACATAGTTACTTAATGAATTGTGTTTTTGCAGGAATGTGTTAGAGGTGCTCTGAAGAACAAGACTGTGGTACTTGTGACTCACCAAGTCGATTTCTTGCACAACGCTGACATCATATATGTAAGCATGTCTGCACACTCTCAAGCAGTGGCTCATGCATTGTTTGTTTGGAATGAGTTGAAACTAATGATGTTCATTTGTGTGCAGGTGATGAAGGAGGGCACGATAGTGCAATCCGGCAAATACGACGAGCTCATCCAGCGCGGCTCTGACTTCGCGGCGCTCGTTGCGGCGCACGACAGCTCCATGGAGCTCGTGGAGGGCGCGGCTCCGGTGTCTGATGAGAAGGGGGAGACGCCGGCCATCTCCCGGCAGCCGTCCAGAAAGGGCAGTGGCAGAAGGCCGTCGAACGGGGAGGCGTCTGTGGTGGCGGAGAAGGCGTCGGCGCGGCTGATCAAGGATGAGGAGCGCGCGAGCGGGCACGTGAGCCTGGCCGTGTACAAGCAGTACATGACGGAGGCGTGGGGGTGGTGGGGCGTGGCGCTGGTGGTGGCCGTGTCCGTTGCATGGCAGGGGTCCGTGCTGGCCAGCGACTACTGGCTCGCCTACGAGACCGACGCCGACAACGCCGCGTCGTTCCGGCCGGCGCTGTTCATCGAGGTGTACGCCATCATCGCCGTCGCGTCGGTGGTGCTCGTGTCGGGGCGGTCCTTCCTGGTGGCATTCATCGGCCTCCAGACCGCCAACTCCTTCTTCAAGCAGATCCTCAACAGCATCCTCCACGCGCCCATGTCCTTCTTCGACACCACCCCGTCCGGCAGGATACTGAGCAGGGCGTCGTCCGACCAGACCAACGTCGATCTCTTCCTGCCATTCTTCGTCTGGCTCAGCGTGTCCATGTACATCACCGTCATCAGCGTGCTGGTCGTCACATGCCAGGTGGCGTGGCCGTCTGTCATCGCCATCATCCCTCTGCTCATACTCAACTTGTGGTACCGGGTACGTTATGATCTACTCGTGCACCTCAGTCCAACGTGCAGTGCAATGCAATGCAAGAACCATCAGACGCCTTAACGTTAATTCCAATTTCATTTTGCAGGGCTACTACCTTGCGACGTCGAGGGAGCTGACGCGGCTCGAGTCCATCACCAAGGCTCCGGTGATCCACCACTTCTCGGAGACGGTGCAGGGTGTCATGACCATCAGGTGCTTCAGGAAGGGCGACAGCTTCTTCCAGGAGAACCTCAACCGGGTCAATTCTAGCCTGAGGATGGACTTCCACAACAATGGCGCCAACGAGTGGCTCGGTTTTCGGCTAGAGCTGGCCGGGAGCTTTGTTCTTTGCTTCACTGCCTTGCTCATGGTCACTCTGCCCAAAAGCTTCATCCAGCCAGGTAATTAAGCTTCTTCTATACCTCTTCTTCAGCAATTTGTTTTTGTTTAACGATGAAGAGACGGTTGCTCATAGTGTTGACTTGCTCCATTTTCATGATAAAGTTTCTAAGCCATTTTTATGATGCAGAATTTGTTGGTCTATCGCTCTCGTATGGTCTATCCCTCAACTCAGTCTTGTTCTGGGCCGTATGGATGAGTTGCTTCATCGAGAACAAAATGGTGTCAGTCGAGAGGATAAAGCAATTCGTAAACATCCCATGTGAGGCAGAATGGAGGATCAAGGACTGTCTGCCTGTTGCAAACTGGCCAACAAGAGGCGATATCGAAGTCATCGATCTCAAGGTAAATTCTTCTTCATAGGGGCATTATTTTTAACCTTGTTCTGAAACAAAAAACATGTCCTGAACAAGAACTTACATCTGTGGTATGTATATATTCAGGTTAGGTATCGTCATAATACTCCACTAGTTCTCAAGGGCATCACGTTAAGCATACATGGAGGAGAGAAGATCGGAGTTGTTGGTAGGACTGGCAGTGGGAAATCAACACTGATCCAGGCCTTGTTCAGAATAGTGGAGCCTTCCGAGGGGAAGATCATCATCGACGGCGTCGACATCTGCACCTTAGGGCTCCATGATCTGAGGTCTCGGTTTGGTATCATACCTCAAGAGCCCGTGCTCTTTGAAGGTACCATCCGAAGCAACATCGACCCGCTCGAGGAGTACTCTGATGTTGAAATTTGGCAGGTATTTGACAAATAATACCAAATTCATTTTGTCTCCCCAAAAATGTCTGTCTTCAGAATCTAAACTTGTTTCATTTTTAGGCATTGGACCGTTGTCAGCTGAAGGAAGCCGTGACATCAAAACCTGAAAAGCTTGACGCATCAGGTACCCTAGTTATAGTTTAGTGCTCACTCTTTCGATTCTACATGATGTTCAGCATGAACAAACTAACCGGATTTTGTGCATTGACATGCCAAAATATGATTTTAAAAACATTTTAATGATTTTTGTTTTGTTTTTTCGAATGTTTGCTTACCTAGTTGTCGACAACGGCGAGAACTGGAGCGTGGGACAGCGGCAACTGCTTTGCCTAGGCCGGGTGATGCTGAAACACAGTAAAATACTGTTCATGGACGAGGCCACTGCGTCGGTGGATTCCCAAACCGATGCCGTGATTCAGAGGATCATCCGGGAAGACTTTGCGGAGTGCACCATCATCAGCATTGCGCACAGGATACCGACGGTCATGGACTGCGACAGAGTCCTGGTAGTTGATGCAGGTAACCACCCGAAATTCAGCATGCCCTTTCTTTCAGGAACCATACACTGCAACCTTGTTGGCAGGCACTATGTTTACAGTTTCATATAGTTGGCACCAAACATAACTTCTACCCAATAGCATTTCTAAAACTTTAACTCACTGTTATCAGGACTAGCAAAGGAGTTTGACCGTCCCGCCGCCCTGATCGAAAGACCGTCGCTCTTTGGGGCGTTGGTTCAAGAGTACGCAAACCGGTCGTCTGACATGTAGCCAATGAGAGGAATGGCCAATTTTCTGCTTCAAGACTTGGGAGGGATTCAGGGATGGACATTTCTCCAGGAGGTGGCATGAGCAACCTGCACTCGTACTCCGAACACCAAGTCCTAAAAAATATGTCACCGGCGGTGATTGATCTTGAGAAAGGTCAATGAGAAGCCAGTGTGAGATAGGCATATGATCCGCGGAGATTAATTCCAAGATTTCATTCAACCCATTAAGCTGGAGTTTTTCTGTCACTAGTATCAGTATGAGCTGAAGATGGTGTATGATGTATTGTGCCCGCAATTGTTTTGGTCCTATTGATGACCCGTATGAAATTAAATGTCTCAATGGCGACAGTGGCGTACTAGCTAGGTTTTCAGACCAGGGTGAACTGATAATAATTAATGAGTTAAATTTATCAATTCTTAGTTGCAAAAAAACTTGATGAAAAATCGAAAGCATAATTTTGCACTTAAGAGACGAAAACATACATGCCGGCCGGGGGTGCTGCAGCCTCACCCTGGGTTGTTCGCGGCCGGCGCCGCCAGCTGCCGGCGCCCCTGCCGGCTGACTCACGCCATCACTGCTCGTCGTGCGCTTGCCGTCGCTAGGGTTCTAGGGTAGACTTGCAGTTGAGCGGTTCAGCCGGGACAGGGATCTCGTCGTAGGCTGTGTCGTTCGTGGGCTTGACGGTTTTTCTTTACTAAACGCACCTCATCTAATGCACACGAAACAACTTGAAACAATTAGAGCGTCAGATCAGGTCCGCTCATCTCTACTCCTAATGAAGCAGTTGGTAGGATTGCGTCCACAGTTTTTTTCGTCCCACCACTTTCGTCCGGTTTTTTTTCGTCCCCCCTCACCCCACCGGTTTATTTGTTCTTCAATATTTCCTTGTAAACAAACACTTTCCTACCATACAAAAAGCCACAAATCTAACTTTCCTAATTTACCCAAATCAACCGATCCATCTCATCAATGCAATTTGCTTTAGGAAACAAATAACGGACTTTAAAGAAACAAATAACCCGCACATCTCTCCCCAGGAGAGAAAGAAACGAATAACGGACTTTAAAG
Source organism: Thinopyrum elongatum (assembly GCA_011799875.1). Lineage (NCBI taxonomy): Eukaryota > Viridiplantae > Streptophyta > Magnoliopsida > Poales > Poaceae > Thinopyrum > Thinopyrum elongatum. The sequence continues at coordinate 541,764,219 of CM022301.1, forward strand.
AAACAAATAACCCGCACATCTCTCCCCAGGAGAGAAGAAAATGTAGTTTATCTTCTCCCGTGCTCCTGATTCTCTGCCTCTTAGGGACGTTCCTCACGCAAACACCTCTAGGGTTCCTCCATGGCCGCTGCGATGCGCCTCCACTTCGAATCACCATGCACCGTCAACGAACTCATGCGTCACTCTTTGATCCCATCTCGCGGCTCGTTCGGTGTGCGCCGCCACTTGACGCAGCACCCCACTGCGCCTTCCATGCCTCGTGGACATGCCGCATTGCCGTCGGCCCTCTGCGTCACCGACCCGCACGCCCGCTGTACGCATTGCCGTAGAGGTGAGCGCGGCGGCCGGGGCTTGAGAGCGAGCCCGAGAGGCTGTGGCCGGCCATACGAGGGCAACCGGCGGCGGTGAGTCTTCACAGATGGTGAGCGTCTGCAGGTTTGCACGCGAGCCGGCGGCTACAGGCAGAGGGTACGGCGTTTGCGCGCGCGCCTTGTTCCGCTTCTGCGTGCGTGGTGTGGACGGCGTACGTGCATGCTGTGTTCTGCCTTCCCCCGGCATGTGTGTCGTGATCTGCTCCTGCCGGCCATGCACGGCATTCGTGCTTAATGTGGTCTGATTCTCTACAACATAAGCACTACAAAACATCTAACGATTGTAGTTCTGGAGTGAAATTCACCTGGTTATAGAGCTTCATTAGTAATGCTAAATTGTACACATGGATTGATTCTTGCTGATGCTCTTTCTCACCTCATGATCTATATAAATGTTACACAGGGACTGATTCATTTGCTCACTACTGTTGATGCTCTTTCTCACCTTCATGATCTAGGCAAACTTAAGAAACAGGTACTGAAAACTGGCAGGAATTTTCATAGTTTGTTTCATGTTATCAACCGTGTCCTTATAGGTATTCTCCACCTATTTATATTCCTTTGTTATATCGCAAGTGTGATCGGTATTAAATTTTACACAGGGATTGATTCGTTTGCTAACTACTGCTGATGCTCTTTCTCACCTTCATGATCTAGGCAAAGTAAAGAAATATGTACTGTGAATACCGCGACGAAATTTCTTACCTGGTTCCATGTTATGAAAGGTGTCCTGTAGGTATTCTCTACCTATTTATATTCCTTTGTTATATTGCGAGTGTGATTCATTTGCTTACTACTATTGATGCTCTTTCTCACCTTCATGATCTAGGCAAACTAAAGAAACATGTACTGTGAATACCGGGCCGAAATTTCTTACCTGGGTCCATGTTATCAAAGGTGTCCTGTAGGTATTTCTCCACCTATTTATATTCCTTTGCTATATTACGAGTGTGCTGCTTGTGGTATCTTTCTCCGTGTTTGACATCTGATTTGATAAAAATGTGTGATGACTGATTTCTGAACCATTATTTTTGTACCTAACATCATCCCGTATGTATTGCAGCTTTTGTTGCTGCTTTGGATGGTGAAGCCCGGGCTATCTTGATAGCAGAAAATTATGTGAATGGCACAAATGGTTTAGCAGTTGAGTCCCTGGCTGGATGGTGCTGGCAAATGGACTGTCAAAATATAATATATGTTTCCGATTTTCCATAGAGACGAGCTTCCATAGAGACATCTTTTTCACTCTTCATGCAGTAGGCTTCTTTACATTTTTGTCAATCAGACATAACGAATTTACATTTTTGTCTTTACTATATGACCTAAGTCTCTGAGTGCTATAATATGCGGGTTTTACATTCCCAACCTATCGACTTATTTTTTTAACAAATTTGTGAACATAATTCTGTAAGTAGAGATTGGGTCAGTTGGCAAGGGCATAAGCTAAGGAGATGCATTGTAGTAGCGTTCCTAGGATACAAATGAAGTGAAAAATGGTTCCTATGAAGTACATATTATTTTAGTAGTATGCTACAAATTAAGGTCAATTGATTGAAAAACAATTCGAGTGTACATGCTTAAATGTTGAGACATCACTGGAGAATTAACCTTGGGCAGGTTGTACAAATGAGCTGTCTCGAGTCCAAATTCCTCTTGATGAGCTGTTCACTTAATGGTATATTCAGTTCTTCACTGTCCACTATCGATTAGTTTCCTTCGGCAGCTTAATTTGATTGAAAGTTGGTGCACTTTGGTTGACTTTAGGTATTATCTATATATTATTAATCCAAAAGGGTGTTAAGTTTCTCTCCAATGCTGGAACACTACTGATTTTGCAGCTCACTACAGAGATGATTGAGCAAGAGGAGCACGTACGGTAGTTCACAGTATAAAGAAGGGTGCTCAAATCCTCAAGCCACCATCGGATCTGAAAAGATATCTAAGGTAAGCTTATTGTATTATTAAATGACTTGTGGCCTTACAGAGACTAGGATTTCTACTAGAGCTAAGGCCATCGTGCATATATGAAGTGTCTAATTTAAATACAAGAAAAGAGTTATCATATTTCACCATGTGGGGCTTCATCAGTGCGTGCCTCCATGAACCGGTGCATATACTACTCAATATAGATAACTAAAACACGCCCTGTACAAGTAAAGTTCAACATGGTTTAGTGAAGATGCATGTAATTTCATTTTATTTAATTTACAGATGAAGGAGTTGATTATTCTTAATGACTTTCCACAATAGTTAATGTTGGGGAGGCAGTGGAGGGTCATTCTTCTATAGAATTAGCCGGATGAAGGCGATGACGCTAGAGTTAAATTCTACATAATTTTGCTAATTACTTGTAGCAACTCGCTTCTTTATTGTCCCATTATTTTGATCCAACAGGTTATTCGTACAACATAACTTAATGAGAATATAAAAACACAACTTGATGGGCTGACATTTCTTTGTAGTGTCATATACTATAGCAGGAGAGACCATATGTCATAATTTTTTGTTTTGTATAGGTCGTGCTAAGGATTCAAAAAATTATGACCAATGTGATGTGCAAAGATAGTGATAGACTATTCGAGGAAGTTTGCTACATGTTCTTGTCTTTACCGCCATTGTACTGCATGTTTTTTTCTTATACCATGTTGATATTCAAATAAAGTGCAAGTTGTGATTGAAGAGTAGACATTTTTTATTTATGTCAAATTTGGCAGCAAAAAATGTAGCATTATCAATCATGCAGTGTGGGTGCTCACCGATGCCATACAGGGGGGGGGCAACAATGGACTGTCAGAGAAGACTGCTCGGGCAGGGCGGCACATGACATCGGCACCGGCTGCAACCAGTGTCAAAAGGTGGTCATGGCGATGGAAGGAGGAAAAAGACGGCAACGTGCATGCAATTTTAGAGAGGGGGGGGGGGGGGGGGGGTAGAGGGATGGTCAAGGGCAACGGTGGACCTACAGAGAAGGTGGATTGGGCAGGCTAGCGCGCGACATCGACACTGGTCGCAACCAGTGCTAGAGGGTGGATCGGGGGCAACGGTGGATCGACGGAGAAGGTAGCTTGGGTAGGGCGGCATCTACACTGGCCGGGACCAGTGCCGAGGCAACGGTGAACCGATGGAGATGGTGCCTTGGGTAGGGTGGCGCACGACATCGGCACAGGCTGCGACCATTGCCGGAGGATGGGCCGTGGGAATGGAAGGAGGAAGACAAAGAGGAGGAAGAAGACGATGATCACAGAATTTTACCACCAAAACAAATAAAAGAGTGGTGCATAGTTGCTCTCATGGTATTTGTTAAAGAAATTGATAAAAGGAGATATATATTCAAAGAACTCACTAATGTCACATAGTCATCAGTTTGATTCAATTTCCTGTATTTCGCCCGTGGCAACGCACGGGCATTCTGCTAGTATCAATCTAACCGTCAAGATTAACAACTAATCCTCTTTAAATGTGCGTGTAGCAATTTTATGCGCCGGACGAAAACTCCCCCAAAAAAGGAAACAAATCCCTACAATCACGTAACATCCAATCTTCTCCCGAACTGCCGCAGGGACATACTCACGGGCGCTCTTCGCGCCGGCCCTCCTAGCCGCCCGCACGCCGCCTTCGCTGCTCCCTCTTTCACGGCTCGCCGCGCTCCCTCCCTGCAGCCGGGAGATTTGATGGCAGAGACGTGGAAGAAGGATGACGAGGGTGGGGCCGTTGACGCCGACGAGTGCAGCTCCGAGAAGGCTCTTCAGACGAGGGTACTTCTCTCCCTCTCATTCTCTGTGTGCCTTCTTCCCACTCTACTTTCCTGTCTCTCTCAAGCTGCAGCAAGGCGTCGCGGCGGTGCCGGCATAAGGGCGTGGGCGACGGCAGGACCAACTGCATCTACCCCACCCCGCAAAAAAAAAGGACCAACTGCATCCTCTGCACTCAATCTCTCTTTCTAACCTCTCAGTTCAGTAGGTTTGAGCAGAGGATCTAGATCGAGGTCACATGAGCTTGCCGGCAGCACCCTCTGTGCATGCTCAATTACCTATCAGTAAAGATATACATGTCATTTGATGAAATATGTAAATAGACCTTCTGTGTATTTTCAATTATACCTCTTGTATTGATTTTTCTGAAATTTTGGATCGAACAACGTGATCAGTGATATGGAGAGTTCGTTCGCTCCTACTACCAATGAATCCTGACCAATTCAATATCATTTTCTTATTGGTAATTCCATGCTTTATGCAAAATTTGAAGTAATCATAGATTGATTCTGAGCATAATGCACACAAAATTGTCCTATGTGTTCCTCCAAGGGGAGTTTTTCACCATGCAGCAAAACGATCTCACGATCGATGAGTACTGCACCAAGCTGAAGGTCCTCTCCGATGAGCTTCGCGACGTCGGCATGGTGGTCGACGACTCCGTCCTCCTCACTAACCTCCTCCGCGGCCTCCACCCCGACCTTGGCCAGTCCGCCGCCAACCTCTCCCTCACCACGCCCTCCTTCGCGAAGGCCGTCACTTACCTGAGGATGAAGGAGAAACGCCTCCGTCACGCGGCCCGGCAGGTGCCTCATGCCGCGCTCCACGTCGGCACCATCGGGGGCCGCGCCGCCCCCCAGCCGCCTGCTCGCGCGCCGGCTCCACCGCCGCCAGCCCCCAGAAGAAACCCGGGGGGGCGCGACGGGCGGGCCCGCAACCCGGGCTCCCAGCCCCGCCAGGCCGCCGCGGCCTTGGCGCCCCCGCCTTGGCTCACGGGGTACAACCCCTGGACCGGGGTGGTTCACGCCTACTCCATGCCCCTCCCCGGGCACCCGCTCCAGGCCTCCTTGGCCCTCGCCCGGCCACTCATCAGGCTCTCCTGGCCGTGCCGGGTGGTTCCGGCCCCGGCGGCCCTTCGGCGTACGGCGGGCTCGCGGCCTACGGTGGCGCCATGCCGCCCCCCTATGGTGCCGCACCTGGCGGCTTCTCCTACGACCCGGCGCTCCTCACCGCTCTCCACATCGCCCCTTCCCCAAGCAACTACACCGGCGACGGGGACTGGTACATGGACACGGGCGCCGCTGCTCATATGGCGTCGCACCCCGGTATCCTCTCTCATGCCTCTCCGTACCCCTTCTTCTCTCGCATCGTCGTCGGTGATGGTTCCACCCTTCCCATCACCCACCACGACGCGTCTTCCCCCCCTTCCATCGTCATCATTACCTCTTAACAATGTTCTTGTGTCTCCGTCCTTAATCAAAAATTTATGTTCAGTTCGTACACTTACTCGTGAACACCCTGTTACGGTTGAGTTTGACAAACATGGTTTTTCTGTTAAGGATGCTCACTCCCGGAAGGTTCTGCACCGATGTGATTCTCCCGGTGACCTCTATCCATGCGGTCCAACGACGAGCAGCGGTCCCGTCGCCCTTCATGCCGACGTCTCCCTCTGGCATGCTCGTCTTGGTCATCCCGGCACCGACGTTCTTCATAAAGTTTTGTGGACTTTTCCGTTTTCATGTAATAAATCGGAGGCACACACTTGTCATGCCTGTCGCGTAGGAAAACACATTCGTTTGCCATTTTCATCTTCATCATCAATTGCCACTTTTCCTTTTGATGTTATTCACTGTGATGTTTGGACATCTCCCAAGCCTAGCAATTCGGGTCTATCATATTACCTCGTGATTTTTGATGATTTTTCTCACTTCACTTGGACTTTTCCGTTACGCCGCAAACCCGACGTCGCCTCGACTCTCCATGCTTTTTACGCATATGTTGCCACCCATTTTCATCGCACCATTGCCCATCTCCAAACGGACAACGGAAAAGAATTTGATAACCTCGCTATTCACACTCTTTTATCCACTCATGGCACCATTTTTCGCCTCACATGTCCATATACATCACAGCAAAACGGTCGTGCCGAACCTATTCCTCGCACGCTCAATGAGAGTGTTCGCGCCTTGCTTTTCCATGCACACATGCCTGCCCGGTTTTGGCCCGATGCTCTTGCCACCGCCACACTTCTTCTCAACATCCGGCCTTGCAAACCCCGGTGGAACTACACACCTCATCATCTCCTATTCGGGTCACCTCCGTCATATGATGATCTTCATGTTTTCGGTTGCCTTTGTTATCCTAACATCACAGCCACGACACCACATAAGCTGGCGCCTCGTTCCCTTGCCTGTGTCTTTCTTGGGTACCAACCTAACACCAAAGGCTTCCGCTGCTACGACCCTGTGTCCCATCGTGTGCTCGTGTCCCGGCATGTTTATTTTGATGAGGTTGTTTTTCCTTTTCAGCAGGCATCGACGGGTTCCCCGCCGTCTTCGGACGCTCCTCCTCGACGGATTCGTGGAGCCCTTGCGCTCCCTCCGCCGCGTCGCTTGGGCGCGGCTGCGACCCCGTCGGACTCTTCGTCCTCGGTCGCGGCCTCGCCGCCCTCGGCGTCCCCCTTGCTGGCTCAGGAGGAGCCGGCTTCCCAGGCCTCGCCGGCCTCTCACTCCTCGGCTCAGGCGGAGCCGGCCTCCCCAGGTCCAGTGCTGCTCCCGGCCTCGCCCCCAGCCGGGCCTTCGGGGGGTCTCGTCATCGACCACGGCGTCGCCCTTGGCTGGGCTCCCGATGGCTCAGGAGGAGCCGGCCCTCTCGGCCCCCTCACTGGCTCAGGAGGAGCCGGCCCTTCGGCCCCGTTGGCGCCTGTCGCCGACCCCCTCGCTGGCTCAGGAGGAGCCGGCCCTCTCGGCCCCGTTGGCGCCTTCGTCGCCGCCCACGGCCGGGCCCTCCGGTGCCTCTTCGGCCGCCCCTTCGGCCTCGCCGTTCGCGCCTCTACTCCGACGCTCGTGGCCTCGCCCGCCTCTTCATCGTCATCTGAGCCGCCGGTTGTGGCTCCTCGCCGCGGTCCATGCCTGCCTCCCCCGCCGCCTCATCACTCCATGGTGACGCGTGCCAAGGCCGGGGTGCATCAGCCAAACCCACGCTACCACAACCTCAGCGTCACGACCATCTCTCCAGTTCCGCGCTCGGTGCATTCTGCGTTGAGTGATCCGCATTGGACCGCCGCCATGCGCGCTGAGTATGATGCTCTTGTCGCCAATCGGACTTGGACCCTCGTTCCTCGTCCTCCCGGGGCGAACGTCATCTCCGGCAAGTGGATCTTTCATCATAAACTCCTTTCGGACGGTTCTCTCGACAGGTACAAGGCTCGCTGGGTTGTCCGTGGCTTTGCACAGCGTGCCGGCGTTGACTTCTCCGAGACATTTTCTCCGGTTGTCAAACCCGCCACGATCCGTGTTGTCCTCCAGCTGGCCGCCTCCCGTCGCTGGCCTGTACATCAGCTCGACATCAACAACGCTTTCTTGTACGACCATCTTCAGGAGCGGGTTCTCTGTCAGCAGCCGGCTGGGTTTGTTGACCCTCAGCGTCCGGATGACGTCTGCCTATTGTCACGGTCGTTATACGGCCTCAAACAGGCTCCGCGCGTGTGGTACCAGCGCATCGCGGCGTTCCTCGGCCTTCTCGGGTTTCGCAGCACCACGTCTGACACATCGTTATTCGTGCTCCATCGGTCTGATCATGTGGCTATGCTCCTGCTATACGTCGATGATATTGTCATCACTGCCTCCCGAGAGGATCTTCTTCGCGACATCATCGGTCGTCTTGGCACTGAGTTTCGGCTGAAGGACCTAGCCGCGTTGCACTTCTTCCTCGGCATTAATGTGCGACGCGATGCCTCTGGGTTCTTCCTCCATCAGGGGCAGTATGCTCTTGACCTTCTGGACCGTGCTGGCATGACTGACTGCAAGCCGGCCGCCACACCCGCTGAGGCCAAGCCGAAGCTCTCTGCCATCGCTGGACAACCCGCTACTGACGCCGCCCTCTACCGCAGCATCGTTGGTGCTCTTCAGTACCTTACGCTCACCAGACCAGACATTCAGTTTGCGGTGCAGCAAGTCTGCTTGCACATGCACTCGCCCCATGATGTTCACTGGTCTCTGGTTAAGCGCATTCTTCGGTACATTCGCGGCACGCCGACCTACGGTCTTCGCCTCCGCCTCGACTGAGCTCATTGCTTATACTGATGCGGATTGGGCTGGCTGTCCTGACACCCGACGTTCTACGTCTGGCTATTGTGTCTTCTTCGGTGACTCTCTTGTCTCATGGTCCTCTAAACGGCAGCCTACTGTCTCCCGTTCGAGTGCTGAGGCTGAGTACTGGGCTGTTGCCAACGTGGTCGCGGAGACCTGTTGGCTTCGTCACCTTCTTGGTGAGCTTCAGATTTCCCTTCCGAAGGCTACTGTGGTCTTCTGCGATAACGTGTCGGCCACCTACCTCGCGGCTAATCCGGTGCAGCACAAGCGCACCAAACACATTGAGCTGGATGTTCACTTTGTGCGCGAGAAGGTTCAGTTGGGTCAGCTTCGTGTTCTTCACGTACCGACTACCCAACAGTTCGCCGACATCATGACCAAGGGGTTGCCAACTGCTGCATTCCAGGAGTTTCGTTCCAGTCTTTGCATCGCCGATGCCGACGCTTCGACTGCCGGGGGGGGGGAGGGGGTGTTGAACCGTGACATATCTGTATTTATTACCGACTGATTCTCCTATCATCTCTAGCCTTGTATATCTTGACTCCTAGAGATATTGTAGGGTTAGTTGACCTGTCACGCAAGACATCACCTGTATATATTGTAACAGACTCCGATGAATACAATTGAGTTGCATCCTATAGTCTTCTACAGAGGGTAAGCCTGCTTAGTGAAGATTCCGTTTTAGAGGACATACTGTTCCCACAAAACCTTTTTAATATCATCCTTTTATCACATGCTTCATTGTAGAAGATCCTTTTTTCACATTTAATTTGTTACTGGCCACTACAAACATGGGATCAGTCAAGGAAGAAAAGGTGGAGATGAGGAGGCTGCGAATGAAGTTGATCATGAAGAGTATGAAGCAGATGATGCGGCCCATGTATCTATCACATACTGGCTACTTATTACAGCATGTTGATGCATCAGAAACTTCATTAAGGATGGATTGTCTAATGGTGTGTTTCTTATATAGGGTGAGGATGTTTTCTATGACAAAGCTGGAATGATAAAATGGAGAGGCCGAGGACGTGGGGGAAGAGGCTGGGCTGGGGCCATTACCATGGCGAGAGTCGGGACGGCGGGCATCCAATCAGCACTCTTCCATCGAATTACAGTGTTGAGCATCTGGTGGTCCGCGTATGCCGGATGGCACAAAAGGATTTGCCATGGGGTGAGGGAAGCCCCAGGTCAGCCCCGCAATGTTGTCTGATATTAGTGATACCCTGTTCTTGGGAGGAGTTGGCATAACAGTGCTTATATGAACCATTTTGATGTGATCCCATGAAGAGGAAGGATAGTAATACCCTGATATATGAGTCATGTATACTGCATTACTGCTGGTCGATGGACATGTGAACATGTCTTTTAGCAGTTCATGTATATTCTGGTTCATGTCATCTTTAGTGCTTAACAACTTAACAAGACAATGTGCAGGTTATCAAGGGCATACAACTAGATTCGATTTCAGGATTAACATCTACAAATGAGCTTGGTCGCCTTTAGGTTACAACCAGAAACTCTTGTATTTATGATCATGCACATATTTAATGCAAAGTAAAGTTTTTTTTTACCATCCACGTGTTCATGTTTTAGATTACAAAAAGAATGATTACCTCGAAGAGCTCTAGGAACTCAGTTCTAGAACCTCTTACAACACATATTTATTTCTTGGAAGTGATTTATTTCATTGTTTGAATATTTAACTAGAGATACCTCGGCTAAATGCATGTAGTGTCTAATTAAATTAGGCTAATTTGTAGTGATGATCATAAATCAGTGATGCTTCTTTTTACCATGTGTGAGCAATTGATGTACAAGATTTAATTGCTGGGAACAAATAGTTTTGTACTATCAACTGCAACAAGATCTACTAGATATCTACATCCTCCCCTTGATTACTACTGTAATCGTATCAATGGGCAAATGAAGTGCAAAGAAGTCCAAGATCTACTAACTTTGTTATCTATCTTGTTATTTCAGTAAATGAATTCGCAGGCAAATGAAGTCGGATAATTTTTCTAGCGTCGACATCAAATGATAATTGCAGCCATGAACCCGTCGAGTCGATATTTGATCCCATCTTCATGCACATGATAGTCCCGCCTTTGCATGTCCTCGATATATTTGCGATGGGTAAAGCAAATGGCCTCTCTTGATTCACACGTGTTCACATTTTTTAGCATGATTATTGTCAAATGGTTTGTCTAACAATACGAGGAGACCCGCATGTCTGTTAAGATTCTTAATATGGAACCATGACCATTTTTTGCAATATCTGATTGAGGAATAATGGTGCAATTGATATGACAAAGGCTGGATTTACTTCCCTCTGTAACCATCTTCTTTGCTCAAGTAACTCGAGGTATGTTTCATTGCTCATTTAGGATGGCTACTGAACCTCTTTGTAAACCAAGGAAGACATTCTCTATGCACAAATAACTTAGTGCTACTATTCGTTTTTCATTGAAATTTCCACATATGAATAATTCGGTAACAATAGAAAATTCTTTCTTTGACTTTGTGAGATGTCACACAACACCATGCTTCTAATTGTTATCTATTTGATCCTCATGGCACAATCATACCTCTCATCAATAATTGAGTCATATATTGATGCATATATACCTGCACGTGTGCAGCATTCCAAAGGGGCAATTCATGGAAACCTAGCAATTTTAGATTTCTATGAACACCATCGTGTGCCATCACGATCTCAACAGGATATGATATTTTATTTCTACCAAAACCTTATTATTGATTTGTATGTGTGCATACGATATTTAATCATCATAGCTGACGATCTTTAATGTGTTTCATCACTTGTAGGCTACTATGCAAAGTGGCATAATCATGGATGGTGTTACCTAATGGGCTGGAGAGTTTCTAAATAATGAACTGTGCAAGATTAAGCAGTGTCGGGACCCCTATTTCATTTATGGTTGTGGCTACCTGGCAGAGTAAGAGAGGAACAACAAAGAAGCTGTTAAAATGGACGGGAGAATTTGCTAAAACATGTTTAGCTATTTTTTAAAGACCAAGTGTATTCTAGAAAGAAAATAATAGTTTCATGGAGTAGCAAATCACTAACTGCCGCAAATAGGTGTTCATTTTTATGGAAATTTGTCCAAGATCATGGACGAGGGGATTGTTTTCGCAGGACATGTACCCAAGTGCTTACGGATGCCTTTGTAAATGAATTTAGGTTTTTTGAGTGAGCAGCTTGATAATTTTATGTGAATGTATTCGAGTGCGTGAAATACTCCCCACTTGTCCCAAGAGGTCATGGTGTGGAAGCTTAGCACCGAGTGTGTCCTTTATTGAGGCAAGAATAGTTTGAATACACACACTTTCAGTTTTATCTATGTAGTTGGTAATGCATCTTGTCTGGAAATGATTTATGTTATTTCACGACATGCAACAATTTAGATGACCGTCATGCTTGACTAATTTTATGTTAATCTAGACGTGCGTTGCACGTGCACGCTTACTAGTCCTTGGGAACAGAAGAACTAGGGCGGGTGAACTAGGGCGGGTGCGTCTTAGGTCTCGCCTGTAGCGACTCCCACGCTGGGTCTCGCGTAGGGAGATCTGTTTGGCCCGGCCCATATAGAGTACGTTTCATAAATATCGGTTTTATTCCAGGAACATGTCTGAGCTTGTGCTTGTCACAAAAAAATGTCTGAGCTTGTGCAAGTGTACGGTTTTACTGGGTTTTTATATTATTTTTTCGTTTCATCCTTTTTATGTACATTCCTAAATTATTTAAAATATATATGTTTGGAAAAATATTTCTATTTTACTAAATTTATATAAAAAGGTTTATCCTGTTGTAAAATTGTTTATCGGGTGTTTAAAAATGTTAATCAAGTACTAAAAAAGGTTCATCATGTTTAAAAATAAATATCAGGTATTTAAATCTTCATGTCCGTAATGCGGTCAAAGTATACTTGTACGTAATTTACCGCAGTGTCTGTATGTAAGTTATCATGTCTGTGATGGTAAATTAGCATGTTAATTACACAAAAAATATCATTGTTCTGTTTTCAACAACTTTTTTCACATGGTCAAAGTTGCCGTGGTGTGTGTACGGAAGTTATCAAGTCCACGGTTCATAAATTATCATGCTATTTACACAAAAGTTAGGGGGTGTTTCAATAACTTCTTTCCGGGTCAAAGTTCACGTAGATACAAAGTCTCAGTTATAAAAATAGCAAGAAAGCCATTGTTTCTCTAGTTTTATTGTTTGGTTCAAAAAAATATTATTTCTCATCCACCATTCACCACCGCCAAAGTATTCTTGAAAAAAATTGTATGTACAGTCCATCCAAAAAACATGAAAAAAAACCCGCTCTTGTAGACGAGAAAACAAATTGTTGACAAAAAATGGAATCAAATTGTTGCCAGATCCTATTTAGCGTGCGCCCGATAGCGACCGCGCGCGTACCCCGGCTTCCCACTACATACATCGGGCCGGCCCAACTACTCATTTCCGGTTTTGGGAAGGTTCTAGAACATTCCCACACCGTTTTTCTTTCACCTTTTCTTTTTCTTTTTTCCTTTTTCCTTTTTTTAATTTTTGTTTTTGTTTTCTTTTATTTTTTCTTTTTTCATTTTTCCTTCTTTGTGTTTTTGTTTCCAAATTCACGAACGCTTTTAGAAATCTGGGAGCATTTTTCAAATCGATGATTTTTTTATATTCGAACATTTGTCAAATCGGTGAACATTTTTTGAAATTCAAAATCAGTTCACCAAATTCAAAAAAATGTACATCATATTAAAAAATGTTCATCAAATTCAAAAAAGTTCTCAAATTCAATATTTGTTCATCAAGTCCAAAAAAATATTCATTGAATTAAATTTTGTTCATCAAATAGAAAAAAATATTCATCAAAATTCGACCTTGGAATTTTGTGAAAAAAATTCTGAACTCGCGAACATTTTTTAAATTCATGAACATGTTTTTGCATTAGTGAGTTTTATTTGAAATTCTAAACTTTGTTTGAAATTCCGAACTATTTTAAAGTGGACAAAAAACAAAAATTAACAAAAAAAGGGAGCCCCCCCCCCCCCCCCCCCCCTCCCAAACACCTTGGCCGTCCCAAGGTCGCGTGTGGGGTGCGAGGGGGTTCCGCGCTGCCGTCTTTCCCAGTGCGCAAGCCGTGGTATGGGGGTCCCCAGATCGTTGAGAAAAATATTCAGGAGAAGCACGCATGAGAGAAATACCCAAATTCTATGGGCTCTTTTTGGCATGTCTCTTCACTGGACTAACAATTGTTGCGCAGCTCACGGCCACCGGCATCTCCTAGTCTACATCGTCGACTTTCCATTCGTTGCTTCTACAAGCTCCTGGGTTCCAAAAAGTTTACTCCGCCAGGGTGGAGACCGAGAGGCGACATCGAGCATGCTCATGTCACGCAGCCGGTTGATGCACGAGGAAGAAGACTTCGACACCCCAAGATTTTGAATTTAATTTTTCGTTTTCTACAAGGGTATATCTATAAGGAAAATGTGATACTTAGTATATGATGTTAGGCCTTTCCACTAAAAGAAATACCCAAATTATTTTAAGAAACTGAAGTACCCAACTCAAGCTGAACCTATTGTATTAGTCCCGAAGGGCATCTCCAATGGCATACCCTAAACCGCCCCTGAACAACCTGGTAACAGTGTCCGGACATTTTGTATTATCCAACGCCGGGCCGCAAATGTCCGCGGACGCGTTCTCACGTCCAAATTCCCGCGAACCGGCACTAGACTGAGGGGAGGTTTGCAGGCATCCAGACCTCCGCCGCACAGGACTCCAACACCCCCGACCCACTCAAAACTAAGGCTGAGTCCGCACATTTTGACCATTCAACACCGTTTCCACGCAAAAGCCCGCGCTTTCCCACCTGTTCCAGTCCGATCACCGCCGCCCCCTGCCCCAGTTCCCGCCCTTTTTGCTATCCACCGTCGTGTGGACCCGATCATGATGTCCGAAGTGTTGTTGGAGCAGGAGGAGGATCCAAAGGTGGTTGCCTCCTGCAAGATTAACTCGACAACATGCAAACGAGCGCTGCTGAAAACAGAGGAGCAGGGAGGTAGCAACTGCGGGGAGTGGTAAGATCCCACGGAAGGTGAAGAAGCTTGGTGGGCGTGGGCTGGGTGGGGACGGGGGCGCCACCATCGCCGATGCACTCGTCGTCCTGGCAGGAGCAGCTACAACCGCCGTACTACCATGCCGCCAAGCAGCTCGGGCATCAGCCGATGTCCCCGTCCAGCTTCGGCCCTCACGTGCCATCGAGTGTCAACCTCAATGCGCCCATCCATCTCGCCGACTCGCCATCGCCACACCTTGTCCGGCTACGAACGTTGGCCGTGGATCCACTAGGTGTCAGGTGTCCACTCCCTGTTTGCTAGTTTGTCTCAACCGGGTGCGACGCTGGCTGATGACACGGAGCTGTTGGACAACATCCACGACAGAAGTGGCTTCGAGTACGGATAAGTGGATGACTCGCAGCCGGAGCCGGGCACGTACAGCGAGCTGCCAAACTCATACACTGAGTAGCGAGACCTTGAGCATGATGATTGGCTGACCGGTGGCAACCCAAAGAAGAAGGGTAGGGTAGACAATTTCAAGTTGAGGTAGGGCGAATTGTTGTGTGATGAGTGGTTGGCCACTAGCGTTGATCTTTTTCATGGCACAGAACAAAAGTGTTCGATCTTTTGGTCGAATGTTCATGCTTCGTTCCATGAGCACAACCAATACAATCACTGTCGCAAGGAAGTGACCCGGGATCATGGTCAGAAGTTGCTCACCCATTGATGGTGCACCATTCAAGATGTCGTCAACAAGTATTGTGACCATTACAAACAAATCAAAATCTGGTGGCTAAGTGGTCCGCAAATCGATGAGCAAATAAGTTGTTTTATGTGTTGGTCATTTGGCTGGGTATGCTATGTGTGTTGGTCATTTGGTTGGATGCTCTATGTGAAATAACTTGTTGCCCATGTCCTTGTTTTGCTAGCCAACCCGTGTGTGTACATTGTTCTTCAATGTGAAGAAGAAGCACTTCATCTTCATGTGTTATTGGTTGAAGTTGAATGTGCACCCCAAATGGCTCCTATCCATTGCCAATTCCATCAAGACCGTCGACATCATCGTCAATCAAAACCAAGATGGTAACCCAACAAAAGGAGAGCCGACCAAGAAGGTCAAAAGGGGATTTCGGGGGAGGAAGTGGGAGGAGGAGAAGGAGAAGCAAGAAGGGATGTCGGCCAAGATGATAAAGAGGTTCGAGGGCATCATGACGAAGAAGGAGGAGGCATGCGTCAAGCGCAATGACGCGAAGGAGGAAAAAATGCCGAGAGGGTTGAGAAGTTCATAGTGGCGACAGAGAAGAAGATCAAGCTCGAAGAGAGAGGATTAAGCTCACGACCAACTCGAACGATGCCAAGATGTTGACCTTGAAGAAGGTCTTGGATCCCAGTGCGGCGAACATCGTGCAAGCCTACCGTGCAAACTTGTTCAAGGGTTTGGCAGTCGAGTTGAAGGAGCTGACGCTAAGGAGTAGCCGGATGCACAGTGAAGAATTTGGCACGGATAGCCGGCTGTCCATACAAAAATTGGTGTTTTTTTTTTTGCACGGACAGTCGTACTGGCAACTTTAGGATCCGATGCTTTTTGGTTGTAATGCATATGTTTGCAACTATTTTAAGCGTATGCAAATAATGCTATTGATTCAATATATTCTTGTCAACTAGAGATAAGGATGGCAATGGGTCGGGTTTGGATCGGGTTGAACTATATCAAATCCATATCCATTTCTATGAAGACAGTCTTTGTCCGCTCATGAAAAAATTCACGGGTGAAAAATTGTGTCCATGTCCAAACCCGATGGATATCCATACCCACTGGATATCCATTGTGTCCTCTCAAGATATACAAATAAGACATAAGACAATGTTAACATAAGATCTTCCATTCTTCACCTCGTGGCAAGCTAGACTTCACTTATTGTAAACATCAACTTATGGTAAATCAACGTCCACTAACAACCTAATATCATTTAGTATTTTTTTTAAAGATGAGAATTACGAGTCATTTAACGAGGAGATAAAAATAAGGGAAGGGGCACTGGAGTATGTTAGTGGGGATTGAATGTCAACTAATAAAAGTTACGGTGGGGATTGTGCAATTTCCTTTTGCATGCTTTAACAAAGTTTAAAATTACAGTGGGACATGTGACTATGGGGTAGGGATAGCAGATTTTTGCCCATTAATGCATACTATCTGGTCGGGTTTGGGTATATCCACGGGTACAAGATTATATCTATGCCTTACCCGTGAGCAAACGGGTCGGGTTTGGGCGCCGCCCATGGGCACAAAAACATATCTAAACCGTATCCATTCGGGTCGGATATCCATAGATATCCATGTTCATGAGTAAAATTGCCATCCTTAACTAGAGAAGGCCAGAGTTGGGACAGACATTTGATGCATGGAGTTGGATGAGCGACTCCCGTATCCATGTCCATGAACGCGTGGACACTCGTTGGAGATGCCTTAATAAAAGAGAGTGTTTTTCTTTTCAGAGAAAAAGAAGAAGATCCCCGCGACGACGACCGCAAGTCGGTCGTCTCTGTCATCTGCCAGACAAACGCAATCACAGGACCCCATGTGTGTCTGAAGCTGATACGCGCTTTGGCCGAGCCTGCAGTGCAGTCTACCAGTCCTCGTCCCCGGATGCATTCTTTGTGCAACAAAAACAACAAGTGGGAGCGATTAAGTCGAGGACAGATTGCAGTATCTGTGGATGCAGCTAATCGCCATCAAGCCTACGCACGAGAGGACGGAGTAAGACGACGTGATTTCCACTGCATAATTTCTACCCGTCCACTACCGTATCTGTTCTGTGTGGATGATGGTGGGTCCCACTTACGTACCGAGTATTTTTCGTTTGCTATAGCCGGCCCATGACTTGTGGCTCAAAACAACCAGTTGCTACTCCACTAACTTAGAGCATCTCCACCCGGCCCCCAGGAGCCCCCCAGGGCACCTTTTTTTTATCACCGGTGCAAAAAAAAAAAACGTCCAGTCGCGTTTTCGGAGCACAAAATTCATCGGTTTGGGTCAAAATTGGCGCCGGCGGATTCAGGCCAAACCCAGCGCGCTGGGGCCGACTGACGATGACATGTACCTAGGGTAGGGTCCTAGGCCTGACCGACATGCCCTACCCAAGGGCACTACTCAAAGAATTCAAGACCTACAAAGTTAGAAAGGATGTACCGACTGGAATGACCACGGCGCACAAGTCACTTGACAGAAGATCCACTCGGTTACTCCACCTCCACTCGACCATCGTTGTTCACTCGGAGATTCTAGTTTCACTCGAAGGCAGAAGATTTAGAGTCACTCCGGGATGACAACGGTCAGGTCACCAGTCCATCGCTGTAAAGACCATTAAATATAGGCGTTACCAGTAACGCTCGCAACTTTTACTGTCTCATTGAACCCTTGTGTAACGGGGGTTGATGAGGGGTCAGCGGACTCTATATAAGCCACCCCTCCACTCCTTCACAAGGGTTCGCACCCCCTGTAACTCAACACTCCATACAACAAAGCTCCAGCAGCACCGAGACGTAGGGCTATTACCTCCTCCGAGAGGGGCCTGAACTCGTAAATCCGAGTGTACAGCTTCGTCGTAGCTAGGCTCTGCCCTCTCCTACGTACCCCTAATCTCTACTGTCAGATCTGTTCCCACGACAGTTGGCGCCCACCGTGGGGCAGGCGTCTAAGCGACTTCCGGCGAGGTTGCGTTCTTCGAACTCCTTCGACATGGTTTCCGGCGGCGGACTGTCTCTGGGTCGCGAGATCCGTCTCGGCGCACTCAGTTTCATCGCCGACGATTCGGCCTGGCTCCAGGAAGCCCCCCTTGACGTCGAGGCACTCCCTATTCACGGGGCGGCGCACTTCCGTGCAAGTTCCTGCGGCGTCCTCCTGCGGCAGCCGTCGACTCAGTATCGGTCGGCTCTGGTGGCGTCTTCCCTCCCCGCAGCTCGCCGCCGCAAGCGATCTGGTCGCTCGCGGCTCCAGCGGTGGGTGAAGCACGCGGTGGCTCGTCAGTCGTCCGCTCCTCAGATTGCGGCGATCGAGCCCGACGAGTCCCTTTATGGCTTGTTCGATCTATCGTCTGGTCACTCGGATACGCTTTCCGAGTGCGAGAGCAACGACCCGACGGCGGAAGTCCTCGTGATTGGCTCCCAGCGTAGCCCACCCGGATTTCCCCGTGGCGGGGGTGAAAGTGGTGGTCCGTCGCACGCCAACGACGAGTACTACCCGCAGGCTCTCACTGTGGAACAAAGAGAAGAGCTGCAGCGAGGAACGAGCAGGTCCTCCAGACCCCCATTGCTGGGGAGACTGCCGAGACCCAGGCCTTGGAAGCCGCGCGCATAGCCACTCTAGCTGAACGTGCGCGTCTGGAAGATCTCCAGAAGTCACTCGACGATCACGCTCGCAGGCAACCCCCAAGTTCCAATCGACGGCAGCGGCAGTTATTTCCGAGTGGACCGCAAGGCAAGTTTGAGGTATTCCGCACTCCGATTCAGAATGTTGCTGCTGCGGCACGAATTGCAGATTCCATCCAACCATCCCGATCTGAAGCCGGAGAAAGACTACGGCAAATCCGAGCGTTGCTCAGGGCGGCTGGCGAACAGAACTCGGATGTTTCCCAGTCACGCAACAGAATCCATAGCAAGTCAGTAAGGGCGGATACAGTTCAGTCGGCACACAGCCCGAGATCGCCTCCGCGGCGTGAGGATCGTGGTTATCGCCAAGATCAGTACCTGGATCAAGGCCACGGTCAGTTCGCTCCTCGACATCACCGTGATGACCGCCGTCGAGTGCCATCGCCTCTCCCTAGAGGTGGCTCGTACGCGCCCCGGCAGTACGACGACAGGCGTCCATACGGCGACGAGCGGAGGGAGCCAATCGATCCCAGAGATCCAAGATTCAACGCAAGGTCAGTCCTTGCGCAAGGTCTAGTCGACAGATGCAGAGCTCGCCGTGAAAGCATGGACAGGGATCATCCGAGTGGAAGTGGCGTGTTTGTTTCTGGGCCCGAGTGTTTCGGCAGGGCCATACGAGCCGCTGAGATACCGCCCAATTTCAGATTGGCCACAGGCGTGAACAAATTCACTAGTGAGTCGAAGCCAGACACGTGGTTGGAGGATTACCGAGTGGCCGTATAGATTGGTGGAGGCAATGATGATGTTGCTATGAAACACCTGCCCTTGATGCTAGAAGGATCGGCCCGGGCGTGGTTGAACCAGTTGGCTCCTGCCAGCATTCACTGCTGGGAAGAGTTGGCCCGAGTGTTTATTAAAACGTTCGAAGGCACTTGCAAGCGACCTGCTGGACTGACTGAATTGCAGCATTGCATCCAGAAGCCGAATGAAACTTTGAGAGAGTACATACAGCGTTGGACCACACTTCACCATGTGGTGGAGAATGTTACGGAGCATCAAGCAGTCTGTGCTTTCAAAGAAGGTGTCCGATACAGAGAGCTCAACCTGAAATTTGGGTGGTCTGGGGCCCTGACCATGAACCGGATGATGGAAATTGCCACTCGGTATGCGAATGGTGAAGAAGAAGACCGCCTCCGCAGTGGCAAAGGAAAAGCTCATGAGCATGACCCCCACAACACTAATCCCAGTCGGAAGTAGAAGCGCAAGGCTAAAGGAGCGGGTCAGGCAGAGGCGGCTGTTGTAGCTGCGCAGGGCAAGTTCAAAGGAAAGCCCAAAGGTCAGTGGACCCCTAAGAAAGTGAAAGATCAGTCAGGACATGACGTCCTCAATTTGCCGTGTGCCATTCACACCAAGAAAGACGAAGAGGGTAACTTGATATTACCCAAGCATACCACTCGACAATGCAGATTTCTGATTCAGCAGCTCCGTGAAGGTCAGCCGAGTGAAAAGGGCTCTGACAAGGACGATGATGAGGAAAAAGCAGAGGATTACCCGAAAGTCAATGCCACTCTGGTGATTTTTGCTGACGTTGAGAGCAAAAGTCGACTGAAAGTCATCAACCGTGAGGTGAACATGGTCGCTTCGGCAACTACGACGTACCTCAAATGGTCAAAGACTCCCATTACCTTCGATCAGTCGGACCACCCGGCTCATGTTGCTACCCCCGGGCGGCAAGCGCTGGTAGTGGATCCAGTCGTAGGAGGCACTCGGTTGGGCAAAGTTCTCATGGATGGCGGCGGTGGTTTGAACATTCTCTATGCCGAAACCCTCGAGAGGATGGGCATTCCGATGTCCCGACTCAGTGAGAGCAACATGCAGTTTCACGGAGTCATCCTAGGTGATATAGATCGAACTCGAGACGAGATCCGATCTGTTGTTGCGGCCCGATCTTTCACGACACTCCACCACCAGCAGTAGCAACCTCTCGCCCGCGCACGCGATGTACACGAAGTAGAGGGTTTGAACCTTGCGGCCCAGCACGGGAAAACCAATCTCGACGAAGGGACTCACGCATAAAACAATTTCCACGAAGAGAAATCGCAACACAGAGGATTTCTAAAGATCCCTCCAAAACTTGATACGGGTGTCTACCCTAAAAAACACATCGTGTCTATTTCATAAAAAATAACCTCCTTTTACAAGAGCGTTCAAGGACTATATATACTAGTATAGCTAACTTGCCTAAGAAGTTGACCGTGCAAAATCTTCTCTACGTCTCTAACTGTCGACCTAACAACTAAGGAAGGAAATCTGATCACGTGCTTTATTTTAGCAGGTAATCAGTACAGATTAAATACCAAAATAACTAAACACAATTTATTTGGTGGCCCCCATCCGATATCTCTCAGGCAAAGTTTTGATCGTGAGAAATAGTAGCTAATTAGGATTCTTTGATTAGTCTCGTTAAAAAATATCTCTTGTACATGCATAGCCGGTCCAAGTTCTGGACGTGACAACCAAAAGAAACAGCCAAATTCCTGCTCACCTTGATCAAACGGACATGCCTGGGACTTCCTCTCTTTCTTTGCTAATACTGTAGCATCTACTAGTATTTCATATTTTGGCAGAACACCAACTATTGACTCTGCTTTAATCTTCTCTTGATCAGGACGCCACATATTTTGTAAAGCATCATCTTGCGTACAAATACTGACCAAAGCTTTGTCTGCCTCATTATATTCACTCAACTGAAAATAATTAGGAGCGTAAATATTTCGCCTTATTGATTTCTCGACATCACTAGCTAGCATCACCCATGTCCGTATCATCCTCTCCTCCTTGAAACAAAACCGTCATCGGTTTCAAGTCAATCTCTTCACCAATAGCAGATGGAGCGATGACCAGAAAATTTTCAAGAGCTTCAACCTTCTTCTTCTTTACTTTTGATGCAGCTTGAGCAATATCCCGCTTCTTCCGATCAGCTATATACTTCTCCGATGTGTACGAATCAAGTGGTATGCCAATTGTCTTTTATCCGTCCATGGTTTTCCTAGCATTATCGAACATGTATGCATGTGCATAGGAAGCACATCACACATGACCGGATCACCATATCCGCATAAACTGAACCGTACCTCGACGCGATGCATAATCTTGACAAACTGATCCTTCCACCAAAGCTCGTATGGTTCTGGATGTTCCGTCAAAGGCAGGTTCAAAGCATCAACCATAGTCTGACTCACCAAATTCATACTGGAATAGCAATTTATCAACGTTGCACAACTCGCCGGCCCGACGAGCACACGCGTGAAGCCTTGGTACCAAGGCAAGGCACGCAATGGATCCTTCTCCATTGACATCATCATTTGTGAGCTATAATCTTTTCTCATGATAAAAAAAACTTCAATAGTAACTCGAAGAAAAATATTGTGTCGTGAACAACCTTTGCTCTGAATACCACCTGATATAGACCGAACCTCGTGGCGAGATCCGATCTCTTGTTGCGGCCCGATCTTTCACGACACTCCACCACCACCAGTAGCAATTTCTCGCCCGCACACGTGATGTACACGAAGTAGAGGGTTTGAACCTTGCGGCCCAGCACGAGAGAACCAATCTCGACGAAGGTACTCACGCGCAAAACAATTTCCACGGATAGAAATCGCAACACAGAGGTTTTCTAAAGACCCCTCCAAAACTTAATACGGGTGTCTACCCTGAAAAACACATCGTGTCTATTTCATAAAAAATAACCTCCTTTTACAAGAGCGTCCAAGGACTATATATACTAGCATAGCTAACTTGCCTAAGAAGTTGACCGTGCAAAATCTTCTCTGTGTCTCTAACTGTCGACCTAACAACTAAGGAAGGAAATCTGATCACGTGCTTTATTTTAGCAGGTAACCAGTACAGATTAAATACCAAAATAACTAAACACAATTTATTTGGTGGCCCCCATCCGATATCTCTCAGGCAAAGTAATTCCACCATTGAAACCTGTTGACGTACGCATCTTGCTCCGGCGGTCTTGATCGTGAGAAATAGTAGCTAATTAGGATTCTTTGATTAGTCTCATTAAAAAATATTTCTTGTACATGCATAGCCGGTCCAAGTTCTGGACGTGACAACCAAAAGAAACAGCCAAATTCCTGCTCACCTTGATCAAACGGACATGCCTGGGACTTCCTCTCTTTCTTTGCTAATACTGTAGCATCTACTAGTATTTCATATTTTGGCAGAACACCAACTATTGACTCTGCTTTAATCTTCTCTTGATCAGGACGCCACATATTTTGTAAAGCATCATCTTGCGTACAAATACTGACCAAAGCTTTGTCTGCCTCATTATATTCACTCAACTGAAAATAATTAGGAGCGTAAATATTTCGCCTTATTGATTTCTCGACATCACTAGCATCACCCATGTCCGTATCACTAGGGAAAAAGGCAAAGTCACTCGGTCAGATTGCTTTGGATGTAGTTTTTGGCGACTCGAAGAATTTTCGGAAGGAAAAGTTGACGTTTGAAGTGGTGGATTTTCATAGTGCCTATCATGCTATTCTGGACTGACCTGCTCGCTTCATGGTCCGTCCATGTTATGTGTACCTTAAGCTGAAGATGCCCGGACCCAAGGGCGTGATCACCATCACAGGGAATAGGAAGAGAGCCGAGGAATGTCTTCAGCAGGGGTCCAAAATTGCTGACGAGCAGATGGCAGTAGTGGAGTTGGAAGAATACAAGAAGAACGCCGATCCGAGTGATTTGCTCCGCTCTAAGAAGCCAGCTTCCGAGTCTGCTTTTCAGTCGGCGGGAGAGACCAAGCAAGTCCACGTTCACCCGGAAAACCCTACCGCCGCTCCAACCAATATCTCAACGACACTCGACAGCAAATAGGAAGCCGCGCTCGTCCAGTTCCTCCGTAAGAACTGGGACATCTTTGCATGGAAACCTTCTGACATGCCGGGTGTTCTCAGGGGACTGGCTGAGCACCGACTCAGAGTTGATTCGAAGGTCAAACCTGTGAAAGAACATTTGCGTCGATCTGTGACGGAGAAGCGAAAGGCGATTGGCGAGGAGGTGGCTCGGCTCCTGGCAGCTGAGTTCATACGCGAGATCTACCACTCTGAGTGGCTCGCCAACGTCGTCATGGTCCCCAAGAAGGACAAGTCACTCCGTATGTGTATTGATTTCAAACATCTCAATCGGGCCTCCCCGAAGGATCATTTTCCGCTCCCCCGCATCGACCAAATAGTTGATTCGACAGCGGGATGCGAGCGTCTGTCTTTTCTTGATGCGTACTCCGGGTACCATCAAATCCGACTATATGGGCCAGACAAAAAAAAACTACCTTCATCACCCCTTTCAGGTGTTTTTGCTATGTCACCATGCCATTCGGTCTCAAAAACGCTGGCACCACATTCATGCGCATGATTCAAAAGTGCCTGCTCACTCAGATCAGTCAGAACGTCGAGGCTTACATGGATGATATCGTGGTCAAGTCACGCAAAGGTTCCGACCTGCTGACTGATCTCGCTGAAACCTTTGCCAACTTGAGAAGGTACGACATCAAGCTGAACCCGTCCAAGTGCACCTTCGGAGTGCTAGGAGGCAAGTTACTCGGTTTTCTCGTTTTCGAACGAGGAATAGATGCCAATCCCGAGAAAATCAGTGCGATTGTCCGAATGAAGGGCCCTGTGCGCATGCACGACGTCCAGAAGCTCACAGGTTGTCTTGCAGCTCTCAGTCGGTTCATTTCTCGCCTCGGAGAAAAAGCATTGCCTCTGTACCGATTGATGAAGAAATCTGACACGTTCGAGTGTACTCCAGAAGCAGAAGCAGCGTTTGTTGAGCTCAAAGCCCTGCTCTCCACCCAGCCGGTGCTTGCTGCTCCGAACAGCAAAGAACCTCTGCTTTTGTACATAGCAGCCACTGACCAAGTCGTCAGTACGGTCCTCACAGTGGGGCGAGAGGAAGAAGGCAAGGCTTGTAAGGTTCAGCGACCAGTATATTACATTTCTGAAGTCCTGACTCCGTCTAAGCAGAGATATCCTCACTATCAGAAGCTTGTCTATGGCATTTACCTGACAGCGAAGAAAGTTGCACATTATTTCCAAGAACACTCGGTCTCAGTCATCAGTGACGTCCCGCTGTCTGAAATCATGAACAATCGGGATGCAACTGGTCGAGTGGCTAAATGGGCCATCGAGCTCCTCCCTTTTGACATTAAATTTGAAGCGAAGAAGGCAATCAAGTCTCAAGCACACGCGGATTTTTTGGCCGAGTGGATAGAACAGCAACAGCCGACTCAGATTCACTCGGAGCACTGGACTATGTTAGATGGATCTAAAATGCTGAACGGTTCCGACGCCGGAGTGGTCCTGGTGTCTCCAAGAGGTGATTGTAACACCCCCAGTGGTTAGCCACAGTAATCCCATTTTGATAATGCCAAGTTAGCATGATTAACAGTGCATGATCATCGTTAACATCATATTGCATTTCAACTCCTAAGTCAAAATTCAAATTTAAATGAAAGTGGAAAATAAAAGTTGTCCAAAATAGAAACTAAATTGTTCATTAAATAGCAAATAAATCAGAGACAATTCTAAAATTGAAACCAACATCATTGGAGTTGGGTAAGTGACTCAAACATCTTCAAACAGCGACTAAAAACAATATTTAATAACCATTTATTAAATCTAATTTAAGTATGGAATGATGTTTTGCCCAAACTAATTTTAGGTGTTAGGGAATAAAGCACTAGTATTTATGGACTAGGTCTCCCTTTTTACAAAATTCGGTTTGGGGCCTAACTATTTACTAAACAGAGATATATGAATTAAGAAAAAGAAAAAGAAGAAAGCAAAAGAAAAAAAATAAAAAGGCCCCTCCTCCGGGCCCGCCCAGCCAATGCCAGGCCGGCCCCACCCCCCCCCCAATCCTCCTTTATCCCCTCACCCCCCCGCAAACCCTAACCCCAATCCCCACTCCACCCCCCTCGCTCTTCTCTCCTCCCTCTCCCCCCCGATCCAGGAGGGATCGGGCGCGCTCGCCGCGTTCGACGCCGCCCGCGCCGACACCGTCGCCGGACGCCATCGCCACCGCCTCCTCCCCTACCGCCCCCCAAAGCGCGTCGCCTCACCCCGTCCGGCCCGAGATGGCGCCCGCGCCCGACTGCCGCCGGTTGCCCCGGCGCCCCTCCGCCGCGCCCCTGGGCCTCTCACCGCCGGCCATCACGCCGGCCCACCTCACCTCCTCTGTCTCTCCTCCGCGCGGACAGACCCGACTCGGCAGCCGATGTGAGCGCCGCCTCCCCCCTTGCCCCTGGCCATCGCCCCAGTCGCCGCCTTTTCCCCTCGGTCGTCACGGCCGTGCGCGCGCGCGCAACGCGCGTCGGGGCGCGCCCACGTTCCCGCCCCCGCGCTCGCCTCACCACTGCAGGCCCCCGCACCGGACATGCCCCGCGCCACTCCCTCGCGCCCTGCCGCAGCGTGCCCGCGTTGCCCTGCTGCTGCTCCAACCGCGCCGCGCTTCGGCCCTGGCCTCGCCCTCCTCTGCCGGCGCCGTGCCCGCTGTTGCCTGTTGCCACCCTCCCGGCGCGCGTGTTGTGCGAGCCGACGTGTCCGGCGCCCGAACGGGCACCGACGGACATGTCCGGCTTGGGCCACTGTCAAACGGGGCCCACGGCCCAGAACGTTTTTAATAATAAAAATGAATTAATAAAATAATAATTAATTAGTGAATTAATTAGTTTAATTAATCCTGATTAGGTTAATCTAATTAATTAATTAGTTTATTAAGTATTAATTAATTAGTTAACCCTAATTAACCCTAACAGTCCGTGACGTCATGCTGACATCATGCTGACGTCAGCAAGACACTGTTTCGGATAATGTTAATTTAAATAATTAATTAAATTCCAGAAAAATAAAAACTTTAGAAAATCATATTAAATAATCCGTAACTCCGATGAAAATACTTTGTAACATGAAAGTTACTCAGAACGACGAGAACGAATCCGAATACGCGGTCCGTTCGTCCGCCACATGTCCCTAACTATCCGAACATGGAACCGTTCCCCTCGGTCATCTGTGTGACAAATGTCTGGAACCGGGAAAACATTCCCGGATGGATTTCTCCTTCCTCGTGACGTGCAACCACACGTTAGAACACACCCGGCACTGCATGTTGTCATGCCGTACTTTGCGTTGCTCATGATTTGCTGTGTATTTATACTATTTCCTCCTCCCTCTTCTCTCTCGTTAGACCCCGACACGACGTCGTCCCCGAGACCGACGCAGCTCGGAGCCTGAAGACACCGTTGACAACCTTGCCCTTGCCGCCGAGCAACCAGGCAAGCCCCCCCTTTTTGATCATCCCGATATCGCCCATTCTATTTCTCATGCTTGCATTAGAATTGCTGCTGCTGCTGCTGCTTACCTATTCTGATGCATAGCCTGTTCATTGTAACCTGCTGTTGATAATTACCTGCATATCCTAAACTGTTTAGTCTAGGCTGGGTAGAGACCTATCAGTGACCCCACTTATCCCGACTGCCGCGCTGGATCGTCAGAAGACCCGATCAAGGGAATTGAAGACCAGGCCCCGACACCGCCACATCACCCCCCCGTTGTGTAACGACACTGCAGCGTTACTATCGAGTGCCGAGGGTGAAACCTCATGTAGCACTTCTGATGTTAACTCTGTAGAGTAGCTATTCGGTCGTGGTATCGAGGGTGATTCCTCCTCACCGCTTCCGATAACGACGTTGTCGTGCAAACATCAAGTGTGAACCCAATGAGGGTGATTCCTCCGAGTTCACCTTGACGGATACATCGAGTAGGAATCCAACGAGGGTGATACCTCGGATTCCCCTGATGTTATGGACACACGGATACTTGGACTTACACTGTTCCTTGGATAGGCGGGTCGGCCCTGAGGGGTACCCGCGTGCGCCTGAGAGGCGAGTGTTGTGAAGAAGGGTGCCTGTGTGGTGCCGAGTGGTGAATACGAGGCGCGGTCGGGCATTCTTAACCTTGCGCAAGTCCTCGAGACGGGGCGACGGGGTCACATCTTTCGTGAGTCTCTGCTCGTTACCGCAAGCCCAGTCCTAACGATTTGGATATTTGATCCGAGCAGGCCTCTGGCCTGATAGCACTAACCATCACGTGGGCATAGTATGGGCGTTCTGCATCGTAGCATCAGCCGACAGTTCTGTCAGACGTCAGTTCAGCATTGTGGCAGGTCGGATCGTACCGACCCTCCGAGGCGGTGCTGGTATCCACCCTGACACAACGACCCGGAGTGCACAGGGCGATGGCCCAAGACCCCTGAGTGCTTAGGATGTAGACGCGGGGGGACCTCTCTGCTGAGCTTTAGGTAGGGCTGCGGTGTGTCGTTTGGCCGAGGCCGGGCATGACCCAGGAAAGTGTGTCCGGCCGGAGTTAATCGAGCGTGTGGGTAAGTTGGTGCACCCCTGCAGGGAAGAATACTTCTATCGATAGCCTGTCCTACGGTAACGGACACTCGGAGTTGTATCCTGATTGATACAATTTTAGAACTGGATACTTGGTACTATGGCTCTGGATTGCTTCTCGCAGGGAGTCGAGAAGGATTCCGGACGAGGTTGATGACTTTATGGCTCTGGATTGTTTCTCGCAGGGAGTGAGAAGGATCTCTGGGTGAGGATGAGACTTAATGATACTACTACATTATATTGTACTGTTCTACTCTCTTCTACTGCTGCAAGACCTATGAAGATGCTAGTCTTCGATAGGACTAGGCCTTCTCTCTATTCTTGCATTTCTGCAGCCCAGTCCACATATACAGCCTCCCCTTGAAAATGTTGCATATGTAGTGTAGATCCTTGCTTCTGAGTACTTCTGAGTACTCACGGTTGCTTTGTTTTCCTTTTCTCCCCATATCAGTTTGACGTGACCAAGATGACGGAGCCCCCTGGACAGATGCCCCGACGATCGCTATACTACTACTACCCAGAGGATGGATACTACTACGAGTTGACTGACGACCAGGAGTAGGATCGGAGGGTCCCAGGCAGGAGGCCTTCGCCTTTCGATCGTAGTGTTTTATTTGCCCCGCCTTTCTAAAGGCCTTTCTTTTTCTGTTTCATATCTGTACTCAGATATCTGATGCTTCCGCTGACGCTTGTTCGCAAGCTTATGTATTCGAGCCCTCGAGGCCCCTGGCTTGTAATATAAAGCTTGTATGACTTTATTTATGTTTTAGAGTTGTGTTGTGATATCTTCCCGTGAGTCCTTAGGCTTGATCGTGTGCATTTGGTGTATGGTTAGTGCACGATCGGGCCGGGGGCGTCACAGTGATCGACTCAGTTATGTCCTCAGATTCACTTCGATTCCTCCAATAACAAGGCCGAGTACGAAGCACTCCTCTACGGGTTGGTATGGCCATCTCGCTTGGCGTCCGTTGCCTGATGGTCTACGTGACTCGGATTTGGAGGTCAATCAAGTGATGAAGGAGTGGGACATCAGAAACCCTGCTATGACAGGATATGCATGCAGTGAGGGAAGCTAGAGAAAAAGTTCGAGGGTTTGGAGCTCCACCACATTCCCCGAATAAAAAATCAAGCAGCCGACGATCTGGCAAAAATCGTTCCACTCGGAAGCCTGTCCACAGCAATGTGTTTCTTGAGCACCTCCATTCCCCGTCAGTGCAGGAGGATCCTTTCACTGAAGAGCCTCCCCAAGCGATAAGTCCTACTGTCGATTGAAATTGAGATCCCTGCAGTCATGACTTGGTTATGGAGATTCTGGTAATTACCCCGACTGGACGGTGCCATATTGCGTATTTGCTCAAGCAAGAACCCACAGGATGAAGTCGAGGCACGTCAGATTGTCCGTAGATCCAAAGCTTTCACAGTGTAAATGGACAGCTTTACAGAGAGAGTGTCACTGGCATAGCCCAATGATGATTTCTCCAGAGGAAGGTCGACTGATCTTAGAAGAGATCCACTCGGGGACCTGTGGCACCACGCGTCTTCTCGGACAATTGTGGCCAAAGCATACTAAGCAGGATTTTACTGCCGCGTGCCAATGAAGCTGCTAAGGAGATCGTTCAGCGCTGCTGAAGGATGCCAGTTGTACGCGAACATGTCCCATAAACCCACGTCCGCCTTGAAGACCATCCACTCGTCTGGCCGTTCGCGTATGGGGTTTGGACATGGTTGGACCACTCAGGACAGGCAGGAGTGGCTTCACTCATCTGCTCATGGCAGTCGACAAATTTACCAAGTGTGATCGAGGCCAAGCCAATCAAGAAGCAGATTCACGTACAACCATCAAGTTCATGAGGGAGTTGATATTCCGATATGGAGTTGCGCATCGTGGAATAGCACAGCAGACCATATGCGGAGTCTTGACGAATTGCCTGACGCGACCTGATCAGTAGACGCAGAATTGTGCAGAGAGTTGTGCTCTAGGATTATGCTATCTGCGGGTTACGTACGCATTTGTGGTCTTGGGCTGCACCCGCGTAAGGGTCGATCACGATGGGGCCTACCAAGATGATCGAACAAGCTTCTGGCAGGCCAAGCCCGAAACCTCGAGCCTTTACATCGTCGGCGGTGTGTCCACCATAGCAAACTTGTAGTTGGGGCTATTGCAAACCTAGCGAAATGCCTTGCAAGGCTTTGTGGCTAGGCAGTAGGGGTAGATGAGGACGTGATGGCGCACGCCACAACTGGGCGACAGACCTTCTGACATCCCGGCATGACTGCCTGTGTTACTTGAGGTCGATGCCGACACTTTGTACCTGTCTGAGCAAGCAAGTGCTCACGGTGTTGATGTAGTCCTCCACCACCAGCTGGGTCGATGGTGTACACACCGAGAGTTCCTTCTCCCTCATTCGTGGATCTCCCTTGATTGCACACGAAACTACATTGGAGCGGCGCTTATATGATCCTCTCTGTTGTTTTGCCGTGGGTAGGCTTTGCTTGTGTTGTGGGGGCGATTGAAAGGTTTTGAAGAGACAAGGTTATAATGGCAACCGAGAATAAATGGGGAAGCGGAGGACTGGGAAATTATCAGCACGTCCAGATGGTAGTTTTGAGCAGCGGTAACTCCATCGTGTCGCACCTTTAGTAACTGATTTCATGGCGAAGGGCACGGTGCCACAGCGTGCACATGGGGGGCGGGCGGAGACCCAACATTATCGTGCGCCATGGTATTATCGCGCTATGCACAAGACCGCTGGCAGGGGCGCGGTGTAAGGGCAGTGACTCATGCGAGCCACAGCGCGCGAAGCGTAAGAACTCTCAACCAGCGAGAAGAGGCGCGCGGAGGGGGCCGTGAGCAGAGCGTGCGAGTGGGCTCGCCCCAACGGTGAGCAAGCATATCGCATAATTTACTGCATTAGCAGTTGAAACAATATAGCAGGGAACAGCCGTCCACAAGCCAGCGGAGGCATATATTTGCCGGTCGGTACATGCTGTTAAAACAACAGACGCAAAGTCTGAGAAAAGAAACGTTGAATAACGCAGTTATATATGGATCGTGATGCGGTACAGCGGGCACTAACAGTTCAATTAAAATAAGCACGCACGATGATAATAACGAAAGAGGGCGTGGACACGGTTGATGGAACCATGGTCATGTTGCTACATCGCCAATTGCAGTGATCCTATGGTTGCAAAAACAAAACGCCATGTTTAGCAGCCGAGAACGCGTGCCTACATGACACCATCTGGGATCGGTGTCGGCACGATCGAAATTAGAAACCGTCAATTAAATTTTGAGCTTGGGCCTTTTTCATCCCGGGGAGGTCACATTCTCAACATACCATGCTATATTAAGTGCCAAACTGTTTACACCGATCAAAACCTAAATGATTTCCCACTTAGCGTCTACTATACTGTTAGAAAATAGCTAACGAACTCCAAGATGAGCAGCGGCACAGTTTCGATCTGCTCAATCCTCATCAACACAAAAAGTCTTTCTTCCATCGTTCCTTCCGTTTTCCATGGCCAGTAGGAGTTTAGCTGGGTCGAGAAATACGAAGGGAGAGGCGAGCATGGAAGGCAAAAAGCGTTTATGAGAGATGTCCCGCCTCGCCGCGACGGCGAAAGCAGCCGAGGTGCCCAATTTGTGACGCTAAGCATGCACAGATGGTCACGTGCCGCACCACCGAGAAAGACAGCAGACTAGTTTCCGGCCGCCACCACAGACGCAGCAGACTAGTCGGCCGCACCACAGAAGCAGCACAAATGTCCCGCCGCAGACACGGACTCTGCCAGCACAGAGAGGTCATCATGGTTGCCGCGGACGGCCTGGACAAGATCTCTGGCGGGTAGGCGAGTATTGCTGCTGCAGCGCTATGCTCAATAAACCTGACGGGTCGGATATTTAACTGGGCGAAAGCTGTTTTGTAGGAGGACATCTAATGCCTCATTTTACTGATTTGCCACATGCATAAACCAGGAGAGACATAACGGGCAATGAAAAGGCAAAGCTTCCGCATCGGAGCAGTGACGATGAGGGCCGAAGATCGCCGGTACGATAGAAGGGCGAAGCTGGCACGAGAAGACCATGCATTGTTGGAAGACGCCGGGCGGGAGAATAGTTAAGCAAACTTATGGACAAGATGCTGCTCCGCATCGATCTGGCGTGCGAAAGGCTGGGGGGGGAATCCTGGCTGCTTCACAAGAAGTGTTATTGAGGACTTGAAAGAGATCATCACTGCTCGCCTGCGCGAACTAGTCATGAAGGGCGATGAGAAAGGTTGTGGCGGAACTCCGCGCTCTGCACCAACGCATGCAAGAAAGTAGAGAGGAAGACCCAGATTGTGTCTGCGTATTCCATTCTTTCTGTCCCCCGTGTGTCTTCGGGCATTGCCGCAATGTGGCATTTTGTAATATGTGCCTAAATATGTAAGACAATTATTGTCCATGCCTCTTCATTAATTTGTATCAGTCTTGTGCTAAGTTTAACCGATGCTAAGTCCGGTCAGATCTTTCAGTCAAGATACGTGCAAAATTTCTTTTAGATTTTCTTTCTCTTCTCTTAAGTCTCCGTCGACTAAGGCCTAGCGCACGCCATTAAAACAGGGGGCTCGGGCCCCAACAAATGGAGAAGTTGTTTGAGAGCGAGGTGGGGGCGGATGTGGTAAAAGGCTCGCCTCCCGGTGTGAGCAGGTGCAACAGTGGTATGATCGCACCCCTCATGTTATCTACTCAAAATACTACCCCGCACGGGGCCTCCTAGTAAGCCATATAAATGGGAGGGGCAGCATGGCGGGAACGTAGATGGTTCGGTAGAGTCACCCGACGTTTCATAATTTGTGTTCGATGTAACGTGGCAAACTGCTTGTTCCAAAAGGACTGGTGTTGGTTGTTTTTTTTGGGAGACTTTGTTGGTTGTTATGTGGCGCCTTTGCAAATCGGACAAAAAAATTTACACAGTGTTTGTTCATGTCAAGGCCAACAGCCAAGTTCATGATTGCACGCGAGTTTTGGATTACAGGAATTTAAAAACCAAGTTGCTCATGTTTTTGGCCGAAGCCACGATGCCCATATGTTTCAAATCATTCCCCAGTTCTTTGCATGGGACCTCCTAAACATCACCCAAGGACGGACCACATTATGATTTTTAACCCATTTTGGTGCACTGGATTCATGTGCAAGTAGTTCAAATTTGAATTATTGAACATTAAATGCCTAGAAAACTCAATTAATGTATAAAAAGGCAACGAACCCGGAATAATTCCAAATTTTAGACGGACACTCCTATGTTCTATGTTGCCATGTAAAAAATCAAGGCATGAAGAGTGGCGCAGCCAGCAGTAAGTGTTTGCCACAAAGGTTGCATCATTCCCTATCGGAATATGAGTGGCTTACTTGAGTGACGACGGTATGCCAAGAAGTTTTTCACCTATACCCAACACCTGTCCCAAATCGGACGACAAAGTTTTTAACCAGCATGCTGAACTGGTGGAACAGTCAAGGGACACAGTACTGCAGTCTAGAGATTTTCAGGCGAGTTTTAGATTTACAGAACTTTAAACAAATGGTTTCTCATGTTTTTGGCCCGTGGGCCACGACGCCAAACCATGTTCTGTAATTTCGATACATATGCATGGTTGAAATCTAGTACATTACTAATACGGGCCTTCAATGCGCATGAAATCGTCAACGTCTAATACATATTCTCCAAAACATGGAAAGATCGCAACCAACACAATAGCCGTGTTCAGATCAAAATACCACATAGTCGAATGTAAGGTCTTGAAGAATCAAGCACCCTTGGATAGGCTATCTCTATGGACAAAACTGTCATTGAGCATAGAATAAGATTAGTGTACCAAAAAAGGTACTCCAAGTTGATATAAAACTAATGAGCACAAATGAAAAATGCAGTTATTGATTACAGAAGTGTTGTGGTAATCTAGAGTGACTCTGGAATAAGTGTGGAGCCCAACCACCACTTGAACCATTAAAATGGAATCATTGAAGTACCCCAAGGCGGCTCCAGGTTAGGAGGTATAGACCACAGTTATTTGCGAAGGTGCCCAAACAATAATCAAGGAGGAACCTTTGAGTGAAGGGGGCATCTTAGATGATGAGCTTCTGATCCTGTAAAACAAATTCAATGGTTACAAGGTGAGGCGACTTCTTTATGTTAGGAGAAGAAGCGGATATGGCATCGCTTCCAAAAAACAAGCAGCTCTAGGGCAGGGCAGCTGGAGTGATGAGGTGTGACAGTGAGGCCTCCGACAGATCAACCACCCACAAGCGCAAATTATTAGCAGTGGGAAGTCGAAGCATTTGTTTGTTGACTTGATACCAGATTGTCTTCTAGATGGCCCCCCAAAACCGGGACAACGACGTCGATCTGGATTTGGTGGCTGAGTGGACGAGAGGAGGAAAACCATGAGATGAGAACTCTGCGTCTGGTGAGCGCAGAGTACATTGGTTATGCCGAGTGGGTAAGTATTTCGTAGAAATGGTAAGGAACTCAAGCTGCTGGAGTTTTTTGAATTCACGGGATGTCAGCCAGGCGTCTCCACCATGCAGGGAATATGTGGAGCAGGAGCATGCCGGGATGCAGGGCATTGACGAAGGAGCCATTCGGTGGGAGAGGGAGATTGATGGCATCCGTGGAGTTGAAAATCATGCAACAAGAATATGTGACTGAAGTCGAGATTATAGAGGCCGGTCGCCCATAGAGGGGTACCGAGATGCAAGGACTGTGTGTGGGAGCCAGTCTGGTGGGAGAAGGGAGATGATCTCACCCAAGGATGGCGTCCCGGGAAGTTCACGATGAGGGTACCGCGACGAGATTCCAACAGGTTCCTCAAATCCAAGGGATGTGGTCGCTTATGCCAGTGCTTGCCAGGTGCAGGGGGGGGGGGATCTACAACCGGCGGCACTACTCGCTGGAGCGTCAATTTAGCTCTGTAGCATACCAATGCTAGGGGACAAATTGCACATGTAGGACATTCAAAATCAATCTCCAAATTGGAAGCAAAAAAATGGCACAAACACTATAGGTAGGACATTCAAAATCAATTTCTCAAGATCTGCGCTACGAAAATATTAGCACAATGCTGACTAGTCGGCTATTAGAAAAAATAACTTGTAGATGAAACAAACAATTACATCACCTAACCCAGAAGATACCATTAAAAACATCAGTACACTACCTAGATCTAAACGACCTACTCTGATTTTCCCACTGGAGCGGAGAGTGAGAACATAATCATAGGATTTCTATTCCCACCCAAATGAAGGGGGGGAGGGGGGACAGGAGTAACAGAGTGAAAAAGACGGACTATATTTGCCGCAAAAAAAATGGGTTATAGATGACTTTAACGAGTTTTCCGTTGGATAGTCGGAGCTCATTGCCGGAGTTTCTCTGGAACCTCCGAGGTCGGCTGGGGAGGCACGACTGGTGGCTCAGCAGCGCAACATCAGGTCGCCACTATGCCTGCGCACGGAGACCTTTGTCGAAGGCACAATGGGCAACCTCTGTGCCCCAGCTTCATGCGTTGCACGGTGTGCTTCACCAGCCCCGCCGGCCGCAAACTCCCTCGATGGAGCGCTGTAGGCGGCATCGTCAAACCGTCTACGACGCAGCGGCGACCATTGTGGACGGGGGGATGCGGCTGCCTTATATGACCCAGCGCAGCAGGAAGTGCCTTAATCATGGAGTAGTGGAACGGAGGGCGCGGCACAGCGGTCTCAAAGGTTGGCTAGCCTACTGGTGAGCCTGCGTAGAGGCACTGCTGGCATGCCTACGTTCTTTCAGCAGATACTCGCACGACTCTGGGAGGACAATGCGCCCGCGAACACGCCTTGTCAATTCACACACCTGCGATGCATGCTCGTCCCACAACCATATACGGACTCTCAATTGTTGCTGTCACCACCCCTTTCGGTTTTTTTGTTCACCGGTCTGACCCTTGCACAAAGGATGGTAGCATTGCGTCCCATCAAACTCACCCGACTCGCACGGCACACAAGACAGTGCGGGCACTATATTGTTTTCATTTTGATGTTAATTATGTCACTTTATGCTAAAACCGAAGCCTGGCACATACATTGTTGGTCTAACGCCCATCCCATAGTTTGAATAAATAATCCGTTTGTGATATTGGTTGCCAATTATTAAGTAATCTCCATTTGTAAGAAATTATATCAAAAACTTGTCTCAAATTTGAAAAAAAATACATATCACAGTCTATTAGTGTCCATATGAAACGCACAGAATAGTGTCATGAATTCAACTAAAGTTTTGGATTTATTGGATTTTAAAAAATCAAGATTCTCAATGTTTTGAAATTTCTTGCATGGGGTGAACATGCACCTCAGGGACATACATATGATTTGTGACAATCCGTTTTGGGGCACACTGTAGCCAAATTGATTTTTGCACATAAATTCCTAGGAAATCAATCCTATGTATAAAAATGGCCAAACTGATCTCTGATTTCTTTCAAATTTTTTTTAACAGACAATTACAGATTGGTCACATGTTCACTCGCAGAGAAACAGTTCTAAATGCTCGCAAGTCCAGTGTGCGGTGGTGGAGGCTGGTTAATGCGGATTGTGTGAGTGGGGCGAGGATGAGGGGATTCGCATAGTACACTACAAGTCTTGAGCCTCAGTGTGGATTGGCGCTTTGTGATGGCGGGGCACATAAAAGTTGGGAATTGGTTATTTAAAACATAAACAGCCCTTTAGCGTTACAAGTAGCATGTTCGGTGTCACATGCATGCAGTCGTGAGGTCCTCGGACACTCCCTCGTGCGGTTATCAGCGACCGATGTGCCCATTCATTATGCCCGCGAGCTTATCAAGTTGTTCACCGAGAAGCGGACTCCCTTGGGAGGCATTTGACAAGGGTGGATTCACTTGGACTGATGTTACAGTGTGGATCATGGTGAGATTGCAGATTAAGTTCGTGGAAACATGCGTAACATGAGTCCCTCCCACCATCTCGAGAGTGATGGGGAACGCTCCCATGACATCTGTTGTAAGTGCGTCCCGGTATTGCGAAGAAATGCCCATGCTGGTGCACACATAAAAGTTGGTGGGACATGGTACTCAACATGCACAACAACACTCCTTATGAACACTCACTCTCGTGGGACTCATCTGTCTGTGGAGCCCCGACGCTGTGATATTCATCCATCACTTGAACCTACAGCGGAGCGATAGAGGTTAATTTGACCAACAAAAGAGATGATTCTTTTGGTTATTGTGTGTATCAAAGTACGAGTAGAGTATATAGTATGGTTTCAAAGAGGGGGTCCACCTATACAACACTTCATGAACCTCACTCATGAATGTTGGAGAACTTTTGAGTTCCGAGGAAGGTGCACACATGCAAATTGTGCATTGGGTGCATGTCCGCCTGATGACGCACATCACTCAAACGTTTAGTTGGGCCACATGCAGAGTCAAGAGGACTTATGGGACTGGGGGTGCCCTGTACGGACACACTCACTCGCGTGCGCCGCTTCCAATCCATGGTTCGTGAGGTCGTGCTCATCACTTTGAACGTCACCAATGAGAGAGGTTAATTGACCACTCAAGGAGGTATTCTTTTGGTTTGTGTGTATAGGTAAGGCGCCGGACGCCATCGCCACCGCCTCCTCCCCTACGCGCCCCCCAACGCGCGTCGCCTCACCCCGTCCGGCCCGACGCCTGGCGCCCGCACCCGACCGCCGCCGCGTTGCCTCGGCGCCCCTCCGCCGCGCCCTGGCTGGCCTCCTCACCGCCGGCCATCACGCCGCCCCGCCTCACCTCCTCCTCGTCTCTCCTCCGCCGCGGACAGACCCGACTCGGCAGCCCGATGTGAGCGCCGCCTCCCCCTTGCCCCTGGCCATCGCCCCAGTCGCCGCCTTTTTCCCCTCGGTCGTCACGGCCGTCGCCGCGCGCACGCGC